>CM057392.1:39040714-40338839 GCA_030015415.1 Cynopterus sphinx
GCCCAGTTATCATCTACCAAAATTCCCAGACAGCTATCGCAGCTCCTGATCGGCTGATTAGATCGCGTACCATGTTGGATGGACAGTACATGGCAGAGAAAAGCGAATGGAAAAATGACTGGGCCTCTACCCTATTTTTAGGTCATTATGATCACAGAAACCTACAGTAACAAATACTAACTGCAACACATGGACCGAAATCCCAATAGTCAATTTTACCATCCTAACTGCACGATTATTTAGTTTTGCGACATTAGGCAAGTCACTTAAGGGCTATTTCCTCATGATTTAAAATAAGGTCCTAATCCCCACCTTAAAGCCTTGTCATGTACAATCTCTCTTCTGTGGTATACTTGTCAAAACCCATAATCTAGTCAAATCATGACAAAACATCAGACAAACCCAAATTGAGAAACTTTCCACAAAATAATTGACCGATTCTCTTCAAAAGTACCAAGGTGTGAAAGACTGAAGAAGTACCATAGACCGAAGGAGACATGACAACTAAACGTAATATGCAATCCTGGATTTAATCCTGGACCAGGAGAAACTAGTGGAAAACCGGGTGAAATCTGAAATAGGTCTGTAGCTAGTATCGTACCAAGTTAATGCCTTGGCTTTGATCTCTGGCTTATGATCACGTAAGAGGAGGCCTGATGAAGGGTATACAGGAATACTCTACAAATTTTGCAACTTCGTAAATAGAAATGATTTTAAAATAAAAAAAGTTAAAAAAGAGAGCAGTTTTTAAAAAGCCTTGTTGTCAGAACTAAACTCAGGATCAAAAATTTAACGCACTGCCTATTTTTATTTTTATATTTTATTTTATTTTATTTTATTTTATTTTATTTTATTTTATATTTTATTTTATTTTATTTTATTTATTTTATTTTATTTTATTTTATTTTATTTTATTTTATTTTATATTTTATTTTATTTTATTTTATTTTGCGGACGTGATTCCTTCATCGAATGGCTATATTTGGTGGCCTTTTACAGTAAGAATAATATGTTAATACTGGCCGAACCCATGCTGGGACAGGTAACAAGGAAGTGCGTTGTTCTAATGTGATAAAACGAGGACATTTTATACTCCCACCAAGTGATTATAAATATTCTTGCAAAACTCTACTAACCATCAATACTTGACTCTCTGCACAATAAAATCATAAGTTAGTGTTAAACCAAAGTATGGATTCTGTGCTTGACTGATGACGACAGGCTTCTATTTACCTAATGCCATCAGCATTGAAACATAACATGTCGGGGCTTCATTCTGACTCGAGACTACTCTCATCTTGTCAGACTTCAACAGTTTTCTGTCAGGCCACACCTGGCAAAATAAACTGCTTTCACGTAAACTGGAGGCATCTCGAAATGAGTACTGCTTTGATAAACTGTTATTCCTGTTTTCTCCCCATTTTTTATTTTAAACTGGAGTCTACATCTAGCCTTGAGGGGTAAAAGCTTCTCTCTGAGATACGAAAGGTCCCCAATGCCACGTGTATTACCTGAGATTTTGCTTTTTAAAGAAAACATTAAAACAACCTGGGAATCACAATGCTATAGCAGTTTCCAGTGAAGCAGCTATGGCTCCTCCACTTTTGTGTCTCACCTCAGGGAGTAACTTGGCAGCCAGAACTAACAGCGAGCAACTTGGCTCTTCCTTAGTCTTAGACAGAATCATATGGATATATGATAAATCTACATTTCTTTCTATTATGCTATGCTCTTGCAAAATAATTTTTGTTTTCTACAAAGGTTATGAGATATCATAAAAATGTCTAATGCATCTGGTTTAAGAATCCAATTCTTCCTTCACATATTTCTGCATCTGTTCACAAAATCTCTTTGACTTCAAAGGAAGTTTTTCAAGAGAAAAAGAAGATACATACAGGAAAAGTGGCCATAAATTTTTAGTAGTCCTTTTCTAAGGCCATTTTAATAACAGCACTGTGGGACAAGTATCTCTCTCAGAGACCTAAAATATCACAGATGATATTAATGACAGACTATGCACTTACAGGGAGATTTATGCTTTCAAACTTTATCCTGGGTCTAAAAGTGATATATCTTCAATTTAGAATATGTGAAAAATATGGAAAGCTTAAAGAAGAAAACTTAAATCACTTTTAATCCTCTATTAAGGAAGACCAAAGCAAAACAAAAAAGTTCAAAACGGTTGTTTCCTTCCAGTCTTTCTTTTTTCTGTTCATATACTTATATAAATATTTACTTCCAAATATAATATTATAGCGACAGTATGGATGCAATTTTGTATCTTTTCTCAAATGGTCTTCCAAAAGATAGCATTAGTCCTTCAAACTATCATACCTGATGACGAGATTATATGTGGGTTTATACTTCAAAAGATGCTCTCACATTTAATTCCTATTCTACTCAAAGCTAAATCAAAGGTTTGGAAACACTAACCTGCCCTGGAAATTCTACATCTTGAAACAATCCAGATGAACAGCTGATTAACTTTAAGATAATCATATTCATAAATACCACTGAAACAATAATAGAGGTTGAAGAAATCTTTGCTTTAGCATTTACAATGATTCAGTCCCCTTAATCTCCCTGGGCAACCATTAGTGGGCTCTAATTTTTCTTTTCTCCTCGATTCGTTATTTCTCATGATATCCTCATCTCAGAGTCTGGAATGAGAGGAAGTTGGGGTCTTAGGCCTAGTAACATTGGTATCATAGATTTTAATATAAATGCAGTAATCAATTCTGGTTCTGCAGAATCAAACCCTCAAATTTCAAAGAAAGGAGTACTGGATGGATTTACCTAATGTTGAATCCATTCTTACCTAACATTGCTGGCTAAAATTTAAAATAACATTGAAATAGCTGTTTTGTTGATGAAGAGCTTTTTGATAGAACATACTTTATTCTTGCCATTATCTTGCAAGGCTCATATGTCAATGAAGAAAACTTAAGTATGGAAGTTAAGTGATTTATGAGAGGACTGGAAAAACAAGTTGAATTTAAATCTTGGTTTTCACCAAGATTAATTAATCCCATTGCTGTACTTTGGCTTCATAATTATGGAGCCACAGATTCCCCGAAGCCTAAAGGAACATTAACATGTCCATCAGCTCAACCCTTCCTCCACCCACATCGCTAGAGAATCAACTCAGCGAGATGAAGTGACCTGTCATGTCACAGGGCTAGCAAGTGGCTGACAAACCTCCTAACTTCCGGTCTGGTGTTCTTTTCACTACACTTTACGAAATCCTCACACCTAAATGAATATGCAAGGAGGCCCAGAATTCACCTAATACCCACAGAATCTCGCTTCTCCTTCGTTCCCAGAAGACATCTCCCAAAGAAACCCATGGCAAGGTGTCTACCCCTGAGATTGCACTCAGAAGACGTATGGAAAACGTCTGAATGAAAGGGGATACACACACACACACACACACACACACACATATATATGCATGTATATGTATATATGTATATGTAATTATTTATATATATGTAATTATATATAATTATATATAAATTAATTTTATATATAATTATAT
Organism: Cynopterus sphinx; assembly: GCA_030015415.1. Lineage (NCBI taxonomy): Eukaryota > Metazoa > Chordata > Mammalia > Chiroptera > Pteropodidae > Cynopterus > Cynopterus sphinx. The sequence continues at coordinate 39,044,253 of CM057392.1, forward strand.
ATAAAATTATAATTATATATATACTTATGTATATAAATACATATATATACACAAAATTTTTTTCTTTTGCCAGGGGGGTGAAATTCCAAATGCTGACGACACAGACTGAGGCCGCGTCACGCCCCCAGCAGGGCCGCCTCTGCTGTCACCCCCCCCCACAAGCCTGCCAGACGCCGATCGACCTTGGGGCGACCCTGAGCCAGAGCGCAAGGTGCACCACGGGCTCGTGCACCCCCGGCGGGGGGAGGGCGCCGGCGGCCGCTCAGACTTGAGCCTCCCCGCGCACAACGACAAGGGGCCTGCTCTCTTCCCTCACTCCTGCGCGGGCCCCGCGGCTCGCAGGTCGGGGACGGACCGCCGACCCCTAACAGGCCCAGGCGGCGGCGGGTGGTCCTAGCGGGCGGACGGCGGCTCGCCCCGCCCACCGGGGCCGCGTGACGTCACCACGCAGCCTCGTGCGGCGCCACGCAGCCCCGTGCGTCACCACGCTCCGTCGTAAGAGCGCGGTCTCGGCGGGTCGGGTTTAAAAGAGAAACGGTCCGGGACTCTCCAGAGACGGAAAGAGGAAAAGCGAACGGAGGGAGGGAGCGGGGGCGAGAAGGGCCCGGCGGGGCGGCGGGCGAGGGGCCGCCGCGGTTACCTGGGGAGCGGGAGCCGCGTCGGGGGCCCGGTGCAGTGCCCGGATGAGTCCGCGGCACCTCGGCGCCTTCCTCACTGAGGACAGCGCCATCTTGGGAGGGGCGGGGCTTGCTGCCTTGAGTGACGTCGGCCCGCGGCCGCGGTCCTGCTGAGCATGCGCGGCGCGGCCGGGCGCGGGCAGCGGGGCCCGGGGCTGCAGGTGGTCTTTGCAGAGCAGGTGGGGGCAGGGCTGGGGTGGCCTGCGCTCCACCTGAGTGTGTGCGCCGGAGACGGAGCGGTTCCTCCGGGGGTGTTAGCGACAGTTCAGACGGGAGGGAGGTCGAGCGAGTTGCTTTTCGGGTCCTGGCCATCCGGAGGCGTCTCTCAAGACGTTTCTCTAGGAGCGGGGCCTTCCCAGTCCTCTTAGAGAGCGAGGAGTGCCCTCTCGAGACCCCTGGGGCCTCAGTGCCTCTGGTGCACACGCACGGTTGTTGAACCCCACCCCCTGCCGGGGACTGAGGGTGCAGAGGGGGACCGTGCCGTCGTGGGCTTGTAGGGCAGCGGAGCAGCAGAGGATGCACTGCTTTAGGTGTCACAGGAGCGAGCACCACGACTGGGCAGGAGGGTGGTACATCAGCCTGGTCCAGGGAAGCCCTCAGAAGGAGGTGACACCTGCTGGAAGAGCTCTGTGCTTGGGATAAATCAACGGAGGGGCTCATAGTGCTCTTGCTTCTGTGAATGTGAATGCACCCAGAAAGCTCCCAGAAAGATCAGATGGATACCAGTAAAATATAACAAATTTGTCAGAGTTCCTTTATGTGTCTCGTTGTGTGTATCCATTCAGCGAATACTGAAAATCACATTTCCATAGGCAGAGGTAGGAGATGAATAAGGATGCCCATCTTCTTAAAGGAAGTTTATATATTAAAACCATACGTTAAAATCTCACAAAGGGACGAAGTACTGCTGACGTTGAAGCATAATTGGCATAATATAGCAATGAGCAGGGGAGGAATTGTAGGGGTGACGGGGTTGGGGGGAGCTAAGGAAATTGAGTCTTATTCTTGAATGAAACTTACCAGTTTGATTTTGTGTCTGTTAAATTTGAGCTGCTTATGGTTCTCCCGAATATGACTCCTGTTAGGTAGGTAGGTCTGGAGCTCAGGAGAGAGGTCTGGACTACAAAGCAGATGGTAATTGACACCAAGGAAGTCTGAGACTGCCAGGTAGTGTTTGTGGAATAAAAGTGGGTGGTTGGGTGATGGAAATTAAAAAGTAGACAAAAGATACTTAACCCCCACCCCCAAATGTGGTAATACTGAAACCCAGGAAAGAGATGTTGCCAATGGAAGTGATGGTTGATATTTATAACGGCGTAAGTATCCCTTGAAAATACGCAGTTCTGTAAATGCCCCAGTGCTTTGTACTCGTACACCCAGCCAAGCATTAAAATAGTTTTTTTACAGTTATGTTATTAGTTAGATTCACTGACCTTAGGAATTAGCAAGATTCGATTGATGACGTCCTAAGCCATCCAATTGTAAGATAAAGCTTAGAAATAAGACGAGGGTTACGGCAGAAAGCCTGCCCATTTTATTTCCTTACACAGCAAATTTAGGCTTTCGTCTTGCAAGACCATCATGACTGAGAATATTTCCATGGAACATACTCGCATTGAAGAAGGTGTATCAGAACACAAGTATAATCACTGCAAATCTATATTTTTTCAAAGTAAGTTATCTTCATACTTAGAAGTAACAAATTGTGTTCCCTGCTACAATGGTGATCTAGTGACTTGACATTTCCCCTACCATATAATATAGTTCCTTACCTAGAATGGGCATATATTCTAAATCTAAATTTTATTTTGACAAAGTCCATGGCTAATTGTTAGAGATCGGCATGCTTTTAACAGCCAGGAGTGATGGCTAACAGCAGAAAAGACACCAGACCTATTATAAATGAGCTAGCCATGTCTGCTTTTGTACTTTTTCACAACAACATTCTGAAACCTTTTGCTGGTGGGGAAAGTATCACCAAAAAGATCACTGTCATCTAAGCTCACTGTCTTGTGCTCTTCTAGAATACACTATTTTCAGCACATTTTAATAAGGATTTAAAATGGGAATCCTGAATCTTCAGGAAAAGATAAATTATTCACTGTATCTTTTAAAGAAAAATTGTATAACAAGAAGTTCATTTATGGACTAGTTCGTTGTCCGACAGTGTTTAAATGAAGCACCACTGTGTTTATTGCTATCATTTAGTAAGCCAAAGAATTTTAGTGAAATGAGATATAAATACTGAAAGCAGACTTCAGATAAACTTTAAAACTTTTACAGTCACACACAGCGTGTGCAGTATGGCTATATATGTTCCTGCCTGCCATTTGGAATACTTGTTTAAAATTTGATTTCTCATCAACACTTTTATAGTAAGTTCTGGTGATTTTGCTCTTTTCTTAACACTCCCTGCAAATCCTGTCCTGCTTGAAACAATAGATTAAAACCAGACTGGCAGTTGAGGAACGCTTTCTATTGCAACCATGTGTGTCAGAAGAAAGGGTTAGGTTTCCTTGTCCAAGACATCAAGGGGAACCCCCACCTCTGCAGACGCACCTCTATTCTCCAGTAATGGAGAGTTTATATCTAGTTAGATTTAAGTGGGATAAGGAGTTTAAATCCACCTTTAGCTCTTATAGTGTAATCAGCCCTCAAGTCTCAAAGTATCGATTTTGTTTCTCTAATTTAATTCTAAGTGTCAGGTTGGAATTAGATGCTGATCAAGGTAATGGAGAGTTACCCTGCACATTTATTCACTTAGAGAAGAATTTTGCAGAACGCGAAGACTAGATGGCATCTGTGTTCAAAACTTAGGTAAGCACAGTCCATTCCCCTCTGACCTTGTGTGTGTATCGAATGTGTTTTTTAAATATAGAGGAAGAGATGCTACCATGAAAGCAAACTTTCCCTTCTTAGTAAAGGCTATAGCTACAGTTCTCTGACCGTACTGTCTTACGCTGGACTAGTTGTAAGTGAGGCAGAGTCTAACCTTGAGTGATATAATTTCCAAGAGTTGTTGAAATGTGGGAAACCATAATAGTGATTTGGAGATTGTCATTTTTCACCTTTGGCTTAATTCTAGTTCTACCCCTCATTTCATAGCTGATGACACCGGTCCAATGATTTCGAGCATCTTGACAAAAATCACATTAACAAATGAGAGCAGAGATAGGAAGAACTTTTTCCAGATGAGTGCCCTGCTTTAAGTGACAGCGCGGTAAAGCCGAAGTAGCCATGGCTAGTGCCATGCTTCATGGGACAACTAAATGGCTGATTTTGAAGAACTGATTCTCTAGTACACCCTGACATTAAAGGATGCTGTAATTTTTGAGGATGCCATGTGGTAGACAGTGGATCTGGAAAGCCGGACAAAAATATCCAGTACAGACCTACTGTCCATCTACAGAACCAGAAAAAGTGATAAAAATCTACATCTTCTTAGGAAATTTTTTTAGCTCAACTTAAACGTGTAGGCAAGGCCATGTTTTCATCTTCGACATAGCAGAGTATTTGGGACACCAGAGGAAGGCTCAACAAATATTGGCGGGTTGAGTAGAGGGACAAATAAATACGTGAGGGGAAAGAGGGACCAGTGTGGTGACGTATCTTAAAGACAGTGCAGGGGATTGGGGAAAATTTTTTAAAGCCCAAAATAACCCCAAGAAACCTTTTAAAAATCTCTGATACATGCTTGCTTTCCTGTGGCTCTGCTCTTTTTACTGAGAAGCAGAATGCATAAAATATTCTGATGAGTTGAGGGTTATTACTTAGGTTCCCACTAACGTGTTCTATATAAATCTGAATTACTGCCTTTCTTCCATGCTGCTTCTCTTTTTGTTTGGTCAAATCCCTGTGGGAGGGAGCAGCATTCCTGTGGTGGGCAAAATAATTTCTGTGGAAATTATTCAACACACAATTTCAGTAAACACTGTGTGAAGATATGATTTATTTCTGGATTTAGGCCTTGTGCTTGCATCATTTCCCTATTGATCATCAAGTTTTCCGTCTGCCAGCATCTCTTTTTAAGCATCTGTCCATATCAGTTTTGCATCTAAGAGGGTTAACTTCCATTCAGAAGGAAGAGGCCGTGTTCTAGGAGGCAGTCAGGGTACTGAGAACACTGGACTTTATTCCCAGTCCTGGCTCTGCCGTAACTAGCAGAGCAACATTCAGAAGTCCTGAACCTCTCAGCCTCTTTTTTATCTAGAAAAAAAATGGAATGGTTGAACCAGCTTATGCTCAAGGTTCCTTCCAGTCCTTAACTATCAAGTTTATGCTCATACAGGTGTCACGTTTATGAGGATCTCCTGGTGCTCTGCAAATAACAAAAAGATTTCAGGGAAAATGTATCAGGATTTTTTGATCTCCTTCTAATTACACTTTAGGGGTTGTCTTGGGTCCACTGCTTAGGATTTGTATGACCTCGGACAGGCTTCCTAAAGGGCTGGTCCCCAGTCTCCTCATCCAAAGATGGTGGCAAAGGGTACCATGTCCCCCAAGTGCCCTGGCTGGACATTTGTCCTCTCTCCCGGACTCCCTTTCTGGCCTCTCTCCCCACTGCCATCCCCCTCCCATTGCTCCGCGCTATATACCTTGGCCTCTTCACTGATCCGTAACCTCTATCACCATCTAACGTGTTTCACCTAATTAATTTTTTTCTCTTCTCGAATGTGAGCATCATAAGAGCAATGACTTCTGTCTGTTTTATTCTGTATCCCTTAAGTTTAGCATGTGCACAGCTAATAACATGCTTGTTGGATGAGTTTCCCCAGCTTACAGATCAATAAGGGAGCTAAGGTCCGAAGAGAGAAAGTGGATGAGGTCAGGTGCTCTATAGATGAAGAGTCTGGACCATTAAGCACTTAGGTCTTCTGTCTCTGCCCCACAGGCCTCAGAGATGTCTGCATCCTAATGCCCTGAAACATGAAACATGGCAGAAGGGGCTTTGCAGGTGTAATGAAGTTAAGGCTCTGGGGATGGAGAGAGGATCCTTTTGATTGTTGGCTTCTGATGTCATTCTCTTGACCTCTTCAACTCTGTGGATTCACTCATTCATTTATTAATTCATTCACCCAACGTTTACTGTATATATTGATATGTCCGTTTCAGCAAAAGGAAAAGGAAAGATATGAAAGGGGAACTTTTACATGTTTATGTAGTGCTTTTAAAAAGCAGTGGAATCATCTGTGTGTGTGTGTTTTACTGTGAGGATTTCCAGGTATTTTTAATTTAAAAAACAGAAACATATTTTCTGAGAGAGATTCAGAGCCAAGTACTGTGGTCAACACTGGAGATAAAAGAAATTCTTAAATTATACACTTACAGCTTAATAGGGGTCACAAGTGAACAGAAAATGCCCCCACTAAATGCAAATGTCACCAGGGAGGGAAGCGGGTTTCGGCAGAGACCCAGAGGATGGCATTGGGGTGGAGAGGGTCGATAAGTAGAGAATCCCAAAGGTAACACCTCAGTGGAGTGGTCTGATGGCTACCTAGGCTTGGGCCCTTTGGGCCTGCCCATCCCTGGCCTGGGTGTTTTGCTAGCCAGAGCCAGCCGTCTTGCAGGTGGCTTTTCCCCATCTGGCCCCCTCCCCCACTGCCTCCGGTGCCCTGGCTGACCCAGGCATAGCAGGCCCTTTCCCAGGCAGCTGTTCAGAGCATCACCCGATGCCACTCGTGAGGAGTTACAGCCGTAATGGCTAAGGGCAGGGCGTGGGAGAAAACGAGTGAACAAGAGCGAAGCCACAGGGAATGTGCGTGTTTACACTGGCTCTTCCCAAACAGGATGCTTTCACGCCGCTCTCTAGAATCCAAAAGGCGTGTTTCTCTGTAACATGCTGCGAAGATGCGGTGGCTCTGGATCGTAAAGCCACAGAGACGTGTTCTCCCCAGACGGGGTGAGCACCCCTCCTGGTGCTCCGTGGGCACCCTGTGCTCCCGTCTTTCACAGGGTGTCTCGCCCCATCCCATCTCCTGCTTTGTTCTCCACAGACCCCTAAGATCCTTCCAGAGCAGCGACCAGTCTTGCTTGAGTTCGCATGTGACAGACCCTGCGTGCAAGGAGTACTCAGTGGATAATTGCTTCATTGATCTGAGTAGTAGAAAACAGTGTTGATACTAGTTTGGACAAATTTTGAAACATCCGAAATCAAACTCATTTTGAAAGGCCGGAAAACGGTTTTAACGTCAATCGATCATTTGGATCAAAACATAAAAATGTTTCAACAATTCTCCAATAAGTATTCACCAAATGAATGACATTTCTGCCTGGTTTGACAGGCCGAGGATGGAGTACAGACTGAGTACATAGTAGCTATTTTAATCGCCCTCTAACCTGCTGTGTATGAGAAGGAGCACAGGTATACGAGGGAAAGATGCTTTGAAAACTGTAAAGTGGGCTGCAGACATCAGCTTAGGTTTTCACACGACCGGGCACTCAGTCGCTTGCAGACCGAAGCAGAAGTCAGTGTTTGGATGGGACACAGGACTGGTGGAGGGGTGGTACCCGCCGCACAGAGCATTCAGTTGTTCCAGGCTTGGCCAGGGTGCAGATGGTTTTCCATCGCTGAAATCGGCCAGGGATGGTGGGGAAGGACTTAGACTTTGCTTTCGCTCCACCGGCAAAGCAGGGTTTCAAGAAATCCTTGAACAGTAATCCTGTTCAGCTACCTTCTTCGAGAGGTCAACTCTTGATTAATTTTTTAAATTCACATCACACAAGTGAGAGCGACACATCCCGGGGCCATTTCATACCATTCCCGATTTCTCAGAAGCAGTTGGCACCGGCTTCTTCTCTGGCAGGGATAATTAGCCCTGGCTCTGTGACGGTCCAAGGAGTCTGTAGTTCCCCAGGGGAGTTGCACAATACTTCTAAATATTCTAAAAATGAAATTAAATATTCATTTTGTTGTAATTTACATATGCCATCCAGTACTCCCAGAAGACGTTAGTGCTGTGGAATGACATGGCCAGCCGTCGCACGCTGCAACTGCGAGATGCAGCCGTGAATTCTCAGAACCAGACAGTGATGGTCCTGCAGTCCAGCGCTATCTGGTTTTCGCCTTAGCCAGCTGCGAGTTGGCCAATACTCATCTCTCTGTGTGGCTGTGAAAAAGTTTTGTAGGTCCAAGATGGTCAGATGTTATTTCATAAAGCCTTGGTCTGGTAAGTTTTAGTAATTCTTAATCATTCTCAAACAGATTCTGGTTACATCTTCCCCAATAACAAAGTAAGAGAGCATCCATATCTTACAATTGTAATTCTGGTGTGAGAAAACTATTTTCAGGTCTCCAGGATCGGGAAAGTAAACATAACAAACAATTAGGAATGCTGGGATCCCGGTCGGGAGGCAGAAGTCCTGCACATCTCCATCCCAGGCTCTTCAAATTTCTTGCTCTTTTTTTTTTTTTTTTGCAAAAGCCTATCTTGGTGTTTTTGCCTGGGAGTTTCAGTGTGCTATTGTGACACAACAATTAATTACACAGTACAAAGCCCAACTTGCTTATCTTTTCTCTTCCAGGCCTAGTGTAACTTAGACAAAACTTGGCCATGTTCTTGCATTGCATGGAATGGCTACTGAAAAGGGAGGATGAAGGAAAAAGAAAAAATTCAGGGGACAACGAGAAATGAAGGCATCCTGAGCTACTTTACAAGAAACTAAGTAGGAGTTAGTTTCCAAGAATGTGGAAATGGCTTATTTACCTTTCCCCCCCAGTTTTAAAAAGAATATATGCACATGGTAAAAAACAAAAACAAAACTCTTAAAATACAGAACAAGAAATAGTTCTCTTCTTCAGTATCCTAGCCCAATTCAGGAACCCCACTACCACAAGAGGCACTATTAGCTGTTTCACGTCTTTCTGGAAGTATTCTGTGCACATTACAGAGATGTCACCAACACCTGTATGCTGTCTTTCCCCACAAGCTCTACACCTTCATTTTTTCCCCTTAATGTATCTTAATCATCTTTACATATCAGTAAACATCTGTATCTCAGTTTAAGAGAGTATCATTATTTATTTGTGCAATCTCTTTTTGGTCAACATTTGGATTGTTTTTAGATCATTACTATTACAAACGATGCTTCCGTGAACACCTTTGTAAATATGTATTTGTACCTATAAGAAAGTAAAGCTAATGTCTTCAGGGTAAATTTCCAAAAGTCAAATGACTCAATTCTGAGATGATATATATTTACGTCTTGATAATTATCTCCTAACTTATCTGCAAAAATGGTAACCAGCGTATACACCTAACAATAGTGTGTGTGTTTCCCATTTGCTCCCACCACTGGGAGTTTGTTTTTATAAATAACAACATATAAATACTATCATAAGTTAACCCTGGGGTTCAGGCAAGGGCTTTTCTTTCTTGCATCTTTAGGAAAATACAATCTGTGTTTCTCATATGTAATTTTTCTAGGATCGAGTATGCTCTGTTCCTCTTTTCCTCACAAAGACTGGAAAACTCGGATCTGTCCCCAGGTTTACCATTTTCTTTAGTTTAGAAAACTCATGTGTCCCACTCTCACAATCTTCTCTAGTAGAAGAGTTTTGGGGGGAAGAATTCTTTGTAAAACGATGTCCAGATTTAAGGGGAAACTAACTGAGTCACAACCGTTTCAAGTCTGGTTTGGTCGGCTACAAAGAATGTTTCTGTCACAATTGGTAAACAGGAAAAGGCCTGCAGTATGACATGGAATTTATAGAGCTCAAGCATGATTTTCCTAGACAAAGGAAACTGGAATATCGGGAATTATATGATAACCTTCGGGAAGAAAAGAAATTCTTTTAGTGTGGCTGCTGCTAAGCAATGGTTCTCTCAGCTATATTTTAAGAAATTTAAAAACAAGTGCTTGATTGACAGCGGTAGTGTAAAATCGTATAAACCCCACGAAGTGGACATCTTCCAAGACTACTGGCAAGGGCTTTTGAAAAATGTCAGTGTCCTAAAAATATTTAAAGACGGGAGGCTGGAGGACTATTTTACATTATGGGAGACTTGAAAACTAAATGCCATGCATAACCCTTGATTTGCTCCTGGATTGAAAAATACCAAGAATAAGACAGTATTGAGTCAATTAAGGAGATTTGAATATAGACTATAATCAGGTATTGTTGTATCAGCATTGACTTTGTTGGTGTGATAACAGTCACCGGGAAACAGAACCATCACATAATTTTTTCAGGTACGTGCTGAAGTTCTTAGGTTCAAATATCATGGTACCTGTGACTTACATCATACGGATCAGCAAATAAACTGCTTGAAGTTTTGGAATTTCAGGTTTTACAATGAGATGTATAGTCCACATTGAGTTAATCTTTGGTATATGGTGTGAGTTATAGATTGACATTCACTTTTTTGAGTATGAATGTAAAATTGTGCCGGTATTATTTATTGAAACGCTGTCCTTTCTCGATTTCATTACCTTTGCCCCTTTGTCAAAAATCAGTAGACCATTTTGAGCGAGTCTATTTCTGGCCTCTCTTCTGTTCCATAGATCTGTTTATCTTCCTTAACACCAATACACATTGTCTTGATTCCTAAAGCTTAAGAATATGTCTTGAAGTCAGGCACTGTAAGTTCTCTGACTGTTCTGCCTTTTCAAAGTGTTTTAAATATTCTAGGGCCTTGTCATTTTAACATAAATTTTCACATTTGTCAAATTATTACAGAAAAGCTTGTCAATTTTTACAAAAGCCTGTGGGTATTTTGATTGGGAAAGCATTGGATTTCTAGGTCAACTTGGAAAGAATTGACACATGGACAGTACTGAATCTTATGGTCCATGAATGCAGTGTATCACTCCATATTTTAGGTCTTTTAGAATTTCTCTTAGCAATGACTTGTAGTTTGTCAGGTTTATCCTTCACCTTTCCATATATTTTTAATGCTTTTGTAAGTGGTGTTTCTAGGTTTTTAATTGTTGCTGGTATATAGAAATACAGTTGGTTTTTGTATAGTGATCTTGTATCCTGCAGCTTTGCTGAACTCACTATTAGTTCCAGTTGCTTTTTTGTTGTTTCTTTAGGATTTTCTGAGTGGGCGATCATGTCATCTATGAATAAAGACAGTTTTACTTCTTTCTCTCCAATTGGATGTCATTTATTATTTTTTTCCCTTGTATTGTCCAGAACCTCCACCTTAATGTTGAACAGAAGAGGTGAAGCAGACCTCCTGGGCTTATTCTGGATTTTAGAAGAAAAGCATTTAGTCTTTCACCATGAAGGATGATGTTAGCTGTAGGTTTTTTGTTGATCCTCTTTTCAGGTTGAAAAGTTTTCTTCTATTCTTAGTTTGCAGAAACTTTTTAAAAAATACTCAGGAACATATATATGGTCAAATGCTTTTTCCTTGGTCCATTGAGATAGATCATCTTAGTTTTTCTTTTTTCTTTTTTTTTAATATGTCTGAAAAAGTCACTTTCATTTCGAAAGATTTTTGTAGATTACAGAATTCTAGTTTAACAGTTTTTCTTTGAAAGTTTGAATGATGTTCTGTACTATCTTCTCGCTTGCATAATATCGGACAAGAGGGAAACCCATGTTATCCTTATTGCTGTTTTTCTGTATGTAAAGTGTCATTTTCCTCGGGCTTTTTTTCTTTTTCATTAGTTTTAAGCTATTTGATTGTGATGTGCCTTGGTGTAATTTTTTCTTCATGTTTCTCGTGCCTGAAGTTTGAGGGGGTTTTTTTTTTTGGTTTTTGTTTGTTTGTTTGTTTTGGCTCTGTGGGTTTGTATTTTTCATCACATTTGAAAGTATTTCAGGCATTAGTTTTCAAATATGTTGTATCTCCTCCCATGCCTTCTTTCCTTAGAAACTTGAATTTACACATATTTGTCTGCTTGAAGTTGTCCCGTGGTTCTGTGATGCTTTATTTTTTTTCTTGCTCTTCTTTTTTTAGTCTCTTACCTTCATTTTGGATAGTTTCGATTACTAAATTTACTTATCTTTCCTTCCATGATGTCTAATCTGCTGTTAATCCCATCCAGTGTGGTTTTTTATTTCAGACATTTTAGTTTTCATCTGTAGAAGACCAATTTAAAAATGTCTTCCACGACTTTATTTAATATGTTCAATATTTCTTCTAGTCTTTTGAACACATGGAATACAGTACAGTTCTCCTGTCTTCATTACCTATGTCGTTTTTTAACATTTTTTGATTGATCTTTCTTTCTCCTCACTGTGGGTTTTATTTTTCTGAATCTTTGTGTGTTAGTCATTTTTGATTTGATGCCTAACATTATGAATTGTATCTTGTGGGATGTTGCATATTTTCTGGTAGGCTTAAAAATATTGTTTCACTTTGTTCTGGAATGTGGTTATTATGGAAACCGTTCGATACTTATGAGTCTTGCTTCTAAGCCGTGTTTCATGGGACTGGAACAATATGTAGCCTAGGGTTGATTTTTCCCCTTTACCAAGGCAAGAACCTTCTTAGTACTAACCTCAGCCCCATAAAATTGGGATTTTTCCACTCTGCACGATTGGACTGGCTGCTAGCCTGGCCCTCTGTGAAACCCAGGATAGTGTGCTCCTGTCCCTCGCTCACATGCTAGATCAGTTCTCGACTAGAGCCTTGAAGGGGACTCTCCGTCGATCTCAGTTCTCCCTCTGTGCCCGTCTCTCCTCTCTGGTTCTCCGCTCTGAGAACTCTGGCCACGCTGGCTTACCAGTGCTTCTAGTTCCATCTCCTCAACTCAAGGTGACCACTGGGCTCTACCCCAAGTCTTCTCTCTGAGCGATGGCCTAGAAACTCTCTTCAGCAAGCTGGGCAATCCCGGAGCTCACCTCATTTGTCCTCCATCACCCAGAGATCAGTGGCCTTCGCTGCTTGTTTCCAGTGTCTTGAGAGCTATTGTTTGATGTGTTTGTCCAGGCTTCCTTCCTCCCTTCTTTTCTCCTTCCTTCTCTCTCTCTCTTTCTCTCTCCTTCCCTCTCTTCTTTCCTCCATCCCTCCTTTCTTCTTTGCCTTTCTTCCTTTCATTGGTTGTTTTACACAACAGGGTAAATCTGGTCCTTGATACTCCGTCTCGGCCAGAAGCAGAAGGCCTGCACTGTCGTTTCTATGCATTCTGAAATTCCCCCTGAGCCTGCCTCTAGCCGATCTGCTTTCCGGGCTGGTCAGCTTATGTGCCCCACAATAATTACTGTTTTTGTTAGTTCTCTGGTTACAAAGCTGAGTATGTTTTTCCCCATTTCCCTTTTACTTTAACAGGCAATTTTATGGTATGCAGTGTTTCTGAGGAACGAGTATATTATGGTAAAGCACTTAGAACCCGTCCAATTTAAGAATTTATGCTATGGTTGGCATATATTTTAGGCAGAAGCAAAGAATACATAAAGAGATATTTTGACTAACATTTTCAGAAATGAAACTAAATGGTCTGATAGTTGAAGGTAGTTTTTCTGTTGCATGTCACTGTAGTTTCCCTTCCCATACTTCCCTGCACATAGATCCTCAAACATTTTGATTTGCTGTGATAGATTTGTTGACAATTCAGGAAAATATTTTAATTTTTATTGTTATGATTATTACTAGCTATTATGTACTGATTATCTGTTGTAAGCTGGGTACTCTGTCAGACACTTTATACAATATCTAACTCAGCCTTCACTATGAGATATCTATCTATCATCTATCTATCTATCTATCTATCTATCTATCTATCTATCTATCTATCTATATTTAGCCCCTCTTTGTGGATAAAGAAATGGACTTGGGTCAGTTAAACAACTGTCTCAAGACCCCATGACCAGTAACCAACACTGTTAAGGCTCCAGACCTAGGCCTGTCTGATTCCAAAGCACAAGCTCCTTGTGTTGTCTCATCCTCTGTCTCATAAAACATGACGGGGCATAGTGGTTCTTCTCTAACAGGAGCTATCTCATTTTCTTTCCTTCTCTTAAAGAAGGGAGTAAAAAAGTCATTTTAGGACAAGACAGTCCAGTACAGGCAGAGGTGGTTGCATAAGCATGCATCTGGAGTTTTCTGAATTTATTCTTGGGTCAGATTTGCGTCCAGGGTGATTTCACATGGCCATGTTATTCCTGCAGACCAGGAATAAGTTGTGTTTGACAAGCACAATAATCTAAGAACATGCCTGAATCCCTGGTGTCCTTTTAAAATAACCTTAACAGCTTCTACCGAGAGAGGTGTGTGCACTCGTCAAGCACACACCAGTTCTTCTCAGTCGTGACAGAAAGTGGGTTTCGCTTGCAGACTCTTTCCAGAGCTACCCAAGGGCTCCTCACTGGAAATGTCCAAACTAGATGAAGAGCTGAGTTTTGATCTCAAATAGTTTTCTTAATAACGCTGCGGTGGGGGCCGAGCAAGCATGTTCCCTGAAAAAGAGAAATAAAACTCTGATGACTGCACAATGGTGCATTTTACAGTTTCCCACGTGTTGCTTCTCCACAACCAGAAAGGCAGATTTCACTTTACTAGGGGGGCTGGGTGTGGGTCTGGGAGGGCCATGGACGGAGGCAGCTGTGTGAGAATTCAAGGCACGTGAGTCTAGACTGTCCTCACCAGAGCAAAGGACGCTTGGATTCATGCACAGGGCCCAAAGTTGATAGCTGCCTTCCACCTCAGGGTTTAGCTTCGGGTCCTGGGTGCCCATTTCTGTGGCCGCGAGAAATTACAGCATTTTGTGTTGGGCCAAGAGCTCTCAGTTATTAATCAGTTATCTCTTCTTCCCCATGAGACTTGTGTGAAGACTTTTGGGAAAGAAACAACACGATTCTTACTTTACAGACAGAGAAACCGAAGCATTTCTATTTGCCGCCCTCACACACTGAACGAGCTAAAGCCATACGTTAGAATTTGATTTGGCAGAACCAGGCCCGGAGGGTGGTGAGCTCTCATCCCACCACAGAAGGGAGGTTTTCTGTTTTCACACAAAACGAGCTCGCATATTTTTCATTTTGAAAGCAACGTGACTGATACCGTGGTGCAGGGAAGAAAAAAGCAGACTTCACTCCCTACGTTCCCACAAAAATTTTGGAATCTAAATGTGCATTTAAGTTTAAGTAGTAAAGATTGTTAGGCTTTGCTCATCTTGACTTTTCTAATAAAGAAGAGCCTATTACAGACAGACGCGTCCAGTGTGGCTGCGAATAGCCTATAGCAAGTTGTGAGCAGACTTCGGGAGGATGGCATGGGGTTTTCCTGCCTGGAATTAATCAGGTGGGCTTCCAGGAGAGGGCGTGTTTCGAATTTCAATTAAAAAAAAAAAAAAAGATTTCAAAGAGGGTATGTCCTCCAGCCCAGATGCTTTGAAACTTCTTTCCTGCTTCTATGGAGTGTAAACACCATTAAAAAAAAAATGGTCAAGTATCCCAAGAAGGAGGAATTGACCGAGGGGTCCACAGGGCACATTTCAGAGTTATGCAGAGGAAATGAAGACGTTTTCTGACAGTGAGATCTTTCAGATCTTTTAACAATGAGCCAGTTCAAGGGGCAGATGGGTTAGGGAGGAAGGGGGAAGGGTGTCAGTGGAAGCCATTAAACCCAACTAGGCAAAGCATGGGAAGATTTCTTGGGGAATCAGCGTGCCCTCTGGTGGGGGTGGGAAACACACTTAGGGCCAGGACCAATTTACTGCCTTTGGCCTGAGACAGACCAGGATACAAGCAGTGCGACTAAACCCAGGTTCTTCCTTTTGAAAAGGGTATGAACAAGGCCTTCCTTATTGGTTGCTAAGTGAAATAAAAGAAAGTGAAAATTGCTTACACGGCACCAGAGACAAATTTGGGTTATATTGGATCTGAAGCTTACACAATATGGGAGGCCTTCTTTAAGAAAAAGAGCACACAATTATATGTGTAAAATTAGGTCGTCGTTATTTAGAATGAAAGAAGAAATCACAACAAATCACAACAAATGACTGACAAATGGACAAACACCACATATACCACGGATTCCAGGAAAACGGCATGAAATGTTAATTTATTTAATTTATTTCTATCTAACTACCTGAAATACTTCTATGTTATATGTGTGTGTGCGTACATATATTCTATGCTGCGTATTTTGACGGCCTCTTCACATGACAAAAAATTTGTAATCTTTCCATGCTTAGTCTAGTTTGCTTGTGTAGAGAGAATGAAAGCATATTTCAACTTGCCTTTGTTATGATTCATCAGAATTTTATTATTGATAATTTAAGAAATTTTTTTCCAGCACTAGAACTTGTTGCTTGTACGGTATACAAAATTTAACAGTTGTTAATTTTGGAAAATGTTCTGCCGGGGGTTTATGAAAGAATGGTAGGATTTAGATAAGCTTTCTATGCACTGGCTTCCAACTCTGTACATTTCAATTCTTACTTCTCCTCCACTATTCTCTTTTTTGGGGGCTGGACATCATCAGATGCATTTGCACCTCAGACACACCTTGGCCCCCCAGCTCCCTGGGTGAACAGACTATGGTGGGGATACTTCCAGAATCCACTCCGGAAACTGGGTGGCCCGCCATCAGCTAGAGTGCCGTGAACCACGTAGCACATCCCACTCCACTGAAGCGAAATGCATCTTCAACTCGACTCCAAAGCAAACCCACACGTAGGGAAAAGGGGCCGAGGGGAAGTCAGGGCTGTATTAACTAGTTGGTGTTAGATCCCTTAGTTCTGTGAGCTTCACAGAGACAAACAACCGTGCCCAGGCGGGGAGAGAGCCCCTGCCAGGGACTTGGGAGATGCTTGTGCCGTTGGCTTCATGGTCAACCGCCTCCACCTGTCCTGTTGGTTCCATCCTCTGTGCTGGCAAGGCTTACGGGGAGTGAGCAAGGCGGTGGGGACTTGGGGTTCCAATTCAGGAGATTCCCAAAAGGCAGCAACTTGCCCAGCCTCAGAGATGAGACAGGCCTCACTCCGGTAGGGAATCCACGTGGACTTGAGTCTTGAGGACCTGATGGTGGCATATCAGAAGGAAACTTGTTTCTCTTGTACTTGGCCGTCTCCCTCCTCCAGTGTCAGCTGGTTATATTTGAAATCGCTACGATTTATTTACCTGACTCTGAGCAATTTTATCTTTCAGAAACCCCCCTGCCGAGATCACCCTGATGCTGGTGAAGCACTGTGAGACCTGGAGGTGGTGGAGGTGAGTGGGTAGACTGGTGAAACCTGCCTCCGGGCCACTCCACCTGGTCCTGGGCAGATGCTTCTTTTGGGGTTGAGGTGCAAGCAGCAGTGGGGAAATGGGCCTGGTGGTGTGGCGGTCATTCCAGAGTGTGACCCCTCAGGGTCGCGCTGCCCAGGCTCTGGTGAGTAGGGTAAAACTAACAAAGCTGCCGCCCGTTTGGAGCACTCGTCGGCCCCTTCCACATCTGCAGGACATTTAGCTCCTTGCATCTGGTAATGTTTGTGCAAATATAATTCCATATTCGCTAATAATTCCTGGGGCTAAA
The DNA here is from genome assembly GCA_030015415.1 of Cynopterus sphinx. Lineage (NCBI taxonomy): Eukaryota > Metazoa > Chordata > Mammalia > Chiroptera > Pteropodidae > Cynopterus > Cynopterus sphinx. The sequence continues at coordinate 39,061,342 of CM057392.1, forward strand.
GGCCCCCCCCTTGGGTAACCTTGTTAATATTCTCTCAAGGCCTGGTGTGAACGCCTCATAGCATTTTGATTAGAATTCAATCTTGTGTTCTTTTCCCTCTCTGTCTCTTTCTCCCTCTCCCCTCTCATGCTTTTCCGGCCCCCCGGTTTCCTGGCCACCCACATCAGGAGACAGTCTCCCTCCCTTCCACTCTCCATTCTCACTTTCAAGGAATTTCCTTGTGTCAAAGGCAAAGTGTGATTGACATATTTTCCCCCTCTTAAGAGCAGTCTTCTCGGTGTTTGATTTAACCATCTCCTTATGGGGCTCATACAGTCATTACCTGGGTGAAAAAGAGACACCCCCCCAACACACACACACATACACACACATTTACCTTCTCAAGTACTAGGCTCAAACCCACGGAGCTCAGTATCTTTATAGATTTTTAAATTGCTGCTCTCTTCCCTTTTTCTCCTACTTTTTCTTTTCTTTTCTTGGTTGGCACTAGCAAATCATCCCAGTGCGTTGTACCCTGAACCCCAAGAATTTTAGGCGTCTGTGGATAGGTAGACCAGCTGCCTCCTGCCGGTGCCCTCTGCCCGCCAAGAAAAGCATCTGCCGTTGGTTAGGCCCGGGGAAGAAGAATGGGTCCAGAAGGAGTTTCCTAGTTTTGAATTCGCCACCTCTGGGCAGGTCGTGTTCCTGTGGTTCCTCAATCTTACCTGACCAGCTTATTAGTCTCCCAGGAGAAAAAAAACAGAAAACAAAAACAGAAGCACTTTAGCTATAGCATGAGCAATTTGATTAAACCCAAGAAGAATTTCCTGGCAGCCAAGGTCAATGCTGGAGTGATTCTGGAATGCGCTCCCTCAGGCTGCCTCATCATCGAATTACTATGGATTCTAAGGGTTTCTGCCTGAAGGTGATGGACTAGATGACCTTGGAAGGTCACTGGCAGCTGTTTCATTCGATAGCAGCCCCTTCCCTGTGACGGGCGGACTGTCCCATGGGGCTCACTCGTGTCTCCCCCGAGCAGCCTGAACCCCAGCCCACCGCTTCTTCTTACTGAATCACGTCCCCTCCTGGACTGAAAAGCAGGCTGTCGCGAACCCATGCCGAGCGCCACCCTTGGCTGGGTGCACCCCTCTGTCCCCAGTTTTCCTCAGCGGGGACAGCCCGTAACAGCAGGGGACGTGGTGAAGGGCAGGAAACTTGGCTGGCCAGAGCTGGGGGCCATAGTGACTGTGCCGGGGTTTGCTTTTAAATTTTCTTATTGACTGATCAGTTGATGGGTAGAGGTAGATAGTCACATTGAGTTCAGAATCCGAAAGGTCCAGCAGTACATACAATGAGCAGGTTGGTTTCTTTTCACGAATGTCAGAGCCATTTGCATCCCTCTACAGTGGGCAGCCCATTTTCTTTCTTTACATTTCTATCGAGTTGCTGCCCTTCCATGGATTCAGCAGGGCTCTTGATGTATCACAGAGATTCTTCATGGTATGAGCTGCAAATATGCTTTCCTGTTTGTCATTCTTTTCTGTTTCCGTAGATGAATATATTCACCTTTTCTTTCACGACTCCTGGGTTCTGGTTTTATGACATCCTTAGATGAGTTTTTCTCACTTTGAGATTGTTTTTTAAAAATCCCATGGTGACTTCTAATACTCATATAAAAGACAGATAAGCTAACCTTTATGTTTTTCCCAGCGGCTACCCAGTTGTCCCAATGTCATTTATAATCTATTTTTTATCTAGATTTAAAATGTTACCTTTATATTGTATAAGATCTTCATTACATTTGTGCCTCTTTTGACATTCCTAGTCAGTTCCATTTATCTGTTATGCCAATATCACATTATTTAAATTATTTAAAGCTACGAAAGTTGTTTTATTGCCTAATAGAAATAGTTCCCCTTCATTAGTCTTCTCTTTCAGGATTTTTCTGTTTCTTCTTTTTTTAATGTAAATTTTAGAATCAGGTCTAGTTAAAAAAAAAATTATTTTGGAATTTTAAAAACTCAGGGCCGTGTCAAATTTATCGATTAATTTAGGGAAAGTCGGCATCTTTGCGATACTGCTTGCCTCTGCCTGAGAACACGATACGCTTTTTCACTTGCCTATACGTGTTTGTATGTGTATTTGCAGGACGTTTTATGGTTTTGTTTTCATAAATTGAGGCCACTGCATGATAATTTTATTTCCTTTTGGTTGCTATTATAAATTGTGATTTTATATCCTCACTTCTGACCGATTGTGTGTGTGCACTTTCTGCTGATTCATTTTGTAATCACCAGGCACATTCCACATCCTCTTCTCTCTCAGCTTCTCTTAAAAGTTCTTCTAGGCCAGAGTTTCTCAACTCTGTGCTATTGGCCTGTGAGCCAGATAATTCTTTTTTGTGGGGTAGAGGGGGTTGGGAGGGAGCCCTAACCCTGGGCCTCCTCAGTGTTTATAGCAGCTCCCTCACCTCTCCCAGGGGAGGGGTGGTTGCCGGGTTAAGAACCATCCTTCTAGTCCATAATCCAGGGAAGGTCTTCCCAGTTCCCACCCACTCCCAACCCACTGCTCTGTTAGACACTGCTGGGTCCGATCACAGGAGTGGAAGTAGCTGAGGCCCAGTGTTTGTTCTGCTTTGAGAACCAACGGCGCCTAGAAGCAGCCCTGGGAGAGACGGCTCTTCACAGGTCATGGCCAAGCCACATGCGGGGATCAGGCCCAGGATTTCCGAGTTGAGAGTCACAGAAAGAGGGAGGCACAATCCATTGCTTCTGTAGCGCACAGATTTGGTCTTCACCGTATGGTGTCCTCCAGCTGTTCCATGTGTGATCGCGTCTCAACTGGCTTGCGTCGTAGCCTCTTGGGCCTGAAGGGACATCGTGCTCCTTAAGGCACGGCCCTTTGCCACACACCCCTGTAACACTCACATGCCCAGTCCCACTCTTGCGTTTTCTACAGAATTTACTGCTGTGTGTGTACCTGGCAAGTATCCAGTGAGGCCGATGTTTTGCTAATTTAATCCCTTCAGCCTGACATGCTTTGGGTTCTTGGGAGAAAATAATGTGGTATAGCAGGAAACACTGAGTGTTTGAAATAAAAAAGATCTGGATTCAAATCTCAGGTAAGAGTTAAGATAGCTAGCTACATACACATATACAAATGACCTGATCTCTGTAAATGTCATTTGCAAACCAGTTATAAATATCCTTACACTGCAGGATGGCCGTGGAAATTACGTGAGAATACATTTGCAATGCAGCAAGAACACAGCCAGGGCGCAAGACATTTTTAACTCTCAGTTAAAACGCAGGCACTCCATGTGTGATGGAGATTCTCTTCATCATGATTTTGTGACCGCAAGTTCTGTATCTGAAGAATTAAGACTAAAACCAAGTTTTCTACTAAAAATTATAAATGGAAATACAGGGAACTTGTTCAAAAGACTGGTTTAATACTATTGAAGATCAGATATTTCCGTAAGAACTATCTATTCCAATCATTTCTTATTTACTGGAAATCGAATCTTTGAGTCTTAAATAGTCTAGGCCTTGTGAAATCATCAGCCAGCTTCATGGGTGATTCTTGTCGGTGGGATTCAGTGTTGACGACGGAAAAACGCATGATGAAAGGGGCAAAATTTGTCCTCACTCGTGTTTTCTACGGAATGAAGCAGAATTTAGTGATAGTATTATTTACCTGAACTTGCATATTTGTTTTGTTAAAACTTTTTCCAGTTTTACCACTGATACATAAGTCCTTTTTTTAATGTAGGATATTTTCTAAACTATGTTTCATCTGTTTTTAAACTTAAATGTAATAATGCTCTATCCTTTTGCATCTGGCTTCTTTACGTTTGTCAGGTTTATCTGCATTTTTGCTGTGTAATAGTTCATCGTGTGAACATCACACAATTTGTTTACCTGTTCTACTGTTGATGGACAAGCGAGTTACTTTGAATTTGGGGCAAATATGAGCCGTGATGCTGTGAGCAGTTTTGCACGTGTGTTGTGGTTGACAGTGCAGAAATTTCTCTGGCTCAGGTACCCAGAAATAGAATTCTGGGTCGTAGGTATGTGTAATTTCTGGTTTTCAAAGGAGGTTGCTCTCATGTCTCCCCTCCTCCCCCCAACAGTGACAGAGTCCCCCAGGCTCCACATCTTTGTCGCACCTGATTTTATCAGACTCCACTGACTCTGTGAACCTGGTGAGTCTGTGGTAGACATTCCTGTGGTTTTAATCTGAATTTCCTTGCAGTAGAGAACAAGAGAATATGCTAATCGGCCAATTGAAATTCCTCCTCTGTGAATGGCCTCTTAAGCCTTCTGCTTGTATCTCTGCTAGGTTGATTTTGTTTGTTGGTTGGTTGGTTTGTTTGTAGGGATCCTTTTTATATTCAGGCAGGACAGTATTCGTTTGTCAGTTACATGTGCTGCGAATATCTGCTCCAGTTTTGTGATTTGTTCTTTTTCTTTATGGTTTCTATCAATGAATAAAGTTTTTAATTTAAATGTCATTTTATCAGTCTTTTCCTTTTATAATTAGTGCTTTTGTGTCAGGTATAATAAATAATACTCTTTATGTAGGTCAGGAAGGTGTTCTCCTATTTATTTTCTAAAACCTTAAAATTTTGCAGGTTTATAAATTGAAATTTGCGTATTGTTTGAAGTAGCGATCCAACTTCATGCCCCCCTCCCTCCCCTGCAAATGTAATTAAATCTATAAAGTAATTTGGGATATCTAACATCTTTAGATGATTGATGTTTCCAAATCAAAACATCATGCTTCTTCATTTATTTAGGCTTTTTTGATAAATGTTTCTCAGTAAAATTTTATAAGTTTCCCCTCAAAATTTTTGCACGTCTTTTGTTAGATATGTTCCTAGGTAATTAATTTCTAAAATGCTATTTAAAATGATATCATTTTCTTATTTTTATTTTTAACTGTTTGTGGCAGCATATAGAAGTAAAACTAATTTTTGTGTTTTGATTTTATATTCAGCAACATTTCTAAATTTTTATTAAATATAAGTACCTGTAGATAATGTGGGGTTTTCTACATATACAATCATGTCATTATCTAATAATGAATTTTGGTTTTTTTCTTTCCAGTCTTTTTAACTATTTTTCTTTTTCTGCCTTATTGTACATGTCACAACCTCTCACGCAATGTTAAAAGGAAGTAAAAGATAAAAGATAGTGGACATCTGGCTTGTCACTTACTTCGAAGGAGAAGCATTTATTTAAAATTTCACCATTATGTGTGATGTTGATGTATGTTTCTTTGTCACATTAAAGAACTTCTTTTTTATCATGAGTAGATGCTGGATGTTGTCAAATACCCTTTCTGCATCTGTTAAGACGATCATGTGAATTTCTCCTTTATTCTTTAAGTAAATTATATCAAAAGGTAATTTTTAAATGTTAAATCGACCTTACATTGCAGGGAGACACCAGGCTTGCCCACTATATATTGTCTTTTTTATATATTGCTAGATTTTCTTTGCTGATACTGTCTTAGGGTTTTCATTTCCTTGTTCAGAAATGAGACAGGTGTGTATTTTTTTTTTTTTAATTGACTTTGTTAGCTTTTGCTTGATTACCAATGTTATCCTAGCTTCATTTGTTGAGTTGGGTACTTTGTAATCTTTTTCTGTTTCCTGGAAGAGTTGGTGTAAGAGTAGAATTTTTTCTTCCAAGAATTTTTGGTGGCGGCCACCATCAAGTGGGTGCACACAAATTTAGGGCTCTCTTACCTTCCTGGTGAATCAGGCCTTTTGTGATTATGAGGTGACTCTCTTTGTCATTAATAACATTTTGGGATTTTTTGCTCAAGAGATTATTTTGCCTGCTGTTCATATATGTGGAAGCTTTCATTTGGAGTTTACATGGCAGATCTTTTCATTTTTTTCTTTCAATCTTCCTGTATTCTTATGTTTTAGATGCGTCTTGTATAAATAGCCCTATATTGTTGTTTTTTAAATCCAGAGTGACAATCTTTGTCTTTCATTAAAATATTTAATCCATTAACAGCTAATATAATTACTGATATATTTGGATTTAAATCTATATCTTATTTTGTGCTTTTTTTCTGTTTTATTTTTCTGTTTTTTTTAATTATTTTGGATCAATTATTTTTTATAATTCAGTTTTTCACTTGCTATGTAGATATACATATACATATACATATATATATTTGGTTTTTGTTCAGTAAGGTAAGGTCTCTGTTATTCCTCATGTTTTCTTCTAAATCTTTGTTTTATACTTATATCTTTAATCCATCTGGAATTTATTTTTTGATGAGAGAAATATAGTTTTCCTATTTTTTCCAGTTAGCCAGTTATGCAACATCATATTTTGAATTCTCTTTTTCACACCAGGTTTGGAATGTCACCTTATTATAAGCCAGACTTTCATAGATATTTGTGTCTGAGTCTGAACTCTTTATTCTATCCCTTTACTTTTCCATTTTTTTATTGAATTGCAAACCTTTTAACTTGTTGAAATTACAAAATATATGGCATTATCTAGCAGAATTAATTATCTCTCACTTTTTATTATCAAGATTTTCTTGAATATGCACATGAATTTTAAAATAATTTTCAAGTTCCTTCTCACATATTACAGATGTTTATTGGGAATGCATTAAATATATAGGACTTAGACAAGTTTGAAGGTGACGAAGAGAAGAGTTGGGATTATATAAGTTCCATTATTTCAATTTCCAAGTAGGAGGCAAAGACAGAAGCTGGCATTGGGTAGGGTGGAGGGGAGATTCAGACTAAGGGTAAACGAAGTTGGAGTGAATCGTTTGTGTTATAATGAGTGGGGCTGTTGGATAAGGAGAACAGAAGAGGTATACAGAACATTGGCTGAATATCACCAGCCTAAAAGTGGAGAGTCTTCAATGGGTATTTGTACTTCCATGTTTCCTTTATCTGAAAATATAAAACATGCCCCTACACAGTCCCAGAATTAATGTTTGTTATTAACAAATCATACCTCCCCCCAAAAAACAGACTTCGCTGGTCATCCAGTTTCCTTGAAAATGCCTGTCTCTCTAGTTCACTGTCGTATCACCAGTGCCAGACCTGTGGCCTATCCAAGGTTGGCAATGAATAAACATTCATGGAATGAATTAGTTCATTTCTGAACAGCTTCCCCTGATTTCTACTTAAGATGCTATGTTGTTATCTCTGCCAGTCTGTCTTCAGATTCAAGGTAGTCTTTATCCAGCCAAAAATCCAGATGGTCACTCCCCTAACTGTCTGGAAATGAGGAGCTCGTGGTGGATGTCTTCTGTTGTACAAACTAACACAGTGTCTTAAACTACCGTGTGAGAAAGGGCTTTTCACCCTTAGACTTCTTACATCTTTATTCCAAGTTATCCAAGTTGTTCATTAAGTTGGCACATGGGAGAACTAAGTAAGGTAAAAAAGAGTAAGGCCAAAGTAACCCGATTCCTTTCAACTGTTCAGAGGTGTTCATCTCAAAAACAGTAATAAAGAAGGGGAGAAGTCCACGTTGTCTTAATGTGTTGTTCTACTTAACTCAGCCCTGAATGAACTGCACAGTCCACTATTTGAACCACTCAATGGTTTTGAAACCACTCAATGATTTTAGACTTAGTTGAGTATAGTTTTCTGATAATTGTCTATTGGATTCCATGTAAACCAGCATCTAGTTAGATTAGCATAATACCTGCACTCTGAGCCATCTTGAGGTAATTTCTGGTGGAGAAAAATAGGGTGCTCTGGTTTCAGGGACAAAACTTACTCTTCTTTGGATAGGAAGATAGATTTTAAATACCCAAAGCAGTCTCCATGCAAGGGTCAAGTCTTAACAGGAAAAGGAGAATTTTAAAAATTCAGGACCCACTTAGACATTTGAGATCTTGGACTGATGAGAACTTTTGTAGATCGAGCAGATTGATTTGGATTCTACTTCCTCCATTTTAACACTTACTTTATTTTGTTTTAAGGAAAACAAGGCTTGAAATGCTTTAATACCCCCTTGGAGACAGTTTGGCCATTACATAGCCCATAAAAAGTAATATTTGGATGATTTAAAGGGAAATGAATCAGAAATTGAAAGGGTCAGTTTTCCTCGTGTGACACAAGACTTTTTTTTTTCCCCCCCAGAGTCAAGAAAAATGACCCTTAGGGTAAAACAAATCTTGGATTTTATTGAAACAAAAATTATCATCTATGCATGTGTAGATAGTAATGTCTGTTTTAAAATTGTGCTTTAAAAACATTCGGACACTCAATCTTACAATTTCCTATGGATTAACAGGGGATCTAACAACTTTCCCAATTTCTGCAGAAAGGACGGTTTCTTTGCATCAAATTTTACATTTTAGAGCCAGGTGGAAATGTGATCTCAGTTCCCCCAGGCACTGTTTTCATGAGGTTCTCTCCAAAGCTATTTTAGGCTTCTCAGTTACACACCCCAAGGGGGAGGGATGGTGGAATAGTCCAGAGTATCCATGTAACTGGTTGACAGTATTTTATGTCACTATTCCTCATCCATTTAATATTTATTTCTTCTTAAATTTAAACAATTTTTTTCATTCAGGCATCGGCCTTGTGTGGTATAAACATTTCTATGTGGGTTAAGAAATGGCTTCACCCTTGACCGATGTAAAGAACATGTGAGTCAACAAACCTGGTTTTCTTTCCCTGCTTTGCCATTACTTCTCTTGGTGACACTGGTCAAAGTCTATCATGTTTTGGGCCCTGGTCTCCTTATCTGAAAATTAGGGTGGTTAGAGGATCTCTGGGATTCTTCTCAAGCTGAAGTGCAACTTTAGCACATAATAATTATTTATTACATGGTGACGTTTATTTTTATGGTGAGCTTCACTCATGGCGAAATTGGAATATCTTAATTTTAGATTCCTAAAGAGCCTAGAAGTGACTCAGAAGTCTTGGACTTGTGTCTGGCCTCAGTATTTACTAGCTGGGAAATTTTCTCCATTTTTTGAAAAACATAATTTCCTCATCTATAAAATGGAGATAAAAGTAATACTATTAGGGACAGTTCTTTGTTGTGAATAAAGGAATCCACTGTGGCTAGTTTAGGCAGAAAAATTATTTGCTAAAAATATTAAGCAACTCACAGAATTCTCGAGAGGGCAAGAGAAGCAGACGTAGGAGAGATGAGGCCAAAAACAACAGCAAATGAGACTGTAGCGTTCGCTCCAGTGAAAACACGTTGCTGCCAACACTTGGCAACAGCTCTGGCTTCTTGGAGAGACACTGTGGCCTGCACTGGTCACGCCCGGTCCTGGGTGCCAGGAGCCCTTGCGGCCGTGTCCGCCTGGGGTGGGTGCCATTCGTGTCTGCCCCTTTGTCGCTTTAGCTTCCAAGAGGAGGACTCGTGGGTGTGTCCGACTGGCAACACCTAGTTCACATGTCTCATGCCAGCAACGAGGGAGCCTTGGGGCTGCAACAGCTGGCTCTGTCTTAGGGTTACTACGTAGGAAACTCCCCAAAACTCAGAAAAATTGTTCCAAAGGTGTCAGCCTCAAGCTGCTCTACCCAGGTGCAAATCAGTGCCCCAGGTAAGGATGCCTGCACTGTCTGAACGGTGGTTACTACCTTTTAAACCTTATTTTACTATTCAGAGAAAAATAAGGTAGGTGAAGCTTATACGTGTAAAGTGCCCAGAAATCTAGCCAGCTGTGCTTTCTTCTTCATTTGGGATTTATATACTCTTATTATAAAAAATTCATGAAGCACGAAAAATTATAAGGAAGAAATAAGTATCATCCAATAATCGTACCAAAAGATAATTGCTCTTGCCCCTTTAGTTCGTACCCATCTAATAGAATTATACAGCATGTCCATTATACATACAAAGCTATATCATACGTACATACACACAAATAAATTTATATGTATGCACACACAATAGTCATATGTGATTTGTACCCAATTTAAAAAATTTAAACAATATGTTGTGGGCATCCTTTCATGCTAGTAAGTATTAATCAACATTATTTTTAATGGCTGTATATTATACTATTGTATGAGTATACAATAATTTTTTTTACTAAACCATCTATTCATGGGTACTTTCCAAAATTTAATTTTTATCAAGAGACTTATGAGGAACATTTATGTAGCCAAATACGTGCCTGGAGTAATTCCTTATGATGAATTTAGAAAAAGAGGATTGCTATTGCAAGTAGATACTAGTCGAAAAGACTTTTAGTACGTGCCATCAAATTGGCTTCAGTAAATCGGTTCCACAAGCAACATTTGAGTCTGAATTTCCCCATATTATCATAATACTTGGTATTATCAATTGTTTTTATTTTAGTCTATTAGGAGAAAAGCATCATTAATATTTAACTTGCATTTTTTACTAAACATGTTTCATTTATACTTACTTTCCACTTACATTTCTTTATTTGTGAGCCATGTGTTTATGTCCGCTAATAGATTGACTTTTAGATTTTAAATTTAAATTTTAAAGGCGCTCTCTCTATATAAAGATAAAATATTTTTGCCTTCTATATGTCCTCCAAATACCTTTTCCAAGGTTGTCATTTCCTTTTATTAAAATTGGAGTGAAATATACATAGGAAAGTGCACAAATCTTGTTTACACCGTATCTGGGAGAGTCATCTCTGCTGACACAGGTGAAGCAGTTCATTTTTCTGAGCCACAGCTTGCCCTTCAGGAAAGAGCATAATAATGGAGAAGAACTAATGAGAATGGCTAATGAGTGGATGATAATAGCACTTACGAGGTTGTGGAGGCCGATGCTGACGTAAGTACCGGAGTCGCGTGCAGATGTGTGCAGTTTCCGTGAGCACCAGGTCGGTGATTTCCCCGTGGTAAATGTTGATGCTTACTAGGTGGTAGCCACGAGCACTATACTGTTGCTGGGGTTAGGTTTGCTGATTTTTAATTTAGGGTTTGGAGGTTAGTCATAATGTAGCATGTGCACACGGATGTGCTAGGCTGGTTGTATTGTTCGGCTGTTGGGTTATGCTAGGAAGTGGTACATTCACCTCCCTTGGTGTTCCTTCTAGAAGTTGTGGGATGACTCTCACCTGTCGCGTCCACCCAGCATTCCCTCCAAACCCACCTCTCGGGTGCATCTCAGATCTGCTGACTTTTCTCCATCGCTGCCTCCTCCACTCTGGTCCTCGCCTCTGTCGTCACCCCTTTTGTCTATTAAGAGAGTCACCTAAGGGGTCTCCCAGTTTCTAAACATGTTTCTTCCCATTGCACTTAGGTTAAAATCTGAGATCCTTCTCAGGGTCCACCAGGCTTTCCGTGTCAGGGCCCTGCCTCCCCATCCCCGGGGTGCCCCTCTCACCCCTGTGCTGTGGACACACGCCCTGCCCAGCGACAGCTCTCATCCTTAGCCTCTCCTGATGCAGCAATGTTAAACAGGTCTCCCTATGTAATCACTCATCGCGCCTTTTTCTTTTCATCCTTAGCATTCGCTACACGTGCAGTTGTGATTTGATTTGTATTTTTGTTTAATATCTGCCTCTTTGCCCCAGGAAGTACTATTTAGTTTGCCGCTTCACCCAGCATAATGCTTTCCTATGCAGATTGCTCAGTAAATATTATTGAATCAATGGCTCCTGGTCTAGTGTGGAGACAGACGTAGGCAGTCGCGATGAGAGGAAAAGCCGAAGCAGATGCATGGAGATAGATGGCGGGGGCACAGAGGAGGACAGAAACTGTGCTGGGGACCCCCCTCCCCACTGGCAGGCTACAGAGGGAGCTGCTCATTGATTGACGAACCGCCCCCGAGACGTTATTCTCTCATAGCTGACCTGTCGATAGCATCACACTGCTGTGTGTGTAACACACAGGGACGGATCTGGGTCCACGCCCCGTAGCTGATGCACAAGTCCCAAGGGACTCGAGGAGGCAAAACTTCGCCTGCGCCCTCGGCTCACACACAGAGCACAATGGCAGCCCTGAAGGGGCAGAAGCCCTGCGCACCCACCAGCCTGTTTATTTTCTCCTCCAGCAGAGCGGGTGGCGCATCCTGGTGAATATTTATTGACCCAAGTGCTGCCGCTGACAGACGTGTGGACTGGCAGACACGGAGGCCTCGCTTCTCGGCTCCCAGGGTTGTGACACACTGACACTTCCCTGCACGGGTCCTGACTTCTGCAGCTGCTCCTGGCAGGGGCTGCGGCCCCCAAGGCGGGGGTAAGCACAGATGGCGTGCCACGTGGCTTCCACGCCGCCACTCCGGCCTCCACCCGACGGTGGTCCCAGTGGTTCCCGTCCCCGATGCACGCGCACTGTCACCCAGCCGGGCTCTGCCTCAGTCTCCTCTCTACCAGCCCCTCCGCCGCCTCCTCTTTCCACCCGAGGAGCGACAGGCGGCCCAGCTAACTGCATTTTAAAGAGGGAGGTCCTGGGTGACCTTTTCTCTCTTGTTCTTAATATTTTCCTCTCCGTTTTTTGGGTTTTCTTCCCAATTTTCCCATCATAGCTGACTTTATTTGGTGTATTTCATTCTTATTTTAAATCCTTTTTTAGTATAATGTAACAGAAAATTGTAAAAAGCAAAAGTGCAGGTTAAAGCAGTCATTTTAAAGCTAGCACTCTCCCCAGGAGAGGAGAATTCTTCCAGTCACACCAGAAGCCCCCTCGGTGGCTCCTGCCAGCCACCACCCCCACTTTCTGCCGGAGGAACCGCTATCCTGTTGCGTCCACGTCCCACTTTATGGTCTTATCACCTAAGTGCGCGTCCCCAAAACTCTAGTTCAATTTTGCCTGAGTTTTTTTTTTTTTAAAAAACATATCTTAAGCATCTTTTCATCCATAGGTTTTCCGCTCCATCCCCTTATTTCCCTTCCCACCCCGGCACTGAAGCTGTGAGGTCACCGATCTGTCGGTTTCCTGCAGCCTGGACTCCGCTGCTCACTCCCCTAGAGCAGGGTGTGGTCTGCTCCTCCAGTGTCTGGGTTCCACCTACCCCAGTCCGGGTTCTGGGTCTTTTTGGGGGGTGAGGGGAGTATGACAAGCTCTGGGTTCTTCATCGGGAGGCGTGTATGTCTGACCGTCTCTCTTTAAGTGACATGAGTGAACGCTTTCCTGATTCATTAAGGTGACACTGGTATTCTAGTTCTGCTATTCTTTACTCATGAATTTGATGAAACACTCTAATTCAGTACCCATGTTTTTTTTTTTTTTTCAGTGTTACAATTTGCATAGAAAAGGCAGGAGAAAAGCTATTTTCAAAAAAAAAATGGCTAGTTCCCTAGATTTTGTTTTTTTTACAGTTAATTCTGTAAAAAAGTTAACTGTAAAAATCACGTATTCATGGTTAGAGAAATAAGCAAAGAATCATGCGATGCACAGCCATCTCTCCAGAGATGTCACCCGTCCCAGGAGAGAGAGGGGATTCAGGTGGGGAACTGGCAGCCTCTGGACCGGGGGAGAGGCTAGGCCAGCAAAGCGGGAACCCAGGGAGGAGCGCAGCAGGCGGACAAGCCTCACACGCGCTCAGAGCTGACCTTCTGTCTTCTGGTCAAAGGCATTGACGTCTAAAGCGGCTTCTGGTGGTCACACCAGCGTTCAGTCAGCCCGTGGGAAGGGATCCAAAAGCAGCCGCTCTGCAGACACTGCCTCCTTCCACGGTCAGCGTGTGACCTGTCTCGGGACCTGGCAGTCCATCTTCCACCTTTCTCCTGCCCCTGTCCAGCCTCCTCCCTGCCCTCTTCCAGGGACTATCTGCCGAGGGCGGGCGCATCCCATCACCTCCAGCCGCGGACTGATGCCTCTCCTATTTTTTTTTTCTTTAGGAGTAGTTAGGGCTTTGGATCTGGGCTGCATCGGACTGGGAGTCGGGGAGCGAGGGATGAGGAGGCTGGCACTCTGTGTAGCTAGGAGAACCTTTCAAGTTGGGATCAGCGTCCCCAGGGCAAATATGAACAAGGCTCAGGGAGGGATCTATGTGCCCGGCACTGTGTTGGGCGCGCGGGCCAGGTGCAGCCGTGACACATTAGTTCCTTATTTCCTCGTTTCACTGACAAGCATCTTTGGGCACCGACGATGTGCCAGACTCGGTGCTTCCTTGAAGGGGACCAACTTGGGGGAAACAACTTAGAACCCAGGTCAGCGTTGAACTTCTCGTCTGATACCTCAGAGGAGGCTGCCTCATTCCAGGTGCTCAGATGGTTTTGGAGGCAAGCAGTAAACACCCCGCCGTCCACCGCCAGGGGGGTGCTGCCACTTTAAACACGACCTCATCGGGCTCCCTGCGCCTTTTCGATTTGCCGTTCCCTTTCGAGTCAGTGTCAACGCGTTCTCCATTGCTGGTTTCAGTTTTCTCCTCGAGAAGCAACGGTTGGGAATCCATCTTGATTAGAGCCGGGAGGCCCCAACGCCATCCTGCCAGCTCCCTTTGAAGTCCGTGTCAACTCTATACTCAGATCAGCCGCCCAGGGCACGGAGGAAGATGAGCTATGAGCTGTGACAACGTGAGGGCACCGGGCCAGATGCTGCAAGGCAGTCGGCCCCTTCTGGGAGAGGAATCGCCAGAGGTCCGTGTCTCTGGAATGGTTTAGGGGTGGCCGTACCAAAAAGAGGAAAAGAAGAGTTCCCAGGTCTCTCCCAGGCACTGATTTTCCAAATCAGACCAGGATCTATGTGCTGAAGCAGGTGGCAGCCTTTCCAGCGCTCCAGGTCGTCTGGAAATCTGGATTCTTCTGAGATGTCCCATTTGGTTACGCTCGAGGCCTGGTTCATCACACAGAGGAAAGCACGGACTCTCGTTGAGCACCTTGGCGTGTTGTGGAACGTGCACCAGGGCATTCTTCTCATGTTTGTGCAACAGCCACTTCTGCCCCCTTGCAAGGCCGCCTGTTGTCTTTCTTAAGTCTCTTTTTTTCATGGTTTTTCCTTTTTCTGTCTCTTTCCGTCTCCGTGAAACAAGGATCTTCCCTCATTTGCCTCTCCCTCTTCCAGTTGTTTTTCCTCTTTACACCTATTTTCAGGTGGAAGTCACGGTTCTGATACGGATCCATTTCAAAGAAGCCCCTTTCCTCCTTTGGGGAAGAGTTCTTCGTCTGTGAGATACAATGATCCTTACATTCTTCTCTCATGCTGACATCCCACAGTTCTTTGAAGTGCTTGTTTCGTTCAGATAACCTAACTTTCTCCTCAGCCTCCTAAGATCTGTGGAAATGGACCCTGCCGTGGCTGACAAGCCAGCGGAGAACTCAATCTCCTCTCCACCTCTTTGGGGAACCCTGTCCTCTATCTCACTGTTGGAAAGTCAGACACTCCGCTGCCCGCACCCATCATCCCAGAAGCCTGAGATTCATGGCCCTTTGCCTCTGCAGCAGCAACAGCAGCTTCAGGCATTTCGCTGGCATCAGAAGCTCAGGATCTGGAAAAGAACGATAAAGAAGAGGGGAAAGCCAGAAATAACAACTTTTTAAAATGGAGATTATTTTCCCATCTTGTCGAACTCCCAAAGACTATTACGTGGAGCTCAGGTTGCACGCCCTGCTTTCTATGCCGTGCATTTTTAAGCTCTTTCGTAGGATATCTAAGGGAGCCCCCTCCCCACAAAAGAGTGATTTGTTATTTTCCATAGGGTACAGGCTAGCCATCCTGGCATTTGACCACATTTACGTAAACATGCAGAGGTACCTGTGAATTCTCGGGCTTTTCCCAGTCTGAGCTTCCAGCTGTGTACTGCCATCGCACAGCTGTCCTTTCTTTATGCCCAGAAGATGTTCTGGTCCACTTCTATGGTCGTTTAGTCACTGAGACCGCAGACTGCATTTACTACATTGTTTGGGGGTGGGGAACAGAACGGATATTCCCTGGAGGCACCAACAATCTGTACGTAAACCCACAGCTCTTGGTGCTGGTGGAGGTCCCCTAACCTGAGCTCTCCCGCCCCAAGCAAACACCGACCTCGGGAGGACCTGAGTTTCTCCCCGAGGATTAGATCAAAGAGTGGGGAGAGGACGGGAGAGCTAACAGCCTCACTTTTTTGAAATCTGGGCCCTGTCCAGCAGACCTGGGCCTGTCGGTGGGGAGGGGACCACGGGTCTTAATGATCGCGTCGTCGGAGTCTGGGCAGTCGAGACTCCCCCGAGCTTTCTCGCTCAGCTCATCCCCGCCACAGGGCTCCCTGCTTCTCCCAGGCTGAGCTCAGACCCCCTCAGTGTCCTTCACCCTGGAGATCCTGGGCTCGAGCCTGGTGCCAGCGCCTGGGCCAACCTGAGGGGGCCCCGTACAGCGGCTGCCACCTGTCACAGCTCCTTCCAGGAGGCCCTCGGAGAAGTGATGCCACTATTGTTCGTAATTAACCATGCAGTTTATGCACAGAGAGAGCATCTGAGGTTTTAGGCAGTTTTTCCTCCCTTAAGGGTTTTTATTTTTGCCTCACAGTCACCAGGCGAGGCAGCCTGCATAGAGAGGGGAAATGATCTCGCCAGGTTTCGGTGGGAGTCGGTGGTAGAGACCAGATCAGTGCAAGTCCAGCGTCTCGAGCCCTAGACCTGTGCCCCTGCAAAGGCTCTTTGCGGTGAGGGTAATGGTAAACAGCAAACGCTTCTGCAGCTCCTTTTATTTTCGTTTTCCTCCGTACAACTTTGACATGTTTTATTTATGTCAGTTCTCCTGAGGTCGGTTTTCGTGAAACTCTAGTCCTTTCCTGGCTGTCCTCCACGCTCCGGCAGTGCTGGGTAGGGTCTCCAGTCTTGTTCTGATTTATTCAGCAGATGGAGAGTGATTATCAATGTTTCTTCAGAGTTGGAGGGGGGTAACTTTTGGATGATAAAGCTAGTTTCCATGTATCATCATTCGAGCCCCGGTGCTGGCTTTGGGGGCGCTGACTCCTGCTGTACGCATGTGCACCACGAGGTCGCATTCAGCTTAGTCTGTTTTCTGAGTCAGAAGAGAAGAGGCCAGATGCAGAAATGCACGTCGCCTGTGGCACCCGGTGGGAATCTTAAGGGAAAGCCAGCAGCAACCCTGCCTCTGTGCCCTTCAGAAAACACTGGATTCCGGTTTAAGCCTCGTGTTCTCACTGATGCAGAAAAAGGGACACAAATCAGGACACCTGTCCGAGGTCGCACAGCTCCTCGGTGGCAGGGCTGGAGCTAGACATCAGGTCATTGTCCCGGGTTCAGGGCATGGTCTGTGACAGCACAGGGCCCCCAAGACAAGGCTGGCTGTCCTGGAGAGTGCTGAGGGGGGTCCCGTGCGACCAACACAGTGAGGCTTCACACTCGCGCTGAGGCCACCACAGGGACCGTGACCGGGCTGTGCGTGGAGCCCGCTCTGCTCGGTAGGGCTGGCCGAGCAAGTCCACCACCCTTCCCTCAGCTGTCCGAGGACCACGAGACCAGCATCCCTAACCCTGATCTCTAAGGACCGGGCCTCCTGGGACATTGCTGTGTCCGCCTTGGCAGATCCACTCTGAGGACTGAAACCTTTTATTTGGGTGGATGGGGCCGGGCTTGCTTTTTATTTCTTGTGGCAACAGAAAGCAAGGCCATGGAGAGGCTTCCCCACCCAGCCACGGAAGGTCGAAAGGCCCAGGGGAAGGAACGCATTCTGGACCTTGGAGAATTCTCGGGCCCAGAGGAGGCTTCTTGATATTAACGGTGGCTTTGCCACGGCCACAGCTTGGAAAGGGGAAAGACGGGAGGCGGGAGAGGCCCATGGGTGGGTTTGCGGTGCTCTGACCAGCCATGTGCTCAGGACGCAGGGCCCCAACGCCGCTGGGCCAGGGCCCAGGGCCTTGCTGGCCGCCTCCTGCTCAGAGGCAGTGAGCGGTGGGGGAGGAGTCGAAACAGCTCAGAATAGCCGTGGTCTCTGGGACTTGCTCTTTCCAAGGAATCAATGGAATTAGAAATGAGATATTAGCTCTAATCAGTCACATATGCTGGCTTCTCAGCCCCTCGGAAAAGAATTTCTGACTGCGGCTCCTCGCCCAGCCGGGCATATGCGGCTACACCTGTGGGCCTGGCAGGGCCCCTCCGCTGTCCCCTGGGGTGGGGGGGGCGGTCCAGGACAAAAGCACCCGTTGGCGTACGCTGTCAGTCTGTCATCTGGTCTGATCTGAAGTGGCCAGACTTCTGGCTGAGCAGCCCCTCTGCGGCTTTTCAACAAGTGCAGAAGGATTTCAGGGCACACTCAGACCCGGACCGAGCCAAGTGGGGTGTGTGTGTGAGGGTGGGGAGGGGAAGATGCCACACTCTTCCCTTCGTCTTGTTTGCTTATGTTTGTGAGAGGCGGGGTGTGTGCAGAATTAGGCATTTAGTGGGAAGATGGCTTTTTGTTGTGTTTTATTTAACTTTTTATCGTATAAAAATTGAAACCTCTGAGTTGCAAGAACAGTCACGTGCACCCTGTGAGCCCCTCAGGCAGATGCACAGCCCTGTTTGCCCCC
Organism: Cynopterus sphinx; assembly: GCA_030015415.1. NCBI lineage: Eukaryota > Metazoa > Chordata > Mammalia > Chiroptera > Pteropodidae > Cynopterus > Cynopterus sphinx. The sequence continues at coordinate 39,079,722 of CM057392.1, forward strand.
TTCGAAGTGAAAAACAAGGAGAACCAAGCGCTGTTCTTTCCCTCAAGGACCGCTCTTCTGCTCATGACTGTGTGTGACCTTTAGTCACAGACCTGCAACGGAAATAAACGCCACGCCAAGGTTCTTGGCGACTTGATAATATTTAAATTTCATTTATGATTCACACTGAAAGTTGCTTTTATAGCTCTGGGCCCGTGCTAGACTAGAAACGTGCCCTGAACTATCTGTGTATGGGTGATGGCTGTGAATACACACGCCCAGAAGGCACTCTAAATGTCAGCATTTAAGTAGTCCAGGAGCAAAGAAGCAAGTTAATTTTCTGGAGAGATTCGCGGTCCGGGGTCTAACCAGTGGTTGTTCCTATTTGGGGGTCTGCAGTGTCATTTAAAACAAAAGGCCTTGCAGAAGCAGGAGTGGGTGAGGTGGGCACGGAGGAGCCGGGCGGTCAGGGACCGAGTCAGGGCAGGTTAGGTGTTGGCTGCAGGGTCCAGCCAGGCAGGTGACCGCCACCCGTCCCCGCATGCTCCCTCAGAGCTGTGCATCCCTCAGCGCCGTGCACAAGGCTGCTCAGCCTCCTCCTGCTTGATGCTTGCTCAGTGCTCGTGTGAGGGCCGTCCCTCGGCTTCTTCTGAAGGTGCCACTGGCATCCTTTCGGGGTGAGAGGGGGCCGGAGGCCCTGTGATCCGCCCTGGCGCCCACTGCTCACAGCCACCATATCACAGGGCTTGAGGGACCACGCTCACTTACACAGACAAGAGTGTGAATGGAGAGCCCAGAATCGGGCGTCGGGCTGTGCCCTGGGTGTGCCCTGGCTGCCTCTGGGGGGACAACGTGGCTGCCATGGGCACAGCCTCCCGGGCTTGGCCGTCTGGGTTCGTGTGGCTCGCACTGGCACTCCTGGCATCACTCGTTTGCAGACGCTGCTCTTCTCCGGTTCTGTGCCGCTCGCCCAGGGAATCCGAGGCTCGTCTGCCTTTAGGGACTTCAGCCCCTTCTCCTTCGCAGTACCTTTTCTTCTCAGCATCCCTAACCCTGGTCTCTAAGGATCGTAGGTGCAGAGAGGATCTGGGACCCTTGCCGTTGAAGACATTCACCTCATCGAGCTTCCAAGGAGAGGCCTTAGAGTTATGGCTCTCGGAGAAATGCAGGATCAATGTGGTATTCGGGGCACACACTTTTCCAATTACGGGCAGCTCAAACCCGGCGCTGCCCCTCATCCATCTCCATCTGGAGGCTGGTGGGGAGGCCGCTCCTAACATCTTTGCACACTTAATCTCAAACCCCGCTCATGCAGCGTCTCAATTTTTTAAGATTAATCAAACCTAAGCCTTGCAAAGCGCGCGCTCTGATTTATATGGGCTTTGGCAAACAGACACACCGAATAAAAACCTTCTTAGTCGGGAATGACAGCGTTAGGGGAGTGAGGGCTGGAGCATGGCACCGGGGCACCGTGTTCTGATGAGCCGATGGCGGCTCCTGGACCTCGGTGAAAGGACTCTAAACTCGGTGTTGTAACCAGGCGGGAGCCTCGAGGCAGCTTGGGAGGATTGGTGTGGCCTCTCATCCTCAGATTCACCTTTGACCCCTGGTTCCCGTGAAGGAGAACTCTAGCAAGTCCAGTCGCAGAGGAAATGGCACCCAGCTGGGCAGAGGTTTGGTTGTCGGGGTTGGAGGCCAAGGGTGGGAAGCTGGGATCAGCTGTGGCTCAGGAGTCCGTCTAGAAAGATAACCCACTTGCCCAGGGCCCACGGCCCGAGTGGGCCGGTGGTTTCGGACTTGATCGAAACAATTGCTGTCAGTATAGCGAATCAGCATGGTGGCCATCAGTCTAGGATGGCAACAGGTAGTTAGGCCTGACACTAGTTCGCTGGGGGTGGCTGTTTCACTGTAAGCTTTTCCCTGCTGTGAGGTAACCTTGATCTCGGCCTTAATCTTCAGCAAACAAGCTTGTCCCCGAAGAGCACTGCAAGTTGGAGCTGTTCTGTCCGCTGCCAGGGGCCGGGAACTGGCAGAGCCGGGCTGGCCGGCCAAGTGGGCTGGGGCCTGGGGCAGGGTGTCAGCTCGTGAGGGCGGTATCCAGTGGGAAGTGGGGGCAGAAGCTCGGTGACACGTACCAGGCTGTCTGATGGGAGAGAGGGCAGCTCTGGCTTGTCGAGCTCAACACCGAGCACCGCAGATGTGGTGCAGATACCCAGCCAAAGATGGGTGCCAGCCCTCCAGGTGGAGATCTGAGCCCCCAGAAAAACAGTAGTCTTTGTCGGACCGTCTCCAGGCCTGGGAGGGGCTGTGCTCTGGGGAACCGGGGGTGAGGGGAAGAGCTCGGCCTTTGCAGGTCACAAGTCAAAGGAGCAGCACCTTCTGTGACAACCGAAGAAGGTTTAAAATTAACACCTCGGAAATAATTATTTAAAATAAATGTCCGGTTTCTGATGTTCGACATTGTCTTTTAGGGTCTGTTGCAATGCATGACTAGATTCTCTCAAACCGTCACATGCACTGGACACTTTTTCCCGAAGCAACAGAGAAATGTCAGAGCGAAATCATGTCCGTACCAGACAGCAGGAATTCAGAGCGCACTTTAGCCCGCGGTGCCAGGTGTCTGGCCTGCCTTTGCAGAGTTCGCTGCTCTCTGAGCAATGAGATGAACATACAGGAAATTGCAGAGACCCACGTGAGCCAGGTGGTGAGTGCCACGGGGATTCAGAGGAACGGGTGACGAATGAGGTCCGTGGTCACGGGGAAACGCAGAGGGATTCCAAGGATAAAGAGGACACGCTTGGCGGGGAAAGAACGGGAGTGACAATAATCAGACACAGGGTGCTCGTGGGACACGGGTGAGGTGGTCCCCACAGAGGGAGGACAGAGTGGGGACAGAGAGGAAAGAAAGGAGGGGTGTTCTGGTTTTCAGTCTTTGACCTCGTCCTGTCCAGAAGACCCACTGGAGGGTCAGAAAGATCTCCAACCGCGTCTGAGGCTTCAGATGCGCGCGAAGGCCCAGTTAAGGAAGCCAAGTGACTTTATTCAGTGCTCAGGTCTGGTCGTCAAATCTGGGCTTGCCAAGCAAAGTGGCCTTGACCTAGAATGTGGCTGAGGTTGGCCAGCCTTTCACATTTATCCCCTGGAATTCCCATATCGCTCTGTCTTTAACAACAGCCGCGGCAGGAGCCATCATACTGATGGTCAGCACCCTCTTACCTCCTGTGCCAGGCATGCTTTAAGCTCATTCAGCGTATTAATTCGTTTAATCCTCACGTCAATTTGATGGAGTAAGTGGAAGTGCTGTTCCCGTTTGATAGGTGAGGAGACCGGGGGCCCAGATAGTTACTACTTTGCACAGACACGACCATCTCAGCCTCTCAGAAGTTACCAACAAGGGGACAGGGGGACCCCAGTGTGTTCGAATGGCAAGGCCCAGCTCACAGGTGCTTGGTCTGGTTTTGCTTTTAATTCTTATTACACTTGTTCTTAGGCACCTCGCATCATCTTGGAGGAGTATTGGCCTGGTCAGGCATGTCTGCCTTCCTGGCGTGGTTGGGGATGTGGGGTGGTGAGCTGCAGAGCCGCCGGCCTCCTGCCCTGGACTTCCCGTTCCACCAGCTGGGGGCGGCCCCACTTCCAGGCACTGCTTCCCCGGCCACACGCCGCTAGGTGAGGCTTCAGACCACATCGGCTCTTTGACCAGAAGATGTGAAACTCGAATAACCATACTTAACAGTTCTCTCCATGTCATTTTATCAGATTTTAAAGAATGTCCGTTTCTCGAAGTCATTGTGTGTTGACGGTGAGCAAAGCATGGTAGCTGCTGTCAGGGATTCAGTGATGAATCAGAAAACGGTTCTGGCCTCATTTTCCGTGCCCTGGGGTGGGCAGATAATTGTAAGAAAGAGAAATAATTAATTGTAACACAAAGCCAGGCGAACAGCAGCGTGTCGGAACGGGACTTGATTCCGGTGTCCACTACACACCGAGTTACAGGCTGTGTTGTCACTTAACTACACTGAGCCCAGTTCGCTGATTTATGCAACAGAAACAGTAAAGTAAAAATGTGTCTGACAGGACTGCCAGGGTGATTAAATTCAACGTTCTGGGAAGTACGTTGTAGAAATGCTGAGAGGGGCTAGGCAAATACCAATTACTGTTTCAGATTTAACCAGCGCTCCTCTGGAAACTTCATGAACTGAGGAAGGAGAGAGGGAGCTTGCTGGTGGGACTGTACGTTAACTTTGGTCGTAGATAATTCGCTCTGCCCGTTCGCTTCTGTGGTTGAAAATCATCCTCGTGTAGAGAACGAACGGAAAGGCCTCGGAAGGAAAGGCAGGGGGCGGGGGGTGAAGAGAAGGAACGTCGCTGTAGGGGAAGGACTGGTAGAGCTTATGCCGCTCTTTGGGTTCTGCGTGGGCTACGAGCTTGTTGGTCTGTAAAGCAACCGAGATGACAGGAACGTGTGCTGGGAAAGGAAATGAAAAGAGACGTGGCCGTGGGGAGGTGGCCGCCCCAGCACGCTGCGTGTGGCCTTTCTCTGAGTCTCCGTTTCCTCATCAAGATCGCAACAACACCCACCTCATAGGCTCGCTGGAAAATAAGACTCACAGGGGCATATGACAGGACCTGACCTAGAGTGCTGGATGCCAAGCAAATAACCACTGGTTCCCTTTCTCTGGAAGACCCACGGGTCCCACCACGTTCTCCAGAGAAGCATTTGAGTGCCACGGAGAAGTGCTCTTCGTGTCACCTAAGGCAAATGGGGCACGGGTGGTTGGGTCTAAGTTTTCTTTTCCTCCAACCCCACGGGACAAATTTAGGAGGATGGATGTTTTGTGTTTCTTGCTGTACTGGAGAGTTGGTGGTGGTGGCAGGGTGAGGTGGGGTGGGCGTGATGGCCATTCTGGCGTGTCTCTGTTTTCTGGCCTGCTTCACCTATTGCTGGCCTCTCAAGAGACAGCCTCCGAGAGGTTCCCCAGAGGAGCTCAGCAGTGAGCATCCACTCCGCTGGGATGTCGTGCTGGGCGCCTTCAAACGCACCACCCCGCCTGAGCCTCAGACTCACCCTGGGAAGTCATCGCCCCTGAAAGGAAGCACAGCCTACGACCCAAGGAGACGGATTTGCCTGGGGATCTGGACGGTGTGCACTGCAGTCAGCGTCTGTGTTTTCTGAGACGGTAGATGAACATCGAGCCAGAGTCCCTTGTGCGCTGGCAGAGGGGAAGGAAGGCGGGAAGAGGAAGGGCCAAGTCTGTCAGGATTGATGGAAGGGCCTGTGCGCATCTCTGCAGCATTCCCGGGCAACCTCAGGAGGTTCTAGCACCCACAGAATCTCCCTTCAGCTCAGGAGGCCAGCCCCAGGCCTCTGCGAGCCTGCGCAGACAGCTGCTCGCGACAGAGGCTGTTTCCGAATTCACTCCACCTCGTTGCCACACAGACGTGCCCAGCGTGGCCACGATGAGTCTCCAGGGAAGGGGCAAGTCGGGGGATGATTCCCAGGGACGTCGTTTCTCTCCATTGTTGCTTCTCTTACGTGATAAACCCCCTCTACCTAAATGCCTGCCAGCCGGGGACCAGCGTCTCACCTACATCGTTTTATTTAATTCTCATGACAACTGCGAAGTAACTATCATCACTCCCATCTTATGGATAAAGTACCTTAACCATCACGGTGGTGAAGAGACTCGCTCTAGATCACAGTACATGGCACAGTGGCGCCTCGCAGGGCTGTCTCTTTTACTACTCAGGCCTGTGGCCTTCCCACCTCCCCGTAGAGTCGCTCAGATAATCAGTCCCTACCTTGAAGTGGAGCGTCAAGCCTGGGCCCTGGGGTGTAAAGTCTGCTGTTCCCCTAAATGAAGCTCTGCCTCTGTGAAGCTGACTTTCACCCCTAAATCTCTACACAGAGATAAATTTATGGATCAAAGATAGGAAAGGTGACCTCTCCCCCTGGACTGAGCTTTGACGCATTCCTCCCCCTCCGTCAGGGTTGCTACCAAGACAGTTGATGTTTCTCTCTCCATCGGTTCCTGTTTGCCCTACTCGCCATCTAAGCCACCGTCACGCCTCCTGTGTCACGTCAGTGGTTTCCTTTCTACCATCTCCCGGCCTCCAGGCTTCCCCCATTCTAGATCCTGCCGCCGCCGTATCATTTTGTAAACGTCCGTTCTCATTCAGAAACATTCCATGGATGTGATGCAGCCGTTTGGGCTCATGTTGGAGAAGAACAGTGAATGACATGATATGGAAAAAATGTTCACAGCATGTTTATTAAATGAAAAAAAAAAAAAAAAAAACAGGTTACAAACAGCACCAAATGTTAGTATTGTGCGGTGGGATTACGGATGATGACTTTATCTTCCTTTTGCTCTTAAAAATGAAGAGTTCCTTCATTTTTTTGCAGTAAACATTATTGGAATAAGACAAAAAAAGTGGAAGTTACTATGAAAAAATACTGTAAAATAGAACAGTAATGAGAGTCCATTTTCCACCATTCGCTTAGCAAAAACAAAAGCAAAGGCGTTGGACCAGCCAGTGTTTGCAGGGGCCAGGAAAAGCTTACACTCCTGCACCGGAGGTGGGGACACAAACTCGCAGAATCTTTGTGAACGATAATGTGCGGGATTCAGAAAGTGAAGAATCCGCATGAGCTCAACCCAACAACTCCAATTTCAGGAATCGGTCCTATAGAAAGGCGGTTCTCAAAGTTTGACCTAGGCCGGCAGCAGCAGCATCACTTGAGAACGCGTAAAAATGCAAACTCTCAGGCCCCACCCCTGACTTTCTCACTCAGAAGCTCTGGGAGTGGAGGTGTGCGGGAATCAGTGGTTCTGACACACACAGATTTGGGAGCCGTCGCCACAGAAGTGCCTTCCCTAGGGAAGTACCTCTGTGTGAACAAAGGCGCAAGAGTAACTGTCACCGCCTTGTTTGTAACGCGGAATCGTAAACAACCTAGTCAGCAGGGAAATTGCTAAATAGATTACGCTAATCGATCCTGTGAAACACGACGTACTGGTAAAAATATTAGCATGGGAAGGTCGTTAGTACACACGGCCGAGTAAAAAGGCAATTTGCAGAAACAAACGTCTACACAATTCTGAGCCGCAGTCAAGATATACTTCGCGTATCTGTGCTATAATTTCTCAAACAACACATGTGTGACTTACGTTAAAATAAAGCCCTCCCGTTGGCTCCTATAGGGTCGAACCCAGACTGAGGCTGGTCAGGAAGGCCCTTCACGATCTGCCTCAGTCCTGACCCCCCAGCTCTGAGCCCCCTGGCCCCCAGAAACGGTTTTTATCCAACTATTCTGAGAATGGCCCAGTACCTGGTCTTTTTTTTTTTTTTTTTTCCGTTTTGTGGTTGAGGAAGCTGAGAAGTGTGAAGGTTGAGTGATGACTTGCCCATGGTCACGCGGCTGCGTTTGGACCCTGGCCATTCACCACGATCCAACTCAGATGCTTGTTCCAGTCCTCAGCCCTGGTTGGCTGGTTTGCCCCCCTCCCACCCCCACCTCCCCGGGAAAACACTTCTTTGCTTCTGTTCATGCCACTTTCCTTTCTGGAAAACACTCAGAATCAAGCCGAGTGTCCCCCATGCTGCCTCTCTCGGCAGCCCTGGTCACAGGGGCCACCCTGAGCCGTGCACACACCGTGTCGTCAGACGCCTCCTCAGACGCTGGCCCCCCTTGTCTGTTCTGCCCTGCAGCACTCCCAGTCCGCTGCCCTCGGAGACTCACACCTTGGGGCAGGGGCTGCTCCGGATTTTTCGTTTGCAGCATTTGGTCCACAGTCCGTGGCTGTAGTTGATGAAAATGATGATAGATTTGCACTAACGCGGATTTGTAATCTACACGTCAAAAACTTGACATAGATTGCAGCGGTGACAGGGATCAGACAAGCAGGCCCCCCACCCCATCCGCGGAATTTAGGAGCCGGGTTAGGGATGCGAAGGAGACTTCTCTAGGTCTATCTTTTCATGTAGTTTTGACTCCTGAGTTATATGAATATTTAACTTATTTGCAAAATAAAATTAAACGTGAAAAGATGAAGCGTAAAACAATACTTAAAACTGAATTCAAACAGAAAGAAATGAATCGAGCTCTCTCTATATATATATATATCAGTTCAAGACCTAATCACACAGAGAAAGAAATTCAAGGAAAATTCTATGTGCACTTTCTCTGTGGAAAATATTCTAGGGATGAAAAGAACTTCAAGGAAATTTTAATTTTACTTAGTTGGTTATTTCATAAAAAAATGCTTTTGGAATCCCAAAACTTTTCTGTGCATATTGTTAGACAAAGCAAATAACTATATACATCCATGCCATCATGTAGGCAGGATAATGTCCCTCTTCCCAAAACATCGCACCTGGGACCTGTAAATATGTTATGTTACATGGCAAAAGTGCCGTTGCAGATAGAATTAAGGTTCCCTTAATTGAGGGAGATTATCCCGCATTATCCGAGGGGGCCAGGTGAAACATCATGGGCTCTTAAAAGTGGACGAGAAGGCAGAAGAGCAGGCAAGAGAGATGCAGCCGGGGTTGGGGAGGCAGGGGAGACCCAACTCATGAGGGAGACTCCACCAGCCATTGCTGGTTTTGAAGGTAGAATAAGGGGCCTGAGCCCCAGCTTGCCGGGGGCCTCCAGAAGTTGGGAACCGCTCCCAGCTGACGACAGTCAAGGAAACAAGGACCTTGCCCCCCCCAGCCACAAGGTGCTGAATACTGCCAAATGAGCACCCCAAATGAGCAAGAAAGCACATTCTCCCCTGAAAAATCCAGAGAGCAAGGAAGGCCTGCCGACACCTCGATTTTTGCCCGACACCTTGAGTGAGATCCATACAGACTTACACAGAAACGTAAGACGGTCAGTACGTGTTGTTCTAAGATGCTGAGTTTGTGGTGACTTGTCACCGTAGCGATTAGTGTACCAGGGCTGCCGAGGTGAGGTACCACACACTAGACAGCCAAGAACCCGTTCTCTCACAGCTCGGCCCAAATCACGGTGCCGGCAGGGCTGGTGCCTTCTGAGGCTGCGCGAGAAGGCCCTGCCCAGGCTGCTCTCCTTGGCCTGTGGATGACCGTCTCCCCTGTTTTCACGTCGTCTCTGTGTCCAAATTTCCCCCTTTACATAAAGACACCAGCCATGTTGGATTAGAGCCACCCTAAATGGTTTCATGTTAACCTGATGACCTCTGTAAAGACCCTATCTCTACATAAGATGCCATTCTGGGGTCCTGGGGTGGGCAAATTACATATATAGTGTAGTGTGTGTGTGTGTGTGTGTGTGTGTGTGGTACATACGAACATGTGTGTATGTAGAATATGTATGTATGTGTATGTACGTAGAGTATACATAGTGCATGCATACATATGTGTACATGCACAAATAAATGTTATTTATTATTTTTTTATAAACTGCCCCCTAATCACGGACCTAAAAGCAAGAACGTCCCTGCGGCAGTGAGCACCCCTAGCCCCCAGATCTCGATTTCTCATATCGTTTCCCACTAAAGACCTCAGGGCTCTTTGAAGAAATAGCTGCTGCTGTGGGACCAACCCAAGTGAGCCTGAGGAATCCCGGTGTTCCAGAAGGAAAGGAAACACTTAGAGATTAATGAGGTCGTGTCAAAAGGACACAGAATCCTGCTTGAAGGGATTCCCACTGGTCAAGTTGGGGATAATTTGAACATCAAAAAGAAAATGACAGTAATGGATTGTAATCCATTGAAGTTTTTTGAAAAAGTCCATGAGTCTATCATTATACCTTAAAGCAGGGAGGGGGGAGTTTTCTAGAAAAAAAAAGGTCCATGTAATAAATGTGAGAGAGAGAGCATGAGCCAATCACGGTATTTCAGCCCCGAGTGTAACAATGGACGCAGGCGAGGGTCAGCAACAGACGCTGGACACTGAGCACAAGGTTTGGTGGACACGACGTCACACTCCACCAGGATATGTCCCCACGACTGACTTATTAATTACAGGGGGAAGGGTGCCTTTCTGGAAAATTGGAGAGACTTGGTGGTCACTGCTTCAACTAAGGGTTAGCATCACCAATAGTGGGGTCCTCTCTCATTATCTGAGCCTTTTGATATGAGGCCTGCCTGATACCTTCGAATTATTTTTGCCAAGAAGTACTTAACTGGAATCGAATCTTGAGAAACAACCATAGAAATCTAGAACGTGATACGTTTTGCAGGCAATTGGCCTGGACTCGTCAAAACAAATCCATGTCCTTTAGAAACCTCAAGTCCAGGGGATCGTTCTAGGTGCAAAGCAACTGGAGAAAACACCGTGTATCATATGCGATCTTCACTGGCTTCTCGATTCTTTAAAAAGTGCTATAAAAGACATTTGGGAAATAGATGTGTGATAATAATATAAAATGTGCTGCAACTTTTGTCCGAAGTGTGATAACGTTATGAGTGCTTTGAGAATGCCCTTATTCTTAGGAGACTCATGTTGAAGTTATTTGGTTCCGTGCCACTGATTCTGCAAGTCATTGCGAATAGCTCAGGGAAAATACTGTGGAACTGGCACTGGCTCTCGCCGGCTTCTGAGAGCAGATAAATAGTTCAGAAATTTTGCAAGCCGTTTGTGAAGCTCTTGGCTTAAAATGAGCTTGAAAGCAGCCGTGGCGGGAGTTTTCACTCCACAGAAATTGGCAAATACAGCAAATGAGGGCTTTCCCCCACCCTGGAGCCCCGATTTGTCAGCACACCACTGTATGTGGCATTAAGTGTTAATGATTGGCAAAGCGATTCAGGTGCGGCTTGTGTTTAGCATGGCATTCTGTCAGCCTTCGTGGGCAGATTGTAAATCTTTTCCAAGTAAAAAGTTGGGACAAAGAGAAAATAGACCTTCCTTCCCGGAACCCTGAAACCCGCAGAGGGAAGGAAGGATGCTTCGGGGGTGAGGGGCACTTGGGTGGCTACCAGGTGAGACTGAGACGTGGCCGCCGCTCCAGGTGTGCTGACGGGGAGCCTCTGCATGAGCCTCTGCATGAGCCTCTGCCTGTCGGATTTTGAGAGTGTGACCCACCCTCACCCGCCGTGGGTAAGCTTGCCTTCAGCGACTTGAGCCAAAATTAGCTTCTTACGACCCTGAACTCTCCTCGATCTGATTCCATGCTCAGCAGGCAGCCTTCTGAGAACCTGGCTTCTGTGTAATTTGCCTGAAAAGAAGGAATGCATTGATCCTCTGCCCTGAGCACCTTGCCCTCACGCGGAGGTGCGGGGAGCAAATGGAAAAGGCCTTCAGCTTTGGAGTCAGATGGGTCTGGTTCCAATTCCGACGCTATCACTTACTAGATAAGGTCACCACCAGGCCTCTTGGCACCCCGCCAGAGATCTTCTCCTGGAGACGTTGCCCTCGGTCGCCCTGGGCCGCATACCAGAATATTCAAATTGCAAAAACATTTTTAGGAGCAAAATCGATAGCCCTAAGTCACAAACGACAGCGGCCCGGAATCCGACCAGCCCACAAGCTTGAGTTTCTCTAGAGAGAGACATGCCAAAGGGACAGACGGCTGCGGATCAGAGACACAAGCTGTGTGGCAACCGTCTGTTCTCGAGAGGCAGAGGGGAAAGGGGGCTCGGACAGGGCCTTCGGGCTTAGGAGAATGGCAGTCAAGTCCTAATCTTTTCCTTTATTAACCATGTGAACTTAAGGAGCCATTAACTGTTCCGAGTCCCCCAAGCTCGTGCTGCCTCTCATTACGCAAAGAGAAACTCCTGAGCATTCAGGGAAATAAGAAGGGGAAGACACTGGGTAAACCGTACATCGCACAAAATGCTTAATATCAAAATTTGTGCGAGCCCCAGTGAACGCAGACGTGGAAGCAGCAGGAGCAGAACCCCAGAAGCCCTGCCCAGGAGTTTCTCGCCAGCCAGAGGAGCGTTCACGGCCAAAGGGTTAGTGCCAGCCTCAGGCGCCCGTAACTGTCCAGGCCTGAGCGTATTCAGATCAGACTCTGGTCTGTGAAATTGGACAGTTCTTATTCAGTGATGGCGAGGGGGAGGGAAAGGGTCGAAATGGTGTGGGCGAAGGTGGACGCTGGGACACAGAAGGCGATTTGGCAGAGCCGGTCAAAGTTTTAAATCTGCATAGGTGTGGCCTAGCAGTTCCCTTCTAGAAACCTGTCCCACAGGAACACGCAGTGAGCAGGAATAGCAGTAGGAGCGGGGAGCCCAGAGGACCACATGCCCGAGGGCCCCCCGGGGTCACTCCCACCCTCTGACCACTGTCCTCCTGGACCCGTGGCGCTTTGGTGGCGGAGCCGGTCATCTCGGCCCAGTCTCTGCTCCAGCCACAGTCCTGCCAGCGGTCGTTCTGTTTCTGAAATCGAGGGTTGCGACCCTTGCCTTCAAAACAAGTCCTCCCCACGGCTCACGGTTCTGGGGCTCCTAACGGAGGCCGTCCCGCTGCCTGCGACAGTTTACCTGGACTTGACCTTTTCCCGTTTTAACTCGTCGTGTCTTTGTCCTCGCATCTGACCCCAGATCCGGCCTCTGCCTCCGCTCCAGTCTTGGGTCGTCCCTTGTGGTGACCTGCTGTCCCATTCTGGCCGGTTCTGTGACTCGGGTTTTGCTCAGGGGGCCTGGGCATTTTCTTCACTCCTGCTTCCAGGACCTAGTCCTCAACCAAGCCCACGTTTAACCCTGTCATCCTCTCTCAGCCTTGACGTAGCCAGAAAAGAGGCCCGCGTGGGCCCCAACATGACGACAGAGGTGATAACCGAGGCGTGACTAGTGCCGGTAACGGCAGATAGGGAACCCCTAGGACACGGACTGTCTGGGAGGACGTTGTCCTTCACCTGTGGCTCCTAACGAGAGGGCTGGGGGGTCAGCAGGAGCGGGCAGGCCTGAGTCACGGCGCTGCTGCCTCTCACAGCCCCTAGCACTTAGGGAGCAGCTTGCCTGAGGTGGCGAGTGTCCTGCAGGTAGGTCATGCCTGTCTGGAGGGAGCTGGAAGGCCACCGTCCTGAGCCCGTCTCCGCCTCCTAGCTGGCCTGGACGCCGACCTCTCTAAACGACGATCCTTACATTTTCTATTTCGTGACACAGAGAGAACATGTGGGGGGAACCCAGGCGTGGACTTAGCTCTTTTCTAGGCCCAGAGCGTGAGTCACAACTGTGGCCCCACGTGCTTAGGGACCGTTCTCAGCCTGCTCGGCTGGCAGGCTGGCGGACCTGTGCGCCGACAAGGGAGATGCTTAGAGAGATACGGCTCCTCCCAAGGCTGGCGTTGAAACCCAACCTCAATTAAGTTAAGAAATCCTCAATTAAGGCTGTCTGGCCCTCCTCACCCTGCCGGCTGTTAGGAGCTGAGACAGGATCTCCTTAGGACCCAGAACAGAAGCATCTGGTAATAAAACTCCTTATACCTTTTCACGGCTCCATGGCTCTTAAAGTCATCCCGTGAAGGGGGATTTTCTCTTTTGGAATCCTAGATCTGGATTTCCTGCCAAGAAAACGCATTCAACGCACAATGCACCCAGAAGCCGTAAAGGAATCTAGCGTATGACATTTGAGAGCTTTCAAACATGTACGTGGCCAAAACATATCCATCGCCAACGTCCAAAGACAAGAAACACGTTGGTGAAAACGTTCAAAACAAACATAACGAATAAAGGGTTAATTTTCTCGCTTCGAAGAGCTTTTCCAAATGAAAAAAAAAAGAGAGAGAGAGAGAGAACCAATAAACAAACAGGATGTTCTCAGAAAACCATCAAATACAAATGACCTGACACATGTGAGACGGTGCCCAGCCTCACTGAGAATTTTTAAAATATAATTCAAAACAAAATGGTGTTTTTTTATCCAACAGATAGGCAGACGTTAGAAAGTCTGATACATTTGCTATTGGAGAGAGAATCTCAAAGTGAGAAAAATGTTGGTACCGTTCGTAGGACTTTAAATTAGTGCTAACTTTTTGGACTGCAGTTTGGCAACATGTCTCAGAATTGTTAAATATCTTTCGCCCCGCTCCAAAGAATTTATCCCAGAGACAGACTTATAAAAATAGCCTCAGATTTCAAAAAGAGAGACCGAGAGAGATAAGAATAAAAGGACTAGATAGACGAAGAATTTGAAAATCTGAAAACACAACAAATATTCCTCCTTATGAGATCCATTAGATACAGTTCTCGCGTGTCGCTGCCCTGGAGTTCTGCTTGACCCTTACGATGACATTAAAGTAGAGAAGTGTTGGAACGGACGTATTTTCTCACCCGAGTGCGGGGAGAGAGGCGCAGAGCGTCCCGTCTAGGCCTGTTGAGGAAGCCTTCCCGGCCGAAAGGGGATGGGGCTTTGATTTTAAGGATAAGAAGCAGCAGGCAGAGAGCAGGGTCAGCGTGCTCCCGGTAAAGGAGATGATGGCGTCTGCAGGGAACTGGGGAAAGAGAAGGCAGGACAGGTTCAGGGAATTTAAAAGAGGATCAGGTGGGGGCTCGTTACAGTGCAGAGTGATTAAAAAAGCACACAAAGGGCTGGCTGTGTAGGGGCCCCGGGCCCTTTTGTCCCAAGGACTGTCGACTCAAGGCAAGGAGAACCCACTGAGGGATTCTAAGTGAAAGAGTGACCCCTGAACCCCGCCTTCGGGCCATCGAGGGTTAGAGTGATAGCAGAGGCAGTCCTGTCGCTTCTAAGGGACCACAGGACTTGCAAGTGACAAAGCCCCCGGGTTGAACTAACATGTCAGTTGAAAAGGGGATGAGTGGAAGGTGTAGACCACGAAGCTCCAAGAACCTCAGGGACCAGAACTGGGACACCTGGGTGGTCCAGGATAGTCTCCCCATTGTAAGATCAAGGGGACAGCAACCTCCATCCCATCTGCAGCTTTAAAACAGAACCCACGCATGGGATTAGGATGCGGAAAGCTTTGAGGGGCCGTTACCCTGCGACCCCACTTTCTTTCTGAGGTTTTAGACTTGAATCGTGTTGTGCTGGTTCTGGAAGCTCACAGGGAGAGAGGCTCAGGGAAGCCGTGGAGAGTAAAGAGTTAACGAGCCACCCAAGGAGCACAATACCCTCTTGACGGGGTTGAGTGTGGTGTAGACCTGAGTTCTGAGAGCTGGGCGGTTGGCGTAGGCGCCTCACATCTTCGAGGGAAGCTCATCAAGCCATGACCAGTGGCAGCCAGGACACCGGTCACCTGGGCAACCGAGGAAGCATAAACATACAGCGATCCGTCACTGCCATCTGGAAAAGGCTGGGCCGCGCGGGCCTGCCCGTCAGGCCCTGCTCGGTGTTTATTTGTGTAGCTGGAGGTCCCGGGGCAGCCCTTCTGTCAGCGACGCTGCCGCGGGGCGCGCGGGCCGGGACCCCAGCCCGGAATTCAAACTCGGCGCCTCTCGGCGGGCATCTGGGCGGGAATACCGCCCGCAAGCAGGCCCCTAAGGAGATGGGTGTCCGGATTTCCAAGTCTCAACAGTCTCCGTGGGTCAGGTGAGGGGCCCCGTGTGCGCCAGGGAGCCTGCCTCCCGGGGACTGCTGCCTGTGTTCTGCTCTGCCCGGCGGTCGTGCTGCCCGGGAGCCTCGTCCCCCCAGCTCCGCTCTGGCCGGCGACTTCCAGGACGTGCAGGGGAGAGTGGCTGTCGTTGGGTGCACCGTGTAGAGCGACACCCTGAGTCACGTGGGCTGTGCCACCGAGCGTGCCCACTGTCGGTCGAGGGTGAGCCGGGCGTTGCCCCAGCGGTGGTGAGAGACGTGCCCTGCCCCTGTCCCCGAGTCATTCAGAGGCACTGACAGGTCTGCAGGGGTCGGTCTGGGGCAGGGACAGAGCTAAGCGCAGTGGCCCGTGCAGGGATCAGACTGGGACCGTGGCCTCCGAAGCACGAAGCTCCTACAGGCCCAGCTAACGGAGCACCCGACAGTCTGGCCTTCGTCCCGGTCCACGTGCAGCGGAGAAACCCTGGAAGCCTGCCCGGCTGCGGCAAGAACGTTCAGACCGAGATTTCCCGTGTTTCCTCTTCCCTCGAAGACCCATTTGGGGGCCCCGAGTTCAGTGCTGCCCGTTCTCGTAGTCCTCTTTCCCGAAAGAGAATTGAACCCATCTCCATCTCTTTATTTCTCATTTCCAGACAGTAATCGTGTCTGATAACACGACTTTATGCCAAGAAACCTACGGCCTCGGCTCCCCTCCCGGGTGTGCCCGCACGTAGACGCGGTGGTGGTTACTGCGTGGCAGTTTGCACAGTCTGGCTCGCCTGTAAACCCCTCTGCCTGGAGCTCTGGGGCTGTGATTTTCCTCCTGAAATCCAGATTGTCTTTGGAAAAGACAACCAGTTTTCCACCCAGGCCATGTCCAAACAGGTCTGGTCCCCAGACCGTATCTGGCATGAAAAGAGGCTCAGTGTGGCGCACAATGGATGCCTGTAGTCTTCTTTTGGACCAGATGGTCCTAAAGACCACGTTTCTTCTGTGCTGACCCCGCTTCGTGCCCCCATCAGACCAGCTCCTCGGGGAAGGACCCCCTGACAGGCGTCAAGAACGCGCAGGAATGAACGCCAGGGTTTTCCTAAAACACATATGTGATCCTGCCAGCCTCCTGATGAAGGCGCGTCAGTGGCTCAGTACCCTCCACGAGGCCAAGTCCAAACGCTTCAGCACGCAGAGAGCCCTCCACGGTAGGGCTCTTTCCTCCCCAGGCCCCCCTCTCTCATCTCATCTCAGAGCCCATGCTCTGGGGGCACCAGCGCCCCTGTGGGCTTCCTAAAAGCATCAGGTGGGTCCAGGTGTGTGACTCAGACCTGAATGGCCGGTTCTCCCAGCCACACCCCTGCGCACCTGGCCAACACCCACAGGCTCACCTGACACTCGCCCCGCCCCCTGGAACCGGCCAGCCTTCCCTTTGTGACTCCTACACGGTCCTCCCATCCCCCTCAACCCTAGAACATGCTGCTGCATTTCTGCTTCCATGGCTAAACAAAGGGGGCCCGGGGACAAGGACTTGGTCTTGGTTATCACTGACTCTCCGTTGCCCACAGATTTTATTTATGTATGAAGGAAGGAGGAATGGACGGGTATTATGGAGGAAGAGGGACGCCCCACTCCAGGGCAAGGGTTTATCTCCTTGTCCCTCTCTTAGCTCCTCCTTCTCTCACCTAGATGATGCTTAGAAATCTGGGCCTCATGGAGGTTCTGGGACTTTCTGGTGGCCTGGAAGGTAGAGCAAGCCAGGTGGATGTGGAGGAGAAAAGCAGGCTGCCGACTGCACAGCATTCCCTCCGGGCTTAGGGACGAGGGATCCTCGGGGATCCATTCGGGTTTCCCAGCTCAGCTCAGCGGGGAAAGACGGGAAAGGAGTCGGCATTCAGGGCAGACGCCTTTCTCTGAAGTAAATTGCCATCTGACTGGAGTGTTTCCTGTGCTGCATCTTATGAAAGCACGAAGTGCAAAGTGCAGGGAAGTGAACCTAAAAGTATCATAAGAGAAACAAACAGAAGTATACTGTGCTCATTAATTGGAAAACTCAATATTAACATGTTTTCCACAAATTGATCCGCGGAGGCAGTGCCATTCCAGGCAATCCTAGCAGGGATTTTGCAGAACTCCACACGCTAATGCTGAAATTTATACGAAAAATCCAAGGGACCGAAATAGTCAAAGCTATTTTGAAAAAGAACAAAGTTAGAGGACTCGCATCACATGTTTTCAGGACTTACTAGGAAATCACATTCGTCACAACAGTGGGTGATTAGTGGAATGAAAAACGAAGCTTCGTGAGGAATCCAGAAATAGGGCAGAGCAATTCAGTGGCGGAAAAATAGTCATTTTTAGCAAACGATGCTGAAGTGGTGGGACGACAAACTGAATCTTGACCCATGCATTAAGCCCCATACAAAAATTAACCAGAAAATGGCCCACAGACCTAAATGTAAAACCCCAAAGTTTAAACATTCCAGAAGAAAGCATAGGAGGAAACCTTTGTGACCTGGGATTAGACAAGATTCATTGGCTAGGATACCAAAGGCACAACCCATAAATGAATGACACTTTGAATAAAATGTAAATGAAGACATAGGCTCGGGGAAAATGTTTTCAAAACACCTGTCCAAACTACACGAAGGACCCTCCTAACTCAATATTAAGTTAAAAATCGAGCAAATCCTTTGAACAGACACTTCGAAGACCATACACGGAGGGCAGAAAAGCTCGTGAAAAGTACTCAGTGACACTGGTAATTAGGGAAATGCGGATTAGGGACAGCCACCCCCTCTCAGACAAGTTCCTGGCAAGAAGTGGCGCTCTCTCGCCCGCTGCTGACTGTGCAGCCGCTTGGGGAAACAGGTTAGCAGTTTCTCAGAAAACAAAATGTGTCCTCACCCCAGGACTCAGCCGTCCCACCCCGCGTTGTGTACCCAGGAGAAATGAAAACGTGTGTCCATGCGCAAACAGAGGCTGTGTCCACCGTTGCCCCAGACCGGAATTAGTCGGATGTCCATCAGCTCTCGAATAAGTCAGCACCACGTGGAGGCAACAGTGTGGAATGTGGAATATGATGGACTGTTGCTCAGCCACGACATACAGCGAACTCTCGATACGTGCAGCTTCACCAGGGAGGCCTCATGATTAAGTGAAACTAGGCTCAGAAGGCCACGTCCTGAATGACCACATTTATATGGCATTCTGGAAAAAGCAAGCTTACAGGGACAGAAAGGCAGCTTCGTGGTTGTTGGCGGACTAGAAATGTTGGGGGGAGTTTAACAGCAAAGGGGCAGGAGGGAACTTTGGGGTTGAGGATAACATTTTTATTATTATAATTATTATTATTTATTTTTTAAATTAATTTATTTTTTATGCTGACGTCGGTTAACAAAAGAGAAACACGTTTCATTCTTTGATGTGGTGGTGGCTACTAGACGGTCAAAATTCACCGCGCCTAAAGAGGGTGGATTTTAGTGTTTGCAAGTCACTCGTCACTAAACCTGACTTTAAAAAATAGAATAACGCCCTTTGTGACGAAGGAAAGCGGTTTTTCCATCAGACGGAAGAAGACACAGTTTTTAACCTCGTTCTTCCTACTTGACCTCACCTCTTGATGGAAAGCAGAAACGGTGAAATTGATAGTTGCTGCATGGAAAAGAAAACACCAGGTTACTTTAAGTGTAGAAAATTAAGTGTAAGTTTCAAATAATGACTTAAGGATGCGTTGTGATAACTGAATTACGGGGTACGACAAGGCAGTGAACAAAGGATACCTGAGACGTGTGCGGAAACGTTCTCCGATGGAGTCTCAAGTCAACTGTTTAACTCCGCAGATGAGGTTACCGTGGGTTGCAACCTGAGAATTAAAATGAACAGAAGTCGCCTTTTAAAACTTTTATTTTATTTTAAATCAACATCTCTTGCTATTTTTTCTGTGGGCTAGAAAACGAATCTAGATTTCAGAAGGAAGCTCCCTTTTATTTCAGGTAACGTGCTCTACTCGTTTATAATTGCCACTTTCAAAGGCCTTTTTTTTAAAATTACCGAGGAGAAAAGCATAAGGCTTAGGCAATTTTTAGGGTATTTAATTTACGAAGGGGGTGATTCAACCATAATTGAACTTATAGATAATAATATTTTGAAAAATTGGAAATTTTTAAGTAGCTAAAACTTGGCCCAATCGGAAGGAATGAAGACTACCAGAAATGGTAAAAATGTAGGCAAATAGAAACCTATTTTTTCTCCTTTGGGTTCCTTTAAAAGACATGCTTTCGTACAAAACTATAAAATCGTGTCGTACAGTTTATAACATAAATAAATGTTACGTAAGCAAAAGGGCACACAAGATGCAGCCTGCATGGAAATCCATGGTTGCAAAGTTCTTACGTTTCACACAGGGCCGTGTGCCATTGGCTTCACAAAGCCTGCGACAAGTTAGAAAGGAGCATAGCGGTTTGGGTGGTGGTCGCATGGCTGCTTCTGTGCTGCGTGAGCCCTTCTACGTGTGCATGTTTGATGTCTGTAAAAAGCGTATTTTAGAACTGGGTCATGGAGACAGGGAGGACAGACGTGAAAGAAGAAGAAGCGAGGCAAATTGCCTGAACCGATACACTCTTTGGCGTCAATTGCAAATGCCAGAGAAATTCAGAGAAGAGAGAAATCACAGAACACTCCATGGTCAGAAAGTCTCCTTGGACTTGGTAGAAATTGATTTGGGTGTTGCATACGGTAGAATTTGGACTGGAAGAGGTGCCAATACTCTGAGCCAGTCCCACTCAGAACCGCCACGAGCCTGCCCTTGTCCGCCCTGTGGGGTCGCTTCTACGCAGCAGGAGCTTATCTCGCGGTTCCGGAGGACGGCGGCCCAAGACCAGGCCACCATCGTGGGTGGGTTTCGGCGGGAGCCCTCGTCTGGACCATAGCTGGCCCCTTTTCGCTGCGCCCTCATGTGTGAAAGGGGCTGGGACCTCTGCGGGGTCTCACTCTCGAAGGCCCCACCTCAGGATTAACCACCTTCCAAAGGCCATCATCTTTGGTGTTAGGATTTCAACATAAAGATTTGGGGGTGACAAAGACATTCCAGCCACATCCACGTCCTGGGGTTGGGCTTTCCACAGAGGGACGGGCTCGGCTTTTTCTCACCTCCAGCCCACCCTCCGACCTGGCCAGCGTCATGGCCAGAGTGTCCTGGGCAGGAGCAAGACCGTGAGCCGTCAGCTCTTAGGGCTGAGGACCCCGAGTGCCGAGTTCTTGACCGGACCTGCCGCAAATGTGTTGGTCTATCTTGGGAAAGTCCTGAAGCCCCTTTGTCTCTGCTGTCCCCTGAGGGTAGATTTGGTAAATGGCACTGTGGCTGGGGAGAGTAGATGCTGGGGTGAGGCAGCTGGCGACCTTGACAAATGCGTGCAACGTTAACTCTTCCATGTCTTTCTCTTCTTCCTTTCGGAAAGTGGATTTTAGCCCAGACTGGACGTCAATGGGGGGACTTTAAAAAAAATAAACCCGTGCCTGTGCCTCACCCCAGAGGCTCCGATGTGCAGCCAGAGCAGGGACCCTCTGGCCCAGGTCATGGCCATCACCCTGGTGGCCGTGTCGTCACTTGGAAACACCTCAGCACTGGTATGGGGGCAGTTAGAGGCTCGTGCAGATCACTCTCAGTGGGCTCCCTTGGCCTCCCATCGCTTGGTGACCTAAGTTGTCCTCACCAAGGTTAGTAGGCTTTAAGAGTCACTGAAAGAAGGTACTTCTAGGGTATGTGAACTGGCGACAGAAGTTCCCCCTCCGAGGAACTGTCACACGAATAATGCTTCGTAGATAGGAGCAGAGCTGCCCAGAATCCGGCTCTACCCGTGGCCGAGGCCCTGCCACTCAGGCTCTGCCAACCATTTACCCTTTAATATTTGGTATATTTGTTGCACATGTGCATGATTTTGAGACGCCTTTTAGACTTTATTTTTTACCCCATATACCTTCCAAGTACAAAAATAGCGAGAATATTCAGATCGCTGCTGAGAAAAAGAGCACGCTGGACATGACAAGAGGAGAGCAGAGATAACTTTTAGACATGGAAGGTGGCGAGGAAATAAGTGGAAGCTTGCGCAGACACGTGGAACGGATTTTCAGCTGGCAGGGACCATCCCAGAGGGCAGGGGGAATCACGAAGCCGGAGAAGATGCTCTGCCTGCGCAATGGACAGTGACGCGCAGAGGATGCAGGGGCGGGTGACGTGGAGGACTTCCCAGTGTGCAGCTCGAGCATCGCAGTGCGTGTGGCCGTTACCACCAAGGTCTGCTTCTTAAACTCCAGGGAGAAGTCGTGGGCACTTCTATAGTGGTAAAGCCAGTGCGTGTCCGTCCTGCTTCGAGGTAGCAGGGCAGCCTGGACGGCTGAGGAGCCCTGTTCCCCGTCACGCCTGCAGGAAGGGTTGAGGAGATGGGTTAGCTCAACGGCTTGGACATAGATCAGACGGGCCCACGTTAGGAACAGGTTCTTGATAGAACGGATCAGCAAGAAGGAGAAAAGGGGAGGCTGTACATTCTTACCTCAGCAAGGATTGAAGGGGGGCGGGTCAGGCATCTTATTTACTGAAAATGCGGGAGAGGAACTGTGAGCTCAGCCCTTTCCGACGTCGTGGATTTATAGTGTATCAGTCAGGATTAAATCCAAGAAGCATGTGTAGCAAGAGATTTATTGCCAGGAATTGGCGTACGTGGTTGTGGGGGCCTGGCTAGGAGGGTCCAAACCCGCAGGGCAGGGGCGGGGGGTGGGGCGGGGAGGCTGACAGGCCGAAGCTGCTCCCCACAGGCAGAATTTCCTCTTCGGAGAGGCCTCAGCTCCACGCTTAAGGCCTTTCAACTGATTGAGTCAGGCCCACCCGGGTCATCTAAAATCATCTAAAATCATCTTTCTTATTTAAAACCCACCAGTTACGGATTTCAAATCCATTTACCAAATACCTTCACAGCAACCCCTAGATTACAGTTTGAATGACTGGGTACTGGGGTCTAGTCAAGCTGACACAACAAAAAGGCCATCGCGAATAGTGTTTTGGAAACTAACTCGTTTCTGGAAAGTGTTCAGATTTAAAAAAAAAGCGGGGGGGGAGTGTCCTGTAGACCCCGGAGCTAGACACTTTATGTAGAAGGCACAGATGTCATTGTCCGGAGGGCCTGGTGATACTCTTCTGCGTACACAAAGCCGTTCACTTACTGGACAAACTTTGGGTACCCACTATTTCTTAGTCTCTGAAGAAAGTGCTGGGACTGTAAGAACATGATCCTTGCCCTCAGGAGGCCCACAGCCTGATGGGAGAGTCAGAGACGCCAAGGGCTCCAGTACCTGTGGCCACCGTGCAGTGGAGTCTGGCCTAGCTCGTGAAGTCAGGGGAGGCTTGCTGCAGGAGGAGACACTTGAGCAGGGTCTAGAGTTAAACCTGTGGGGCACGGCTTCTAGAGATGGAAAGAGAGGATGGCAGAAAGGTCATCGTCCCGATGGTCCTGGCCCTGAACCCCTGCCGACGCCACCCAGAGCCGGTGCTGACACCGCTAACCGCGGAAAGGACAAGCCCGGGCACGCTCTCACGGTGCGGCCACCTCTGTGCCTCTCGCCGTGACTCTGACTGGCCTGTCCCTGGCTTCTCCCCCAGGCCCTCGAGCCTTCACAGAGGCTCTGCCTCAGCCAGACGTGACAGTTTGCTTCAAGACAGACAGCTGCACGTGGCCCCGGGGTTCAGAACAGTGGCTTCCTCTTCCCACCTGTTTCTCCATCCTTTCACCACGTTTCTCTTCCTCTTCCCCCTTCACGTCATCGGTCTTGTGCACTGGTCATTAGCGTGTGAGTCTTTTCACTTTCAACAAGGGTTAAGTAATGTCTTTCCTCCCTCCCTCTCCAGAGGGTAAAATGAGGCACCGCGTGAAGCGCCTTGAAGCTGGTGCTGCCGCATGCTCACTCCTAAATGGTGCGTCACGTAAGGACGCGGATCGCCTTTGCGTCATCTGTGGTACCTGGCACAGCTCTCCCGTCGTGATTGCTCGTTAATTGTCTCATAATGAGATCAGGGGAGACTTTGGGAGGCAGACCACCGGTGCTGGCGCGTTTCCATGCCCTGCTCCTGGCCAGCAGGTCCCGTGAGACTCCGCTTCTGCACCATCTTTGCTAAGAGAGCCTCCTGCTCGCCCTCGTGTCCCCATCGAGTCCTCTCTGCGCTTCGGGCGTTTCTCTTGCTGTGGGGGGCTTTGTCCCTCGACAGGTGGAGGAGGTGGCTGAGGTGCCGGAGTGTGTTCTGATAACGCTTGCCAGCGTGGCTCGGTTCCTGGCACGGCGCCGGCATGCCATCAACCACAGATGAATAGCGCGATGGTCGCCCCTTTCGATTTCCGTCTCGGTCTTAGCCTCAGGCCAGATAGACTGTCCTGTAGAGGGACGAACGCCTGGACGTGTGCTCGGAGAGCTCTTCTGTGTCCTTGTCGAGTGGGTGGGAGATAAAACGGAGGCCGAAGGTACGAGCTGAGTTCATGACCTTGTGTTTTCTTAGCAAGGACGTGGTACCCAGAGTTAGAATTCTGTGAAGTTTCCCTCGAGCAGATGCTGTGTCCCTCACGGGGCTGGGCACCTAGGAGGTAGGTGGCATCAAACGGTGACAGCAAAACATACCCAACACCCAAGGAACTTCTAACGGGTACTGGTGGAGGAAATTTCATCCTTTCGTTTTTTTTTGGTTTTTTTTCTTTTCTTTTTTAAACCTCACAATGGTCCTGCGTGTCTGTAACACTTTGGACTCTTTGAGGAGAGTCAAAATGTCTGCATTTATTTCTGTCTGTCTCAGATCTAACCCAGAGTAGGCACTCAATAAATATTTATTGATTTAAGTGTCTGTCGAGCGTGTATCCTCGAGGTTGGGGCAGAGCTCTGGCTTTATGGCCCTTCGTTACCAATCCATCTCTCAGCTCAGCCATTTCCTGTTGGTCCGAGGTGCCTGGCAATGCGACTCCGCAGCCGGGTTCCCTTTGCAGACGGTGAGTCAGAAAGACAAAGACAAAGGAATTCCCAGGCGCCCATTTTCAGGGAGGACAGACACAGCCAGGTAACTCGCTTTCCACGCTGGGCTGGGGACGAAAGCCTGAAGGAACACTCTGTGGTCTTCTGGCCTGGGACCGCCCAAACGCCATTGCCACGGGCGTAGGTCGGGGTCGGTCCAGCGACTTTCAGAGGCCGGCTGGGCTACAGGAAGAGTTTGTTGCATTAAGTAATTTATGGGGTGTTAAGAAGGTCCTTAAGCCGTTATTAAAAACACGCAAACTCCTCCCTGGTTAGACCTCTCGTAAGTCAGACTTCTAACTAAGCAGAACTGATGGGCCGTCTTTTGATGTTTAATGAGTTCTGCAGCAGATGGGAGATGTGACAGGCCAGGGCTGCCAGCGGTGGTGATTTACTGGTCATGAAACAAAACGATGAGAGCCCTCCCCCCCCCGCCCCCCCCAAAAAAAAGAAAAAAAAAAGAAAATGTAGCCGAAAGGCCGGGCCTCCCCCCTCGCCTTCCTCTCCCACCCATCCCTTCCCCTGTCTTTCTGGGCGCACGTGTTTTCGATTTCCTCACCCCCGTGCCTCTCGGTGCTGGGATCATTCCCATCCAGGCACACACAGAACACTGCAAACTAATTAGCCTTGGATACAGCCACAGGAAGTCGGGCTGCCAAATCCTCTTTCCCCCACTATTCCTCAACTTTCTCAGCCCGCCTCGGGCCCGCGGCCTTGCGCTGGGCCTCTCTGTAGAAGTTGCCAGTTCTAATTTTGCAATTTCCCTTCACCTTATCAAATGCGCCCCCAGCCTGCCAGGAGGCAGAGAGGGGAGGCTTGGGAGCCGGTCTCCTCGTCCGCTGGACTCTTTCCTCCGGCCCCTGCTGCTCTGCTTTCCCCCCACAACGAGGGCGTCTCGTTTGGATCCAGTTTCAGTGTTGACTTGTCCAGCTGACCTTGGCTAATGCTTGTTAAAGGAGAACATCGCCCATCGTGCCAAACTCAAGGGGGCTCTGCACAGGTTTCTCCCACCCGCTCACCTCTGCATCCCCCACGGGCCTGTGCCTCTGACTTTTCTCAAAGGTTAACCCATTTTCCCACGAGCCGTAGGTGTCAACTCTTCCCCCACCGGTTTTGACCGAGGACCCTTTGACTCGTGCAGAAATAGGGTGCAGGAGGGAGACGGAGAGAGGAGAGGGGGCTGAGAGATGGAGAGGTGCTCCCCGGGGTTCAGGATTCCAGCGGGGGAGGCTTGGAGCACAGGCTCCTCCTGGGAGGCACCCCTTCGGCGGGCGCCCCGAATCAGAGCTGGGAGCTCTCAGGCCAGATCTGAGCCAGCAAAATAGAAAATGGGCTGTCGAGATTTAAAAATCAGATCTCATGGAAAAATCCAGATGACTTGCTTCTTCGGAAAAAATCGGACATGGCAACAGGGGGCCGCATTCAGGCCTGCTTCGACTGCTCTCGGGCTATCCGTGTCCAGTGCTTGGTGCTCCCTTTCCAGAAAGCCTTTGTGGTGGAGCCACCATTCGCCATTATCTCAGGGACCTTTCTTCGCTCATAGGACCTTGCTCCAGAGAGGCAGAAATCGCACTACTGCGGGTCGCAGGGAGGGGAAGGTAGGTGACCAGGAACTTTTCACAGGAATAAACATGGCAAAGTACGTTTATGCTTAACACATCTTCTTTCATGAATCGCGGCGGCCAGTACTCGAGTTGTTTTAAAGTGAGAAAAACCCATCAAATGTACGCTTGAGCTGTAATCGAATCACGGCAGGTAGCACCAGAAGAACGACCCTGAAGGGAAGGGATCAGCGACAGATTAGGTCGGTGCGTATGGAAATACTCATTCTGGGGCTCCTGTAGAAAGATGCCTGCCATAGCCACGATCGTTGAGATCTTGGACCTGTAAAAAGAAAATAAAAATTGTGTGTGTGTGTGTGTGCGTGCACATTAGACTTATTTATGATAAAAATAAAATTTCGGTTCCGGGGGGGCTTGAATTTTCACGCTAGACATTTCGTCATCTATAGGAGATGCCCATGTTGTCACTCCCCCCTCTCGTCCCCACTACAGATACTGCTGATGGATCACGGAGCCCGTTGTTGTCGCGCTAAGATTTGTCACCTAACGGCTCGGCACTATGTGCCGCTAGCCACTTCCAACCTACAGAAGTTAGGGTTCCAGTCGGAAACATGTTGGCCACCGTAATCTAGATCGTCACAAAAACGGGATATTTTCGAAGACAGGCTTTAGATCACGTGATGCTTGCAGGACGCTTCCCGAGGCACGTGCACTGCCCAGTTTAACCTCTCTGAGGTCCCTGCGAGGAGGGTGTTATAATTCCGGTTTCCCAGATGAGGACGCTGAGATGTGGCCACTGTGGGTGGCGATATTGAGGAAAGGTGGAGATGTCTCTGCTAGCCAGTTCCGTGGTCTTGAGAGCATATACTTAGTGAGAACTCCGAACTGCTGGGCTGCGTTAGGGTTTGCACCGCAGAATTTCTTAGATAAACACAACCCTTTACTGTCCCTAATCTCGCACTCTGATTTTGGGACTCAATCCCCGCCCTTTATCTTTCCACTTAAGCTTTATGCCTCTTTTCCTCTTTCTCTTCTTTCCACAAAGCCCTGGATCTCTGTGGATAGAGCACAGACGGGACTTCCCCAGCCCCGTGTGGAGGCAGAGCCCTTGCCCGGCCTGAGCCCCCAGCATCCAGCTCTCCCTGGGGAGGGCAGCTCAGCCCTCGCCCTGGCCAAAGCTGCCCAGGCCACCAGCCCCTGCCCAGCAGAGGTCCGGCCCTTTGAAAGGATCCAGGGACAGAGTGAGCCGCTGAGCCGATTTGTCTTCTGGTTCCCGAGGAGGAATCAGGTAGAACGAACGGCCAGCTTGAAATTAGCCAGAAGGCTCATCCCCAGCTGTCGAAGCAACGTGGCAATTAGACATTTGCCAGCCACGCACGGCCCTTCCCGTGTGAGCTGCGGAGTGAGATAGGACTGAAGCAGCTCCAGATGCCACAGGGCCCATGAGAGAGCGTCTGAGACAGGTGGCTGAGGAGGGCACACCATCGGCACACAAGTCACTCGGAGACACATCACACTCTAAGGACTGACGTGAGCATTTCAGGATCTCCCTCCCCCCTCCCTCCTCCCTCCCTCCCTAACCTCCTTCTCTCTCAAGTACAAGGTATTTTGAAAAGTCATCAGCCCTTAAAGGGACCATCGAGTCTTCGCCCTGGCATTCGGGGTGGGGAACCTCCACAGTACAGGTTTTCAGAGGTTTCGGTCGTGTGTCACCACCAGACCAAATAAAGGTCCAGACGTCGTAATTCTAACGAAAGATACACGTTCAGAGTGCATCACTGTACGTTTAAATTGGGAGTTTAAAGGGTGAAGTCGGGTAGGTCCGCATGGATCAAGCTGAGCCCCGACCCAGTGGCGTTTGACCTGTGCAGAATCCATCTAATTAAAGTTTTCTCAAATTTGTGTAGAGAATTTGGGGGCCACATGTACCCAGTAGTGACAGAGATGGACTGACTTGAGAAGCTACTTGTCTGAAATCCGCCTGCACGTGCTAGCGATGGCTCTCTGAGGTGAACCTAACCCCTCACCTCTCCCGACCGTGGTGCAGAAAGAGCAATTGTGCCCTCCTAGGGAGTTGCGGGGATTGCTAGGAGATGTTTCTGTGTGGCCTCCTTAAAACACGCTCCCCACCTCCCCAGAGGACCACGAAACCTGCTCATTTCCCACGTCGTCGGAGAATTAGCACTCACGAGGCAGTGACCGTGGGTCCCATACCTCCTTCCAGCCACTAATTCACGACGAACGTGCGATCAGTGACCAAACTTGTACACATTTCCACGACATTATTCATTTTAATAACTGTTAGCGCCCTCCAGAGACCTGCTTTCCTGTGAGTAATGACACGTGAGCTGCAGATTCGGACCCTGGTTCCAGAAATCTGGGTTCCGTTTGGCTCAAGGTACTTCGATGGGGAGACTCCTTGATAACGGGACCCGAACCCAAAGAGAGTTGCTAACGGTTTATTATTAAATAGAACAAAATTCCGTGATCGGAGTTAGCAGTCATCAGTCACTAAGCCTGCAACAACGGCCTCCTTCTCCCGATGACCCATTTGTGTCTCCCATGGTTACGTTCCGAGAATAATAACACCAAGGACACCCCCTATTGTGGAGAAGCGAACCCCACCCAGCACGTTCGATGCGCCTGCCTCAAGGTTCCCTCGACTGTTTACTCTCGTACAAGCTTTTAAAACTGGATAACATTTTAGCCCAATTAATTTTGTCGCAGGACAGAAACCCATCTATATGGATGTCATCGTCCTTGTCATCATCACCATCATTACCCTCGGAAGTTCCTCTTTAAGCTTTTAAGACCCAGGCCCTGTGTTGGCTCTCGCGGGCCGCTGAAGGTAAAGCTGATTATAAATAATGAACCGGTATAATTAGGTGCTTCTGAGGTTCAAGGCCGCTTCGGGAGAGAGACGTTTGTGTGCGTTTCAGCGTTATTTATTGAGTGCTGTGGGGCGGCAGCGAGCTGGATGCTGAAATGCAGCAATAAACAAGACAGACGCGGTTGCTGCCTGCGGGGCCTTTACATTCTCGCAGAAAGACAAGCCATCGAATGGGCAGCACAATCATTTAATTAAGACCGTTAGAGGAACAGCTAGCTGCCTGTGCTTCCCCTTCGCTCGCGTCAGAATTCCGAAAGCTCTTGTCTTTGAGCATCAGGCTGCAGACGTCAGTCGGACCCTGGCCAGATGTGCGCTCCTCCTCACGGGCTCGCCCCTCGTCCGTTCGTTCCTGTCGTAGGAGGCCTCAAGCACAGGGCCCTAACCTGGGCGTGGAGAGTGAGGGGGACGAGGGCGACCGGTCACTGGTGGACACATCGTGTATTTTTAACAAAGCACCAGCTTTCTTCAGGGTTCGGTTGTCCTGCAATAAAACTAACTCTGACAAGAGCGAGGCAACAGTGTGCAATATTACTGCTGGAAACCACAATCATATTTTTCCCCGTGCGAAGAAGGGATGGGGCCGGGGACACTGGGCTGACCGCGTAGGAGGCTGTGGGTGATGCCAGGCCCGAGAGGTGTGAGTTCATGGTTTTAGCAGAGCCAGCTCCGTGAACTTGGGCAAGTCATTGATCTCCTGGTCTTGATTTACCCTAAAATGAGGGGAAATGCAAGATTAGAATCTTCCGTATTATTTTTAGCACCATAAACGGTTTTTAAGTTTACACAAAATCTGTAAAAGAGAAAGAGTGGCAAGGACACAGTGTTGAGGAGTTGACAGGAAGGTGGAGGATAAGGACAGAGGACAGAGAGGGCGGTGGATCCAGCAAAGCCTGGCTTACTTCCCTGCCTGTAGCGACTCTTGGCACACCTCTTCGGAACCCCCTGGGCTCCGCGATGCACAGTTTGAGGAGCTGTAGGTCCTTCCGTGCTCATGCCACGTGGAATACCACAGACGCCACAGGCCAGACCTCCTAAAGGTGCAAAGTGGAAGGTGCCATCACCAGCTCAAGTCAACCAGCTCCCAGTCAACAGGGCAAGACCGGGGAGAGGGGTCAAGTCAAGGATCACGTCCGTGATCAACCGACGGGATCACTTCCCGTTCGAGTGACCCGAGCGTCCTCCGAAAGCCACTCACTCCAGCCCCAACGCGGCACCCGCCGTGCGCAAAGCATCAAGTCGCACCACTAGGTGGAGCCAAGGTCTTAGCAGAAGGGAGAAGGCCGCGGCCTCTGGCCGCCTGTGCACGCTCCGCTTGGGAACTGAGGGTTCCTGATGAGGCCAAGAAGAAAAAGAGGAGGGGGCATGGTGGGGGGCAAGGTGTCTGCTCTGGTTTCCACCCGCAGAGAGATCCCATCTCCATCCCCCCTAAGCCCTCTGTGAAATTGAAAGGTGAAAGGCTGAAGTATTAGGTTCCTTGGTCTCCACTACCACCTGTGGAGTCCTCTGAGGTCCCACTCAGCTGCGGGTGTAATAGGATCGTTGTAGGAAGAACGTGTGTGGGTGTGAGCAGCCTGGGAGTCATCACACCCAGTCGTCTTCAAAGCGGCCTTCTCGCCTTGGCTCATACACCGCCCGGCATGAGGAGGCCTTGAACACCTGAGGTAGGTAGCCCATTTCCACAGATTTATCATAAAATTCCTCTTTGATGTGGAGCCAAAATTTGCTCCCCTAAAGCTTCCACGTCTCATTCCCAGTTCAGTCTCCGACATTGCAGGGGTGAACCTGATGCTCACGATCGTCCTTCAGATGCTCAGAAGGAGCTACCACGCTTCCGAGCATCTTCGGATTTCCAAACCCAAACCTCTCTGTATTGCTCGTTCCCCGAAACACTGGAATCTATTCGTCGTGACACTAGACTCATCTTTCTAGCAACCGACGGCTGTAGCAGGGCACGGGACCTCAGTGTTAGATCGTCCTGTGATGATGGTGGTTTGAGATGACCGGGACTCAGGAGACGTGGAGGCTTCATTAATCACGAGACTCATCTAAACACGAGTGTCAGCAAGTGTGAGAATGGAGTGTCATGAGGGGAAGGACTGGTCAGAGAGGCTTCCCGGGAGCGAGGACCATTTCAGGTAAAGGGAAGAAAGTTAACGACCAGGCGGAGGGGAAGCAGGTGGGCCGAGTGGGGGGAGCACTGCAGGAACAGGGAACAGCACGTACAAGGGGCCGGAGGCAGAGACATGACAAGAATGCCGAGGACAGAGGTGACGATGAAGTGACGAGAAATGAATCTGGGCGAGGACAAGGCTAGGGGACCTTGAAGACCAAAAGAGCGTTTTAATCCTTATCTTCCGACCACCTAAGCACCACAGAGCAGTGTTACCGCAGGCTCTTGCAGGGAGAGGCTGGACTAGATCAGTGTCTTTGTAGATGCGGTGGCGGCGGGCGTAGTGGGTGTGGGCAAGGGACACACCTGGCACAGGGGGAGCCAGGGTGAGGGGGGGAGAGTAGAATTATCTAATTGTGGGGTGATGAGTGTGAGTCCAGCACAGTGACAGTGACGGATCATTGCTTCAGAAGGCACCAGAGAGGAAGAAGAGCAGCTACTCTGCCTCCTGGCCTGCCTGAAGCTCTGAGGGGACGAATTTAAGTGACCCGCCCAAGGCCACAGGGCTGGTGGCTAGCAGAGAGAGGAGGCAGCAGGGTGCCGACTAAATCCCACTTTTATCCCTGGAAAAGACGGGGGCACATCGGGGATGTGCCTCTCACGAGAGGAAACGTGGGGCCGAAACCCAGCTGTTCACAGAAACACAGAACTCGGTGTCCACAGACGTGACCTTGACCCTGCGACCTCTGGGCTTCAGGGTGGCTCGCGTGAACCTGCCTTGTCCTTCTCTGTCCCCGCTGGTGTGATTATGAGTCGATGCTGGGTCTAGCAGGTATTTGGTCCCACGCGGAGTCTCACATTTCTGCGCCGCGTGTGTGTCACCGCTCAGCGGGGACGGGCACACCCTCCGGAGCTGAGCGGCCCCCGGTCGCCGAGGTGTGGCTTCTGCTTCTGGCGCCGAGAATGGCCTGGGTGGCGGAGGGCTTCTGGGATGTGTGAGTTTCGGTGAGCCGGTTTGGGGCTGATACAGGATGAAATCACAGTTCTGGGCTTCTTCGTGACGGATGTCGCGACGCTGAAGGAGGTGAGCACGGAGGACGACACATACCCGGGGCACCTTTATTTCTTCAGAGATGGGCTCTTGGAGCTTTGGAAATATTTCTCCGAACGCTTTTGTGTGGTGAGATCCCTCATTCCGTCTTTACGACCATGGGGACAGTGACTGCTAAGGAGGACCATGGGGACGTGACTGCTAAGGAGGACCATGGGGACAGTGACGCTAAGGAGAAACCAGGTGGAATCCCGGGCATCCATGCACAGTGCTCGGTGCCTTGGGAGGAGGCGCAGCCCGTCCCAGGTGGTAGGGCGAGCCCCCCCTCGTGCCAGGCGCCGTTCTGTGTCCTTTGTTCACCTTCATGTCATCCGTTTCCATGGTGACCTGAGAGGCAGGCGTCTTGTTCAGTTTTCCCAGTGAGAAACCGATGCTCTGGTTGCTGAGGCCAGGGCCCCAGTCACCAGGCGAAGCCCCCTTGACCCGACCTAAGACTGCCGCTCCCCTTCCCCGTGCCTGCCACACAGAGCCTTTCAAGGGCAGAGGTCCCAGTCTAGTTTCCCAAATCGCCCCTGCCTGTGCCGGGATTCCTGAATTCTAGTGTTAGAGTTTCATTTGTTTGGCTGGAGCTTGGTAGAATATACACCTCTCCTGCGGAAGGCGATGACGTAAGCCATATTATCTGCCAAAAAGTGCCATTTTTACAAAGCATTTAAGACCAGGCCACACTATTAGTCAAAACCATTTTGGCTCCTGGTGACCAGAGCACCCCCCGGAGCTCGACTTGCCACTCCCCACCCCAAGCCTGCCCATTTTCCAGAACTGGGAGACCATTGACGGCAGAAAGGAAAGCCAAAGCCCCTGAGCTTCCCCGCCCCCACCCCAGCTCCCTCTTCCTTTTGTTAAAATGTCTGGAGCCGAGGGGTGCTGGGACGATCAAAGCGTCCACTTCCTCCCCTTTGATGTGTGGTCGGACGGGCTCTGATGGCAGAGGCTGTTGCGTTTCCTCAGGCCTGATGCTTAGCTTCCCGGAGGTCAGGGCCACCAGCTCCACGTCCTGTCCCCGGGGAATGCCAGCGCTCCCCGGCTCCTTTCAGGCCCCTTGGGGGATTCCACGGCCGAAGAAATCGGAGCGGAAATATCTTTTCTCGCTCTCCAAGTGTCCCGGCCTCAATGCGAGGCCGCTTTTCTGCCTCAGCGGCCCTGATTCTGCACTCTGAACGCACGTGCCGTCCGCATGTCCGACTTTGGGGCTTCAGCAGCTATGGAAAGGGGCGCGTTCCACGTCACGTGCATCCGAAAGCACCTTCTCTTCCTCTGCAGCAGCGTCTGCATCCCCAGCCGACGGCCAGCCCGGGTTTTCCTTTGGCCAGCTTAGGGGAGCCCCGGGTAATGGCCCTGGGTTTGCTGGTGGTGTCAGGGGAGCCACAACCCAAACGCCAGTCACCCTCCCTCCAGAGAGAACAGTTAACCAGAAATTCCCTCCTGTTCATGAGACCAACGGTTCAAGCCGCACAGGCGGGGCCGATGCCCCAGAGCATCGTCGCCCCAGCAGTTCTCGGGCCCAGGCTGCCTTCGGAATTGGCTGTGGGAAAATCGCTCTTGATGGAGAAGCAGGGACTTTGGTGACTCAGGTCTGCTGGCTTCCCGGGCCACACTGGGGGCTGGGCAAGTGCCTGGGTTGACCTCCCCCTCTTATCTGCAAAATGGGATCGTTAGTCGTCCTTGGCCTCTCGCTGCGTGTTGGCGTCCCCAGTTACATCCCGGGGAACCTGTTCCTCTCAAGTCTGGCTCCTGTTGGTGCCCTCGCGTCGTCACTCACTGCCCCGAGAACAGTCACAACGGCGTTTTCTCCTGGCTTGTCTTTCGGTCATAGGGGCTAAGGGGAAAACCTCACGGCGGGCACTCACTGCATCCTGGTGGTACCTGATGCTCTTTGATGTCTGAAGACGCGACTTGGAGACGGACAAGCCGGGCCTGACACCTGGCTCTGCCTCTCATATGCAGGTGACCGTGGTGACTCTCCCCACCCTTCTCTGCCTGGTCTCCTCATCTAAAAACCTCCTTTGCCATGGCAGCTCTCTCTCTGGTCCCCGGGCTTGGATGCCTTCGAGGCAGCTGGTAGCCGGGACCGGGACTGATGGCTTCCAGGTGACCTGCCTCAGAGAGGCTCTCGGCGTGGACCGTGCAACTCCAGCTCTGGTGTTCAAAGCCATGGATCCGAGCATCCCAGCGCCCTGCCAGGGACGCCCGCCGTCTCTCAGGAGAGTCCATGCTCCTGGGCCAAGGCCGTCGTTCCGATGCCCTGAGCCACCTCCTGACCAGCTGTGCTGAAGCCCAGCCAGGAAGAAGGGTAGATCCGGACCCAGAGAGACTGGAAAACGTGGGCAGGAAGCTATACAACGACTAAGCGACGACGTTGGTGCTCCTTCTGCCGCATGAGGACCCCTCTTCTAGCTCATGCCACCCGGGCGGCTGGTGATCGACCAAAGGTGTCCTGAGATACATGGAGGCGGGTGTCTTCATGTGACTGGGATTCAAAGCCTCGAAGTTGAGGGATTATATTCTACTGGTAAAATTAATTTCCGAAATGGCGAGTCTGGACCCATGGGATTTCTGGGGAGCACCTCAGCACTATGGTGCGCTTGGGGGTTAAGCCGTCCCTCTGCCAGGGGCGACTCCTGAGAGTCTGGGAGGCCCAGACTCCCAGGAAGGAGGCTTGGAAGGACTTTTTTGAAATCTCATGCAGTTTTGATTCTATTCTGTACCCAAAAATGCCTCCAGCTAGTTCCTGCTGAGGAAAAGTGCCCCTACAGGAGGATGCAGAAGATGACCCCGTGGTCCCCAGGACTACCCTGCCATGGGTCACGGGTACCCCAGCTGGAGAAGCACGCTTTTGCTCACTTAGCCTGGAGCTTGCAGGAGCGACTTTGGCTCCAAAGCAAGGCTCCTCGCAGCCTGGGACAAGAAGGAATCTCCAGGATCTGGCAGGATTTCACGCTTTTTCGGTTTCAAACTGCAGCCCTTCAGGGCCATGCTTCTCAGCCAGGGCCCGCAGCGGTGCGCAGACGCTTGGCAGAGCCAGTGCCTGGCCTGGACGGGCTGGCTTTGCTGGCGGCGCCGTGCAAACACGGGGGGGGGGGGTGTCTGTTGGCAGAGGAGATGCGCCCGGCTTGGCGAGCGTGGACTCACTTTGGGGTGGGGGCTGTGAATGGTGCCAGGGAAGCACTCCCAGCGCCAGAGCCTAGGCTCTGTCCCTTCTGCAGTGACCACAGCATGCAGCTCCCACCTGGTGCTCCTTCACCCGAGGTTTGCCCAACAACCACTTCCAGTTAACGGAGGCAGACACTGGGCTCCCGACACTGAGCCAGAAGGGGATTGATTGGCCTTTGGCCCTTTCTTGCCCTCTTCCGTGTCCCTTCCACCTTCTGTGTCCTTTGTCCCCCATGGGAGATCCCTCTCCTCCGGGACACAGGGCTCTGGCGACTCGGACTTGGGGTCAGTGCCGCTAACCGTCGTCAGTGCACAGTGGTCGGCCTGGGGCCTGGGGCTTGGCGGCTCTTGCCTCTTAGAAAAATCCTGAAGGTTTCAGAAAGAGGCAGACGTCACACTGACAAATAAATCTTCAGCGAGACTCCGAAGCACCTACAGGGGAATTCTGTTCTGGTTTGCAGCGGGCCTTCCCAGCACCCCTCAAAGCGACACTCGCCTTATGGAAAAGGCACGACTACCAGGAACCCCTCCCCGGGATACAGGGCCACCCGAGAGCAGAGCGCGCGTGGGGCGATGCTCGGGCACAGCCGAGCCCTCAGCCTCGTGTGGCTGAGCGAGGACCGGTATTTTAGGAGATGGAGAGATGTATTCCCCCCCCCCAGGGGGCCTCCCTCAGGTCAAGGTCTCTTCCTCCAAGATGCAGCCATCACTGCAACGACGTTTCCACCTAGAGCCCGTGAATACACCCCTGGGTTCCCACTCCTCCCAGCCTAAGTGCTGGATGAGGAGGACCCCGGCCAGAAAGGCATCCGGGGTCCTCGGGGATGGGTGCACTCGGTCTCAGGAAGCCAGCCCCAGCCAGGGAGGTGCGTGGAGTCCCGGCCTCCTCTGAGACGTCTGTCGGGAAGATGTCCCTTCTGTCCGTTTCTTGGCTTCTGGCCGGCCATCCAGCTCTTGAGGCCACATCGTTTCCCCCTGTTTTCTCGAATTCTGCTCTTGCCCTCTGCACACACTCCTCCACCATCCCATCCCTCCTCCCATCCAAGTGACATCTCAGACTTCTCACTTTGCGACCCACCTCCTTCCTTTGGGTACAATTTGACCAGTGAACGCCCACCCCAGGATGTTCCAGCTACACTAGGTGTCCCCTCCCTAGGTCAGCGGTGGAAAGCTGGGCTCAGACAGTGGGTCCTACACGTTCAAGGTCCCTGGAGAGGGTTGAGAGAAAAAAAAAAATTCAATAACCACAGATGAATGCAAATGAATGGCGCAGGGCCCGCTGTGATTAAAGATCAATAAACAACAGTGCCGGGAGTGATCAGAAGGTGACACTGGGTGTATTCACCTACTACTCTGTTTGCCATCTTTCCCTTGAGCTAAGTGAATACGATCTGTGGCCCCATTGTTCTCGCCGGCCAAGGAGAAAGCAGTCCATTTCCAGGAAAGCTTGGCTCCGCATGCGGAGCCCTGGCATCGGGGCCAGCCGTGTGATGGGGTTGCCGCTCCCTGTCACGGCCCCTGGCAGGAGACACAGCGAGTCTCCTCGCTGGCTGCGTGTCCCTGCCCTGGACTCCGTCGTGTCTGGGAGGGTCTCGCTCGCCTGGCCTCTGTGCGAAGGCATCTGTCTATCTCCCCCGTTCTCGCCGGGGCTGGCTCTGATTTCTTCCAGAATCTGTTGTGTATTTGGCATGTGTCATGCCCTGAATACTGGGTTTCACTGCTCTTCAAGTAACTTGTACAGTTAATTATACTTTATGTTCGAGGTATTAGGGATTGGGCTGGCACGAGGCCTATGTATGGGGCAAGACGAACATGCGGATGGCACGTCGCGGCTACGCCCATACTTAACGCTTTCGCGTGCGTTGTCGCTTTTGGTCTTCACCGTGACCCTCTCGAGGAAGGTCGCAGAGTAAACACTCGTGCTTCTCATTTCACAAATGATAAATATGGACTTGCAGAAGTGAAAGGTGATAGAGTCAGGGCCTGAGACTCCACGCTCCACCATAAGCTGAAGAAGATGCCCCTTGGGTGCCGGGGCTTCCTTCGTTGTTTGGTTTGAAATTCTCTGTCATTCGTCTGCTTTGGCTTTTGTATGTCGCATCTTCCTTAAGGTATCATGGACACCCAGTAAGCTGCCCTGATTTAAAGTGTGCAGCCGGATAAGCTTCGGCAGATGTGCGTATCCGGGACGTCAGCACCGTAATTGAGATAATGAACAGGCTTCTTGGTTACCCTCTTCACCCGCCCTCCCTTCCCCAGGCAAACACCGACGTGCTCTCTGTCACAGGCGTTGGGTGGCTTCGGATTTTATGTAAATGGAATCAGACAGTACGTAGTGGCTCCTCTCATTGAGCATAGCATCCGGGTGTCACGTACATCAGTAATTCGTTTCGTTTTGGCCGACTGGAGGTCTGTCCCGCGGATATACCACCGTTCGTTTATCCATTCACCTGCCGATGAGTATTCGGGG
Source organism: Cynopterus sphinx (assembly GCA_030015415.1). Lineage (NCBI taxonomy): Eukaryota > Metazoa > Chordata > Mammalia > Chiroptera > Pteropodidae > Cynopterus > Cynopterus sphinx. The sequence continues at coordinate 39,117,473 of CM057392.1, forward strand.
TTGGCTTATAGTGGGAGACAAAACTGATATTGGAGGCTGGAAAGTTGCCCATCTGTGTTACTTAATGGGAAAGCATTTGAGTAACTGTTGCCGTCAGTCATTCTGGAGGCACGGGGTGAACTTGTAGATCTACAAGAAGAAGTTGGGGAACAATACTGTGGTGTAGACTGGTTCCGGGTGGCTGTGTTCGGCAAGATGCGAAGAGAAGGAGATGCGCTCAGGACAGAGTGGGCTCGTCTGCAAGCAGGAATGAGAAAGAAGAGAGGAGATTCGGAAACTCGGGGACCAGTGGGGTCGCAGAGTCAGCTGCTTCTCGGTTCCTACCTAACAGCCAGGATGAGAAAGGCTGCGTCGTGGGGGGCGGGATCGGAGGCCAGGGGCGACGAGTGGGAAGAAAGGAACCGAGAAGCGTTTGAGTAGGTGAGTGAACTGCTTCGCATCCCTATTCGGTCTTCGAAATTGTCGAAAGAACCGGAACAGTTGAACTTCGGGGTAGGAATTTTAGCTCCTGCGCAATTTCAGAGCTTCCCAAGGTCGCGTGGTGAGCGATCTGTGAGAATGCCCATTCATTCACCTGGCACTCGCCCTGTGAGCCAGGCGTGCCGTCGGGTGCCGAGGATGCGGAGACAGAAACCGCACAACTGTCCTCAAGGACTTCTCAGTCCTACAGGGAACTAAACAGCTCATTTCGGCGTAGTGGGAGAGCGGGAGGCATGGGTCACTGTGGATGCTCACACCCTCCTCTTGCTGACGTCATCGATCCCCTTCAGCTGAGCGTGGGGCCCTGGGACCAGCCGGCGCTGGGTTACCCAGGGACCTGCTCTGGGCCTGCCTCTCTCCTCTTGTTTTCGGTGTGCTCGTTAGAGGGATCGAAAGGTAACATGTGTAGGAAACTTAGGTCAGAGCCTGGGATTCAGGAAGCACAGGGAATGTCCGCTTGTGCCATTCCCCCATTTGTGTCCTGATTAGACTCCATGCTAAGAGCCGGAGAGAGCAAAATGAGAAGACAGCCCCGACTTAGGGAGTTTATGAGACGAGCAGGGGAGAGAGACTTGCAAATAAGTAATGTCAGTGCGCCATGGCCATCGTCCGATTCGGAGTAGGAGGGGGAACCGTGTTAACTGGAGGGAAGCAGGCCGCCTCCGAACTAGACTGGCGAATGTAAACTGTATTCGACCCGGCTACTAAGAAGAAGAACAGTCTACGCAGAGGGCACCGCGTGAGCAGAAACCCGAGGCAGAGGAGCAGGGAACTACGGGGCATTCGGGGTTACTCAGGCATGAAGTGCAAGGGGAGAGAAGCTGGGACCAGGTCGGAGAGGTAACCAGATCCACGGCAGGAAAGGCCTTGCAGGGCGCACCATAGAAAGCAGAGTTTACGCAGTGGGGCGAGCAGATGTGATTCAGACTGGCGGCCCGAGGGCATCACGGCTGAGGGATGCTTCGTTTGGCTCGCACAGGGTTCCGAAAAGCAGCATCGCTCGCCAGGGCGCAGTGCAAACAGCTGAGTGCGTTTATTTTATTTTATTTTATTTTATTTTATTTTATTTTATTTTATTTTATTATTTTATTTTATTTTATTTTTACCAGAAATCCATACCATGAGTTCGTGGTGCCTGTAGGTGTCTGTGTCGTGAGCCGGGTTCCACCCGATGGATGGTAGCCGACCACTGGAGAGTTTTGAGCAAGGGAAGAGCGTGGTTACATCGTCTCTCCCTAGTGGTAGCCTGGGATGTGAGGCTGGAGAAGGAAGGATCAGTGACGGAGACAGGGGAGGGACCGTTCAAAGAGTCCAGAAGGGCGAGCCGCAGAGGGGATGCGCAGAAGATTGGTTTAAGAATTAGAATTGGCGGCCGGACCTAGCAGGCGACTGTCCATGGGTCTTTTGTTGGATGACTGGCTGCTTGGTTGGACGACGGTTGGCTTTTCGGCAGTGGTGCTGGGCGGGGAACCAAAAGTCGGTGTCTAAAATGACTCCCGGGTCTTTCGCTGGAGCCGTCGAGCAGGTGGTAGATGCAGGTGCCATCCCCAGAGACCCCTGACCACGCGTTAGCTGTGTCAGGCGGAGTGTGAGGGTCGTGCTGGGCATCGTGGCGAGGATGGCGGTCAGGGTGGATCATAGGGAGGGTGACGACTTGGGATAGAATATCCACCGCCTCCCCCCGATCCGTACATGAGCCTGAAATTTTAATTTTAGAAACATATTTCTTAGGGTATGGATGGTTTAGGAGGGAACAGTTCTCAGATCCCACTGTTGGGGTCTGGGACCATCTTTGGGGGAGAAGACCTGGTCTGGATGGCCTTCCCGGGGTCCCCAGCCTGGCTGCACTGCGGAACGCCCGGATTTAAACACTGCCCGTGTGGTCATTGGTCTGATCCCACAAGTCGGCTTCTTCAGGTGGTCTGTGGGGAGGCGACAGCAGCCGCTGGCGAGCGAAGCCAGGGCCCCTCTCCTTCCTCAGGCCACTGCTAAGCAAGGTGAAGTTCGAGGTGTGGCCAGGGGGAGGCTTCACCCTCACCCTCTCCCTTCTTCTCGCATCTGCCTGGGAGTCTGCGGATCCAGGGGACACAGCGTGAGGCAGACTGCAGGGACGGGCTCCAGGGGGCCTGGAGTTGCGAGGCCAGGTAAACCGGGATTTATGTTTTCATAGGTTTTGAGGGAGAGGAAACGGGGATCCCACTTGCTGGGAAAGTTATGTGGAGGGAGGACACCTCCCCCTCATCCCCAGAGAGCTAAATGGAACCAGATCGGGCCCTCCGCACGCCCCTCAGGGGAGATGCTTTTCAAGGGGAGTGAAATGTTTTATTGAAGAAACTCCAAGGAGGGAGGAAAGAAGCCCAGGAGAGTGGGGCAGCCTGACAGGTCGGCAGATGGAGGCGGCCCCTTGGCGCATGTGGCTAAAAGCTGGGAGCCGGTCCGCCCGCAGGCAGGGCCGCAGTCCGGCCCTGTGATGCCTTTCATCTGGCTCCTAGTGGTGTTGGGCTGATGGGAGCTGAGACGTGCACAGCCATCCCTCGAGGAGCAGAAGCGGAGGCCCACGTCCAGGGTCCACTTAGGTGACAGCAAACGACACGGAGCCCCAAGAGCCTGCGGCCTGGAGCCTTCTGTTCCTCTTGGCCCCTGGAAGGGAGCGAGGATCCAAGAGACCTCTTGGACTAAGTGGTTATGAAGATGGAGGGGAATCGTGTCTGCGAAGCGCCTGGTGCGTGACTGGTGCTCAACGAACAGCTCTTCCATGTTTTTCTGTCCCCGAGTGCCAAGTGCTGGAAGCTGTAGAGTCATCATGTCATCAACTATTCGTTTTTTAGGTCAGTTTTCTCAAGTGGGGGTTGGGGGAAGGAAGTAATGACACCCTCTTCTCCCGGGGCAAGAGGAAACCACGAGTGTGAGTGCCCAGTGCAGTCCCAGGACACGTCGGATAAACTCATCGAGTTTGGCTGTTGCCAGGACAGGGGTATGTTCATGACTATTCGGGAGACGCCCCTCTTCATCTGATAGTTTCCGCAGCTTAAGGTCCGTTTCGGTTCTCCTGGTCTGTCCCTAAGCCTGTTAAGTGGCGCTGTGAGGTCAAGACGGGTCCCCAGCTGAGTTGCCATCGCTTTTAGAATCGGTCTCGGGGCTACGGCCTCAGGAACGGAGCCCTCTGCCGCGTGGCTCCATAGCAAAAACCTGGTGAAACAGTCGTAGAAACGCAGCTCTGAGAGGTCCTCCCGCCCCTCTCGATCGCCGGATGCTGTGGGGACTTCGGTCTTTGTCCCTGGACTCGTGCTTCCTTGGTTCTCACCTCTTGTGGGATGCCACTGATCAGTCTGTCCCTCGGGCTCCTGCCTTCCGCCTGCCAGTTCTGTACGGTTCTGTCCTCGGCCCCTCTCCTTTCACTCCGTGGGCCCTTCTTCCTTCCCGATCCCGGCCTTCCCCCGGATTTAGCCCCTCTCATACTCTGATGCCTCCCGTTTGTAGCCGAGACAGTAACGCTCACCACAGACGACATTCGCTCCGCTACATCTTCCAGCGCGTGCGGCGAGGAGGCCACCCTGGCAATGGTGTGTGAGCAGAGGTGACGTGGTCACCTGCAGCCGAGGGGCCAAATGCCCACGGGTGGTCCCTAGTCTCTCTTCCCTGGGCCAGGGGACTGACTGAAGTGGATACATGTTCTCGATGCTGAAGTTACAAGTGACGTCGTCGTGCCACCTTGGGCCCCTAGATGATGACGTGGAACAGGGGCCCCCGAATAAGACACATTTGACGTGTCGTGCGAGTGAGAAAGACGCTTGGTTTTTGTCTGAGATCTGGGGACTGCTCGTTACCGCGACGTGCCCTGCCCCAGCCTGACTTCCAAGTCTGGCATCGAGCCTAACATCGCCAGCCGCGGTTAATCGATTAGTTTTTAACCAATCGGATATCTGTAGCCCTGACCGCGCCTCCGCGTTTCACTTCCTTCCAGTCCGCTGCTGGCCAAGTCGTGCCTGAGAACCGCCCGCATCCGGTGTTCCCAGCCTCTGCTGGACAGAGCCCTCCGGTCTGTCCAGTCACTGAATCAGGGGACATGGCCCGCGCCAGCCACCCCGCCTCACTCCAGCCACCGCTGCTCCTAAGGGCACCGCCTACATGTGTTCTTCAGCTCTAGGGGGACTCCCCTAACCACACGCTCATGATCTCTTGCTGGGAGTCGGGACCAGTCTTCCCATCACCTGCCCTGCCCGCTACCCACCAAACCCGCCCTCCCGGTATCTGACTCTGCTTGAAGCCACCGTGGCCTTCTGTCGCCTACAAAACGAAGCCCGGGCTTCCCGCCTCGTCAGGGAGGCTTCTCGGCGCACGTGATCTGCCTGACCCGTACCTCTCGCCCCCTGAGCCTCCTGTCTTACCCCTGGTTGCCTTTCCTTGGGACACTGCCTACTCACCCGCAGCTCCGCCCACACCAGGAGGTTTCCTGCTTCCCTCCCCGCCCCTGCCTGGCTGGATGCTGTGACCTCCCGAGGACTGGCCTAGACCCTTCCGGCCCTGTTTACCCTCCTCTGTATCCCCAGGGCCCTGGCTCAGGTTTTCCTCCCAGCGGGAGAGGCTTCCTTGTAGTCCACAGAGGCGGAGATGGGCGCGCTCTGCCTCACAGCAAGGAGAGATCCAGGATCTCTGACCCCCTCAGGCCACGCTTCATTGGGACATTATTTGCTTCTGGGTCTCTGCCCTCCCCTGGTCTCAGAATAATACACCTGAGGAATACTGGGTATGTAGACTGTCTCCCTCCTCCTCTCCTTTCCTTTTCCCTCCCTCCTCCGAACCCTCCATGTTCCTTCTGGCTCTGGAGTCAGAGTTAATTCAAACCCAAGCTCCGCCGCTTATTAGCTGTGCGACCCTAGAAAAGCTTTTTAACTTCTCTGATCCTATGTTCCTCATTTAGGGAAGGAGGGCAGTCCTCTTCCCCACACAGATAATCCTCTCACTGGATTGTTTTAAGGATTAGGTGTACAACCTGTAGCACACTCAGAACGATGCCTTCAAATAAATATTTGCTAATATTAGGACTGACTTTCTTTGGCTCGTTCGATGAATAACTAAATAATAATCAATCTTTAATAGGAATTCCTAGCCCTGGAATCTAAGTTAAGCCGACTGGTATTTTGGATTTGGGCCCAATCCCCGTTCACTTGCCCAAATCCCTCTGGCCAGGATGCTGCAACCAACATTCCATACCAGCGAGGCCGCCGTTTGACTTAAGACTTGTTCCCCCTTCAAGCACAAATACCACATAAAGTCTTATCCATCATTTATAACGCCCGCATTGAAGTCGTCCCAGGCGAGCCCAGCTGGAAATGATAACAACTCATATTTGTATGGCACTTGAAATTTACAAAGCCCTCCCCCACGCTCGTCCTTTTGATCCTCGGGACGGTGCTGTGGGGCCGGGCGAGAGGCATGCCGATGGCGGTTTCCACCCTGGAGAGGAGAGCCCCGGGACTCGCCGAGTCTGGGGGCCTGGGTCCCCCGCAGCCGCCAAACGGTGCGGCCAGCACTCACGTGCAGGCGTTGTGACTCCCAGGTTCAAGGGCCTCCCACTCTGCCACGTGAATGGACCCCGTGCAGCCCGTCCGCAGCAGGACGGGACCTGGCCCCCCCTGCGTATTTTATGGGCAAGGACAGTAAGACCCGGTGGGCCACGATGACCTGCTCAGCTTGGAAAAACGGGCCTGGGCACCCAGGCCCCTGAATCCCTACCTGGGAGCTTTCACCATCTGCTGTGAGCTGCATCCTCTGCTAGGTCTGTAGGAAGGTTACTCAGTCATTTGACAAACGTCGATGCTGAGCCCTGAAATAGCCGCTGCAGAGGATCACGTTTATAATCTATTCGGCTTGGCAGACGTTAAGTAATAACGGCATTTAAATCAGCATTTAATTGGCAGAACAGCCCTATGAGACTATGGATGGGATGCACGGAGCATGTGAGAAAGGGCTTCACTGATTAATTTAATGATGAACTTAGAGAATGTTATCAACCAATACCACCCCCATAAATTTAATAATAAAAGTCAATGAAAGTTAAAGGAAACAAGTATCCTGTTGAGCTCCTGATGGTGTCAGGCGTTTGACTAGGCCTCAGAGATACGCGGTCTCCATTCTTAAGAGCCTCACAGTTTAGAGGGGACGACATATGTGTCACTAGTTTCAGCACATTGTATTTTAAAAACCCACAGGAGAGGCATTTACAAGGACGGTGAAAGCACAGGTGACTCTAGGAGCGAATCGACTAAAGCCCAGAGGATGGGAGAGGCAGGGGTGACACACGAACCAAGGTCCGTCAGAGCCACAGCCACCAGCTGCTTTCTGGGGGAGGCTGAGCATGGCTGGGGGACTTACCCGAGAGAGGGGTCCCTCTGCCTGCAGGGACCAGCACCCAAGTCCCCAGCTCCCGTTTCAGTGTGTTTTCTGCCAGGCCACACCTGGCCAGGCGTGGATGTCAAGACGGGACAATGCGGGGTGCAGTCACCGCTTCCCCTGGTGCTGCGGGGAGGTCACCCAGAATGTCCTTCACAGCTTTCAACCCCCCCAAAGTAGCTGCCAGGGAGACGTGATGCGAATGTGAAAACCCACAGGCTGGAGGCCTGGCTTCCCCATCCCCCCAGCCAGAGCCAGGGCCACGGGGACTTCAAAGCGCAAGGAAGCGCGAGCGGGAGGGGCAGGTGTAACTCTCGGGCCCCTCGGAGCTGTGAACATTCGGGCGCCCCCTCCCGCTCCCGGGGCTGGGATGGGGCCGGGAGGATGACAGGCCTCCTGACTGATGGATGCGCCGAGACTCCGCTGGTGATTTATTGGCTTTCCGCACCTGCCGAGAAGCACTAGGCCTCGCGGAGGAGGGAGATATATGGGCTCCCCTGACTGCGAGTGGCAGCCGCGGGGAGCACGTGGGCCCAAGCTGGGCAGGCAGAGCGGGCCGCGCGCCGGCCTGGGCCCGGCTCGTAAAAGTGTCAGCACGCGGCAGAGTTCTTGCGGGGGATCCTCGCTGGGCTCTCGCCAGGGCCTTCGCTCCGTGGCTGGCAGCCCACGCTGGGCGAGGGTGTCCCCAGCTGCCTTCCCTGCCCTGTCCCTTGTCCCCGAGCCGGATGCTGATGAGGGCTGGTGGCAGCCACCGGGATCACTGTGGTCCTTACACCGGTGGAGAGTCTCCCGCAGTCACATCTGGCCCTGGGGACCGTGCAGGGCCGGCTGGACCTCAAGCCAGGGTCCCACGTGCAGGGCAGGGGGTTCTGGACTGACCACCCCTTAGAGGGCATCTTAGGAAAGTTAGTTAAGGCCCAGGTCAGTCTGCTCCCTCCCTCATCTGTAAGATGGGGATTGTGATGCTCACCGAACAGGTGGGGCGATGGTTCATTCAGGAAAGAAAGTTCCAACCCAGCTCTGAAGGGGGACATGACTAGGATGTGGCTGGGAAATGGGCAGGAAGGACAGCGTGGCTGCCCTGTCACCCGCTGGGGCCCACGTATTGGTGTACGAAACACGCAAGACCGGAGGGGTGTTCCTCCTGGGTCCCCAGCACGCCGCGCGGCCCACAGGCTGTCACAGCGACAAGCACCGTCCCCGGTGAACTCTGCGCCGCTGGATTGAGCTGTGACACCTGCCAGGGTTCCTTCCCGCCACTGCAGACCCCACTGTCCGTTTGGAAGATGCACCAGGAGATTTGAATGGCGCGTGTTCTTGACTTTCACGAGCGATGTGAGCACAGCAACCTCCTCGCCATCGTCCGGCCCGTCCGGCCTGGACTGTGGCGTGTACGGTCCAAAAGGACGGTGGTCCAGGAGGAGCCGGGGCTCCCTGGTTCTGGCCAACTCTCGGATACTCTGAAACTTGAGCACGCTTTCGGATGATCACAGTATCTTTACACACCTCTACCTGTGTGTGTTTGGGGAGGTGGGAGACAGAAGCGGGGGGAGGGAGAGGGAGAGAAACACGGCCATCTAGGAGTCAGGGCCAGCCTGTCCCCAGGGTCTTCCCCGAGGAGGGTCGCGGTTCTGAATCCAGGACAGGCCCCACGACGTCTGCCGTCTTCCCCTGGTTTCTAGACTCTGTTCTTGGGCAGACGATTTCAAGGCCTTGATGGTTCTTTGCTTTCTATCGCGGCCGCTTGATACTGTAGGCGTTTTCCACCAGGGGCAGGAACACAAAGATGAAAAACATGAAAGGCGAGACAAAGGAACTTTCTAAGGAGGAGGGCATTCCGGAGAAGAACTCAGGAGATCTGAGCATGTTTCCTCCTCGACCGTGGGTTTTCTACACGGAAAAGGCAAATCTTTTGTAGCCGGGCAAACGTGCTCCGTCAAGGGCCACGAAGTAAGTATTTTAGGGTTTGCGGGCCACGTCGTCTCGGTCTCAGCTGCTCGGCTCTGTCGGTGCAGCAGACGGGTACGGGGCGTTGCTCCAGTAAAACTACCGAAACAGGCTGCAGGCCAGATTGGGCCCCGGGGCCACGGTTTGCAGGTCCCTGAACCTGTGTCTCTGGGAATAAAAATGGATGCGCGAACGCTTTTCCTGGCGGCCGAGGCTAGCTCCAGCTGAACATCCACCCTCGTCTGTGTCTAACCCCAAGGTCATGTTTTAGGGAGGGGCTTGGGGGGCAGATGGACAAAGAATGGGACCCAGTCAGGCCCAGCCCCCAAGGGAAGACCAGCAGGGACCTGGGCGGCCCACCTCTAGCTCAAAGCCTGCCCTGGGCCGGCGCTGTATTTTCTGAGTCAATGACGATTGAATTAACTGGTCTGGGAGCGTGCCTCTGCTGTTTAGCTGTCCCCACGTACCTTTGGTCAGTCACCGGCCTCGACATCCTATCCCATGACCCACCTCCTAAGCCAAAGTCCGTAGTAATTATCCAGGGTCAATTCAAATAGCAGACACGGGGGGACCAAGGGGCCCCGAACACAAACTGAATCCCCAGACGTCCCGCAGTGATCCTCCTGTAACCAGCCCTCGGAGTCCAGTGGCGTTTGGGGATCAGTGGCCACATGATGCTGAGGATGTCTAAGGTGGGTGGAGGGCCTACCATGGATGCACGGAGCATCTCAGAGCATCTCGTTCTTACTGCCCGCACTGGTTAGTCCCGTCGCTGTTACTCTGCCGAGGCCTAAGCCAGGTTTGGACGAGGCCCCTGAACCACAGGAAGAGGTGCTACATGTCCTCCCTGACCCCTTCGTCCAAAAGGGGGGTCAGCTTGAGGGCTGGGGGGGCGCACAGACGTCCAGCCCTTCCACTTACTTCCATCACTACCTACTGCAGCGGCTCGACAGGCTCTGACCACAGGGATGTTGTACACATTTAAGACTTTCTTCCCGTGTTGGGAGATTCTCCCCGGATTGAGGATATTTTCCTGGAGCAGAACCCAAGATCGAATTGAAATATTCAGATTGAGCTAAAGACCTGTGGGTCTGGAGTAGCTTTTGAATGTTTTCTTCCCTTTAGGGGTTCATCCCGGTCCAAAGAGCAGCAGCAGTTACAGTGGGGGCCCGGCCTGGCCCGCACGCGCCCAGGAGAGCTTGCCGTCCGTGCCGTGGCTGACCGGTGTCCCCCTGATGGACCCTGACCCAGGCCAGCCCTTCTCCTTCCCTCTCCGCGGACAGAGGCCGTGGGCTGTTGCTCGCGGCTCACCTGGGACGCCTCGGATTGCCGCAGGGCTGGATGGAGACTCTGAGACAACCTGATGGATCATCTCATAAACAGAGCCCACAGGAAGGAAAAGAAAATTATGCCAGCAGAATGCACTTATGAGAAATAGATCTGTGCGGTGCGGGAAGAAATGCTTTGATATTAAAATTTTTTGTAACTTAAAAAGGCATGAAAAATGATACCGACCACTAACTAATCAACATTCCTCTGCGAATGCAGCTTCAGTTCCTAACCAAAAACACATCCCTGCTATTGTCTTGTCTGGATCCAGATGCAAACATGATTAATTAAGTTTCGGGGGAGCGCTGGGAGGGGGATGGGCAGGACGGACGGCGCACAAGGATCGCTTTTAGACACAGGCCCAGGGAGACTCGCCGAGGCTGGGCGCCGGGCCCCACGTGGCGGGGCTCGCTTCCCGTGCCCCGACAGCCGCCAGGGCGCAGGGAGCGGGTGGCCCCCAGACCCGTGGGGTCTCCTCACAGCCAGGGAGGCTCTAAGGAGGGGGTCCTGGTCCAGTCCCTTGCCCAGCACAGCGTGGCAGAGCAGCCAAAGCACATGCCCTGGCCGAGACCCGGCTCCACTGTCTTCACCGCCCCAGGTAGTTTGGGCCCTTGAGTGAGCCGCCTGTTTCTACATTCGCAAAGTGAAGGGTGTGGGATTAAATATTCCTTAAAGTCCTTTTTTTCTGGTGCCCAAGGTCCCTCACTCATAGCAGGCGTGGCAGAGGTTATCACCTTTTTAAAGGAAACAAGATGAGAAGGAATTTCCTGGGAGGAACAGCGTGAGGATGGCTTCAGAGGTGACATTTCGGGCCCGACCTGTGGATGGACCAACCTTACATATCGTGTCCCACGCCCCAGCTGACCTCTCAGCAGCTGCAGGGCCCTCCCGTGCTCACTCTCGAGCTGCCGCCCCCCACCCCTCCATTTCCCAGGGGCTCCTCATCTCAGGCTGCGTCTCCTGCCCTGGGACTTGGTGGTTGGTGGTGCAGGTGCCACGCTTTCCCCGCGTTTTGTTCTCAAGGCCTTGGGTTTGCACTCACCCCACCCCCCACCCCCAACACCTGCACACACACACACACACTCACACTCACACTTACAGGAATCAGTGGGGGACAGGCGGGGACCCCCAAAGCTCTGGGGTGCAGACTCCTGATATGGGGGACCTCCCTCTTCGACCCGAGAAGCCTTGTTGGAGAACCAGCTAAAGGCCGCAAGCCAAACTCTCGCTTACCTCCCTGACTCGGGATCCACCGGTCCATGAGCATCCCTGACTCCCTTGGACCCCTCAGGGAGCAGCCGTGTTTGCACCACGCCCAGGCCTGGGCTTCCTAGGCCCTGGGACATCCCCACTCCCTCTCACAGCTGCCCTGGCAGGAGTGCAGACGCTCAGCTTCTCTGGGTCTCCATCCTGAGGTGTGTAGCTGGTCTGAGGGTCCATTTTCTTTGGGGTGCATTAGCAATCCCTTCCACGTGTGGGTGTACTGAGAACCAGCCCTGTGCGTAGGCCCATCCTCTATTTTGTGGATGAGAAAACTGGGTGGCTGAGAGAGGTCATGTAGAAACTCAAGTCGCACAGCTACTAAGTGACGGGAATGACCCCTGAACCCCTAGAACGAAAGCCCACGTCTCGGGGTTGCATGTGACTCAAAAACAAGAACGATGTGCGGCTGCTTTCAAAGAACGGATCATTTGCAAGAGGATATGAGAAGAAGTGGTCGGGTCTCGCAGCGAACGGAAGGAAAATGCCTTGGACCAGATGCGCCGTTGGAAACTGGCGGAAGTTTGTCCGCATTCTTTCTAGAAACAGCTGCATTGGCTGAAGGTAAATTTAAAAGAGCATGAAGGTGCGGTGAGTGTTTGATGGATTGGGGGTCCATGGTGGGCGGGATGAAGAGCTCGCAGATGGAGGTGCAGGGTTGCTCGCCTCCCCGGAGCAGGAGGCAGAAAGCGCTGTAGACGGAGCTCGCCTCAGACCGCTGGGGAGGACCCGGCCACGGAGAAAGGGAGGACGTCTAAGGGCAGGGGCGGTTCAGCTAGAACAAAAGGCGTAGACCGGGCGGCTGAAACAGCAGAGACTCATTTTCTCACGGTTCTGGGGTCTGAGATCCTGAGATTCTGAGATCGAGGCGCCTTCATGGTCAGTTTCCCGTGACATCTCTCTTTCTGGCTTCTAGGCAGCGGGCCTATCATGTGTCCTCACGTGGCATAGAGAGAGCGAACACACCCTCGCTGAGGTCTCTTCTCCTAGAGCCCCCATCCCCACCCCGAAGCCTTCATCCTAACCTAAGCATCTCCCCAAGGCCCCGTCTCCGACGCCTTCTCATCCGAGGCGAGGTCTTCATGGTGGGAATTCAAGGAGATGCAGGCAAGTCCATGGCAGGTCTAGAAAGTTATTCTGTCACGTGTCAGATCACAGCTGAGTGTCTCTAAGTTGCTCTAGGGCTCTTCTCTCGTGATTGGAAATCTATTTAATAGAGCGGTCAACGCCGGGAGTTCGCAGGCCTGTTCCCCTTGTTAATGAACGGCCCGTGTGCTGTGGCTCCTGTCATCACTTTCTAATCCTGTCAGGTGTCTGGGAGGACGGGCCCCTGTTCTCTTCCCGCTCCATCTGCACGGTCCTCTATGGTAAGATGATTTAGCTGGGCAGAGGATTTGGGGAAACCATCGCTGAGATTTTCATAGACTTGGCAGACCCTCCGCCACTTTCAGAAATACAGCCTGACAGTTTTTACAGCAGCTTTGAGAGAAAGGTACAATTGCGACCCTCGTTCCGAACGTGAAATGAGAAAACCCTGGCTCGCAGGGATTCCGTGCTCGAGGTGCCCTCGCGGTGCAGTGGCCGGGACCAGACTCCGCCCAGGGAGTCTCAGGTCGCGGCCAGGGCTCTTCTTCTTAACCCACAGGTGGCTTTTCGGAACAAACAAAGCTCCCCCTCTTTAGGATGACTGGATGGCACGCTCCCTGCTAGAACAGAGGCCAGCGAGGCACATAGGCAGTGACAGCAAACTGAGTATGGGATAACGTGTAGTCACCGTGGACACAAACCCCACACACGTATCCTCACGTACATCATCTACTCGTACCCTCCGTAGCTTCCTGTGATCCACACACTGCAGAAATGGGGAGCAAGGACCCCAGACTCCTGGCTTTAGAAGGAATTATCTAGGCATAAAACAGGAAAAATTATAAAGGAAGCTGTGGGCAAGCAGCACCCATTTTTTACTGTCTCCCCTTCATCAGCATCCCCCTCCGCCTCCAAGCCAACAGACGAAGTCCTCTAAGCCGCATGGAGAGAAGGGGAAATCAGAGCGTTCGATGCTGCGTAGAAGCCGCGCATCCTCCCACTCCATCTGCTCCCCATGGCCGGATCACATCAGATGGGGGAGCGTCTGATAGGAGCACGCAGGGGAACCCTTCTGAAGTGGGGGGTCCGAGAATGGAGAGGGCCGTGTCTCGCTGCTTGACCCAGGACTTCATTCAGGAGTCCTGGACGCACCCAGGACGGGGTACATGGGAAGCAGCAGGTCACCAGAGCACCGAGGAGCACCCAGGCTGAGAAGCAGGTGCCCAGCCCGCAACGCCATGTTGGCAGGTGTGACAGCAGCCAAAGAAGACCAGCCAGGGATGAGGAGAAAGAGGAAGAAGGGAGTCTTGACTGGGACTCAGGTGCAACCCATTATGGCTGGGAAATCACTTAAGTTACCTGGGTTGACCCAAAATAATTCCACTCAGCTTTTCTGATTCAATTCAAATAAGGACTCCAGATAGAAAGTAAGGCCGGAAACGGAAAAGTCCAGGGGGGTGCTGGCCTCTTAGAGATCACAGTTCCGCATGTCAACAGTACGCCAAGCGCTTGACACAGATCGTCTCGTCTCATCGTGACAACTCTGTGATGTATCTATGACTATCCTCACTAAGGCCGGAGAGCCAGTTACCAGCCCGAGGTCGCCTGCTGACGCTCGGTAAAGCCAGGATTTGTGTCTGCATCTCCAGGACTCTAAAAAGCACGTTCTTGGGATTGGAAAGAATGTGTCCCGTCAGATTGCTCATGTCCCTGGAGGAAGAAAGGTTCTGCATTTCAACACGGGACGGGAAACAAAGGCATCGTCCTGGCTGAAGGAAGACTCGGGGGTTGGATTGTCATCCTACACCTAACTGTAGGGAGCGGGCGAGAGAGGATCCTCCCAAAACGGACTTTAGGGAGGGGAGGGAACAGAATGACACCGATCCCTCTGAGCCACACACTGACCATTTTTCCAGTGGGAATCCTGACCCTTTCCTCAATAACTAACTATAAACTTTGGAAAATTAGAAAGAAAATAAAAAAGGAGAATGAAGGGAAGAAGAGGAGAGTGACAGAGGTCGCCCCGGCGGATCCATGCACACCTGAACAAGCCCAGCAGAGGTCATGAACCCCTAGTTAACTCCTGACTGAATAGTGAGGACTGGTTTGGCCACTGATACCGTGTGGATGTTCTGTTCCAGCATCAACCGGGTCATCGTAAACCGCCCCGTGGCTCTGTGTGGAGCTCAGGCCATCAACCTCGCTCCCCTTTTCCTCGAGATAATTTCATTTTCACAGACTTCCCAGGCCTTCCCTATCCCTGGTCCGCCTCCAGTGGACCAGCTCAACTTTGATCCTTGGGACACGGGGTTGAGAGCTAAGGCCCTATTTTCCCAGAAGGCCCTGCCTGGGATCCGTTTGCAAATAATCCATAACCCCTTGCCAGAGCTTCCCTTCCCAAGAAAACAAGAGATTGTATGAAGGCCCAGAAACCGGAAGGTTCCGTGATGCCATCCTCTCAGAAAATTATAACCTGATCAGCCAGCTCTTGCATAACTAACAGAAATTCCTCAGGATCTGCCTTTACAGAGCCCTGAAAGGGTCTCCGGCTGGAAACGGTCTCTCGACAGGACACTGCATTTATGTAAGCACGAAGCTTGGGGTGGCACCCGACTATACCAATCTAACTATCGGGTAATGATCTTAGGAACCAGCTTTACGTTCAAGAAGACTAAAGCAATCAAAGGTCATATATATTCCCCCAATTTCGACAACCTAAGCAAAGACGGACGCCTCCAGGATTAGAACTAGAAGTTTCAAGCACGCTCTCCTGATTTCTTGACACATAAACCACGTACGTGGGGGCATCTGAGGGAGCCCAGTATACAATACCCTTTTTTCCTGCCCACGTTCTGTACAAATTAATAAATAAAGGACTGGTAAATGGATGGAGACGAAAATACGCTTTGTTTCCAGCAGAGGCCAATTTGGAGGATGTGTCAGTCTGTTAGCCAAGCAGACCTGGCAACCTGGGACCGCAGTGAGGAAAAAGACCCCTCCCCTAGAAGAGCAGAGTGGAAAGCATCCTCTCTGCGAGCAACCTGCTTCCAAGAGGAAGAGGCAGAGCTGAGCTGAGCATGCCCCGACGTGTCAGTCAGTTCAGATCCTACACCTGCCCCTGGGAGGTATGAGTGATGGAGAGGGTGAGGCCAGGAGCTGCCCTAAATGAGCTCCCGTGAACACATGGAAACGTCACGAGTCGGGTAAAAATGTTCCTACAATGCACCGGTTCTATTTACTATTCATCTAAGTAGGGTTCATTACAAAGCCCGCATCTTACCCAGCCCACGTCGGTAAAGGCCAGATGGATGTGTCTCCTGTCGCTGAGTCAACAAAGAAAATAGCAATTGGTTAAGCCCTAAACAGATGTGCTGTGGAATGGGGTGGGATGCAGTGTACTGAGCCGGTCCGTGTTTAGCCATCAGTCCCGCCTCCGTAGGGGGTCGCCTGGCCAACCCTGACACAAGGAGCACCTCTCTGTGTCCCCTCACTCGGTGAGCTAATAATCATCTATGTTAATTCTGACCAAGTCAGCCTTTCCCATCCCATCCCCCCGTCCGATGTGGTGACGGTCTTCTGGTAGGCACAGCCCGGTGCATCTTCTTGTCGAGAAAGCATCCGTTTGTTCGAAGAACCTGGATCTTAAGCAGGTTGCCATCATAGCACAGATCCCATACATGGCCTATCCCAGCTGATGGTGTCCTCGTGGCCATGCACAAGGCACAGTGACTGTTTAAAGGGTAAGGGTCGATAGATGGGTTCCCCGCACCGTGGCAGCCAAGATTACCGATTGCCAAAGCCCTTTCTAAAGTAGGTGGGGAGAGGGATGGTTCTCATCATGTCCTGTCTCCACCGTCCTGATTCATCTGCAGTGAAAACGGGGGAGGGCCTGGTGTGGACATGTGTGTGTGTGCGTGTGTGTGCGTGTGTGCGCTTCGAACTGCATTTTTGGGCCACGTCTCCAGCGCGATGATTAAAGAACTTGAGCTCTTTTGCAGCCGGCTCAGCCCTCAGTTGGACTCTGCCTCGCTCTGCCGGTATATGGTTCTCATTTGCTTTTAACCTCATTCATTTCTTATTATTTTTGTCTCTCGGAGAAACAGGCAGCACGAAGAATCCACCTTGGGCTTCGTTAATTAAGGTCTGCATTCTTGCTGGCATATTTCAGGGAAACGGTCGGTGCCTTTCGGCCCGCTCTCCGGGGCACCTTGTAATGTGGTTCCGTCCACTCAGCAGGGCTGCGTGGCTGTGGGGCCTGTCCTGGGGTGAGGGCTTGAAACTCGTCTTTGTGCGGAATCGTGGGCGTTGTATCAGTTTATAAAATTGGTGTTTCTCTCTGCAGAGCTCCAGCAAGCAACCAGGAGGATGATCTCACAGACCTTCACTGGGAAGAAGACAGGCCGATGGGTTTTATCTGACTGTGGTTTTCATAATTAAGAGAAAGAAAAACGGGTGAACAAGTGGATCTTCCACTCTGTCTCCAAGCATTGTGGTTCTGATTCCCTGTGTACTTGGTCATGACCCATCTGAAGCTCAGTTTTTTTTGTATTTTTTTTTATGATAAACAAAAACAAAGGCAGGGAACTTTTGGGTTATTTTCCAGAACGTAGAGGCAGATAGACTCAGGAAGAAAAGCCGTGTGTCTGCCTTCTCTAATCTCTTTTCCTCTCCACCTCTATGCCTTCTGGAATGAAGATCCATGTGATTCGGTCATTTTCCCCAAGCCTCCTTCTGTCATTTCCGCCAAAATAAAACAATTCAGGCTGGATTCCATGAGTAATGACGGCTTCTTCCAGAAAGTTCTTCATCTGTTCATCGGACAGACACCCTTCTGCCCCAGGCAGCGGTGAGGGGGTAGAAATCCAGAGGGGAGCTCGCAGATATGCAGAGGAGGAGCCCATGCCGACGGGACAGATGTGGAACAGAAAAGGGAGAAGCAGAAAGGGGCGCGGAGGGGAGATGAAACGCACCCCCCTGTGCCGTTGATCTCACTGTCCTCGCTTTCGCTGACTATTTTTTCACGTGTCATCGCAATTCTCAACTGCTTCTCTGGCACCGTAGCCAGATGGGGAGTGGGTGGGAGGAACAGCCGAGTGGAAACAAAGGCCTGAGCGACAGGGAAGACAATGGTTATAGAGAGACATCAGGGACTATTGGGAAGAAATCTTTGTAAACAAAGTTAAGAAGGACTTTCAGCGTTTTTTTAAAAGGTCAAATCCTCACTTATCTGAGCATTTCGATGAAACAGGATAATCGCCTCTCTCTGGTCCTTAGATTTCTGGTTTTCTAGAACAACGATAGATAGCTAACGACGATTCTTCTTGATTTCAGCCGCTCTGGTAACCTCGTCCCCACACTTTTTCCCCTGCTCCATCCTCATAACCCATCAAGGTAACTGCTGTCCCTGAAGCCACTGTCGGTGTCTTTGCGTGTCCCTCCAGGCCATCGTCCGATCCTCGGAAACTCAGTGGAGACGTGATTTTACTTAGAGAGAGCGCTCGTTCATCTTCAGTTCTGTTCAGCAAAATCCAAGACCGGGATGGGTCTCAGCACGAGCAGAGCCTCCTCCTGGGCTCTGGACAGGGGCCGAATGGAGGGACCGTCTTCCAGGCTGTAGAAGGCATCATCGCAGGTTTGCCGTTCCGTGTCACTGAGCTCTGGCCCCTGGCCTTGGGCAGGTGCCCAAGACTCTGAGTGAAGGCGGCGCCGACGTGGTTCATGAAAGGATCTTCGTGGTCGGTCCCCAGCAGACGGGCTCTGCGGGTGGGTGGCTGAGCGGGCAGGTCGGCCAGGCCTTTCGCACAGGAACTGGGATCCCGTCCGTGGTTCCATTTCGCATCTCCCCTGATGCGTTCAGGGTGCCTAAGTGGGCCTCGTTGTAGTGAAACCAAAGCAGGTAGGGAACCGAGCAGTCAGGATGCTCTCAGCAGCCCTTGACCTCCAGAAGGACTGTGCGTGCCTGGAACCGAAGCAACTTTCCTGGTGCTTTTCTTGAAAACTCCCAGCTAGGCCCAGCCCAGGCATCCGGTCTCCTGGGATGCTGCTGGCATCTAGTGGAAAGACAGGGAAGCGGCTGACGTGCACAGACCACACCCCACAGAGGGGGTCCCAGCCAGGCCTCACCGTGCACTGCAGGGTTCGCCTTTGACACCCCGGCTCTAACGAGAGTGGTGCCTGCCAAAAGGGAAGCGTGGGAACGGAAAGATGTGGCCCCACCTCACCCATTTGGCACCCGCCTCACCGGTTCTCAGCACCATCACACCCTGCACCCTCTTTTTATAGAATGTATTTAGTTTTTGTACCCTTTACCCTCCTCAAATAAAATTCATAGGTAATGCAATCTACCTGTGCACATTATTATAAAAATCAGTATCATGTCCTAACTGTCATATAAAGGCGCGGGTCCTCTGAGGACCCATGGAAACCTCCGAGGGGACAAGAAGGTCCCTCTGTACGTGAGGTGGGGGCTAGAGCCAGTCTCTTTGCTATTTAGTGATGAAGAGAGGGGGCTGGCTCCATAGGCTGGAGGACCAGCCACCCCGGGAGGCTGCAGGTCACAGCCCAGGACCCAGAGCTGTCACCGTGTGAGCTTCATCTGCAGGATGCGGTGCCTAGTTCAGCTGGGTGTCAACTGTGGATCGGCCCCTTGATTGCGAAAGCTGCCATCTGGTTGAGGGTGCCCGAGAATAACTCAAATCAATAACCTGCTTGGTACCGAGGCTCTCATTTAGTGGGCACCCACTGTGATAGGTGCCTTATGTGCGTCATCTGATCCTTTTTTTTAATTAATTGATTTTTTTTGAGGTGGGTGACATTGTTTCACAATCCAATGTCTTAAGTGTACACTTCAACAGTGTTTTATATAAATAAATATATATTTATATGTATTTATATGTATTTATATGTATTTATATGTATATATTTATATTTATATTTATATTTATATTTATATTTATATTTATATTTATATTTATATTTACATTATTTATATTTATATTTACATTTACATTATTTATATTTATATTTATATTTATATTTACATTATTTATGTTTATATTTATATTTACATTATTTGTATTTGTATTTATATTTATATTTATATTTATATTTATATTCATATTTATATTTATATTATTTATATTTACCTTATTTATATTTATATTTATATTTGCATTATTTATATTTATAATTATATTTATATTTACATTATTTATATTTATATTTATATTTACATTATTTGTATTTATATTTATATTTATATTTACATTATTTATATTTATATTTATATTTACATTATTTATATTTATATTTATATTTACATTATTTATATTTATATTTATATTTACATTATTTATATTTATATTTATATTCACATTATTTGTATTTATATTTATATTTACATTATTTATATTTATATTTATATTTACATTATTTATATTTATATTTACATTATTTGTATTTATATTTATATTTATATTTACATTTACATTATTTGTATTTATATTTACATTATTTATATTTATATTTACATTATTTATATTTATTTTTATTTTAATTTATTTTTATTTTTATTTTTATTTTTATTTTTATTTATTGTGTTGTGTGTTCACCACGTTACCTAATTCTGATAACAACCCTGAAAGGCATTCATTTATTACCTTCACTTTCCTGGGATGAAGACCCAGACCTGGAAAGTTAAATAAGTAACAAGCACGGTCAAGCTCTTGGTAGGATGTGGCGGAGCCGGATTTGAAAGCAGCTGGATCTCATTCGAATCTCACCCCCACCCCAGCAGGTAGCGGGGCAGAAATTGGAATTATTGTTCCCACTTTGGTTTCGAGTGACCTGAAGCCAGGAGGAGAAGAGCTGTGACGTGCTCAAGGCTCCGCAGCTGGTACGCAGTGTCCCCCACGCTGACCGCGAAGTCCCTGTCTCCTGCGGCCGTTGCATCCTGTCTTGGGACATTTCCCTCGTCTCTCGTTTTAGGGGATCTCAGAAATCAGCTGCAATTGCAAGCAAAGGAAATGAAAGTCTGCTGGTGGGATACGAGCGTGGCACCCTGTCAGCTGGTGCAGAATGGAGACCAGAGATCTCAGTGCCACCTAGGGGACGGAGCTCCTGTCTGGGCTCCGTATGGGAACGGTTAGCCGGCGGACCGCAAATCCACTCTCCGGTTATTCGAGGGTGACACGGCGACCTGTCGCGAAGCCATCCTGGTTGTGGGGATGACCGGGCTTGAACACCCCACGTCCCACCATAGGTAGAGTTTGATCCTGCGTGGCGGTTGAGCTGTGTCACCCCACGGCCCCTCGAGCGTCCTTCCTAATTTCCCATGCCAGGCCTGAGGCCCCAGTGAGCGGAAAACACTCCTCCTATCAAGGGTATTCGAGCGGGAAGCATCTCTTGGGAACAGAACCCCCTGAGATCTTTTTGTAAGAACCAACGTGAGGGCTCTCCGAGCCGTTCTAAGTGGTGACTATGAGCTGGGAAGGGGCAGTGGGGTGGCCGAAGTGTTCGGACTCCGGGAGTTTAAAACGGGACGGCCCCTTTGGAGAACTTTCTCTCCCAGAGTTAGAAACACGCCTCTACCCCCTCTGCGACCCAGCGTTTTCACCCCTGGTGCCTGTCCCAGGGAAATGAAGACCTGTTCGCAGACAGGATCGTAGGAGGACCTTCGCAGCCACCTATCCACGGCCACCCCTCCAAACGGAAACCACGCAGACGCCCCCCGGCAGGCGATGGGATAGACAAGTCTGGGCTGTGTCAGTAGGATGGGACGACACCAGGCATTCAAGAAAGAACAAGCTACTCACAGAAGCGACGGCAGAGGTGACTCTCAGAAGCATTTTATTGAGCGAAAGAAACTCTATGTACCTAAATGATCGATTGATTGCAAGAAGTTCAAGTTCTAGAGCAGGCGGCAGCACTAAGCTTTGGCGATGGAATCGGAGCAGAGATGACGGCTGTGGGCGGGAGGCATCGCCTGGAGGGAAACAAGGAAACGTCTTCTTCAGGCGGCCTCCCTCCCCTGGCCGGCGACCATCGTCCCCACCCCTGGTGTCTCCACGGCTGCGGACGCCCAGCCTGTCGGGGGCCCAGTGGCCGCAGGAAGAAGCAGACTGCCCCCTGGTTTGACTTAGCCCCAGCCACACGGGTTTGGCTCCCAGTCTCAACCACCCGCGGTTAATATTAACCTGAGCCCGGCCCCGCAGGGTCACACAGGTCTTTCACCTGCTGAGCCCGTGCGTCCACCCCAAAGTCCAAGGCTCATCTGACTTCAGGGCTCAGCTCCGGCGCGGAGGGTCCAGAGTCCCAGAGTCCCCTCCTTTCCTCCCGAGAAGCTGGGCCTTCATGGCTCCGGCCTGACCCATCATTTCTCCCCTCCCGGATTAAACAGGCACCTGGCTCAGCCCTGGAATAAAACGACCGTCTCTTTACAACCTCATCCTGCGACACTGGCCGAGCCCACCGGGGCTGCCTGGCCAAGCCCGGTGTCCGGGACGAGGTGCCACAAGACCCCACCTCAGATGGCCCACCCATGGCCCAGGGGCTTCCAGTGACATTAATCCACTTAGGCTGCCGCGGGGCCGGCTGACATCCAGGTGTGTCACTGTAGCTCAGGGCAGGGATGAGATTCAAAAGGTCCCCAGGACGGTCATTAGTTCAAACTGCAGAGTCTAATATGAGAATCCCCAGGGGTCTGCCACGGGCGCCTTGTAAGCATAACTCATTTCCTTCTCATTCAAGTGCGAGAGGGATCACGAGGAAACTGAGGCAGGGAGTGAGGGGCGCTGTGCTCCAGCGTGCGTGTTCCTCAGACTACACGGTGACGTCTCCTGGGAGGGCGGGGTGAGGTCTGAGATGGGAAAGTCCGGATGAGGGGACAGTGACCGGCCAGGTGACATGCGGGGCTGGCCCTCGAGGCTGACCACAGGAGAGTGGAAATGGCCATCGGAAAGGTTTTTCCCCGTCCCAGACTGTGGCCCATTCGAGAGCGTTCCTGAGGTAACACTTCCACCTGGTGGCAGAGCAGCAGGTAGCAGTGACGCGGGGGAGCAAAGGAGCCCTGCGTGGAGGACGTGTGACGGCAGGACAGGCCGGCAGGAAGGCCACGGGACAGACAGGCCAGGTGCAAACCCCAGCTCCGCTCATCACTGTGACAAAGGCCGGGACAAGTTCATTAACTTCATTTTCTCTTGAAAAAAAAAAAATGAAGAAACTAATCTCCACCCACACGGCCGCTCCGAGGATCAGGTGAGATGATGCAAGCCCGTGTCCGGCATCACGTACGCGCTCGGGACTAAAGAGGTTGTGGGGACAGGAGAACCGAGGGAGGGACCTGGACGCATGAGACATTAATTAGTGACCTTCGGGGACCCCCCCGGGCCTGTTAGAGCCGTCTACACACGGCACCCGGTCTGGGTCCCCGCTGCTCTGTGCCCCCCAGCTCCCAGGCGGTGGCCGCTCTGCACCAGCCCCTTCCCCACCTCCCCAGACTGGCACCCTCTTACCTTAGGGGGGCTTTGTATTTCGCCCCCCGAAGTCCCCCACTCCCTGCCTCTAACCCTCTCTGACGAACGGGGAAACTGAGCCACTAGTTTCTTTTAAACTTCAGTTTTGTAAGGAACCTCACTTAGCTCTGCAGCAACAAGGCAAAGCCCCAGAAGTGCGCTTCAAGGTTAAATCTTCTGTGTCCTCGTTTCTCATTTACTCCCTAAGCCGACTCTTGTTCCCATTAAAAGATTAACTTTTGGCCTCGAACCTCCCCTGGCCTCCTGGGCCCGTGGGGGACGACGGTTTCCTGCCACACTCAGCAGGGAGCCGGGCTTCGGGGGGCTGCCCCTCGACACCATGCGCCAGGAGTACGGAAGGGACGCTCAACGCGGGTTCGTCGCTGGGTGTCTTCCGTGGGCTGGGCCCGGAGAAGGGGTGAAGTGGCAGGTGGGGCGGGAACACGGGCTGGATGGAGGCTGCGAGAGGCATCATCGCAGGTGCTGCCTGTGAATTCCCCCGGCGGGAGGCTTGGCAGGAACAGGTCACGTGGGCAGGTAGAGACACCCCGAGGGGACCGGCAAAGGACAGCTTCACGTAGGGCTGCCGCAGGCAGAGAGGGTGTCTCTGGCTAAGTCTGAGAACCGACGGAACGGTGACCCTGAGGAGGAGACGCGAACCCAAACCTGCTCCCTCGGAAAGGGCTCCGTCCTTGCCCTCGGGATGCATTTTGTCCCTTGACCACCCTGTCACCTGGTCACAGGCAGAGGGAAACCGGGACGGGGCTGCTGCTTCGGAAAGGCAGAGAAGTTCATGTTTCCCCCACAGTTGGACCGTTTCGGTGGGGAGGAAGCTCCTTTGGAACAAGGGACCCGTTCCCTGCGACGCCCAGAGTCCTGAGACGGCGATCAGGTGACGCTGCTTCTACAGATGACCGGGGAGAACCACCCAGAACAACGAGCGAGTCACAGGGCTCTCGGGATTGTCCGCGAGGAGTCGGTCTTGTCCAAACCTGGAGGGAATTTTTATAAAAATGTACTTGAGCCGAACAGAGGACACGCCCAGACGCCAGATCTGTAGAGAGGGAGGACAAGGCTTCCCAGGATGGCAGTCTGCGGCCTCTTTGAAGCACTTGGGATGCAGAAGGGGACAACAGGAAGGCAGAGTGAAGGCGGGGGAGCGAGCTGGGAATGGGGTGGCGGGAGAGTTGTCGCCATGTGCCCTCTCGAGCATGATTCTTCTGAAAAGCGGCGTTTTCGAAGGCGTGTGGCCTGGATGCCCAAAACGGTGAGCAGGGCTGGCCCAGGGCGAAGACGAGCCTCTCACCAACGAGGTCGCGTGCCTAGGATGTGACCCCCCCCCAGGACCTGCCCACGTCGGCATCTACGATCGGATCACCCCGTGAGGTCACTCTCCATCGAGCCCCTTTTCCCTCCACACGACGAAGACAGACACACGGACCCATGAAACGGAGCATCTAGAAAAGGGGACGGAGAGAAAAGGGGCTGTGTGGGATCTTCCACCCCCGACAGGCATCGCAGCTCCCAGCAGAGTCTTTTCTCCCAATCGCTCAGCTCGTCTGCACTTTACAAGATGCTCTGACTCTCACATGACCTCTATAGGACAGACGGCCAACCCGCCTTTCATAGAGACCTGCGAATTGGAGCTTGTCCGGCCATGCGGCATAGGACGCAACCCGTGGGCCACCGGCTAAGACACAATGAGAATAGTCACAAATTCCCAGAGCAGGATGCCTCTGGTCCGCCACATCACAGCACCTGGCAGAGCATTCGCTCTTGAAATCTGTCTTCCCCTGTAGCCGCACACTTCTTGAGAGCAGAGGTTGGCATAATATTTTTTTTTTTCCGTTCAGTGCCTAGATACAGGAGTCTGGGTAGGTGCGGCTGCACCATAGTAAGGAATAAGCCCTGAAACCTCAGGCGGTTACCACGCGAACCTTTATTTCTTGCTCCTACAAAATCAGAATTCCCTCAGGGACACGAAGCCTGCGTCACAGGCGCGAGATGCCATCTTCAGAGGCCAACAGCTGGTCACCCAGCCCGACCGCATGCGTCCAACGGAAGTGCTGCAGAAGGCACCCGCGGCCTCGAGGTTTCTTCCAGCCCCACTCCGCGTCCTTGCCCCTCCCTCCCTCGGTCAGGAAAAAGCTGTTTGACCTTCAGATCGTCAGCAGCAGATGCCACAGAATGTCCTTGCCCTTTGCGTTTCAGCTCCCTTATCGCGGGTGTGCGGTGACAGATTAAATGAGCTCACAGGGGCTGAAGTTCCTAGCTCACGAGAAGCCTTCATCTTTTCCTCCTCCTCCTACTCAGCTGGGGCAAAGCAGGAAAAGAGACAAAAGACGGGCACGGAGACCAAATGCAATGGGAATGCAAGCAAACCCTGGGTCGCCTGGATCCTCCCTTCAGTACCTCCTAACTTGAGGTCTGACGTGGATCAAACAGAAATACATAAAAACGTGCAGTGCCAAGTCTCCCTCCCAAATCTGGGGAAAGTTTTGAACGACCAGGTTGTCCCTCTCTTCAACTCTAAGCCTCATATTGGACCCCTCGTAACAATAATGGGCTCAGGACTCTTCTGAGCTTCACGTGTGCTATGAAAAGGGGGGAAAAGCCTCATAGCTGTATTTTCATGCTGAAAAAAAAAATCTTTTAAATCCCATTTTAGAAGTAATTAACGTGAACCAACCACGTGGCTCTGTGTCGTGAAATTGAAAACTGGGAACGTCTGTCTTCAGGGGCGACCAGAAGGAAGACGTGATTCGGGGCCTTCCTCTGTGATGACTCACCCCGTCATCCTCCTCAAATGCAGAATAAAGAGAGCGATGCCTTCCCTCTCTGCTTCACAGGGAGGTAGAAAGGAAACAGTAGGTAGGAATGGGGCAAAGCGATGTTTCCTATGCATCAGGTGCTGGGTCCTTTCCCCATTCCCAGGTGAAACGACTCACACTGTTCCAGGCGAGCAATTCTGAGGGAGCCGGGACCCTCTCTCTGGGATTAGGCACAACCACTGTGGGTGAGTTTCTGGGCCAGAAGCCTGCAGGGGAGCGTGTGTGTGTGTGTGTGTGTGTGTGTGTGTGTGTGCGCGCGTGTGTGTGTGTGTGTGTGTGTGTGTGTGTGTGTGTGCTGTTCAGGACGTGGGGATCTGTTGAGACGTCGGGAGGTGAAACCCAGTGGAGAATTCTCATCCAACAAGGTCGAGAGATGATAGACGGGGTGGTGGGGGGGAGTTAAATGCAAGTGACGAACATTTATGAACGGCAACGAGGTGTCACGCACCGTCCTGATGCCTGAGACACGCAGTGCGTCGGGGGTCCCAGGGCCAGTGGGGACTCATGGCCACAGCAGACGGGTGAGGCTGTGGTTTGTTATCCCAGCGGAGGGATGTGCAGCAGGCCTGGCAGGCAGAAAAGGCTCGGGGTGGGGGCAGGATCTGCAGGAAACGAGGTAGAAATTCCCGAGAGTCCTTACTCGGTGGAATCACGCAGGCCACACGTGAGTGGTGACAACTCGTTCTCTACCAGGGAAGGCCATTTCAGAGGTTCCCCGCCCAGGGTGTTCCCTTGGAGGCTGGTCGTGTAGACGCTCCCTGCCTCACCCAGGCTAACTTTCCAGGTCTCAGAGGGAAGGCAGTGAGTTGCTCAGCATAAACCACGTCGTTTGCACAAACAGTGGAGACTCAGCGAGCCGCGGGGGGTGGTGGGAAGCCTCCTGAAGTCTCGTTCCCAGACTCCAGCCCAGGTCCCACCCGGCGAGCAGGCCTTCTGAGGGGCAGCGTGCTCGGGCCTGCCACGTCAACTCCTTTATGCACGCGAGGGCTGGAGTAAGTGATGGTGATGCAATTCGATGAATTCGATGATTAACTCATTTGGCTAAAAATGACTGAGCCCTGGAAGGGTCTGGAAGGGAGGAGGTGAGTTAGACAGGGATATGGAGCTTGGTCCGACTCCACTCGGCACCTCAGGTGCTCCTGCCCACCCGCGGACAAGGTGCTTTGCCTGTGAAAAGCTGTGCGGCCGGGCCCCGAGTGCCTCCTCTCAGCCTCATCCGGAACCCACTGCAGCTCCCAGGGGGCCCTGTTTCCTGTCCTGTAGCCTCCTTCTGCTCACACCTGAGGCAGGTGTTCTCTGTTTGACTTGGCTGGACCCTGGCGTGGCCCCGGATGCCCTCAGGCCACTTCTGCCCCATCTCTCTCTCAGAGGGACCAGGCTCTGGGTTTACAGGGGGCAGCCTGGGGATAGGAATGGAGCTAAGATGTCATTTCCTCTGTCTCAAAATTTACACGTCCAATCGCCCGGCCAAGGAGCTGAAAAAAAATAAATTAATAAATCAGCTTTCTCCCTGGTATCAACTAACCACAGCTCCAGGCCATTCAGACATCAGGGAATCCTGGGAACTCCCCCCTGTTAGCACCGGTTCAGCCCCAGCTTCCCACCCGGCCGACCTCCTCCCCAAAAGGCACAGAGCTATGAACCAGCACGTTCAGGAAATGCTCAGCGTAACTCAGACGAACAGGAAAAGCCACCAAGAAAGGAGCCAGGCTCTGGGAAGGTCTGAATGCCGTGCTATGGGCACTTGAAAGACGGGAGGCGGGGTAAGACTCGCATTTCAGAAAAAACCCCGGGCAGCCGGCGGGAGACGAGATGGAGGGTGGATCTGGGGGCTGAGAGACGAAGATGAGAAGCTTTGGCCATCATCTCAGAAGAGGCGGTGGGGCCTCGGGTCGACCTGAGGCCTTGGGGACAGACGTGAGGGCTCTTCAGAAGGCCAGATCCTCAGGAGCTGGGGTGGGGCCGGGGGACGGGGGAGTGCGGTGCGACCGACCCCCCGCTCGCTGGCTGCGGGGCCAGCACCTTGGGCAGCCCCTCCACCGGGACTCGGAACGTGACGACAGCGAGTGATGAGTCCAAACGGCTTCGTGCCGTGTCCCCATCCTCTCCTCCACCCGGGAGGTATTCTTACTGGGTTCTGTTCTGTTGGTTTTGGTTTTTCCTCCGAAGGCCCAGAAATGCCCATGGTGTGTGTGACAGGCTTTGAGGCCCAGGCCCGGGAGCTCCTGAGTCAGTCAACTTGGGACTGCATCGAAGGCGGAGCTGATGAAGGCGTCACACGAGGTGACAACGGCGCGGCCTTTAAAAAGTCTGGTCTTCCGTGTCCTTTCTGTTGCTCCATTGCGGGGCAGTGACGGAGCGCTCCTGGGAGGGGGCAGCCCTGGTTTCTGCCTGCAAAGGGCACAGAGGACTCGGGATAAAACAATGGCTTTTGTTTGTTGCTTTGGGTTTGGGATTTTTTTTTTTTTTTTCAGGGAGGAGGTCGGGGGCAGGTAGCTAGGGAGAGGATGGATGGAGAGAGAATTTATCTCAGTGCCTCTGTAGGACGAACACCAGCGAGTCTTCATTCCAGCAGCTCGGCCCCTAGGCAGGATAGGGCAAGGGTCCCCAGGTCACCTGTCACCTTAGGGCAGGGACAACGAGCCTGCTGGGCAGGCCTAAGTTCCTACGCCTCTGGCTTGGAGGAAAGAATGATGAAATGGAGACGACTCAGGGTGGGAGGAAATATGGACACCCGAGGAGTCTTAGGGGTGAAAGAGGTTTGATTCAAGGGGGAGACGTGGAGTAGAGCAGCAGGGGGCACAGCCGGGGCCCGCAGACAGCCAGGCTGGGCCCACTGCCTATTTTTACATGGCTCCCAGGCCAAGGATGGTTTGTTCCCCCTCGTTTTTAAACGGGTGAAAAAAATCAAAAGAAGATGGGAGATTGGTCACATGCGAAAATTATGTGAAATTCAAATTTCGGGGTCCACGAGGTTTTACTAGAAAACAGCTGTGCTGTCCTTTACATATCGGGACGAAGACTGTAGGTCCGCAAAGCCGAGGTTATTTCCAGTTGGCCCTTTACGGAGAAAGTGTGTTGACTCCCGTGATGGAGAGGTCAGGGGAAAACGGGAAAACGGGATACGGGTGAACGTGGGTTCTGTGTTTTCTCACTCGTTTCGCCCAGTGCCAGGCACGTTCATTGCTTGGTCCTTTTGCCACCACGAGGCCTGTAGGAAATTGGGATTATTGCTCGCCGTCCGCGAGTGCGGCCGCCTCACTCGTTCGGCACAGTCGGTGTTTCCAGAAAAACGTCTCCACGTTTGTGCACGGGGGTGACCGTTTGTGAAGACGAGCCTTTGGGGACGCTGAGGAAGAGTTTTACGTAGTTGTTGTTTGTGAATTTCCTCACCTTCTTCTAAAGTAACCGTTTCAGTGGAACCTTCAGATGAATGAGCCTCGAGTGGAATAGCCGTGTCATCACCCCCTGGGCCTCGTCCCCTCCCGTGACCCTTTACCGTATGGAGGTCATTCCGACCCCAGAAGGGAGAGCCTGGCACACCACTGCTTGCTCTTTTCCCTTCTAGGCCTTGTTCTCGTGAATCAATCAGAGCAGCCGAAGGCCGAGAGTCCGATCAGGGCGGCTGGGACACACAGGCCCCCGAGGGCCAAGCCAGGGGCTGGTGGGACCGCAGGCACTGGGAGCTCAGAGCAGGCGGGGACAGGGCCTGGGAGCATCCTCCTGGGCGGGTCGGAGCCTGTGGTCGGTCTGTGCTGCCCCCTCAGCTGCCAGCACCTGACCCGCCCTGGGTTTCCCGGGCCGCAGCTGGGCCAGGCAGCACCAGCCACCCACAGGCCCCGGCAGCCAGCCGTCCCCCCAGCGGAAAACCTCTGTTGGGTGCAGAATTCGCCTCCGTCCCCGGTACCTGAGAGACGTGTCGCACGTGGACACCCGGACCACGGTCCAGGGGCAGGAAATCAGCGCCCCCGTCTGCATCTCGCCCACGGGTTTCCACTGCCTGGCCAGGCCCGATGGGGAGATGAGCACGGCCAGAGGTGTGCACCGCCCGGGGGGGGGAGCGGGGGGTCAGGTGGCCCCAGGACGTCTCTAGAGAAGGGGCTGGGGACAGCAGTCCGGTTGGCATTGAGGAGGGCGGGGAAAGGCACACTTCGTGCTGTGTTTGCACACGCTGCACCCCAGGCCGAGGAAACACCCGTTCCCCATAGCGGAGATCGGTTGGGGTGTGGCCGTTCACAGATGTCACCAAGCCTCCCACCCCCCAGAAGACCCCTCAGACTTGGACGTCTGCGGGAAAAGGGGTGCTCGTCCTGGGCCCGGGGACAAGCAGAGAATCATGACGCGAGGTCCTCGCACGAGGCCCAGGCAGACGCCCTTGTCCCAATGTCCCACCTTCCTTCTCGATTACCTCTGTGGTCTGCCTCCTTCCTCGTTGCTCCTCATTCTCTACCCCCGCCCCACCCACCACACCAAAAAATAATCGAGAGAAAGAAAGGGGAGAGGTGGAGTGGGGCTAAAACTCTTCTGGCGACCCCTTCGTAACCGTCACCCTGGGCCTGCTCTGTTTTCTGCGGGCGGCCCGGCGCTCCCTTGGGGTCGTTTCCTTTGACTCAGCGCCGCGGGAGGAAATGACTCCCAGGATCCTGGAGGTGGAAGTGACCTGCGTCTGGGCCAGGAACCCCACCTGGCTAGGTCGAAGCGTGAGCATCCTGAACGGACGTGCTGAGTCGTGTTGGGGTGGGGCATCCCCTGTTGACATTAGGAATCGGAACTGCTCGTGGTCGATCGGGGCAAATTCTCTGCCCGTGGTTTGCAGAATGATGGTGACATGGACCCGTTGGAGAATCCCACTGAAAACCAGGGAGGAAATGGGAGCTATGCAGCACAGCAACGACCGTGTCGGTGTCATCGTCACCAACGTCATCATCATCGACCTCGCGGTCGCCGGCGTTCGTGCATGCGTCGCTTCATAATTAAACGATGCTTCTCTGCCGAGCGCCGTATTGCGCCTCCCAACATCCCCGTGAAAGAGGCACGGTCGTTTCCCCCAGTTTACAGAGAAGGCAGGTCCATTCAAGGCCGCGCAGCTGAGACGCGGTAGAGCTGACACGCGTCCGACCTCCCCACCGCGGGGCTCAGCCCTCGCTGGACGCGCAGTCCCTCGTTCTGCCCCCCTTTACCCCCCTGCTTTGTTGACGAGGTCACGAGAAGCCCGTTTCCGGTCTGGGAGCTGCAACGTGCCTAACGCAGATGGGGGACTGGAGGAAGGACACGTCCAGCTGGGTTCATAGGGCAGGTCGTGCGGAGGGCGACACAGACAGCTCCGGGCCTCCCGGTCAGATCAGACCCCTCTATCCCAGCCCCACAGGGGAACGGAAGGGCGTCAAGCTCCGCGTGGACTCCTAGGGCAGGCTGGTGGGAGGCAAGGCCGACTCCTCGGGCGTCTATCTCACCCCGTCTCGACTGCCCCTGCCCTCCAGCCTGAGTCACGCCGTTGGCTGCGCAGCCGCCCAGGCAGCCGGCATCTGCCACGTCACCGGCGCCCACTCCAGCTGTACCCTCGAAGACCTCGTCGCTGCGGCCCCCAGAGGCCTGCGGCGGTTCCAGCTCCACGGGCAGACGGACCGGCAGCTGAACGAACAGCTGATCCAGACGGCGGGGTCCTTGGGCTTCCAAGCCCTGGTCGTCACTGCGGACACACCCAGAACGGGCAAGAGGCGACGTCACAAGTCGCAGGAAATACAAAAGCTACGTCCACCGATTTGCATATTCTGAGGAGGCTTGTGCGGCGTGAAGCTCTCAGGTGCCAGCCACTGGCACCTCCTCTCCACTGGGCTGTCCCTGAGAAGGAGCTGGCACTGGGTGAGGAGCCCACACAGAGAGTGAGGCACACTTTCCTGGGGCTCCCGGAAAGAGCCCATGGAAGGGAGCAGTCAGGCCCCCTCCTTCCATCCCGGACCTTGACCTGTGAGACTCGGAGGCCACCTCTCACACACCAGCCCTGTGCTTCCTAGAAAGCTGCAGAAAGCAAAGGAGACCCCGTGACCCACACGCAGTGCCTGGGGCCCAGCATTCGCTCAGTCACACACCGCACAGTAGGCGTCTCGTGAATCGGTCTGGCCAGTCCTGCTCCCCTGGGGAGGACAGAGGAGTGAGTGGACAACGAGGCCAACTGACTTCCCCGCTGCGGGGCCAGAGAAGCATTTCTCCCACCCCATGATGCCCACCAACACGTTTTCTCCCAAGCCTTTGTCACCATCAACCTCAAGGTCATCCCAGGAAAGCACCAAGAGGAGTGCGAGGCTAGTGAGGGACCTGCCTCTGGCTCAAAATTTAAGAAGGTGCCAGAAAAACTTGGTAAAACACACAGTATTTTAATGCAGTTTAAATAAGGAAGGTTAACGCCAACATCGTCAGCATTTTAAACGAAGCCAGGATCGCCTCTGCAGCAGCAGAATGCTGCCTCTCTGGCCTCGCCGTAATCCTGGCCCTGGACCCGATAAAACTCTAAAACCCTAAGCGCCCTAGGCTGACATGCACTTCTCTGTTTTCTCAACTCAGAGCGAAAACAAACACTGTAAGCGGAAAAGGTCCCTTTTAGGATGTGAAATGGAGCCAAGAGTTCCTTCCAAGACGTTGACATCCAAACCAGTGAGCCAGGGAGAAGCTGCACCTGTCAGAGCGGGAAACGGCAGCAGGGACAGCCCCAGGCAGTCTCTGGGCCTCAGGGGGGAAGGGACAGTTAGACCAGCCCCTGCTTGGGCGTCCTGGTCCCCACCCACGGCGAGGGGACCCCGCGCCCCCGCGATGCCCTGAGAGTCCAGACAAAGCCCTCGAGCCACACGTGTCTCTGCGTTTCAGGTCGATGCCCTGACAGAAGCGGTGGCTGCTGTGAAGGGGAGCATCGAAGTGTACCTGGACGGCGGGGTCCGAACCGGCGGCGACGTGCTGAAGGCTCTGGCCCTCGGGGCCAAGGGCGTCTTCCTGGGCAGACCCATCCTGTGGGGGCTCGCCTGCAAGGTGAGGTCGGCGACTTGAAACCCAGCGAGAGGTGCCAGTGCTTAGGACTCGTCTGCACACTTTTCTGTGGTCTGACCCCCAATCCTGGCCATTTTCAAGGAGCCGCAGGTTCTGGAAGGTCGATTAGCTACGCCTGGCCCGCATCCCCACGCTGCCCTTGCATCGTGCTGCAAATCCCCAAGAGCTCACCCTTCTCTCCTTCCTGGCACCCCCTTATTCCCGGCATAGCTCTCCCGTCACGGAGCACCCCACCCTCCCCACCGCATCTCTGAGCCTGAGCACCCCTAGAATTGATGCCCAGCACACGCCAGGCCGTTCCTTCATGCTCCTTTTGGTCTCCCCGCCCCCCTGTCTTGTGATCAGGGCGAACATGGTGTCAAGGAAGTTCTGGACATTTTAAAAGATGAATTCCGCACTTCCACGGCGCTGTCAGGTGAGTGTGTGTGATTATTTTCCCGATTTGGAGCCGGATGCGGGAGATCTGCGGGAGCATCACCCCCCAAACCCCCACACCCCCACCCCCCAACCCCAGTGTCCTCTCCTGCAGCCCCTGGGCTGACAGGACAGAGAGCAGGGAAGATGCACCCCACACGGAGGGTCGGCACCGACTCCGCAGGTGATGGATCTGCCAGAGCGAATGCCACTGCAGAGCGTAAGCAAGAAGGTTCCGTTTGACTCCGGGCTGTTCGGACCTCATCAGCCTTGTTGCATGCGGTTCTGAGTGACATTTTTAAGTGATGTTCTCGGACTGTGAAGAGTCGAGACATTATCTCAGAGGAGAAGCATGAGGGCCCGGGGAGGGAGAGGCAGACGGGAGGAGAGGAGGAAAAGCATCGTCCTGCACAGCTGCAGACAGCAAGACGGACGAGTGTCTCCAGGCGACACGGGGGTGGATTTCGGTCAAGACTGGTTGTGAAGTAGGTTGCATCGCAACCGTTCAGTTTTTAGCAAAGCTTGGAACGCTGGTTCTCAACGTGGCGGTAACTTTTCAGGGGTGCTTGGTTTGGGGAGCTTAGTTTATGTTTTTCTAAGTCTAAATGACTCGGTTCTAAGTGCTCCAGTGTCGCCGAGTTCGTCCCATGAGAGACGGGAGGGCGCACATGTGGACAGACAGCAAGCTGGCGGCATTTGCCCCTAGAGGAGCAGTGGGGAGGGGGTGGGAAGACCCACCGTGGGCTTCTGAGGATTCCAGGAGGATAAGGTGACTTGTCCTGGTCCCCCAAATATTTTCCCCCATCCTTGTAAAGTGACATCTGAACCTCTTTTAACGGAAGGCTGAGGGGGATTCGCAGGGCCTTTTTATTCCACCAGAAGTTAACACTTACCTGCCACTGAGATGGACATGGCGGCTGGAAACCCTTTTTCTGAGAGAGAGTGGAGAGCACCCTCTTCTAAGAGGGACGGGGCAAAAAGAAGGGAAAAGCAGGATGACGAGCACCCTTACGCCTGACTTTTCATGCTCTTCTTCCTACTAATTGTCCTACAAGGAGAATAGATTAAATTGAAAATTAGTCATTATATTAAAAATGAGTAATCACAACCAAACATGGGATAGAGAAGGGGGTTCGAAGAGAAAGAGAAATAGGACCCCTCGGCGGAGAGCAGCCCTCAGCATCCTCTGTGTAAGAGTCGTTGCCCCAGGTTCTGCTGGGAAGACCCCAGCCTCATCCCCGGGGAGAGGGGACCTCAGGGGGGGCCTGTGCCCTTGATAAACAGCAAAATGCAGGCCCTTAGGTGGAACCCTACACGTCCTGCTTGAAAATCTTGCCGCCTTCTCATCTCTGGGGATTTTTCGTTGTCTGCTTGAGCCCGCAGGTCTCCAGCCCGCACTCTCATCAGCAGCTCTTCCCCTTCCCTTATCTGGAAATACTCTCTTCAGTCCCTGGGCGTAATCTCAGCTACAGTCCTGCTTCTGAATTTTAGTTAAGATCGTCTGCTCCAGAAGGAGGTTTAATGGTTCAGAACTTCCCCCCCCCCAGAAGGCAGTGGCTATAGGAGACACCCCTCCTCGGCTGCTCTCCCTGAGTCGTTCTCCTCCCTGATGGATGCGTCCTTCATCCTTGAGCCTGGTCAGGACTGAGATAAAGTTCAAGGGTATCCGCCGCTCACATGAATTGATAAAAAGGAGATAGCATGGTGTTTTTACGTTTTTGTCCTTCCATTGGACATGGTGTTGAAAAGAGGACCCGGGCACAGGCTCGCGGAAGAAGTCTCAGTGCCATCGGGATGACGTTATTCGTTCTGGATGCGTCGCGTTTTATCAGGGCGAAGACCGGGACCAGGTCGGGGCTTGCTCCCACTTGAGCATCCATGCCCACGATGGGGCGAGCGCCAGGTCCTTTCAGAGAAGGGAGCTTTTGACCTCACTGTCCTTTTCAGGCTGCCGGTCGGTTGCCGACATCAGCCAGGACCTGGTCCAGGTCTCCAGGCTGTAAAGAGACGGGACTGCCGAGGCTGCCCGAGGAGCAAGACCAAGCATGGGATGGTGTGTGACGCCGTCCTGCACCCCCACCCAGTGCACCCCCTCCGCTTCCGGCCCCCAAGCCCTCACCTGCCTTGAATGGGCCTCGCTTTTCTCAGCCTCGCTGCTTTTTACATGCTCCTCTCTTGCCCGCAATCCTCCTCCCAAAGCAAAGATGCTGAAGGGGCAGCTTAGTAATGACGGAAACAGCTAGAGGGTAAGACCCTTTGCATAGCCCACCTGTGTCTGTGAAACAGCTACGGAGAGAACAGAGGAGCCGGACGTGTAAAATATTCCCCAGCAGGAACCGTGCTCCTCTCTGCAGATAACGGAAACGACGTCGTTTAAAACGTAGGCTCTGGAGCTGTACGTCAGGACTGCGACCGGGCACGCTGGGTGGCCTGGGGAAGCCTTTCCAACAGCCCACTAGGCTGGGAGAGCGGCTGAGGTGATGCACGTACAGTTCAGAGTGCAACGCGTAGCTCCTGGAAGAAGTTGAAGAAAGAGCAGCTTCCACGGTTGTTTGGCAAATTCCCTGCACGTGTCCCTATTACAACCCTCGTTATCATGCGTTTGCTGGGTTTAGTTATTTATTTGGCTGTCTGTTTGTTTATTTGTTTGTTTGTTTGTTTGTTTTTATTTTTTATTTATGATTTATTTATTTATTTGCATGCCTCTCTCCACAAAAAGACTCTATATGGTTTCAAGCAAGAAACTGTGTACTTGGTACTGGGCCTGGCATGAAGCAGTATCTCCATAAACATTTGTGGGATGGATGGATGGATGGATGGATGGATGGATGGATGGATGGATAGATGGATGGCTAGGTGGATGGATGGATGGACTGAAGATGAATGGAAGAAAGGAGAGAGGGACTGAAGGAAAATGAATAGAGACCCTCTCCCCAGTCCAGCAGTCAGCTAAAAGAGATTTCTAGAGCAGGGGTGCGCAGCTGAGTAAGATCCAACACTTGAAGACATCCCAAAAGGGATAGAAATGGAATGTCCTAAATAGATCACCTCAACACCCATTTCCCATGTTCTCTCTTGCTCCTCGTCACCTTCTGTTCCCTGTACAACAGCAAGAGAGTCGTGTGTTTGCTTGTTTTTAGGTGCAGCGGAGTCTGTTTCAAGCCTTTCTGTGGCTTTGCATGCTGTTCAGTGCGAATGCTAAGGCAGTTAGTGCCCCAGGGCACCACGGGATCTGGTTCTTGCCAACCCTTCCAACTCATTTCTTCGTCACCCCCCCTTTGCTCACTACGCCACAGCCAGTTTGCCTCCTTTCTGTCCCTTAAACAAGCCACACTCTCTTCCTGGCCTCTGGACTTTCACACTGACAGTTCCCTCGGCCTAAAATGCCCTTCCTGATCCTCTTCCCTTGCTTGGCTCTCTCCTGACATTTAAATCTCAGCTGAAATGTCACCTTGTGGATGAGGTGAGACTTCCCTGACTGTCCTGTCTAGGACAGGGTCTGCTTTGCTCATCGTGTCACCTGCTTCCCTTCCGCGCACTCACTCAGTCTGCAGTTACCTGGTCCTTTGTTACTGCTTGTTCGTCTTCACCAGCTCAGGGACCTTAACCACTCTTGCTCTCCACATTCCTAGGGTCTAGGGCTGTGCCCAACACCATCGAAAGCTTCGAGTAAATATTTGCTAAATGAATTAATCCCAAAAGGCAAAGCTGGATCAAACTGCATGGTCACGTCTGAAGAATTATAGCAGTTCCAGGGGGAAAGCAGTGAATTAAGACAGAACCAAGCTGAACGCGTCACTACCGAAGCCAACAGACGTGAAAAGTCTCCCGTCATTCCTGACCAGACACTTTTCTGCATGGACCCACGTCATAGTACAGTTGCCCGGCTTGTCCTGTGTACCAAGGGCCAGGTCAAGGAACATTAGACACATGGAAGACACATGCAGAAGTCTCCCCGGCCTAGCTCTTAGTGCCACAGACAGTTTCCTAACCCAAATGCACGGGGCATGGGCCACCTACTTATTTAGAAAGGGAAAGCATGGCAGTGTTAGTCCTGTTGCCTGTACTGGGGTGTAGCCGGAACCCAGAATTCAGGAGAAGCAAACACCCAGACTCCCAAATCATCAGCCCCTTTGATGCTTCTCAGAATAAGAGATCTTAAAAGGGCACATCCATAATGATTGAAACAGCTAGTGGATTCCATGGTTTGTACATCCTCTGTGCCTCTGTGAAATAGCTATGGAAATTTACACTCTGGAGATAAGGGGTTTCATTAACCAACAAAAATCTTACCCCCTATCCAACAGGGCAGGACAGACCAACCAGATGAAAGAAGGAAAGTAAAACTAGTGGACACTTTATAGAATCGTGGGCTTCGAAAAGAGGCTAAGTTAGGTGTCGTTAATGGGTTGATAAAAGAGAAAGGTAGTTGACCATGACGATTGTGTTTGACCCAAACTTTTTATTCGGTTAAAAGTTCAAACTGGCTCTGCATTGGGTAGGCTGATGGTCAGTTTGAGGACAAGGAGGGGTTTAAACATGGAGGCAAAGGTGAGGTGCTTGGGTTGAGAGTTTAGGGACATACGAAGG
The DNA here is from genome assembly GCA_030015415.1 of Cynopterus sphinx. Classification (NCBI taxonomy): domain Eukaryota; kingdom Metazoa; phylum Chordata; class Mammalia; order Chiroptera; family Pteropodidae; genus Cynopterus; species Cynopterus sphinx. The sequence continues at coordinate 39,155,352 of CM057392.1, forward strand.
ATGTGCCCTATCTAGGGCCGATTGTCTGGCTGGTACGGTCACAGTTGCATGGGGGGATGGGAAGTCTAAATGACCTAAACGAGTGTCATAAAGATGACCCTCAACTCATCGATTGGAGTGGCAGCCCGTACCTTGGAAAAGATGGAAATTTCACACATATCTAAAAGGGGTGGAGGGCAGGGGTGATTCTGCGGTAGCTGACTCATGCGCCTCTGCAAGGGATCTTGAGAAACTATTTTGTTCACAAAACCAAGGCCAGAGACGTGAAAGAACGGAGCCGCGAATGAAAGCCTAAAATATTAGCGTTCATGACCTGGACCGCCACAGGCCCATTAAATAATGTCTGTTCTACGTTATTAGTGCCCTGGCTCCAGGGAAAGCAGAACAACAGAGTTTTGAGATAAGAGGTTGAAGGTCTCTGGAAACAAAATGAAAACAGACCCTCTGTACCAGCCCTTCGCCAACGCGTGAGAAAGGCGAGATCTGCATTTCAGCGACATTGGATAGTTTTGCTGGATGGACGTAGGCCTTCTTAATAAAGTACTAAAGAGCTAACCCAAAATAACATGAGACTATCTCAGCACCGAGTCGTCCTACCTGGTGCAAAAGAATAAATAAGCAGCCGTGGAAATAAGGTTCGAAACCAGAGAAATCTTTGGTGGAATAACATTCATTCACCCTTCTAGCTGCCCCGTCGCAACCTCGTAAATCACATTTTTTTTTTTTTTATGTTCTGATTTTCTTGCTGGCTGGCGAACATGACATAAAATTCCCCACGCTTCTGCACAATGACTGTAATTACAGAGACCTCTAAGTAGGCCTGAAGGCCAAGTTGGCTTTTCCACCCTGACATCGCCAGCTGAAGTCATTCCGCTCGGGGTAAGGGTGATCATCATTATAGCATGTGGCATCACAGCAATTTGACATCCAGATAATGGTGTGAGCCCACCTTACAAGAGAATCCAGTCTAAAAATTCATTCCCGGCGCACATCTACCTTGATGATAACCGTAGTCTTTCTTGAACCTGGACGCGTGTGCATCATCTTTTTAAGTTGCTTTTCCCTTCTGGACTCAGACGACAAGTTCCAGGATCCCAAGGCAAATGAGCAGGGATATTTATTATAACTAAAATGCCAAAACGATGGTTCTCACTGCCTCGGCAGTGTAGACAGAGGCATGTCCACACTCATCTTAAGAGATGCTTGTTAACCTCAGGTGGGACTCCTCGACCCCTAAAAATGTCCTGCCTTAAAATGCATGGGTACAGAAGGCAAAGACATCGTCTCCACTGGCAAGTTTCCAACAGTGGAGCAGAATACTGGGTATCTGAAAGGTTAGCCTTGTTTTCTGATTAAGAGAATCAGCTTTGAAGTCACTCCAAGGTCAGGCCATCTGGACCCAGGTCCCGGCACCGCTGTCCTCACAATGTTTGGCAAGACTGAAACCTCTTTCTCTTCCACTATCAGATAATAATACAGTCTTTCTGGCTCGTCTTTTTGAAAATGACATGGTAGGTATGGGGGCCTTCTGCGTCCCAATCCAGGACATGAGGAGCTTGGAGGTCTCCACCGCATCCCAACAACCAGGAAAAAGCTAAACAAGCTGGAACATTAACACCTCTTCTCGATCGTTCAGAAAAGAGAGGTCACAGAGCAAACCCCTGCCCCCCAAATTGGAGAGACAGGCAGATAGAGAGAATCACTCACCTGAGCAGTCACCTCCATGAAGACCAGTACCAGGGGTGGGGGTGGTGTGGGGGGGAAACCTGAACTGCAATTGCAGACTTGCAGGGGCCTCACTCCGGAGCAAGGCACTCTGACGGAGCCCTGCCATCAGGAGCAGCCATTCTAGCAGACCCTGACCTACTAGGCTTTTGTCAGGGCCTAAGCAACCTGGGAAGTGGGAAATACCCAACTCCGGGCCCCTGTAGCCACCCTGTCCCACCAAAGGCGGGAGGTGGGGGCACTGAGAAGCTCTGGTGAATATGGAACACCTCCCCTCCCCCACAGCTGGCCACCACACGACCACGGGCCTGTTTACCAAGTCCTTTTTACCACATACACCATGTCTGCGTTTAAACAAAAAAGTACAAGGCATTCTGAACAACAAACAGTACGATTTGAAGAGACAGCAAACGTCAGAACCAGACGCGGAGACGGCAAGGATGGTAGAATTTTCAGACCTGGGGCTGTAAAACAACTGTGATTCAGACGGTACGTCCTGTAATGGACCAAATCGACACCGTGCAAGAACAGATGGGTTGCATAAGCAGAGACATGGAAATTCTAAGAAGGAATCAAAAAGCAGCGCTAGGGAACAGACACACCGTGACAGAAATAAAGAATGCCTTGGACGGGTCCATGAGCAGACAGGAAAGAATCTCTGAGCTTGCAGATATGCCAATAGTAACCTCCAAAACTGAAAAACGGAGTGAAAAAATTATTGAAAAGAAAACAGAGCAGAATATCCAAACCCTGTGGGGCAGCTATCAAAGCCCTATTATCTGCGTGACAGGAGTACCAGAAGAAGAAATGCCATAAATCCATCTGAAATGCCATAAATCCATCCACATGCAAAGCAGAAGGAGGAAAGAAGATTCTAGACACTGACGACCCTAACTCCTTCACAAAAACTAACTCAAAGTGGATCACAGGCCCAAACGTAAAATGCAAAACTAAAAAACTCCCAGAATGTAGCATAGGAGAAAATCTGGGTGGCCCTGGGTACGGCCATGATTTTTTAGATAAAACCACAAAGGTACCACCCAGGAAAGAGAGAGCTGAGACTTCGGCAAAATTTCACAACTCCTTCTCGGGGAAAGCCATTGTCAGTCGAATGAGGAGAAACGTCACAGACTGGAAGAAAATATTTACAAAATCTCTGTCTGTTAAGGCCTGTGATCTGACACTTACAAAAAAAAAAAAAAAAAAAAAAAAAACACTTAAAAGTCAACGATAAGAAAAGGAACAACCCGATTTAAAATGAGCAAAAGACCTGGACAGACGCTTCGCCGCAGGAGATAGGCAGGTGGCAAACGAGCGTGTGAAAGGATGGTCGGCATCACAGGCCGTCAGGAAACTGCAAATTAAACCAGGGAGAGGCCCCTGCGCACTCGCTGGAAAGGCAGGAACCCAGAACACGGGCAGCAGCAGGTGCTGGTGGCACGGCGGCGGCAGGAACGCCCGCTCGGCCCTGGTGGGGACGCACGTGCTACAAGCGCCTTGGAGGACAGTGTGGCCGTTTCTTACGAAGCCAAACACGTTTGTGCCATCAGACCCAGCGATGCTGCCCCTGGCATTTACCCAAAGCGGCAGAAAGTACCGGCCCGCGCACCCACCTCAGTGTTGACAGGGGCTTTGCTCACAGTGGCCGATGTGCAGGAGCGACCGAGGCGTCCTTGAGAAGGCGCACGGCTGCAGCGGGTTCATCCACCCGTGGCCTGTCATTCAGAGCTGGAGAGAAGCGAGCTGTCGGGCCACGAAAAGACGTGCAGCAGCCTCAAAGCCTGTCGCTGAGGGAGAGACGCCAGCCTGAACAGGTGCCACGTCGGAGCCTGAATGCTTCCCGCGGCATCGGCTCCGGCTGGAAGCAAACGCAGAGGGACACGAGCTGACCTCTGGCGGCCTCCGACACTCCCAGCCGCTGGGGGGATGAGAAGCCCGTCCTGAAGGGCGTGGGGACGTGCACACTCCTCTGACAGCGGGCAAAGGCGCACGACGCCCCTCGGTGGCCTCAGAGGGGGCCCCCCACGACCCGGCCAGACCCAGGCGCTCCAGCTGCTGCCCCGGGGACCGCGACGACGGCACTTCCTGAGCAGCTTGTCCAAGCCCCCGGGAGTCAGGAGCCCAGTGGGAACCTTCAGCTTCTAACCTCTGGAGCCCGCCTCTGGGACGACAAGTCAGAAAGTGGCTGCTTCTGCGGCTGAGACGGCGGTGGCATTGACGGCGGGAACCTTCTAGGTGCGGGGGGGACGTGTTTTCCATCTTGTTCGCGGCGGTGCTCGCGTGGATGAGTATGAATGTCAAGGTGCATGGGACGAAGGCCTTAGGTCTGGGTGTTTTCATGCTCGGACACCACATCTCGGTGTTTTACGTGGAGGAGAAGGCAGTGGTACCGGTTTGCGACCCAAATGCGGGGCGAGCGCAGGTGTCTGTAATAGGAGCCGCGGTGGCCCGTGACCAGACTCGTGACATAGAACCAGGGGGTCGCCACGCGTGGGCCGCTCCCCGGTGCTGCTCTTCCTCTAGCTCCTGGGGGAGTTGGGGAGTGGTAGGGGGGGTGTCAGGAGCAGAATCGACACGTAGAAGGAATCAGGTGGGAAAGCAAGTCGCCCCCCACGGAACGTAGTGATTGGTGCTGCCACCACCGCAAATTTGTCAACTTTGCAAGACAGCAAGGCTTCAGACCCCGCTCTGAGACAGGGGGCAGTGGGCTGCGGTGCATTCCCACGGCCCCCACCCCATCCCCCACCCCCAGATGTCTTCACTCCCCGCGGCAAGAGTCACACTGTGCTGGGAGCTGCTCCTCGTCTGAAGTCCCAGGCCGGGGACCCCGCTCTTCTGTGGACGGCAGGACCAAGCGCCTTTATCAGCCCTGTGGCCTTGGAGCTTGTTTTCCTGTGCTCCGGAGGAATGAGAGGTGTAGGGGAGGAGGGAGCGAGAAGAGGATTTAGCAATGAGCCCGCAGTAGAGTCCAAGGTGAAAAGGCCGAGCCAAAAGGAACAGCCTATAAAGCTCCGGGCCTGCCTTCGTGGGGGCGACAAGGCGACCGGAGCACAGGCTCTCCTCCTGCTCTTTCCGTCGGACAGGTCAGAGCTTTGTCCTTCTCTTTCAGCGACTCCTGGGCGGGGAGGAGGGTGGGGATTTTTGCCAAAACAGAGCAAGGGGGACAAAATGGCTTTTTCGTGAGGCTGTCACCACTTGGCCTCTGTTTGGGGCCACCTTTGGGGTTGCCCTCTAACCCATCCCGCTCCCCATCGTCCCCTGGTCCCTGAGAGTGCTTCTCGGTGTCCAGGTCTGGCCATGGCTGGGTGGAGCTGCCTGGTGACAGGAGCGGGAGGCTTCCTGGGTCAGAGGATCGTCCACTTCTTGGTGGAGGAAAAGGAGCTGCAGGAGATCCGGGCGCTGGACAAAGCCTTCAGACCAGAAGTGCGGGAGGACTTTTCCAGTAAGTGAACTCGCGTCCCGGGGTGTGGCTCCATCCCGAGCCCTGCATCGTTGGTAGGTGTGGGGAGGGGCTTCTGGTCTAGCACATGAAGGGAAGCCGCAGCCAAAGGAGGGCCAAGCCTGTGTCCGAAGCCATCGGAAAGGAAATCCCAGATGGTGGCAGGGAAGAAAGCCGGGGCCGGGGGTCGGGAGCCTGGACTCCGGCCCTGACCCAGAGCCAGACGGGGTGGCTGTCAGCCAGGCCCCTCGACACCCAGGCCCGTTCTTGTCCACAGGAAAAAACTCACATATCGGTTCTCTCCCTTGTCAAAAACTCTTGAATGTTCTGAAGACTTTTGACTCGGCCATAACCTGCAGCAGCTGCAAAGGCCAGGCCGGCACCACGCAGCCGGGGGCCCCTCCAGGTGCCCCTGCCTCGCTTGCTCGTGGCTTCACGTAGCATCTGCAGTGAAGGTGAAGCTGAAAGGGAGATAGACGACTGCGGCCTTTGCTCTCGCCGCTCACTGCTTTTCCCCAGATTACCGCCCCTGGTGCAAATGCAAAAGCTGGATTTACGGGGCGTTTTCCAACCTGTCCCCCGCCCCCCGTGTCCTCAAAATAACCCACTTGGCAAAGTGGGGTCCCCTCTTATGCATCCCCAAGCCAATTCCCTGTCCCCCTCCCCGGTCCCTACATGCAGGGCCCCGCCACGCCCCCGGACTGTGCTCCCCTCCCCCCTCTGCTTCCACAGCTGCTCACGCCACCTGCCTGTCACCCTTAGGGCTCCACAATATTTGCAGTCTGACCACTGATTGCAGAAGGGGCGATGTCCAACCTACAGAAACACGTCCCCGACGCGACAGGTCAGGGGTGTCAGGGGTTGGCGAGGGCCCCTCCGACCGTGACAGTCAAGGGGCCTCGCATCGCTCCTCCTGCACCCGGCGCTGCCCCCGGTGCTGCTGTCAGTCACTCACCCACGGCTTTTAGCGACCCCGAGGGACAGGCAGCGGGGCCTCCCTTTCTGTGACGGGGACGATCCCGGCACAGGGCGGCTGCCTGTCTGGTCGGGCCGCAGGAACACATGGCCGCCGGCTGGGTGGCTTAAAAAGGGCCGGGGGGACACGGTTAGCATCCACGCAGTGGCTGGGTGGAGAGAAAGGGCAGCTGGGGGGGTCGTTTTATAAACCACATAAACGTCTCAACAGCGTTGCCGCGTCCTAACCTGGTGGCTTTTCTCAGGCCCCCCTGCCACCCTGCCACCCGCTCACCCTGCACATTGTCTGTCCGGCGCACAGTGCCCCCTGTGGGTTCCAGGGGCAGGAGTTCTCCCCTGTCCTGGTTTTGGATCCCCACCCCCCATTCCAGGGACACAGCAACCCCTCTGCGCCCAGCGGCTGAAGTCGGCAGCAAAGGAAAAGGCAGAGGAAGGGAAGGGAGAGGGCAGAGGTCAGGGCCCACTCAAAAAGCAGCTCTCTGGCTGCTTCGTCCTGGCCTCTCCCCCCACCCCGGGGCCTCTGGGACTTGCCGGACAGTGGGAAGGGCCTGGGGACACGCAAACTGGGCAGATGCTTTCGGAGAGCAGGTGGTGGCTCCAGGTTGTGACCCCGGAAGGACATTCTCCAGCCCTGAACTTTTCCTCTGAATTCCCCTTTCACTGTCCTCTGGCCCCCGCTGTCGACATCAATTCAGTGGGCTTCTCGTCGCTGTGCCCCAGAAGAGGGCCAGGCCTGCACGTGGGCCACGGGGTAAAGCGAACAAAGCTTGGGGACAGGGGCCAGGCGGAGTCATCACTCCACGTGTGACTCAGACCTGCCCCTGGACCTCTCTGCAAGTGGGAAATCCGAGCACCCATCCCATGCGAGGGGCGCGAGTCGACGGCACAGGGGAAGGCCCCAAACAAGCGTGGGGTGTCCATCCAAACGACATGTGGCGCGGTGTCACCGCGCAGGCTACCCTGCGGGGCTTGCGAGGAGCTGAGGGCCCCGATCCAGCTAGACAGCCAGAAGGTTCGTCCCTCGGTGGCTGACTCCCTTCAGCACTGATATCTGCTACTTTTTTAATTAAAAATATATTTTTTTTAATTCCAATTGCCTTTTCATGCAGCCCCCAGCCCCTGCCCCCCCAGCCTGGCGGCCATCAGGTCGGCCTGTGTGTCTGTGAGCCTCTTTCTGCTTCGTTTTCGTTTTACGTATAAGCGAACGCGTGTGGTATTTGTCTTTCTCTGTCTGGCTTATTCCCAGTCCATACGTGACCCCTCACTCCCTGTGGAGCTAAATTCCAGGCACACACGAGTCCTAGCTGCTCCACGGCTTTTATTGGGACGAGGTGGGGGTGGAAACAGGCATCTGCTCCTTCCCAGCGACCACTGCACGTTCTGACTTCTGCGTCCCCTCCCCTGCCTGTCCTCGGGGACCCGGGTAAGATGCCACCGTTGTCGGGAACTCCCAGATGCGGGAAGCCTTCCAACGACCTGCCGGTCGGTGTCCACACAGAGCTCCAGAGCAAGATCAGGCTGACCTTGCTGGAAGGGGACATTCTCGACGAGGAATGCGTGCGGAGAGCCTGCCAGGGCATGTCGGCTGTCATCCACACCGCCTGCATCATCGACATCTACCATGACATTCCGCAAGAGACCGTCATGACGGTCAACGTGAAAGGTACAGCGCCTCGGAGACGAGAGGGGGTGGGGTGGCAAGTGGGTGGAGAAAACGGGGAAAGGGGTGAGGGAGAAGGCCCAGGAGCTCGGTGCTTCTGCTGAGCCCGACCTGCTGAGTCAAGGCTGTTGGCCCCAAGTTTTTAGGTGAGAAACTGAGGCTGAGAGAGGCCCAGGACCCATGGTCGGAGAGGGAGAGCCAGAATCTAAACCCCCACCTGTGTGACTGCTTCCCCTGGGCTCGAGCCAGACCTGGCAGGTGCCTCCTCAGTCGTCATTCTAGGCCCTTCCTTGTGGCTCTAAGGGGACGGGCACACAGCAGGGATGAAGAGCTCTGCCACATGAGCTGGCCCCCGTCAGGCCATGGCTCTGGGCCGACTCCCTTCAGGCAGGGCTGTTCCACACAGCACCTCCGAGGGGAATGAGAGCTTCTAGAACCTTCCCACAGAAGGGATCTTCTCCAAAGAACTGGCAAAGCTGGTTCGTGGTGGTCTCGCACTCCAGAATTAGCCGGTGCTTGCCTTCCCGTGACATTTTCTTAACGGCAACAGTTTCCCACCGTCCGTAATGCCCACTGCCAGGCCCGCTCTTAAAGACTCGGCCCTAGCCAGGTGCCCACGCCACCCGCTCCGTAGATCCTCAAACCTCAAATGCTTGGCGGCTCTTTCTGAGTCATGGCTTCCCAACCTACTTCAAATCTGGACGCGTTTGTCAAAGGGTCAAGCGCAAATCCCTTACCAGTTTGCCATGGCACAGCACCCCTCCGATCCCTGGGGGCCAGTCCCTCGAGGACCAGGCACCCCAGCCCCCTAGCCTGTCTGCCTTCCGTGCCCCACCCTCCAAAGTGAGTCTTCTCAGAGACTCCTTGCTAAGGCAGCTCATTACCTCGGGTCTAGTGTCAAAAAAGATCCCTTCTAGCAGTTTCTACTGAGTCACACCCCTAGGCACCCCCACACTGCAAGGAGGCTGCTGAGAGTTACCGGTTCGTAATTTTCAGTCCCTCTCTTAATCCCTGTTCTCCGCAGCTCCTAGCGACAGCTCCGAAGCCCCTGACGAGTGTTAGGGGCATCAGTCGACTGAAATCCGTATCACCCTCAGGGTTAGAGAGCACTTCACGACGATCGTCATCTCCCCTTCTGCAAATACATTAGCTCCAGATATTCTCCACCTCAAGGTTTAAGGATTATTTTCTTTTTTAATGAGGCCGTCTTTCCCCCAAATCAAATTGCACAAAGACATTAAAAGCGTTTTCTAAAATGCAAAAAAAAAAAGAAAAGAAAAGAAAAGAAAAAAGAGAGAAAATGATGCTTTGCCCGGGAAATCCCTTCTTTCCCACAGGGAAGTTGCCCTGAGATAATCAAATGCCGCAGTGAGTTAAGTTCCCCCCAGCTCAGAGGGGCATCCCGGGTCCCCCCGTTGTAGGTGCTACCGCCGGAGGGTGCGCGCCTCTTCCCGTTCCTCCCCCAGGCCCAGCACACAGGGCCAGGGCACGACCCGCAAGGCTAAGCAGAAGCGGCTTTGTCACCCCACGTTTCATACCTGGGTAAACAGAGTCACAGCCAGAAGGAGGCACCCAATCCAGAGCAGCATCTGGATCTCCAGCTTCTCCCCACCACCCCCTAACCATTCGCTCAGTGACCCTCGGAGGAGGAGAGAAGGGTTCTGGTGACTGTGTTGTCATTGGTCTGAGAGAGAGAGAGAGAGAGAGAGAGAGACGGGGCCCTTCAGCTGTCTTCTGCACGAGGACCAGGCCTGTCGCGTTCTGGGGATGGCCTCCTGATTTTTGCACTTCAAGCAGCTTGTCTTTAAGGAGGTGGCAGGGTGACCTTCCCCAGCAGAATGTGAAGTGGCGGCGCCCCCACGCTCGCTCCCGTAAGCAGGTGGACACACGCGGGGCCACGCGATCTAAAAGCCTAGGAATTCTCGCTCTCCAGACCCTGGATGTTGGTCTTTTTTATTTTTATTTTTTAATTTGTGCATTTTTCCGTGATGGTAGCATGGCCAGCTCTGGGCCAGAGGCAGAGAAGAATCGGTCCTGGTCTGCAGGACCCCTCCGCCTTGGGGCAGGGGTGGGGGACGGGCAGGGGCAGGGGACGCATGGGCTGGCGCGTGGCTGGCGCGTTGGGCGTTTCTCTGACACTGACGGCGTGCTCCCTGTGCGCAGGCACGGAGATGCTGCTGGACGCCTGCGCCCAGGCCAGCGTGCCCATCTTCATTTACACCAGCTCCATAGAGGTGGCGGGGCCCAACTCCTACAGGGAGGCCATGCACAACGTTAGCGAAGAAGAACCTTACGAAACGACGTGGTCTGCTCCCTACCCGCTAAGCAAAAAGCTGGCCGAAAGGGCCACGCTCAAAGCCGACGGGTGGACTCTTCAGAACGGTGGCACCTTGCACACTTGTGCCTTGAGGCCCACGTACATCTACGGGGAAGGAAGCTTATTCCTGCATCACTTTATCAGCCAGGCCCTGGCGAACAACGGCATCCTGCCGTCTAACAGCAAGCTGTCCTACGTCAACCCGGTGTACGTCGGCAATGTGGCCTGGGCCCACATCCTAGCCCTGAGGGGCCTGCGGGACCCCAAGAAGGCCCCAAACATCCGAGGGCAGTTCTACTACATCGCGGATGACACACCTCCCCAAAGCTACGACAACCTCAACTACGCCTTGAGCAAGGAGTTGGGCTTCGGCCTCGATTCCGGAGGGAGCCTCCCCCTGTTCCTGCGCTACTGGCAGGCCTTCCTGCTGGAGGTGCTGAGCCTCCTGCTCCGGCCCGTGTGCAGATTCCAGCCCCGCTGCACCCGCCACTTGCTGACGACCTTAAACAGCGTGTACACCTTCTCCTACAAGAAAGCTCAGCGAGACCTGGGCTACGAGCCCCTCTTCAGCTGGGAGAAGGCCAAGCAGAAGACCATGGAGTGGATCAGCTCCCTGATGCGACAGCACAAGGAGACCCTGAAAATGAAGACCCGGTGAAGCGGGGCGGCGAGGATGTGGCTGAGGCTATTGTCGGGGATGTCGGTCACGCTCTCCCCTTCCAGAAGGCGACACGGGCAGGAGCCCAGGTCCCACCGCATCCCTGCGACAAGATGCCCATCTTACCGTCCTCCTCCTCCCGGGCACCGGCCCAGCCAGAATCCTCCTGCCCTGCCCGCCCCCAGATGACAGACGAGGTGACTTACGGCACCGGCTGGGCCCGAAGTCTCAGTGGCTGAGTCTGAGCTGGTCCGGCCTCTTTAACGTAGCTGTTGGCCTCTTAGTTCCACTCCCTTCGTTAATTGTCAAGTAATCTCTTTGTCTCTCTTTAATTCCTCTTCCTCCACGCAACTCAATGGCGAGAATAAACGTTTTAATCTGGAGGACGCTGTGGTTGTGTGCATGCATCATGCCTTTCTCCGTTCTGGAACCTTCCTCTCCAGGGATGGCCAACCTCCTATTAGAAAAGGCATGGAAGTGGGGTGGGCAGAAGGTTCTGGAAGTGAGAACTAAGGTCGACTAAGCATCCACTCTGTTTCAGGCATGACACATAGGACTGATGTATGTCACCTCGTTCAGTCCTCACCAGACACCTGGGAGGTAGGGATTCCCACTTCTCCGTTACCTAGAACCCAGGAGAAGCCCCAAGGGGCACCTACGGAGGTGTGCGTGCCCTTGTCAGGTGGCCCGGACAAGGGAGGGAGTAGGGGGCGAGCAGCTGGCCCCCAACATGCTTGTCTCCTCGGAGGCCTCTAGGACACACCTGGGTAAACAGGTGTCGGCCGGTCCAGCAGCCGTACACCCGTGTGGCATGCCGACATGCCAGGGCACACGGTGAAGCCACACCACGAGGCCCTGGAAGTCGAGGTCTGGGTGTGAATTCCCTCGACGACTGATGTTCCCCTCGGCCCTCAGAGTACTCCCCCACACCTCCAGACTTAACATCCCCACCTGATCGCTGACCCCCCATCCTTCTCAGCTCCCCTAAGGAAAGGAGCCCAACCGAGACACATTCGGGGACTTAAATGGAAGCCATCGGCTCCAGCAAGGACCATGTGACCTGAAACGGCGAGGAGGCGGCTGTGGGGTCGGAGCATGGGGGGCGAGGGGAGTGCTGACTCCCTCCAGCCAGAGTGTGTATGACCACACACACCACAGGTCGCACTCGCCATCGAGGTGGCCTCTTTCTCACCTGCGGAATTTACGAATTAGGGTTCAGTTGTGTCACTGCCACAGAAGCGGTGGTCTCCGCACTCCCTCTTAGGGAGAAAGGGGAAGACACCGCGGACCAGGTCTCCATCACCGTCGAAAGCCCCGGGGACAGGGGCAGCCCTGGGCATCGGGGTGCCGTGGCCTCAGGTGCTGGGGTCCAGGGAGGATGAAACCCCCCGTCCTGCTTTCCTCCCCTGCACAGAATGCCAGCGTCCGCTGTCCCCCACTCAGGTGTGTTTACCTTCGTACCTTTATGCCAACACTGAAGGGAGGAAAGGTGTGTCTGAGGTCTGGGGCAAAGGCCCCTCTCTGGCACGTTTAGCCTCATGAAACCCCGACACCTGTAAACCCACCAGGGCGTGTCCCGCAGAGAGGGACAGGGGCACTGTCACCCAAGGAGATGGGGTGGGGTGTGAGCAAAGAGGGGACGGGATCTGACCAGCTGGTGGGCTCCACCGGACAAGCACAAAGGCCTCGGAAAGTTCCGGCCAGCGAAGCCGGCCACCCTCGCTCAGCCTGGGTGCAACCCTGAGGGCGAGACCGCGCGTGGGTGCTCGAGCCCCGGGTGCAGCGCGCGGGACACACCGCACGGGGGCAGCAGAGGCTCGGGGCGGGTGGGCAGCCGCCTGGGCCTGGCCTGGCCTTCTTGTCCCCCCTTGTCCCCCACCTGGTGCCGGCGCAGAGCGCGCAGTGACTGAGTTAGGGACAGCACAGGTGAGCGCTCGGGCCGGCCTAAGTGCTGTGCATGAGGAGTCTAGAGCAGGTGGGACCTCAGCGAGGCCTGGAGGGATGGGTGGGACTTGGGCGGGAGAGCCAGGCGGTCCAGGCAGGAGGAGAGGCAAGTGTCCCCACCTGCTAGGCACCTGTCACAGCCCAGGGTGGTCGCTTATGAACCTGTCTCCCCAGCTAGACTCTGGGAGGGCTCCCCGGGGACCCTGAGCTGAGACCCCGTGCACAGCTGTACCCCCCACATCAGGCTCAGGCTGAACACTCAGTCGACATTAATGGAGCACAGGAAGGAAGGAAGGAAGACGATTGTTTAAAGCGGCTCTGGACCAGGATAAACAGGATTTTAAGGAGTGGAGGGAAGGCTGCCGGGGTTAGAGAGTCCCCTAAGCAAGACGAAGTAGGTGCTAGACATTAGAGTGTGGACAGTCGGCAGAGACGGTGCCTCTTAGGGGAGACGGGGACCCGAGAAAGTCAGGATCGCCCAAGGCCATGGCCAGTGAGCACCGAAGGTCAGCCCGGTGCCCCCTGCAACACAGCGCACCCTCAGAGCCACGGCCGGCTCGGTCCTCCTTTCTTCCCGTGTCCCTGGGGAAGTGAAGGCCATGGCCTCCCACGCCCTCCACCTCCTGCCCTGGGATCTGAAGTCCGGGAGGACACAGTCCGCGTCGAGCACCTGCCTCCCCGCTCCTAGAAGCTGTGGCACCACACACCGCCCTGTGACGGCCTCGTCCCCCGACGTTTGCATAGCCCCTAACCTCCCAGGACCCTTCACGCGTTATTCTGTTTGATCTTCTCCCCACACCCCACACCCACGTCTTTCCCTGGACAGACGAGGCCAAGATCAGGGCTGCGTGTCGTGCCTAGCCTCGGCGGCAGCGACATGGGACAATGCCTGCCTCCGCCCGGCGGCCTCAGGCTGTGAAGTCGTGCCCGGGACTCCTACTAGGTCCATTGACTTCGACCCACAGAGCAGCAGAGCTGCTTCCGTCGGAGCCTCGAGGTGGTCCCGTCGGCCCACGTTCTGGTTTGACTCAGACGCTTCCTAACGGTAGACCCCACGGAAGAAACGTCTAGACGGGTCCCTTAGCAGCCCTGGCTTCACTAGCCTTCCCAAGGTCACGCACCTTTCCCCCGCCCACTAAAGCCCTGGAACGTGGACACCCCGATTTGCAGTGGTGGCAGCTCCGACGTATAGTCGCCCAAGCCCTCGTCCTCACCCCGCTTCGCCCGGAGCCTTTGCTGAGGGGAGCATCTCGCCCAGGCATGACGCCTGAAGCCCCCTCTGCTGCCTCCCCACCCCCGCCCGACCAGCGGCCAGACCCCCAGAGTCACACGTACGGCCTGGGAAGTAACTCACAAGGCGGCTGGGTGTACTGTGAGGCGGGGAACAGAGCCGGCCTTCCCCTGGTGGACAGAGCTTGTCCCTGTCTGTCACACCTGTGCCCCCAGCATCCGGAACTCGCATGTGCGCACTCGGCGTGTTCATGGACCGAGTTCTCAGGGTCTCTGCTCTGAAGAGCCGCAGCCTTGGAGCTCGGATGGGGGTGGCTGCCCTCAGACAGGAGACGCCACCCCGTCCTGCCTGGGTCGGGGGAGATGGAGGAGGCCGGCAGCCTGGGACGCCCATCTGGTGGGGCAGGGTGACCTTCAGTCAAAGACAGGCACTTTCCCTGGTTCTTACTTATTATCTTTGACTGTTTGGGGAGGGCGTGGATGAAATCATGGCAGGCCTAACGGAGAGCAGACAGGCAGCAGACCCCACTGCCTCTGACAACGACCTTCGTCTCTGTACACTGTAGAGAGGGTTTGAGGTTTGTGAGTTTTACGTACTGCAATCCCCGAGGACGGAGGTGCCTAGCTGTTCCTACAGACTCCGTCCCGGCTGCCCGGGAAGCATTTATACAATTGCAGGTGCTTGAACTTCACCCCAGGCCCATTCACCAACCTCTGAGCAGTTTTTTGTTTTCAGAGCTCTCCAGATAATTCTACTGTGTGGTCGAGGTTAAGAAAATCTCTGTCTTAGACTAATTCAGCCCCCAAAGTCCAAGTTGACTGGACACAGCTTCTCTGAGTGGAACGTGGACAGAGGCCAGCTCAGGCTCCCTTCTCGCTGTGGCCCAGACGACCGGGTTCCCTGCTATCCCCATGGGGCACCCAACGAGTACTTCCAATCCTCAGTTTAATATCTTTTTCCCAGGAAACACCTATGGTTTTCCCAGGGCCCAGGTGCTGGACCGGTGGTTGCTTCGAGCTGGAAGTCAGGCTTGGGAAGAAACGTGTGATCACAGGATAGACGGCCTCCTTGCAGGACCCAGCGACCACTGGCCCCACTCGCCAGGGAGAGGGCGCGTGGGCGTTCACACAGGAGGCCGTTACGGCCATTCAAAGGGCACAAGGTGCTTTTCTATTTCTTGGGAATCCCTTCCTTCCAGACTGCTGCCTCATCGTTTCCAGGAAGATGGGCAGAGGCTAGCTACGAAGTAGCTCAGCAGAGGCCAGCCCGGCTGGTAAGTTCCATTCAGAATTCCCGTAGCCATGAAGTTTTCTGAGAAATGGAGGAAAGAAGATACTGTCATGTGACTCTGGGAGTTTTTTTATTTTATTTTTTTCTGTAGATTAGAGATGAGACCTAACGACCTTCCCCCTGCCTGCAGCCCGAACCCCTGCAGGTTGTTCTCACGAGGAACGGAGACACAGACCTTTGGGAACGGACACCAGCGGACACATTCCCAGCATCAGACGCAAAAGGGCTGAATTACTGGTTAGAAAGGGCCGATGGTTGAGACATCGGCCAACCCCAGGCTGATCTGTCATCTGCTTGAACGTCCTAACACACGAGTCAGCAAGCTTTTTCTGTAAAGAACCAGATAGTAACCATCTTAGGACTGAAGGCCACAGGCCTCTGTCACTCAACCTTGCCACTGCAGAGCAAAAGCAGCCACAGACACCGAGTGAGCAGGGCTGCGTGGGTGTGACTGATTCCGATTTAAGTTTATTTACAAAGAGAGGCGGGCTGGATCGGGTGGTGTGCCGAGCCCTGTCCTCCCAGAACACGGCCTCCACAGACTGAACCGAGTGGCACTGAATGGGCGACAAAGAAAGGAGAAACCACGTAAAAGACTGATATGGATTTAATGACAAATATTCCACACTGGTGGCCGAACACCAGAAGGCTGTCCAGGAAACCATCATTAAATTAAAACAATCCGAAAATAAGACAATTCTCACACTCACAAGCACACGCACTCACGCAAAACCTGTTACTTTTAGGATCATTAAATTATTCACGATTTTCACAAACAGCTCTCAAATAACAGTACAGCGAAGGGAAAGGGCCACGGACGTCAGAAACGGTTCTGATTGTCTGTGAAGACGGGTTCTTCATCTGGACTTTTTCACATATGTACAGCCTGCCGCTCTGGAAGAGTCACATGGCTCAGTAGGTCATCTCCTCCCGACACGGAGCTCGCTCACGGCTGAAGCAAGCCATTTGACCTGTTTAAGCTGCCCCCGCAGCCTGCACCTGACCAGACTCCCAGGACACCAGTCACACGCTCCACCATCCTCATTGAGTTGGCAAAAGGAGTCTTCAGAGGAACATTTTAAAGGGTGAACCACAGTTAACAGGGTTGCTTTGCAAATACTATTATTCTAAAACTAAATACAAAGAAAAAGAAAAAAAAAAAAACACCTCCTGAATGCATTTTACTTCACTTAATGCAGATATGTTCCCTGAAGAATTATAAGAAAAATGGAATCACATTTTAGATGCACCATGAGAACCGGGTGCCGATGGCTGGACCGCTTCCTTCTGCCCAAGGGTTTGCCCACAGAAGGGATGCTGAGGGAGTGGCTGACTCTCTATCCTCGGTAACAGAAGAATGAGAGGTCGATGAGATCCAAAGATTTCCACTGCCACTAACCAGTTTACATGCGCTTCAGTCGCCTCTCCTGTTCTCAAAAATATGTAACGGATGCAGGTCAGACTGTGCGACAGTGTCACCCTGGCAGCAAACGGCCATAGTGGATAGTCAACCCATGAATGATCAAAAGTTCAATGAGACTTCATAGGCACAGACTTGAAAGAACTGAAAACAGTTGGAAGAGGTAGATGTGCACACACACACACACACACACACACACACACACACACAGAAATAAGCTTACTTACAAAATGGCTATATTATTTTCAGGTAATCCGACTACGAGATTCAGAATAAATAATGGACACTTGCTTTGCTAGTGTTACTCTCTACTCAAAGAAAACGGAATTAGTGTCTCCCAAAACTATCTATCTTTTGAAAATCTATTTGCAGTTTGTGAATAACGATTAAGAGGGCAAGGTCAACAGGCATTATACAAACCCGGAATTCTCAGGACTTTTAAAAAGTGTTTTTAAAATGACGAACACATGCTTCCTTTCCTACAGTCCCCAAAGAGGTTCTTTGCTAGAATACAACTGATCAAGTAGAAATGACGGGCATCCGCAGAAAATCTGCTAAACTGTAAAAACAGTCGTGTAAATTCTGTTTGTCCTTCAGGTGTGTCCGACAGCTTGCAAAGATGCTTCCGTGAAAAGTACGGGGCGACAGTCGCCAGTGAAGAAAACGACGGTGCTTTCCACAACTCTAACTTCTAAAGGCTAACCTAGGGGAGGGGGGTTTCGGCACAGGTAACTGCCATCTATACAAGAGTCATCTAACCAGCGCCCCCACGAGAAACGGGACATACCTAGGACACCCCAATTCGGTGACAAAGACCAGCTTTGTCAACAAGGACATCTTTGGCCCTTCTAGACTAGCCTTGAGTTTTCAGGAAGCGTACAAATTTTCAGTGTCCTTACTGTTATATAAATCACATCAGGTACATCATCCTAGGGCCCAGCTGGAGAGCACAGCTCAGACCACAGCTATCCACACTGTCATCGGCCTCTGGTCAGAAGAGCCTGCCACACTGCTGTCCCCAGGCCTCTCCTAACACAGGGGTCATAACACTGATCTACCTCACAAAGATGTGAGAAAAAAACTAACAATCATTAAAAAGCATTAAGCACTTTACAAATACAAAAGTGCTAGTTTGGCATTTATAGAACCAGAAAACATTCATTGCTTGTGCTATTTGGCAATTTTGCAGCTACCCCTCTCCCCGTTCGTGCCCTCCTTGTGTAAAGCCTGGTGTGCACTACTGTGCCTCCCTGTGTCGGAAAGAGAGATTTCTACTCAGACCAGAGCCCTGATCGGCATGGTGGAGGTGGGGGGTCGATGACCTTCCCCCGTGGCTCCAGAGGAGGAGTACACCGATCCAAAGCAGCGTCGGAGGAGACAAAGGAGGCTTGCACCCCAAGATGTGAATGTCTGCCTCCCGTGTTTCTCACATAAGGAGAGTTGACTTTGTCAGCAGGTCCCTGGGGGGACCGTTCACGGCCTGAAGTTCACGTGCAACAAGCACCCAGCTGACCGGGAGAGAAAAAGTCACACACAGCTGGGATTGTTCCATTTCCCTGACTGGAAAAGTCCCAAGTGAGACCGGAAAGACACACGGAGCCTGGCACACGCCCGGCCCTGGGGGGGCGGGGGCAGGGTCTGCTCATCCCCACGGACCCCCTTGAATCAGCGGGGAGCTGGGATATTACAAAGGAAACTCGAGGAACCCAGAATGAATGAGTTTCTAAACCTCAAGGTTTCCTCCTGGAAATGAGGGTGTGTGGCTCTTCCCCCCAGTTTTCCCTGGACGCCTCAAAATAGCAGCTAACGGTGGCTCAGAAAAAAGGGAAGAATATATGATACAGCTTCTCCTACAGGACCGACGAGACTCCTCTATTTTTCTTGGGACTATCTAGAGCTGACGTGGGGGGACAGGGCCAACGGTGGCTTCGTACCTGTTGGCACCGGGAGAGGATTATTCCCACCCGCCTTTTACTTTGCTCCACAACCCTCACTGCAATCACACCCTCTCCCGATCCCCACAGGCCATCGCAGCCGGCCCTACGCTACCACCTGCCGTCCTGTCCTGTCTGTCCTCTCCCCCACCCCGGCACTCCCCTTCCTCCAAGTGCCAGCACCCACGGCGCGTGTCCGAGGAAGTCACCGCGCCCGAGCGCCTCTCCCAAAGGCTTCTCCGCCGGGGAGGAGGCAGGCGGGATAGAACACAGCACCCAGAAGAGCAGCAACGCTTGCTCAACCCTCCCCTGCAGGGCCCCCCCAACACCTAAAGGCTCCCCAAGCCACTCTCTGCGCATCCCTCCCGCCCCTTCCCGTTTCTCTCTATCGGGTCTGTGCGCGGGATCTCTCTCTCTGCCCCCGCCCCCGCCACCCCGCAGGTGCTGCCCCGCAGGTGCTGCCCCGCCGGGCCCGGGCCTAGCACAGGTGCAGCTTCTGGTGCTGCGCCAGGTGCGTCTTGTAGCGGAAGCCCTTGCCGCAGCCGGCGCACTTGTGCGGCTTGTTGCCCGTGTGGATGCGGCGGTGGCGGATCAGGTGCGAGCTCTGGATGAAGCTCTTGCCGCACTCGACGCACGTGTAGGGCTTCTCGCCCGTGTGCGTGCGCTGGTGCTGCGTGAGCGTGGAGAAGTCGCTGAAGCGCTTGTCGCACTGGCCGCAGCGGAAGGGCTTCTCGCCCGTGTGCACGCGCAGGTGGTTGACCAGGTGCGAGTTGCGGCCGAAGGCCTTGCCGCACTCGCGGCACACGTAGGGCCGCTCGCCCGAGTGCGTGCGCTTGTGCGTGAAGAGGTGCGAGCTGACGCTGAAGGCCTCGCCGCACTCGGAGCACATGTAGGGCTTCTCGCCCGTGTGCACGCGCAGGTGCTTCACGAGGTCCGAGCGCCAGCCGAAGCGCTTGCCGCAGTCGCCGCAGCCGTGCGGCTTCTCGCCCGTGTGCGTGCGCTGGTGGTTGGCCAGGTGCGAGCGGCGCGCGAAGCCCTTGCCGCACTCGCCGCACGCGAACGGCCGCAGCCCCGCCGCCCCCGCCCCGGCCGCCGCCGCGTCGCCGCCCGCGGCCAGGTGCGCCGCCAGGTGCGCGCGCCGGTGGCTCAGCAGGTGCGCGCTCAGGCTGAAGGCCTCGCCGCACTCGGGGCAGGGGTAGGGCTTCTCGCCCGTGTGCAGCCGCCGGTGCTTGAGCAGGTCGGCGCGCCAGCTGAAGCTCTTGCCGCAGTCGGCGCACAGGTTGGGCCGCTCGCCCGCGTGCAGCCGCAGGTGGTTGCTCAGGTAGGCGTGGCGGCTGAACGCCTTGCCGCACTCGCCGCAGCGGAAGGGCTTCTCGCGCGGGGGCGGGGCCGGCGCGGGGGGCGGGCCCGGCGCGGGCCCCGCCCCGCCGCCGCCCTCGGCCCCGCCCTCGGCCCCGCCCCCCGGCGCGCCCGCGCCTGCGCAGAGCGGCGCGGCGTCGGCCCGGCGGTGCGCGCGCTGGTGCTGCAGGAAGGCGGCGCCCGCGCCGAAGCTCTCGCCGCAGTCGGGGCAGATGGTGGGCGCGTCCAGCAGGCTGGCCATCAGGCTGTCCAGCGCGCCCAGGTCCACGGCCGCCGCGGGGCCGTGCAGCCGGCGGAAGCGGCGCTGGGCCGGCCTGTCGCCGCGCGGCGGGCGCCCCAGGGCCAGGTGGCGCCGCCAGGGCAGCGCGGGCGGCGGCGGCGGCTCCTCCTCCTCCTCCTCCGGTTCCTGCTCCTCCGGCTCCTCCTGGGGCTCGCCGTCCTCGCCCCGCCGCAGGGCCGCGCCCGCGTCCAGCACCGCGTCTGCAACAGACAAGGGGGCACCGGGGGGCTGCACCGGGGGTGGCCGCACCGGGGGGGCCCGAGGGGTCGGCCCCGAGGAAGCCAGTCCCAGCCGGGGTCACGAGCCATCCATTCATCCGGCCATCCATCCATCCGGGACCCCCGGCCACACCCCAGGGGCGCCCTCCCCCTCCTCCCCACCCGCCTGCAGCTCCAAAGGCGAGCCTGCTGGGGGGGGTGCGGGGAGAGGTCCTTCCCCGGCCCCCTCGGCTCCCCCGGGTCTTGGCAGCGAACTCTGGGCCCAGGCCCCACCCACTGCCCCCTCTGTGAGCCCATCCGAGGGCCTGACAGCGGGTGCGGTCAAGTGTGGGCCAGGTGGGGCTCTGTGGGATCATGGAAGGCATTTACTTACTCTAAGGCCTCCCCATGCCTTTCAGGGCCCTAACCAGCAGAAGGTTAAGGCCGCTCCAGCCAACCACAAGGCCACCTGCCCTAACCAGGCCCGGACTGGTTTTTTATTATTATTTTAATGTGATTGGTCAGTCTGGAACAGCCTGTGGGTTTTACTGTGGAAGAGGGAGAGGTGGGGAGACGTAGGGGAGATATAGGGGAACTGAGCCCAGGGCCGGGAGCTGGTGAGCCCCCTCGGAGGCTGATCCCGACCACACACTGACCACACAGTGGTCTGTCCCCAAGCAGAGGGCCCCCCAGGAAGTTCCTGGATATGAAAGAGCCCGCGCTTGTGTGCACAGCAGCAGGGAGCCTGGGATGAGTCACAGGGGAAGGAATGTAACCTCACAGTCCTGGCCATAAGGTATTTCAGCTCAGTTTTTGTCCCCAGGGCAGGCACAGAGCAGGATACTGGAGCAAAAGCCTGAAGACTGAACAGAAGATGGCTGGCGGCCCCCGCGCTTGTGGGACTCTGGGGCAGCCAGACCTGAACGTGAGTGGGGCAACTTCCACGGACACGGCAGCTTTGTCCTCACCTGTGCAGAAGTCAGACACTAGTTCCCGCTCCTCCGAGGCCCCTCTTGGAGTGCCATCCTGCGGGTTGGAGCCCATGTCCTCCTCCGGGCGGCCGCCTCTCTTGCCCATGTCCTGTGCATCGGAGCTGTCTTCGCGGTCCCCTCCCATGTCTTCAGAGTTCTCAAAGTCGGAACCCATCCCTTTGTCTTCTGAGTCTGGGGCTTCACACACACCCTGTTTGTCGTCTTGTTCCATCCGGGAGGGACAGACGAGGGAGGTGACCAGGGACCCCTGCACCAGACAAAACATACAGATTAAGGTCATGTCAGTCCGGCCTCATCCGTCACTTAGTCTGGCTTTGATTGCATGAAAACCAGCGGCACAGTCCGGTAAAATGGACAGCATTCCAAGCCCCAGATACAAATCTCTGCTCTGCCTTCCATTTTAAGGTCAACAGAACCGGGTGCCCAGGAGGCTGGTCTGGGTGGCAGAGGAACAATGACAACTCATCTGAAGCCACAGGCCAGCTCTCGCTGGACCACAATTTGAGCTTCCATCTGTGAGGCGAATGAGTCTGTTAACACGGCTTTCAAGTTTTAAGCAGGGGTGACAACTGAGAAAACGACGCTCAACAACAAGACCCCAGGGGCCTAGGCCTAACTCGTAAGCAGCGAAGGGGTTCAACCAATTGTGCTGCCTCAAAGTGCCATGCATCCCTCACTCTTGGTAAAGTTCGTCCTCTCCTAAATCTGTACAATTTGTATTTGTCAATTATACCGCAAGAAGCTGGGGGAGGAGACCTTTCCCTCCTCAAGCCCGAAGCAATCTTGCGGGGATTTTAGCCAATGGGGAGTGAGCATCTAAGGAGCTAGAGGACAAGGACACCGAGACACAGGGATGTCAGAAGCATCAGTACACTAACTTCTTCCCTAAGACCAGGGCACCACCAGCCTGGCTTCAGGGTGCTGCTTCCCTGTGGGGGGCAGCGATGCACGGGCCATCTACATCAGAGGCCATCCCTGTAGCCTTATTACGTAGTGTGCCTCGTTACGCACTTTAACTGCTGAGCCCTTAACAGAGCATGTAGCCGGCATCATCGGGATCCACGCCACAGGACAGGCCAGCATGGGAACTGTAAGGAGAAAATGACCTCAGAGGCCTAAACCTTCTGGAGATGTCAAGTTTACATTTCAAACTTAAAGGGCCCCCTGCCAAGACGGAGCAGTCGAGCCAAAAATAATCGACTTCTGCCATCCATCACTCCTAACAGCTTAGCTCAAGGCAGCAAGGCCATTTAGGGGTCAAGGATCTCGGACCAAGACTTTGAAGTGTCCGGCTCGCTCTCTCTGCCTCGCAGCCTGCAAGCAAGACTCGCAAGAACATGGCTGAGCAAGATGCTCCCTCCTGGCCTGGGAGCTCCTCCGGCCTCCACTGAGAGGGCTTTGCCGAGGCAGCGCTGGCTCCGCAGAGACTTCCAAGTAGAAAGCAGCAGTCACAGGCAGCAGCCAGCCCAGCCGGGCCAGCTACTCTAAGCCCCGAGGAAAGTCAGCTGACCCCTCCTTGCTGCAGTGTCCTCATCAGTGCAAGGTGGATGTCGCTACTTAACCTTTCTCACGGGGAGGGTGTCGGGAGGAAGCAGGACAGAGCACATCGGAAAATACCACGGAGAGGAACTGATGCGCACATGTGACTTCCTAACGCGACATGCACATTATCCCTGCACGTCCCGATGCCATCCCAGCACACCTCAAAGGCACCCCGGCACCGCCACGCTTCTGTCAGACTCCTCGCCTTAAATACACATCACAGTCTTCCTCAGAGACACGCTACTCCCTCGATTCCCGTGCAACATCAAGCCCTCTTCCTCGACATCACAGGAAAATGGTCGGTCAGCGGTGTCCGGGAAGGCAGCCGAGTCCCTTTGGGATGCCTGCTGTCTAAAACGCCAGGATCAGGCCGTAGGAGAAAATCCCATTAAAGCCGTAAACCTGTAAAGAGGTTCAACCCACAAGGGACTGTGAAGCCAGACTCACTTCTCCCCATCACTCTCTTGCCTCCTGGAGCTCAGGCCCTGTAGCCAGGCACGTC
Organism: Cynopterus sphinx; assembly: GCA_030015415.1. Lineage (NCBI taxonomy): Eukaryota > Metazoa > Chordata > Mammalia > Chiroptera > Pteropodidae > Cynopterus > Cynopterus sphinx. Next base: position 39,178,817 of record CM057392.1, read on the forward strand.
CCTGGAGTCTGCAGGTAGAATACACCGGCAGGTGTGGGGTGGAGGGCTAAGAGTAGGGTCCTCAAACCCGTCGGTCTGCTAGTGGCTAAAAGCAGCGGACGGGTGAGGTGAAACCGAAGGGGGACCTAATCAATGGTTTCTGCCAACCGAAGACCAACGAGAAAAATACTGCATCAGTTATCAAGTGTGCGACCAGAAACCGATAAAACTAAAGTGGCAGGTATGGGGCCCGGAAGTGACTGCAGCCCTCCACCCTGAAGGGCAGGGTTTAGGGCCCACCCCCTGGGAAGCAGGGAAGCTTAGGGTGTCACCTCTCAGACTGTTGAAGGATAAGACACCTCCTTAGAAGCACCTCAGACACCGCAAGAACGAACAAGAGAGTTTTCTGATTTGTGCTTTCTGGGATCCACGAGATAACCCATACCAGAGATAGTGTGTAAAGAACACGATTTTCTAGATTCAAGGGAGGAGTAGGGGGAAAAGGCAACCTTAGGTCCGGCATATGGAAGTTCAGTGACGCCTCACTCAGAATGAAGGAGGGCCCGCGCTCCCAAAGGGACAATGTCCGCGTCCCCGTTCCTGCCAGGGGAGGGACAGGGATGCTCTGGAAACGGGGGGAGCTCCCGTCAGCGAGAGAGACACCATTCACTGCACCACATCCACTCAGGTGGATTTAAAAACGCATCAGGTTCGTGCACAACTGGATCTCCGCACACCCCCCCAGAATGGACGCGGTTCCATTCACACCCACACATCACGGGGTCGTGGGCAGCACCAAGTCATGAAAAAGGCTCCTTGGAGGCCAGGAAAGGCAGTCGCAATACATTCGGTGAAAACTGGCTCAGAAATAACCGCGTTGCGTTTATTACACACGCACACGAGTTTATACAAGTACGCACGGTTCCCAGAGGAAAACACCTCAGTCCCTTCTGGGGGCTTTGCATCACTGAAGCCTCACAACGGCCCGGTGAAGCAGGGCACCCCAACCTCAGAGATGAGGACACGGGCACAGGTAGTGGCTCAGTCAAGGCCATACAAGTCTGAAGTGGCAGAGCAGAGACTCAGACCCCGGGGCCCGGCCCCCGTGCCACACTCTCAGCCAGAAGCTGGTGTGCTGCTGGGCACAAGCTCTTCTTGTTGCGAATATCCGTGTATCTACAACAAAGATGTAGTTTTCATCAGCAAGAAAGCCAGCTTTGTGTCTAACGTGATATTAATGGATAACCTTTTCTAGGACAGCAGAAAGGAAGTCAAGGACGAGTGGCGACTGCCTCGATCCAGAAAACTTAATTTCCAGAAACGTTATCTAGATGCTGCGGAGTCGCCGGCGGGTCCGTCGACAGATAGCTCAGCACATTTTGTTCTAACTCCTTTCTGGTTCGTTCCCAAAACAAGAAAACAGCGACACATTTTCCTGAGCAAGGCCAGGGTCGGATAATGAACGGGTGGCAGGGCGCGCCGACCCAGGTTGAAATCCTCTGCTCCCATCAGCCACTCGACCTTGGGCGAGTCACTTAAGCTTGCTGAACCTCAGGTTCTGTGCCGCCTGCCACCTACCATCTACGAGTGATGTCGGTAAAAGCACCTGGCACACGGCCGAGACGCAACGGTAGTTACAATATTACACAAGGTCAGCCAGTTTCTTGATTTAAAAAATTATATACACGTACCCCCCCCATCACCACCAAACCGGGGGGCACAGCTGAATTCACCAAGAATGGCCTTTGGCCAGTACAAGCAGAGCTCCCTCTGGTCTCTCTTAATGAATAAATAGCCCCCCTGGTGGAGACAAGAACCAGGCCGGGGGGAAAGGGTCAGTTCTGTGTTGGGCGGGGAGGCTGACACCCCGTCCTGTGTACAGCGGGTGTCAGTCTGAGGCTGGATGCGGTGCACGGGTCAGCACCCCGACTCAGACCATCCACGAAGGCGTTCTTCTCCCCCCAGTACGAGGGAACCCACGTGTAAGGGGGAGAGCGGGGCGAGCAGCCGGGCAGACGGGGTGAATCCTGCATCTAGCTCTGATCACTGAATTGGCAGCGACGGGAGAGAGCCCTGGTCCTGGGCCAGCGCAGCCGCCGTGCTGTGTGGCTCTGGGTGTGTGCCCGGCCCCCTCGGGGCTTCTGTTCGATGGGGAGGTTGCGTTTAAGGTGCACGTGCCCTTTGCTAGCTTGTCACAGGACATGCGGGACAGCTAACCCAGGGAGGCACTGCGGTCAGTTCTATTAGACATTCTCGGGGGCAGCTTGCACGGCCAGCGGTGGGCTCAGTCCCCAGACACCCAGCAGCAGCAGCAGCAGCAGCAGCAGCAGCAGCAGCAGCAGCAGCAGCAGCAGCAGCAGCAACGCCTTCCTCCCGGATGCAGAGCCTTCAGGGTGCGGTCTGCCCGCCCTGCCGAGGCCGCTCAAAGCCCAGGGTTTAGAACTGGCAGTATCTCCACGTCTGCCCCGACCCTATACCCGCCTCCAACCCCCAGAAAGTGTGTCACCCTATAACGTCACTAGGAAAATAAATGCCCAAATTCAACAAATTCAACCCCATTTGAGATTCATCATGTCAGTTTGAAGATGCTGCTAGAGAGTGGAGGCAAATGCAACAGGCTACATGTTGGAAGGAGGGAGGGAGGGAGAGAGGGAATCGGGGGGCGGGGGGCAGCAGAAGTGAAGCCAGCAGCAGAGCCACAACTGGAATTGAACCCGAGTCCTGGCACACTCTCCCACGGCCCCCCACCCCGGGCCTACCTGTAAAACCTCTCCAACGGCAAGCGCCCGCAGCACTGTAAGCATCCAACCTGGGAAGGGGCCGGGCAGCCCACCAGCGCACACCTCTCCCCACCCCCCTGAAAGACAAGCCACTGGCCGGCTTCCCCGGGGGCGCTTTGCACAGGGCCCCACGCTGTCGTGCCGCCATCGGGCCAGGATGGCTGGGGAGCGAGGTGCTGCGAGTCGGTCTCGCCCTGGACAGACCAAGGGAGCTGACATGGCACTTGAGCTGATCCGTCTCGTTCGCTTTCAGTAATTCCGGGAGGGGTCCCCTCGCCCCCCACCCTCCACCTGTTCCCCATGTGACGGTAACGGAGGCTCGGCAAGCCCAGCTGCGGTGACACAGCTCCCACGGACGGTCAGGGCTCCAACCCGCATCTCTGGGCTCCGTGCCATCGCACTGCCCGTTCCGCCAGATCCTACTCCGGATGGCAGTGCCAGGCTAGGGCATGTCACCCACCTGGGACAGGGGTGGCCCCCCTGGCAGCCCCAGCCTGCAGCATGGCCACCCAAGCGGAGGCAGCAGCCAGAATGCAGCCCTCGCCCCACCCCTCACCCCCCACACCCTCACCGCCGGGCGGGGGAGTCATGTGCCACGGCCACAGCCAGGTGGCCGCCAGCCAGGCCGGCAGGGCTGTCATGTCCGGGGAAGGAAGCGGCCAGGCAGCCGGCCAGGGAGGCTCCCTCTCCGCGTCCTCCTCGGGCTGCAGCTCCTTTCCTGTCCACCTGTCCTCTCAGGGGCCCCTGCCTTACCTCCCTGCCCCCCCACCCCTGCACCCCACACCCTCCCCAGGGAGGGTTTCCACAGCAGAGTCCAGGCTGGGAAATGACTGCAGTCTGCGCTTCCAAAGGCTGAACTCATGACCACGACTGGGGGGTTACCCAGGGGTTCCAGGGATTAATCATTTGTCAGTCTTCAGCCCCGATGGGGTAAACAGTCACCTCGCCTCCAAGGTACGGCCATCAGTGTCCTGCATGCGGTCAGAAAACACCCAGAGCAGAGGAGTCCACCTCCCATGTTTGCAGGGGCGGCTCCGCTGAGCAAGGAGGATGTCTCCCACCGCGGGGACAGCTGACTTCCCCGGTCCCACACCCAGCCTGTCCAACCCTCCCGAGGGGCACACGGCTGCATGAGATGAATGTCAATCTCACACAGGGACAGCCGGCGATCACTGCAGCTAGTTACTGACCACTCCACACGGGTGACGCGAAAACGAGTTTCCTCCTTCTGCTTACTGCGTTTTCACCTGGAGAGGGAAGCCTGAGTTGAAAAAGGGGAAACCAAGGCAGCCGAGAAATCAGCTTACAACCCCACTGGCCGGCGCTAGTCTGAGACCCCTTTCCAGTCTCTGTGGCCGAGAATGGCCCCATGACCTCGGGGCAGGCATTTCCTGTCTATTCGTTGGGCCCGAGCCCCTCGGTTTGGCCAGAGGCCCTCAGCCGATCATAGCTGCCAGGCCTTCGCCACCTCCCCACTGCTGCACAAAATGGGGTTCCTGCAGCACGGAGACTCTGAGCGCCCTCCAGGTTAGACCAGCTGCCCTCGGACGAGAAGGCCCCAAAGCGGAAGGTTTCCGTGCGGGCACTTACTCATCCACCTGTAACTGATGGGAATGTTCCACCCGGTGCACAGAGGACACTCTGTTCTGGTCTATCCTCCGCCGGGCTTGGCAACGTAGCAGCACCGCCACCTGTATGCAGCCCCGGCCTCTCTTCCCACCTAGCCCCTGGGCAGGCCTCCCTTTAGCGAGCTGATGCTACAGTTCCAGTCGGAAGGTCACCTGCCGGAGAATCCCTCCTTGCTCACGGGAATCATCAGTCTTTTTGCTCTAGTCAGGCCTTCAGCTGATTGGCCGAGGCCCACCCGCACCATGAAGGGCAATCTGCTTCCTCAGAGTTCACCAATTTAAACGTTAATCTCATCTAAAAACTCTGTCACCAGAACACCCAGGATGTTTGACCCAGTGTCTGTGTACCCACTGGCCCAGCCGAGCTGATGCATAAAATTAACCATCGCACACACGAGGGCTAAAAAATACAGTCCCATCGTACATCAAAATTTACCCATAAAAACATCTTATGTTGCATAAAAACATCACTATGTACAGGTCGACTGGAGTCTCGGGTGTATGCCCTGTAGAGGGAAAGCAGGGAAGCATCGAGATTAATCTGAAAGGTCTACGCAGACACGTGTGTGTGCAGGCACACACCTCCAGAGCAGAAAGGGATGCAATTCAATCATCTGGCATGGACGGACAAAAGAGAAAACAGACTCAGAATGCACAGGGGGAGGGGTGTATGTGGATGTGGGAGTTGCTAACGAGTGGCTTTGTTCTGGGAAAGTCGATGCTAGAATCTCACAGGAAGGTTACCAGATGGGGCCAGGTGACCTCAGGAAGCCTTTTCCAACCCAGACGGTTCTGGCATCACATTTCCACTGGCATGAACAGTCCTCAAGAGAATGTTCATCACGGCGACCGGGGAGAGAGAGAGGAGCGTTGGGACCCAGGGTTTGAGGCGCACGTTCGGTTGCCCCCGTTTCCCACGGCAGAGTCGACAGGACAAACTGCTCTTCCAGCTCCCGGCCCAAAATAACTGTGTGGCGCTGTCGAGGAGGAATGGCTGGCCTGTCCCCGCCCAGTCCATTTCAGCAGTGGGTAAGGGACACCTCTGCACATAGTCTGCCAGAGTGTCTTCCAACGAAGAGAAAGCAGGAATAAAAATGGACAGGCGTCACCTGACGTTTCAGTTTTCCTGCCCAATTAAATTCTGAACTCCAGAGCTAGGTTGTTCTCAGCATAAGGCGAAACACTTACAGACACCTCAGAACGTCTTTTTAAAAATTATGTCCTGGTGCTACTCTCATCTCCTTAAAAATAGGATTATTAGCAAAATCCAGGTCATAGTTAACTGTAAGAGACACATGATCTGGTTTCTTTAACGAAGACAAAAATGGCAAAGAAAAAAACAGAGAGGAAAGCCGATGAGTCAAAAAACGCGACATGTGTCAACTGACCTCAGCGTATAGGCCTTATCGAATCCCAATTCAGACAAACTGCAAAAACCGGTTATAGGACAAGTGGGGAATTGTGACTACCCATTAGATATTTGTTCTCCAGGAACTGTGTGTCCTTTAACGAGTTCAGTGGCATTGGGGGAAGCGCGCAGAGGGTGCTCATATCTTTGAGACGCACGATAGAAGTCACAGGTGAAACGGTACGTCTGGAATTTGCTTCCTCTGAAATGACGCCTCGAATTCCAGCCCACAGGGAAGCGGGCTGGGATACGGATGAAATTAGATGGCCACACGCTGGTCACCGCTGAAGCTGGTGGTGGCTCATGTGGCGTCCTTAGACCCCTCTATCCACTCTTATCGCTGCTAGACAACGTATTAATAACAATTTGAAAATGGAAAACAAATGAATATTTTCCTGAAATTTAAGGCGGGTGATATCCATTTAAATTCTGAGCGGATCGTCATGTCAGTGACTTCCACAAGAGGATTAGCCCGTTTTGACTCAGTATGTCAAAGCAGGAGTGGTTACAAGGCTTAATATTGAAGAGAGCCCAGGGAATTGGGGGAGAGGCAGTGGGATATAGAGACTAAAGAAACTTAAGATTGATGCTCTTGAGTCACTTTTTAACATTTCTGTGAGATAGAGGAGTAACTGTTATATTCAAAATAGAATCAGAATCCTGTTTCCACTTTCACCTACTCTTCTATTTCCAAAGAATTCGAAGAAGGATGCTAACACAGGCAGTGCCTATTTATTTCCACCGTTAGTTCAGCAACTCTACACTCAGGACCGAGGGGACATAAACCTGGCTAGGGGGCCTGCCTGGTCGTGACAAGTCCGTGAGAAGAATGCTTTGTCCTCAGCAAAGTCATACTGAGGAGATATCCAAAATACTGGTCACCCCTAGATCTTCCAGGGAGATGAAAAGCATCGGGGTGTGTGTAGAGAAACAAAGGAGATAGTCCACAAGTGATGCGTGAAAATGTGAACTCCCTGAGGCGAACCCTGGAAGGAACAGAATTACTTTTCGAGCCCAAACCGAACACTTAGGGAGCAGAAGGAGGGACCTTGCAAATGCAAGCTGCCCGACCCGGTCTGCTGACCTCGGCTAGCTCCCTGTCTTACAGATGAGTCAGCAACAGAGACTCAGAGAGGTGAAGTGAATTCCCCGAGAAGGCACCAGTCAAGGGCAGACATAAGCCTAAACTGGAGGCGTCTCAGCTTTTGATCCGATCCCCTTTCTGCTCAACCCAACAGAGCTGACTGTGCTTGGCTAATACATTAATTCCGGTGACCCGAGCCTCCCGCATCATGAGGTCACCTGCTTTTCACTTCTGCATCACTTGTGTTACGTGGCAGGTGCACGAAGAGGGAGTTCAGTTGCTTTCCAAGCCCGTAGCGCACTGCGTCTCGGGGATGTAGCTAATTTATCCAAGTTTGACCCCGAATGCATGGCTCCCATCCACTGCTTCCTCGGGCAGTGAGTCCAAAGCACATAAATCAAACCATACACCCACGCAGGACACAAAACGCTTTGTCAGTTAACCCTTCTGTTCTCAAAGGAAAAAGAATTAAAATCTGGCCAAAGTCACCGACTCATTCCCAAGAAATCTTCAAAGTGTTTGCAGAGTCCTCCTGCCTGCACAGAACAACGTGGAAATGCCCAGATGCAGAAAGGGATTCCGGGAGGGACACACAGCTCTGCAAACCAGGAGCCCGGGCCTACATCTCAAGGCGAGAGACGAGGTGCACCCCGAGGTCATCCGAACGCCGTTTCCAGGACGGCCCTCCCTTCTAGCCCTCCTTCGTGCTCCTGATCTATTGCTGTGCCTGCTGTGTGTGGGAGGTGACATAAAAGTGGGCCAGTGGCAGGCGCAGGCCAACGGCAGGCTAAATTTCACTGATGAGGCGATATCCACAGGTGAGAGAATCTCACACGTTCTTGTTGAAAACTCTTCAAGGATCCCTCATTTTACGGATAAGGGGAGGACCGTTATTTGAATTCACGAAGGGAGGGAGTGGGTGGCAGAACTGGGACTGGCATTCAGGTCCCCCGGATCCTTTCAAGTTCACGCTCCCCTGCACTAGACTCGCCCAACCAGCCCTGCCACAGGTGTGAGAGCATTTCAGTGATGCTAACCTCTTTCTTCCCATTTTTGCTCTCTTCCACACTCCTGCTAATTTTTTTTTCTCTTTTAATTTTAATTCGTCTTCCTCTAAAAACATGGAAAATGTTTTGCAAGCTCAACCTCACATGATCCTCAGAAACGGTCTCCCATTTAACAGGTTTCGATTATCTACTGTTTGTCTTAGAGAAAACACATACTTTGTTGGCTAAAAAAAGCAGGCGTTGGCATTAACAGTGACTTAATGGAGTGTTACGGTAAACATCTAATATCTCCAAGTTCTTGGTACAGCTTTCGAAAAAAAAAAGTCATCATAAAAAGAGCGAGATAGGGAGGGAGAGAGAGAGGGAGGGAGGGAGAGAGAGAGAGAGAGAGAGAGAGAGAGAGAGAGAGAGAGAGAAGGCGAGAAAGAGAGAGAGAGAGCCTATGAAACATCAACCTGAAGATTCAGTTCTGGCTGTAGCATCGTAAAAGAATCTTTAAGACATTTTTCCAAACAAACTACGAAACTCTCATTCAAAAGGGAGACCACTTCTCCTGCAGCCTCACTTTTAAATGCCTACGACCGATCGTCAAGCTATATTATGTTTCCCTAGAGTCAACTGTGACCCTCCTCACCCCTTTCCAGCAAATCAGTGGCGGAGTCCTGCCTTTTACTTCTTTCCTCTTCTTTCATTTCGCCTTCCCTACAGTAGCCAGCCTCACCCATCACCTGGACCCACATATCACGGCTGCATCAGCCTTAAAACACAGCTGCCACTCCATTTCTTCTCCTGCTCACAAAGGCCTGTTCCAAGCCCTCAACAACGCAGCCCGAGGCACCGTGACCTCTCCCTGACCTCTGTGCCCTAGCCTCAGCCCGAAGGTACCACCCTCTGTTTCTCCCCTCTCACCATTCTGATGCGTTCTCTCCTTTCCTGGAAGAAAGCGATACCCGCAGCAGCGCTTAAAGAGCTGGGCCACCTGTGCGGGTCGAGTCTCTAAGCTCTGGAACCTTCAGCAAGCTGCTCGGCCTCCTGAACCTTGGTTTTCTCATCCCTAAAAGGAGGAAAACAGCACTACCAACTCTACAGGATGACTGCTAAGCGCTCAGAAAGGATTACTAGTATTTCACTTTGTAGGAGGCTTTCAGGTACTTTTCCTTATTCTGCCTAATATTAATTTTTTAAATATCATCATGATTATAGGAATTTGTATCTTATTGCTTGCACTTCCTTTCTACCACTTCCCAAGTGTAAACGCCTCCTGGGACCATATTGTTTTATTCACTTTGGTGGTTCCTCACATAATGAGTCCTCAGATATTTCTTGAAATGGATAAAATCAAGTATAATGATTTCTCTCCTTCAGCCTCAAGAAGATGAACCAGACCAGGAAACCTACCCAGATCTGGTCGAGATCATATCAGGTAAGGCAGAGCCATGGAAACAAACGAGCTCTCCTGACTGGATCCAACAACCCGTCAGTACCAGGAGCCAAGAATGCTTAATTATCCTGCTGAACAGACAGACATGATAGAAAGTGGTGATTAGCTTCAAAAGGTAGACAGAATGTTCTAGAAAAAGAATCCTGTGCCCCTTGGCCAAATGTCAGCCAAGGGACATTGGATGCAAACGGCCCTTGAGCGAGTCCCCCCTCCACTCTCAGCTTTTAACACTCGGGTCAGAGGTGGCACAGAGCTGAGCCGGCGTCCACGCTGGGAAATGCCACGAGACTCTCCCAGTCTGACAGGACCGCTGCTCTGTGCTACCCCTGGAGGAAACACAGGGCTAGAAGGAACAGAAACTAAACGATGAGGGGAAAAAGACCAAATTTCTACCTTTTCAAAGTAATGAAACTAAGAGTTGCTTGCGGGGCAGGGGAGGAAGAAGGTGCGACAGGGAGCAAATAAAAAAAAAAAGGAGAAATGTATATTTAACATTAAATACAATGTTCTTCAGACAGAAGACTCGCAGTTTTCAAGGGTTGTGTGGTTTTGTTCTGTTTCCCTTACGATGACAGGAAAAGCAGGCATTTCTTAAATTCTCTTCTCATCTGATAGACTCATCAGTCTAGAAACTCCTTTTCCTAAGAGCCCAGGATTAAGCTACGAGACAACTGTAACGGCACCCAAGCCAGGGCAGGCTGCGGCCAGAGCCTGGTTAAATTCGACTGACATTTAACTTATTAAAAAAAAAAAAAGTAGGAGGGTGTCACATTTTCTTTGGTTTATCATTTCTGGGGTAACTGGTTTTATATTAAAATAGATCTGGCGCATGTACACTCCCCAAAAAGAAAAAAAATAAGAGGAAAAGTTCACATATATATATTCATATATATATATTTATATATATAAATATATATATTTATATATTTTTAACATATATATAATTTATATATATTTAATATGTATATATACATATATATGTGCGTGTGTGTATATGTGAGTGTGTGTGCGTGTGTGTAAACAGGAGAATGAGAAGACAAGCCACAGACTGGGAGAAAATAATTGCCAAAGATCTATCTGATAAAAAACAGTTATCCGAAATACGCAAAGAACTCTTAAAACTTAACAATAAGAAAATGAACAACCTAATTTGAAAAATGGACAGAAGAGCTAAACGGATAGCTCATTGCATACAGACGGAAACAAACAGATGAAAAGATGCTCCACATCACAGGCCATTAGGGACTGCAAATTAAACCAACCACGAGATTTCAGCACACATCTATGAAAAGGGCAAAAAATCCAGAACGCTGACAACACCCAGAGCTGGTGAGGACTTGGGGCGACGGGAACCCTCGCTGACTGCTGGCGGGAATGCAACGCGGGAAGATAGCTGGGCAGTTTCTCGCAAAACTAAGCACACTCGTACCACACAATCCAGCCATTTCTCTCCTTGGCGTTTACACAAATGAGTCTAAAAGCTCCGTCCACCACGCAAACTCCTGCACGTGGACGGAGACAGCAGCTTTATTCATGACTGCCAAAACTTGGAAGCCACCAAGATGTCCTCCAGTGGATGAAGGGACAAGCTTCGGGACATCCAGACAATGGAATATTATTCAGAGCTAATGAGAGATGAGCTAGGAAGCCGTGGAAAGGCATGAAAGAACTTTAAATGCATTTTACTGAGTGAACGAAGCCCATCTGAAAAGGCTGCGTGCTGTATGATTCCAACTATATCACAGTCTAGAAAAGCCCAAACTATGGAGATGTTTAAAAAAATAAAAATAAAACTCAGCGACTGCCAGGGATTCAAGGTGAAAACGGGGTGTGTAATAGGTAGAGGACTTACAAGGCAGAGAAATTACTGTGTGTGATGCTCCGATGGTGGATACACGTCATTACACACTTGTCACAACTCACAGAATGTACGACGCCCACAGCTGAAGGAAACCAGGCATTTGGGTGAGGATGAGGTGTCAGAATCGGTGGATCCATTGAAATCGGTTGATCCACTTTAGCAAACACATCACTCTGGCTGGCGATTTTGACAGCAGAGTAGGCTGTGCATGAGTGGGGCTGGGGCCATAGGGGAACCCTCTGCACTTTCTGCTCATTTTCGCTGTGAACTAAAACTGGACTAAAATATCAAGTCTATTTAAACAGTGCACATGTATATGTGTACACACACATAAATACATAGATGTGTTTCCCCTGTTTACATAACATTTAAGCATGCGCCCTTGGCCACACCTCACTGTAAAAAAACTGGCAGTGCCATCATATTGGGAAGGAATCAAAATGGAAGATTTAAAACCAGAACCCTCTGCGGGAAGGGGAGCTTGAAGGATGGCACAGGGCCCCACCTGGTTGGAACACGCCTCCTAGTCTGAGGATGCATGTGACTTGCTGACCACATGTAGGGGTCCCAAGAGCTGTCCCAGTCTCCTTTAAAACGACTAAGGTGCTGATAACAGGCCCTGGCAATGCTGAGTGCACACCCAGGCCTCCAAAGTGCCTTCAGGGGAAAAAAGGTTTAGTCGGCCATAGGAGATGGGTTCGATCTTGTGGCAGATACAAGCCTTTCTACCCAAAGAGGAGAAGCCACTGACCTTTTCCCATCCCCATGAAGACACGAAGCAATAAAGGCCCGATCCACACCCCACGCAAAGCATGCCGCTCCCTCATAAGTAAGGACAGAATGAATTATCTTCCTTCCTCGCCCCCCTTGTCCTTCTTTTCCTTCCCCTTCTCTCTGTTTTTCCTACCTGCAGAGGCAGGGAAACCCCTCTCAATTCCACAGATGTGTAACAAAAAAGATCTTTCCAGAAGACAGGGTAGGAGGTGGGTGTGACAGCAAGGGGGAAGATACTGAAGCTGCGACATCGAGGAACTGCATGGAGGAAACCTCGCAACACTGCACACTGATGTCAGTCAAGCTCATGACACTCAGCAAGCCACAGATCGGCCCTGGCACACTTCCAGTAGGTGACGGTCATGGGAAAAGGAGGAAAATTGACTAAGAAAACGACCTTTCTGATTCCTCTCCTACAAACTGTCAACATGCAAATAGTGTTTCGTGCCTACGTTTCTGCATCCCTAGTCAGTGCCAATTCATCATCAGCTCACAGAGCCCGGAAGCCCACCATATGCCAGGCTTTCTCTGGTGATTTATGGACATGCAGCTCCTGCCATGCACACACAGGGAGGGTACACATATCCCAGCACTCCGGGCTCGTTCAAGTTTACCTGCATTAAGACATTGAGCCCCAGGTATTTCAGACAATGCCAGAGATTAGCTGAGTGTGGCATGGAGTGCCAAGAAAGGCTACTAGAAGGAATAAGACTTGATCTGGAGGGAGGAATAGAGTCAGATAGTCCGGGAGAGCGTGGAAAAGGATTTCTGGTCTTCCCCAGCTGATGGCCGCGGGAGTTTAAGAGCATAAAAATAACAGGGTTATGAAAGGCCAGCAACTCAGAATGAGAGCCACTGGGATGAAGTTAGAAGCCCAACCATGTTTCGGATAGGAAATCTGGAAAGTGGAGGACCTTGGAGAAAGAAGGAAGAGATCTGATGAGGAGAGCAAGTATAGAAGACAGGAGACCCAAACTCCAGTCTATCTTCTTCAGCTCAGAATCTGGGACTCCAGTTAAGTTTCCTCACTTTTTGAATGGAGAGAATAACATGGAAATCACCAGATCGAGGAAATGCAGGTCAGTTATCTAATTTAATTGTCGACCTATAGATGTCCAAGGTTCAATCAACAGTAACTGTTGATTGTCATCACGTAAAAAGGGGGCATGAGAAACTGTCCAGTTAAGATAAATGAGAAAATACAAAACTGCAATGCCTTTGGGGAAAGCCTGCACTTCTACCTGCTACATTTTAATCCTGGTAGATTGCTGGAGCCTCAAAAATCAAAAGTGACATGGGGGAATGCCAGCAGCAAGTGGCAAACAGCAGCATGGCCTTTGTACTGCTTTCTAGAAAGCACGTTCACAATTGAGATGTCACCTTCTTTGACCCAAGAGCATGACGAACATCCATTCTATACCCTGCCTACAGAATCTGAAATTTTAGGCTGACCAAGAACCTAGTCAAGAAGTGTTTAACAAATGGCTTTTCTCCCAGACATCTAGATAGATCCTTCCAGGGCCTCTTCATCCAGAAGTGAGAGAGAAAGCGCCAGTCTAGCATACATTAGATGCATTAGGTTTGCAGTTACAATGAATCCTCACAGGTCTAGAAGAAAGGCTTCACAGGAAAGAAAAATCAATTAAGAGGCGTGTATTCTTTCATTTCTTTCACTCATTCCTTCATTTACTCATGTCTTTCAAGTAAACATCGTCGGTGCACCTGCTAGGTATAAAGCATGGGGAGGAGAAAGTTACTGTCCCCCTGGGTTTACAGTCTACAGGGGAGAAAGATAAATATCTATCACCAGGCAGACCAAAGACGTGTGTCATCCTAAGGACACAAGTACCGTGAGGATGAGATGAATTCCACAGGGGAGGGCCGGGAAGATTTCTACAAGGGTGCCCCGTCAGCTGGGCTAGGACCTGGAGGAAACAATCATGGCCAGTGCAAGGACGCCCAACAAGTTCAACCTGATGGAGACACACGGGTGGGAGAGCATCTGTCGCATCTGGGAATGGACAGGTAGCGTGGGTGGTCAGGGGCCCAGGGAGGACAGAGGCAGGTGGGCACTGATTCATGAAGGGCCGTCAGTTCCCTCTGTTGATGACACTCATGCAGTGTGAACTAAGAAGGCCACTGGGAGGATAAAATAGAAGCAGAATCTTAGATGCAAAGACAATGTCATCGCCATAGGTTCAGGCTCCAGAACACTTCATGACGATGCAGCATTTTTTTTTTTCACTCAACATGAGCGGGCAGTATCTTTCTTGCCTTCATTTATCATCTTCAACAGACGTTTACCCTTCCTCCTTCCTTTAAACTGGGCACTAGAAATTAGGCAATAATGTAGATTCTGAGGCAACCTAAAGAGCCTGGGGGTGGGGGCCAGGGAGAGGAAATGTGAAGCAACTCCATCAAGCTGTAGTCACGAGACCTGCAGTGAGGTCACCCTCACCCCTCCGATTCAGGCACATCTTTGGGTTTTCCTCAGCCTGATTCTTTCCATCCACCTCCTCTTAAAGGGTCGCCTGACTTGCCGTTTTCATGCCATTTTTATGACCTTGGTTCACTCTGATGCCATCTTCTCTTTGGGGCCCGATGAACTTTCAACATCAAATTTCCCCCAACAACAACCTGTACCTCCAACACACACACACACGCGCACACACACACAGAGAGAGCCAGTATGTTCCAACTGGAGATCATCTCCTGGATTTACAGTGTTTCCCTTTTACTTTACAATCCTCGTGCCCTCAGCATGGACAACTAACTGGGTTTTCCCTGCTCCGTTCTTCTCTCACTTTAGACGCTTCATCTCTCCCTAGAGAAGCCCGTGGAAAACGCTGTTTCCCGCTACGTGACATCCATACAGGATGCGGGGCTCTGCGGCCTCCCGTCCTTCTCACCATGGTTCTTGGGGACCCAAGTGGCATCTTTAAAGGCTCCTTTGGCTCTTAGAGTGTATTCCACATTCAGTAAACACCCATATGCTGCCTTGTTAGGAGACAGAGGTAAACGCTTGGGTACGCCAGGAGAAAGCTCAGGGGAGGGAGGGAGGTTCTAGAACCGGTGGCCCCTCAGGCAAGGGGGTTCAGTCGCAGCCGTCACACTGGGCGGTGGTACCCACAGCTGTCCGTGTCCCCTCATCCCCTCGTCCATCACAGCTCCGTGACCGCACCCCCGGCCCCGCGGGAGGAGGACAAAGCCACGGGGGCGCAGAGCCCTCGCGCCGCCCTGCAGCTCAGGGACAAACAGGCCTGCTGTGCGGCCGGGATGCGGCCTCAGCGGGTGCAGCCCAGCGCTCCAGGGAGGGTGGGTGATTCCCTACGCGGCTGGGGGTTGGGGGTCAGTCAGGGGAAAGGACGACCGTGCCAAGGCCCAGGGGGAGCGCTGCTCGGATTCCGAGGCCTGGCCCTGAGGTCCACCCAGCGCCCTGCGGCGGCTGCCCCCCACCCTCCGCTCCTTACCGCACCCCCCCAACACGCGCTTCGCCCCGCACCTCGGGGCCGGGTCCTGGGTGAAGGCATCAGCTTCGCCCCACCAGCCTCCTCCGCCCCCCTCCCCCACAGACGGGGACCTCGGGGGCTGGGAAGCCCCCCGGGGCGCGACGCCCCCCCCCTCCCTCCGAGGCGGCGAGGCGCTGCCCATCGCTGCGCGCATCCTTCCTCCCAGGCGCAGACGCCGGTCCGCGAGGGGAGCGGATAAGAGAAAGGAGGACGCATCGCCCAGGGGCGCGCGATGCCCGCGGTGGCTCCGGGAGCCCCCACCTCCCCGCGCCCCTCAGCTGGGCCCCGCGCGGGGCCGGGGACCCGGGGACGCACAAAGCCCGGCTCCGCCCCCCCGTCCCCCGCCCTGCAGGCACCTCCCCGGACCCCGCGGTCCCCGGGTCTCGGATGCCCCCTTCGGCCGGACCCCCGCCTCCTCCTGCTCCCCCGCCCCTCACCGCAGTGGACCCCGGGGGCGGGGGCTCAGCCCGCGCTGGGGGGGTTGGGGGGACCCTGCGCCCCGGGGCAGCGGACAGCGAGTGGGTCCAGCCCCGGGCGCGCGCCCTCCCCGGGGCGATCGCGGGGTCCAGGGCGCCCCACCCCGGGCGTGGGCCCCTCCCCGCGGCTCCTACCTGCGCGTCCCGGGGGGCCGGGGCCGGGCACCCCGCGCCCCGCCGACTCCCGCACCGCGGGCTGCGCGCTCCCCGGCCGGCTCCCCGGCTGCACCCGGCTGGCCGCCCGGCCGGCGCTCTCCGCCGGGGCTTCCTGTGGGGCTGGACAAAGGACATTTCCTGGGAGGGGCGGGCGACGCTCCCAGCATGCCTCGATCTGTAGTTCCCCGCGCCTGCCCGCGCCGCGCCGGCCCCGGCGGGACCCCGGGGTGGGGGCGCCCCAGGGCGCAGCGGCGGCCCCCGGCCCCCGGAGCCCGGACCCCGCGGTGGGCGAGGCCCTTCCCCTTGGACCCGGGGACGTTGGGGATGGGCTCGCTTTGGGTCCACTTGCCTGCTCAGTCGACTTTTCCTTTTCCTTTTCTTTTTTTTAAATTTTTTTTAAACCGCCGGAGGCGGGTTCGAGAACCTGACCGCTCACCAGGAATCCGGGTTCCTCTGGAACTTGGCGCTCCGTCCGGAAAACCGAGAGATGGGATTGAATCCAGATCCCGGGCCGGTGACGTTCCTCCCTCCAACGCGGGCCCTGTCCCAGGCATCTTTTCAAGAACAGGGATTAGAGATGGGAAAGGAATTTTGTGAACTAACTATGAGACACGTTAAAAGACAAAACAAACACACACTCAGGTGTGCTGCCCGATTCAGCGTGCTGGACCTGCCCTTCCTTCATCTTCAGGACTCAGTGCCCACTGGATGGCCACTGTGGCGGGGCTTTAGGGAAAGAAGACGTTGGTTGCAAGAGAGAAGGCCACTTGCAGCCCGTCAAGAATCTGTAGCATCCTCCACGAATTCCTGGCTAATTCTGGAACCACTCGCCCAGGCCCCTCGTGGGAAAAAAATCATGCAAAGGCCACACAGAGACTACGTGACTAGAAGCGATGTTCCCTCACAAGCACGATGCGTGCGTCACGAACAGGGCTGGGAAAGAGGAGCTCCAGGAGGCTCGAAGGGCGGTGGGAAGCCATCAGACAGTGTCAGGCGTCACCGCCCCTCCGCCTGTCCCATTTCAAATGCACCTGGATGAGAACATCGGAGAGGAGGGTGGAACTGACACTTATGGAAAGCGTATCCACTTGCTGTTCCTTGGAGTTCCCTTTGAGAGACCCTCGGGGAGAAGATGGGCTGGATTCATTTAAGGCGTAGAATTGATGAGGACATTACGTGTGATCGATCGCCGCCCTCCTCAAAGATGCTGTGGCACGTCCACCTTGCACTTTCCAGACCCTACACACTACTGCTCCTCAGTGGTTTGCTGTCCGGTGACATTCCCGTGAAACTGCCCACCCTGCCCCTTGAAAACGCAATCGATCGTCCTTGTCATTTGGCAAATCCACCGACCTCTTTGAAAAGATGATACAGTGGCCTGTAGCACTCAGCACTGTCCACTGTCCCCTCGCTGCAGGATTTTCTGCCTTGCTTCTAACACAGTGCCCTCTCCCCCTCCCCCACTTCTAACTTCGGCTCACAGTCCCTGCCATTTCACTTACCTCCATCCCTTAAGGCCCTTCTCTCCTGTTGCCAGTCCAGGCCAGCTAGTTCCTGCAGTGAAGATCTACCTAACACTTGCTACATGCGAGTCACCAAGCCTGGGGTGGACATACGATGACACTCACCAGGAAGATGTTGACGACCGGCCATGTCTTACCCCCAACCAGCTCACACCCCAGTCACACAGACAGTTTCTTCCCAGAATTCAAGTTCTGTAACAAAGCCACACACAAAGGGTTTGTGTCCCCAGAAAGCGATACTCTGTCCTTAAACCCTCTAGTTCCAGGGAGAGCAGAAGTGGGACTCCAGTGACCAGAGAGGGGGAAAAGGGTGACAGAATGCAGATCCCACATAGGGAGCTCAGTGTGAAACTGGGTTGTGAAGGGGGGATTGATTGATAGCTGGGAAGGGAGGAAGGTAGCTCTGAGGAGGGTTTTCTGTGGGGCGTTTATTTGTTTGGTTTTTGAGATTAGAGCTCCTTGGGGTGAAGGCTGAGGGAGGAGAAAGGATAAGGTATTAGGTGTTTGACAAAAACTTGCCGAGTTAACTAATTCCTGCTACGGATCCTTCTAGAAGATGTTGAAATCGAAATTAACGATCAGCTCATTCCCAGCCAAGATAGCGAGTCTGAGAGACAGAAATGACATTCCTTTCTTCCTCGTCATGCATCCCTCATGTCCTCAGGGGAAGGTACTGGACGGCAGGAGAGGAGGAAAGGAGGCCTCTGGCGCCTCGACCCACCGGCACCAGCGAGGAATGAGGTCCCTTCTGCCTTGACAACAGATCCCAAAGGCACACAGCGACTTCAGGAAAAGCTCAACTCTTAAGCCCGTGGGCATGGGTCTTATTTTATTTTTAAATTAAGCAAATATTTACACTTGCCTTCCCCCCCCCTTCAATTCAAGGTGGAATAGATAACTCTCTCATCCTCCCCTTTCAGAAGAAGAATTGATCTGGCTAGATTAGCATACAGCGTTTAAGCTTTCAGGTGTAAGGTAGTCAGTCATCTGCTGTTTTTCCTTCCCTGAGAAGCATCCACCCCACCCTTTATTATTATTATTATTATTATTATTATTATTATTATTATTATTATTATTTTGCTAACAGCATCTTCAGGGAAATAACCCACTTCAGGCCTTGAGTCTTTGTGGTTGAGAGAGGGCACAGGGTCAACACCTGCCAGTGAATCGATTGCATTGCTGTGTACTCGATGAGCTACTAGAGGAAGCAGAGCTGAGAAAAAGTGTGTATGTGTGTGTCAGAGAGAGAGAGAGGGAGAGAGAGAAAGAGAGGATGCATGCACAAGCGAATCCTTCTGATACTGTTCGCTCTGCCTGAAACCCAGTACCCCAGACTTGTAGTTACGTGAGCCAAAACTTCCCCCTTTGGGCTTCAGCTATTTTGAGTTCTGGCTCTTGCAGCCAAAAGAGTTGCACGCAGCTGGGCGAGGGATGCGGCAGTGCAGATCCCTAACTGCACTTGGCTAAGGTGAGGGAGGGTGAGGAGTAGAAAGGATCCCCCTGGACCAGGTTAGGGGATGGGAAATCCTTGTGATACAGAAGCCAAAACAAACAAACCAACAAACAAACACGAATGAAAGGTCGCAGACCCCAGCTTTTCAAGGGTGGCGTTTTAGTTTTGATGGATGAGTGGCAGGATGTCAGGGGGGTTGAGCTCCTTGTACTCTCTACACATGTTCTAAAGGACGAGACCTGCCGATGGTGAACCTGGCCCACGAAGAAGAAGGGAGGAAGACCTGACAGCCTGGCTGAAAGATGCTCTTTCTGCCTCCAGCTGGCAAACCTGAAGGTCAAGAGTCAGGTACACCGAGCCATGCCCTGCTAGGGAAAAAGACGTTCTCTGACCTTTCCGGAGCGACAGCAAGGGCATGCAGGTGACTCCCGGTGAAGGAGGGACTGTGTCCAGGGTCTAGTTAGGTTCCTCCAGCTGTGCCCTCCCTGCCTGAGGGAAGGAAGAATTAGCCCCCTTTTAAGTAGGGTGACCGTATAATTTATCATCCAAAACGGGACAAGTTTTGACCGCGAGGAGGGGTGTTCTTAATAATTACACCTGAATGACAGCTCTAAAGCAGGTCACCCTAATTAAAAGAGCCGTCCACCAGGACGCTGCTTTGCCTCCAGGGGCCAATCCACTAGGGCCGTGCAGCTGAAGGCTGCAAAGCCAATCAACCCCAAGCCCTTGCCTTAAAGGAGCCCTGGCCAGGGTTCAGGACACAGAGGAGAATGGTGAGAATCTTCCCCTCGAGAGGGAGAGTGGAAACAGCTAAATTGGCCGAAGACCCCAGGTCCCCGCAGAGCAGGCCGTCCTTGTTATTGCTGATGAGCAGAATTGAATGCATCCCGTGGGAGGGGCTCCCTGCTCATCGTTTACCCTTCCCTTCCCTTTTGAGTAGGAATCACCCTGTTTTTCCCTTCACCATTTCACAGTTTATTTTAGGTGCTCAGTTCCGCCGGCCCAAACCCGGCCCCACGGAAGATTAGATCTCTGCCCCTCCCACCGCCATAATTTTATTTTTCTAATTGAATTGGCTTTCTGCCTGTTGCAACAGAAATCCTTCCAGCTACACTCAGAGATTTGAATTTTTTTTTTTTTTTCAGCGTTTCTCATGGTAAAAATACACGTGACAGAGGACGGGGAGAATAAGACAGGAGCAGACCCACCGGGACAGCTGTCGGTGAGGTGTCCTTTCTCTCGGTCCACTCTTCGCCGTTGCCAGTGACAGCCCTCCAGTCCCATCAGCCAGGCTGCTCACGATACTGGGACAAACTGACCGCCTCCTGGGACGGAAGTGACACCTCACACGTTGACCATTCCATGCCTGGCCTTTGGGAGAGCTCAGCCACGGTTTCATCCTTGTGTTGACCCTTTTGCTTAAAAAAATAATATTTTTTTCCCCAACCCTTAAAGCTATTGTTGAGCTTGGTTTGTTTATTAATAGGTAATGTGCCGCTTGGGGGTTTTGGGTCTTATATTTTGTTTTCTGGTGACATTTAGCTTCTTCCTGTTAAGTCCTAAAACGTCGATTCCCACACCAGGGCCTTGCCCCGTCGTCTGCTGAGAGGGGACACTCCAACTCCAGTTCCAGCTTTTTGGAGGGTAACTCCTTCCGCTCAAAACCTACATGTCACCCCCTTGTAGAGACTTTCCCTGGCCGCTCTCTCTAAAGTAGCTCCCCCCTCTTCTCTGTCATATTGGAAACACTTTATACTTTGTCTTGTTTATACTTTATACTGTGTTTTATTTCTCTCCTGCAACTTGCACGAAGCAGGAACTATTTCTGTCTCATTCATAGTTTTGTCCCCAAGGTCACACATAATTGTCGAATACATTTAATAAAGAAGTATTTTTTAAAAACAGATACCATCAGTGGTCACTTGTGGGAACTGCTTTTAGCTGCACTTTTTTAAAAGTAGACTTTTAAAAATATATATAATGTGTAAAAATAAAGGTTTCACTGAAGCTTAATGCATTCAGATGGTGAAGAATATCTGATACTTTGGAACAGAATTTGGACACGGGAAAAGTGAGAGTGTTTCTCATCCACTCCAAGGATGGGGGGGACGAAGGGAGCTTTTGCATTGGGATTAGCGCGGCTCAGGGCTGGCTCTCGAACATTCTGCCCTCCACCAATGTCCCTCCAGCATGAGCAGGCACAACGTGACTGCTTCCTCACTGGGCTCCATATAAGCTGGAACCTCTCACCTCTCAAGGATGGGGAGAGGAGGAAAATGAACTGTGAATTGTGGGGGAGATTAAGTAATATAGGCCAGGGGATAGATTGCGCTCACCTGTGTATTTCACTCATATGATGTGTGGTCCACTAAAACAGAAAAACCAACTCTGAGACGAGTTGGCTCCATTAAAGGAGGCCATCGGCATCAGTCTGCGAGAGCTGAGCAGGGCTGCCCAGGACGGGACGTGGGGGCCATCGCTCCTTCCTGGGGTCTCCAGGAGCTGGTGCTGACTCAATGGCACATAACATATAAACTGTGAAAATTCATCTGTACCTGGTCTGATGGAGAAATTCCAGATGCCCTCGCTCTGAGACCGGAAGCAGGATAAGGATGCCCGGCGTCGCTGCCCCCCTTACGCAGAAATCCATGCCGACCCAGCAAGAGAAGAACGTCAAAGGGGTAAACATTAAAAAAGGAAGAACCGAATTTGTTATTGGCAGATGATCATGAACATGGAACTTATTATAAGCCGGGGACCATGAGTTTATTTACTATTTGCAAATAATCTCGATGCCGCAGAAAGAACTTGAGACTGAGAGGCTGCAGTTACTCGAGGGTGTCCAGAAGTAGCCTCGGAGGCTGAGTATAAGCCCGTGAGGCGAGAATAAGAACATTCAGAGTGGGAGTGTGAAGGGGACACCTAAGCAGGCCCAGCCATGCAGCCCTTCATCCCTCCGCTCGCTCATTCCACATACCTGCTCCCTTCTGTGTGCAGCACCCAGCGCTGGGGACGCTGAAATGGGAGACACAAGTCCCAATCCCAATCCCCAATCCAGCAGGAGAACGATCACCCCATGAGGCAATCTCGCTGTGACTGAACCTGTGTGGCAAGCGACTGGGGCACAGAACAAATCGGGGGCGTCAGGGAAGCCTTTCCTGGTGGTGGCACCAGGGCTGAGTCTTGAAGAACAGAGAGAGGTAGGTTTTCTGAGCTGGGGGCTGGGCACCCGGGCAAGGGCAAAGACGGGGTAGGGGAAGGCCGGGGCGGGAGGACCATGACAATGACTGAGGCTGGAGAAGCAGGCAGAGGCCCAGGGGCCCTGAATGACGTTTTAAACCACACTAAGGAGTGTGTGGACAGGGGATGCCGAACTTGGGGTGACTGACGCAGCCTGGCAAAGAGAGAGTCTGTGCTGGCGGATGGAAAAGAGAATGGCTCGGCCCTCACTGGCTGAAGGAGAGAGCGTGGAGTTAAACTGCTTTGTTTTCTTCAAAGTGTCTACACGTTTAAGTGTCTGCATCAATTATGCCTTCCCTCGGGAAGCTGATTTTCCTGGAATGTATCACACATCCCAGCTTTTAAAGTGGTGTTAGCAAAACTTTCTTCTGTCCTGAGTCAGACGGCCTCAGCACAGAGCAGACTTGGCTACTACCATCCCCCACCGACTCACGTGCTTTCCCTTTGGGCATTGCACGAGGTTTATCATCTTCGGTTGGGCGGGAGGTGTGCTCCTGTGTGGCTTTAATGAAGCAGAAAAGATAAATCCATTTGTTCAACAAATATTTACAGAAATAGATGGAGCTGGGATAGAGCCGTGAATTAAAGCGCGGTTTCTCTCTCAGGGGGGCTGATGGGCTCGGAGCTGAGCAAACAGATGATAATATTCAACACCCGAATCAGCAAACGTTACCGGATACTATGTGCCTGGCCTCCTTCGGGACGCTTCAGTATACGAACCCTTCAGCCAGTTAGTCCTCGACGGCCCTCTTATGTGCCATCGATTGAGGCATCATCCTGCCCAATGTGCCCTGCTAGCCCGCTGAGAGCTCCAGGGCCGCACCCTAACCCTAACCGTCTAGTGTGATAAATGACACGGTGCAGACTCGTTGCTTTAGAAGAACATCCGGGTGCTCCTGGCACCTGACCCATTCTTAGGGGGTCAGGAAACATCTAGCTGAGCCTGGAAGGGGAGTAGGAGCTAGCCCGGTGACAGAGAGAGGGAGGGAGGAATCTTAGGTGCAAACACCCCGAGCCTAGAAACAACTTGGCATTCATTGCAGAGCATCCTGGGAGGCCCAAAGGAGGCCCTGTCGAGGGGCTGAGCGTGGGAAGGAGTAAAAGAGAAGTCGCCTACTCTTAAGTTCTAGATCTTGACATCTGAGTGCTGAAAGATACGACCTAGACAAAGCGATGGAACTGAATTCCAGAAAATCCCGAGTTTACATATTATATCCTTGCAAGGCACGATGGACTTTTTCTTCAAATCAGCATCAGAATCAGTCTTGGGGTTTGTGGATTAATTTGCATGTCTTAGAAAATTATTTTTTTTTGTTAATGTATAGAGGTACACACTCAACTATTCATTTTTATTGAAAAGGATAAAATTGCATTAAAGATAAAGTTACCCCACAAGCCAGTTACCACTATGACTGAACCATCATTCTTATATTTAACATGTGTTTATTGGGTACCTACTAGGTCAGGCCTCGTATATGCCACCAGAGGACACCTCAGTGACAAGGACAGGTCCTTGAGCTCTCACTGTGCATATTTCAGTAAATCCTGAGTATCTTAGAAAGTCTAAAAAGCACGGTTTTTATGCCATTGACCTTGAAAATGAGTCAGTTATTTTACCAGCAAAATGGGTTTATTAGGGAGCAGCAAAGAATTATAATTCGGGACACACAAGCTACAGCAAAAGCCACAGGCAGGCCCAACGCACTGATTTTACGGAGAAAAAGAAGGAAGTGGGGAGGGGTGGTTTGGAACGAAAGCTCGTTGGAGAGAAGAGAGTGTTCAGGAGATGAGATGACGGTTTCTCACGGGCCCAGTTGCTGGGGAGAGGACGTCTCGTAGGAGATGCAACGGGCGCCTTCTCCTGCTGAGGACCGCAGTCGGTGGTCCTTTCCTGCTGACCCTTGTCTGGTGTCTGGAACTGACATCTCGTCCTATAACTGACATGAGGCGGGACGTGTGAGGGCTCCCCATCCCCACCCCCAATTCCATTGTAGTGAGGTTTCTTAATTTTCCCAATACTTATAGGGTATATAAGGTTTTTTGATCCAAACATCTCATTTTACAGGGGAAGACACTGGAAAGGTTCAGTGATCCTCCCAGGTGCACGCGTCTCCGTGTAGCATGGGCCTGGACACCTGACCCAGAGTCCCGTGCTTCCAGACCGTGCTCTCGTCCACGACATCCCGCTCCTTCATGTATCCTGCACCACGAGGTCGAGGAGGAAAGTGTTTGACAGGAGGTCAAGCGGCCCTGTGAGTCGGGACTCCCACTGGGGGTGCTTCTTCCCCAATTTAGCACTCTTATAGGATGACAGCCGACGCATGGCCAGCCCAGTCCGATTTACAAAAACATTTTCACGTGCATCATCCCACTTGAGCTTCGTGCAGCCCTAGGAGGCAGACTCTGGGTATTACTGTCCCCGTGCAGACAGAGAAACCCGATTTGTCCAGTTACAGTGGCATGGACCTGGTTACGAAGTCAGACCCAGAAGGGCAGGGACAATTGCCCCAGGCTTCAACCCACAGAGGCACAAAAACATCCCAGGAATTCACCAGAGATTCCAAGCCCTTTAGCTCAGGTTTCCCCCCAACACTCCCTACACAAGCGATGAGATGTCAATTGGTCCTGTTCCCACTCCACGTCTGTGACGTGGACATGTACGTTTTTGGGTACAGAGCACCATCTCCATCCTGGAAGCTGAATTCTGAAAGCGCACAGCATGTGACATAGCACAGGGAATAAAAAACTCAAAAAAATATCACATTTCATCCCTTGACTGCACCTCCCAGAACGTCATCTGGTCGGAAACAAACACTGAAGAACGAACCCCAGAAAGATGGTGAACGTTTCACTGGTGTGAAGGCCACTAAATAAATAAATGACAGAGAGGAAAACACATTTAAAAATATATGCACGGTATGCTTCTATTTCATATTATTTAATTTCTATTAAGAAATTAAGCGATGAAACATGCAGACTCTTCCCAGGCCTCTGGCGGCCTTGCTACCCTTCCAGTGATTCAGAGACTTTGTTCCAGAAACTTATCTTGAACAAGGCTGAGTCACGATGCCCAAGGGAGTTATCTCTGCCCCTTGAGGAGCGTGGGTGACTAGTGCCTTCCAGTGACAGGCGCTGGAAAACCCGACAAGAGAGGCAATTCCCAAGACGGGAACCGCTCTCCTACAGTTAGTGCACAGAATACATCCCTGACGTCAGCGCAGAGAGAAGTCTGATTTCTGTGGTTGGAAATAATAAGCGTCCATACTCCCTGCCCCTCTCTGTTAAAGAATGTCACGTCAAGTGACATCAAATTAGCCAAGGCCTGGGACCTGCCCCTTGAGCCTCAGTCCGTCGGCTCAGTTATTGTCCTCTACTGATATATATATTTTTTAACTCTAAGTTCTTTCTTCCTTCCACGATCATGTGTTCCCACCCGGTGGGTGCCTGGCGGTCTGATGGGCCGCGTCACAAAACGTCGCACTTTATTCTATGTTGTTTTCGTTGGTTTGTGAGACGTGTGGTGCAGCTTGCTGGTTCTGTCTCCCCAACGAGACGAAAGGCTGCTTGGGCCTGGAATGTTCCTGGTGTTTCTCCTCCCCATCTCCCCAGCTGAGCGCCCTCCCTGCACAGGGCACAGGATGGGGCCACCAACTGCTGGAGGAGTGTCACCTCCCTTCTCCCTGCTACCCAACTAAGAGTGATGCCCCAGAGTAGAGGCGGAATTCATGCTCTGGCAGTGTAGGGGGGAGGCTTGGCCAGCCCTTTGTGCCTAGACGCTGTGGGCTCCCCTCCCCCACAAGCTGTCCAAGCCTCCTCCTGGCCCCGCACCCCCACAGCAGACTCTCCTGGGCCATGTAGTTGGTCCTCCAGCTGCACGGACTTCCTGGCACAACCTCCTGACTCCTCTCGGCCAGAAACCCTTTCGAGTCCAGAAGTCCCACGACCTTGACCCTCTCGTGCTGTGACCTGTGTCTCCCTCTCCTCCTCCAGGATACACCGGACGAGTCTCTGCTTCTCCTGGCTGCTGCCAGAGGCACTTCATCCATCCCCAACGGACTCCAATAGTTGCTCAAATCATTATCACTCACAGTTATTTATAGAGATTTTCCCAAACCGGCCCGGGAAAGTCTACCTCCATCCAGGCCCGCGCGAAGGGAAGTTCTGCCCCCGTGCGCCTGTGTCTAGGCGTTTAGACTGTACCAGCGTGTCCTCCTGCCGGAACGGGGTCTGCCCATCTGTAAGTCTGAACAGAAAACAAGGCACTTTTTCTCCCCCCTGTGAGACTTTATTTGTGTTCGTTTGCTCTGGCTGTTGATCTAAAGAAACCAGTTTAACGGCTTCGAAAAGTCAGCTGGAAAGGGAACTACTCGACCTACGTCCTCATTAGAAATAAATGGAAGCGTCACAGCTTACCTCAAGCCTTTTTTTCTTTTTCTTATTTTTTATTTTTTATTGATTGATTGATTGATTGATTTTTGAGAAGGCGTAGAATGCAGGCTAGGTGGGAGGTGAAGGTTAATTGGGATTAGGCCCTTAGCTACATCGGCTGTCATAGTGGCCTTGACGCCGGGTGAAGATGCTGGAAAATCAGAACCAGGCTTTGTCCCGGGCTGGGGGCTCTCTACAGATAAGGATGATGTAAAAGATTGTGAAGGCACGGAATCCGGGGGAAGAACTATTTTAAGTGTTCAGGTGGCTACAAAGAAGCCAGGGGCAAAACCTCACAGTTTCCCGCAAAAGCCAGGTGCTTCTGAAGACCACAATGCACACTGGCCGGCCACGCAGGAACAAGGCGTGGGCAGGGGCTGTCCGGCCGGAGTTCGGTGGATCGGGCTGGATTCGAAGCTCATGGTCAATGCCAGTGGCTTCTCCGTGTGTGTTTCAGACATTGGCCCTAACTCCTCATCTCAGTTTCTAAATCGGAAAACTCAGGTGTGTCCTGGACTGATGAACAGCTAAGAAGGTTTAGGGAAGAAATGAATATGTTGGGGGGCGAGGGGCGCTACACTGCAGCCCCGAGGTAGCAACAGGGGTGCCGGCTTCTCTCAGAGCGGGAGGAACCCATTGTGGTGAAGGAGAGTGATGCACTCCAGGGACCCCGAGGAGTTACCTAGTGGAGCAGGAAACACAACCGGTTCTTAGCTACGCGTCCAGCCTGGAACCTGGAGTCTGCTGTAAATATTTAGAGTGAAAGGGAGGAGACGGAATATGCTTTTCTCTTAAAACGTGGTTGCTGCGGTCAGTGTCTCCATCATCTACTTCCTTGGTAACCCCCAGATTGCCGAGGGCCCCTCGGTGATGTTGTTTGGCGACCGGTCAACAACCCCATCAGGCAGTCCTACCCTCTCTGGGTCAACGTGAGGATTCTGGTGCTCGGGGTGACTCAGTAACCTCCCCAAGGCCGCAGAGCCCGCGAGTCGCAGAGTCGGGGTTCAAACCCAGATCGGACTCCAGATCCCACACTGCCAATCCCTGCGCTCAGGAAAGGCACCGCAGGGACACTGATCACTGCAGTCCTAAACGTAAACAATAAAGGTAAGATGCTCCTTTCCTTGCACTCTTTTCCCAGTTTTTTTTTCCCTCTTATCACGTTTTACACCCCACATCCAGGTGCGAATTCATTAGAATGAGTGAGATGCACAGGGTGAGATGCCAGGTCTGTGCAGGCACTTGCTGGGGGTGGGGGACCGTGGGGAGGAAGGAAGAGCTGAGGCTAAGAGCGCTGCTGCAAGGAGCAGGGAAGACGCATCGGGGTCTGCACTTCTGCTGCTTCCCACCTGTGTGGGGAGGTGGCTGAGATGGGACAGCACAGAGGGCGAGGGCTTTGACTCGAAGGCACAACAAAGAGACTCGGTTGGTTACTCACTTAATGCTTCCGAGTTTTTGCTTCTTCATCAGTGAAATGTGAACAATCCCATCTCACAGGGTGACGGGGCAGGAGTCAGCAAACCTCCTCTGTCGTGAGACAGATTGTAAACACCGGAGACACTCAGGGCCATCTGGTCTCTCTGCCTTCGGGCAGTGAGGACATATGGACAATCCGTCAACAAAGGCAGGTGGGCACGCTCGAGTGACTTTTTACTTATGGAAGCAGTCAGCCCGCCGAACTTGACCTCTGGGCCGTAGTTTGCCAACCCCTGTAATAGAGGATTAAGTGAACTGATACCCGTAAAACGCCCAGCAGCAAATAGACTTTAAAGAACTATTCCCACCTCTGCCAGTTCCTTTTGCCACACCCCAGGTGGCTCGTTCACCCATCACCGCATGCTGACGGAGGTGACCCTTATGCATATAGTCTTCACCATGTCTGTCTGCACTCCTGGCCACAATACTGTCCCATCAAAACGGACTTCAAACCCGACAGATTGCTTAGGGTGTTATTTGCCAAAGGCATAAAGAGAGTCCTCCTGGACACAATCTGAAATAAGAACAACGTCCGGCTGAGAGGCCCAAGGCAGGATTTCCCTGCCAGTTGCGGCTGAGAAGAAAAGCCCTGGGATTCCACCTGCTGAATTTGGACCAGAACTGCACCGGGAATGTGGGGTGAAGGGCCACCCCCTAGTGGAGGTTTACAGAACTCGGTTGAATACTCTCATCACTCCCAAGTAGCTTTAACGGGGACGAATGTGCCCCTCCGTAAGCCACCTACTCTTTACGCGCCGCCTCGGATGTGACCTCATTTGATCAATAACCGAGTCGTGGGATAATTTGGCTCCTGAGGAACTCAAAAAAGAAGTATTTAAGGACTGGGCCGAGGTCACGCTTCGGGAGGTGAAATGATGGAGAGGGAGAGACCAGGTGAGGAGGGGTCAGGGCGGGGGACACAGTGGACAAAGCTTACCAGGGCCAAGAGCGGAGACTTTGCCCACGGCCACGGCGTCCCCTGCTGCCGTGGCCGAACGAGCTGAACAGCAGTAAGAAACCATCAGCTGAAACCTCTCCCCCTGGGAAAGAGTCCTCACCGAGCCCCATAAACTGGGTGAAGCCGTCCCCAACTTCGCTGTCCAGGCTGTGTGAGGTGTGTTGACTATGGGAGTAGCTCCCCGTGTTGCAGACAGCCAGCCTGGAGCCCCCGGGTCTCAGCCAGAAAGAACCAGAAGCACGAGGGTGAGAAGTGATTTGAAGAGCAAAGCCGAGATGGTGGTAGGAAATGTTTAACTCAAGAAAACAGGCGGGAAGCAAGGCGGAGTGGCATCCCAGCCAGCCATCCTGGTTCCTCGGAGCAGGAACTCTCATCTCCCGCTTTTACTTACCCCATAAACAGGAAGGTGGGTTTTGTTTTCTTTTGTTTTGTTTTTTGAATTCGCTTTGAACCACAGTAACGTTTTCCCAGGAAAAAAAAATGAGTCAATGGGAAAAATGTTCACAATTCTCAATTCTATTCATAAATGTTCATCTTTCACTTACACTAAAATCTAGGTTCGGCACAAAACGTATTCCTTTTGCAAACCTGTAACACCGCAGGACGGTATGTTTTGGAGGGAGCAGGCTTTTTTGTTGTTCTCTGGTGGAGAGTAGCTAACGTCAGACTTATCTTCACCCGAGGGACCTCGGCCTAAAATCAACCCCGCTCATACCTAGTGTTATCCGAGAACAATGGGCTAGTTAATATTTAGTTGTTCTTCAGCTTCGTCTGAAGACAACCAGGCTCCCAAGTAAGTCCACTTTAGCCGATTCTCCCTCTCGCTTGCGTCACTCGCCGGCCCATCACAATGGGGATTTTTAACTCCTTTGTTGACACTGATTCTAAAGAACTGAGCCTTCCACCTGGTCCCAAGGTCTCTCTTAATGAACCACTAGGACGCTTGGACCGTCCATGGAATGTTCACTTATCTCTCTTTGGGGATGATCGGTGAGAATTCTGAGCATCTGGCTTATCTCCCCATGAGTCTTGCTTTCATGCAAGTGACCCGGGCTGGGAGCCCCCCGACCCTTTGGTCCAGACTCCCCAAGAATTAGCTGGGCGTGCTACGTCTTGGCCGGGAGGAATCAGGTCTGCTGGATTTAGGTCAGGCTCTTCCATGGATTGTGGGTCATAGTTTATTTTTTTTTTTCTTTCTCGATTTCTCAATTTTCTTGTCAAGGCCCAGCCAATAGGCTTACGTAAAGATAAGTAACACTCTCCCCCTAAGGCCCTGTGTGTGCTCTGGGCGAATTATCTTCTCATCTGCCATGGGAGATTTGGGGAAAATTCAACAGATGTCCCTCTGTCTCACGGGGCCCTGTTCTGGGGCCCAGAAGCCAGGTTGGTAGGTGACCAATTGTTCTAGTTTGAGGAAGATTTTGGGAAATGGGACATTCAGTGCTAAACCTGGGGAATGCTGGCCATATTGGGATGAGCTGGTCACCCTATTGGCAGGAAAGAACTAGAACCTTGTCTGTAACTAGGGTTCAGAAGGATACGAGCTATCTAGTGAACGGGAGAACCCAGAGGGAGGCAGAGTAGTCGAGACCCTCCACCGGCCCCTAGGGAGCAAGTCACCAGGAATAAAGAAACGTGTCCAGAATGGGGCCAACTGAGAAGCCGCGTCTGAATTAGGGTGGGCAGCTGCTCCAGGCACAGCCCCTGATCTCGAACCTCACCATTCCCACGGCACGTGTAAGCCCTGGAGGGCAAAGGTGTGGTGTAAGAATTGTCCTCTGAAGGCTCACGGAGCACAGCCACGGGAGTCTTCCTCCCAATCGAACGTGCTGACCAGAGGGAGCCCAGGAGACTGGGGGAGACTCAGATGTCCGGAGAAGGACAGCAGTGGCAAGACCAGGACCCAGAGGTGATCACAGTGACCGTGGAAAACAGAGGAGGGCCTCCTCAGGAGGGCCATGGATGAGGTGGTGGTCTACCTTCTGGAAGTCTCAGAGGGAGAACTGGGGTGTGGGGGTGGGTGATATGGGCGAAGAGGGTCAAAAGGTACAGGTTTCCAGCCATCACGTTGATAAGCCACGAAGATGTAGGTTAGTACATCCCCACAGCAAATAGCGCTTATTGAATATGTGAATGGAGTCAGGAGAATAGATCTTGAAAAGTCTCATCGGGAGATAAAAAGTATGAGCATGCTGGCAGATGAATGTTAACTGCACTTCTGGTAGTAATTACCCCACAATCTATGCAGATGTCAGGTCGTCAGGTCGCACGCCTGGAACTAATATATATTGTTAATCATGCCTCAATTAAAAATCTTTATTAGCCGTTCTCATACGTAGAAGCCCTTTGGCCACTGTCCCAGGAACAGCTTCTCATTAGCTCCGTTGCTCCACGGGCTCCTGGCCTGATGGTCACGTGACCTCCGCCCTTCACCTGTGGACTCTCCCTCGCGTCGTATCAGCTCTGGGTTTCCAGAGCTTGCTTCGCCTTGGGCTCCTTACTGCAGGAGAGAACAGACGCCTGCCTGTTATGCAGAGCGATTTTGATGTCTAAGCTGGCCCAATCCTGAGCCTTTCTTTGCATACCCCAAGCTTCGATTAAAAGGCTAGATTACGCAGAGGACCACTAATTATGCCTCAGGCTTTTGCGATAAGGAAAATGGGTAGATGTTTTCACCTTTCAGACCTTTCCTTTGACCCACCAGGATTTATAAATGAAGGGGAAAGGGTATAGATGTTTAATTTTTCTTTGATATGAAACATGCCTTTGAGGAAAGGCAGAAATAGCTACAGACAGCTTGGGTTTAAAATTATATAATTTTTCACCCAAGTGTGTTTGTAATACTAGGAAGAAAATTTTTAAATGATCCAAGTGATCGTTAATAGAAGATAATAACAAGTTAAATAATACTGTAAAACAATAAAGAATGTAATAATAGATCCAGGTGTCCTGAAGTGGAAAAATGACCATGATGTGTTATTAAGTTAAAAAAAAAAAGGAAAAGAAGCAAATTGCAGGAAGTTTTGAAAAGCTGGAAGAGAAGGCACATTAAACAAATTCGTCATATTGAATCAAATTATGCAGCGGATGAGCAGACGGCCGAAGGCCAGATCAGAGCAGGTATGAGAGGCGACGTGGCTTGTCCCCGAGCCCAGCTGGGGAATGAACTCAGGTGAGCATCAGCCCACCATCCCCAAGGAGGAATCCTGCCAGGCGGCCCACCTGTCTGACGGCCAACTCTTTCCTAGTATCAAAGTCATCATGTTATTTGCTCTTCTACAGGTAAATAAATGTTCCTCTCTTATTTTTTCTGTAATTGTTTGTTAAACTGGGTTTCTTGAGTGCCATCTGGTGGACAGATTTTTACTGCCCAGTCAGATCGTGTCCCTTTACCCACATTTCAGTCACAGTCGCCACTGTCTAGTCCTAAATTCCTCTCTGTGCAGGACTCTGTGCTTAGCACCTTGCGCAATTGACAGATGATAGGCAAACGGAAATTGTTTGTTGAAAGAGCCAATATTGATCCATTAGAAGCTGGAGAGGATGTTGGAGTCAAATCGGAACAGGTGTTGGGAGAAGGAGCTGAAAAGCAGAAGTAAGGTCTCCTGGTTGTGAAGGGCAAGAGCAAGGCCTGGAACTACGGGACGAAACCGACTCCAGGCCCCAGAGCTTCTGGGATCCCAAACAGGCTCTCCGATGTCACCCCATCATGTCGGCCCTGCCCCTCTCAGTTCCCCAATAACACGATTCCCGGCCTCCAGAGCGGCCCCAGGGCACGAGCGAGAACTTCCCCTTCTAAGGGGGCATCTGCCCACAAGGGACCCCACGGGTACTCAAGGCCAATGTTACAACGTCTTCAGTCTTCTCGAAAGAGGTGGCAGTCTTGATGAACGTGCGAATTTTCCACTTGTGGCTCCGATGACTTCTGAAACCCTCAAGGGGCCCCCAAACACCTGTGTCTGTGCCTTCTTGGGTTTTTGAAGCAGCATCAGCGACAGGAGACTGGCAGGTGACACTGGAGAGCTGGGAGAACTAGTTCCCGAGGACCAGAATTTCTGCAGAGTGACGGGAGGAGGGGGAGTCAGAAAAATGTGGTCTGATGCCTGTGAGTGTGACCTGATGTTGGCCCCAGGCCTGAGGTCCAGCCCGTGGACATAAGATTCGTGTCTGTGTATCCGTGTCAGTGCGCGTGTGTACTTTTCATTATATCTCTGCTAAAAAATGGGCAAACCTGTGCATAAAGTGAGGTTTTAGGTCCTGTTTTTGTTTCCATTCTGTTCATGTTATTATTTTCATACAAACTCATAAGTTCAATCCTTCAGTCATTTGTCCTATAATTTCTCAATAATTTATTCCTTCTGGTTCTCGTAGCACAGACATTAGAAGAACAGAAAGAATAAGACATCGAGATCTTCTCTGGCCTGGTATTGTCTAAATAGATTTATCACGAAGGGTATTTTGGAGTCAAATCTTTTTCTCTGTTTCGTTTTAATTCTGTGCTTCCTGTTTATCATCTCACAGCAAATGTACCACACTCCAGAAATTTGATCATGGCCCTTTTTGTGGAAAAAAAGTCTGAGGCAGCAAACAGAGGGGACTTTCCCTGGGCCAGCAGCGACGAGATGAGTCAGCGAAGCTCATGATTTATTAACTGGCATTTCCAGTCCGTCCTGAAGCCCCGTCTCACCACGCTCACCTTGATGGATGGTGCATGTGAGTCTCGTAGCTTAGAAGCAATGGAAGGCTCTTCCAGTGAAGAAGGAAAAGGATCAGACGATAAAACTAGGGTCAAAGCCTCCATGATATCTTGGCTTTTAAAATTTTATTTATTTATCAGTGTTTATCATTATTTTAAATTTATTTTTCAATTACAGGTGACACACAACATGAAATTAGTTTCAGGTACATGATATATAAGAGCAGGACCCACCCGGCACCGTGCATAGTTATTACAACGTTACTGACTATTCCCCGCGCTCTGCTTTGTATTCCCGCGACCACTTTTATTCCTGCCAATGTCCCCTTCACCCATTCCCCCCGACAGCCATCCCCTCTGGCGACCATGAATTCATTCTCTGTCTCTATGAGTTTGTTTCTGCTTGGTTGGTTTGTTTTAGTTTCCCGGGTATTTGTCTTTCTCTGTCTGACTTATTTCACTTAGCATGATACCCTCTAGGTCCAGCCGTGGTGTCGCTAATGGTCAGATTTCATTCTTTTTTTATGGCTGAGGAATATTCCGTGGAATCTACGTACCACACCGTTGGCGGGATGGGAAAGGGGGGGCAGCCACTATGAAAAACGGGATGGACGTTCCTCAACATAGAAATTGACCCAGCAATTTCTAGGTATTTATCCAAAGAAATCCAAAACGTGAATCAAAAAAGGTAGGTGCACCCCTGTGTTCGTTAGCATCATCACAACAGCCAAGATATGGAAGCCACCTAAGTGTCCGCAGTGTTTTCTAATTAATTCCACACCTAGAATCTCTGACCTTTGCCAGAGAAAACCCCACCGCCCCATCAACTCCCTGTCCCTTCAGGAAGGCCCTGTCTCTTTTTTGGTCCCGTGCGTATTCCTCTGCTTGTATGTATGGCTCTTCCCGCCAGGCCGCCGTCCATCCTCCGAGTCAGTACTCATCACTGCTCCCTCCTGTTCCACACACTGATACAACCCATCACCTCGCAGTTTCCTGAATATTCCATGGTTTCGGGTGTCCCATTCCCTCCGCGGGAGGCGTGACTTATTGACTCGGTGGCTCCAGGGCTCTTTCAATACTCAGCTCCGCGTCCCAGGCATCACTGTGAGCTCCTTAAGGATGCAGAATCGTTCTTATTCGCAAAGTTCCTGGCACATCTTAATCGAACCTTCCAGGCGAATAAACAAACACATAAATGCATAAGTGAAGAGTCAGTCACATCCTATGCCCCAACGCCTCTCTCTGTTGGGCTCATATGTGCAGCAGCTTTCACACTCTCGCACGGATGGGCAAAGCGGGAAGAGACGCTGGAGCAAAGGAAAGATCCACAAATACAACGGCTGCAAGAAAAACAGGTTCGACAAACGCGGTTACAGAAGAAGAGAAAATAAATGTCGTCGCTGAACAGTTGCCTTTTTTGTCCAGTCTTCACTCGTAAATCACACTCAGGACAAAAGCGGGGCGCTTGCTCCTCATCACCGTGCAGTGATCACGGGTAAGCTGTGCAGGAGGTGTGTTCTCAGAGCATTTTCACATTCGCTTTTCTTCAAGACGTGGTCACAGCTGTTTTCAGATGAGGATGGAGAGCTACAGGGAGAAGTGATCTACCAAACACCAGTTTATACTTTATTGGCCCATCGAATTTCCAGAGAGCATCCGTTTCCCATCTTGAGGACCCAGAAACACACTGCTCATCTGCCTATAGTATACATTTTTCAATAACTGGCTACACAGACGGATGGAGCAAGTTGCTTGCCTTTCTTCCCCCTTGTGAACAGCCTGAGTCCTGGGTCAATCCCTAAATCAAAAACGTCTCTACAACACAACAGGTTTTCTCAGAACCTCCTTTTCCAAACTAATCTTTCTTCCTCAACAAGAGATGTCAGCTGGGCCAGGCTCCTCCTCCTCCTCCTCCACCTCCTGTGCTCATTGCTGCCTCCACACCTCGCCTAGAACCCTCCAAAAAGGCTCACCCTTCATCACTGCTCGTCCCATCCTATCCCTTCTTCAAAGGCCCGCCCCGCCATCCCATGAAGCCTTCCAGAAGTGCCGTCGTCCCCCAGCGATCTGGTTCTCAGAGCTAACCATCAAGCTTCACGTTTCGGTACTTAATAATACGGATCATATTAACCTGGTACCCCCATCTCTTTAAGTCGGGGAGACCAGTGGGTTGGACCTGCTTTCCCTGAGGCCTGGAGACTCTCCTCAGACAATAAGTTGGGATAATCATAGGACTTACCTTGTTGGCTTCTTATCTCTCAGAGATCAGTGTTTTTTGTTTGTTTGTTTGTTTGTTTGTTTGTTTCTGACATCCAGTGCCTTGAAACCATTATTTTGTGTCTTTTGTCCATTGTTTTCGGTCCTACAGGTAGAAGAGTAAACCTGGACTCTGTTCTCTGTCTTGGCCAAAAGCAGACGTCCTGCGCAGCTTCTCTGAGCCTCAACTTTCCTCATCTTTGAAATGGTGCGGATAATATCAGTCCGTTCCGCTTTACTGGGTCATCACTATTTCACGAACTATCCAATTCCTACATACACATCAGGTCCTATTTGAACAGATGAAATGTGCCTACAGATCACAAGGAGGGAAGTTAGATTAAGATCGCATTAGTCATTCGCACATGAGTGAGAATGGGTTCCTCCAGCTTTTACTAGAACAGACTCAGAGTTGACAGCAGAACTGCACACAGCAGCCCACTGTTGGTCCAGGCCTAGATAAGAGTAAATTAGTTCAGGGATTATTCCAGATTGCCCCCCATCACTTGACAGCGTGTCCCTGTGACAGGGGCCCTTCAGAAAACGGCCTTTTAGTTTCTGCCTGTTCTTCCTTTTTTGCCATAGGACTTAAAGACGATGAAACAGCTTCACTCAGTGACCCCTAACTGGCATCAGGGGACCCGAAAAATAAAATAATTACTCTGAAGAAGAGTAAAAAAGGGCAGTTGCTCAGGCAGAAGGGATGTTTTTATTCAGACGTGATAAGATCTGATGAATTCTCCCTGCACCTCGTCCAAGCACACCTTGCAGATGCCCACGGCAGCCCTGGCCGTCACCTGCACGGTCTTCCTCTCCTGCTGCTGCATGGAAGTCAAGGTTCACCTTGGGCATCGTCTGGAACATGCAGACCAGCCTTTCTATGAATAGATACTTCCTGCAGAAAAATTACACCCTAATTGATTATCCTGAGGTTTTTTTTTTTCTCTTTTTAACACTCAGTTGTATTGGGATGAAACAGTGTTTTTCTCCCCTTAATTTGATCATGTGGTTCCCGAAACCCCTCCATCAGGATGGGTTAGTCCTCAGGTGGTAACTGCATCCGCTCGTCACTGACTTTTATTAGTTGCTCGGTCAGAGAGCTGCCTTTGCGGGTCCGAGTGCATCTTATCGAGTTAGCCCAGGTGCCGAACAAAGGGCCCAGCTCTGCTCATCAGTGCCATCGTTGGTACTCACGGAGATAATGAAAACGGACTGCGAAAGGAGCTTTCTGTTGGTGTGCTAATACAAAGCGACGGTTTCAAGACATAGGTAGTACTTGCCCCTCCACATAACTAGGCCTTCCATGGTTTCCCGCCCACTTAGGATAAAATCTAAACCCCTGGCCAGGCTGAGTCATCCGCGGTGGGTGTTTCCAGCCAGTCCTTCAGTCCAGGGGCCTCGTGTGACTTGCTCAGCATCATTATCCCCGCGTCTGGCAGGGTGCCTGGCACAAGAAAGAGCTGCAGAAATATTTGTGGGCAAGTTCCTTGAGTGCGCCAGACTCGTTCCGCGTGGTCTTCTGCCTGGAATGATCTCTCTTTAGTTCTTTGAATAACTGGCTCCTTGTTTCAGTCTCCAAACAAATAATGAATGGTCCTCTCGGAAAGGCCTTCGCTGATGCCCCTGCACCCCATCTTCTCATTCAGGTCACCCTGTCCTATAGTCTTCGTCATAGTTAGCACCCCCCAGAGATCATCTTCTTCCATTTTTCATTTATTTAGGTATTTTCTGTCTCCAACCAGAATGTAAGCTCCATGACAGCAGAGACTGTGTTCATCTCGCTCAAAGCTCCATTTCCGGCCCCCTCAGCAGTGCCTGGCACATTGCAGACTCTCAATACACGTGTGACTGACTGACTAAATGAACGAATGAACGAATGAACGAAAGCCAGAGAGCGGCAGACGGCACTCACTTGCGTGCTTCGCCTTATTTAATTCTTCCAACCTTATGAAGTCAGCGCTGTCCTACCCTTAGGTCCATGTTACAGAGAAGAAAGCTAAGTCTGAGGGAGGCGATGTAATTCGCCCCCAAGGCCCCACGATTAGCAATTTGAGAAGCTGGAGTTTAACCCCAGGTGTGCCTGTTTCACAGGTAACAGTTTCTCATTTCCCCCTCAAAATACCTCCTTTGTTACTCGTTACTCACAAGGGAGTTTGGAGATCACAGCTGGGCTCCAAGTTGAAAAATGGGATGCCCACTTCTGCTCCTCCTCCCCTCTATTCACCTTATCCCCTGCAGGCAGGACGGCTCAGGAGCAGCATGAGGTGCCGCGTGCCCTGGGGGGGTCACTTCATACCAAGAAGCAGGTGAGTGCTCATCACTGGTGGGCTTCCAGCTCCAAAAGAGGGAGCCAGGAAACTGCTGGCCTGGGCTCCCCCTGGGACTCTCCCCTCAAGGGAGGGGACTAGAGAGAAGGGCAGAACTATTTGCCTAATCCTTCCAAGAGGACTACAGCTCCTGTTTTAGGGAAGGAGGCAAGACCACAGGGAGAGGGAGAACATTTCCCTGCTCGAACCTCAGTTAGAGCAGAAAAGCCCTCGACTTGTCATAGATGTCAGAGATAAAGGCGATGGCTGGGGGCTGGAGTGAGGAGGGGTCCCTTTGACATTGGCAGCTCATGTAATCACATCACTTCTAAGCAATTACTCAGCGTCTTACCTCCGGAGTCAAGTTTAAACATCTCCTCTGGGCCAGGCCCTTCATGAGCAGGCCCTGGCCCCTCTGCAGTCTCATCTCCCGCTCCCCTGGCATCCATCTTGCCACTCGTCACCTCTCGGGGCCTTTGTAAATGTCTTTTCTTCTCTGCCCAGCTACTCCCTCTTCAGCTCTCAAGATCAGGCAATTGGCCATGATCAGTTCAGAGGCAGAGTATGTTTTTGCTAATCTGTGCATCCTCGGACTTCTCAGTGTGGTCCTCTAAAGGGCCATCAAAGCGTCTGCCCAAAGGCAACAGGCCGAAGCCTGCTGTGCTGGCCTAGGGATGGGGAGCTCTTCTGCCTCTGAAAGCACTTCGGCAGGTCCCTAGTTATAGGTCTAATGCTATACTTTCAATGTTGTTTTTCTTTCTGAGAAAAGAGTTATCTTATCACCGTATCCCCACTCTTAAGCCATGATACCCGACACATAGTAGATGCTTGATAAATTACTTTTTGAATGAAAGTTCCTCTGAATCTCCACAATGAGGAAAGCATGGAGGTAGGCACTCTAATGGGATACAAAGTTGTGTCTCCGATCTTAATGGGAGAACAAGACATGAAATGTTCACATGTGTGTAATATAAGGCACCGTGAGACAACATGGAGACATTTAAATTAAAAAAAAAAATGCTTCTGACTTATTTATGGTAAAAACGATCACACGCCTGCCTTCCCACTTGGAAATCGACTCCTATCTGTTAACCATTTTCTTAATAGATTTAGGATTGTCTTTCCGTTGTGAAAGTACCCAGGTGACAGCTATACAAGGGCCTCTGGGTTGTGAGTCCTAGCGACAGCCACGAAGTCTGACTTGGGGTGAGGGGATAGGGTTACACTTTGAAGAGAGCAGGGTTTAGATTCTACTGTGAGTGGAAGCAGAGGGTGAGTCCTGGGAAGGGTTGAGTGAAAATGGTAACAAAAAAGGGTGCTTCCAAAGTCCCTTCGCCCAGGGCCCCCAGGGTGCTGGGTATGTCCTGGGAGGAAGAGAAATGAAATCACCATGAGTGTTGGCATGTGGGAGCAAGAAATCATCCAAACAAGTGAACAGGATGGACAAATGATCTTTCTCACTGGGAACACTTGGCATAAACTCTGATTTGTGCTTGGAAACGATTGGTCCAAAATTTTCACAGAGGTATCGATATTGCATTGAGATTGATATGGTGTAGTTCTATAGGATGAAGATCTAGCACTTGAGTTCAGGGATGGGTGCAGGACGACTGCCCACAGGGGGTAAGTGGCCTGGATATGTCTATAAAGTGAATTCTAACTCATCTAGGAGCATCCCTTATGCTACTTCTCATCCTAGGTGGCCTTAAATAATCCGAAACTGAACACACTGATGGTCACCAGAGGGGAAGGGGGTCAGAGGGAGGGGATTAAAAAATACAAACTCCCAGCTATGTCACGGGGACGTGAAGTGCAGCCCAGGGAAGGGTCATGTACGGTGACAGGTGGTCACTGGACTGACTGTGGTGATCACTTTAAGGTGTTATCAGTGTGGAATCGCTGCGTTGCACGCCTGAAAAGAATGGAATGCTGCGTGTCAATTATAACTGAAAATAAATTGGTAAAGAAGAGGAATAACCAACATTGGGACTTTCCCATATTTCTATGAAGTGGGACGTGGAAGCGGACGCTGGTCGTGGGGTTTAAACAGGGAGTTGTGGAGAGCTGGGATGTGCCCCCTCGGTCGATAGGTAAATGAGTCCAGAGGGACATCTTCTTCCTTTCCTTCATTTTCACCATCAGACAGGAAGAGGAGGCAGAGGAGGCGCACCGGGAGCTGGAACAAACCTTCTGGCTGGTCTAAACGCCCCCGCGGCCCTGGCTCTCTTGAGACTCAGAATCCTCATGGCCTCCCTCCTTTGGGGTTAATCACTGCTTCGTGAGGCCCGGAAAGGTTTTCATTTCTTCACTTCCCGCGTCTGTGTCCTCAGGCCACAGAGGAGAGAGGGTCTGCCTTTCTGATGGACGGAGGAGGCGCAGGCCCTGTAAAAGCCTGATTGGGAATTCATCAATGAGCCCGTCGGGAGGAGGAAAGAAAGTCAGGAGGGAACACTTTTCTCGCGGGGGGAACCGATCTTCCTGGGCGTATGATTCGCAGATAGAAATCAGCTCGTCAGCGCCAACCGCGCCTCTATAGGCCCGCCGGGGTAGGGAGGGTTTGGGGCCGAGATTGAGAAATGTCATCAAGGGGGGCGGGCACCTCGAGGCTCGGCAAGCTCGAGGAGGAGGAGGGGGAGGGAGGAAGGAGGGGGAGGAGGAGGAGGAGGAGCAGGGGGAGGAGGGGGAGGAGGAGGAGGAGCAGGGGGAGGAGGGGAGGGGCGGGGTCACCCCGGGGGGGGGGGGAGCGTCTCCGTCCAATCGCGAGGAGCCGGCGGGCGCCCGAGGGGCCGACCCGGGGGAGCGGGAGAGCTGAGTCCGGCCCAGGTCCCGGTGCCCAGACCCGCGCCCCCGCCGCAGAGGAGGCCGCTCGGCCCGAGCCCCCGCCCCGCCATGGCCTTCGCCGGGCTGCGCAAGGTGCTCATCAGCGACAGCCTGGACCCCTGCTGCCGCCGGATCCTGCAAGATGGAGGGCTGCAGGTGGTGGAGAAGCAGAACCTGAGCCCGGAGGAGCTGATCGCCGAGCTGCAGGTGGGGCGCGGGGCTGGCGGGGGGCCCGCCCCACCCGGCATCCGCGGGTCCGGGGCCCCGATTTGGAGTTGGGGTTGGGAGAGGAGGAGGAGCACGGGGCGGCGGGGGGCGGCGGGACACAAACTTTCCGCCCCGTTGGCAGGCCTCGCCCCCCCCCACCCCGTGGCCCGTGCAGGCCGCTCGCGGGGCGTCCCCGCCGCTCCCCGGGGCGCCTTCGCGGGGACCCGGGGAAGGGACGCCCGAGTGGGCTCCCCACGGGGAGCTCGGGGACCTGCGATCCGCACCCCTCACCCCCACACCCCA
This sequence comes from Cynopterus sphinx, assembly GCA_030015415.1. Classification (NCBI taxonomy): domain Eukaryota; kingdom Metazoa; phylum Chordata; class Mammalia; order Chiroptera; family Pteropodidae; genus Cynopterus; species Cynopterus sphinx. The sequence continues at coordinate 39,220,586 of CM057392.1, forward strand.
TCAAGCCCGGGCTCGCCCGGCCCCGGCCCCGACCGCGCCTTCCCTGGGGGCGGGGGTGCGGATGGGGGTGGGGGTGGGGGGCCCGGCCGAGCCCCGGCCTCGAGGAGCCGCGCGGAGGCGGCTGATGCAAGACCGCGGGGCGCTGTCGCCGCGCGGCCTCCCGGGGCGGGATGGGGGCCCCGGCCTCGTGGCTGCGCCGGATCCGATCCCAGGCCCCCCCCCCGGAACCCGATTTCTGAGCGACTCTTGCCCCGGGGCTTGCGGGGGGTCGCCGAGCCTCGGAGCCGCCCCCCCCCGCCCCGCGTGTCGGGGTGTGAGCGGGAGGGTGTCGGGGTGGGCAGGGGCGCCGCGAGCTCCGCTGCCCCCCCCCGTCTGGGCCCCTCACTCCAGGCCCTGCGCCGCCCCTGCACGGCCCCCAGCGCCCCGGGGTGCCTCCGCCCGCCCCGACTCCCACACCCCACAGCGGGGCCTCCCCCCCCACTCGGGGGTCCCTAAATCAGACCCCGGGGGCGGCTGCCGGGGCAATCGCGGGGGCCGGGCCTGCACCCCCCCACCCCCCCCGCACCCCCATCCGCATGGCCCTTCTCAGGGGACCCTCCCCCTCCACGCCGCCCCCCGGGCTCCGGCCTCGCCCTGCTCCGCGGAGAAGTTTCTGGCGGGGCCCGACCTCCCGGGAGCCTGCGGGGCCGCGGGGGACCCCGGGCCCCCACACGGGTGGCGCCGGCGCAGCCCCCCACTCCCCTCCCACCGGGAGCCCCGCGTCGGGGAGGGGGCCCTGCGGGGGGCGGGGCCCGGAAGGGGTGCGCAGCGCGTGGAGAACAATGGGAGGCCCCGCGGCGGCGCGGAGGGGCGCCCTGGGGTGCCCTGAAGTCCCGATGTCGGCGAGGGGCACAGAGGGGGTGCAGGGGGCCCAGCCCAGGCCCCGAGGCCCCTCTTACAGGTGCTGCGAGCGGGCCCGAGAGGGGACCCGGCTGCCAGGCACCCCGGGGTGCGGGAGGGGGCGCCCAGCCTCTGAGGCTGTTTTTCTGCAAAATGTTCCCTCCCAAGGCGGCCCCTGGGGGGGTCCTCCCTCCCGCCTGCGCCCCTTTGTCCCCCCCCCCGTGCATGTTCTGCCCCCCCACCCCACCCCCGTGCGTGTCCTGCCCCCCCACCCCAGTTCTTGTCCTGTGTCCCCCCCCCATTTAAGTCTTTTTATCGCTTAAGGAAGCCTCGAGCCTGCACCGGGCCCAGCCCCCACGTGGGCTCCTTGGGATTCCGGGCCCAGGGCTCGGTCCGGCCCCCAGAGGGGCCCTGTCTGTGCAGACCTGAGGCGAGTCCCAGCTAGCCCGTGGCTGGGCAACGAGGCCGACTGACCGGGTCACGAGCCTTTAAAGATGCACCTCTCAGGGCCGTGCGGGCAGGAGGGGGCTGTGTGCCCTGAGACTTGGTTCGCCTTTGTGGTGTGTGTGTGTGTGAGTTTAAAAATCACCACGGCACCACGTGTTTCTTGGGAAAACACCAGCTTGGAGTCATAAAGCATCTTGCTAGAAACTCAGAAACTCTCAGGCTGTGCACCCCTCTCCCGTCAGCCGGTGTCACATCTCAGATCTCCTAGGCAGGAACATGTAAATCCCAACCACGGATCCGCGCTTTTACACGAAACGACGACCCCCAGTCAGAAGGTGATCTTACGCCACCACTCCCTGTCCACATACGTAGGTGGACACACACACACACACACAAGGTTTCATGGAATAATGCCTTTACTGTAGGCGATGCATTTGCCTGTTTTCTTCCGCTTCGTTAAATGGCAGTGCTGGTCAGAGTCCCCTAGACCGCTGGCCCTGGTGATGCATTTACTTAGCCTGAGCACATTTACATCTTCACCCCAGAACTTTAGGAAAGAGAAAGAAGGGGATACGTTTTCCACGCAAGAATCCGTCTTTTGAAAAGTTCCAGCCCGTGCACTAGGATGAAGTTTTCCAAAGCGAAATCTTAATCAGTGTCCCGCGGACTGTGCGAAACAGTGCCTACCTGCATCCTCTGTGGCTAAGGAACGGGAGCTGAAAGTTTCCTTTGTCCTCCTCAGTGGTTTAAGTCGAGAGGTGCGGAAAACTCAGGCAACCCCACGGCCAAGCCTGCCCTCCTTGGGAGAGGAGGAGGCCTGTGTGAACTGGAGGGATGGGAGTGGGTTCCCGCTGCTGAGTTAGCAGAGTTGGGCAGGAGCAGCCATAAATCCAGCAGAAACAGTGGCCTGCTGTTTTCCAGCTCTAGGGCAGCTGAGGGGTGGCGACAGGGAGGAGGGAGCGCCCGTTACAGCCTGTGCTCACACACTGATCCCCACTCCGGGAGCAGTGGACTGCAGATGGGTGCCGTGTCGGGAAAGGCACGTTCCCGCCCCCGGCGTGCCAGTGAAGACCTCAGGATGCTGGAGAAAAAAGTTGAGAATCCAGAATCACGGCGAACGACACAGAGGGTGTTTGTGGATTTGCAAAGGGCCTGGCAAAGGGCGGTAGTTTGCATAAGTCCGGGAGCGGCGCCAGACTTTGGAGGGGTGTCGCGCGGCCTGAGGAGAGGATGGCGCTCGAGTGCCTGGGTGTTGAGGAATCAGTGGGCGATGCTGTCGGTCAGTTCGTGCGTATTGAGTGCATCCGTGGATGGTGCAGCTGAATGAAGCGGGCAGTGGAGGATGGGAGAGGCCTTGGAAGCCGAGGCAGTCAGGCCAGGCCCGGTGGGGTCTGCTGGGAGAGCGTCTTCAAAGCAAGCTCTGGTCTGGCTCAAGACTTCAGATTTCTTGGCTTCAAAGCAGGCTTGTTCATGGGCACCACCGTCGAGGGAAAGGTAGAAGGGCTACGGGGTGCATCTCCCTACGGGCGATCCTTCCACAGACTGCACTGGTGAGACAAATAGGGCTGATTCTGAGCTGTCTTCAGGGCCCGCGAGGGTGGGGTGGACCGCTGGGGGCCTGCGTCCTGCCCGCACAGCCAGTCCTTTCTATGGGAAGAGGTCCCCAAGGGTTGGGGAGGGTGGTGGTTCCCTAGTGTTTTTATAAATTACTGGCCACTTTGCTTTATTTTATTTTATTTTTATTTTGTTAATTAATTAATTTATTTATTTTTATCGTGTTCTTTGGCATTTAAAAAATTGATTTGTAGGAAGTCTTGATCCTGTTTGCTGATGGATGTTTCTTCTGTTCTATACATGACGAGGAGGAGGAACTTCAGTATCGCGCCTGTTCCCTGCCTTTCACTCTGTTTATGGGATTTTTTTCCGTACGGAAGTTTACATTCCAACTGTGATCAAATGTGTTGGTATTTTCTTTTTCGGTTTCTGGGGTCTGTACCTTGCTTAGGAAACTCTCCCATCCCGAGATCATAAAAACGTCCCCTTACATTTTTTCTAATGCTTGTACTTAAAAAGTTCTTATATGATATTCTTCCATTCATCTGGATTTTGAGAAATCTACAGCAAGGTAGGCAGTTTTCCTAATACCATTTCTTGGGTGGATCGTCCTTTCCCCCATCAGTTTGAGTTCTGCCTTTATTATTTTCTAAATTCCCACACACGCACGGGTCTGTGTGTTTAGTGCCTATTTGGTTCTGATAGTTGGTTTTGCCAATTTCTGAACATTTTTCTCCTGAATCCCGATATGCCCTTCCTTTTCAGAAAACTGCTTTTTTTTTTTTTTTTTTAAAGAACAAATTTATTTCTCACCATTCCAGAAGCTCGGAAAACTCTCAAGTGCTCCCACATATAGATCTTAAGTCTCTTGGTCGCAGTCGAATAAGAGATTTCTGATGCTGGATTTGTAGTCGTGGGACATGTCTGACCCTTGGGGCAGGACTGTGGGGTTTTGGGGGGAATAGGTTTGCATGGGCCTCTCAGATCACGGGATCCACTTATTGAGACCGTTTTATTGAACGTCAGCTGTTAAAACAGTCTTCGCGTTAGGGATGCAGGACATACGCGAGAAAAGCAAAGTGCAGGTCAGAGGACAAGCCCGCGTGAACCAGGTGATGCAGGAACAGGGGGAGACGGGGATGGGACCCAGGGCTGTTGGCAGTGCTTTCACGGGAGGGATGTTTACTGTGCCCTGAAAGCTCGGTACTGTGTGGCCAGGCAGGGGGCACTCGAGTGGGGGACAGACAGCAGTGTCCCCTTTGCCGGGGCGTCGGCTGATGTTCACTGGACATTCAGAGGGCCTTCGGGCTCCCAGCTGGTGCTGGCTGGGTGTTGGCAGTCGGCCCTGAGCGGGTGGCTCCTGCCATTCCCTCGACCTTCCCATGCCTGGACACGCTGCGGTCACACCACACACGTGCATCTGGCCGAGCCCCTCGAGGGCTGGGGCCGTGACTTACCTGGTGCTGAGAGTCTAGCACACCTGTAGGTGGCGGGAAGAAAGGGGGAGGGCAGGAGGAGGAGAATGGGCAGCCTCGGTTGTGTGGGGCTTCGACTTTTCATCTGTGAAATGGGGTGGGCCCGATGCTGGTACGTGCTTTCCTTGAACTTCAGGTTTCGAGGTTTCTGTTTCAGAACCGCAGACGTGAAAGGGCTTGACGCGCCTCTGAGGGGTCCTGCGTCGAGCCCCCCACCAGCTCCTGAACCGTCATCCCGGTGCTCACGAGCTTCATTTCTCTTCTCCCCTCAGTGGAGAAAAAGTAGCTCTTTGCTCTCTCTCTCTCTGGTCACCTTCTCCCTGGCCCTGGGAGCCACATTCCCGCTGGCCTCTCTGTTTAGTATCCCCGTGGTGAGGAGGGAAGAGGGAAAGTTCTGGTGGCCTCCAGCTGAGAGCTCCACTGAGGCCAGTGCAGAGACTTGCACCCATGGGAGTCCGATCAGATGTGGGAGGGACCCTAGAGCCATCCGTTCCAGGCCTTTTATTTTTACAGACAGTGACCAGGGATGGGGGTGACATCACCTGGGACCAGAGGGCAGCTTTCCAGTTCCCAGCTCGCGGCTCGCTCACCCACCTGGGCCAGCCAGTCTGGGGCAGGGCACGTCACCTGCTTCGTTTCCTGAGGCGCCTGTGGCAGCCCATCTTGGGGGTCTAGCTTAGCCCTAGGAAAGAGCTATGACGAATACGGAAAGTCACATTTTCCACGTAGGTATATCTTTGGTCTGATGTTGCCTGAGTTTCTGGGCTTCCTTTGGTCTCTATTTTCGGAAAAGGTTTTCTTTCCTCCGTCTTTCCTTTTGCTCTATTTGCCATCGTGAGACGTGTGCCTTCCAGGTGCCAGGCGTGGGGCCTCCAAAGCAGAATTGGATCCCACGTCTCCCCTTCCGTCCCTGGGGTCCGTGGAGGTGGTGATGCCCACCGAGCAGGTGCTGACCCTGTTCCGTGTCACCGCTTCCTCCCACACAGCCGAGGAGGCTGGCGCTCAGGTTCCTGGCTTGTACGGGATGGACTTGGGTTCGAACCTGGGCCTGACTGAAGGCGGACCCTTCCTCTCCGTGGATCCATCCAAAGTCGGCCAGCACGTGGCCCCCACTTGGCGGCAAAGAAGCTCTAGAAGGTCCTCCAGATCGACTCTGTGGACCCAGACGTTTTTTTTTTTCTGCCTCAGGACTGCGAAGGCCTCATCGTCCGCTCGGCCACCAAGGTGACCGCCGATGTCATCAACGCGGCTGAGAGGCTCCAGGTGGTGGGCCGGGCCGGCACCGGGGTGGACAACGTGGACCTGGAGGCCGCGACGAGGAAGGGCATCCTGGTCATGAAGTAAGTCGAGGGGGCCGGGCTGGGTGTGGAGCCTGACCACAGGGAGGGAGGGCAGAGCCCGGCTCAGAAAGGAGGGCTTCCTGGAGGAGGCCTGGTCCCAGCTGAAACCGGACACCTGGGCGATGCTCGGTGGGGTTCCAACGTGGACACTCTGTCATCTCGAGATGTTTCCAGCCCCTCAGATGCCCTGGGTCTGCGGCCTGATTGGGGGTCAAAGGTTTTGGCAAACTGACCTATGCTCTCTGCTCCAGCCCTGCCCGCCCCCCATTGTTCTGGCTGGAGCCAGGTATTCTTAGCTCCGCTTTGATGCTTATCTCCTATCTCCAGGGTAGATAGAGTGACTCCCGGGTTAGATAGAGTGACTCCCACTTCGCATTCTTTCTCTGTCTCACTTCCCTCTGGAGCCAGGACCTCAGTTTCTCTTTCCCACCCCAGGGCCAGGAGGAAAAGGGTCCCCAGCAGAGCTGGTTTTTGCAGAAATCCAAGGCAAAGGTCTTGTCGGCATGCCAGGGCGTGGTGACACGCGTTTCTGGCTCCCGTCTGGCACTTGGCTGGGGAGGCAAGACTGTCCCCGGTCCCTTTCTCAGTCCTCGAGCCTTGTCTTGTCCCTAGAGACCCTCACTATCCTACAGTCCTTTCCCCCACGCCCCCCCTGTAGGGAAGGGGTTGGCTGACTGGTCGTGTGACCGACACTACCCTGCAGTAGGAATGTTAGCTGCTAACCCGGCCGACGTGCTTGCCCCAGACCCAGGGGCAACAGCCCCAGCCCCTGCACCTCTTCCAGTGTCCCCATCCAGCCTGACCGCTGGGGCGCCAGGAAGCCAGGTGATCTTGTGGACAGACAGGCGCCAAGAATCCTTTTATCCTTTTTTTAATGTCTGTAGCATCTCTTGCCTTTTTTCTCCTTATAACCTTCATTTCCGGAGTGAAAAGACCCATTCGGGGAAGAAGGAGCATGAACAAGTGTGTTGATAATTCTTCCAAAAGCCAAAAAAAAAAAAAACTAAGCCTTTGAGAAAGCAGCATCCGTCCCCGGTTGCCGTCTCTCTTCTTTCTGTGAAATGGGCAGAGTCGGCATTGCTCTGCGTATGGAGGTGTGAGGAAGCTTTCTCACTCAGGGCTTGTCCAAGGGACAGGAAAGGTCACCGGGCGGAGACAGAAATATTGGAAAGCCTGGCCGGGCAGCTTGGTGAAGGCCAGGGGCGATGGGCTGACCTCTGCATCGGATGGACTTTCTCATCCCTCACGGGCTCAGCTTTGTTAAGACAGATTACGTGGAGCCACAGGTTATCTGCGCTCCCCGTGGGCAGGTAGACCCAGGGACGAGAGGAGAGAGAAAAGGACTGAGTCACGTAGGTCTCTCCCAGGCCTGTGCCTTGGGAGGAAGGAGTTGGGGTAGCGAGGCCAGGCGTGCGTCTCCCTCCGCGTGAAAACATCCAGGCCTGGGACGTGGGCAGGAGGACATCAGAGAACCCCGGGACGGTGACGAGGGGTTTGTGTTCCGAGTGGGTACGCTCACGGAGCCAGGGAGAGTGCGTGGCACATACTCAAGGCTTTCCGCTGGGACAGGCGTGGGAATACTGGGTCTGGGCTCACTCCTGTCCCCTCTCGTCTTTGCTCCTCAGCACCCCCAACGGGAACAGCCTCAGTGCTGCGGAGCTCACCTGTGGGATGATCATGTGCCTGGCCAGGTAGGTCCCCGACGTCTCGGCAAAGCCAGTCCCTCTGGTAGGTCAATTATCATGACTTCCCGAGCGACGCGACCGGAGAAACTTAGAAATGTTTCATGCAGACCGCTAAGAACAGTGACACGGAAAGACAGACAGAACGCACTTTACCTTTTCCTCTTCGTGCAAGTCAGGCCAGCTGTCATTTGCTGCTCGGAGGGCCCGTTCCCCCATCATGGTCCCCTAGCTGACCGGCCTGGTGAGGACCCCGAGGGCTCTGTCCCACTGGGTCAGAGGCACTTTGTCTGCCAGGCTAGCCTCGCTGAGCAGGGAGCAGTCCCTCGAGGCCAGTCGTTGTCAGTAATGACCGAGGCCCCATGGGCCAGAGCCCGAGAAGGAGCCTCTTCCCTAAGCTTTGCTGAGTTTCTGCATGAGCCTGTGGGGCCCTGATGGCAGAGCGGATCCCTCGCTCTCTGTCTCTGTCCCTCTGCCGCGCACCTTGCCACTCCTCGGGGGGCATGCCTGGCAGACGTAGCGGCCGTGACACCTCACGTCACGCCTCCGTCTTGCGCTGGCGGGGCCCAGCCCAGGCCCACCTAACAACCTGTGCTCGTCCTCGCAGGCAGATTCCCCAGGCGACGGCTTCGATGAAGGACGGCAAGTGGGAGCGGAAGAAGGTGAGTGGCTCAGCTGGCCTCGCCCGTGGGCTCCGCGCCCGAGGCCCAGGCCCGGTGCCGACTCTGGCTTCTCCGCCTGCTTTCTGCAGTTCGTGGGAACAGAGCTGAGCGGGAAGACCCTGGGGATTCTCGGCCTGGGCAGAATCGGGAGAGAGGTGGCCACCCGGATGCAGTCCTTTGGCATGAAGGTGAGAGGTGGGGGGACCCCTGTGAGGTTTGGCCTCCCGAAGGCGCGGTGGAAGAGGCAGCTGCGCTTGAGAGACGCTGAAGGCTTTTGTCCCAGGAGGGCTTGACTCCTGCACCCCCTTGGGGAGCCCCCGACTTCAACAGGGAGGGCGGGAGTGGTGGCCTGCTGCCGTGGACACGTGAGCTCCAAATCTGGGGATACTTTGCGGGGGAGGTTGCAGCTTCGGGGTCCCAGGGGAGAAGGCAGAGCCCCTGTACCCTGCCGACGGCCCCTCCCTGGCTGCGACAGCCTCCTTGTCTCGCTGTGTCTGTGGCCTGGGGCGATTCAGAAAACAGGAGCCAACTGATGCCACTTAAGGGAGCAACTGTCCGTCCATCTTCCTGCTCCACTCCGTTGTCCACAAGAGGGGATGGTAGGGCCCACGGTGGTTTGCGGACCCCACCGGGTTTCAGAAACCGTCCCCGCCTCCCCCACGAGGCCTTGCGTTGTCCTGCTCTGGTGCAGGATAGGCTTCTGGTGCAGGGAGGGTTGTAGTCAGCATCAGCGCCACCCCCTGGGGTCAGTCTGGGAGACCTACGGGGGGGGCACTCAGCCGAGCGAGGGGAGCCACAGGGGTGCCCGCACAGGCCGGAGTGACTGCCGGCGGATGTCTCTGTGTTTGCTGTGGCTTTCGAGGCGATTGTGGGGTCAAACGGCAGCCGGGGAGGCTTTAGTTAAACATTAAGGAAAACAGTTCTGAGCGTCCTATCGTTTCGGGTCGAGGGAACTGCACGGAGCACCGCTGCAGAATCTTCCCGGCCTCCCTCGCCCCCTCCCTCCATGTCTGTCCCTCTCACCTTCGTGGGGTTAGAAGGGACCTTACGGGGTTGACCTCTGGAGTTTGTCGGTCTTTGCCGGGGGCTCGCGGCGAATGGATGGCAGACGAGAAGCCAGGCGGGCTCCCCGTTTTACCACACTGACCTTCGTCCTCCCCCTCCTGCCTCCGTTCCCCGCCGTGTTTCCTTCCAGGCAGCCAGACATCTCTCCCGAGCCTCAGCTCCGGGAAGGGCAGGTCTGTTTTTCTAGATCTCCGACAGAGGGGGGTGTGTCGCCGCCAGATCCATTGTTCCTGAAAACAAACCACAGCCAGGGGGTGGCAGGGCCCTAAGCCCCAGGGAATACTTTCTCCTCCTGCCTCTGTGAGGGATCAAGGTATAAAGGTTTGGCTCACGGGACGTGCGGGTCATCGAAAAGCAGGGTCAGGGGTCAAGTGAAAACTCAGAAGCACACAGAATCCAGGGGGCCAGTGCTCGCTTCATTGATGATGCTGAGTCTGGGACGGGCCAGGGCCCCCCGTTCTGTTCTCGGGCCCCTTCCCCGTAGAGCCCAGCACGTTGGATGCTCATTGTCAAGTCAAGGACTGGAGACGTGGCCAGTGACTTATCCCAGACGAAAAGCCCCACCCCGGTTCCTGTGTCATCGAAGTGACTGGTAGTTTCGTGTGTCCCTCTGGCGGCCCTCGGCCACGCAGCCACTGTCCAGAGCTGTTTCCGAGAGGCCCAGGGGCTTGTAGGACCTTGAGCATCAGCTGCGAAGTGACCGACACCCACAGACGTGTGTCTGATTTAAAGAGATGTCCAGAGCCTCCTCGGGAGTGTCAGTCTCTGCTGCTGGGCCCACCCCGCACGCATGCCCAAACGGTCCCTTCCCAGCACGGCCTCGAGGGCCCGGGTGCCTCCCTTGGGGCTTCTGTCCACACATCTCTGGGGGGTCACTGTGCTGTCTCGCTTCGGGGACATGCTCTTTGTAAACCCCCCAAACCTGCCTTGTGGCTTCCCCTCCAGCCCCTCAAGAGCTCCCTGGCTCTGGCCATTCCGGGGTGACCCGGGTCATGTCTCCGTGCCCAGCCACCGGGCCCCCTAGCCCGTCTTTGTCTCAGGGCGGAGGGAGGATGGACGTCAGTGGATGTTCGGGCAGTTGTGGGGAGCCCGATTTCCGAACGGGCAAGGAAGGAAGGTTCTTGAACAAATCGTGGAAGGGATGGCGTATCGGTTTCCAGGTGTAGGAAGCGGGGGTCAGTGCTGACGAAGCTGCTGTCGGCTGGCCTCGCTCTGCCTTTGGAACCCGGCGGGAAACTAGTGGAGCCTGGAGATTAGGTGTCACGAACCTCGGCCGTTTAAGATCACATAGCAGTGCGAAGGCGTCTTCACGAAAACTGAAACACAGATCAGGGCCTCCCTGATGCCCATCCGAGTCCTGGTCTCCGCGGGCAACGTCATCCTTCCCGGGCGTGTGCGCAGAAGGCGGGCGTCCTCCCCCGCGGACAGAAGCCCGAGCGTGTCGCTGAGGTGGAAACAGGCGTCTCGGGACAGACAGGTTGGCCGTGCGTCTAAACCCTCATGTGGGACTGTTGTGTAGACAGATTGCTTCGCCGTCCGCTGGCTGTCCCGGTAACGTGGACCGGTGGGTTGTTTGCGGGTGTGGACGTCGGCGGGACGTGGGTGCCGAGGGTCGGTGAGTAGCTGGTTGGATCCGTTTCCGTCTGCGGGGAGAGTGCACAGGACGGCTCCGGGGCCCTGCCTCGTCCTCCATGCCCATCGGCAGCCTGAGGGTGACAGGAGGCAGGGAGAGGTGGTTAACGGAAAAGTGCCGAATCGGGCCCTAAAACAGCGAGGCTGGAACGGTTAGGCACCCGGACTGGCAGCGTTGCGAGTCTACCTCTCCGTGCCCTTCCATACGGACCCCAAAAGCAACTAGACGAGGGTGGGGTGTCGAGGCCCTTTCAAAAGCTTTTCTGGGGGGAAAGGCCTTCGGCCGACCAAAGCGAAGTGTGCTGGACAGTGGTGTGGCTGAAAGGGAAGGTCGTGCTTGCGACCTTGGCAGCTCGAGCAGAAGTGTGGCCTCCGGAGCAAGGGAGGTGACGTTCCCCGTGCCCTGCACTGGGCAGCCAGGGGCCCCAGGCCTTGCGGGATTGCAGCTCTGGGGACAGGAAACGGCGAGGGCCTCTCGTCCTGCTTCCCGCGGGCAGGTTGACGGCGTCGGGGTTCCAAGTCAACCCTCGAGAGTCACAGTGGGGGCCTTCGAACAGCCAAAGGGCAGCCCGTGAAGCGTCGTGTTCTTTAACGAGCGAACCCAGAGGGACCAACAGGAGCAAGCCAGAGGCGACAGCTGTCGACGGGGGCTGGCCCCAGACGGAGTGGGTGGGCTCAGGCGAGGGCGGTGCACCCGGGAGGCTGGCCCAGCGCTGGGCCGGCACGTGAGCGGGCACGTGAGCATCGGCAGGGACGTGGGTGCCCTCGACAGCCTGACGCCTCTGAGCACCCCCCACACCGTGGCTGAAGACGCAGAGTGGTCCAGGGGGCAGAGGGGACGCTGAGTTGTTCTGGTCGACGCCTGGACGGGCGTGGGCAGCCCTGCGAAGCGTGAGGAGGTCATTCTATCGTCCCCTTCCCTCCCTGGCGCCTGAGGGGTGTCCCGTGCCCTGATCTGTCACCCCGGCTGTTGGTCATGGAGAGAGCTGCCGGTGGATGGCTAACCTCGACCCATTCCACGGGGTCACGGCTTAAGAGCCGATCCCTCCACATCACGGGAGTCGCAGGGAGATGTTGGGGATGGGCTGGCCCTTTGCCCTCCTCGCCCTGGTCACTCAGCGGCGTGTGTCGGGGCTGGTGGTGGGGGAGCCTGCCCACGCTGCCGCCATGCCCCACGGGCACGGGCCGGGAAGGATCCCTGACGCCGCCACCGCGGAGCAGCCGCCGGATGGCTCTGAGCCACGTGGCGCAGCTGGGGCTTTCGGGATGGTTCTGGCCGCCGGCAGCCTGCTGGGCTCCGACTCATCCAGGTCTTAGCCTTTAGAGGATTTTCCGGTTTTGCTCAGGAGCCTTGTGGATCACAGGTGATAACATCGGAGGCTCAGCTCATTCGCCCTGGCCCGGGCCCCCTGGAATGTGTCCGCAAGCCCAAGCCGGCCAGGCCAGGCGTCGCTGAGCCCTGCCCTTCCTTATCAGGGCTTCTGTGGCCAGCAGACCAGCCCCTCCTCACAGTTTCTTTGTGGCCGGTGTTGTGCTGAAGTCGACTTAGCCCAGAGGGATGGACGTTGGCCCCGAGGCACCCCGGGTTGTTTCAGGCCCGGCCGATGTCTCCTGAGGTCTGCGGGTTAGACCCTGCGCTCCGGTCACCCGTGGCGGGGACCTGTCGTCATCCCAGTTGCAGATAAGGAAACCGGGGCCCAGGAAGGTTCTAGGACGTGCTCAAGATAATGGGACCAGGACCGGGTGGTGGAGGCCAGCGGGGATGGAGGGTCCCCCGCCTCCTGGTCTGGGGCTCCCTGCCCTCCGTGGGCCGGCACGGCCGGCTGCAGGCCTGGTCTGTGTCAGTCCCCGGGCCGTCGCACTGGCCTCAGCCTTCCTCCTGACAAACGCTCTCCTGACCAGTTTCCTGCTGCCCCGGACGGTGACCCTCACACGCTTCCCGGGGCCTGGACAGGGGCACAGGAGGGGTCCAGGAAGGCGGCAGGTCTGGATCCATCTGGCTTTATACAGAGTTTCTGTTGAAGATGTCGCTGTCGGGCGTGGGGAGAGGTGTGATGCTGAGCTGAAAACACTGGGCTACGGGGACGGGGAGGTGGGTGGCTGGGCTCCCTTGCTGGGTCCCCTTCTCCTGAAGGCGTCCTCGCTGTCGGGCCACAGCCGAGCCAGAGGGACCCGGACCAGGCCTGCCCAGCCTCCAAGGCTGCCCTGAGACACCCGCCGGGAGGTCAGCCTGGAGCAGCACTGCAGACGCTGGGCTTCCTCCGTTGCCCCAGCCTCTGGGGTGTGTCCTGGGGCCGGGGTCGAGGTGGGGGTCCCCTTTACACACCCTCCCCCTGGGCACAGGCCTCCGGTGGCGCGTCTCTGATGTTGCTCCCACGTCTGTGCACAAGGACGTCCACTGCCTCCCAGACGTGTCGGGGCCTGCTCGGGCACTGGTCTCCCGGGCCTGAGGTCACCCTCCTGACTCCCCGCAGCGTGGTCTCCTGGCGCCCGGACCCCGACTCCCAGCTGAGCGCGGGTGGCGCCTGTGAGCAACGGGTCTCCTCCCTTGGTCTGCCCCTGTGGTTGTCTGCGGCTGCACTTCTGTGTCTCTGGGCAAGGAAGCTGGGCCGGGGCCTCTGGAAGGGGCTCGTCTCCTCCTCCCCATCCCGCTCCTCTTTAGCCCCGGCGCCTGCGGTGGGGACCCTCCCTCCAGGCAGCCCCAGGCGTTGCTCGGCTTCTGAGTGCTCAGTCCTGTGAAGTCGCTCCATCAGGCGTGGCTCTGTGACCTCCGTTGGGGTCCTTTGTCCTCTCCCCAGTCCCCATGAAAAAAAAAGGGCATTTGGATTAGAGAACAATGGGGCCGTTGTTCCAGCCAGCCTCAGAGCGGGCGGACAAAGAGGGCTTGTGAGAGCAAGGGCACGGCCTCCCCTCGCTGGACGCCTCTCTCCCCTTGTAAGGAACGAGAAGGTTCCTTCTGAAGGGATGGCCCCGTGGGCACGAGCCGCTGGTCCTGTAGGGCCCGGGGTCGGGGGCGGCAGCCTCTTTCCCCAACACCTCCCCGATGGTCGGGTGGGGCCCACGTGGCTTTCCTTGTTCCACGGGGCTGGCGACCGAGACGTGGTCCAGAACCAACACCCTGTTCACAGCCGTTTTCAGTTTTTCTCCGGAAGCGCTGAGTTCAACGCAGCCACCGTCACGTTCTAAAGTCACCCTTTTGCATTTCCCTAACTTCAGAGGAGGTTCGTGGTCAGTGGGGGAGAGGTAGGAAGCCTCGGGAAGCGCACAGGAGAAGCACGGGAACTCCGCCACGCAGATAGGCTTTCCGTCCTTTCCGTCCTTTCCGTCCAGCCCTGGGCCAGCCCTGGGCACGGCCCCGCAGGGTCACGGGAACGTCCTTCCCAAGGTCTAGTGCATTCTCAAGGTCCGAGCAGGGGATGCTGTTGAAATCGCCCACTCGGCTCCTTTGCTTGGGTCCAGGCCTCCTGGCTCCAGAGCTCTCATCCACGGTCCCACAGGCCCCCCGGCCCATCGGCCGGCCTGCCTTCTCGACCTCGATGCATTTCAGGGTTTTTGGCTCCGACGCGGCTTCCCCCCCCAGCCGGTGTGGACGACCTGGGCCGTGCTCGTGGAGAGAGCTGTGGGAAGGTGTCCTGGGTGGGGGCTTGCCACCGGGTGCTGGTCCTCCCTTGACACCCGAGGAGAGCAGGCTCCGGGGTCACAGCATCCAGTTCGTGTCCTTGGTCCTCCTTCCTCCCGCCTCCGAGCTCTCTGCTCCAGCTTCCCTTCTTCTCGTCCTCGCCGGTCCACGACGACCTGTGGCCGTGAGGTCGATGAAGTTCATCCCCCGAGTGTACTGCCTCCCCCTGGGAGTTGACCCCCCCCCGGGGTCAACCTTTCTGCCTTCTCAGCAGCCTCAGGAAGGCCCCTGTGCTCTGGGGGTCCACCTCCTCCCCAGACCAGGGATTTCCCTGGGTTCCTCCCCGTCCTCGGTGCCTCGACGTCTCCCGCTCCTCCTCTGACGTCCTCGTTCCTCACCACCTCGGGCTCTCCAAGGCCAGGTGCATTCTAGGCCTTATTAAGAGGACCCACCGGTGCCTGCAGGGGTGCTTCGCCCCTCCCCGTCGGGGCTCCTTCCCCTCCCTCCCCCCTCGCTCTGCTGAACAAGTCAGTGCACCTGCCTGTTTGCTGGCCCCGTGGGACCTCCGGCTGCACCAGCTGCCCCCTCCCTTTCCTGGTTGGACCCGTGAACGTGCCACTCACGGTGGCTCCTCACACGAGCATCCTCCCTCACGTGGGCTCCGTAAAGGCGTCTGAGTCTCGCCCGTCCAGCCCCATGGGCCGTGCTTGCCTTTGTGGCTGAGAGCCTGGGGACAGACGGGGCTCCCCCCTCTCCCCTACGGTGCGTAAGCCCCGCGGCCTTCAGCTCCGAAGCAGAACGACAGTCGGGTGGCCCCCACCCCGTCGTATCGTCGTGAGACGTACAGGGGCGTCCGCAAACAGCGTAGCGTCCGGCGTCTGGCTCCTGCTCAGTGGCACCCGTAGTGACAACACAAAGTGATCTTTGTGTCCCTTTCCCCCTCGCCAGACTGTCGGGTACGACCCCATCATCTCGCCTGAGGTCTCGGCCTCCTTCGGCGTGGAGCAGCTGCCGCTGGAGGAGATCTGGCCCCTCTGCGACTTCATCACGGTGCACACCCCTCTGCTGCCCTCCACGACAGGTAGGTGTGTCCCTGCCTCGTGGGTTGGCTGCAGAAGCCACAGACCAGATGCCGGTGGCCCCATGCTGGGGTGGGGGGTCTCCGCAGACGCTGGTGACCAGCTCTGAGGTTAGGGCCCCCCCACCCCCCAGATGTGGCAGCATCAGCATGGCCGTGCCTGGTTAGACGCCCCGCACGGTGGGGGGGCGGGGCCGGGCATTGTGAGGTCACGGTCGCCGCGGGTGCTTGCTCCCCTCCCCCAGGCCTGCTGAACGACAGCACCTTCGCGCAGTGCAGGAAGGGGGTGCGCGTGGTGAACTGCGCCCGGGGGGGCATCGTGGACGAGGGCGCCCTGCTGCGCGCGCTGCAGTCCGGCCAGTGCGCGGGGGCCGCGCTGGACGTCTTCACGGAGGTCAGTGCCCTTGGGGGGGTAATGGGGGGTCCGGGGGGCCCCGCTGTCCATGGTGAGCCGGAGGACTCATCACATTTGTGCCCGAAATCACACCTTTGGGGCCGGAGATGAGGCTCCGACAGTGCCCGGGGTCCCCACACGTCGTCCATCCGCCTCCCTTTCCCTTCCTCGCTCCCGCGGAGGGGTGGGGGGCCCCCAGGACAGGGGTCAGAAGGTCAGAAGCGTTCCCTGGGTCCCCAGGGCGGGCTGCCCTCCCTGGGGCACCCCCTCCGTGCCCCCACACCAGCTGGAGTGATGAGGGTGCATGTGCCTGGGGATCCCGTCCCCAATCCCGTCCCCTCTCTTGAACATCGGAGATCCAGGGGAAGGGCATGGACTTTGGACGAGCCCCTGGGGGGGTGGCGGGTTGCATCCCAGCCAGGTGGCCTTGGCAAGTCCCTGGCCCTCTCGGGGCCTCGTCGCGCTCCCTGTTCCCCGCCCAGGGCGCTCAGGGTGTTGGATTTGTGCTTCGGGCTGTCGTTCTCAGTGGGATCACGGTCCTCGAAGGTGGGATGTGCCTGGCCCCTGCCCTGCTGCCCTCGGGCACCGCAGAGGCTTAGTACTATGCTGCCTGGACTTCAAGGGCCACGTGGCCCCAATCCAGGGGGAGGCAGCAGAGCCCTGGGGAGGACACGAGAAGCCAGAGGCCCAAGTGACGTCCCCAAGGGCACCACTTTGTGCTCAGTGAGCGGAAGGGGTGGAAGGGACGTTGGGCGTGGGGAACAGGCCTCCAGCTGGGCCCCGTCACTGTGCGGGGTGTCTGCAAAGGGCATGGCAGTAAGTGCCATCAGTGGGGGTGGGGTGGGGGGTATTAAGGGAAAAAGACCGGTAACGACAGCGGCGGCCGCTGGTTGAGAGCCACCGTGTGACTGGTGTGCGACGGCCGTGCCGACGTGAGGCAGGTGGCGTTAGCCCATTCACAGAGAGCGAGGCCGAGGCTCAGGGAGACGGAGATGGGCCCAGCGGCGCCTGGCGCTGAGTGGCGGAGCCGAGGTTTTCATCGGGTCACGGCTCTGTCCGTTCTGCTGTGGTCGGACCCTCACGAGGCGGCGGGCGATTGAGCCCAGCGTCCCCCACGGGGGAATAACAGGAGGAGGTGGCACCCCCCGCCTCGCCCCCACTTATCTCACGTGGGGTCAGTCCACGGCCGCCAACCGAGGGGGTCTCTTCTGGGCAGGAGCCGCCTCGGGACCGGGCCTTGGTGGACCACGAGAACGTCATCAGCTGCCCCCACCTGGGCGCCAGCACCAAGGAGGCCCAGAGCCGCTGCGGGGAGGAAATTGCCATCCAGTTCGTGGACATGATGAAGGGCAAGTCCCTGGCGGGCGTTGTAAGTGTCACGTGCGGGCCGGGGCCCGGAGGTCGGGAGGGGGAGCTGACGAAGGGGGCCTCGACGATGGCATGGTGCTGGCGGGGACCGGCAGCCGGGTCGTGACCAGGTTCTGGCCTGGGAGCTGAAGATGAGGGGCTCCTCCACGTCAGCCAGCCTCTGGGCGCGGTGGCCGGAGCCGCCCGTCACTAGCCTTGGTGGCCGAGGCCTGGCAGCCGGAGTCCGGCTCGGCCCTGGGACTCTGCAGCCTTGAGCAGAGACCGTGGCTCTTCCCAGGGTCCAGCCTCTAGAGAAAGGCCCCTCTGTTCCCCACGTGCTGCCTCGGGAGTGAAGGGCCATCACAGGGGGGTGAGGGCTGGACCCCGGGGTGGGGGCGGCGTGGGCAGGAACAAGCCCCGTGAGGACACCCCTCGTAGCCTGGGCTCCCCTTTCATCCTAGCACCCTGAGCAGGGACTCCCCTCCCCCATGTGTCCCCCAAACCCCGGTTAACGTCCCGTTCAACCGTTGGACGTTCCTAGAGCCCCAGTGGGTACCAGATTCTGTCACAGCCCTCAGGGACCCCGATGAATGAGGAAGGCGCAGGTCGCTTCCACGGAGACCTGCTTGTTGGTGGCTGCGGAAGCTGTCCCCGCCCCAAAGCCAGGCGGCCCTGGGCCTTCTGCTCCCCGCAGGAAGTCGGGCACAGGCAGCAGGCCCTTGTCTGGACGGGCGTGCCCTGTGCCACCTCGCCCCACTCCAGGCCTGTCCCCTCTCCGCAGGTCAACGCCCAGGCCCTCACCAGTGCCTTCTCTCCACACACCAAGCCTTGGATTGGTCTGGCGGAAGCTCTGGGGACGCTGATGCAAGCCTGGGCTGGGTCCCCCAAAGGGACCATCCAGGTGATAACGCAGGGTGAGCAGGGGTCGCTGTGGGGGGCGAGGGGGGCGGAGACTGCACCCCACTGCGTGTCGGCTGCAGGTCACGCGCAGTGAAGGGACCCTGAGGTGACCTTGGTCCTGTGACCCCGGCCTGGGTTCTCTCCGAGCATGGCTCTCGTTGGCTGCTGAGCGGGGACTTGGAGGGGGACAAAAGCCGTTGGGAAATACGCTAAATCTTCTTAATTTTCACACATCACGTTCGTGCGCTATTTTTAAGACGACGCACGTGTTTTGGGTGCAAGAGGGACCTCCACAGAGACAACGCGTCCCGTTAGGGGCAGCGGGAGTGGCTCGAGGCTCAGGACGGGACCTGGTTTGGGCCCTGTTGCTTACATGTGGTGTGGCTGTCCCTCCTCTGGTCCTTCACGTGTGACCTGAGAGTCCGGGTGGCTGTTTTGTGACAATATAAGGTGCCCTGAGTGGGCCACGGGGTGGGACCCGGAGCAGCACCCTCTGCTGGGCCCGGCCCTCTGCAGATGCTTGACAGACCTGGGCGGGCCCCAGTCCCCTCAGCCTGCAGAGGCTTGCCCTTCCCTTCCCGCTGACTGCTGGGCATCCGCTCACCTGGGGGAGACCGTGGGGCGAGGGCCGAGCCAGGGCATCGCCACGGGCCCGGGCGCCCAGGCCCCGGAGGAACAAAGCAGGGGCCTGGGCTGCAGCTGCCTCAGTTGTCCCCTGCGCTTCCGTTCCCCGAGGCTGGCCAGGGCACGAATGCCAGGCAGGGGTGGGAGTAATTTTTCAGGTGTCCCTTTGCAGCAGGCCAGGCAGGCCGGGGCGGCCAGGGCAGGGGTGCGGGGCCGGGGAGTCGGGCTGGGTTTTGGAGAGTCGTCCCTTAGAGGGTCCCAGGCGTCCCGGCCTGGACCCCACTACGCCTTCACCCGCTGGCTCTCCGCTCCCCGGAGTGAGGCATCACTGCCCGGCCACGAGGGGGTTGTGACCCCGAAAGCCAGGAGCCAGGGGTCTCCGGCTGTTCCCGTGCTGCTCCGTAAGCAGCGACCTTCCGGTGGCTTCTTTCGGTCCCAGGCACAGCCCTGAAGAACGCCGGCAACTGCCTGAGCCCCGCGGTCATCGTCGGCCTGCTGAAACACGCCTCCAGCCCGGCCGACGTGAACCTGGTGAACGCCAAGCTGCTGGTGAACGAGGCCGGCCTCAACGTGAGTGGGCCCTGGGCGCGCCCGGCCGCGGGCGCTGTCCGCCTGCAAGAGGTCGCCGTCCCCTGGGACGCGGGGATGCTGTCTGTCCCCCACCCCCCTTCCAGCGAGCTTTGGCCATGAGTGCGTCGTGGACGCGAGGCGGTGGCAGCACCCCCGTCCCGCAGCCGAGGAAACCGAGGCTGAAAGCTGGGGGGCAGGCAGCCCGGCCTCGGACCGTCCAGTGTCCCTTTCCCCAGACCCCGGCAGCTAGCCACACGCCCCTCAGCCCCCGCTGCCCTCGTGGCTTTTGTTTGGCTTCTGTCCCCCTGGTCCCCTTTGTAGGTCGACGTCTGTTTCTCAGACAGTGGGAGCCGGCGGAAGCAATGGGCTGTACCGTGTTTACCGCCCCCGCCCCCTTACGTCCAGCCCCTGTCCCCAACCCCCGTCAGGGACTGTGAGCAGGAGGGGCCGGTGGACCTCTGGGGCAGCCCCAAGGACCCGGCCTCCCTCCCTATCCCTCGTCCCACCCCCTCCGAGCCTCTCCCTGTGCCCGGCAGAGCGCTTCTTCCGTCGCGGAGGCCATCGACCCTAACGTTCAGAGGCACAAGCCCCTCTACCCTGGCCCCGAGGTGCTGACCATCCTGCCAGGCCGAAGCCCTGCGGCCCGGTGGCTGAGGGAGCGGCGGGTGTGGCGTGGCCGGAGCTGTGACACGTCTCCTCCCCTGCCTCCCCTCTGCAGGTCACGGCCTCCCACAACCCGGCTGTGCCCGGGGAGCAGGCCTGCGGGGAGGGCCTCCTGACCGTGGCCCTGGCCGGCGCCCCGTACCAGGCGGTGGGCTTGGTCCAGGGCACCACGCCCGTGCTGCAGGCGCTCAACGGCGCCGTCTTCAGACCCGAAGTGCCTCTCCGCAGGGGGCTGCCCCTGCTCCTGTTCCGGGCTCAGCCCTCCAACCCTCAGATGCTGCCCACCATGATCGGTGAGGAGGGGCCGGGGGGCTGGCGGCGCCCTAGAGGCAGGGGCGTGTGCGTGTGCACGTGCGTGCGGATTCCTGGGATCGGTTCCTGCGGCTTCTCCGGCCTCAGGGCCCTTCTCCATCAGCTGTCGGCAGAGGGGCCCAGGAGCCCAGCACCCTCTGGCCCGCTCCCTCCTGCCCACAGCAGGGCCTGCCACCCTCCCCCTCCAGCGTCATGGGCCTCGGAGCTGCCCGGGCCCTGGCAGAGAGTGTGTCCCCGGGGGCCTCGCTTCACCACCCTCGCCCGCGTCCAGAGGAACTTTCCCCCGCTTTTCTCTGGGGCCCATCGTCCCGCCCTCGCCTGGCCTGATGGCCGGCGTGTTCCCGGAGGGCGGGGAACAGCGAGGAGGCTGGGCAGATGCCTGTCCTTCCCCCGCTCGGCCCTTTCACTCTGAGACTGTCACCCCCGCCCCCCCTTGGTGGCTTTGACCCCAGAAGACGGGGACTCCCAGCCCCTCGCTTGTCCCCCCCGCACGCCCCGTGCCAACCAGGGGCGGCTTCTCCTCCTCCTCCCCAGGGCTCCTGGCAGACGCGGGCGTGCAGCTGCTGTCGTACCAGACCTCGGTGGTGTCGGACGAGGAGACCTGGCACGTCATGGGCCTCTCCTCCCCGCTGCCCAGCCTGGAGCCCTGGAAGCAGCACGTGACCGAGGCCTTCCAGTTCCACTTCTGACTGCGGGGCGCACCGGGCCCAGCCCCGGGGGCTTGTCCTGCCCACTGTGACCAGCGGCGAGAGGAGATCCCATTCCCGGGGCCTGTAGAACAGCAATAACCACCTAATAAAAGGCCCACCCCCGCCCTCCCTGCGTGTCTGTGTTGTCCTTATCCAGAGGAGCCCCCGGAGGGTGTCTGCAGGCGGCGCTGGGGTTGGCCGGGGCGCAGGAGGCGAGGCGGGTGGCTACGGCGAGTGGGGGGGAACCCGACCGAGCGAAGGGCGTGCCTGGGTGAGGGTGCTCCAAGTATGGCCCCCCTTTCATCTCGGGTCAATCAGAGGCATTTTACGGGGACAAAGCTTGGCATCTCGGATCCCCTCTACGTGGGAATACATGTGCGCGTTGACACGTCCCCGACGGAGATGCACAGCCTCGCGTGCCAGACACAGACCTGCCTGGGAAGAACGTCGGGGCCCAGGCTTCCCCCGGGGCGGTGTCCGTCTGGCGGGAGGGACACCCCAGTCGCTGCGGCAGTGAGGAGGGTGCTACGGCAGGTGCGCGGAGGAGGGAGAAGTGAAGCTGAGACGCTAGGGAGGGTCCCACCCAGGGGAGAGAGTGGGCGAGGGCCCGGGGCGTGGGGACACCTGGCAGGTTCACGCTGGCCCTGTACGGGTTGGGCCGGACAGTGATTTTTATAGGATCGTTTTCAGTAAACGTGTCAGAATGGCAGGCTCTCCCCGGTCCTAAGGGTTTTACCTTTTGAGGGTTTTCCCCCCAGTAGTAGGGGGCGATGTATTCCTACCCCGTGCCCAGCAGAGTCCGTGTCCTGTCGTGAACAGGTCGGGGGGACTCGTTTGTTTCCCATTCAAGATGTAAGACCACGTCCCTCCACCCCCTGCTGTTGACTCTCAAGGACAAAGCACCCCTAGTCTTACTCTCGGTCTCTATGGTAACCCCACGCCCGCCTCGGATCATTTCGGGAGCGGCAGGTCCCCGCGGGCCTGGGTACCTGGTCAGAGCTGCATCCATGTCCCAGAGGAGAAACTCGATGCCTCCAGCCGCCTTCAGACTGGACGCCGGGCGTCCTCTCTGCCACGTGGCTCGTCCGTCCTCTCGCCCCAGGTACCAGGTGCCTGGGAAAAGGCGCTCGGTGTCTCCGGGTGGCGAGTGATTCGCTGTGGCATGAGGAGGAGAGAGACTCATCAAGCGCCTTACGGGGTTGGGGTCGGGGGACGGAGAAGAGAGTAACAGGGCCGCCTGTGGCTTCATGGTGACGCTCCCCTGGCTGTGCTGCAAGGGCCCGCGAGGTCACCCATCACCCAGCGGAGCCCTGGACCAGCAGGAGACCCGCAAGCAAGCCGCCTCGGACCTAGTGCTTCAGGCTTGGCTACTGGAAACCTTTTCCAGGAGCATGACCTTTCCCTCCAGGGACCAGGCCCTTTCTCCACGGAGATCCTCACCTGAGAGACCCTTCCCGCCGAGTCCTCAACTCCCGGCTCCGATTCGCTGTGGCGTGATTCGGCCCTTGGCCCGTTCAGTCCGGTAGGGAAAAGGGGGCAGAGACGGTCATCTTCGTGGATAACTTGTTCGTGCACCTCGATTTACTGAATCTGCTTGGCCGTCCCGCAAAAGCGGTGATGGTTCTGGAAGTGAGGCAACCGGGGAAAGTTCCATCATTTCCCCCAAAGGGGGCATCTTCAAAGGCTATTCCTCCGGCTTCCGTGGGACGACGTTTTCCAGCGCCCTGGGTGCTCGGGTGGGTGGAGACGACCTTCCTGGGTGCTCGGGGGGGTGGAGACGACCTTCCTGGGTGCTCGGGTGGGTGGAGACGACCTTCCTGGGTGCTCGGGGGGGTGGAGACGGCCTTCCTGGGTGCTCGGGTGGGTGGAGACGACCTTCCTGGGTGCTCGGGGGGGGTGGAGATGACCTTCCCTGAGGAGCCACATGCCGCCGCCTCCTCTTCGCAGCTCTGCCTCGGTGTCCCCACCCCGGTCTCATTCCTTGGCACCTAACACCTTCCCCAGTCGTATCGCATAGACGTTGTCCCCCCACCCCAGACTCAGCATGGCCCCCTGGCCCTCAGCGGGGGGCGTGGCCCCTGAGAGAAGCTGCCTTGTCCCTCCTCTTCCTCGGTGACCCCGAGACGCCCCGCTCCGGGAGTCCTGGCCCTGACTACGGAGGCTTCGTCGGCTTCTAAAACTGAGCCGGGGTCTCGCTCAGAACATGGGCGAGTCAAAGCAAAACATCGCCTTCGCGACGTGCGCTTGGCTGCCCGGCTCCTGGGCCTGTGTGGGGACAGGGGTGGCCTGTGTGGGGACGGGGGTGGCCTGTGTGGGGACGGGTGGGGGCCTGTGTAGGGACGGGGGTGGCTCTGCCTTCTCTCTTGGGCCCTGGAGGCAGACTTATTGGTGCCGCCACCTCCGGGGGCTCTGCTGTTCCTTGGGACACCTCCGAAGGGAAGTCCGCCTGGCTTTTCACCTGAGTTCCCCTCGCTGGTGGTCCAGAACGCTCTCTGTGGAGTCCGCTGCTGTTTTAATGTATTACACATAATTTAAATTTTTTTCAAAACCCAAAGAAGTGAGCCTTTTAATAGTAGACCTGGAAGTCGGTGGGAGCGGGCCCAGGGATACAGGTAAAGGGATACAGGTAGCGGGCTCTCTGCGTCCTGCCTTCGTCGTCCCCCAGGTCTCTCTCCAGCTTCACAAGGTGCCCGGGTGGATCGCAGTAAATGCCGCAACAGGAACACAGGAGTCCCCAAGAGGTGACCGTCACCCGAAGCTCTCGCTGAGCCCGTACGGTCACTCTGGCCGGGCAGACGCCCAGCTTTGGTTACCCCTGCCCATGCCACGCCTGAGTCCGCACGGGCGACCGCGGCTGGAGAGAAACACGGCGTCGCGTCGACTGGTGCTCTGGGTTCACGACCGCACACCCCAGTGACCCTGAGCGCGGCCTGGCCGTCCTCCCACCCTCTCCGAGTCCAGCCCCCAGCGTCAGAGCCCAGGGAGAGGGGCCACGCCTCCTCTCCTGTCCCCTTCGGCCCCTCTCCCCGCTCATTCTCAGCTGGCTCCTTCCACTCCCGTGTCACCAGGAAAATAGGGACGGTCAGGAGGGAGCGACTGCAGCCTTCAGGAGCCAATCCAGCAGCAAACCTCCTGCCTTTGCACCCCAGGCTCGGCCTCCCCGCTGTTCCGGGGGAAGGGAAGAGCCCCGCTCGGCGTTAAGGCCGAGGCCCGCACTCGGGCGCTGGATGTGTCCCCGCGGCTCCACGTGAGGCCGTGCTCCTACGGCCGTCCCCGCTTGCCTCTCCCATCGCCTTCCCTTTCCACCGCGGTGCGCCCTCAGCGTGCGATCCCACCTTTCAGATGCCCTGTGGCCCTGTGCGCCTTGCCCAGCGTGCCGCCGAGTCCGCGCCCCCCTCGACGGTCAGAGCCGTCAGAAACACGGCCGGGCCTCAGAGTGTCACTCCTTACCCCTCGTTTTGTCGTTAACCGGTCCGGTTAGGCTTTCGTCCCCAGCGTGCCGTTCAAGTCCCTTTGCCAGGGTCATCGGTGACCTCCTCACAGCCAGGCTCAATGGCTGGTCCTGACCCCCCAGCTTCCAGACCTCCCAGGAGCACGTAGCAAGGGCTTCCTTTCCCTCCCTCTTTCATTAAACCCGGTTTTCCATTTGGTTTCCAGTTCCACAGTGTCCCTCTAATGCCCACAGCTGCGCCTCCTCTCTGCGACCCCTAACTTCGAGGTGCTCCCGATGGTTTCCTCACTTTACTAAGAAAAGAGAGGGAACCGAAAAGGCGTCTTAAGCTCTTGGCCCCAAAATATGCAAATATTCACACGCGACATAGACACGCGATTGTCCGTCCTGATCACACTGAAGACCCACATCCGCCAGTGCGACATGGAGTTTATTTAGGAAGCACAGCAACCGGGGCTGGCTCGCCCCTGGGGACACAGCCAGGCGGATCAAACCGACTCCCGCCCGCTTTCAAGCCGGGTAATTCCTGTGCGCCAGGCGCTACGCCGAGCGCTCTTTGGGTATCATCTCACTTAATTTCCACAACTCTGTGAGGATAGCGACATTACTGCGTCTGTCTTACAGACGAGGAAACCAAGGCTTCGAAAAATGACATCACCACCCGCGGCGTCCGACCGTGTCAGGGGCTGACATGGGCTCTGAGGTTAGGCTGTCTGGCCTTTCACGTCACCCACGCCGACCTTCCATCGTTTTTGACCCCAAACACAGGCAGTTTCGTGTGGTTCGACCATCTTAAGCTGTTCCTTTGGAATAAGGGACACTTGTAGGTTGGGGATGTGCCAGGAAAAATATTACGTAAAGTATACATCGGGGGAAATGAGAGCAAAACGCCATCATGCAGTAGCTTTCGCGGTGGACGGAATTTAGCGGGCGTGGTCGAGCGACTGCACCAAGCACAGCCGAGTGATTAGTCTCCCTGTTAACCGCCCCCGAGTGGCACGGAAAACAGAGCACAGCCCCAGCTGTGGTGCGTGAATCAGACACGGCTCCAACACGGGAACGGACCCACGTTTCAATAGTTCTGGAATACACACGGCAGTCCTCGCTCGCGCCGCTTTGAGATTGGGGGTCCTTCGACAGCTTTGAGATTGGGGGTCCTTCGACAGCGTGGGCTGAGGCTGGCTGATCAATCAAAACCTGTGCCCCGAGCGCTAGATCAATAGCAAGACTCCGAGGAATGGAAGACCGGGGATTGCGGAGATTAGAGGCCCAGGCTGGCGTCTCGCAGGATCGACGCGGGTTTTCGGAGGAATTCTGCCACGGGAGCTGGTGAGGGGCACACGATTATCAACGAGGCGCCCACTAGCCACGTCTGCCCCTCTCCTACCCCCCGAAACGCTCAGCCCCCCGTTGTGGCCCGGAGCAGACGTCACGGCTGTTTGTCCCCACGGAAGGCTCTGTTCCCTGCATCTCCCTGTGGCCTTGCCGTGGAGGGGACGAGCCGGCGCGGCCTGGGTTGTCACTGGTCATCGGATCTCTGACTGGCCAGGCCTTGCCTTTTGTGATCGCCGGGGGTCACCCTCAGACCTTCGATCCCAAGCCTTCCAGAGTGTTCTAAGGGGGGCGTGCTGAGGCCTCTAGGTTGTGTGTCTAATTAGGCGGGAAGTCCTGAGGAAACCGGAGGAAAGGGCGTGGAGTTGGTGGAATCGCTCAAAAGAAAACACGTCGCTGCGTTGTTTCTTGAGGGTCACCACGCCCGGTGTCATCTCGTGTTGGCGACGTCATCTGGGAAACAAGATGATGTGCAGTCTTGCTCCCGGGGATGAGCTTCGATGTTCACACAGAGCAAATCCTGGAACCCGCTGTCATCCCCTCTCTGGCATCTGGGGTCAAGCTTGCCTCTTCGCAGACACGTAAGCAGTTTGGGGGAAAAGGTTACGTTCTCATCGTCATTTTATGTCAGTAACAAACAACACGTGGCCAGATAACCGGCGTGCTGCGTCAGGAATCATGTTCTGAGCTCTCAGGATTTCAGGGAGAGGTCATCACCGAGAATTTGCCCTCATCGGCGCAATTTTACCAGGTGGAAATTTGTTCTACTCGCCAACACGGCAAACTATCACGGGCTGTTGAACGCCTCTTCCCAGAGCAGCCTGGAATGCACTAGAAAAACCAGTAAAGCATGAATTTGAAGAATAATTTAAAAAAAGAAAAGAAACGCCTGTGTGAAATTCCGGAGGAGTCGGAAGGACGCCTTGGACGGGGTGGGGTGGGGGTGAAGGCGGGGATGAGGCTGGAGTCGGGGGCGGCGAGTGGCTGGAGGGGGCGGCTGAAGGAGGGACACTAAAAGCCCTGCCCGGGGACCCAGCTCACCGAAGACGAGCAGGTGGACCCATCACACGGTGACAAGCGCTGACGAACCTCCCTTCTCACCCCTCCAAGCTGGGGGCCCGCCCACGTTCCCTCCTGGTGCCACTGCTTCTTAGCGGCACTTCCACTATGAAACTCCTGGCAGAGGCGAGGCCAGCAGGGACGGCCAGCAGTGGCTCTGTGACGCCTGGGGCTGTCCGGAAGGCTCGTCCCCGCCCCCGCCCTGAAATTTGCCTCGAGGAACGGGAGACAGGGACCAGGCCTTGGTGCTTCTGCGACATTTTCCTCCTCGGGACCCTGGAGAGGACGCCACACAGCGTCCCCGGCTTCGCTTTCCCTTGCTCTACAGCTTAACCATAGACTGTCCCCAGCGGCCTGACCTGACCCAGGGCTTGGCACGGCCCCTGCCATGGAAAGTTGCCCCGAAATGTATGGCGAATGCCCTTGCGCTTACTGATCGCAGCCCCTCGGGTCCAGTGGTCTTTCCAGACTCCCCCCGTCTTTGGTCCTGGGGCGCTGACGCCACTGGAGGATCACGTCGCCAGATGATGGCTCCACGAAGCACGACAGACCCCGCCCCCATGCCCCCAACCCGGGCTGTCACACAGCCAGCCCCTGGAACAATGCCCAGGTTTCCCCCTCAGTACCCCGAGCCGCCTGAGAAGGCAAGGTCGCGTCTGGAGGCGGTGACCTGCTGCCCTCTCGGATCACGGGTGCCCCCACGACAGACGCTTACTCTAAACAGGCCGACTGCGGTGTCGCACGAACCCCGACCCGGCTGCCCCCCGTTACAGCACCCTTCCTCCAGGCAGCACCCGGTAGCTCATCTCACTCTGCTAGGGCGCTCGGGGAGCGGTCTCAGGTTTGGGGGCACAAGGCTGTGTGTGTCTACCCGTCGGCAGTGCGACACGGGAGAAGCAAGCGGCCCTTCGCACGGAGAGAATGCTAAACCAGCCCCACGTCCCCTCCCCTCCTCCCTGGTGGTGGTCCCCTCCAGGAGACGCGGACGTGGTCACCCCACAGCCACCCTCTCTGCGATCGTCAGGTCCAGTTTCCTCTTACATGGCCACGGAGATCCCAGCCCAGGACGTGGTAAGTCAGCCTGAGGGCGGAGGAACCTCCTGGGATTTGGAGAAACGGCCTCCTACAGAATCTGGGCCCTCACAGGCGAGGAGATTTGAGCAAGGCCCCCCCCCCCCAGGTGGCTGGTGGCACCACAGACCACAGACGAGCACCAAAGGCCCAGGTTGGCTCCACCTGAAGCTTTGACTGTCCCTTCCCCACCACAACCCCCCCACCGCCCCCGTCATCCTGCTCAGAGCGAACTCCTGTGCCGAAGCGGAAGGGGGCTCGAGGCTGGTTCCTGAGGTTCTCCCTCCATCCCCGATGGCCGAACTCCCAGCCCTGTCATCGGAGTGGGATGTGCTCACCTCGTCTGCTCGAGAGGCTGGGGATGGGGAGAGGAGGGAGGAGCCCGAAGGGAAGGGACTGGGGAGTGAACGTTCGGAACCAGACGCCACCGGCACTCGGAGGCTGGTGGAGGCCTCTGCCTCCAAGCCCGGGACTGGCGGTGCAATAAGAGCTGCGTCAGCCTCACTTACGACCACGAGGTTTACTTTCTGAGACAACAAGCAGACGAGGCCGCGGGGCGGAGAGGGGGGCGGGAGGGGTCCGGCGTCCCTGCTTCTTGCCCTACGGGCGGTACTTGCACAGGAAGTGCTGGCGCCCCGTGCACCTGCTGCTGTTCCAACTTAGGAAATCTGTAAGAAAATAAATAAAAACGTTTAAATAAACAAAAGCATCTGTGCTGAGCTTACCGGCATTTTCTGGACACTTTCCTTGGAACCCCCACGAGGGTTAATTTTACGTGTGGACTTGGCCGGGATGAGATGCCCAGGGGTTTGGTCAAACACCGATGGAGATGATGAAGTGAAGGGTTTTTCTGTTTTTTGTTTGTTTGGTTGGTTTTGGGATGTGATCAGCACCTAAACGGCCACTTTTGCTTGGTTACCTCTAGCGATGGTTTCTCACCACCTTCCGGGGAAGCCCATCACCCGTGACACTTTTGGACCGCGCGCACTGTCCGCACTCGTTTCCCCTTGGTTCCGATAGAAACCTGCATTTGGGCAGCTCGCACCTATCGCCTCGGCGGCGTTCCTTTCCCCCGAGCGGACTCAGCAGCAGCTGTGGTGCCCGTGAGCCTGAGAAAAGTCCTTCCTTCCCCTGTGACGAGACGCTCTTCCCTCCGAGGGTCTCTCTGGGCCTGGCCTCGGGCTCTGCCTCCTCACTTCCACCGCTCATCCTTCGCCGTTAGAAACTTCTCTCGCTCTTTTTTGTGCCCATAAGCTTCATTCTTCAGATGATAACAAAGCCCGCTCCCCGTCCCTGCCACCCGAGTCCCGGTACCCGAGCCTTCGGTCCAGGCCACTTCCTGCCTGGCCTGGGAGCCCTGGTGACGCTGTGGCGACCTTTTAGACCCCGGAGGCGTTCTCTTTGGCATCAGGTGTCCTTTTCATCTTCAGTGTCCTGTTTTCTTGTTTTACAACCGAAATCTTACATGTCACTTATTAGCTGTTGTTCTCAAACGGGAGCGTGTCCTCAAGGGGACATTTAGCAACGTCTGGAGACACCTTTGGTCGGGACAACCTGTGATCGGGGCATGCGGAACCCACCACAAACGGGAAAGCCCCCTCCATGAGGCATTGCCCGACCCCAAATGTCACTGGGGTCGAGGTCGAAAACTCTAACTTATTAGCATAAAATGCAAAGGATGAAAGCAGGTAAGAGACCAGCGGGGGCTCGGGTGTGCGGCCTGCAGCTGAGGTTCTGGGTGCTGCGTCCTGGGGTGAGACTCGGAGACAAACAGGAGGCGAGAAACAGGCCCAGGGGGACCCCGAACGCGACAGAACCCAGGAACGGGTCACACAGAGGTGCTGCCTGCAGGCTGGGTTTCCCAAAACGTGACCTATTCCCCCCGCGTGGCATATAATAGGATTTAAACACAAACGCATCTCAGAAAAAAAGCGAGCGGACTCACGAAAAATATTAAAGCAACAAAACTGAGCATGGACCTGGCGGGTTGTAAATGGTCACCGGGACGGAAGGTTGTGGGGCACGATGGTTGTGACAAGGCCACTGTCCCGTAGAGAAGAGCTGGGGTGTGACAAGGGGTGGGGGGCAGACACCCGCGCTCCACCCGGCAGAACTCACTGTTGCTGGGGCTTATCCCTGCACACTGCTGGTCACCAGCCACCGACGCGCCCGACCAGGCTCTGTATAAATACGTGGTGCCATCCAGCCACTGCCACTGCTGCCTCTGCGGACGACAGGACAGGACGCGGGAGACATGCGCAGGCCGCCTCCCGGCCCGCTCACCGCCCAGGCGGTCCCCGCAGGCCCAGGGGGTCCCCACAGGCCCAGGGGGTCCCCGCAGGCCCAGGGGGGCCCCACAGACCCAGGGGGTCCCCACAGGCCCAGGGGGTCCCCACAGGCCCAGGGGTCCCCACAGGCCCAGGGGGTCCCCACAGGCCCAGGGGGTCCCACAGGCCCAGGGGGTCCCCACAGGCCCAGGGGTCCCCACAGGCCCCCCAAGGAGCAGTTGTCAATGTCAGAATTTGGAAAAGCGCAGAAGCGTTGCAGAGCGGGGAAAAACAGAAAAGTCACTTCTTTTTACAACCAAGAGGAAAATATTACTCAAATTTTACGTATTCACTTCTGGTGTAAACATTTTTATCCGCCACAAAGCGGCGGTCTTCAGAATGCACCTTCCACTCCGTCCTGCTTTCTGGGCGCTTCTTTGATAATCAGGTCGGACCACGATGGACCCTAATCATTCCCCTGTTGACTCCTGTTTGCGCTGTTTCCACACACAGTTTCCCTCGGATCACACCGTGCCCAGCGGCGCCCACCCGGCCGTTTCTGTTCGTGAGATCATTTTCTTGGGGTGAGTCCCACAGGTAGAACTGATGATGGTCAGAATCCCTGGACGGTACTGATAGGCGTGTGGCCAAACCGCTCCTCCAGGACAGTTCGGTTGGAGAAATTTACATCCCCACCTACGGGGAATTTCTCCATATCCCTAAAAACACGGTTTCCTAGGACAAACCTGGAGCTTCATGACATGATAGTCAAATCCTACTGTTATTTTTATTGGCATTTCCTCGATAACTAGAGACACCGCACGCTTTTTAGAACTTTTACCCCCTACTTACTTTCCTTGTCACACATGTAAAAAATTGATAAAATATGATCAAAATAGATATTCACATAGACATTCATATCGATTTTTATCTCTGAGTGAGAGAGTTCCGACTGACAGCGGTGTTAAGGCCTAAAAACGTAAAATTAATTGTAAAAATAATCTGTAACATCTATGGCCAAGTTTTCTCTTGAAACAGAAAGTCCGGGTGTTCTCTCCTTCTGTTCCTCATGGTTTATTTTTTTTTGGGGGGTGGGGTGGGGGTGGGGGTGACTATAGAAGCCCCAGGAAGAATGTGTAAACGGCAGATTCCACACAGAGACCTGGGTGACCAGCCCGAAGACCTCACGCCCCCCTTCCTTCCCAACGAGGTTCTGATGAAGAGCGAAACGAGGGCCCAGTGGGGAAAGCTCAGGATAAACGTCAGAAACACAGTCGCATCTAGGAGGAAGCTTCGCTGAAAGTCTCCCGCCCTGAGGCCAGAGCCCGTGGGGACTCTCCGGCTGGGCCCCGCCGCGGTCTGTGTGCGTGTGGGCGCTGGGGCACGTGTGCGCCCAGGCACACGCACGCAAACTCAGGTTTTTTGAAGGCTCTGAAAGGCGGGTCATTTAGGTTCTAAGCTTTGGGAGGATCCCAGTTAGAGAGAAGGTCTCTGAGACGATGCTGCCGAAATCACATCCTCCCCTGAGGGCTGGACCTGGGACCCTGGAGACCCGGGGGTGGTGGCCCCTCTCGGTGGGAGGCCCGAGACTGAGATCTGCTCCGTGTGTCCCCTGTCTGGAGGTCTGGGGCCCGTCTCTCTGGCTGTCCCGGGCGGGGGGCAGCGGTGGGCCAAGTCTCAGGTTACCTTCTGCGGGTCGTGCAGGCCGATCCACACGGGCATGGTCCTTTGGTAGCCTCTGATGTACCCTGCGACGACCCTGGCTTCCTTGGCGTTCGAGATGGACGCCAGGTGGGCTCCGTTCTCAAAGGACTGACACTCGAGCTGCGGGAGGAGGAGCCGCGTTAAAGGCGCCTGAGACTGGGGAGCACAGCCCTCGCCTGGGACCCCTCCTGTCCGGAGGCCCCGCCTCCTCCAGGAGCTGTTGGCATCTAAACCCCACAGAAGTCCTCCTGTCACCGGGGGAGAAAACACAACGGCCACGGGTGTCGGGTCTCAGAGGAAGAGGCGGCTCCAGGCAAGGGTCGGTGGAACGACCTGGGGGCCTGGTCCTGTCCCAGGGTCCAGGGAACCCCCTCTTCGCTTAGATTTTTTTTTTTAAACTATCACCGTCCTCAGCTCAGGGGAGTGTCGCATCAGAGCTGACTTCCCTGGGGTCTGCTCTGCTAGTGACTCTCCAAATAATCTTGGAAAGTCACTTACGCTCACGCTGCTCTGGGATTTTCTGTTTAAAGGTCATGATCTGTCTATGGCCATGCCACCCTGAACATGCCTCATCCCATCTGATCTCAGAAGCTAAGCAGGATTGGGGCTGGTTAGTACGTGGATGGGAGACCACCCAGGAAGACCAGGTGCTGTAGACGATAAAAAAAAATAATAAAATAATAAGGGATTATAAACTGGCAAGGTCCTTGCAATCTGTGAGGTCAACCAAGAGTTGCCGCGCCTTAAAATAATAAAATAAAAAATAAAAATAAAATAAAATAAATAAAATAAAAAATAAAATAAAAATAAAATAAAAAATAAAAATAAAATAAAATAAAATAAAATAAAATAAATAAAATAAAAAATAAAATGAAATAAAATAAAATGTTAACATCTTGCATTAATTCTGTTCTTTCCAAGGCCAGAGACGACTCTTGGATGCTCGCTAGCTACCGCGTGGCACAGGGACTCTGGGCCCAGATCACCCCTCACTGCCCGGACCTCTCAGACAAAGCCTCGGAGAAATAAAATCGATACACTTGTTGGGTCGTGTCATTGAAAAAGCCTTCCGTCCCTCTGGACCGCTTTGCTTCTGTCAGGTGGCTCTGAGGTCTGCGACCCGTCCCCACCCTGCTTCTCTGGCCAACCCTTTCCCTCAGGGCCTCCCCTCACCCTCCTTACTGACAGGGACGCCTGGAGGGCAGGGGCTGTTTCCCGTTCATTCCCACACCTTTGCGGCCTGTCCAGGGCCTGGGGCCTGCACACAGAGCACCTGCTGCATCAGCGAAGATGCTGAAGGCACGCCGGCCAGGCGACTTCTCAGAGAGCCAGGAAGGACCGCTGACCCCCCGGGAGGCCAGTGAGACCTGAGCTCTGGGGGGGCCCTCGCTCCAGAGAAGCCCGTCCAAGCACGGCCGGACCTACCTCAGCGTCAGACCAGCTCCTCAGCTTGCGGAAGTATCCATAGCAGTTGGACTTGTAGTAAAACCACCCAGTGGCACAGCTGGGCCTCATGATGATGTCTGCGCACGAACGGAAGGCGATGACAAGGGGCGATGGCGAAAGCAACCCCGCCCCAGGCCTGAGCCAGTTTATAGACCTGCAGCCCCTGGGAGGCCGGGTGTCCTGGGGGAAAGGCCCCTCTCTGCTGCCCAAACGTTGTCCTGGGCCTCTTTCCCCCCTGGCCCTCTACGACCTTTGACCCGGGGCGAAGGAAATCATCAGATCCTTTAAGGACGACTGGACGCTGGTTCTGAACTGACACTAGTTCCAGGAGACCCAAAATGTCACTGTGGTTCACCAGTCAGAGGGGGGGCTCTCTCTGTGGTGGGGGGAGGGGGAGTGGAGGGGGGACGAATCCAGCTGTGCCCTGTGAGCTGCATGCACACTGGCTGCGGCTCCGATCCCACGAGTGCCCGGTACTCACCCGCCAGGACCTCAGGGCTGACCACAAAGCTCCACAGCAAGAGCAGCCGCAGGCCCGTGAAGGCCATCTTTCCTCTTCTCCCGGGGACGGGCGTAGGAAGGATGGCAGAGCCCTCGTCGCTGCTTCCTCGATGCTCCTGGGTTCACCTAGATCTGCAACACGAACACGTCTGCACTGGGGACATGGGCCCGGGAAGCTGGATGGATGCCAAATCACACATGGAGGGAAAAATAAATATATATTTTTCTGGTTACACCCAGGTTGTACGATCAAAGGACCTCAGGCTACATGTGGAGATTAGGACATTTTAACTTCTGAGGATCTGGGGTCCCCTGCAAGGTCTCCGGGCCAGTGCCAGAGACCCAACCCTGCTGGGCTGAAGACTGAAAAGTCAGGCCGGAGGAGGAGGCGGCTGGTGGCTTGTGGAGGGGTGGGGACAGCCACTGCTATTCTCGGGGGCCAGCGGAGGGCAGCCAAGGCGAGCTTTCTCCCAGGTGAGACGTAAAGACTGTCCCTCCCCCGTCAAGCGAGTCAAATTGAGTCGGTTCCAACAGTGCATTCAGTGGCTAAAATGCCCCCCAAACACCCCACTAACAGGGCCCGCAAATGCTGGCTTCCCCGGACCTTGCCGAACGCCTAATTTGTCGGGTTTTTTTTTTCTTGCTAATTTTGGTATAAAGAAAAACCTCATTCTTTGTTAGCATTTTTAAAATACTGATAACGTTGAACACCTTTTAAAGTAATAATTAGCTTAAAGATTTTTTTTGTGAGGTTTTGGTTGACGGCTTTGCGCCCTTTTCCGTTTGAGTTTTAATCTTTTCTTTCCCCCTCGGGAATCGGTGAGGCCTTGCTTTGTATATTAATGGTCTCGTATGTTACTAAGAATATTCCCTAGTTTGTATTTTCTCTTGTCCATATTTTTTTTTGCCGTACCAAAAATTTCAAAAATTGTCATTTTTGTCTTCTCCTGTACAACTTTTGGAATTTATATCAGAAAAACTGGCCCTCCCCACCCACATAAGACTAACGTGTCCCCTGATGTTCTCTTCTGTTTTCATCCATCTGGAATCTCTTTTAGCGTAAGCATGGGAACGGGTCCCAGAGTTTCCCCTGAATAGACACTAAGAGGGGAAAGACGCTGAATTCTCAGTTGAGCGTGCTTTATGGTGAAAGCATCAGGGTACGTGCTCTAACTCTCAAATAACAGATTGCTCAAGGGGAAATGGTGGAACATAATTTGTGAGAGAGAAACTTTCCCGGAAAAGCTGGAGCTCAGCTTCACCTTCGAGTCCATCCGAACGAACCCTTCCACGCGGAATCGATGTCGAGTGAAATACAAGTGTGAAGGGTCTGGGGCCCCGATGGCCTCCTTTTTAAAACATCACTGCCCAGCCCTGGCGCTCCTCTGACCCTTTTCCCTTCCAGAAGTGTTTTCGATGTCCTGAAAGCCCCTCAAAACACAGCTGTCTGGGCGAAGAGAGGCACAGCACCTTTCAGACAACCCATAAATGAATCTCTGCGAACCGGCATTCATCGAATGCCCACTTCGCGTCTAATTTAATCCTGGTGACGACACCGCACTGCAGGTCTCATCCACTCATTTCCCACCCGAAGGCACTGAAGTTCATTGAGTAACTTCCCCGGAGTTTCACAGCTGCCAGACGGCAAAGCCGTGACTTAACCGACGCTGTTTGACACCGAAGCCAACGCTCTTTAGGAACTGGAGGGAGCAGGAAGCATTTGAACCGAACGAAACAGCCGCAGAAACATGCCCAACCCCGACAGAACCCTAGCTCGCCCTTTCTGGCCCGGCTGCTAGCTGGCCGAGGAAGACAGGTGTTCAAAGGACGCCCTCTGCCCCCGCCGCGTGGAGGCTTACCTGGCTGGCAGGCGAGGCTCCCAGGACCCGGCCTTCTCCGGCATCCAGGGACTTTCTGGGCGGTTCCCAGGGTTCTCGTATCTTATACCTTCTTCCCTCGGGAATTACATAACCTCTGCTTTAATCGTAGAGCCATCGTACTGTTTGCGGACAATAATTCATCCATAAAAGTCTTACTCAAGGTCAAGCGAGCCATATGAGAAGTGGCTTGAGAGCGGATCTGAGCTGCGTTTTAAACAGGCAGGAGGAGAACCTCTCCCTCTCTGCAAACAGAGTGTTTTCTTTACCTCCCCGCTGTCAGCACTGGCCATCACACCCTGCGGTCTCTGGCAGCCCCATCTCCCTCTCCCCTCCTTTTCTTCTTCTTTTCTCTTTTCATCCTGTCGTATTGTTGATTTCCCACCACGGCTCCGAAGAGTCATGAGGTTCCTATCCTTGCCGAAAGGGTGTGCGGTCGTCTGGGCTGGACTCAGGCTATAGACCTGTGTGGTGACCTTGAGGTGGCTGTCCAGACGTTCTCCGTAAAGCACCCGGCTCTGCCCAGCTCAGCAGGCACCTGGTTCCTCAAATACCTGTTTGAGATCCTCCTCCTCGTTCCTGGAACACAGGCACAGAGATCTTGCCTTAACACAGGGCAATTATGTCAACGTGGCTTGCGTCAATAGACTGTTTTACAGTCCAGCGTTTTCACCTAAATCATCAAATGCGCTCCTAACCGCATCCCTGGGGGTGCTGGAGGACGGCACCCCCATTTCACACCCACGAGAGGTTTAGGAAGCCTGCCTGGGTTTACAGTGCAGGTCGGTGGTTAGGCCCCAGGCCTTCCGGCTCTAAATCTAGCTCTTGTCTACTTAATCAGTCTTTATAAAAAATAGCCCCTCTGGAAAGGCCAACCAGATTCCCTTTCCTAGTGCAGATGGCCCAGGACAAGCTATGTTTTTAGTGTTGGAGACGATTTAACCTCGACTAGTCCAGAACCTCAAAAGGCTGCCACACTCAACAGCAGGAAAGGATGATGGGCGGATGATCAGGTCCTGCTTGATGCACCATGAAGGACCCGAGGCCCAGAGAGGCTCCGTGACTCACTGAGCCCACAGCCAGCCACGAGAAGCTGGTTTCAGACGCCGGGCTTCCTCCTCCCAGCCCAGCGTTCTCTGCGATGCCTCTCAGCCTCCGTCGTTGGATTTTTCCAGCCCGTGTAGGATAAATTCACGGTGGGCAGGAGAAGGTGATGCGTCCATGGCTTACGAAGAAGGCCTTAGAGAACCTCTGCCCTTCTGATGACGCTCTGGGGCAAGAGCACAGGGTTGGTTCAGGTTCTAACTCTGTCACTGCGTGACACTGGGCACGCTCCCAAACCTCGTGGTGCCTCAGTTTCCTAACTGGGTGTGGGAGGATATCACCAGACGAACTTCGTGTTTTCCATGCCTGCGAGCCCCTTCCTTTAGGCAGCTGCGGGGAAATCATCACTGCGTTACGTATGGCACAACAGAGAACACAGATGTCGGCTCCGGGCCGTCTCGGCTCACAAGCACTGGTCCCGACGGAACAGGGAAGTTTTGACAAAATAGGTGTTTAGGTAAATCTCTCCCTCCCCTGGTTCTTGCTCAGCCAGCTCCATGCCGCTGTGTAATGATGTGAAGTCTTGACATGAGAGAGGAGAGAGAAGGAGATGAGAGAAGAGAATGAGAGGCTCGTGGGACCTTAACGGCTCTTTTACTGACCCCTGTACCAGTCAGCTCCAGAGGTGGGCGCTGATAGAACCCATAAAAGTGCGGGATGCAAGGACCTGGGTCACTGGAGAAGTATCCGAATTGAAAAGGCCCGCTGGACGTTAAGTAGAATTATTAAACATTTTCCGGCTTATAAACGTACACGAGAGAGAGAGAAAATTCCAAGGCCACGAGTCAGCAACAGTCACCTACAAAACGACAAGGATGGGAATGGCGCCACACCGAAAGACAGGAATGGGACTCCGGCGACTTTAGGTTAACTTTAAAGTATAAGAACAACAACAACAAGAACTTTCACCCTGAATCCTACACCCGGCCAAGGGTACAGAATTACGAGGGAGCATGAAATCAAAACCATGTAAAAATTACAAAGCTCTGGAAAGGTTGCTGTCCCTCGCCTCTTATTGAAACTACAACCTTTAGCAAAACCTAACATGACCCCTGAGTAAAAGAATGTGGTGCAATGAAGGAAGACGGGTGCCAATTAAAGATAAATTTAAACAGTACATGGTGGGGGGGGGCTGCCATACTGGGAAGACCAAGAAGGCGGGCACGGGTTTCTAGGACAAACAGGTTGACGGGAAACAAAAGGGAAATCACTCTTACCTGTGAGGAAGCTTAGGGTCCGAGGGAAGCTTTGGAGAAACAAACCCTGAGAACTTGAAAAAAAAAATTGTGGGGAGTTTTGGGGGGGAAATGAGCAGAACTGGGGGTTGAGTCCAGTTTCGTTGGACCTCCAGGCCGACACCTCGGTCCAGGCCGACACCTCGGTTATGCTTCACTGAGAAGTCTTTGTTGTAGCTGCAGGATGTCTTCCCGAATGAAGACGGGATGAGGCTGATCCTCCTTCGGCTTCTGCTTCAAATGACCGATCAACTCCATTTTGAGTCAAATAGTGGAGCTTCTCGCTGCTGCTGCTGCTGCTGCTGCGTCTGAAGTCAGGAATAAAGTGCCTCTGGCTTTGGCGTGGTGGTGGCTCACTTAGACCCATTTTAACTAATGGGCGGTTCCTGCCTTACTGTGCGTGCCTGCTGGAAGCTTGCTGAGAGGGTCGATTTATTCTTTGCCGTCGAAACATGTCAGTACTTTTCGGTTGGCATGAGAAAAAGGACTCCAGCTAACGACATGGCCGGTAAGAGGAAGATCAAAGAAAGGTGCTTGAGGGGAATGTGAAAAATGAAGTCTGGGAGAGGGGCCCGGGAAGAATCGAAAGGGCCTCTACAGTGACAAGGTGAGCCTTCATTCAGACTTTTGAAAATTCTAAATCCTAAGAAAAGAGCACATGCTGCTTATTTTTAAAAAGCCATCGAACAAGCCCTCCTTGTCCACCTGGGGTGCACATTTTTACAGCCTTGGACTCTGTCCCCTCCTATTTGACAGAGATATTGACCGTGAAGACTGCCGCAGGCCAGCGCTGTGCCGTCCCGCGATGCTGGAACAAATCGCATCAGCGGGAGAGGGGAAATGAGTCACTGAGGACGTGTCCATTAACTTTTACGGCCGTGGGGAAACTCCTGTCTTGAGGACAGTAAAGGTTATGCCCACCCACTCGGTCCCGAAGTGCAGGACACGCTGTCCAGAGCCGTCTCCCTTCACATTTCCCGGGCAATCTATTATCTGTACTTGTGGGATGCTCTCCGGCTAGAACCAGCCGATTCGTTGGAGGGGTACAGTGAGGGTATGGCACAGAGGTGTAAACTGAAAAGCCTAAATATGGCCGGTGCCCTCCCTCTTTCCCTCCCTCCCTTCCCCTTGCTCTTTCAAGTCACTTTGTGTCCACTGCACTGGCCACTTGTTCCTCGTCTGTGGGGTCTTGCCGTGCCTTATCGCATCTATCTCATCTTCAAAACGACTAGGTAACAGTGTTGCCAAGTTCCTTGTTTAAATTCTCTTGCTTTGCATTTTTAAAAGATTTTTTTTAACCATGATGTTACTTTATTGGGTTTAATTTGTGCTGAATAAAGTGTACACATCTTAAATAGTAAGCCCGAAGGATGCTGACAAGGCTATACGCCTGTGCAACAATAACCCAGATGAAGATTTAAAGCGTTTCCATCGTCCCAGAGATTTCCTTCCGGCACCTTCCCTGCCAATTCCCCCGCCACGCCAACAACCGCTCTGACTTCGGTCGCCGTAGATAAGTTTTGTTTTTTGAAATCATCTTATATGTATTCTGTTAAGTCTGGATTTTTCACTTGCCATAAGGTTTGTGGGATTCCTCCACGTCATCGCTTGTATTAATTATTTATTCTTTCATCATGCCGGGTAGCATTCAGTCGCATGAATATGGAACAGGTTGTTATGATGAGGACTCATTCCTGGTTGAAGGACATTTCGGCTATTTTCAGCATCTGACT
The DNA here is from genome assembly GCA_030015415.1 of Cynopterus sphinx. Taxonomy (NCBI): domain Eukaryota; kingdom Metazoa; phylum Chordata; class Mammalia; order Chiroptera; family Pteropodidae; genus Cynopterus; species Cynopterus sphinx. Next base: position 39,260,298 of record CM057392.1, read on the forward strand.
AAAGCTGCTATGGACATCCTCAGTCTCTCAATGGACCTATGTTTTTATTCTACGGCTGGGAGTGGGATTGCGGGGTCGCAGGATAGGTATTTAAGTTTAGAAAGGGACAAACTGTTTTTCAGAGAGAGAGGGAAACTACCCAAAGAAAATGACCCCGACCTTGAGAGTTCACGTGTGGGAGAATCAGCATTCCTTTCTGGGCCTCATGACTGTCTTGAAGATAACGGCGTCGGGGCAAGGCCTTCCGAGGCATTTCTGACTCAGTGGCTTTGGAGGGAGGCACGTGGGCCTGGCTGTTGGTGTGGGGGCCTTGGCATCGGGGGCTCAGGTTCTCACAGGGCTGTTCCAGTTGTTAGCTGGGAGGCTGTGCCCCCAATAACACTCTATTTTCTTACTAATAAAATCAGATGTGAATTGTACATCTTCCATAAGAAAGTTCTGAATATTAAATGAGGCAATGAATGCAAAGGGTTTTGCATAGTATTTGGTCCATAGTAAGAACTGAATTAATGTCGGATTTTTAAAAAATAGACACATTCCAGGGAAATTCTGGGGGAGAAGGTGGCGTCTTAATGAACACGGCCGGTCCTTAGTGTGACTGACGTGATGTGGGTGGCCGTTTCCTCCTTGTGGGAACTTTAAAGACCTGAAGTACTTCACGATTTCAAAAGTTTTTCAAACATAAAACAAAGTTGAAGGCTTTTCCGAAGGTGGTGTACCATATACCCATCTCTCAGACTCTATCCTCACTATTTCACCGGCCTTGTGCCATCCCACAGTCATATATGTACCCTTCTCCCAATCAACCCATCAATCCATGCTGGGTTTTTTCTTTCCTTTGTTTATTTTTTTTTTTTTTGATGCATTTTAAAGTAAATTGCTGAATCGGTGTACTTTCCTCTAATGCTTCCTCCTACATATCATTTGCTAAAGTTTAATATTTAAATACAGCTGTTTTTGAGTTTGAGGCAAAATGTACAAACCCCAAAATGCTCGAGCCCCTGGCATTGATGAGCGCGTATGAATGAATGTGTGTAAAACGAGCCCCTGTGAAGACATGGAACGTCTCCATCCCTCTGGAAAGTTCCTACGCCCCTTTCAAGCGGCTCCTACCCCGTCCACGGGCAAGCACCACTCTGGTTTTTATCTTTTACCATAGATCAAATTTTAAATTCTGGAACTTCCATCACCGGAATTAAAGAGCCTATACTCGTCCTTCACTCGGGGAAACGTTTTTGACATTCATCCATGTTATGAGGAATTCGTGTCTCGGTAATTTGTTCCTTTTTATGTTTCTCTTTTAGCATTCCACAGGATGCACACGTCGCCGCTGATTCATTCTATGGATCAGTACTCGAACGTGTCCAGTTTTGCTGTAATAAAGCTGCTCGGCACATTCCCATGTAAGTTGTTTTGCGGACGTGTTTTAATTTCTCTTGGGTAAATACCTAAGAATGACTGAGTCCCATAGTTGTTTAGTTTTGTAAGAATCTGCCAGACTTTCCCCAAAGTGGTTCAACCATTTTTCACTCCCAGCAGTAACGTATTTGGGAGCATTAATGTGGGACACGGGGACACCGCCATCAGCATCACCACCCTGCGCTTCAGAAAGTGGGACCAGCCTGAGTTCTATCAGACCACACAGGGGGCCCAGCGATTAGGACAGAGCGGGTCCTGGGGTCTTGTGGTGAGTCGATACACCTGTCCCCGGGGGAAATTTATTCTTTGTCCCTTCTTGGTAACCCTCGATGAAGATGGTCAAAAGATAATCTATCTAGAAACCAATGACTCGGTAAGATTTCTAAGAGGAAAATGCAGGGTTAAGGCCAAGAGGCAAAAAGGGGGCATCGACCTTGAGCCTGTGGGTCAAGGTATAGAATCAAATACATGAGTTATTTGGAAGAAGCTATGAGCTGTTTTACCAGAGAAGAGACGGGTTCTTTGTTCATTTTTCTCTCTGTTACAGTCCACACGCTCCTTCGCATCTACTCCAGTGACGTCCTCATTCAACACTTCCCTAACATCTTTTAGATAAGAGTTTTATGGGGCTCAGCCTTAAAATGAATAAACCTTATGGTTTTATTGCAAAGTCTTACTTTGTTTCTTCTTTAAGATGACACGCTTTATAAGAGTCAAGTACAATAATCAAGCTTGTTGTCGGACTCCGCCCTTTGCGTACACGCCAACTGAGCAAACATTTGGCTATGACACAGATGGTCCTAGAGTTGGTTCCATGTTTATGAGCACAGCAACCCGAGATCCTCTTATCTCAAATAAACCTAGGAAGTTTTGGACACGGGAAACAGAAGGTGCTCAACTGGCTGCTTCAGGACACGTGCTTCCAAAAGCAAAGTCGTTGAAAAGGAACCGGAATTGCAGAAAGTCAGAACCCACCACACAAGGCCTCGAGTGGAGCCGACGCAGGGGTAGGCCTGACCGTTGCACTCGCAGTTCTCTCGAGGTTGGTACAGGTAAGGTTGGTTCTGTTTGTGCTGAAGGACAACCACACTCCAGCAAGCTCCAGTTCAAGCGGGCTTACTGAAAAGGGGAAGGAGCATCTCGCTGAAGCAAAGCATGGCTGCGCCTGTGGGGAAGTGAGAAGCCGTCAGCGGTTGATTCAGCCGGTGTGGTCCGTGGCTCCCTTTGGGCACCTGTCCTTCTCTCTGGCTTCCTCCTTTAGCCTGGCATTCTTTGTGTGTTCCTCAACACACAAGGGAACATGGTGGGCCCGGCCCCAATGCCACCTGATGATTTAGGTCCAATTTAAAAAAGCATGAAATCCTGGCCCTTTATCACACACCTGTTGGAATGAGAGGTGAAAATCCCGGTATCTTGACGCCTGGCTTAGTGGTTTCTGCCAAACGTTCTTTTCTGAACACGAGCGCAGATGGTGGGAGAGCTCAGCCCCGGATTCCTCATCGTTATGTCGGGGATAATAACAGTCCTACCCTTCAGGGTTTTCGTGATGATTAAATCCATTTAATACACATAGAACGCCTAAAACCGCGCCTAGAAAGTATGGTATCCGTGTTACCTACGATTACCTGGCATTCTCCTGCTCTTCCCTCTCACCATCTCTACCACTTGCCCCCAGGCCCACTCCCCACTTGTCTCTGTCCTGCTTGGTGCTGCTGGAGGCTTGTCCCCTTCAGAATGCATGCCTGGCTCCCTTGCGTGTAGGCTCGCAGTTAGGTTTGGCCTCCCCTGGCATCCTTGGCCACCTAAGCAGGAATCAGTCTGTGGTGCAGAAACGAGGGAGCCCCAATGCCATCATTTCTGGCCCACAGCCCACACTACTTGTCTAGATTGTTCCTGAGCTTCTTAACTAGTCTCTCTGACTCAAGCCCGGTCTTTTTAAACCGTTCCCTGCAATGCAGCCAGGATGACCTCCCTCAGATCAAGTCTGAAAATGTTCCTCTTGTGACAGAGTCCGTCCACAGGCCTCACGGCCTTGTGACTTGTCCTTTCCGTGCACAGTGAGCCCCTCTGCTGTTCCAGCCAGGGTCTTCCATGGACCGCTGAGGTCTTCTCCCTCACTGGGCACTCACACTACCAACAGGTACAACTACTGGCCTTTCTTTGAAGGGTCGCGGGTTTTGCTCTCTCTCCACGAGTGCTTTTCCCTTCCTGGGTTCTCCCGCTACTGCTCAAACGCACCAGAAAATCACGCCCATCCCTGACGGCCAAGGACGCACAGGGGAAAGGACCGCCGGGCGAAATGAAACCTGGGAAACTCTTGCCTGAAGCCAGGGGCTGCGGGGCTGGGGGTGGGGGTGGGATGGGTGTAGGGTGGGGTGCAGTGGGGTGCGGTTGGGTGGGGTGGGGGGTATAGCGTCCACATGGGCATCCTCAGGCTCCGCGGCCATGAGCCAGCCGGGGGATGGAGGGGGCTGGCGGGAAGGGTGGACTCGGGGTGCGACGACGCGGGCTCAGCGGCCCATCAGACCCCAACTCCGACCCATGGGAGGCCTCAGCGTGCCCCAGGGCCTGCGGCACGGCCTGAGCGAGCCCCCCTCGCGCCCCGCCCGCAGCCCCATCTTCCCTCGGCTCCCCGCGCCCCGCCCCGCCCTCCCTCCCCCAACGGCCTCGTTCTGGAAGGTGGACCCGGGCGTCAGCCACGACGCGCGGTGGGCAGCCGAGCAGGGGCTAGACCTTGAGGGCCCCTGAGGCCCCTTCAGGACCCCCACGGACCCCCCAGGACCTCCAAGGATCCCCCCAGGAATTCGAGGTCCCCTGAGAACCCCCGAAGACGCTCCCGAGGACCCCCAAGATCCTGTGGAACCCCCAGGATGTCCGAGGACCCCTGAAGACCCTCACGAGAACCCTCCCGAGGAACCTGAGGACCCCTGCGGAGCCCTGAGGACCTCCAAGGACCCCCGAAGACCACGTGGACACCCCAAGACCACTAAGGACTCCTGAGAACCCCTGAGGACCCTCCTGAGGACCCCCACGGACCTCCCAGGACCTCCTGTGGGCCCTTCAGGACCTCTGAGGTCCCCCGAGAACCCTCCAAAGGACACCGCGGAACACCCAGGACATCTGAGGACCCTACAGGACCTCCGAGGACTCCCAAGGACAGCAAGGACGGTACAGAGGACCCCGCAGATCCCCCAGGAACCTCTTCGGGACCTTCAGGACACACCCCCCCGCGGACCCCGAGGACCCCCGCCCCGGGGTCAGGGCCTGGCGGGGGACACCGGGGCCATGAGCGCGCCCGTGCCCCCGCCCGCCCCCGGCCGGCCCCGGCCCCAGCCCGCGCTGCTCCCCACGCTGCTCCTGGCCCTGGGCTGCCTGGGCGAGGACACGCCGCTCCGGCCCGGCTGGGGCTTCGACTCCGCCGAGGTCTCGGTCCCGCGGGAGCTGAGCGCGCGGGGCGCGGGGCCGGGCGCGGCCGGGCCCCGGCGCTACCTGCTGCGCGTGCGGGGCCGGGCGCGCGTGCTGCGCCTGTGGCCGCGGCCGCCCCCGCTGCCGCCGCACCTGCCCGTCGTGACCTTCGCGGGCGGCGCGGCCCGCGAGGCCCGCCCGCGCCTGCCCCGCGGCTGCCACTTCACAGGCCGCGTGGACGGCGCGCCCGGCTCCCGCGCCACGGTCAGCACGTGCGGCGGCGGGCTCCGCGGGGTGCTGCGCCTGGACGGCCGGCTCTACCAGGTGCGGCCCCTGCCGGGCTCCCCCCGCTCCGAGCACGTCGTGTCCCGCCTGGACGAGGCGCAGTTCCAGACGCAGGGGTGCGGCGGGGCCGGTGGCGCCGGGGCCCGCGACAGCGCGGCCCCGCAGGGCGACGCGGCCAGGGCGCGGGGCGCCACCACACCCCCGCGGCACCAGCGGTACTTGGAGCTCGCCCTCGTCGTTGACCACGAGCGGTACCTGTTTTCGGGCTCCAACCTCACCAACGTCCTCGACGATGCCATCCTCCTGACGTCCATCGTGGATGCGTACTTCCAGGAGCTGCGCCTGAAGATACAGCTCAGCGTGGTGGAAGTGTGGACAGAGGGGGACAGGGCCAACGTCTCTCTCTCCTCCTTAAAACAAGCGTTAAAGAACTTTCTGGAATACCAGAATTCTGAGCTAAGCACCAAGTACTCTGTGGACTGGACACATCTCTTGGTCAAGAGACGCTACCGCGATGCTCTCGCATGGTCCTGGGGGAAAGTGTGCACTAAGAAGGATGCTGGATCCCTGAGCATTTTCCCCGATCTGAACATCCTTGTCCCTGCTACCTATACTGCTCACAACCTGGGCCACAGTGTGGGGATGGAACACGACAAACCTTACTGCCAGTGCAAGGGTAGGCACGATTGCATCATGGGCACCGGCCGAACCGGGTTCAGTAACTGTAGCTACATCCAGTATTTTGACCACGTCCACCAAGGCGCAGACTGCCTAAATAACATCCCGGACAAAAGCTACGTGCTTCAGCGATGTGGAAACAAAATCGTGGAAGAGAATGAGGAGTGTGACTGTGGCTCCCTGGAGGACTGTAAAGGAGACAAGTGTTGCGAGCCCGGATGCAAATTCAAGCCCGGCGTCAACTGCAGCACCGGGCTGTGCTGTCACAACTGCCGCCTTCGCCCGTCCGGGTATGTGTGTCGGCAGGAGGAAAACGAATGCGACCTGGCGGAGTACTGCGACGGGGCCTCCCATCTCTGCCCAGATGACACTTACAAGCAGGACGGGACCCCGTGCAAGTATGGGGCTCACTGTTTCCGGAAGGGGTGCAGGTCCACATACATGCAGTGCCAGAACATTTTCGGGCCCGAGGCCAGGGAGGCTGCGCACCAGTGCTTTGAAGCCGTGAATTTGATAGGTGATCGATATGGCAACTGTGGTATCATGGGGACGAAGACCTACGTCAAGTGTGAAAAGGAGCATTCGCTCTGCGGCAGGATACAGTGCATAAACGTCAGAGTTCTCCCCGAAATGCCGGATCACACGACGATCACGTCTACTCACCTGCGGGATGAAAACCTCATGTGCTGGGGCATAGGCTACCACCTGCCCCTGGGGGCTTTGGGGATACCTGACCTCGGCGTCATAGATGACGGCACCTCCTGCGGCAAGGACCAGATATGCGTGAACAGAACGTGCATGAGCAAGTCGGTCCTGAACTTCGACTGCCTGCCCAAGAAGTGCAACCACAGAGGCTTTTGCAACAACAAGAGAAACTGCCACTGCGCGTACGGCTGGGAGCCGCCGTTCTGCGAGGAGATGGGCTTCGGCGGAAGCGTGGACAGCGGGCCGCCGGGCCCGCTCCAGGCGCACGTGCCAGGCTCGGTTCAGGTCGTGTCCCTCATATTCCTGCGCTTTGTCCTGTTAGCCATCTCCGTGGTCATCGTGATCTACAGGCGGTTGATCCGAAGTTGCTTACAGCCCCGACAGAAAGAACCGCCACCGACCGTCCCTGCGGCGGAACCACCCAAGGAGAAAACCGTTTGACAAGAGGAATCAGGAACCCCCTGTCGCTCAGTGGGTCACACAGCGAACGAGCTCATTGTTTACTCGATGGCTCTCTGTTCTCCCAATTCTTTTTTTACTTCATTTTCCTTCAAGATTGATGGGCAAATAAATGATATTATTTGGGAAACAGATCAGTGCTCTGGGGTAGAACCGCCTAAATACGTGTGGAGACGGTGGTCACCTAACAGCACCGTCTGAGCTTAAGTACAGGTTCAGGTTCCTCGTGGGTAAATCACACGTGATGATAACAGGGTTCTCACCTGCAGAATAGGGTTATTGTGAAGAAGTAATGGGCCGGCTCATGCAGAGAGCCTAGAATGGTGCCTGGCACACAATAAGCCTTCCAGAACACTGTGTTTCTCGTGAGCCCCAATGCCAACATTTCTGGCCCACGGCCCCCATCTCTTTTCTAGATTGTTCCTGAGCTTCTTAACTAGTCTCTCTGACTCATGCCCGGTCTTTTTAAACCGTTCCCTGCAATGCAGCCAGGATGACCTCCCTAAGAACTAGTCTGAGTATGTTCCTCTTGTGATAGAGGCCCTCGACTGGCCTCACGTCCTTGTGACTTGTCCTTTCCGCGCACAGTGAGCCCCTCCACTGTCAAGCCAGGATCTTCCATAGACGGCTGGGGTCTCCTCCCTCACTGGGCACTCACACTACCAACAGGTACAACTACTGGCCTTTCTTCGAAGGGTCCTGGGTTTTGCTCTCTCAATGCGAGTGCTTTTCCCGAACTGGGTTCTCCCGCCACTGCTCAAACGCACCAGAAAATTACGCCCATCCCTGACGGCCAAGGACGCACAGGGGAAAGGACCGCTGGGTGAAATGAAACCTGGGAAACTCTTGCCTGAAGCCAGGGTTTGCCGGTCTGGGCGTGGGGGTAGTGGTGGGATGGGTGTAGGGTGGAGTGAAGTAGGGTTCGGTTGGGTGGGTTGGGGTGGGGAGGTGGAGTAGGGTGAGGTGAGGTTGGGCTGGGGGTGCTTGGGGTAGGATCCAGCGTGTAGCATCCACATTGGCAACCTCAGGCTCCGTGGCCTCTCTGGCCCGACTCGGGCTCCTCCCTTGGCCATGAGCTAGCCCGGGGGGTAGGGGGCGGGAAGGGTGGACTCAGGGTGCAACGACGCGGACTCAACGGCCCATCAGACCTCGACTCCGACCCACGGGAGCCCTCAGCGTGCCCCAGGGCCCGCGGTGAGGAATTCGGGAGCTCTGCTTGTCACCCGTGGTCCCCCCTTTCCTCGGCTCCCCGCGCCCCGCCCCGCCCTCCTGCCCCCTACCGCCCCGTTCTGGAAGCCGGACAGGGGCGGCGGTCAAGACGCGTGGCGGGCACCTGCGGCGGAGCAGGGGCTGGAACCCGAGAAGCCCCCAAGACCCCCGAGGACCCTCCCGAGGACCCTCCCGAGGACCCCCGAGGACCTCGAAGACCCCGAAGGATACCCCGAAGAAACCCCGTGGACCCCAAGGACCCTCCCTAGGACCCTGATAACCCCCGGGGATCCCTAGGACCTCCAAGAACCCCCGAGGACCCCGCAGACCTCTGAGGACCCTCCCGAGGACCCTCTGAGGACCTCCGAGTACCCCACCTTCCGAACCTACCCCGCGAGGACCCCTGCAACCCTCCCAAGGACCCTTGAGGATTCCCGCATACCTCAGAGGATTCTCCTGAGGATCCCGATTACACCCGCGGATCCCCCAGGAACTCAGAGAACCCCTGAGGAACCCCACGGACCCACAAGGACTCCCCGAGGATAACGAGGACCCCCGTTCTGGGGTCTGGGGCCGGTGGGGGACACCGGGGCGATGAGCGTGCCCGCGCCCCCGCCCGCCCCCGGCCAGCCCCGGCCCCAGCCCCGGCCCGCGCTGCTCCCCGCGCTGCTCCTGGCCCTGGGCTGCCTGGGCGAGGACACGCCGCTCCAGCCAGGCTGGGGCTTTGACTCCGCCGAAGTCTCGGTCCCGCGGGAGCTGAGCGCGCGGGGCTTGGGACCGGGCGCGGCCGGGCCCCGGCGCTACCTGCTGCGCGTGCGGGGCCGGGCGCGCGTGCTGCGCCTGTGGCCGCGGCCGCCCCCGCTGCCGCCGCACCTGCCCGTCGTGACCTTCGCGGGCGGCGCGGCCCATGAGGCCCGCCCGCGCCTGCCCCGTGGCTGCCACTTCGCCGGCCGCGTGGACGGCGCGCCCGGCTCCCGCGCCACGGTCAGCACGTGCGGCGGCGGGCTCCGCGGGGTGCTGCGCCTGGACGGCCGGCTCTACCAGGTGCGGCCCCTGCCGGGCTCCCACCGCTCCGAGCACGTCGTGTCCCGCCTGGACGAGGCGCAGTTCCAGACGCAGGGGTGCGGCGGGGCCGGCGGGGCCGGCGGGGCCGGGGCCCGCGACAGCGCGGCCCCGCAGGGCGACGCGGCCAGGGCGCGGGGCGCCACCGCACCCCCGCGGCACCAGCGGTACTTGGAGCTCGCCCTCGTCTTTGACCACGAGCGGTACCTGTTTTCGGCCTCCAACCTCACCAACGTCCTCGACGATGCCATCCTCCTGACGTCCATCGTGGATGCGTACTTCCAGGAGCTGCGCCTGAAGATACAGCTCAGCGTGGTGGAAGTGTGGACAGAGGGGGACAGGGCCAACGTCTCTCTCTCCTCCTTAAAACAAGCGTTAAAGAACTTTCTGGAATACCAGAATTCTGAGCTAAGCACCAAGTACTCTGTGGACTGGACACATCTCTTGGTCAAGAGACGCTACCGCGGTGCTCACGCATGGTCCTGGGGGAAAGTGTGCACTAAGAAGGATGCTGGATCCCTGAGCATTTTCCCCGATCTGAACATCCTTGTCCCTGCTACCTATACTGCTCACAACCTGGGCCACAGTGTGGGGATGGAACACGACAAACCTTACTGCCAGTGCAAGGGTAGGCACGATTGCATCATGGGCACCGGCCGAAGCGGGTTCAGCAACTGTAGCTACATCCAGTATTTTGACCACGTCCACCAAGGCGCAGACTGCCTAAATAACATCCCGGACAAAAGCTACGTGCTTCAGCGATGTGGAAACAAAATCGTGGAAGAGAATGAGGAGTGTGACTGTGGCTCCCTGGAGGACTGTAAAGGAGACAAGTGTTGCGAGCCCGGATGTAAATTCAAGCCCGGCGTCAACTGCAGCACCGGGCTGTGCTGTCACAACTGCCGCCTTCGCCCGTCCGGGTATGTGTGTCGGCAGGAGGAAAACGAATGCGACCTGGCGGAGTACTGCGACGGGGCCTCCCATCTCTGCCCAGATGACACTTACAAGCAGGACGGGACCCCGTGCAAGTATGGGGCTCACTGTTTCCGGAAGGGGTGCAGGTCCACATACATGCAGTGCCAGAACATTTTCGGGCCCGAGGCCAGGGAGGCTGCGCACCAGTGCTTTGAAGCCGTGAATTTGATAGGTGATCGATATGGCAACTGTGGTATCATGGGGACGAAGACCTACGTCAAGTGTGAAAAGGAGCATTCGCTCTGCGGCAGGATACAGTGCATAAACGTCAGAGTTCTCCCCGAAATGCCGGATCACACGACGATCACGTCTACTCACCTGCGGGATGAAAACCTCATGTGCTGGGGCATAGGCTACCACCTGCCCCTGGGGGCTTTGGGGATACCTGACCTCGGCGTCATAGATGACGGCACCTCCTGCGGCAAGGACCAGATATGCGTGAACAGAACGTGCATGAGCAAGTCGGTCCTGAACTTCGACTGCCTGCCCAAGAAGTGCAACCACAGAGGCTTTTGCAACAACAAGAGGAACTGCCACTGCGCGTACGGCTGGGAGCCGCCGTTCTGCGAGGAGATGGGCTTCGGCGGAAGCGTGGACAGCGGGCCGCCGGGCCCGCTCCAGGCGCACGTGCCAGGCTCGGTTCAGGTCGTGTCCCTCATATTCCTGCGCTTTGTCCTGTTAGCCATCTCCGTGGTCATCGTGATCTACAGGCGGTTGATCCGAAGTTGCTTACAGCCCCGACAGAAAGAACCGCCACCGACCGTCCCTGTGGTGGAACCACCCAAGGAGAAAACCGTTTGACAAGAGGAATCAGGAACCCCCTGTCGCTCAGTGGGTCACACAGCGAACGAGCTCATTGTTTACTCAATGGCTCTCTGTTCTCCCAATTCTTTTTTTTACTTCACTTTCCTTCAAGATTGATGGGCAAATAAATGATATTATTTGGGAAACCGATCAGTGCTCTGGGGTAGAACCGCCTAAATACGTGTGGAGACGGTGGTCACCGTCTGAGCTTAAGTACAGGTTCAGCTTCCTCATGGGTAAATCACATGTGATGATAACAGGGTTCTCACCTGCAGAATAGGGTTATTGTGAAGAAGTAATGGGCCGGCTCATGCAGAGAGCCTAGAATGGTGCCTGGCACACAATAAGCCTTCCAGAACACTGTGTTTCTCGTGAGCCCCAATGCCAACATTTCTGGCCCACGGCCCAGATCTCTTTTCTAGATTGTTCCTGAGCTTCTTAACTAGTCTCTCTGACTCGTGCCCGGTCTTTTTAAACCGTTCCCTGCAATGCAGCCAGGATGACCTCCCCAAGAACAAGTCTGAAAATGTTCCTCTTGTGACAGTCCATCCACAGGCCTCATGTCCTTGTGACTTGTCCTTTCCGTGCACAGTGAGCCCCTCTGCTGTTCCAGCCGGGGTCTTCCATGGACCTCCCTCACTGGGCACTCACACTACCAACAGGTACAACTACTGGCCTTTCTTTGAAGGGTCCTGGGTTTTGCTCTCTCTCCACGAGTGCTTTTCCCTTCCTGGATACTCCCACCACTGCTCAAATGCACCAGAAAATCACGCCCATCCCTGACGGCCAAGGACGCACAGGGGAAAGGACCGCCAGGCGAAATGAAACCTGGGAAACTCTTGCCTGAAGCCAGGGGCTGCGGGGCTGGGGGTCGGGGTGGGATGGGTGTAGCGTGGGGTGGCGTGGGGTGCGGTTGGGTGGGGTGAGGTGGAGAGGTGGAGTAGGGTAGGTGAGGGTGGAGTGGGGGGGCGGTGGCGTAGGATCGGGCGTGTAGCGTCCACACGGGCATCCTCAGGCTCTGCGGCCGTTCTGGCCGGCCTCTGGCTACTTCCCTTGGCCATCAGCCAGCCCGGGGGGGAGGGGGCGGGAAGGGTGGACTCGGGGTGCGACGACGCGGGCTCAGCAGCCCATCAGACCCTGACTCCGACCTATGGACGGCTTCGGGGTGCCCCAGGTCCCGAGGCGCGGCGGGAGCGAGCGCCCCTCGCCCCCCGCCCCGCCCTACCCGCGGCACCACTTTCCTTGGCTCCCCGCGCCCCGCCCCTCCCTCCTTCCCCCAACGGCCTCGTTCTGTAAGCTGAGTCGGGGCGTCGGCCAAGCCGCGCGTTGGACACCTGAGGCGGAGCAAGGGCTGGAACCGAAGGCCACCCGAGGTCCCCCAATGACCCTCCAGAAGCCCCCTGAGGACCTTGAGGACCTCCCGAAGACCCCCGCGGACCTCTCACGGACCCTTCAGGACCTTTGAGGACCCTCCCGAAGACGCCAAGGACTCCCCGCGGACCACCAGGACCTCCGAGGACCCTCCTAAGGTCCCCGAGGACCCTCCCGAGGACCCCCACCGACCTCCAGAACCCCTGAAAACCCCCGTGGACCCCCCGCGGACAGTTCAGGACCTCCGAAGACCCTTGGGGACACTCCCGAGGACCCCCAGCAGACCACCAGGACCTCCGAGGAACCTTCCGAGGACCCCCGCGTACCCCCAAGGACCTCCGAGGATCCCAAGGACACCTCCAAGGACCCCTGAGGACCCCGCCCTGGGGTCAGGGCCTGGCGGGGAACACTGGGGCCATGAGCGCGCCCGCGCCCCCGCCCGCCCCCGGCCGGCCCCGGCCCCGGCCCGCGCTGCTCCCCGCGCTGCTCCTGGCCCTGGGCTGCCTGGGCGAGGACGCGCCGCTCCGGCCCGGCTGGGGCTTCGACTCCGCCGAGGTCTCGGTCCCGCGGGAGCTGAGCGCGCGGGGCGCGGGGCCGGGCGCGGCCGGGCCCCGGCGCTACCTGCTGCGCGTGCGGGGCCGGGCGCGCGTGCTGCGCCTGTGGCCGCGGCCGCCCCCGCTGCCGCCGCACCTGCCCGTCGTGACCTTCGCGGGCGGCGCGGCCCGCGAGGCCCGCCCGCGCCTGCCCCGTGGCTGCCACTTCGCCGGCCGCGTGGACGGCGCGCCCGGCTCCCGCGCCACGGTCAGCACGTGCGGCGGCGGGCTCCGCGGGGTGCTGCGCCTGGACGGCCGGCTCTACCAGGTGCGGCCCCTGCCGGGCTCTCCTCGCTCCGAGCACGTCGTGTCCCGCCTGGACGAGGCGCAGTTCCAGACGCAGGGGTGCGGCGGGGCCGGCGGGGCCGGCGGGGCCGGGGCCAGCGACAGCGCGGCCCCGCAGGGCGACGCGGCCAGGGCGGGGGGCGCCACCGCACCCCCGCGGCACCAGCGGTACTTGGAGCTCGCCCTCGTCTTTGACCACGAGCGGTACCTGTATTTGGGGTCCAACCTCACCAACGTCCTCGACGATGCCATCCTCCTGACGTCCTTACTCGACTCGTACTTCCAGTTGCTGCGCCTGAAGATACAGCTCAGCGTGGTGGAAGTGTGGACAGAGGGGGACAGGGCCAACGTCTCTCTCCCCACCATAAAACAGGCATTAACGCAATTTCTGGAATACCAGAGTTCTGAGCTAAGCACCAAGTACTCTGTGGACTGGACACATCTCTTCGTTAAGAGACAATACCAGGACACTCCTGCGTGGTCCTGGGGGAAAGTGTGCACTAAGAAATATGCTGGATCCCTGAGCATTTTCCCTGATCTGAACATCATCATCCCTGCTACCTATACTGCTCACAGCCTGGGCCACAGTATGGGGATGGAACACGACAAGCCTTACTGCCAGTGCAAGGGTAGGCACGATTGCATCATGGGCACCGGCCGAACCGGGTTCAGTAACTGTAGCTACATCCAGTATTTTGACCACGTCCACCAAGGCGCAGACTGCCTAAATAACATCCCGGAAAAAGGCTATGTGCTTCAGCTATGTGGAAACAAAATCGTGGAAGAGAATGAGGAGTGTGACTGTGGCTCCCTGGAGGACTGTAAAAGAGACCAGTGTTGCGAGCTCGGTTGCAAATTCAAGCCCGGCGTCAACTGCAGCACCGGGCTGTGCTGTCACAACTGCCGCCTTCGCCCGTCCGGGTATGTGTGTCGGCAGGAGGAAAACGAATGCGACCTGGCGGAGTACTGCGACGGGGCCTCCCATCTCTGCCCAGATGACACTTACAAGCAGGACGGGACCCCGTGCAAGTATGGGGCTCACTGTTTCCGGAAGGGGTGCAGGTCCACATACATGCAGTGCCAGAACATTTTCGGGCCCGAGGCCAGGGAGGCTGCGCACCAGTGCTTTGAAGCCGTGAATTTGATAGGTGATCGATATGGCAACTGTGGTATCATGGGGACGAAGACCTACGTCAAGTGTGAAAAGGAGCATTCGCTCTGCGGCAGGATACAGTGCATAAACGTCAGAGTTCTCCCCGAAATGCCGGATCACACGACGATCACGTCTACTCACCTGCGGGATGAAAACCTCATGTGCTGGGGCATAGGCTACCACCTGCCCCTGGGGGCTTTGGGGATACCTGACCTCGGCGTCATAGATGACGGCACCTCCTGCGGCAAGGACCAGATATGCGTGAACAGAACGTGCATGAGCAAGTCGGTCCTGAACTTCGACTGCCTGCCCAAGAAGTGCAACCACAGAGGCTTTTGCAACAACAAGAGAAACTGCCACTGCGCGTACGGCTGGGAGCCGCCGTTCTGCGAGGAGATGGGCTTCGGCGGAAGCGTGGACAGCGGGCCGCCGGGCCCGCTCCAGGCGCACGTGCCAGGCTCGGTTCAGGTCGTGTCCCTCATATTCCTGCGCTTTGTCCTGTTAGCCATCTCCGTGGTCATCGTGATCTACAGGCGGTTGATCCGAAGTTGCTTACAGCCCCGACAGAAAGAACCGCCACCGACCGTCCCTGCGGCGGAACCACCCAAGGAGAAAACGGTTTGACAAGAGGAATCAGGAAACCCCTGTCGCTCAGTGGGTCACACAGTGAACAAGCTTTTCATTTACTCCAACGGCTCTCTTCTTCCCCAATTCTTTTTTTACTTCATTTTCCTTCAAGACTGATGGGCAAATAAATGATATTATTTGGGAAACCGATCGGTGCTCTTCACTTCTCCTGGGGTTCCCTTGTCCCGGTCTGAGATTGGGTTTGGGGGGGCCTGAGAAGAACGCCCTGGTGCCTTTTCTGAACACTGAAGCCCGAAAGCCGTCGGTTTCACAGCATCGCAGAGGTTTAGAGTCCCAGCGCACAGAGCAGCTCTCGTCCTCTCCCCGTGTCCCTTGGCGTGACCAGTGAGAAGGCCGGGTCTGTGTCCCACGCTGAACCATAGACGGGGACCGCATTTTATAAACAGAAAGCGGCACTTTACGAGGGTGACCCCCGGAAGAACATTTACCCCCCATGGTCACTGGACGGGTCACTCTAGCTGTGCAGGCGTTTGGTCTCTGACTCTATGTCTACGGTGACCTCAGCTGGATCAGGGACACCAAACTACCATCGCTCCGCTTTGGACTACTATCTGCAGGTGATGACAAGCCCTGGCAGCGTCCAGCGGGCAAGGGTCTAACAATGCTGAGGGACAGCCGGCCTTAGCTTTGCCCCTCCTCCCCCAGTAGAGCAGAGAAGAATGAGGGACAGACGCCTTCCACTCCCACGTACCCCCATGTCTGCCTCCAAATATCCCCTCCCCGTTTCCCGGTGCTTTGGGGGAGCAGAGGCCTGAGTGGCACTTTAAAGCCGTCTGCGTCCACCTCTCAAGCCCAGGGAGGGTCTCATCCTTCCCAGACCTGTGTTGGCCCCGGCGTTTTCAGCCCTGTTCTAGGCCGCGCCCTCCTGCTGTTGTCACCTTGCCGGGTGCACTCCCTTCCCCAAGCGCCACGTGGCACGTCCTCTGCCCCCCACCCTAATCTCCTCTAGGTCTTCTGGTTATCGAAGTCTGGGTGCCTCACAACAGCGGTCCCCGTGGCCCGTCTGGGAACTGATTTCACTCAGAGGACAACATCAAGGTACGCCCCGTTTTGTGGTGACCGTAGTTCTAACATTTATCACTGGAAAAAATCCTAAAAGAGTGAGGCCGCCGAGTCCTAGCTGCAGTCCTGACCAGATGGCTGGCCTTTAGTGGGCCTTCGCTTGCGGATCCAACAGAAGACGTGCATGCTCTTCCCTAGGACCACGCGGGGGCCTCGGGCTCATTTCCTTTCATGCACGGGGGAGCCCACCCCGCCGGAGGCCAACATTTAGCGTCTTTTCCTGTGAATTAAAAACTGGCCTCAAGCTGCAGCTAATTCATCACGCCCAACACTTACCGTGGTTGCAGCTGTGTACACTTCAACGCCTTTTAGCTGCGTCTTCCCACGAGCGTCTCCACGGTGAGTGCCCACCACCCCGGCCCTAGGGATGGCGTCATCGCGGTCAGGCTAACCCCGGAATCCAGGCACGAGGGTCGGCTGTCGTCTGAGACCCTCCAAGGGACGCTCATCTTCTCGGGGATGGTGATTTCATAGGAATCGAACCCCCAGTCCGGGTGAAACATTAAATCCTCGCCCAGACAGTCGACCACCAGGAGCACCGCCGGGACCAGCACGGGGAGGGGACGGCCCTGGGAGAGCCAGGGCCTCGCTGGCCTTGTGTCACCGCTGTGTCCCCTGGGCTGTCCGGTGCGGGGGTCCCAGCCTCATCCAGTGGGTCTGGGGATCCTTGGGGGTCTACCTCCTGCTCCGCTGCTGGTGCCCACAGCGCTCATCGTGGCCGACACCCTGGTTCACCTTCGAGAACGGTGCTGTTGGGTGCGGGAGAGTAAGGATAGAGAGGGGCACAGGAAGCCAAGGAAAGTGGGGGCTGCTAGTGAGGTGAGGGGACGGGCCAGGAGAGTGTCCTGGGGGACAGCAGAGCCAAGGGGGGCTCGCTAAGGCCGCCCGTGTCCTGTGCACCTGATGGTCGGAGTCGGTGTCTGTTGGGCCGCTGCGCCCACGTCGCTGTTATAATGTTTCTATGGGTTTAGTGTCTAGACATGTAATGGGTTCATGGAACATGTCACGGGGGCCTGTCTTTGTTTTTTGTTGTTGTCACGTTTGGGATTTTGGCTCCTCAAGAATCAGTCAGCTCTCCCAGGCGGCTGGCCGTTGGGTCTCATAAAGGGTGGACGTTCTCCTTGCAGCCAGGCTAGAGATTCCGGAGAGCTCTCGCCTATTTTGAGCGTGAGAGTGTGTGAGTGTCCCTTCTGGGCTTGTGTGGATAATCGGAAGAGATCTGCCGGTTTCTACTCAGGAGCTCTGGCAGCCTCTCGGGTGTGGCAGATCGTCCTGGGGCTCCCCCTAGTCTGTCCTGGCCCTGCCCCTCTGCTGCATAGTTTTGTCTTCATCCCCTTACACCCCTCACCCTGGGAGTCTGTCCTGTCGGTGCCGGAACTCGGGAAAGAGAGACGCCGGCCTCTTCTACAGCCTTCTGCGTGCCCGTTGGGCCCACATTCCACTCTTTTCTCTACTGCAAATGACAATGTTTTAAGCATAAAAGAATCCCCCTAAACCAAACTTATGAACAGCAACTGGGAAAGGGAGGGAGGAAGATGGGGGAGGGGACTGAAGCGAGAGGGACACATGGCCGTCTTCGCCACAAGTGTCACATCATCTCCGCACGTCTGAGCTACGACCAAATGCTGACATTTTCTAATTTCATAACAGTGTGTCTGTCTATTACGCTTGTTGTATTAGGTGTTTACACGAGTCGGTTACTGTATCTTTCATCCAAGTATAATTTACAGCGGAAAAACGCGCAGACCGTGGGGGCGTTTCACCCGTGCACGTTCACCACCACCTAGGTCGAGATGTCTTTCTTCGGATTTCGGACTCTGTCCTCGCCCTCTTCCCAGGCAAGGCCCCTCTCTTCAACAGGCACCCGCTGTTCAGATCCATCTACCACTGGTGTGTGCTTCCTGAACGTCCGTTCTGGGATCACGCAGAGTATGCTCCTGGGTCTGGCTTACTTGCTCAGTGTCAGGTCAGTGACTATTCTTCATGCTGTTGCTGTTTTTCTTTTTCTTTTTCCCCCCCATTTCTCTGTAGCGTCCCATTGAATGGAGGAACCGTCATTTATCCATCCGGCGATTGGGTACCCACAGCCAAAGCGGTGAGGACACACGTCAGGAGACGAGGGGAAAAGGTCAAGTCAGGATTACCAATACCTAAGTGCTTTTATTTGGGGTTTCCTGCCCTGGCACGTCGGGAGGTTGTCAGTATGTTCTAGTCGGAGGGAGAATGCTTTGGACAACGATGCTGTCCGCCCTCCGCCTTTACCCCAGGAAGCTGGCTGCATCACAGGATCCAATCCCACGGGCTCCTGTATTTTCACTCCCTTTGGATTGAGCAATAGGAAGTCCAGGGTGGACGTGCGGTGGGGGACGAGGCTCCTCGTTGCGAGGGGCTCTGGGGCCCGCTGGGATCCCCGACAGAAGCCACAGCTCTTCTCGAGGTGCCTGCCCCCCAGGACGCTCTCCAGCTCCCCGTGACCTCTCCCAACCTTCATCCCTTCGAACCTAAGGCCGGACACAGCTCTGCGGAGGCTACAGGACCTTCCGCACGGCCTGTCCAGGCCCCCCCGCACCTCACGCACACTCCCCCATCCGTCCGGTCGCACACCAGCCCTTCTTGAAGCATCCTTACCTGTGTCTGCCCACACTTCGCAGCTGGGCCTGGACTGGTGCAAATGTTTTAAATGTGTCTTGCTGAGTCAAAAGAAGGAAAAGTTGAATTCCCTCTGCATCTCACACACACACACACACACCCTTCACATGTACCCTTTCTCTCTTCGGGGCTTTAGCAAGCTCTTGCTTCTTGTTGTTTAGAGGTTACTGTGAGATGGGGTGAACGGCCGGGCCACCCACAGAGCCGGCCTGGAGCAGAGCGCATCGGCAGGACCCGCAGTTGCCCCCGGCCCGTCCCGTCGGGACAGCGTGCCGGCACTAAGGATGCTTCATCTACTCATCACGTTCCGCAAGGGGCACTCAGCCCGCCCTCCTTGGGCTGGGAGGCTCGTTAGCTGCATGATGGGGAAGCCCGGACCTTGCCCGGCATGATAAGGGCCTGGTGTCGGAATCTGTCGGTCCAGCGGAGTGACATGACGGCCTTGGCCTCCAGCCTGCTCGCCCTCCTGGAATTTCACGGCCGGGAGAGGCCTGGATCCTCCCGGCACGATCGAGGGCGAGGTTTCTAGGCGTGCGATGGCAGGGGTAGGACGTGGGGACGCAGCCCAGAGCCACCGGTGCTAGTTTTAGTTCCCAAACGGTCTGGAGAGGGAACGCCGGCCCTGAGGGGCCAGCCTGCGGACGACCAGACCCGAGCGCGTCACTCCTCAGTCTCCATTTCATTTTCTGTCCACAGCACTACAGCACCGACACGAGCACTCGAGTGCTTCACATACATCATAGCCCTCGGGGATAACCGGTGCGCGCGGCCAGCTGGGTGCACACACACGGTGCAGAACCTGAATAAGCCTCCCTCATCCGCTTAACTGAAGCACAGGCTAAGACTTCAGGTCGTTTTTTAAAAAAACACTGCTGCCCTTCGGAACTAGGTCCAGATTCTGCAGTTTCTGCAAAGAGCACAGAACATGGAAACAAACTCGATCCACAGTGGAGAGAAGACGCTGATGCCGCAGACGTCACCGGCGTCGAGGGTTTGTGCTCCAGCGTCCCTCGGAGTTGCGGGTCAATGTGCGAATGACCTTGGTGGCGTGTCTACATGCCAAGTGCTACGCTACACTGTATGTATTAAGTTCTATGGGAAACGCAATCTGAGGAATAATATCGCAAACCAGTGGTGCAGGAGACTGCACCGCCAGCATCGACCCTTCCGTGCCGATGCGCAGTCCGGCCTGTAGCAAACCCTTCATTTCCATCCAAAGGCACTCTGTCCCGAGCAATTAGCTACCCAGCCAGTGCACACAGAAGGGACTCGGTGTCATGCTTCCCACTGGACAGAGGATTTTTCCTCAAAAGCACTGAGCTGTGACCCGCCTGGAGGAAGAAAGGAAGCCTGACGCTCGACTCTGGGGGACTCAGAAGGAAGACGCCCGAGCAGAGGACGCCAGCACGAGGGCAGGCGCTGCCAGACCCGCGACGCAGGAACGGGGGACAAACACTGCCACGCCACTTGACATGTCATCTTTTTTTTTTTTTATTTTGTGATAAAAATGCTTCCGTATAAATTTCATCTTACCTACTTTTAGAATGAAACATCGAAAAGTAAAAACAGTGTGCACGTTCCTCACTGCGTTTAGCCAGGAACGTGCGGTCATCTTACTGGTTACTGGGCTTCTCATACGGATACGATGTCACTCTCAAGGGAAATGTACACGGGGAAGGAGCCGGAGCACTGGAGAGTGAGCGCCGGGAGCCTCAGGGCACAGATCGTCCTAGCGGGCGGTCGCCACGCGTGCAACGTCCTGGTGACGGCCAGATTCCCCAGACCACCCGCCGACAAAACATCAGCACGACTTTGGTTCTTGTCTGTGCGAGAGCGACGGACGAGCAGATGTAAAACTAAAAAGCAGGACGATGCACGGAGCATCACAGCCGGCTGCTCGCATTACAATCTGAGCTCCGTGTCTTTGCCCCTCAAACCTCCACCTCCCCGACCAGCACGTGAGTCAGGAGAGGACGCTCAGCGCAAAGCAGAGCACACAAAGCAGAGCAAGCTCCACCCCCAGAGGCTGACAGAAGAGGAGCCGAAGGAAGAACTTATAAAAAAAATACAAATAAAGCAAAAACGGGGGCGTGACCTATACGTGGCATAAAAAATGTCTCCTCGAACGTCAGTCCGCAGGACGGAACCAGACGAGAACGTGAGTCTCCACCTTACCTTCTGATTAGACAGGGCACAAGGCAAGGGTCCTTGGGTCTAAGAGACTGACGAGCGCTCGAACGTGGCGTCTTCCTCTTCATCGCGGGGGCCTGCTGTCCGTGAAGGTGGCTTTCACGTGGATTGGGGAGGAGGAACGAGCACAGCGGCCTACGCTGTGCTGGAGAAGGGGGGAGGTCATGAGAGATCCGAGCTGCCGGGTCAGAGGCCGAGACCTTCCGCGGTGGGGCTGGCACGGCGGGGCAGGGCGGCGGCGGCGGGGTCCGCGGTGCTCCGCGCGCACAGTTCTCCACCCCGTGCGGTGACAAACAGGTCCGGGAGGGAGTCCCCGTTCAGAAGGATAAAACGTGACACACGATGGGAGGGGCTGGTAGGATGCATGTGAGAGAACAAGACACAGAGCGGACAATCTGCTGGTCTCGGAGCAGAACCAACGGTTCTTGCTGCTTCGTGCGCTTGGGCAGGACTGAAAACCCTCCCTGGAGACCGCCAGGGTCCCAGGCACACACGGCTTCCATACGGGATCACGGACAGGTAAACCGAGTCAGGTGAGACGCGCTGATGGCCTCTCAGCCGAGGCAGGCGTGGCGACGATCACTCAAACCAAACGCCGGAGGCGGTTCGCCTGCTGACGCAGAGCTGACTTCCCAGCTGTCACGGGGCACCAGGAGGATGTGGCTGTGGCCAGGGACCATCTTTTAGCCGACTCGGGGAGGAGAGAGAGGAAACGACCACCGTCCCACCTCTAGTGTTGACTAGAAGGCTTCTGCCCTCGATGGAGGGTCCCGGGAGCTGCCGAGACCACAGACAGAGCAACGTGAGATGCACGGGCAGTCGCAGCACGACGACGAGCACAGCGGATCTGCAGTCGTCCCTCGTCACCTAGGAGGTGACTCTGGGAAGGGAAACGTCCCTGATAGGCGTGTTGGTTGTGCACGAGGAGCTCCACGAGCGCTTCAGAGGAAGAGGAACGGCAGCAAGAACGAGCACAGGCCACCTGGGCCCGACAGGGCCTCAGAGCCCCCGAAGCCTTAAAGGCCCCGTCCCGCCTCATAAGGCCGGCCTGGGCTCCAGCAAACCAGGCCAACCTTCTGTTTCCTTCATGTGAAAACCCCGTGTCCAGTGGGAAGCCGCTGGGCGCGCCAGTCGCCCACACCCCGCCGTGTGGGAGGCAGACTGGTGAACGGGCCTGGGCGCCCCCAGGGGGACTGGGGAGTAGAGGCCGTGATCGCCCCGGGGTGGGGGGACGGGCACCGTCACAGGGTCCCCGGAGCCCGGGGGAGCTCCTTCCCCGATGGTGAGGGAGCATCGGTGACACGTTCTCTGTGACGACTGATGGGAGGAAAGGACCGATGTAAGGGTCAGCTTCATCGGCTGCATGAGCGAGCGAAGCAGCCGGGGCTTCTGAGATGGGGGCAGACGTCCCTCGCACTGGCAGGGAGGCAGGGGCCCGTCGGCGGGCACCACCTCTCAGGGGGGTTAGCTTATCTCTCGGCCAGGCCAACGTTCCCCGTCTTGGTTTGGGTTTGGTTTTCCAGGGGGTCATAGTACCGACGCTGCCACGGGGGAAACGTCACACCGACCGGGCCCGCACGAGGAGAAGCGACCGCTGCGCACCCTCCCGCCACGAAGCCTGCCTGAGGCCCTGCGTGCAGGCGGGAGCACTGGGTGCAGCTTCCAGAAGGGGGTCCCCCGTCCCGGAACCGGGTTCCAGGGAAAACACTTCGCTCCCCTTCGTCTCTGAGGAGGTGCTGCTGTGGGGAGAAGGCAACGTGTCCATCTTCTAAAGAAGCGTACTCGGGAGGGGACGCTGAGAACCATGACCAAACGAACCCTGCGGGACTTCCAGGGAGGCCGGGAAGCTGGAGGGAAGGAGGAGGCCGGCGCTGCGTTCCGGGCACACGGCCACGCACGCCCCGCACCGTGCTGGAGGGGCTACAGCCCCCAGGGAGGCGCCACGATCAAAGCACCGAACGAAGTCAAAGTCCAGCGACGAGAGGACGGGCAGGTTAACTGGGCTGAATCCCAGGGCGCAATCCCAGTCGGGCTCGACCGGAGAATCTTCCGGGGGGAGGTATGGCAGAGGCCCCCGGGCTGGAGTCTGTGTCTGAGCCGCCTGCAAAGGCGTCCATCCGGGTCTCCGAGCGCGAGAGGGCGAGCACGGGTCCCGGTCTCGTGTTGGTGTCGTGCACGTCCGTGGACTTGGCGTGATGGGCGGGCGGTGAGCAGGGGCCCCGTCCCTGCCCCGGGAGAACCCTGCAGAAACCCAGTGGCGCTGCTGCACCCGCTCCCCGCGAGAGGGACGAGCACCTCCCTCCTCCCGCCTCCGGAGGCTGGTTCCAGAGCTTTCTTCATTTCCCTCCCGGATGACCTTCACGTGTTCCAGCAGCATTTTCGCTCGGCAGCTGTGCGTCCGCCCCGCCGGCGGGCGCGCTCACGCGTAAACCTGCATGTTGCTGGGCGGCGGCTCAGACATGTGCGTCCCGGGTCCCCGCTGACCTCCTCCCGCACCCCCGGGAGTGGGGCTGGTGGTCACGTCTGACCAGTCAGAAGCGGAGTGGGGCGAGGAGCTTGACCACTGGTCGGGAGACTCCGGGGACGGGGTCAGGTAGGGATGCTCGCCCTGGAGGTGACCGCTGTGGCTGGGCGTTCGCTCGGCCGCGCTGGAGGAGGCGTAGCTGTGCTGGGACGGGGGCGTGGGGTACTTGCCCACGGAGGCGGGAAAGGGGTGGTAGGCCGGCAGGATGGTCTGCGTGACCTGGCCGTCCTGCTGGGGCATCATGGCGGTGGGGAAGGCCATGCCGGGCAGACGAGCCAACTCTGGAATCTGGTACATGGCGGGCAGGGGGCCCGCGACCCCTGGAGGGCAGGTGGCCTGAGGCTGGGCCGTCCCAGCCGGCGGGGCGATGCTGCCCTTGGGGATGAGCTGGAAAGTCACGATGGGGGGCAGGGGCTCGCGAGGGGCGGCCACGTGCTTCCCGTCGGGCGGCCTGCCCTGGGGGGCGAGGCCGGCGGGGGCGGCCTCGGTGGGCGCCAGGACCATGCCGAACACCTCGCTGTACTGGGCCTCGTTCATCTCCACGCGGCTCAGCCAGTCGGCCGCGGCGGGGACCGGGTGCAGCCGGCCCATGCTCCCCGCGGCGCCGCCCGGGGGCACCAGGTGGTGGTGCGACAGCAGCTGGCTCACCGAGGGCAGCGCGGTGCCGGCCCCGTGGGCCAGAGGCTGGATCTCGTGAAGGCCGGAGAAGGACAGCGCGTGCTGCGCGTGGACCGGGCCGGGGGGCGCGGCGGCCGCCAGCAGAGGCCCCGGGGAGGCCTGCAGCAGGCCGGGGGACGTGATCATCGGGGAGGACGTGGCGTCGGACACGTACGTGTGAGGGGACTCCAGGGAATCGACCGGGGACAGAGTCACTGAGCTCTCGGACAGCTGGCCCTTGTCGCTCAGAGACTTCTTCCTCCGGCTGCCCTTGGCCTCCTTGGCCTCCTTGGCCAGGTTAGGGAGGCTGGTGGGCATGGCGTTCTTGGCGTTGGGCCGCCTGGGCTTCTTGCCCATCGGGGCGTGCTTCAGGCTGAGGAAGGGTCGGTTGGGGCCGCAGATGACGGGCGACAGGGCGGAGGCGAGCGCGGCGCCCGGGGGGCTGGGCGCCACGCTGTGCTCGTCCAGCAGGCGCACGATGTCGTGGTGCATGCGGTCGCGCGCCACGTCCCGCGGCAGCCGGTCCATGTGGTCCGTGATGTCCCGGTTGGCGAAGTGGTCCAGCAGGATCTTGGCTGCTTCGTAGCTCCCCTCCCGGGCAGCGAGGAACAGAGGCGTCTCCTCCTGCAGGAAAGGCCCACGAACGGCGCGTTTCAGCAAGAACACGTCCGACTGCCGCCCCCTCGGACGTCGTTTCCCCAACTGCCTCCCACTTAAAAGTTCGGTGCCGCGGACAGACCGCACGTCTAGGAGGGCCACGTCAAAGCACCGAGCTTATCAACAGGCGGCGTTCAGAGGAAAAAGGGTCAGAAACAAGAAAGGCAGCAGGGGAAGAACTGGGCAAAACAAGAGAGAGCTAAAGGAAGCAGAGAAAACAGAGGGAAAAAGAGAAAATAAAGGAGGGAAGATGAGCCAGGGCGGGGACGCGCGACCTAAAGCTCGGAGGAGGAAAAGCCAACAGGACACGTCCCGGGTCCACGAGCGGAGAGAAAGTAGGAAAACCAGAGAGAAGCACGTGCCCACGAGCAGAACGCGGAACGTCAGGGAGGGCGATGAAGCGGGGGACAAAGGCCGAGAAGGTGACACCGAAGCTCTCCACAGGACGGCCTGGTGCAGTGGGGCCGAGCAGGCAGAGGGCTCGACCCCGACCCTTCCCTGGACTGGCGATGCCTTTGCTCCGGCTCTGTGGACCCAGGTCCTGTCCCACCCGCTCCCTGCGTGTCTCCTCCTCACGAGGGGGCGATGGGAGGGGCGGGCAGGCCCCACACCCCGAGGCGCCGCCGCGCCTGCCCCCGGCTCGGAGCCCAGGCCGTACCTTGTTGTCCTGCATGTCTCGGTTGGCCCCATTTTTCAGCAGCAACAGGGTCGCCTCCACGTTGTTGACAGCAGCTGCCCAGTGGAGGGCCGACTTCCCTGCAGGGGACAACGGTCGTGTGAGCAGACAGAGGAGAGATGTGCCCCGCCCCTGGTGTGTGCGGGCATCCCGACCGGTACAAGAAGCCTCGGCCTTCCCGGAGCGCGGCGGGAAGCCAGCCCTCCGTGGGGGCCACAGGGCAGCCCGAGCCCCGTCTTCCTTCGCTCTGTTCTAGAAACACTTCGGTACGGCTGTGTACCCTTCCGAAGGCGGCTAGGGGACGGGGCCACTTGTCTGTGGCCCCGTCCGCCCATGGCAGAAGCTACGCTGTCACGCACGGAGCCAGGGGTCATGTTTGGGTGAGTTCGGCTCTGCTAAGGCCTCACGGCCGCAGTGGCATGCCAGGGGAGCCGCGCAGGCAGGCCCTTCCCGCGGCGACAAGTCCCTTCCCTTGTCCGCAGATCTGCTGCTCAGTCCTCTGAGCGCATCGTGTTACAACAAAGAACGAATGAACGAATGAATGAATGAATGGATGGATGGACGGGTGGACGAATGGACGGTGGATGTGGATCTGAGTGAGACGCGTCTCTGAGGGCCAGACAACCTCGCTCCCCGCCCCGCCTCTCGTCCCTACCGTGGTCATCCACCGCGTTCACGTCCGCCTGGCAGCTGATCAGCTCTGCCACCATCCCCTCCACAGCCAGGCGGGCGGCCAGGATCAGGGGTGTCGTGCCGTCATTCATCCTGGCATCCAGGTCGGTGACTCGGTTGCGGATCAGAATCTACGGGAGGAGAGAGTCGCCTGGGTAAAGGGTAGGATGGAGCGAAGGGGAGAAACGAGGGCATCACGGCTGAGGCGGCTGTGAGTTCCCGGGGAAAACACGAGAAACGTCCTGTTATTTTTGTGTGAACGCGTGACCAAACGGGCGCGTGAACAAAGGGGTGCTCCGGGACAGCGGCCCACGCCGAGCGCAGCTACTTCCCGAGGGAAGGAGAGGGACGTGGGAAGCCGTCACCACCTCGGCTGCGACGCACGTTGAAGGTAGTTTGGAGCGCTCCCGAGTCCCGCACGGGGGGAACAAGAGGGTGTCGGGGGGCACACCCAGAGCGCACGTCGCGACCACCTCCTGGGAGCGGGCGGAGACCCGGACGGTCAGACACACCCCCAGGCGGCCGCTGCCACCGTCAGGCTCGTAGCAGGCATCGCTGCCGTCTGACCGCGCAGGTGGGGGGAGCTCGGGCACATCGCAAAGACACGGAGGTGAGAGGCCAGAAGCCCGCGGTCGCCCGCGGTCGCCCGCCACCGTCTGGCTGCAGACAGGCAGGTCGCTTTGCCTCCGCCCCCGGCCTCGCTCTCTCGAGAATTACCGAACGGACGTAACAGGACACTGAACGCCCAGAGATGCCACGTTCTAGACCCACAGGGAGCCAGGCCTTCCCGAGGGCTCACCTGGAAGACGCCCTGGGCGTCGGCTGCCACCGCAGCGTGCAGAGGGCAGCGGCCCATGTTGTCCTGGGCGTTGGCGTCTGCGCCCGCGTCCAGGAGGCGCTTGGCGGCGTCCGCCCTGGAGTAGCGGGCGGCGAGGTGCAGGGCCATCTCGCCGGTCCGGTCCGTCTGGGCCTGGAGGCTGGCGCCCTGGTAGACCAGGTCCGTGATGATGTTGGCGGAAGAGTCCTCTGCGTCTTCGTCTTCGTCGCTCATGTCCGAGCTGCCTCCTCGGAGAGAGGCCAGCATCAGGGGGGTGCACCCGTCTGCGGGAAGGCAGATGCCAGCAGTAAGTACTCGCGGAGAAGGAGGAGGACGCGCGCGGTCGTCAGTCCTGCCAGTGGAGCGGCTCCCCCGGGGGAAGACCCCGAGCTCTGGTGCGAGCGGGCGGTGCGTTACTCGTGTGCCCCCCCCTCCTCTGACAGGGCCCTTTCCGTGAAGAGTGACGGGGAAGCGAGTCTTCGTGCGCTGGGGCTTCTTCTCCAAGACAGCCCGTGCTCCTGTTCCAGTTCCTAAGAGCCAGGCCGCTTGAAAGGGGCAACATTTAAAAGCATCCGGCGGTAACAGCCCCGCCGGCACTAAGTACCAGCCAGGCAGCTCCCTGCCCTCCTGCTCCGGGGCACGGCTGTTCTGTCCTGCTAAAGCCCATCGCACAGCGTCGGCCGAGGTGTTCCCAACACGCTGCGTGCGAAATCCTCCTCCTCCCCCCGCACGAGCTCCTGTGTCCTGCTCGCCTGTGTCCCTCTCGGGCCGATCGAGGGTCTGCGGAGTGGGCAGGGGGCAGTCGCCTAGCAGGCCAGGCGGGGGAAATGCCGCCGACAGAGCCGGGGGCAGCCGCGGCCTGGGGCAGGGGGGAGGCAGGGCGCTGACCTGGGCCCCGGACGTTCACGTCCAGCACGTCCACCTCCTGCTCGGCCTGGGGAGGGGTGAGAGCCAGCGACGGAGTCCTGCGGATGTCCGCGGCCTCGAGGTGCTGCTGCGTCCACGGACGTCGGTCGATGGGATCGTCTTCTTCTGAGAGCAAAGCCTCGTCTTCAGCCTGAAGGGGGAGGACAGCTGTCCCCATCGGCCTGGCCCAGCACCGGGACTGTGGGGGTGGAGCTGGTCCGGCTGCACCTCTCCCGGTCCCACGCCCAGGCTCCCCTCCCCTCCCCACGTCCCTCCCCATGTGGCCCTGTCCACCTGTCTTGCGTCATCTGTACGACCCTCCCAACCTCCTCATCCCAAACCCTGGGCTTCAGCCTCAACATGTGACCCGTCCTGCTGGTGCTACCTGCGGACCCCGAGCTTGCTTCTGGGCTTTGCTCGCGCTGTCCCCTCTGCCTGCCAAGGCCTCCCCCAGCTCCCCTCTGACTGGCTCCCACCTGCCCTTCGAATACACGTCAGCCGCGTCCATTCTGCCTCTTACTTCTAAAGGGTTTTAGGTTCCTGGGCTCCAGGCGAGAAGCCGCCAAACTCAACGGCTGCCGGCTTTGTCCCACTGCTTAACGCCACCTTCCCTTCCGGAGGGAGAGGAGCCCGGACGAGATACCGAGAGGCCCAGCCTCGAAGGGAGCTGCTACTTACACATTCGACTCATTCGACTCCCACGTGCGCGACGCTGGAGGGAGGGGCTCGTTTGTTATTCCGAGTTCTTAGGGAAAACGTGCACCCCGAGGCCATGGACAGCCTAAGGATCCGGCCTTTCAGGGCCGAGAGGGACACCACTGCCCGGGCAACGCGTGCAGACTGCCACGCCCCTGTGGCACACTCTGGCTACCCAGGACAGGACTCTGAAACGCGACCAGGTAACGGCCAGCGACCGTGGCGGTTCTGCCGCGGCCAACTCACCTTGGCCTTCTTTGCCTGGGGCCCGTCATCGTCCACCCAGTGCTCACTCGTTCCCGAACCAATCAGATTAGCCTCTGAGACTTGCACGGAGAGGTTTCTGGAAGGACAGGGTTATGAGGGGGACAGACAGGAGCATCAACCAACACCGCGGTTTCCGGCACTTTCCCCACCGTGCCACATCCCCCCGTTAGACTGTCAGGGGCCCAGAGAGGAAGGCCGGCGTTTCCGACCCGAGTGACATCCCTTCCTTTCCCCCCGACCCAGAGCTTACGGCCAAAGGGCCTGGACACAGGCGCTGAGCCCAGGCGTCCGTGACAGAAGCGCCCGGGCTCCGTGCGTCTCCACCGCGCTCGGGCGGCACGGCCACGTGGCGCGGCCAGAGCTCGGACCTTAAGATCGTGACCCGCCACGGTCCACCCTTTGGTCTCCCTGTGACCAGCAGCTCGTGGTGAACGCTCTTACTTCAGCCCCACGGCATCCTGTCCCACCGGCTCCCGGCGCTTGTGGTTGCTGGAGTCCCGGCGCAGCGTGAAGCCTTCGGGCAGCCAGAGGGAGCCATGCTTCCGCTTCCGCTTCGCCATGATCACCCCCAGCAGGAGGATGAACAGGATGATGACGACGGCGACGGCGAGCAGGTAGAGCAGCTGAGTGGGTTTTCGAGGCAAGGACTCGCCTGGAACGCAGGGAGACGGGAGATGCCGCGTGAACACGCACCGCTCACAGAGCTGTGCCCTTTTCTCTCTGTCCCCCAGCGACGCCCCCAGGACGTTCCCCGTCGTGGCAGTCTACTCACTGACGACGGACACAAGCGGGTAGGACAGGGTCCCCTGGATGGCGTGAGAAGCCAGCAGGGCGGCCGCCGCATCCGTGCTCTTGAAGCACTGCTCCGAATCCTGGACGCACTGGCGGTTGTCGATCTCCAGGAACACCTTAGAGCTGGGGGCGCCGGGGAGAAGACGAGACGGGGCGCAGGTGAGCGACCGCGGGCGCGGGGCGAGCAGGCCGGTCAGACGGGTCCCGGGGCCTGCCCTCCTCCCCGGAGCGTCGGCCTCCCCAGCTCTGATGCTGCCTCCTCCACAGAGAGCTCAGAAGCGACGGCGTCGTCCCCTTAGGCCCTGAACACTAAGTCCCACTCCGGGGACGCGGAGCCTTCCTGGGGCTGGCCGAGGCCAAGCCTCTAACTGAGGCAGCGCAGGTGAGAAGGGGGCGATGACGAATACAGAAGGCGGCGCGCTCCGGGGGCTCCAGGTAAAACGTCAGAGATGCTAGCCCTCGAGGGGCCGCCCTGACCCCCGCCTGCCGCCGCCCACCTTTCAGGATCCGAGATCCGGGCAAACCCGTACCCCGAACACCAATCCCGGGACGAGGCCTTTGTTTCGCCTGCTGGGCCGCTCCCTCGTCCGCGCTTTGCGCTCTCATGGGTTTAGTTACAACTTCCCCCGAGCGTCACGGTGCCCGGCTTCTGAGTCTAGGTCCGAGGCTCCGCACGCAAACACCCACCCGGCCACCTCCTGCTCGCCGTCGCCGGGGAGGGACCTGCGCGCCATCCTCTGCTTCCTCCCGGCGGCCGAGCCCTCGCCGTAGTAGGGGTAGACCATGAGGTCGCCCTGGGCGTCCCGCTTGATGCGCAGGTTGGTGTGCAGCAGCGCGCCCAGCGCCCGCAGGAAGCTGCGCGCGTCCTGGAGCAGCTGCTCGGGCGGCAGCAGCACCACGATGACCAGCGTCCCCTCGGCCAGGTTCTCGGGCCGGTCGGCGGCGCAGTCCAGCCCGTCCCAGCCGCACTCCTCGCTGTTGCAGCCCTGGTCGCAGTGGTTGTCCTTGAAGTGGTCCGCGCAGTATTTGTCGTACCTGGGCAGGGGCGGGCGGAGGAAGCAGGGGGCTCGGGTTAGACGGGGGCCGCCGGGCTGTGCGCCGGGAGCGGCCGAGGATTTTCCTCCCCGTCGTCCGTGGCCCAGGCCAGGGCCTCTGGGAATCCTCGGGAAGCCGTCCGTGAACCCCCCGGGCCCCCGACGGCGGGGAGCGCATGCAGTCCACGGCCACGCCACCAGGGAGGGACACGGGGAACCCGGGCAGGCTCACTATGCCCCACGGGCTCGCGCCCCCGACAGCTCATACCCCCAGGTCGGATTTAACAAAGCCGCCACCTGAAACGGAAATCAGCCGGGCCAGGCGTCCTCTATGTTTGCACCTGCTGCCCCTGGGGAGGGAACTCGGGGCTTTCGGAAGCAACAGGTGCCCCTCGAATGTGCCTCCAGAATCGGGTGCACAGCCCCGAACGACCCAGACTCGCCACACCGAGGACCGCGTCCTTGTGGCCTGCTCCTTTCCCGGCCAAGGCCGGATCCCAACTGTACGGCCCCTTTTAGCCACGGGGAAAAGGGAACCGAGTCCCCAAACCTAAACGACACACAAGCCGCTGCACTGACACCTCCTCTCCTCCCCCACCCCCGCCCTCGCCGGTGACACTGCTGGGAGCGACACCGACGCCCACACAACCAACACAGGGGGGACGAACGCGCTCTGGCCGGCTCGTGAACCCCCAGGTGTCAGTTCCCTCACCCGCGAGAGGCCAGCAGCAACACCGAGGCCTCAGGGCCTCGCCAGGTGGTTAATTCCTGGGGTCACGTGGGGTGGCTGAGCGGACAGGACAGGCACTCCGTGGAGCACAAGCAGCAGGGACGCCCGGGAGGCCGACACGCGCCTCCCGAGGAACCTGGCGCGGAAACCCGGCCTCGGGGACAGGAAGGGGCGAAGAGCGAGCGAGAGGTACAGACCTTTCCGTCCATCCTGCGGGCGGTTAGGTGGGAGGCGGCCTGACAGTGGCTGTCACCACTTCCACACGTTATCTCCCACGGGGCCGTGGGAGCAGCAGGTGAGAAGGCAGAAAGAGGCAGAGAGAGGGCGGTTTTGCAGTGGGCCGTCCCGGACCCCTGCCAGCCGGGGGCGCCCAGGGCGGCGTGGGCGGAGCGCTGGAGAGGTGAGGAGCGAGAGCGGGAAGCCGAGGCGTGTTAGTGACAGTCTCCCTCCGCCGCCGGGGCCCCGGGACCCTTACTTGCACGTCTTGCTGCTCCCCTGGCACTCGAAGTTGTCGAACAGGCACTCGGCCGTGTTGCACAGCTCGTCGCACTGGCCGTTGACGTAGTCCCAGCAGGGCAGCAGCGAGGAGCAGTTGGCCCAGGGGTCCTCCATGGTCAGCGAGCAGTCGCCCCCGTCCCACTGGCAGGCGTGGCTGTTGCAGGCCTCGTCGCAGACCCCGTCCCGAGCTTTGTCGGCGCAGTACTGGCTCAGGCAGGTGGCGGCCGGGGTGCTGGTGGGGGCCGCGAGGAGCTCGCAGCGGCTGCCCCGGAAGGGCGGGGGGCAGCGGCAGGAGTAGTAGGGGGGCTGGCGCTGCGGGGCGCAGCTGCCCCCGTGCTGGCAGGGGCTGCTGGCGCAGCCCGCGTCGCAGTCCTGCGGGTTGGGGCAGAAGCAGCGGGGCCCCGAGGCCGTGGGCACGCACTGCTCCCCGCGGCGACATTTCACCTGTCCGCAGCTGCTCTGGCACCGTGCCCCGGAGAAGCCCTGTGCCAAGCAGGGGACAGTGAGGCTGGTGGCCCACACCCCACTGCCCTCGCGATCTCCGGGGCCACGCCTCCGGGGAGGTAAGGGTGGGACACTTGGCTAAGACCCCTCCACGCGGCCTCCAGGATCAAGTCCTAGGAAGGGGCCTCTAGGTCCCCTGCAGGTCTGGGTGGGGGGGGTCCACGGGGTGGTGCCGACGCCACCACGTAAGGGATCACGTCTGCAGTGAGTCCACGGGTCGCGGTGGGATAAGGGGGCAGCGCATCTGCGAGCGGCTTCCCCAGCCATCGCTGGGTCGCTCACACAAACGGCCTCACGGGGGACAAGTCACACCTGGGCTTCGGGGCCTGAAAACCGGGCCCACGTCAGCGCATTCTTGTTCTCCCTGCTTGGCCCAGGCCAAGGCCTCTCCCGGTTTCCGCCGGGCGTCCCCCCACCCATGATGGCCTCCGGTTTAGGGAGGTTTCGGCCTCCGGCAGTGGCGAAAGAGTTTGCACGACAAATGGCTAACGTCGGGCTGGCCGCAGCTTCTCCCAGGCAGCCCCGGCTCAGAAATGCGGGCAGAGCAGCGTCTGCGGCCAGCCCTGCCCCAGCCTGGGCGGCAAGACTGCCCCACCCTCCGGCACAGGACCCAGGAGCTGGGGACACCAGTCCCGTTCTCCCGGGACACCCGGCCCACTTCCGTGGGTGTCCTGTGGGGCTCGGGAAGACGGACGGTCACGGCCGAGGGAGCACCGATCCGGGGAGCACTTTCACAGCTCGGAACGGAAGACTCGAGCCCTCCCTGAGAGGGCTCCCCGTGGCGTCTGGAGGACGAGGCCGGCTCTCGGGGCCGTCGCAGACGGCATGCGCCTCGCGCGGGCGACGCGCACTTACCGGGGGACAACGGCAGATGAAGCCGTCGGGCATGTTGCTGGCCACGGCACACGTGCCTCCGTTCAAGCAAGGCATCTGGGGACACACGTCGACGAACGTTTCGCAGTGACGACCTCGAGGCAGAAAACGAAGAGATTTGAAAACTGAAAGCAGAAGCGGTCGCTGCAAGGCATCCACCAGGATGACGACCGCTGGGTCAGAGACCAGGCAAAGGGACAAGGGAACGAACGGGGGGGGCGGGGGGGGGGTGGAGAGAGCGTCCCTGGGTCTCGACGCGACTGGCCCGTCGCTGGCTCAGGCCAGGCCCTCCTCGCCTGTGTCACCGACGCAACAAACGCACGTGGCGCTCCTCCCCACAGACTCGCACGACGGGATGGACGTGGGAAGTGACTGATGTCACCGAAAAGGAGAAGTGGCACAGCTTTTCGTGAAGGCACTTAGTTAGAAACCGTTCTTAGTGTCATCGACCCGTGGGAGAGGCTCCATCGGGCCGGCCCGTACACGTGGGATTTGCGACTTGCAGGGAGTTGTCACCCGTAACATCTCTTCAGTCACTTTTTAGCCGCGCTGTACCTGATCGGCGCTGCTGCTTAGAGTTAACTTTCTCCGGAAACAATTCTAAAACAGAAGGCACCTCCAGGCCACCGCCCCGGGATAAACGGAGCGACCGAAATCGTGGGCGACACAGCCGGACAGCAGGGGACAGGCCCCGTCTGGCCCGCGTCACCTGGGGGAGGGGCGTCTTTAAGAGGGAAATCCAAATAGTGACGATTCTGGCCAAACAGAATGATGGGGCGAGAGCTAGGGATGTCGGCCTCTTTACATCGCAGCAGCAGCTGCGAGCCAAAGGCAGGGCTCAGGGACGCGGGGCTCGGGGTCCTGGCCCCTGGAGTCCATCCTGGCAACAGCATCGCCTGTGAACAGCTGTGACCAATGCGCTGGGGGGCAGGGGGGGTCTTTTTCACTCAGAAGCAAGGACAACGCATCAACACCGCTTCCCGGCTGGGGCACCCGCATCCAAGCTGGTCCCCATTCCTCCCTTTGCCTGTTTCCCCTTCCTCTGTCGGGAGGTGCCCGTAGGCGTCCCAGGTAGAGGCAGCCTCGGAGGCGGTGAAGGCCCCGGGGCCAGCCTGGCCTCTGGCAAGCCCGAGGCCGGGGCAGCCTGCTCACGGTCCCGCGCCTCCTCCACAGGCGTGAGGCCGACGCGGACTGCGCGTCCAGGCAGCTTTCCTCTTGCGAGACCCGTCCCGGTTCTGAAAGGCCCCCCCATCTTTGCAGCTGGAAGAGGGAAGTCTGGAGATGGGCTCAGAACGTAGCCGAGTCCGACCTGCCACGCTGTCGCTAAGGGGGCCCCCGCAGCCCACACTGTCTCCCGAGGGACGGCCCTGCAGCGTAAGACTCGCAGTGACCCCAGAAATGCCGCACGATTTCTCCGTGGGGCATCTGATGACTCTGCCACAGTTAGACACAAACAGCCGTGTTCGTCACCAAGCTGCCCTTTTCTGGGAGTAACGGGGAAGTGCCCGTGACGAAGCCCCGTTCTGCGACCGCGCCTGGTCGTCGTCACGATCCACGATGAAGAAAAGACGCTCGAGAAACGGCTGGGACACAGCCAAGTCCTGGCCCCACGGGCCACTCGTGACTGCCGCGGCTTCCCAGTTCACACCCCCATCAACTGGCTCAGCACACCCCGACCTGGACCCACTTTCCCCCTAAGCGTCCTGGAAGGTCCTGAGCCTCTGTGGGCCCCAGAGGTGAGAAGGAGGCCACGAGGGCAGGGACGTCTCGGTAAGTCAAGTCCTTACGTGCCGAAGCTAGGCAGAGTGACGAAACCAGAGCGAGAGGGGACCAAACGATAAATAAAATGTTATTTCGCTCAGCCGAAGCGTCTGGGGCGGACGGTGGTGACGGCGGCACCGCGTTCCCACCCGCACGCCGGAAAGCCGTGAGGATGGGGCACGATGCTGTGTGCTCTCGCCACACAGAAAAGGGCTGTTTCCTCAACTCCCCCCCGCGTTCTGTCTCTCTTTTCATATTTCTGCCAATCGGTGCACAACGAAAGAGAAAACGTGTCTCGGGAGAGATGAGGAGGCAGAGAGTGATTGCGGCGTCCAAGGAGCACAGGCCCGAGGACGAGCTGGGCCCTAGATTCGAGCTGGCCTGCTCTCCCACATCGAAGAAAAGCTTCGTGCGGGTCCGGGACACGCCACACGGGACCCAGGCCCCGTCGTCCGCCCCCCGGGGACCCGGAGCGGCTCTCACCGGTGAAGGCACTGCGGCAGACGCACAGGTAGTCGTTGACGAGCTGGATGCAGTCCAGGCTGCCGTCGGAGCTGCAGGGGCTGGACAGGCACTCGTTGATGTCCCCCTCACAGCGCTCTCCAGCGAAGCCGGGCAAGCAGCGGCAGCTGTAGCCGCCGATCCTGTCCACGCACTGGCCGCCGTTCAGGCAGTGGGGACCCCGGGCACAGTCGTCGACGTTCTCTTCACAAAGCAGGCCTGCGGGAGAGAGGGCGGAGAGACAGTGCTCCCGGAGCTCCCCAATAAGCTCGAGAGCGGATTTCTCACCGAAAAACGCGCAGGCCGAAAAGCGGGGGCGGCTCGGCAGGGCCCAGAGTGAAACCTGGTGGGCGACCACAGCACAACGGGCTTCAGGCCAGCCTTGGGGAGCGGTTAGGAGCGGGCTGTTCGAAACGGGCACCCTAAAGCCACCTCTCGTCAGGAAGCGGTTCACGGGGTAGCGGCGATTTTAGTGGCCAGTGAGCACCACGTGCTCGTCCACGTTCCCCCGTCTCCCCCGGAGTCAGGTAGAGGCCGTTTTACGCATCTGCCCAAGCCTGGGAGCAGCAGCGGCAGCTGTGGCTCGCAGACCGGGGTCGTGGGTGCTGCTGTGGGACCCACAGGCCTCTCCCTTCCCCCGCTGTGGAGGCCTCGGAGGCCCAGTGTCTCAACGCACTCGTCTGAAATCACGACAGAGGCGGCCCCCCGCACTCAGGAGTGCGAGTGACAAGACGACGACATCCCGACGAAACCCGAAACCCCTGGCTGTGTGAAGCCCCCGAGGTCTGAGGTTTAATCTGCTGCCTCTGGAGCCACAGCGTGCGCCCAGCAGCGGACCGACGCTGACCTCTCCTCCCTTTCAACTGCTGATTCCTAGAGCAGAGCACGACTCCCCTTTCCTGGGACAAGGCCAGCACTTAAAGGCTTGTTTCTCTTCAGTTTCCTCTTCCCCTCGAACCTCCTTGCTCAGATACTGGCCTCCCTGTGGGGTCTCTTCTATTTTAATTCAGCCAAACTCTGGAGTCGGGGAAGGTTATCCAAATCTGGTGCCAGGAGGGTCTGAGACAGAATAAACACACCCCGAGCGCCATTCTCTGACACTGAGAAGGAATTTTCCGCCCCTGTGGGTGGCCGCTCACATTTATTCCCCAGGCTGCCGAGCGCAGGTGCCTTGGAGCGTCCCCTCTGCCGAGACACACTACTCTGGGCTCCCGCGAGGAGACGGCTGGGGGGCGGGGGTGGTGGTGGGAGTGGCAGGGGCCAGGACCCCGCAGAACGACGACCCCAGCCTTCGCAGTTTCCGGCCGGGTCTCAGTGGGCCTCGCTGCGGCCTCAGGCCATCAGCCTCCTCCCCTGGGCTTACAGAAATGGGCAACTGTTTCCATTCATTCCTTCCTTCACCCTCTGGAGCCAAGACGTGGCAAGTTCTAGGAAGCACGGAAGCTGGTAAATGCGAATTACTGACTCGAGAGGCCACCGGCTGTCTTCCCTTGAGGCTCCAAGAGATCTCGCTCACCAGGCCAGTCCTGCTGCGGCATTTCACCGCATCGTCCCCACTTTCTGTGTTTCACGGAACACAGTGTGGACCGGACCGGAGAGCGCTAAGGACACGAGTCAGCACCTCAGAGGCGCGCAAGAGGGGAGAGGCCGAAACGGTCTGAGGGCCCAGGGTTCAGAACGACGCGCGTGATTTTCTTAAAACTCCCCGGACACCGGAACTGGGTTTACGACTTGGAGGACACCCCGGGCAGAGGGCGGCTGGTCTCTCACCCCGGGTGCCTGGCGGGCAGGAGCACTTGAAATGGTTCACCAGGTCGATGCAGGTGCCTCCGTTCTGGCACGGCTGGTTCTGGCACTCGTCCACCTCGTACTCGCAGTTGACGCCCTGAAAGCCGGGGACACACTGCCGGGGGCAAGCGAAAGAGCAAAGACACATTGGACTGGTGCTGGAGACAGCGAGCGCAGGGGGAGGGCCGCTGGGGCTGCTCCCGCACCTCCCGGGAGCCGTCCTGGGCCCGGCTGTCCAGCGCCGGCCTCTTCCAGCCCAAAGAGCCACTTTTTTAAAGGGAAGGCGGGGGGGCGGGGAGTGTGGAGGGGGCGTTTCAGCTCTGACCCCTGAGCAGAACCGTGGCCTTCCCGAGTGCAAGCTTCCCCATCTTTAAAAGACACGTTTCTCGTATGATGAGGGTCGTGACTCAGGCCAACAGCCTGCGAGGGTGGTGACGAGGACACTGCGTTTGCCGAGCTCCAGGTTCGGGAAGCTACACGCACGCGTGAGACGCCGGTGGAGACGGGGCGAGGGCAGGAGGTGGGCTCGTGAGTGGTGGCAGATCTAAGGGTTCGGGGGATTCCAGGGCCGATCAAAGAAGAAATAAGGACCCCCCCCCACGGTGGCTTTCTGGGAGCAACGCTTTGACGGGTCTGCATGTGGGGGGGTCCCTCGTAGCACGAGCTCAGACAAGTGGAGGGAGGAGGGGGCGGGGAGGAGGGCGCGTGAAGTCCAAGGGAAGGGATAGCTGACGGGGGCTGACGTGTTTGGCGATGCCACCCAGCAGCCGGCTTGGGGTCCCTGGGTCACAGAGCTCCGAAGGGAGGCCGCGGCCCGGGGTCTTTACGTGCCGGAGCTTATGCCGCTTACGGCAGCAGATCCTAGGTTCAGTTCTGCAGAACACACGAAGCAAGCGGCCTCCAACGGACTAAAAACCTGCTCATTTCAGCTACGCTTAAGACACCTGGACGTGCAGAATTTTCAGTTTGGCGCCGGCAGCTTTGGGGCTACCGTTACAGCCTGCCCTGAGGAAGTGAACAGCCCGAGGCCAGGGCACGGGCCGACTTCGGCTCGTCTACGCGAAGCAGAGAAACAAGGCTTTCCCAGTGCTGCGTGGTGGCCTGGACCGGCACCAGACTCAGGCCTCCGGGATCTCCCTGCTGCCTCGCTCGACCCACTGTTAGCCCAGGCAGGAGGAGGTCGGAGGCTCGGCCCCCGAAAGACACACCCCTCCCCAAACGCCCTCGCGTCACACTTAGCGCGACGCCAAAGAGGCCCAACCACGGGGTTTCTGAAGATTAGTCGATGGGTCAGTGACTACGGAAGGTGGCATGGGTCAAAGGGACATTCCTCAGAGCGGCTTCCCCTCCCACCTGTCATTCGGGGAAGCGCCGGGGCCGCGGGCTGGGTGGGCCCGTGACATGCGCTCTGTGGTGAGGACCGGCTCTGCACCCTGGACGCCACACCCTATGGGAGCGCGATGGCTCCGGACGCCCACGAAAATGCCCTGCCAGAGCCGTGTTAACTTGTCACGCAGGGGGACGGAGAGAACCGGGGATTAGCAAACGCCCTAACGGCGACTGGCAAAAAAAAAATGTAAATTTGTGAAAATGAGACAGGAGCGGCTACATCCGACACGCCGGGTTCGTGCGCCCCGTCCAGTCCTCGGCCGTCGGCCGTCTTACTCACCTCGCACCTGTAGCCGCCGAGGAAGTCGCTGCAGGTGGCGCCGTGCTGGCAGGGGTTGGACGAGCACTCGTCCAGCTGCTCCTCGCAGTAGCTCCCCGTGTAGCCCGCGGGGCACTGGCAGCGGTGCGAGTTGCCGGCGTCGATGCAGACGCCCGCGTGCTGGCACAGGCGCTCGGCGGGCACGCCTGGGGGGGCCGGCGGAGGGGCAGACGTCACAGAGGAGCAGGGGGCACGTGGGGGCCCGCGCGACCGACGAGCTAACCAGTCGGATGCTATTCCTGCCCAGGTCACGACCCTCCACACCAGACACGGATCGAAAACACACAGGCCCCGAGAGTGGAATATGCCTCGCTTCACTGAAAATGCGTGTCTTTTTTGAAATCGTAGGTGACTGGACATTATGTTAGTGCCAGGGGTGTACTGTCATGGAACTTGGACAGCGACAGACCTGATGAGCGAGCGCCGCACTGCGGGCGGTCACCATCGGCCCCGCACAGGGCTACTGCGGTGCTACTGACCACGTTCCCTGAGCTGCACATGGCGTCCCCGGGACACTCGCTTCCTTACTGACGCTTGTCCTTCTCGGCCTCCTCCGCCTTCGTAACCCGCCTCCCTCGCCCTCCCCTCCGGCGACCGTCAGTTTGCTCTCTGCGTCTGAGTCAGTTTCATTTGTTTGTCCATAAACATCCCACACGTCAGTGAAGTCATCCAGCATTTCTTTCTCCATCTGACTGATTCCACTGAGCATCGACACCCTGCGGATCACCTGTGCTGTGCGAATGGCAAGAGTCCCCTCTTGTTTGTGGCTGAGTAATATTCCACGGTGTATATCTACATGCCACATCCGAAAAGACGCATGCTCCCCTGTGTTCACGGTGGCACTATTTACAACAGCCAAGACATGGAAGCCACCTGCGTGCCCCCCGACAGATGGACGGGTGAAGAAGAGGTGGCGCACAAACACGTCTTTGTGGAATCTCTGAACCTCTCCCTCGGCCCTCTCAGCTTCCGTCGCAGACCCTTCCCCAGAGCCCTGCCCTCCACCCTTGCCCTGGATCCCGACAGCCACACCTGCCCTAAGACGCCGCGGGTCAGTAAGTGCTTCGGGGAATGGCCCGCGCCCAAGGGGGCAGAGCTCACCTCTGCGGGAGGCTGCCACCTCGCAGGAGACGTTGGGCACGTCGCAGTAGGCACCAGCCCATCCAGACGGACACAGGCACCGGGACTCTGCTTTCTCCTGAATGCAGGTCCCTTTGTTCTTACACGGGGACCGACTGCAGAGGTTCACCCGGTTCTGCAACCCAGGCAAACAGGCGCGTCAGCATCCGCACACGGGAACAGACGGAAGCGGGTGCACCGCATTTCGAGGAATCAGAGCAAAGCACACCAATAACGGCAGAGATAACGATGACGACAATAACAACAACGACGACACTAACAGGCCCGCCGCGAGCCTCGGCCTAGACCCAGCGCTCCCAGGGAACCCCAGCACCTGATCTTGTCCGAGCCCCTTCGCTCCGCTGTTTAAGAAGTTCTTACCACCAAAGCTTAAGGATGTGAGCAAACCCAAGGCTAAGTTATTCCCTACATCGCGATTAGGTCTGGACAGATGGCCACCTTGCAGGGCTAGAAATAAAGCGCCGCAGCGGTCAAGCAGGCCCTCCAGGCCCTGCTCTGGTTGGTCCTGTGTGGGAAACCCAAGGTGCTGAGCAGGCCGGCCTGTGGCGAACGTGGGTAAAACCTCTCACAGCCTGTCGACCTGCCTGATCACTGTCCGAAACCTGGTTTCGAGGGGAGAAAGTCAGACTTAGTGGACTAGCACCTTCCTCCATGATTCATTCGCATGAGGTGACTTGGCCTCTAGGGAGAGCAAGGCCAGACTCACGACAGACTGTGGGAGAAGGGGCCGGGGGGACGGGGCGCCCCGGGCATCACTCACACCCCATGAAGGTGCAGGAGCCCAGGGGAGAGCCACCTCCTCGCGGGCTCAGCACCACGCTGTTCGGGATGCAGAGGTGGCTCTGCACATCCCACACGGCCAGGCCTTCCTGAGGTGCGCCCTGTAGGGCTAGTTAAATCTGGCCCTTTGTCCCTACACGCCCTAGAGCTCCGCAATCCCGTCAGTGCATCATTGTCGAGGGTTTGGTGTGCAGCCTCGGAAGGGTCACTCTGCCCCTCTGGGACTCGTTTCTTCTTCCATGAAACGAAAGGCTACACGGCGGTTCCTGCAGGCGGGGGGGCCTTCCATGCGAAGGGGCAACGAGAAAGCGTGCTTACACATGCGAATTTGAGAGAAACGTGAGTGGTTTGGTTTAGAGAGCGCTGCAGAACTGTGAGGCACGATAACCGCTATCATCAGCCCCTTGGATGTGCATGTGACCTTCAAGGGTTTGACTTCGATTGCTCTTTATTTTCCTTTTTGTATTTCCAGTGTCAACCATGTCGATGTGCTCACCTCCCACGTGTCTCTGTCTGATCTCAGTCAGCCTGGTACAACTATCTCACGTTTGGGAATCCGATGATCTTGCTAGTGTCACCGTTCCGGAACCCACCGCCATGAAGGAGCTATCCGGATTTATCTCAGGGACACCCCTGAGGTCGAGAATTTTATCTTTTTTTGGGGGGGGGGGCTTATTCTGTCTAGAAAATAAAGATAGGTGCAGTGCTCGCGACTCTGAGGGACCTGGAAGAGTGAGACGGAATGTGATTACCTGGCAGTTTTTCCCAGTGTAGCCCAAGGGACAGGTGCAGCGGTAGGTGCCCAGGCCGTCGACACACACGCCTTCGTTCAGGCACGGATGGGAGTTGCACTCATTGATCTCGTGGAGGCAGAACGGGCCAGTGAAGCCCACAGGGCACAGGCAAGAGAAAGAGTTCACCCCATCGACGCACGTGCCACCGTTGAAGCAGGAGCTGAGAAGCAGACAGGGAGTGCGGCCTCAGCTACGTGATCGGTGCCTCTGACCTCATATTTAAAAAGTAAGGCTCCTGGAATCTGAGATGTTACGGAGGCAACTTCTCGGAGCTCCCCAAACTCCTGCATCCCGGAAACCCTACCTTTCCCCACACTGGACCGGTTGAGTCCCAGCTCCCTTTCCACAACCCAGTGGCTTAGAAGGCCGAGCTTATTAGAGATTCCCAGGGAAGGCTTATTAGAGATTCCCCATGTATCCCAGATCTCACCCAGACCTCTGCAGTGCCCCATGTATCGTATTTTATTTTAACCTTAAGTCAGTTCAACTTAGAAATAGCTCTTGACCCTCGATTTCTTTACGAGAAATAGAACAAACTTATTGATAATGAAAGAAAAAGAAAAAAACCTCCCAGAAATTAAAGAATGCTGACAAGTCTGCAAAGAACCAGGAATTTTTAAATCAACTAAAATGAGCAAAAGGAGAATGGATCAGAATTATGGCTCTTTCTGCTCCCTAAGCAAGAGATAAACGACGGTCCATCCCGCTCAGCTCGTCAACCCCTGACCTTTGACCTAACTACCCGTCTACACAGAATGAGGACCTGGGCAAGAGGAAACGGCTGTGGACGGACGGGGGACCAAACGGGGCCTCGTCCCCGCCCCGCAGGCCGAGTGTCGCGCTTTGTCCTCTCCAGTCCTTTCTCCCGCGACACTGGGCCTGAGTCTGGGTCGCCTACCTCTCGGTGCACTCGTCGATGTTGTTCTCGCAGTGGACTCCTTCGAAGCCCGCCTGGCACTTGCAGGTGTAACTGTTGACGTAGTCGGAGCAGGTCCCGCCATTCCTGCAGGGTTCGCTCAGGCACTCGTTCATGTCCGTCTGGCACTTGTCCCCCGTGAAGCCCGGAAGGCAGAGGCAGGAGAAAGCGTTCACCCCGTCTGCGCAGGAGCCTCCATTCTGGCACGGGTCTGAGCCAGCACACACGAGAGTTAGCGCCCCGACGGGCAGCGGCGATCTACCCCACCCTCGTGAAGGCGAGCGACCCGGACTGGGTCGCGCTGAGACAGTGACAATCCTGACTTTCCTGCTCTTGTGCTTTCCCTTGCGACTTTTTGCTCCAACTCCTCTATTTATAAAAACGAATGCAGCAACACCCGCTGAGAGTCGTATCCTGTTCGGTAACTGGATCGAGCTTCTGCAGAATTAACAGTCACGGGACTTTCATCGGTCCCCCCCAGATTTGCAAGTCAAATAGGTGCCCCCAACACACAGGATCTCAGAAGTCGTGCGTGGTGGTGGAGCGGGTGGAACAGGACGGAAAACATTAACCAGCCCCTAGGCTGACGGAGCTTTCCTTTTCCCCTTCCCTTCTTCCCATTCGTCCTTCCTTTTCTGTCTCGTTTTGCATTTTTTAGATTTAGGTGGGACTCGGTGCCCCTGCCCGGCACACTCACTGGCGAGGCAGTCGTCGATGTCCTCCTCGCAGTCCAGGCCGCTGAAGCCGGGGGGACACTCGCACACGTAGCTGCCCTGCGTGTTGTGGCAGAGCCCGTGGTTCATGCAGGGCTTGGACACGCACTCGTCAACGTCGACCGTACAGCGCTGACCTAGAGGCGCAGGGGCAAGGGGCGGCCTGGTTTGCGGGAGCCGATCCCCACGCAAGTCCGTGTGGGGTGAGGGGGCTGCTCCGCGCTGCTCTGGGACGTCCCTGGGGCTTCGGCTACAGGGACATCAGGGCTGCAGACTCGGGTTGGTGTCCTGCGGCCACCAGGGGGCGCCACACACAAGCAAAAGGGCAGG
Organism: Cynopterus sphinx; assembly: GCA_030015415.1. Classification (NCBI taxonomy): domain Eukaryota; kingdom Metazoa; phylum Chordata; class Mammalia; order Chiroptera; family Pteropodidae; genus Cynopterus; species Cynopterus sphinx. Next base: position 39,303,984 of record CM057392.1, read on the forward strand.
ATCCTGCACAAACCCGGGCTCCGGACAAAGGGACAAAGAGACCCGGGCTTCCCCCCACCTGATGGCCTGGCCGACCACCCGGTGCAGAACCTTCCATTTCCCCACGCCCGAGCGGCTACCTTGCCAGCCAGGGGCGCACAGGCAGGTGTAACTCTCAAAGTTGGGTGCCTCTTTGCAGACGGCGGCGTTCTCGCAAGGGTTGGGGGTACAGGGAGCCAGGACGGTCTGACAGTTCCTGCCTATAAAGCGAATGACAGAGTCTGTGACCGAGAACTAGCCCAGGAAACGGAAATGTCCCCAAACTCCATGCCGAAGGATGCGCGCGCTCCGACGTGGTTAGGACGTGGCTGGGATCAGAGGCAGGGAGGCCTGGCCGGAGCTTGGCTGCGGCCTGACTACGACCTGCACGGCCCAGGCGAGTCGCGTCTCCTCTGAGCCTTCCACTCCACGGCAGTGAAGTGGGGACCAGGAGAGAGAGGCTTTTTAAGGATGAAATGAGAACATGCTCACAGCGTCCTCATCAGCACAGAGCCTGGCGCACAGTGTGTCCACCCGCTGGGGCGCTGTCGTCATCACCACCACTGGTGACGTGCACGTGGACACCCGCATCGAGCCGGAGCGAGTTTCTGCGTCTCCACGGCCAAGACTCAGCTCCTCGGCGGCCCAGCCACACGGACCCCCTTCATGCGAGCGGGGGACGCAGTGACACGGTCTCTTACACCCCAGGACCCCTGCCGGGCTGTCCCAGAAGGCAGCAGCGCTGGTCTGAGGCCATCGGGGCGGGAAACAGAGAACTAACTCTGACGGCCTCGTGACACGTCTCCTCACACTGACACCAGCGACAGGACGTGGACATTTTCCGCCAACATCTACCGGCCAAGGATGCTGAACACAAGCTTCCAGCAAAGGGAAGGGAATGCTTTACTTAAAGCAGAGACGAGGTTGTTTTTAAAGTAAGTTACAACTAAGTGAATTTATCTTAAAATTCTGTAGTCAGAAAGAAAAAAATCACCCCAAATTTTGACCAATATCCGTAACCAGTCTTTAACGTGTCTGGTCAGGACGGTGGGCCACCAGGGAAGGCGACGTCGCTCGGTTCCCTTCAGGGCCGGACTCAGCTACCCTCAACTACCAGAAGTTTACTCTGCAGGGGCTTTCGGTCTAACACAACTTCGCCAAGTTCACAGGCAGTCAGTTCTTTTCTTGGGATCCTGATCTGAGGAAAGACCGACAGCCAGAACATAGTCAAAAGTTCTAGAATCTGAATAGCGAGAAGGCAAAATAAATAGTTTTGGGATGAGCCGTACACCTAGGTGACACTCAGGGAAGCCCGTGACGGGCCCTGCGGGGTGACACCGGCTTCCAGCTCCTGCAGCCGTCGGCTCAGTCTCTACGCTGGGGGTGAGACGATCTAGACTTCTCAAGAGGGGCAGGGGTCAGAACGTCGCATCAAGTCTTCCATGCTTTTGGCCACTGTCACTCTCGGCCACTTAGAGTCGCTCCCAACACCCCAGGGAAGCGGGGGCCCAGCATGCTGCACACGGAGGGGACATGCAAAGCCACCATCCACGTTCCTGTTCCCTTCCCCCCAGATGAAAGGATGGACGATGAGGAGGTAAACACGCCACACAGGTACGACCAACCACAAGACGGCGAGGCAGAACACAAGGAAACGTCCGAGCACATTCCTCAAATAGCACCTGACAAAGAACACCTGCGCGTGGCACCCACGTCTTCGGTGTGTGCTCGCCATCCAGGGCAGCACCGCTCTGAAGGACACGCAGGGGACTGGATGCGGGGAGAAGAGTGGCGGTTAAGAGGACGAGCTTCGGATGCAGAGAGGCCCGGGGCACCTACCCCCCTCACCTGCGGGACCGCCGGCAGCCACCTGCCTGCCCCAGCCTCCGCCTGCATACAGCGGTGGCAGGGACTTCTACTTTGCAAATACGGTGAGCGCTAGTGACGAATCCAAAGTGGACAAAGCGTCTGGCACAAAGTGAGCCACCCCTCTTGGGGAGCTGCGGCTGGTTAGCCTGCAGGGTGGGCCATGGAGGCCCTGGGCCCCCCCGAACAGGGGCCTAAACCATCAGCTCTGCGTCAGCTCCGGCCGCGCGTAATTAACGGAAAACTTCGAACCTGGATGTACAGGGAAGGCACCTGAGCTCCCCCAGCACTTGCATCGAGGACGGCCACAGCCCCAGGTCCAGTCAGTGGGGGCAGGACGGGGTGACCGGGGAGCGACTCCGCAGGGCAGCGACACTGCCGCACTGAGCCGTCTCTGACACTGGGGGTCGGGGCTGACAGGGCAGCACCGCGCATCCGCGCCGGCCCCTCCCCCGGGCACTCACCTGTGTACGGCAGCACACAGTGGCAGGTGTAGCCGCTTATGTCATCGAAGCAGGTTCCTTGGTTCAGACACGGATTCGAAGCACATTCGTTAATATTCACCTGACAGTTGTAGCCTGTGGACGGACGAGGGGGAAAACCCAAACCCGTGAGGCTGGCTGTAGCCTCCCCGTCACCTCAACCACTAAGCAGCCCTTTCAGCAGCAAACGTGGAACACCTCAGAATCGCATTCCTTCCCGCTGGAACACCTGTTCACTCATCTCCGTGACACGTCCCTGACACACACACGGCGAAGGGCAGTGTTTAACTGGTCCTCAAGATGCATGGAAGAACAATCTACTCCAAACACAAGTCGTTTCTCAGTGATGGGCCGAGAGGTTCATTACGGGGAAAAATCTGCTGCTCTGTGTAAACACAAGCTCCTTCCACACAGAGCCTCTCACCAGGGCTTAAAAAGGGGGTAAGTTACCAAGGGACAACATTGTGTGCTCTTTAGTCAAAGCCCCTGAGCTGTGCACCTCTTTGAGAAGCAGAGCCTCTGCCGCTGCCGAGCCAGCACCTGATCAGGGGTGGCCCTGATCCAGGACATGGAATCAGCCCTGCTACGAGCAAGAGGCAAGTGAAAAGCCATTCGTGGGGGTGGGACGATTCCCAAATGTCACAGCGCTCTGCATCTTCCGTGCGGCCTGCCCGGCAGAGCTTCGTGACAGAGGGACTAGGGCACCGGGCAGGCCCGGGGGCCTGGGAGAACGCAGGTCTGGCTGCTCAACGGCCACGTGACTGCGACCGGACGCTCGGATTCGTGTTTTGTGTGTCGATCAGTGAGTCTCAACGAGATGAAGGAATAAAAGTTCTTTCAAATCTCTCAGTTTCATTGCAGGGATAATATATTGGTAAATGAGAAACAAAAGCACAGTTTCGGGAATTTTTCGAGTAATCGAATAAAGTGACTCTGAAACGCGCGATGACTCACAGTCGCCTGGCCCGAGTTTTGATTGGGGAATCGATGACGACTGAGTGGACGGAGGAGTGAGAACGTAAACGATTTACCCACAGAGTTCTCGCTCGTGAGTTTCCAAGAGAAAAGTCCATGGGAGAAGTACAACGGTGATGACTCAAAAAATGATTTTTCCCCAAACCCACCATCGTGCGTTTTTTCCAGAAGGTGACTGCATGTCTAAGGACACCTCACCGTGCGGGAGAATTTGCTGGGAGGGTTTTGAGCACACGGATTCCTCCATGGTATTGATGCTATCAGAATGGCAAGGAGACAACATTTTCACTCTCCTACCAGTATCTTCCGATTATAAAACCAAATTGCACCAAGCAGCTTGCGGTGAGAGCTCTTGTCCAAAGGTGAACACGTGGAGCCCCAGCTGCTCACCGTGTCAACAGCTCTCCTCTCTGCTGGGCGGGGAGTGGAGTCTACACCTGCTGTGTTTTCACTCCCCACGTGCCTGATAAACATTAGGTGCTCAGAGGGTGTCTGCTCTGTGCACAAATGGGGAAAAGGGGCAGGAAGAGCTGCCAGGCTGCGCGCAACCACAAAAGAGCGGAGAAGGGAGATGGGAGTACGCATTCCCGTCCTCACCTTTAAAGCCCTTCTTGCAAGCACACCTGTATCCGTTCACCAGGTTGTCACAGGTGCCTCCGTTCTGGCATGGGTTCGAAAGACATTCATTCCTGTCCACCTCACAGTTGGTGCCAACCCAGCCGGCATCGCAGAGGCACTTGTATCTGAAAGACAAAATTATTTCCGACGGGGGATGAATGCACGGTGGAGTCAGAGCTGACACACAGGACTTGGTGAAGAAACGGGAGACAGAAACGCATGGGCAAATGGGTCTCGTGTCTGCTCTTCCAGGGACCGACATGTGGATCGCCACAGACACGGGGTGAATCACGTAGGCCCGTCGGAAGTGTTCGGGAAGCTGACCTTCTGGGGCTTCCCTGGTTCACAAAGATGCCAGAGAAATAAATTAACTAATTCATCAAAGTGAGCTTTCACACGTAAAGAGTGGCTGGTACACTACAGTGGGCCAATCTGAAAGACACGTGAACTTGGATAAAAATCCGTAGAGCTCCTTTTTTCCACGTAAAACTAAAGTAAAGCAAACCTTAGGATCAATTATTTCCGAAGCAAAACAGACACCGGAGCCTCTAAGCTGCTGCAAAGGTCCCCTGACTGTCTGATGTGCTTTGTTCTGACCTGAAACCCTGCCCCAGAGAGCACCTAGGATTGAGCAAGAAGGAAACAATGACGGAATCTGAAATGTAAGTTCATTAGCACTGAGAATGTAGTGTCAGGAGAGAGCCGCCTTTTTGGAGAAAAATGGGGAAAGGCTGGGCTGCCGTGAAGCCTGCCATACTCTGAAACATCAATACTGGGGTAATTCTCTTGGAAATAACTTGATTTCCCATTTGCCTTTTAATACTCTGTTCATTCTTTCGCCCGTTGTTAAAATGGCAAATGGCAATGCCCAGAGCCTCGTCAAGAGCACAAGACTATCCCGTGGAACTTAATGTCACACTCTGGGACTCCAGAACGTTCCCTACCAACACGACACAGAACGCTACGGGGCTCGCAAAGTGCGGATGTGTGACCAGGGCCACGGCTAGGGTTAGCGGAGGCCAACTCTACCTCCGTGGCGCAGACTGGTACTCTAAGACACCAGAGCTGAGCTTCTTTTAAGTGGGGGTGGGGAAATCAAAGAGAATCACCCCTCAGAACTCAATTTTCAATAAGAATTAAAAGCACAATTGCCAAAGACTCATGAAACCAGCCCAGATCCCCCCCATGTGCTGAGGAGGTCCCCCTGAGGGAACCGTGCCTCCTTACTGCCCACCTGCTCAGTCACGAAAGCCAGGGAAGAAGGGACGATGAGGAGGACTATGAGGCCGGCTCCCAGACTCTTCAGCCGAGTCTTAGCTCGGGTCCCTGACTGACTTCTGCAGGCTGTGGCCAGGGCTTAAACCCAACCCACTCGACAAGTTCCACGCGAAGCCATTCGTACGAGGCGCACTCACCCGCTGAGGCCGCCGGTGCAGTTCCCGTGGATGCAGGGATTGCTCAGGCACTCGTTCACCTGCGAGTAGCAGCTGGGGTGATGGGGCCCCTCGGGGCACAGACAGCGGAAACCATTCACGTCGTTGATGCACGTGGCACCCTTGCGACAGGGGTTGGAGGCACACTCATCGATGTCAATGTTACATCTCTGCCCTGTAGCGAGAGAAGGGCGACAGTTTTTGTCGAGTCCATGAGACCTACTGTGTTGACACCTTCACCTGCATTGGCTTAATGATGCTCTGGGCACCGAACGGCAAGATTTAAGGAATAAGACACCCCCCAAAGCTCTCAGTGCCATGAGAGGAAGGGGCAGATAGTATTGTGTCTGATAATGAAGCAAAGTTAACGAAATGCTGAAATGGTGTTACATTTTTTCATACATTTCTTCTTCACTCCCTCTTAGAAATGGCAACGCTTCACAGGGATTTAGGACGAGAACAGCGAACGTCACCCAAGTTGGCTGCTCCTCTTGATGCTGCTCTGAATACGCTCCAAGAAGCTCATCCTTCTCAGACAAGAAAGAGCTAAAGGAGTTCATCACTACCAAATCAATATTATAAGAAATGTTAAAATAATTTTTTTAAAAAGGAAAAAATGTCATAAATATAAAGATGAATGGCAACAACCACATACCTATCAGTAATCATTTTAAATGTAAATGCATTCAGTGCTCCCACCAAAAGACCGGGTAGCTGAATGGATAAGGAAACAAGGCCCATTCACAGGCTGTTTAAAAAGTCCCGCTTCAGATCAAAAGACACACACAGACTGAAAGTAAAGCAACAGAAAAAAATGTTTCGTGCAACTAGACACAAACAAGAGCTGGGCTAGCAAGACTTTTGTCAGACAGAACAGGGTTTAAAACACAGGCTTTAACAAAAGACAAAGAAGGACGTTTCGTAATGGTAAAGGGACCACTTCAAGAGAGGATGTGACCCCTGTAAATATTTATGCGCCCAACACGGAACACAGGGATGGACATAGAGGGAGAGACTCACAGCAACACGGTGATACAGAAACTGCAGAGGACGGTAACGTCCCACTGACACCAGCGGATGAATCATCCAGACAGAAAGTCAGCAAAGAAGCGGTGGCCTTGAATGACACACCGCACCAGGTGGATTTAACTGGTATTTTTTAATGACTAGACTGGTATTTTTAACGAACTAGAACAAATCATCCTAAAATTTCTGTGGAACAACGGAAGACCCTGAATAGCCACAACGATCTTGAAAAAGGACAAAGTTGGAAGGTATCGCTGCCTGATATCAGACTATGCTGCGAGGCTACAGTAAACAGAACAGCATGGCTCTGGCATAAAAACGGACGCACAGATCCGTGGAACGGAATACAGAGCCCAGAAGTAAACCCATGCCTATATGGCCAATGGGTCTATGACAAAGGCAAGAACATAAAATGGGGTAAAGACAGTCTCTTCAATAAATGGTATGGGGCAAACTGGACAGATCCAAGCAAAAAAATGAAACCAGACCACATTCTTACGCCATATACAAGAATAAACCCAGAACGGATTAAAGGCTTAAACCTAGGATGTGAAACCATAAAACTCCTAGAAGAAAACACAGGCAGTAAGCTCCTTGACATTGCTCTCAGCAATACATTTTTTTGGACATAGTTCCTCTCAGGCAAGGGAAACAAAAGAAAAAAATAAACAAATAGGACCATGTCAAACTGAAAAATCATTGGAAACCTTCAATAAAAGGAAAAGACAATCTACCAAAAAGGAGGTATTTGCCAATGACACATCCAATAAGGGCTCCATGCCCAAAACATGTAAAGAGCTCATACAACTTAACACCAAAGAAGAACAAACAATGCAATTAAAAAATGGGCGGAGGACCTGAATAGACATTTCTCCAAAGAGGACATAGACATGGCCAACAGACACACGAAAAGATGCTCAATGTCACAAATCAGAATGAGAGTGAGAACCACCGTGAGATGTCACCTCACACCTGTCAGGATGGCTGTCACCGATCAATCAGAAAACAACAGGTGCTGGAGAGGATGCGGGGAAACGGGAACCCTCAGGCCTGTTGGCAGGATTGCAAGACGGTGCAGCCGCTGGGAAAAACTATGAGGTTCCTCAAAAAATTGAAAACAGAACTACCTCATGACCCAGCAATGGCACTTCTGGGCACGTAACCGGAAAAAAAAATCCAAAACAACAAATCGAAAAGACACATGCGCCCGTCTGTCCACTGCCGCGTTGTTTACAGCGGCCACGACGTGGAAGCAACCCGTGTCCACCACAGGCGACTGGGCACACGCACACAGCGGAGCGTTACTCGGCCACAGGAAGAGACTGCGATCCTACTATTCGGGGCAGCACGGATGGACCTACAGGATGTTTGCTAAGTGAGATGAGTTAGAGGAAGGTAAGGACCGTACGTACGATTTCACTTACACGTGGAACCGAAAGAACGAAGCAGACGAGAGAGAAACAGGCTCACGGACACGGGAACAAACCAGTGGCTGCGAGATGGGAGGAGGTGGGGGCTGGTGAAGAAGGAGAAGGGATCGAGAGGTGCAGACTGGCAGTTTCGGAACAGTCACGGGATGCGACGACAGCACAGGGAACAGTCAGTAACGCCGTCGGAACTGTGTCTGGTGCCAGGTGGGTACCGGAATGAGTGGGGGGATCGCTTCATAAATCACACAAACGTCTAACCTTCGTGCTGTACACCGGAAACTAACATAGTTTGAGAAATCTGACGTAGACAATTACTAGTTTATCATCATGAAATAGTATAAATGCTCAGAGAAAACGTGACATTAAATGTTCGTCTAAAACTCATCCAAAATTGCACTTTGAAAAAAAAAAATCTGCTATAATTTTGACATTTATTGCTTTAGGCGAAAAAGTGTGCCAAGTATGAGTTTGCTTTGTTAAATTCTGAATAATTGAGCTTTAAGTACATATTCCACCATGATAGGAAATGTAGAAATAACCCCTAATTCTATAAATGGGGGGCAACGAGTGACTGCTATGAAGGGATTTACACATTTCAGAGAATGCCACGTTCTGACTCACATCGGAACATGCACTTTCATTGAAGGAAGAGCAACCCTGGATTGAAACAGGAAATTCCGAACGAAACGGACACACGCCCCTCTAAAGTATGGGTGTCAACATTTTTCCGCCCTCGGTCACTCTCTGCACCACGAATGGGGGTTCTTGTGGTGCAGCCCCAGAATCTGGTGGCGGGTGCTGCTCTGCCCTTAAACGTTTTATTAATAACTTATTTCAGAATACTGCTTCCTCCGCCTCGACCTCTGGCTGCCTTAGATGCCTGCCACTGGCACTAACACGGGAGCCGAAAGGCTTCACAGCGACGCTCTCTTCAGCCTGCGACACGGTGGAGACGGGAGGAGGAAAAAGCCTTCTTTGTTTTGTCCCTTTTTGGAAGCAGCACCTTCCCTGAAGCCACTCCTCTCGAGGGTTCGTCGTTTGCTTTTGAAGCGTTTTCCAGGATCGATCTGAAAGCCGTCCTTGGCCACGCAGGTGAAATGCCCCCGTGTGCTGTCCCCTGTGAGGAGCGACAGCTGCTTCGCTGTCTAGGCCCCACGAGCAGCGGAAACACCCGCACGAGGCGATGCGCCTTGCGGGGCTCGGTCACTGCTGCGTGAACAGCAAACCCATGGTTTTCACCTCGTAGGGACTCACGTGTTCATGATGAATAAATGAAATCACGGCTAAAAAATTTTTAAACGTGACTTGGGGGATGTTCCTGCCTTCCGGGAAGTCACAGTCCTGGCTGTGCGACTCCCTGGCCGATGACGGACACCCCGAGCTGCGTCTCAGCTGCAGGACTTGGTAAACGGGGATGTGAAAACGTGCCCTCCACTTCTGTTCACTTCTTACTGGAACGTAACTGATGTGTAACCTCGTGGAGGTTTACGGTCCGACTCGTTTCCATGCTGCAGTACGCACATGGCTGCGCAGGTCCCTCCTCGAGACACCGATTTCAGTCCCTCCGGCGTCTACTCCGGAGCGCGACCGCTGGGTCACACGGAGTTCTGTTTCTGACCTTCTGAGGAACTGCCATCCCGTGTCCCACACTGATCACACCATTGTACACCCGCCTCGTCGGTGCGTGCCCTTTCCTCCGCCTCTACCTTACCTTTTAGATAACAGACATCCCCTCAGGCGCGAGGTGCTAGGTAGCTCGCTGCGGTTTTGACTTCCATTTCCCCGATGGTTAACGACGCTGACCATGTGTCTCCTGGCCATTTGTATGTCGTCTTTGGAGAAATGTCTATCCAGGTTCCCCCCCCCTGCCCTTTTTTTCCCAGATTCTAAACATTTATTTATGCACTTTTTAATGTATGTGCCTTGTTCATACTTTTCTTTCCGTCTTCAGTCGTTTTCTTATGTGTGTAGTCTGGGCTCCTGTCACACTTTTAAAAATCTTTTTAAGATTATGAGCTCACTTGCTACGACACTGGCCACAATGCCTGCTCCTCATTTCCCCTCGCTCTCAGCGGTGTGCCTGCACAGGACATGCCATCACTGAGCCAAGGGCCAGAGAACCAAAACGTAACTGCATGTTCGACGTTTAAAAATTTGTGATTTCTAAACATTTATATACTTGACTACTAATCAGGGACTCCTGGAAGAGATTGAGAGAGAGGGGTGATTATAAAACTCATATTTAAGTTTTTTGTTGTGTTTTGGCGATTTTATATAGTTTCATAGCGACCTGTCACGCAGGTTGGCGATGCCGGTAGATCTGTCACTCGTGAGCAGCTTTTTAAGTGCTACTTGAAAATCACTAGAGTCTGGTAGCTTGTGCAGCTTTCGAAACTTCGCCTGTTTCGGGTAATACTGAATTTTTTCAACGTAAACTGATTTACAGCTTAAAAACACCGTTAGTCTGAGGTCCCGCCGGGTAGCCCTGAGATTTACGGTGGACGTTCCCAGCCTCTCTACCCGGAAATCACTGTCTAACAATATTTCCTAAAATGCTGTTTGGCCACTGCTGCCTGCGGTGTTTTTGAAGTCGAGGTATAAACGACACGTAACATTACGTTAGGTTCAGGCGTACAACGTGGTGACGTGACATTCGTTCACACTGCAAAATGGCCACCGTAACTGGTCAACAGCTGTCACCACGTGCGGCTAGAACATCTTTGCTCTTGTCCTTTGCCCATTTTTAATTGAATTATTTGTTTCTTTGCTTTTAAGTCAGATGAGGTCCCTATATATTTTGAATATCGACCCCTTGTCGTATATATTGTTTGTAAATAAATATTTTCTCATTGTGTAGGCTGCCTTTCGACTTGTTTCCTTTGCTGTTTAGTTTCACGGAGTCCCACTTGCTCACTTTGGTTTTTGTTGACTGTGCTTTTGGTTTCTCATCCCACCTATCTACTTTTATGGACTGCAGTAGAGTCTAAAAATAAGGAATATGAAAAAGGAGTTCATAAAACTGAAAAGTCACTTTTAGAGGTACCACATGATTTCTTACTTTTCTCAATCAGTAAGCATGGAGAGGTGGGAGAAAAACAGAGACTTTAGTCTTAAAAAAACTCCCTTAATTTGTCAAAACTGTCACTAAAATGGGTTTTTAAAAAATATTTAAAAAGCAGTATTAAAATAAAACAAAGGAAAAAATGAGACATCTCACATTCACAGCCCACGAGCATACACCAGAGTCGTCTCTGGTATTTTCAGCCGCCGAGTAAAAAATAAAAATAAAAAACCAGACTCAGAAAACAGTTCCAAGAACAGGGCACCACCCAGCAACCAAAACATTCCGTTTCTTGCTCATGTAGTTTCACGCTACACCTTCGGCTTCTTCCGGATTATTTTTAGCCTGTGTGCTGCCTCCCTGACCTTGCTGGCTTGCTAAATGTTAAAAAGAGACTAAATACGACTCACTGGCATTTCAAAAAACAGCCCAGCCTCGGGCTTATCTACACAGAAGAAGAAGACAGGCGCCCGCCGAGGCCACCCAGCGAAGCCAGAACCTGCACGGGTTCGGGCGCACGGCGGCCTGCGGTGGCCTCCCGCCCGCCGTGCCCTGATGACGATCCTCGCGCTGTCTGGGCCCGGGGTTTCTCGTCTCTGCCATGAGAACGATAAGGGCAGTGACAAGGAGATGCGATTGGGCACTTAATTTAGTGCTGAGCTCAAAAATGGTCCTAAACAAATGGACGCGATCCTACTACCCGTGTAGCAACAGTGCACCCCGCGTCCTCTCTGGCGGGACTTCTGTGTGTTCAGTCGGTGGCCGCTTAAGCCTGGAGTGACACATTCCAGGGCACACGAGTGCCCTGGCTCCCGCTGGCAGTGCTGGGCACTGAACCTGGGCGCTGTCACTGCTGTCTCTGCACCCGTCCTCTGAGTGATCTTCCCCTGAACAGGGGTTCCGGTGACCTGCGTGGGCACCTCCTCTGCGATGACGCGAGGCCAGCGCGTTGTGAAACACAGAGGAGCGTTAAGCTCTGCACAGGCGAGAGGCAGACGGTCACGTAGCTCCGATCGCCTTTCACACCGCGGTTTAACAAGCTCTGCGACAAGTGTCCCGTGTTGGTTGCAAATGTCCATGCACCATTCATTACACGGTGACGTCATGTGTCAGTGCCTGCTTGCGTGTGGCACCGTCTAGAAAAAACGGGACAGGCCCAGGACGTGCGCTCCGAGGGCGCCACCATCGGACGGGTGTGTAAGGGGTAATCCTATCAATCAGGTAATCCTATCAATAAGAGGGAGGTGTGTGCACACGTGTGAGCACGGGGGATGCTCTGGCTGCTTATAATCCAAGAGGAATGACAACCAACTTCGTTTTAAGCATTTCCTTCCTTCCTTCCTCCTGGGGGGAAAATCTCACTTGTGCTAGTCGGATTGGGTTGGTCTTCTCAAGTTCTGGCCTCATCCAACAAGTTCCCACAAGAGGAAGTTCTCAGAAAAATAAAAGCATCTCGTTTTTCATAGGATTTCACCTTGGCGGTGCCTTCACGGAAGGCCCTGGCTCCAAAGGCGGCTTGGGAGCGCTACAACCAAGCACGGCGGCAGAAACTCACGGTCTGGCCAGACATCCTTCCCAGGTCGCCACGGACACACGCTCTGAAAACCGTGACTACTGAAAAGTTCCGTGTGACCGCTTCAGGCAGGCCCGTAGGGGGAAGACTGGGCCAGAGAAGCAGAGACAGAGGTCTACCCCTCCAGGAGACAGAGCAGCGGGAAACATCTGAGAAGGGGTTTTCCTTCGGATGCCCTTCTCCCGGCGGGAAGGGGCGCCCGTTACCTGTGAATCCCGGGGAGCAGACGCAGCTGTACCGGTTGACTCCGTCCATGCAGACTCCGTGGACGCAAGGGCCGCTGGCGCAGTCATCGAAATTGATTTCGCAGTTGACACCTGCGAAGATGACGGGGGAGAGAAACCACGCGATGGGACCGCTGCGACCCCTGGCGATGCCAGGTGCCGCACCTGGAGCACGCGCCGGCCCCCGACAGAGCCCGGCAGTGGCTTTCAGGGCACGGTCCCCCGGACCCCGGCGGAGGGCCGTGAGCTCAGAGGACCGCCCCCACCGCGCTGAGCCCCGACCTGCCCGTGTCGTGTCGGCACTGGCACTGCTGGGGGGGCGGGGGGTGGGGACGGCTGGCACTGTAGAGGGCATCCAGGCCGCAGCACCAGAGCGCAGCGGTGACACCGGACTCTTCACCCCCACGCGCGCAGGTACAGACCAGAGGGACAGTTTTGCTCACGAATGGCTTCGGCGACGAAGTCAGAATTACTAAGGCCACGGTTTTGACAGAATTATGAACTCCACCGCTTTGTCACATCTCGACCTTTGCGTGTCCGTCAGCTGGTCTGCGGGACGCAATGGGACGCACACGAGGGCGATTCTGTGGCCTCCCAGGCCCGGAGCTGACTCCTCCGGGAACCGCAGCCGGGCCACTGGGCTCTGAACTCGGGCAAAGGGCTGCTCTTTTCCCGGAATCCCCTCTTAATCGGACAAACCAGGGCCGTTCAGACCCGAGGACGTGGCCCACAGTAAGTGAGAGAAGCAAACCTGCCATTTCGAGAAAAACAACTGGGCACTGTGCTCCAAAGGTCAAATTTAAGCTTTCACACGGAAATCAAACTCGGAACTCGTGGGCACCACCACTGGCTTCAAAGTGACAGCTCCTGCTCCGGCCTACAGCTCAGGAGAAACCTCAGCGCGCCAGGTACCTCCTCCCGGGCACGCCGCCCTCCTCCAGGCCCGTGCCCCGGAGTCTGGCCCTGGCGATGAAGGTTTAACTGAACAGTTTTCCCGATCACATCGTGACCATTGTTATTTTGTGAAAACACTCATGGTTTCCTTATTTATTTACCATGAATTTAGTGATGCTTTTCGGGTGTCGGAGGGGAAAACCGTGGTGGTTTAAAAAGTCGGAAAATAGGGCCTGGTAATAGGAACTGTAAACTGGCGAACAGCACTCCCCTGACGAAACGCCATAGTTTCTATTCACTCGCACTTTGTATCGATATTTATCAATAATGACAATCACATTGATTTACTGAGCTATCACGCGCAAAGTGCTCTGTCTTCCACCTCACTCAGCTTTTCTCTCAGCGTCTCACTCCACTGCCAGACCGAGTTGCGTTCCCCGTTTTATCACGACCTGCACGACGGAGGCGGCCCAGCCGCGATGCGACCCCAGCTTTCCGGACTCCAGATCTGTCGCCACCACAGTGGTCGCTCTGCGAGGAGCGAGGCTACGCGGCTTCACTAGCCACACGGGGGTCGAGAGTTTCCCCGCTCCTCGTCTACGCGTGTCCAACCCCCCACGGCGGCCCCTTCTGTCGAGCAGGCCCTGGAGAGCCAGGGCCGTCCAGGCCACGTTCTATCTGAGCAGGAACAGACCCAGCCCACGCTGGGCCACCGAGGTTTCCCAGGCACGTGGCGATACGAACCGTGCGACCTCAGGTCTGCCCACGGCCCTGGTCCTCATTCCTGCAAAGCCTTATTGCTCCAAACTCCCTTGAAATCCATAAGAGGCTTCTTGGGCTTTCACTAAGTGCTATTTGTCTTCCGGTTGCTGTTCACTTGTTTGTTAACAATTCCTTAACTAGTCAAGTTGGATTCTGACTTGAAACCAAAAAAAATAAAACACTTAAAACAGTTTCCACCTTAAGGCCACAGGTGGGGGAGGGCATCAGAGACACCAGAAGCGTTTGGGCTAGCGTGTCCCGCTGCCAGCGCCCCGGGAGGGAGAAGCCACGGCTGCATCCGCGCACCGTAAACCGTCCCCGTCTACTCACTCGTCCACACCCCAGCCTCCCAGCGTGGGACCGCACTACGCATGGGTCGTGATCTTCCTCGAGAACCCAGAGCCCGTCCACACTGACTGACTGACTGACTGAACGAAGCGCTTGGCCCAGGCCCCCCGACGCCAGGATGCCTTTCCGTTTTCCGCATCTCTTTGCTGTCACTCTCCTGACAGCCACAGAAATCGACCTGGCAGCTTCCCGAGGGATCCGGGGTCTCCTTCCTCCACGCTGCCTGCACGCCACTCATACTTCCTTCTCGCCCTTCGCGCTGACAGCCACTCACACCTCGCCTTCGCTGTCCTCCCCAGCCTGGCCTGAGGACACAGTCGCAGGGAAAACACGGCGCCGGCCGGGCCACCGCACACCCAGGATTCCAGCGGGAGTGACGGCTCGGCCTCCCACGGCCCGGCCATTCTACAGGCCCCCATTCAACTGCTCGTAAATCTCTCAACTTTCTTTTCGTCCTGCAATTTCTCATGTCTGGGGACCAGCCCGGAAGCAAATTGCTTTTGGAAGGTTGCACAAAGCTCCATTCAGTCCTTTTAGAGAGTTATCTCGACGGGCCGGGGGGGGCGTTCTCAGCCGTGAAGGCATGGGATGTTTTCCCTACGCCTGAGCAACTCAAAAAGGACCTTGTTTTCAAACTTGGCACGGACGAGGTCCTGGATGAATACCAGGGCCTCGGACGAGCTCGAAGGGATGGAGCTGGAAACCCCAAGACGAAAGGAGGGCAGCTCGCCGCCCTCCCCCACCTTTGCCCCCTCACTCGCCCCCTGTGCCGGCCCGGCCCCCTCCCACAGAGGCAGACCCTCAGTGTTCCACTGACACCTTTTCCTTTGATCCGGGACAGAGCCCTCCTCTGGCCATTGGGCACAGTGGTGACCCTACTCATGCCTCGCGTAAGTCAAACAGAACCCGCGAGGCCTGTGCCGTGCTGCTGCCTGAGGAAATCCTGGCACACCCCACCCCGCCCCCCGCGAGGAGCAGCGCGCCCCAAGGCGCACAGACGGCCATTCAGCCCGAGTCAGGGAACCGCGGTGAGCTCGGCCAACAGGGCCGGCCCCGCATCCTAATTATGGTCCCGCCTCCCCTCTCCCTCGCGATCCCCCCAAACGCCCCAGCCCACTGGGGACAAATGGCGGAAGCAGGGTGTCACATTCACCATACGGGACTGACACAGAGCCCACCCACTGCAGACAGGTGGGGGCAGGGCGTGGGGCCGGGGCCGCTTCGTCCGTCTGCATGGGCCGCAGGCTAAAGGAAAAATAAAACCAAATCCCCCCGCAGAAGCAGGAGCGTTTTCGACTTTAAATGCTCACGTCAACTCTTCCCAAGGGAAGGAGGAGAACACACCCCAAGATCGTTTCTTTCCCGGCCATAGCCATCGCCCTCTGAGAGGCTTCGGGCCGGGGCTGCGGCTGCGCTTCTCAGAAGGAAGAAGACACTCTGCTGGGTGTCTGAGTGTCTGCCACGGAGCCTGAGACGCCGTGCGAGCCGTCTGCGGGGGCTGGGGGCGGCTTACCCGACGTGCCCGGCTGGCAGTTGCACTGGTAGCCGTTGACCAGGTCGATGCAGCGGCCCTCGTTCAGGCAGGGCCCGCTGTGGCACTCGTCGATCTGGTCGCTGCAGATGGCGCCCATGTAGCCCGGGTTGCAGATGCAGGTGTACGAGTCGATGCCGTCCTGACACTGGCCGTGGTGGCAGGGGTCGGGGTCACAGTTGTCGATGTTCTCCTCGCACAGCACGCCGGTGAACCCTTGGACAAGAGTTTGACCGTGGAGGGCTCTGCTGCGCCCCGACGCCCCGCGCACCCTGCGCCCCCCACGGCCCAGTGCACGCTGCGGCACCCGCGGGCGGCCCGGCCGTCGGCACTGATGCAAACGGCGAGAACCTGGACAGTTGTGGCTGAAACAAAGCTTCCAACCAAGTCTGCAAAGTTCGAATACCTTTTCCTAAATAAGTGTCCTCGAGATGCTCTCACTGCCCCTTCACTCCTTGAGTGGGGACCAGCTCTCGATATTTTTCCTGCTTAAGTTCGCCTCCACGCTGGCCTCTGCCCTCACCCGACAGACACACCCTTCCAAGGGTTTCGGGGCCCTTCCTAATTCTGACTTTGGAAGCCAGAGAACTTTCCTTTGCTCCTCTCATCCCCTCCCAGAGTGCTAGGGTAAGTTTCCAATAAATACGTGAATAAAAGGATGAACGAGATACGAGAAAACCTGGGGACAAATAAAAGCTCCTTCATCCGCCGCTAACCCTCTTTCAGGGGACCGCAGTAAGCCTCTCCTCATCTGTCTCCCACGGAGGTTATTCTCCATGAGCGTGACCTGGCCAGCGGAGGACAAAACCTGGAACTTCCCCAGCCGCAGACAACAGTCCGTGAAAGGCAAAGCGGTTCACCGGACGGGGCCTGACGTGGGCAGGCCGTGGAAGGGGTGACGCCCAGTGCTACTGAAATATTAGTTTTCGGTGTTTATTTCTGTGACTTCGTTTGCTTTTCTACGGTTGGGAAGAAATCGCGCACATGAGGTTGAGAAGCCGTTAAGAACCCATTTCCTAAAATAAGGAAAAGGCCTTGAACTACATTCGTGACTTCTTCCTTCGTTACGCAGCGGGATAAGGGGGAAATCGCCTTGCCTGATCACTTCTCGTCCTCCCCTCAACACTGGCCTGCGCAGAAGCAAACGTGTCCGTTCAGACCACTCACTCCCAAGCGAAAAGTGGAGGGAGCATCTGCCAACGGATTCTTTTTGGCGTTAGTGGCAGAAGCCAGGGCAGAGGACCCCGCCGCTGCCCGCAGGGCTCCCTCCTGTCCGGATCCACACCTGGCTCTCACGGCCTGAGCGTCTGTACGCACACGCACCTGCCCTGAGCTTTCGGGGCCTTGGTCCCCTCACTTGCCTCAAGAAACACAGAGACAGGCCTCCTGCTGAGAAGCCCCAATGGAAACGAGCTTTCGACTGGAATTCTTCCCTTTCCCCGAGGAGTAAGCCAAGCCAGCTGGACTCACTGCGACCAAATCGGCCCCAGAAAGACACGGCCGCCAAGTGGACAGGTCCGGGCCAGGCCGCGCTCGTGGAGGAGGAGGAGGAGGCAGGTGTGGTAGGAAGAAAGCGAGAACGGCCAGAAAAATGCTGGGAGAAGATCGTGCACAATCCCCTGTGGGGGTCCGGGCTGGGGGTGCAGCCGGAGCGGGCAGCCTCCTACTTTGCTCAGGTAGACCCCCGGGGGGATGAAAAGTGAGGGAACCTCACCTGTGGCGCACTGGCACTCGTAGCCGTTGGGGTGATCGATACACTTCGCCCCGTTCAGACACGGGGTACTGGAGCAGTCATCAATATCGATCTGGCACACGGGCCCGGTGAAACCTTAACGGGGCACGGGGATGACAGGAGTCAAAGGCGCGGCCGTGTCTCCCTCCACCATGGGAAGGATGCCGGGAAGCGCTGGGTTGGGGTACCGGTGGGGCTCACGCCGACGGGTCGGCGAAAGTAAAATTCTTGTCCCCGACAGGGGATGGGATGACTGGGAGGAGGCCAGGCCACGAGAGGCACCCGGGGGTGTCCCCGCCTGTCTCCTCCCCTCCCAGATTTCACGTCCAGCTAAGACGGGGAGCCCCGGTTATGGACAGAGCCCTCCGACACGGGTCGTGCCGGGGGGACAGTGGCCGTCTCTCTGAAGAAACGACGAGAGGCAGAACGCCTGGCATGTCTTCAGTAATGCCCTTTTGGGGAGCCAAAGAACTGGCAGAGCTTTCTCTGGAAGAAAAGGACTTGCGTTGTCTGTGTCTGAACCCAGCGGTGAAACGTCTTAAAATAACAATCTCACGAAGGGGCTTCAAGAATATGACGCATGGAGGAAAAGAAAAATCCTGAAGACCTAAAACTAGGGCTTCTGTGACGTGTGACCTTTCGCGGACACACACACGCGCAGGCAGAGGGGTCACGGGCCATTCAGATCGGACTCGGACTTCTGGCCGCGGAGGATGTGACAGGCGTCCTCGCCCAGGAGGCCCCGATCCCGCGCACACACGCGCCCCTCCTGACGTGGCCACTTACCCGGCGGACACAGGCACTGGAAGCGGTTGACTCTGTCCACGCACTGGCCGCTGTTCACGCAGGGGTTGCTCTGGCATTCGTCGATCTCCAGCTCGCAGTGCACGCCCTTGAAACCTGAACCCACGGACGACACAAGCGGCTCAGAAGCAGGGCCACACGAGAGCGCACGGGCTTGCAAAGACCCCCCGTCGCCATGGACGTTTCTGCAGACGGCAGAGCGCACTCGGCCGCGATGGGCGACAGTGGCTGTCAGGCCAGACGGGGACACTCTGGGACAGCCGTGTCACCGTGAAGGAGGAAGAGGCCACCTCCAAAGGCACTGGTGAGACCCGGCGTGCCCACAAGACTGCCCCCGTTCTCTGACCGGTCCAGGCTTTGCTCTGACGACAGCGCCAGGCCCACGAGATCCCAGCTCCGTGCTCCTAAAGACCAGCGGGGCCGGAGATGCTGGTGCTCTCGGGCCGGGAGGACCCCAGAGGCCACCGTCGGCCTTCGCGGTCAGGCGGACTCAGCTGTGCTCTCTCAGGCGCACGACTAATCAACCGCGGGTACACGGCCACGATCAAGGGCGGGTTCCCACACGCTCGTGGTGAAACCGCCGTCCAGAAGGGGAATGGCGTGGTCCTGTACTATCTGGGGGAACCCGGAAAGCTCGACGGCGAACCCTTCGTTAAAGGACACCTGCGTGAAAACGATCACCTGTGAATCTGTCCCTGACACGTAACTGATGTCGACTCGGGGGCCTGTTTACTTTGCTCTCTGCGGCTCTGAGAATTCCAGTGCCGCCTCGCTCCTCAGGGGTGCCCTCGGCCGGGAGCCCCGCCACCACTGAGAATTAAATGCCGCCCCACAGACACGCGGGTGCTCCGCCTACGAGAGGCGCAGTCAGTCCGGTGTCTCGGGCCTCGACCCCACACACCGGCGGGCCCACGCACCTGGCATGCACAGACAGGTGAAGCCCCCGATCTTATCCAGGCAGGTGGCGTCGTTCTGGCAGGGGTCCGAATGGCACTCGTTGACGTCCATCTCGCAGCGAGGCCCTGCGTAGCCCTTCAGACACTCGCAGTGGAAGGCGCCGTCCGTGTTCACGCACTTCCCTGCGTGCTCGCAAGGGTTGCTGTTGGCTGCAAGACACGAGCACCAGTGACTGGGACGCCCGTGGGGTCCCCACGGACGCGCACGACGGAAGCATCTGGCACCACGTAAGGTACCACGCCCGGGCGAGGCGCGCGGCAGCCCGGCTCCCACGCTCCTGAACCCATCAGCGGGACGAGGGCCATCGCGACCCCCGTGCGTCTGCTCTTTCGCCCCGACGGTCACGAGGCCGGGCTTCAGCTGAAGCAGCAAGCGCAGCACGCCGTGCATTCCAGTTCCCGGGACAGAACGTCGATTCTGCCCAGAGGCGGGCTGTGGGGAGAGGGCCCGCAGCGGGCGAGGTCGGAGCTTGTGTGAAGCACGCTCCGGGGCAGAGGGGCTCGAGCTGGAGGCCTGCCCCGCTGGACGGACGCCCCGAGGAGGAGGAGGGCCCGAGGACTCACCCATGGTGCATTCGTCCACGTCCTCCGTGCAGTCGGCGCCCTTGTAGCCCTGCGGGCAGGTGCAGATGTACTGCCCGTTGAGGGGGTTGGTGTCGCACAGGGCCCCCTTGTGGCAGGGGTTGCTAATGCAGGCGTCGTCCAGATGGCACAGGAGACCTGCACCGGGCGGAACAGAGGAAACGTCCCTCCTTGGAGGAGAAGGGCTGTCTCTTCCGGGAAGGGGGGAAACGCCTTACGTTGGCTCATGAAAATCCGGTGTGGAGACGTAGGGACCACGTTCTGACCCCACCCGAGACGGGGCAAGCTGCAGCCCAGCAAGGAGCAGACGACCTGCGGGCCCGACAGGCCGTCAGCCACGGGCCACGGACCGAGGCGGTCAGAGACAGGAAAAGGCGACAGGCTTCCTTCAGCGCTGCCGGATTTAGCAAATAAAGCAGGACGCCCCGCTCGACAGGAACTTCAGAGAAACAATAAAAACTTTGGACTCTGTCTCAAACACGGCACGCGAGCTGCACTGTTTGGGAGCCTGCACCCCACGGCATGCGGCCTGACAGTCGTGCTGCCACCAGCATCCCCAGGCGCAGAGGGAAAACAGAGCTGAGTCGGCCGCTGCAGGAGGGCCGCTCGTAACCCTGTCCACATCCTCGGCTCCAGTGCCCGGGGGACACTGAGGAGGTCACCAGGCCCCATGTTCCCAGTAGTTCACATGGAACCGGACTTTCCAGTCTGCAGGCGGCTTAAGAACAGGTAAGGAGGCTCCTGCAGAGCTGGAGGCGGGGCTTCGGGGAAGGCGGGGATGTGAGAACTCTCTGGAACTGCCGGTGCAAGGTTGCCCGCAGGCGTGTCCTCCCCCACCACACTGCCCCCTCCGCTCCTCTCCACTACTGGGGCCCAGAGCCATGGCACCGAGGGCTCGGGCGCCGTGAACCCTGCCGCTGGCACCTTTCCACAGACCCTGCGATCTGGAGCACACTCAGAGGCCTGTCTCCTGCCAACTCCTTGTGAACAGACCATTTCTCCTTAAAACGAAGTCCCTAAATCCATCCATTCATAATTCTCAGTGCCTGAGAGACTCCTCTTGACTTCTGAGGGGCTTTTCGGCCACAGACCTTACGGGGGTCGGTCAGTAGACACGTTCAAGGCAACAGTAACTAAATTTCACTTTTTTAGGATGAAAAACGAAGGTATAAAGGGTTGGGCTGAGAACCAGAAGTCCCCAGGGAGAAGACTAACTTCACAGCACTTGGGCTAGAGATGACACTTGCAGAAGAACCACCCTGAGGCCTATGTCCCTGCACGTGGTGGTGAGAAGGACACACCATCGGGGTGGGAGATGCAGAATCCTGGATGCTCGCCACCCCTCTACCCCCTCCCCGATGCCCAGCTCTGTCGCTCTGCTGGCCGTACCTGCCTTTCCCTCTGGGCACATGCACGAGAAGGAGGCCACACGGTCGATGCAGGTGGAGCCCGGCGTGCAGGAGGCGAAGGCGCAGTCGTCGATGTTCTCGCTGCAGTCGTCTCCGCTCCAGCCGTTGACGCACACGCAGCCGTAGCCCCCGTTGCGGTTGGTGCACGTGCCCCCGTTCTGACAGGCGTTGGGCTGCAGCAGGCACTCGTCCACGTCCTCCGTGCAGAACTGACCTTTGGGGGGAAAGCGCCTTTGATCAGGACCAGCGCCACGCCGGCCCCCACGCACTCTTTCCCCCACGCGACCTGCCTGGAGTGGAGGCAGGTGGAACTCTCAGCAAGTGGCCCTCACATGAGCTTTCAGGCCACCCTGAGCCATCCAAATGATACTTACTCTGAGCAAATAATTTAAAGGAGAGTGGAAGTCGCTCTCCCTAGGAACTCTGACAACTTGAGAACTTAGCCAACCGACCAAAGAGAAGGAAAGTCTTTCAGGACCCCTGACGAAAAGAGACTGGAGTAGATTATCCTCGGCCTGAGGCAACCAAGCTTCAAGCACACAGAACTGCGGACTAAGATGCAGAAACTCGACCCGAAGTGACAGAAGATGGAAGAAGGATCCGTTTGTTCCGCCTCAAAAACAGCAACTGGAGGATGACAAATGCCACACCACAACGGACTCTCTGCAGGCCACTCGGATAGCAAAGGATGGGGGACCGTGGCCAAGGTTCTGGGGGTCCCATGACAAGGACCAAGCGTGAGTCTTCGGCTTAGGAGCCCGGCGTTCGTGATTAGCAAGCAGCTCGGGGCCAGGCCAGCTGAGCTGTCGAACAGGTCGACGAACTGGTCTACCTGGAGGCCTCTTAGTTCCAGTTCCGAGAGCTGGCACAGGGGGCTAACATTCAGGTCCCCGGAATTCTCTGGAACACCACACACGTCACTGAAACTCAGAAACCCGCAGGTGAGTGTAACTCTTCCTTCCTAAAAGAACTGCACGGACCCTTCAAACAGGCCTTCTGCCGGAGAGGCCTCCTGACGGGAAAGTGCACGATGCTCGTGCTCAGACCAGGCCCTCCCTAGTCTGCAGCACACCTGACAGCGGGCCCCGGGCTCAGTGTTCTCAGAGACGCCTCCGCGAGCAGCAGCTCGTGGCGTCTGACTTCACCCGAGTGACCACCCGTCCTTCGTTCCCCCGATCACGCCACTCTTTACGCCCATTACTGCCACGTGCGGTCTTACAGGGCCAGCATCTCTCCACCGCACTCACATAACCACGTGTCTCTCTCTCATCAGCTCAGGAATGGTTTTCCGTACGCCCAGCGAAGGTCACACTGCCTGGGACGGGCGTGTGGGCATCTGTGGACTCTGTGCTCAGCTACCCTACCCCTGTGCTCCTCTCCTCACCCCCCTTGACGTGGCCACCGCGCCTTCACAGGACCACGCCCTCCCGGGCACAGCTGACTGATCCAGGACGGGCGTCTGACGAGAGTCCTACATACTGTGTCTTTTCCCCACTTTTGGACTAGGGACGCTGTGTCACATGGACCGACAGGAGGAAGTGGCTGGGCCTACAGAGGGAGTGATGAGGGGGACTCAGAAGAGAGAAACAGAATCGTGGAGCATTCGAGTTACTGGTCCCGGCTGTTCCTGAGGCCCAGCTGCTCCTGAGCGCACCCCGGGGCACAACTTCTCTGAGAGATGTCCCCTCCGATGGGTTTCCCCAGTGTCAGAGGGGGACCTGTCGGGTGCAACCCATGGTGTGAACTCACGCTGAGTGAGTCAGTGCGTGTGTGCATCGGCGATAAGTTCTTCGAGGCAGATAATGTCGTTTATTACAGAAAGTTCTGCTCCCCTGCTGTCCCGGCGGAAACGCCACCTCGGATAGAGACAGACGTGTGACGAGGCGACAGGTGGGACTTAGAAATGGAAACACGACTCAGAAGTGGGTGAAGAGCTGCTGTGACCTGGAAATGAAGGTCAGTCTCGTCCCTCACGCTGACGTGGACTCAGACATCGACGCTAGCTCACCCCGAACCCCGACGACCGGCGGAATGTGAGCGATCTGGACGCTGTCCTGCTTTCCGACCGGCTCTGAGAGGTAGGAAAAGACTTGCCTCGCATGAGGCTCCTGTTCTCCAGCAGCCGGGCTTCGACCTCGAGGTGCCTGACTCGAAGATTCTTCCCGAAGACTTGGGGCGTGAGTCTGACCGCGTGAAAACCGCCCCTGCCTGTCCCCGAGCCCCGAGCTCACAAAGGCACGGGCAAGTGGACAGGCGGCCGAAGGTGAGGATGAAAACCGTGACTCCCAGCTGGGTCACTGGAAAAACTTACGACGGCGAATTCCCGTCCAAAACCAAACGCGCTTCGGGTAGAGTTCACTCTCTTTGGGACAAGATTCGTGTTTGGAGGCGGGACGCTGACACCGAGCACCTTCGGACCGTGTCTCCATTAGACACTGTTTGGAGGAGAAGCCAAACCTAGAGTCCAGGGCACACTGGCTTCTACGTGATCTTCTGCGGAAAGGGTCATTTTCCCTCGGCTTTGGGCACAATTCTCCGGTGCGACAACACTCCTTTCCAGGCTCATTTAGCTTGGAACCTTGTCCCCCTCCGGATTCCAATTCGGTCGACGTTTTGAAATCCAGAACGGAGACAGCAGTGGCCCAGGTGTGGCCAGGCCAGTGCCTGTTCAAGAATGCTCGGTCGAGCATCCGCTAAGACACTGCACTTCCTTGGGGTCGTCGCCCTCAGGACACCGGAGGAAACTGAGGTGGAAGCCTGAACAGCAGACCCGCAGGGCTCAGAAAGGGAAGGGGACCTTCCCGAGGTCATACACAGGCGACAGCACTGCCGTTCGAACCCAGACGGTGCGGTCCCAGACCTACTGCCTTTTCTGCCCCAGCACAGCCACGTGCCCAGCCCCGGAGCAGAGGGACGGGGTCTATGGACAAGGTCCCTGGTCCCAGGGTCCTGAAACACACCGAGGAGGTCTTGCAGTTGTGAAAAAGACAGGAGGAGGAGGCCTGGAGATGGTTTGAAGCTTTGAATCCCGAACTTGACGCAACAAGCAAAGGGAGTTGTAGGGCCATGGGTGGGGGCGGACACGATGGGAACTGCCTTTGAAGATCAGTCTGCCAGTGGGACACGGGAGGTCCAGGAAGCGAACGGCGGTCGTTTAGCAGGGAGATGGGGAGGAGGGAGCACGAAGTGACGAGCGACCTAGCACATAAAAGCCTCTGGGGAGAAGGGAGCCCTCCAGGCCCTCGCAGGTCTCAGCTCGTGCCGCCACCTGTCTCAACACGCAGACCCCGCTGGTAAACCCTAAAACCATGTCGTGCGAAGCTCACGCTGGTCTCTGAGGACACCAATTATCCCTCTTCGTGATGCCACCTGCCAGACACTGCCATCCAGCACCGGGGCGAGGGCAGCGGGCTGTGGGGCGCCCCCCGTTCTCTGTGTGTCAAGGACATGGAAACGACCTGCTGCGAGGAGGCACTGCGTTCTCTGCTGCCACCTCGGCGGGAACTGTCACACCACCACGGCCTCTGCCCCACCTGAGCGCCTCCTGCAGCCACTGATCGATCGCTGTCTGGCTGATCGCCTCGGGGGCACCGAGCATGGCAAGAGGAACGACGTTCTGCGGCTCCGGCTGGGGATGGCGCTGCACTCTCAGGCCACCATCTGGGACCCCACGGCACCTCATACCAAGGCACCGTACCTTTTCTGATGGCGCATTTTCCTACAAACTCCTCCTTCAAACTACCTAAGTTCGCATTAATGACGAGAATTTATCATCAAAATAGCAACAGTGATGGCGACATTCGGCTCCATAGTGCAAGACCGCAGTCGTCTCCTGCTCTGACTATTTCTGAAGTTCTCTTTTCCGCTGGCATGTGGTCCAAACGCAGATGACCCCTCAGTGCCGGAGGTGGCACAGGTCTACGAAACAGAAAGTTCAACGCTACCTCAGGAACAGACTCAGAGGGACCCCACGCGGTGCTACCTTCACGTCAGAATCACTGCATCAGAGCTGGAATTGGAGCTGAAAGGACTTTCAATCCAGAGGGAGGGAGGGGGGAGGGAGGGAGCTTACATATTAGCCAGGCTGCGTGAGAGGCTGGGTACAGGAAGAGGGTGGAGTGGGGAGCACTTGAGGCAGAAGGAAGAGCCTGTGCACTCGTCTGAATGGAAGAGAGCCCATGGCTTGATTACGAGGCATGCATCGGGGCGATCCGGCTGGAGAGGGGCTTCCAGGCAGAGCCCTGGACTCTATCCAGACAAGGAGGACCCACTGCAGCATTTTAAGCCAAGAAACGACTCAATCCGACTGCGATTCAGAAAGCCCACTGGGGCGCTGAGGGGAGAGTGGGCCGAACCCCACACCTCACCCTCCCAGGTCAACGGCAGCTTAAAACCCCGGTGCCCCAGGCCCCCCTGGCTGATGCAGCGATGAGAGAGGCAGCTGTGCGTCCGGGGCAAATCCCAGCTGCTGCAGCAGCAAAGAGTGTCCAGGCCCGGACTCTGTGTGGCGAGCGAGGGAGGCTGTGCCAGTGCCAGGTGCCCAGAAAGCCGACCCCTGGCACGCAGGCCTCTCCACACAGAGAAGAAAATGGTGCCCCATCCGGGCCTCCCTGGATCGCTGGGCTGTGAAGCCTGCTCACACGGAGAGCCCCCCACCTCCCCGGGGAACAAACTGCAGCAGGGGTTCGGAGGAGAATCCACCTCCTGTGCTTCGGGCAAGCGGTGACCACGAGCAGAGGAAGGGCACTGGGAAAGAGCGGGACCTAGGGAAACACTCTGCAGGGTAAAAGGTGGGCAGCATGCTCCTGAAGACGCAGACGAAGAGCACGCGTGCGAAAAAACTCACTTCCAGAGACCAACACTTTTTGGAAAAACCTGGCTCTGTGCTCTCAAGAAGTTTGGACATGTGTGGGTTCCAAAAGGAAATGAAAAGTGACACAGGACCCTGGACTCTGAAGGAAGGAGGCAGGCTGGGAGGCAGGCCGGCAGGACCGAGGTGCAACGAGGAGCTGAAACCGGAATATAAACGCAGTTCGGATAAAAACTGGAGTCGGAAGCCACAAAGGACAGAACCGACAAGAGAAAAAATCAGTGTTATGAAGGAAAAGCTGAAGAAGCTCTTGCAAACGGACCAAAAAAGACGAGCAAATTGAAACAGGGAGAGAGGAGATTTTAGTTAAGGGGGAAGGAGGAGGACCTACTGTGAAGATGAGATATTCCTGAAAACACGAAAACAAATGAAGAAGGTGACACTTTCTGAGGTGAGAATGGATCTCAGTCGGCCGATCCGAAGGCCTCAAAAGGTACGAGGATAAAAAGGAACAGGACACACACACGCACACACACACACACACGCACACGCACACGCACCCCGATATTGGTTAAAGACTGGACCTGGGAGAGAGAAGAGCTGAGAGACGAAGACAGAGACTGACTTGCCCGACACTGACTTCCCCGAAACACTCGCGACAAGAAGCAAAGGAACAATGTCCAGGCTAATCTGTGGCCCGACAATTCCTCATCTAGGCACGATGCCATTTGTGTGAGAAGCAGCATAATCAAAAGATATTTTCCAAATATCCGAGGGCTCTGGAGATGTGCCAAAGTGTAACTTTTCTGGGGGAAAAAAAAAGTACTCAAAGAGGTGCTCATCTGACCAAAAAATTAAATCAAAATAAAGAACTCAGGAGTCAAAAGGTTGTGTTACCAGCGTACTTAGAACTAAGTCTAAAATATTATAAACTGGATTATAAAACAGTGAAAATATCAAGAATACTTTTAAAAGAACAAGCGTAAGTTTAAAATTCAACAATACTGCAACGTGAACTTAAATCCCAGATCACGTCAACGAAGCCTGAAAGTGAAGACGTAAGAAAAAATATGCTTGTTCTTCATCTTACAGAAAAGATCATCAGTGACACGGTTCCATTTTAGACACTAAAAAGTAGAGAGCCGATTCAAATCTAAAATTTTCCAAAGACGTATTACACCTTAAGGAAAAAGACCCTAAATACTGTGATTTACGTCACCTCACAGCTATTTTTTCCCTCGTGGAGCAACTTCCACTTCCTTGAATGACTTCGGCGCATGGCTCGTGGTCTCACTCCTTCCTCTCCCGTCTCCCGTGAAATCGACGTCTGGGTCGGGGACCAGCAACGCCATCGGAGCCAAGAGCTCTGACTTTCTTCAACGCAACGGGCCCGCACACCCACGAGCACACTCGCGCTCTGGATCTCATTAGGAGACGTCGCTGCTCCAAATCTGAGATCTCGAACTTGGCACTCCTTTCTAACTGTCACCCCCAGCCCCCTCCTTTCCCATTCCCGACAACCACTGCACCTAATTCCGCCCCCACTGAAACGCGTACGAGTCAACCCCTCCGAAATTCCCCAGGTCATTAACCGATCCCCGCCCCGGCTGCCTCAACTCTCAGTCTAGGCCACGGTCCGACGGTCAGGCCCACGAACGACGCTTCTGTCCCCTGTAGCTAGGGCCCTGCATCGCCCGCTCTCCCTTTTCTCGCTGTACGAACAGATCTCCACTCAGTGATCTATAACCCACTCCTCCCCTTCCCCCTTCCTCAACACCCCCTTGCCACCTGTCTCTCTCTCCTTTCTACGAAAACCAGGAGACTTTCGACGCCGTCAACAATTCTGACCAAGTCTTTGCAGCATCGTTCCTATTTGACTCTCCGGTCTGTCAGCCGTTCAGGAACCACCCTCGGTTAAAATCGGTCCTGGGGATGTCAGAAGTAAGAGCAGGTCCCCATCCTCCAGAGGCTGCGACCCCATCAGGCACATAAACTACACGACACACCCCAGGGGCTACGGCAGAGGCGTTCAGAGCTGCAAGGCCGCAGCCTTAAAGCGCAGCCCCGCTGGGTGATGCTGCACCGGCGGGGCTTCCTTCCAACCCTCTTACTTCTCTTTCTTGCCTGCCTTCTTTGGATCCCTTTCCTCATCCCTTTTCTCAAGTCTGAACGTTTCTCACACTTCGGGTATGTTCTTCTCACTCCACACACTTTCCCCCGCAGACCTGATACACTCCCAGAGCGACCGAAAGCGAGACTGAACATCTGCGTCTCCAGCCCCTCCCTCTCTCTGACCTCCCGGGCCTCAGAGCCCAGTGTTTTCACTTGGAAAACACCTCAAAACCACCATCGACTCGAGGCCATTGCTCCATCTGTCACAGACCCCACATTCCTCCACCTCTCAGATTCGAAACAGAAGTTAACTCTTCTCGATCTCCCGCTTCACCCAGCCGAGGGTACTCGGACGGTCCCCATTTCTCATCCAGCTTCTTTCAACCTCACGTGCATTCACACTCTCTCCCGCCGGCTGTGGTTACGTGCGTCTTACTTCCTCCCAGCGAATCGGACCACTCTTTAAAGATGGGGATTTACCGTGCTCGCTCCGGCAGCACATACCCTAAGACAGGATTTACATGTCTCCTCTGTGTCTCTCCTGGCATCCGGCGCCGTACACGGAATATGAGTCACTCAGAACCTGTCTGTGATGGAGGCCACCTTACAGCATTCGGGGGGGGGGGGGCTTGGGAAGCCAGCAGGTGACACTGGATCCCGCCGGGAATGCAGCCAAAGCCAGCCACTGAGTCGTGGACCGCAGGGCGGGGGAGATCAGGCAGTCTCACCGCCTGCGTTTCGTGGGGGGCTGAAGTAACCGCTCCCCCCTGGCCCCACCCACACAGCCACTGAGGAGCCCTGAGCTCTGAGACGTGGGTGCTGCCGGGTGGCGCTCTGGCGGTTGGCCCGGCTGCTGGCAAAATGAAACTGGGGCGGGGAAGCAGAATTCCAGAAAGCAGGCTTGCTGTCCGGTCCGCACAACCGTGCTGACAGCAGAGAAGCTGAAACAGGAGAAGCGTTTTCCCCATTCCCCAGCAGAACGCAAACGAGAACTCTCTGCAGTCCCAGACTGATGGATTTTAATCGAAGAAATGATTTCATTTCCTCCCGTCTACCTTCTCCCTCTCCAGATATAATTAAAGTTTCCACTCTACCAAAAACCTCCATTCCTGTAGGATCAAAAAAGGCAGCCAAGTGGCTGCGAGAAAAGCCTCATCCTAGCGAAGAGCTGGTTAACCAACTAGTTGCTGGACTGAAATGGGGCATTTAGTTCAAAAATCAAATTCTGCCATGGAAAGACTCCATTCCCAGACAGAAGGAGCACCGGCACCATCTCCGGCGGTACGCGGATGCT
Organism: Cynopterus sphinx; assembly: GCA_030015415.1. Taxonomy (NCBI): domain Eukaryota; kingdom Metazoa; phylum Chordata; class Mammalia; order Chiroptera; family Pteropodidae; genus Cynopterus; species Cynopterus sphinx. The sequence goes on from CM057392.1 coordinate 39,333,924, forward strand.
GATGCACGCCAAAAATGTTACTGACATTGGAGCGAGGAACAGCAAAGGGAATCTTAGCCGACCCTTCAGGCTCATCACGTCCTAAAGGAGAGTGGGAGAAAATGCGGTCGGTTCTATTGGACTCACGGCCCCCTAACTCCCACGGTTCACTCCGGCCTGGTGTCCCAAAGCACTGTCCCAGGCCGAAATTACATTTCTGAGTTGATCACGAGCACGGGGAAATAAATCACGGCTGCCCTAGGACTGAACCCAAAACCTAAAGCTGCCAGAGCGGAATTTGTGAGCTGAGTTTCGAGGCAACTTTGATTCCGAAGGAAATGAGCCTTTAAAGAGAAATTTCAAATCACGAGCGAGATAGACAAAACGTTAAGCGACGCTAATTAATTTGGGGGCCATTTGTCACTTTTGTTCTTAAGTGGCTATCTGCCAGGGCAGAACTTTTCTCTCTCATCGGATCGTTTGGCCTCAGGCCCACGTCCACGTCGTAAAGGAGCTTACCTCTGTAACAGGGTCCCACCAAAACGGAAAGCATCTGCCCAGCCCCAGCACCAATTCTTTCTCCCATCTGGGCTTTAGCTCGTCCAGAAGAGAACTGGCTGGCGAAGGCACAAACGAGCACTGTCCTGGACGGCCGCGTCAGGTAAAAGGGCTCCGTGCTGGATTAGAAAACAGTTCTGCCCACGACTGACGTGGAAACCACACCGGAACCGTCCGCCATACTTTCCTAGGGGTCCCCTCCCCCCAGTGATATTTACAGTCCACCCTCTGCCACCCAGGACCAGAGGGGATGGGCCTATGCGACAGCAGCGAGGCCAATGCCCACCGAACATCTCACGCAGCATCGTCCGGACGAGCATCGTAAGAGACAGACACAGAGGCGATTCTAAATTTTCTGGTGGCACTTAAAAAAAAAGGAATAAGAAATTAGCTTTAATACTATATTTTCTTTAGCGCGATGTAGCTAAAACATCACCTTTGCATCTAAGCAATATTTGAAACACTAGAGATGGTTTCCTTTTTTTTCCTTTTCAAAATCAGGCATTTGACAGTTGCGGCACGTCTCAGTCCAGACCAGTCACGTGTCAGATGCTTAACGGCAAGATGCGGCCAGTGCCTGCTTGATCAAACACCGTGCTCTAGAACGTTCGACACGATAATTATCCGCTGGGTAAGTGAAAACCTGAAAAAGCTTTTTATTGTACCACTTATTTGCCCAATAAAGTAACTAAGAGATCTTAGTTCCAGGGATGGATGGCAAATAAAGCTTTCAAAGAAAAAAAAAAGGGGGGGAGCTGACTCATTTACCCCACGTCAAACCATAAATAGAGCTGGGAAAATTCTGGTCATCGGGAAGTCCAGAGCTTACTGCAGAGACGAGCCTCCTGTGTACGGGCACGTGCGGAGTGACACAGCCTCCGCCGCTCTCTGCTCGTTAACGGCGGGACAAACCTCCATCTGTCCGAATCGATGCCTCGTTTATCAGCTGTACAGGCCCGTCCACTCCCTTTCAGACAGCAGGCGACTGCGCTCCCCTTCCTGGCGGTCCACTCCGACCCTTCCCTTTCTGTCGGGTCCAAAGCCAGACCCAACAGTTCATGCTTCCACCCTGTAGCTGGCACCTGGACGGGAACTCTAACAAAGCTGTAACCAGGCTCTTGGGTACAGTGAAAAAACCTCCAGACGCAGATAAAACAGTCGCTTAATATTAACTTCTAATCTCAAAGTAACCAGATAAGCTGTTAAAAAGGAAAAAGCACAGCGGAGGAAGAGAAATGAAGGCTGCCACGCTGACCTCATCCATCGTGTCTGCCGCCCTTTACAGAAAATACAAGAACGCGTGGTGAACGAAAGGCAAGGATTTTCACAGAAAACAGGTATTTCTACATCCCGGGGAAAGAGATTCTGGCAAAATACCACTTTGTTGGGAGAGTTTGCCCAAAGACGGGGCCTTCCTAATTAATACCAAAGCCGGAGACTGCGTGCGGCATCGGGGAGGAACCGGCAACGAAGTCACAGTGTCGCTTAGCCTCGCCGGCATCGGAGCCTTAGTGCCACGTGGAGCCACCTCTCACGAGGCAAGGGGAGATGGGAATGGGGTCCAGTGCCCAACGAGTAGCTCGTCCCACCCAGCTCCACCGTGAGGATCATTAAAAAGAGACAAAATGCAAATCTTTTCAGTTATTTTTTGGTCACATAAGTAACAAAAGTGGTTTTTAAGTTGGAAAAACAAGAAACAGGGACCTCTGAAAACTCTGCCAGAAGCTAAAGAGACAACAGACAGCGCGTGGCGGGCTGGGAGCAAAGCCCCAGAACCCAGACCCCGCGAGGAAATTCTAGGGGAAGTCCGACTCCAGGGGGACGCGGTGGGAAAGTGCTACGGAGGACAGTTCGGGGATGAAAAGCAGAAATGTGAGCCCTTCCAGGAAATCATGTTAGTGGAGTTTTAAACCCTTTAAATCTGTTTTTTCTTTTGGTCAATAGCTCCAAAACGTACTCTAAATAATTAGCTGCTGCCGACAAGGGGGAGCGGCTCGGAGACACTGGGAACAGCAGGTGGTGTTGGCGACCGCGTCTCCTGTCACCGCTCTGCGGCTCCTGCCCTGGAACATGACTTATTCTTGGGGTTCCACGTTACACCCGTCAACATCTGTCGAAAGGGCTCGGTTCGTAATCACTTGATCAGTCCTTAATTGTCTCCACGTTCAGTTAGATAAATAACGGAAACTAGAACCACATGTCCGTACTAAACCAGTTAACTTCCGAGCAGAAGCGGAGAATCTGCCTCGGACGGCACCAAAAACTCCCAAGAGGCCGTAAAACTGAGCAAGAGTCTTCTAGTGTCAGAGGCAGAAAACCCTATTTTGGTCCCATGTGCAAAATGGATACAGAAAAGGAAAAAAACAGAAATGTCATAAAAATAATGTCACCAAGAGGACCCGCCCACCCTTCTGTATGGGGACAGGACACGACAACGAGATGAGGAGGAGATGTCGTCTGCGAACATTAGCTCCGAACTCCCGCCGTCTCTGTAGATCCTCGGCCTCACGGAGATGCATTTAACATACGACACTGTACACCCTGGGATGGTCTGAGGTACGCAGATCCCCACGATGAGGTTACTTAGCGCAGCCACTACTCCCACAGCTACCGCGTGCCGCATGTGTGTGGTGGTGACATTTACATTTTCACACTTAAGAGTGTTCTTGCCTCTCAGAGATTTCTCAAGCCTCTGCTTTTCCCAGACGACCTCAGGGTCTGTCGATCACACCCCCTTGTCCCAGCTGCCACAGCACCTAGCACAGCGCTGAGATCTGGGCAGCCACCCAGTAAGCACCTCCGGCCACATGAGAGCGAACACGGGAGGACACACAGGATGACGCGGTGCAGGGCGACCCTCAGTAAGAGCCCGCCTTCGGGTACCAGCCCGCCCCGCCCCAGGGGACCCACTGCACCCGACATACCTGTCCACTGAGGCGGGCAGCGGCAGTTGTAGGTGTTGACCCCGTCCACGCAGACCCCCCCGTTCTGACACCTGTGGTTCGGGCAGTCGTCGATATTCCGCTCGCAGGTGCTTCCTTCAAAACCTGGCAGGGGAAGGAGGAGAGAAAAGGACGAACTTTCACATGGGAGAAGTGACCTGCTCTCTCCGCAGGGGTGGCCATCAGGATGGTGACAGGGTCACCTGCCAGCTCAGGAGCCTGCGGCGGGTCCGCCCAGGCCCCCCGTATTACCTCCCCGCCCCGCCTCCTGTCTCCCCTCGCTTCCAGCACAGCCAGACAGTCACAGCGACTCATTGCGCCAACGACATGCTTTCGCGGTTACCTCACAAGCATTTCAAAGTGTTCCATGAAATAAATCCCGACGTGGGATACATCTCTACTGGGACAGCCGTGCTCTGGCCCTAAGAAAATTCGATTCGCCCCAGCTCCAAGCTCCAAGACCAAAGACTGTCTAATTAAATTCGAATTCCTTTTCTTTTCCCCCTTGGGATGACTGATTGGCAAAGCTAGGCGGGGGTGGAGGGCACAAGAAAAATACCGCACTCGAAGTCTGAAGATGGTAGTCGGGTCCCAACCTCACTCCCTATCAGGCAGGGAACAGACGGTAAATTCCAGACTCTGGATGAGCTTCCTCGTCTGTAAAACGAGGCTGACTCCACCTGCCCGGCCTGCCCGTCCAGGTTGCTGTAAGTGCCACGTCGTGAATAAAATGCGACATAGATGTGCAAAGCTACTTGAAAACGGGGTGGCAATGTCACTGACTAAGCTTTCAACCCTTCACACTCTCCCTCCTCCTCTCTCCGATCGCAGCATTGCTTCCTTCCTCTCGATGTTCCCGTTTGTGAAAAATGGAACTAGCCCGTCGAACTTCGCCCCATCTGCCCAGTGCGCTCCTGTCTTTTCTACACCGGCCTTTCCCCTTCTCTCTCCCCGGTACCAAATCCCTGGGCTATGGAAACAGAAAGCACCAGCTTTGAAGCGAGAGCACGTCCGCGGAACATCCTCCTGTCTGAGGCAGAGTGGGGCTACGTATCTGGCCTCTTCAGGATGCTCCTTCAGGTTCCCCTCTCTCGCTCAGCACACTTACTGGGTCTGACACGAGGCCCTGGGGACATAACGGTGAGTAAGAGTGTCTGCTTTCAGGGCACTCGCAGCCTGCTGGCTGGAAAGACGGCTCTCATCTTGCTTTCCCCACTCCTCACCACAGGGGCTGTGGTGTCCTCTCTCTGCTCTGTCACTCCGGACAGGGCTGGTTGCCCTGAATACAGGGATGGTCATGTGGGTGAGAACAAACCAAGTGGCCAAAGAGTTTACCCGGAGACCGAAGGAGGTCACTTCTTGGAGACAGGGATGACGGAAAACTTGACGGAAGAGAATTCTTTTCTCTTCGCACGTGGTGCTCACTGTTCGGGCAGATGGGCCGCTAAGCAGGCTCGAGGACGACTCGGCACGTGCTCATTACTCAGACTTTTAAACATGTACCAGATCACTCGCAGACTTAGTCCTGTTCTTATGAACAGGCCTTGTGAGTGGACTGCGGAGTGAGGGAACGTGGAACTGTCTGAGCCCACCCCTAACCACGACAAAGCGAGGGCAGCGCTACGTGCATCCCCAGCCGCGGTCCCTGCCTAAGGACCAAGGCCTGTCTGTGTTCCGGGCCTCGCGCTCTTCATGGACACACCCAGAGAAGGCGAAGGCACAGTTTTAGAGTGTGCGTGGGACATCATAAGGCTCTTGGCCCCAACGTTGCTGGAACCCGGACCGTGAGGTCTGGTGATGCTCTACGGTCATCCTCCCTCCCACTCGATCTCTCGGGTGCCTACGATGAAAGGTGAGTTTCCCGGGTATCAGGCAGGTGAGGAAGCCCTGGAACCGAACGAAGGGTTTGAAACTGCGACCCCGAGTGTATGTTAGCCCACGCCACGACGAACCGAATTCACCAACCACAGACAGATTAAGAAAGCAGAAGCACTGGAGCACAACCACAACGTGCGAGGAACAAAATGTTTTCCTTTTATGACTATTTTGGAGACAGTTCTTCCCTGCCAGTAGGTAGGTAGGTGAGAAGGCAGGTAGGTGGAAGGGTTAATGCACGGTTGCAACATGGCCTCTCGGGTCCAATGGCCTGGGTTCGGCTCTCAGCCTTGCCATCTGCGTGAACACGGGCAAGATACTGAGCTCCCCACGGCCCCCAGGGAATCAACAGGCCCTAGCTCGAAGCGTTGTTGTGACGATTAAATAGGTTAGATATAGAAAGCACATCACCTGGTGCTGGGACAGGTAAATGTCAATATGCCAGAGAATAAGGCTGGACCCCCCTTCGCCACACGGTGCATAAAAGCGAACTCAACATTGAAGAATTAAAAAAAAAAAAAGAAAAGAAAACCTCAGAGTAAGACAGAGGAGTACATCTCTGGGACTTGGGCTAGACAAAGCTATCTTAAATAGGACCAAAAGCACAAGCCACAAAAGAAAAAACAGATAGTTGGACTTCACCACAATTAACAACATTTGGGTGTCAAAGGACATCATCAAGAATGTACAATGACAAGCCACAGAACGGGAGGAAGCATTTGCCAATCATGTGTCTGAGGAGGGACTTGTCTCTAGGATATAAAAAAGAATCTTACGACAATAAAAACACAACACCCGCAAGATAATAGTAACAAGAAGACAACCAGCCCCATTTTACGAAATGGGTAAAGCATCTGAACAGACCCTTCTCCTTAGGAGGTGTCCGAGTGGCCACTCGGCCCTGGGCAGATGCTCGACGTTCTCAGTAAAAAAAACGTTCTGAAACTGGTTGTGGTGAGGGTTACACCTGTATCTGCGAAGATGCTGAACCCAATCAATCGCACCTTCAATGCGCAGATGATACCGGATGCAGGTGACCACGAAGCTCTCGTGTTACGGGGAGAAGCACCTGGCATACCCGACGCCCAGTAAGTGCTCTACACACATTAGCTAATACTATGTCATAAGTCAATGGGATCAAAGCGTCCCGTAGAGACTACCCACTCTACCCGCAAGAGGCCGGGGGCCATGTGGCCGACTCATCCCAGATGACGTGGCGCCAGGGAAGAGTCAGCACGTTACCCAGGTCTGATCGCCATGCTCTCTGGGACCTCGAGTTCTCTGTGAATGACCTGAAAGACTGACCTTAGGTCAAACGTTCCCATGTCTGAGAAAAACTCAAGCCAAACCCGTTCTCCTCCAAAGCGAAGACAGGATTTATGCTTTAAAAATAGAGGTAGAGCGCTCTTTTTGGAAACAGCTGGCACATGCGTGCAAGAAAGCCTACCCGAAGGAGCAAGGGGCAAGGCTTGTATAAATAAGTGACGGTGCAATCACTTCTTCAAAATGTATTTTAAGCTTTTAGGGGAAAGGCCAACAGACAAGTCTCCAGACCTGTGGGTGGGTGTGAGCAGCAGACGCACAGGGGCTCACGTGGCCGCACCGAAAGGGGTCTACGCCTGATGGCGATTCACGTCCTTAAAAGGCCAAAAGGAGAGGAATTACGCTTAGAAGGAACATTTCACGACGTGCCGCTACAAAACTGACAACTAACGACGGAGAGGGCGCGGAGCAGGCTTTTGAACGTGCCCTCCCACCGGAGAACAGCATCCCCGTCCTTCCACCGGCGGACCCTGCGGGGTGCGAGGGTGGACAGGCTTGGTGGAGAGGCACGGGGAAGAGAGCAGAAAGGGGAAGCTGAGGTGGCACAGCAGGATGCCAGGCTGAAAGTCCTCAGGAAAAGCTTCAGCGCACAGGGATGGAAGGGGGGGAACCAGAATAGGACAAAGGCAAGAAGGTCAAAGTCTACCAGGCTACCTCCTACCCCGACGCCCCGGGAAGGAGCCTGTCACAAAGGCAAACTGGTCCCATCTCTGTCCAGCTGCTGTTCCTGGCACACGTCTTCCGCCTTCTGAATGGGCTCAGAGGGGCTCAGCGACCCCCACGACTGGCCCCAGCCCCACCACCCACGTGGGCTGCTGCCCCCACCTGCCTCCCTTATCCTCTCCCTAATTAATGCTCCCCACACTTCCCTGTCCGACTTTATCCCTAAAGAAGTCACGGAAACGAGTCAGGGGACACGAAAGGAAGAAATTCGGTTCACGGTAAAGAATTACACAGTACAGAAGTTCCCTCCTGTCGCAGCCAGTTCATTCATTTGTCGAACGTTCACTGAGTCTCAGCCTTGTGCCAGGCTCTCAGCTGGGTACCGGGGGCGGGGGGAAGGTGGAAACGAGGGTGTCTGTGGGAAAGACGCATGAACACACCATCGGTCCGATGAGCCCTCTGCCAGGGGGCACAGGTTGCTGACAGGCCTTCCAGGGTCCCTCGGCCCCCGGCGGGTCGGGAATGCGGGCGGCACTTCAGCGAAACAGGGGCCCCTGACACCCGGGCGGGACCCCTGAGCGTGGGCCAACAGGAAACACAGAGCTATGGACTGAAACTGGCCCTGGGGCCCAAGCCGAAGGAGCTTCCCTCTGGAAAGTGGTGCGATCGCTTCTGCATCTGCTCCAGAAACACCTGCCGGAGACGACTGGAGTAACACCCCGGAGCGCGTCACATGCCCCGCGTGAGAATGCAAGGAGGTGGTTTCCACCAGGTTCTAAGCTCAGCAACAAAGGAGCAGGCACACAAGCCTCCGAACATGCGTAAGCTGTTTCGGGTATCCCACCTGAGCGGCCTACGCAGGACAGGGGTGGCTCGTAAAGGCTCAACCTTTGCTGCTTGGAGAGGACAGGTCAGACGGCTTTTTTACGAAGTTTAAGAAGAATCGCAGGGGAATGGAAAGGTGTGGCCATAACCCCGAAACGCTGGGAGCCAAAGACTGGCTCATGCATTTTCTCTTTTGCTCTCTGGCGAGTGCCCCTCCGCGGGGCTTCTGCTGAGGACGCCGCTTAGCGGCCACTCGCGAAGTCCTAGGCTATTAACAGCCGCGGATCCGGGAAGAACAAATATGGTTCTTTGGTTTTATTAGTTCTCTCTTGAATGCATTGTTTTCTTCCTTCTATGGAGAAATGCTTCTTTTTTTTTCTTTTTGGTCACACAAGATGAGTCATTTTTGCACTTTTAATTCCCTCCCCATGAATCTTACGATGATACGATTAAAGCAGCTACGGGGCCAGTGCCCTTTGCAGGAAAAGAGCATAACTTAACCATTCAAATATAATCACCAGTTTATTTGGGGCTCAGAGTTGGAAGGGACTCTAAAACTCTCCTCATCCGGTATGAGAGAATGGGAGAACAGGAGAAGCGAAACGGTCCGGGAGGCAGGACACTGGGGAGAGAGCGAGAAGACCCCGGTGCTCCGACGAAACTCAGCGGATAAATATTTCTGCGCCTGCTACGTGCCTGGCACGGTTTTCAGGTATTCCCGAGACATCACTAAACAGAACCCGAGACCCCAGCTTCACTCTGGAGCGGGGAAGACGGGGCAGAATGTGGAAAGACAGACCGCAAGCAACAGACATGTGGGGTCAATTGTGTAGTCCGATTATACAGGAAGAAGACACGTGCGACAGGCAAAGGGAAGAGAAAGTGGACAAGAGCGGGCGGTAACGCAGGGGCTTTGGGGGGTGGTTACGATCTGAAATGGGCCGGTCAGAGTGGGCCTCACGCAAAAGAGGAGAAGAGCAAAGGCCTGACATGTGGTGGGAAGCAGCCGCTGGGAGGGCAGAGTGCCTCAACAAGCCACCTTGCCTCCTGCTGACTCGGTGTCCCCATTTTTGGTACTAAAACAACGATTCTGCTCCAGTAAGGGTGTTGTTATTTACACCGACAGTGAGTATGATTCTATTTTAGTCATTTAATCATGTAGACCAGTGGAGAGGGCGATGGAGGGAAGAAGGACAAGGCGAGCGGTACTGCGGTACGAAAAATCTTCCGTTTCTGGGTTTCTGCGTGGAAATAAAGTTAACATTTTCCCAACGCCACCTGGGACGTTAGAAACAATGAGCACAAAAATCCTACAGATTATATAAATAAAATTTATTCCTAACGTTACTACATCATCTGTTGCTTTAAATTCTTTTTAAAATTCCCTTCTACACGTTGTCCAAGCTGACATCCTCTGCTTTACAGACCACGGGACCCTGGAAGGCAAGGACTCGTCTGCTTACCTGTTTTTAAACGCCCGCATGACGTCCCACGTAGGCTGACATGTAACAAACACTGTTCGATCGTAATTAGAAGTATCTCTTTTTTCCTATAGCATGAACCCATTTATTTTAACGCAACACCTCAAAGTATTTAACAGAAAGTTTCACAGATTTTCAAAGCACCTTCGGGGGCAGACGAGGAGTGCAGCAGGGAGACGCGGCGAGACGAGAAAGCCCGGGCATCAGATATGACCCGTCTGGGTGTCGCGACTCAGCCTGACCATGTCGGATCTGCAGCTCTGGCTGGAATCACTTAGCATCTCCAGACCTGAGGTACTTCCCCGGGGAAAACTCGAAAAATGATACCTATCTGTCCCCGGGGATTCGTGTAAATGAGCAAAAAGCTGCAGAAGTACCTGGCGCGGGGCCTGCCTCATCCAAGGCATGACATGAATGTTGGTTTTCTCTTCGCCAAATCTTCTCCCAGGCCCCTGGCTCTCGATCCCCCCGCCCCCCACGCACGCACACTTCATCAGTGAGCAAACAAAGGTCCCGCTTTAAACTGCAAGCGGCGGGGAGGAGAGAGCCCAGATCGCACTCCACCCCACCCGCCCTGGCATCCTCTCAGCCGCGGAGTCCCTGGCCATTTCCTTTCTCAAGGACGAGACACGACTCCGGCTTGACGGATCCCTTCCTGGACGCACTCTCAGAATTCCCTGAGGTCCTTATCGTGGCTGATGGACAACAATACGGAGACTGTGGCAGGGAATAATCACTCTCTCTGAGCTAAAAACTTCCTTTATTGACTTCTCTCACTTCCCGTCAGCATTCTGCTGCCAAATCAGCCTCTTGTCCTAGGCAACTACTAAAAGTCCTTCTCCCGGGACTGGAAAACACATTCGGCCTTCAACAGCAAATCGCAGCAGCGTCAGCTGCCAGCCACTGCCAGACCGGCAGAACGCGACACTCAGGGCACTTGTAAAATCAAACTGTTTCCACTGCCATTTCCTTCCTTACCCGGAAAGGGAAAACCGGGGTGAAGAGCTACTTCCCAGTTATTCTTCCTACGAGACGACGTGCAGAACAGGAACATCAGGCCAGCTAAAATGTATTCAGGATCTAGAAGGAGCATTAACGGTTCTTCGAAGAAAAGGAAAGTGAAAGCAAGACAGCAGCTTATGCGTGAGGTCTGCAGTGGAACAGGGCGACGACGTTTTCCACCAGGGAGCAGTGCCCCGCGCATCGGTCGCCCTGTCCTGAGCCCACAGCACAGCATCTAGAAGACGGCTGACGGCCAACCGGATTCCACTGAACAAAATAAACGCACTGCCATTTGGCGTTATACCCCGGACCGACGTATGGCCTTGAACCCGCAAAAGAAAGAACCCACAACCCCACTACGCGGGAACCACGTCCACACCCCCGGAAGCTGAGGTTCCCGTTCCAAAGAGCAGCTACGACCACCTCTTTTGGGGGCAGTTCTGCTTGCTTTGGCACATCACTCGCCCCTAGTTTTCCTCCTTCTGTTTTTGTACCAAGATATTTGTATAAAAACAGAATCTCTGTTGCTTAGTGATGCATCTGCTCCAGCTGCCCGCGCTCTGTCCCAACCGAAATCCTCGGTTTTCAGCCTCCTCATCCTTTCTGTGAGTTGGGTGAATCGGCCAGGCTCGCCCTTCCCTCCATCTCCTCGGTGCTGGGCCCTGAGCTCCCACACGTTGTTCCTCTTTTGCTTCCATCTTGGGGTTGTTTACGATTGTGTTGTACGTAACCTGTCGGCCTCACCGATTCACCGAGCGTCACCCTGCACCCCCCACCCCAGTTCCAAAATTCTCCACCTTTGAGTCAGGGTGGGGTCACCCCGAAGTCACAGAGGTACCCGGAGAGGATTCGGAGGGCCAGACGCCCAGGGAAAACCACAGCAGCACCGGTGGGTACAGGGAAACGTCATCCCGCCAGAGGGAAAGGCGTACGGGGACGCCGACCACCAGCTGTCACTGCGAATTCACTCTGAAGTGTCATCAACCACACATGCGCGCTTGCAGGGCTAATTCTCACCGCGCCACGTGCTCCTCTGTCCCTTTCTCACAGCTGTTTCTCTCATTTCCTACTGTTTCTCCAAAAGGGACAATAAACAATTTCCTAGCCGCGCGTCATCGTGAACCCTGCCATGTTCGACTACCCCCTGCTCCGTTTACGCACCACGGGGGGCCCACAGACTCCCCCCTCTCCAGCAACCCACCTCACGCGAATCCTCGCTTCCCCTTTCCCCTGCTGGGCCAGCCTTCCCACAGGGCCACCTTCCTCCTGTGCAGGAGCTGCGTCCCCGACCCCGGGACGCGCCGGGGCCTCCTCACCTGGAAGGCAGTTGCACTCAAAAGTGAAGTCGCCCGTCGGCCGGCAGGTGCCTCCGTTGACACAGGGGGAGGGGGCGCAGGGCACGTAGGGGCTTTCGCAGTGCTGGCCCGTGAAGCCCTGGGGGCACTGGCACTGGTAGGAGCCGGGCAGGTTGACGCAGGTGCCACCGTGCTGGCACTGTCCCGGAGCGTCACACTCATTGACGTCGGCCTCACACTTCTGCCCCGTGAAGCCTGCGAGGCATCTGCAGGAGAACTGGTTGGCCGCGGTGGTGCAGGTGCTTCCGTTTGCACAGGGCTGGGACAGGCAGGCGTCAGTCCACTGGCACAGCTTCCCTGGAGGAGCGAGAACTGAGCTCAGGCCATCAGCCCACGGAAAAGGCGGTCACCCCCCAGCTCGCCACCCCACTCTCCCACCCGACAGGTGACATCGGGGAGCTGCCGCGTGGAGAACCCCCGAGCTCTCTGAATTTTACAGGGAGGCACACCAGGAACCCCACCACCACCGCCGAGCATGTGCCACAGGCTCTCTCCAGGCCCCTCACCGAGAAGCTCAGCCCTGAGGAGTCATCCCATCAGTCCCTGGGCAGAGAAGGATCTGGACCCCACCACTGTCTCTCACCTCCTCAGTTTGGAAGGCCATCCTCCTTTCTGGCCCCCTAGCGAACTCCCACTATGGTGCCAACTCTGCCCATAAGCCAGCTCGGCTGAAAGCTATCCCCATGCCCACCCCCCAGCTCCCCAAGTCTCTCCCTCCCTCCCAGAGGCAGGGGCTGCCTTCCTGGAGCCTGATCATGACTTCTGAATGAATAACAGGTACCGACACCTCCCACCACACAGAGTTGATAAAGAGACCCCTTGGAAGGCAGACACTAGTCAGTGCCACTTCTATTTCCTGTGAACACGACACACATGCCCGCACGTTCTTGCTAGAAATCTCGCTTGGCGTGTTTGGAGAGGACGAAGAAGCTCTGCCTCCTGGTAAATGAAAACTGGGCAGGGCGAGAAGCCGTCACGGAGACAACAAAGATCTAGAAAAGGGGACCCCTGTGCACTCTCCCAGGTAGGAAAGTACCAGAAGCGGCAGGAAGACTGACACGCCACATACCGAGGCATGACTCAAAGGAAGCGAAGCGGGTTCTGAGAGACACAGGAAAAGCACACCCCGTCTGCCAACACATCTGGCATCCAGGAGACTGTCGGCTCAGCCGCTTAACCTTCCTCTGAGAACCGAAGAAGGGAGAACCCGCTGCAGTTGACAAGACGCCCAGCGGCTGTCAGATTAAACACCCAGACCTCTGACCCCCGGGGAAGCGGATGAGGACCACGACAGCTTCGCCGAGAGGGAGTGGTGACGCGTGAGCACGCAGAAGTGCAGTCTGCCCACCGAAGGGGGAAGGTGCCACAGCGGTCTGGGCGCAGCACGAAGGCCGCAGGGGGCCAAGCAGAGGGCGGCTCAGAGGCATCACCTACAGCGCCGCGGGGCGCGTGTGCTGAGTGCCAGCCGAGACCGAAACGGAAAGGCCCCGACCTCGGTTTCCCGTAAGCGTGGCGCGGTGTGGGTGCTCACTTCCTGCCCCCGCCTCTTCCTCTGACGGGGGGGGGGGGGGAAGGGATCAGCCAAGAAGGTCTGGCCAGGAAGGGTCTGGCTGAGGCAACACCCGAAGGGTGAGCTCGCCCCGCGGGGATCCCCCGGGCGGGAGACAAAGGAGGCGGGAAGCCTGCAGAGCACTGAGGGGAAACCCTTCCGATGGCAAAAGGAAGGAGCCTGAATTGGGGGTCGGTGCAGAGTGACACCTTCACTAGGAAGACGACTGCATTCATCTCCTCGGGTCAAGGTTAGAAGGTTCTAAACCGGCACACCCTCCCTTCGCCTTGTCGAGCAAGACAGCTCAAAACTGACGATCGGGGAAAATCAGCCTCTCGACCACTAACTCGTCAGTGACTCACAGCATCAGGGCTGCCAGTCACGACGGAGAGAATGTGTCACCCTCGCCACCCGCCACCCCGACCAGCACCTTTTAATGAAAACGCAATAGAGCAAGAATTCCCAACTAACCGAGCCAGCCTAGCGTCCTGAGCACGTTTCTCACTTTTCGCTTATTAGGCCGACGGAACTGTTGGTGCAGAGGGGACAAAAGGGGGAGCGGTCCTCCTTTTCTCGTCCAACTTAACAAACATGGCCGGTAGGAACCGCGAAAGGACCCTAAGATGGAGTTTAATAAGACGATATTGGGCGATCACCAATTCTAAAACTGGCGTCCCCGGCCAAGGGGTGTGGGACCGCGTGGAGGCAACTGGAAGTGACGAGAATGACGCTGTGACTGGAGCCAGGTGCCTGGGGGGAGGTGAGGCTGAGAGCAGGTGTGATGCAGCCCGTGGAGGGCCCGGAAAGCTGGAGGAGCTCGCGGTTGGCCCCGTGGAGGATGAAGTGTCACCAGGCACTGTAAGCAGGTGAGTGTGCGAGAAGAGCTGCGTTTACAATTAAACTTAGGGCAACGTGACAGGGGAAGGAGACAGGGGGATGGGAAAGGCCAGGGGGTGAGTCAGGAGGTGGAGGTGACGGGCCCCTCAGTCGCAGGCAGGAGGGTGAGAGGGTCTCAGGGGAGGGGGCTGCGTGGCTGAGTAAGTGGGGTAAGGACGGGGGGAGGGTTCTAGTCTGGAGACCTCGGAACGCATCACCCGTCGATGTCGACGGGCTGAGCTGGGGGCACCTGTTGAACTTCCAAGGATAGTAGGCAGTAGAGAGAACCGGAGCCTGAACGTCGGGGTCAGAGAGAGGGTGACCAGGAGAGTCACCGGCCACGGAGGAAGACAAAGGCAGCTGAAGCAATCGGGACAGGGGTCCCCTGGAGAGAGGCGAGAGCAGCCTCGAAACACAGTTCCAAAGGACACGCGGATGTGAAGGATGAGGACGAGGCGACACGGGCCAAAGGAACACTCGGCGGCCGGGAGGCCCTGAGCGTCTAGGGAGAGGAGGACGTGTCAAGAAGCAGATGATCAGCAGACGGCACAGACGGCTGCTCCGCTGGGGACGGCGAAGGAAGGGGTTCTGATCCCTGCTCCCGACAGGTGTCCTCTAGAGAGTCACGGACCCCTGAGAATCTGACCCTTTCCTTCCCCCTCTCCCTTCTTAAAACTCTAGAAGGAAGCTGGAGGAGCTGTCTGGGACGTCGGTTCCTCACCACGGTGTCACACGCTCCCCCGAGCCGGGGACCCTCAATCAGAGCCCTATGTCCTTTACTCAGGGTCGAAAATAAAGGCCCCGCTGAGGCCAGGAGCACGGGCCCGAGTCCGGGTACCTGTGAAGCCGACTGGGCAGGAGCACGCGTAGTCCTCCCGGCTGAGCACGCGGCACGTGCCCCCGTTGAGGCAGGAGGGCGCGGCGTAGCAGGGGTGGGCGGTGGAGTGCTGGCAGTCCTCGCCCGTGAAGCCCGGGGCGCACTGGCACGTGGCCTTCCCCAGCAGGGCCTGGGCCACGCACGTGCCGCCGTGCTGGCAGCGGTTCTTCTCGCAGGGGTCGCGATGCTGACAGTACTCTCCCACGAAGCCCTCGGGACACCTGCGTGGGAAAGAGCGGAGCCGGTGAAAAGGCTGGCGACACCCGGAACCTGACAGGACGACGCGGTCCGTCCAGGAAAACGCTGGGCCGGGAACTGCGACCCTGGCTCCCTGGGGGGGCAGGAGTGCCTGGCACGTAACCACGTGCTCCCATGTCCTTTGGGGTCTAGGTGACGGGTCCCCAGGTGGGGATCCGGCACGGACCGCCATCGTGGCCAGCTTTTCGCAGGTGCCTGCAGGCCGGACGGGTGCAGCCCTGCTGACAGCGTCTGCTCCAACCCACCAGCCCTCTCCCTGGACTAAGCCGTGTGACAGGAGTAACACTTTCCAGGGTGATGCGTGGGTGGACCCTCCAGCCTCTCCAGTTTAGAATAAGTAAAAGATCGTGTCTCTCCTCAGTTCAGCATGCAGAAGCGGGAAGTTCTTCCTTTCTTGTTTCCACTGAGGCATTAACTGCTCTATACCCCGATTCTGGGTTAGTTTAGGGGCTGAGACTGCGATCCGGAGAGAAAAAGTGCAGGAAGGGGGAGGGTTGATGGGGCTTTTGTACTTTTACTTAAATATTTTAATATGTAAGTAGTTGGCAGCTTTTTTAACCAAATAAAAAAGCACAAAATATAACTGAAACAACATTAAAAACGAGCCGGGTGACCCTGCAGACACCACCGTGAGGAAAAGGAAAGCAGTTCGAGCACAACATCGCAGAACATTTCGCACATGGCGTGTTGAGGGAGCATTTTATGTGCCACCCACTGGCTCCCAGCGTACACATCCCAAACTGTCCGCCATAGTTATGGCAATTTTCTCTAAACAGCATTAAAAAGCATGAAAAGTCTGCATTTCACAGTGAAGAGGTTATTTAAACAGGACCTCTGAGAAGCAACTAAACGGGACAGGACTTCGATTCTAACTATAAATTTAGCATTTTCCCATCACCCCGGATATTTGATTCAACTTCTCTCCCCGGGTTACTTCTCGGAGGATAAAAACTGTGTCTACAATGCTGTCCCACCGTTACCTCAAAGACAGCACGTTTAAACCCAAATCTTCCCCCTCAAAAGCAGCTCCCATCACAGCATCGTGTGCCCCTCGCTGAGTCCGCCTCCTCCCCGTCACCCAGACTGGGCCCACCCAGGTTTTCCTCCTTCCCGTCTCTGCCAATCACGTCCAAGACCTTTGATGCGCCACTGGGGGGCAAGGTGGGGTCCTCAGAGGTCACAGTTGTGGAGAAAGGGAGGACGACCAGATATTAGGGAACTAAGGCCACGCCCAGGAGAATCACACGGTAGCTGAGCCGGCAAGTTGTTACGTAAGCGACCACAGCACCCCACCCCTTCCCTCTGGGCACCGTCCCCGTCACTCGGCGTGGCAGAGCCAGGGGCGGCTGGGGCGCTGAGCATCTTCACGAGCAGGTGAAGCTGGAGAAGGGGCGGCAGTGAGGAGAGGGCGCGGCTCGGAGACTGCACCCCACGTGGTCAGCAGGCCTCCTGGGGTCCCGGGGCCGGGACCTTGGGCAAGTTTCTTAACGGCGCTGACTATCAGTTCTCTCGGATTTTAAACAGGTAACAAGGCTGCTTACATCGTGGGGTCGTGGACAGAATCAAATAACATCAAGTAAGTGAAAAACCTCGTGTCAGAAAGTTTTGCAAACGGAAAGCATGTTTTCTCGTGCGGCACTTGTTGAGGACAACACGATGCACGATTTAAATTAGTTTCGTCTGACAACAGAACACTTTTCTGGTTTATTTTAAGTAGGGGAGTAACGATCGCCCACGTAGCAGAGCTAAAAGGACCCCTGAGCTATGTTGGTGAAAGCATTTGCAACTTGTTCAGGAAAACCGTCGTGGATAATGCTGAAAAGTGAACAACCGTCACGCACAACGACAGCCCCCGGACGTGATGAAGTCCAGCCGACACCACTGGATTCTCCCACGTGGACATGACGCACCTTGTCAATAACGGGGAACTCCCAAACGCGGGGGGCTCTGCCCAGCTTTGCTCCTGAGCTATCCACCAGCACCCCGTCCCCCAAACCACCATGGGCGTCTGCTCAGAGAACGCGACCCCGTGGAGATAGCGGCATCGTGGTCACATCGCGAAAACGTGAAGGTTCCCGGGAAAACACAAATGAAACACTGTGAAAGGTTCCGGGGGCAAACAGAAGTGTGTGAGTCACCTGTCGTTAGGATTTAATCTACATCGTTGCTCCCTATGGGGGAAAACAAGTTTCGACTCAGGTGTGCTTAGGAAACCGGGAGGAGGAGAGCTCGGCAGACCACAGCCGCGGGTCCCCATAAACAAAGTCTGGTTGGAGCGCAGGCCCACTCACTCCTTTATGGATGCCTCTGGAATTAGCATCAGTTTTGCTTGTTAATAGTGATGTTAACGATGATGAAAAAGAACGTTCTCATGTTTCCACACAGACTATCACACTCATTCGTTCGTGCAGCGAACACTGCACAGGCGCCTACTGCGTGACAGCGGTGTTTTAGTGCGAGGTGAGTCCCTCAACCCGCAGTTTAAATTCTAATCGGAGACAAAAAAATTAATCAGTGAAATACATCACGTGTTAGGTGGAGGTAAGAGCTCAGAAAATACGGACAGGAAAGGGGGATAAGGAAGGTGTGTGACTGGGGGCAGTGTTTTGGTTGTAAATGGGAAAACCAGAGGAGGCCTCTGAGCAGGCGCATGTGGGTAAGACCTGAACGAGGCGAGAGGCTGGCCATGCGGGAGTCTGGGGGAGGCGTGTTCGAGGCAGAGGGCAGGGCAAATGCAAAGCCCTAAAACACGGGACAGCCCTGGCATGTTTGAGGACCAGCAAGGAGCCCCTCTGTGGCTCTACAAAAGGGGTGAGAGCTGCAACCGGAGGGTGGACCGTGACGGCTTCGGACACTAAAGAAGGGTTTCCTCGCCGGCGAGACAACACTCAGATGTGAGATACGGCCGACCGGCTCTCCTAAAGCCCATGTGCAGAGCCACGTCCTGTTTCTAGGTGACACTGGACCTACTGGTACAACGAAGACCTAATTTCTTATGGAAGGGATTCTGGAGGGCTAGACATCAGCCTATTTTTTTAATTTTATTTATTTATTTTTTACCTTAAAACGTGTACAAGTCTCTTGTAACCCACATTTTTCACTCGGCCCCACTTCCCTTTGCAAATCCTCCTTCCTTCACAGCCAGACGTCTGTGGCTGCTGCCGAGTTTCACGAGTATTTTCCCTTTCTTGACATCTACTTCTTACTTGTCCCCTTGCAGGAAAATTTTCATTCTGACTGCTGCCTGGAAACTGCGCTAAGAGCGGTGACTTTCCCGAGTCAAGCTCATCTTCTAAGATTTCATCACAGGAAATCCCCTCTCCCGTAGGAGGACTTGCTGACCACACCTTCTACCAACTTAACCTTTTTATGTTTGGCTTCTATGACTCCCCCTACCTCAAAGCTTGGTAAACTTTCAGTCTACATCGCTGATCCCCCTTCTCCCCCATCAATCATGGCCACCTGAAAGCTCAGTCTGGGCTGCCCTGCTCTTTTCTCTCACTTGATTTGCTACAACTGTCGATCATTTGATTTAAAAAAAAACTACCATCGTGTTATGTGACTCCCAAACGCACGTCTCCAGGTCCACATGTTCCGTTTGCTAAAAGTCATCGACTTACCCTAATATATCCTGCCAATACCTGAAACTGGACACTTTAAAAAACGGCATCATTTTCTGGCACCGTGAGACTTTATTCCGCTTTTCTAAGGCGTCCGACCTCGGCCTTCAAAGTCGCTTTGGGTCAATCCTTTGAAATTGTGTATAATTTATTACCACGTTCCGACACCTCTCGCTAAGCGAATGCCTACAGTACTCATTCCTGGTCTTCGTGTTCCCTTTTTGATATAAATGCTGATCACCTTAAATGCCACTGGAATAACAGAACCGTGGCATCCAAGGCACCTTAAGGTGATTTCTATACAGTGAGATGAGTCTTTCTAAAACCCCCCTAAAAGATGATTACCAGCCTCTACTTGAATACGAGCGGTTAAGCACGGTGCCTGAGAAAGAGTCAGAATTTAACAAACACTTTGCCCGCCACGAAGAGCTCAGACGCTAGAACCAAACCGCCTGGATTTCAATCCCAGCTACTTACTTACCCGACAAGAGATCTTGAGCAAACTACTAGATCTCCTTGTTGCAAAATGGATTTGATAATAATGCCGCCCTCATCGGGCTTTTAAATAATCGTGGAGCACTTAGAAGGCATCCAGCACATGGCAAACGCCACGCGGGTATAAGTAACATAAGAGGACACGCCTCGGCAGGGGGGTCCCATGGTCAGAAAGCTCCTTCTGATGTCTCACGATTCTGCCTCCCCTCCCAGGCATACACCCAAGGTCGCTAAAAATGCAAGTCCACCCCAAAAATTCGCAGAGAAGGTGCATAGCAGTATTATTCACAACAGCAAAGGGTGGAGACAACCCAGGTGTCCGCAAGCTGATGCCTAAATGCATAAATACCATGTGGCGTGGCCATACAGCGACATAGGTTGTCGGCCACAAAAAGGCATGAAGCTCCGATACATGCTGTGACCTGGATGAACCTTGAAAACCTCATGCCAAGGGAAGTAAGCGAGACGCAAAAGGCCACCTGTTGTATGATGTCATTTTTACGAAATGCCCAGAACAGGCACATCCAGAGATAGAAAACAGGTTAGTGTGACGAGGGGTTTAGATGAAGGGGGAATGGAGAGTGACAACTAAGACGAGAGAGGTTCTCGGAGGCGGTCGGGGGAGAGGACAAATGTCTTGAAAGTAGGTAATGGTGACAGTTACATACGTCTGTGAATATGCTACAATCCACTGAATTGAATGCGATGTGAATTATATCTTATTAAAAAAAATTCTGCCTCCGTACACTTTCCACCAACTGCCTTGTCCCTGTCCCCTAGAACCAAAAGGAGCAAGCCTTCTTTCTGCTCTCACGTGTGCCCTTCGAGAAGTCGGAGAGAGTGATGTCGACGCTTTTTAAAATTTCTTTCCCCAGGATTCAGTGCTTTGGACTATTCCTCAATATACAATTATTTCCAGACTTTCCTCCTCACCACCTTAGTGGCTCTTCCGGGCTTAAGATAACAACAGTAACGATAATGGTGACCAAAACGTCTGAAGCACCCACTGTGAGTTATGTCTGTGCTAAGCATTTATTCCAGGGTCTCTGGGTGCTGCTCCCTACAACAGACTGTTACATGAGGGTCTGCACCCTGTGTGTGAGGACCCCGGAGCTTAGAAGGATTGCGATTTCCAGGCTAGGAGACTCAGGGCAGAGGCATCACACACAGGTACGACTCCCGGGCCTACAGACTTCAGCGAGAGGCTAGCCTGCTACCCCCACTAGGTATTCTAGCTCACAAACAAACAAACAAACAAAAACCTTTAAAATGCAGGGCCCCAAATGGAAAAAAGCAGAGCACACGTGTTCCCACCAGCGCAGCCCACAGCTGCACCATCCATCACCTCCGTCTGGACACTGTTTCTCTCCTGCGGCCTAAAGCTGCGTTCTCTGCTTGAGGAGCCACCAAACACTATAATGTGCTACTGAACAGAGTCAGTTCACAAGCCCAGAGCTTGTTCGGTCCACGTGAACTACTTTCGGGCCCTATTTCTCTCGTCCTGTACTCGTGGGACGTGGTTTCGAACCGGATCAGTGGAGCCATCGTCATTCCTCGTAAGCCCACCGTGCTGCGTCTTTACTGAGCTCAGTCTCGACTGCGATAGCTCCCACACTCGATTTGTAGGATCGGTGCTGTGCCACGTTTCCGAAGTCGGTGGTCTGAACCCCTCCTGCACCGGTAAGGACACTGAAGCCAACCGATACGCCCCCAAGTCTGTCATCTGCGATTCTAGCGATTTCCCCGAGTTGTGCATCATCTACAGCCATCGCTCTATCTCCACCTAGATCTTTTATCAAAGCATAAAAGAGCACTTAACTGGAAGTATTCCCCTGGGTCTTGCCCCAAGACGGGCGAATCTTCAGGCAGCTCTATAATCTGAGCTGCCCAGCATCCTGTCCACACCTCTCCATGAGGACAGCCCAGAAACTCCTGGCTGAAGCTAAGCACACTAAAGAATCTCCATCTGAAGCATAATCTTGATCGTGTCCCTTCTCTGCTCAGAAACTAGCATCGGGGCGGGCCCTTCAAACCTAAGTTCCTTAGTCTTGTCTGCTTTTCCACCCCACTCCCGCCAGCTGGCTTACTCCTTAGCGATCCGCAATGCAAACGCTGGGTTACCTCCACACTCTCCCGATATACAACTCCTTCTGATTTCCAGGGGAAATACCACGCTTTCCATCTGTTATGTCTCTAGTGTGCGTTCCTTTCTTCCACCCTTGCTTCCGAGATCTGCTCAAAACCTGTGCCCTCCCATTAGGCCTCTTCCAAACCCGCTCACCCTCCTGTGACCCCTCCAACAGGAGATGCGGAGCCACGTAATGCGCTGTTTCTACGGCTCTTCTTCACTTAAGCCACTGCTGTCTTTCCTGTGCTTCTCTCAGCCTCCCGCCTGATATTTTCTGAGGGGAGGGGAGTGTCTTGAGACCCTGGGGCAGGAGCCTAGAATACCAAGAACACCTGCGTGCCGGCCATCAAGCAAGTGGTTCCAGTGCAGGTTAAATTTCACGCGATGGATAAAGTCAGTCTCTCAATCCAAATCTGCCATAAACCCCTCTCCCAACTCCTCGCTGCGCTGCGCCTGGTGAAACACAGGCCAAACCAACCCTAAGAGGCACCCCGAGGTCCCAGATTATCCGGCAATCCCCTGCAGGCCATGCAGGGTTACGGACACGGAGAGAAGGGGAGAAGCGGGTGAGACAGCTGGAAATAGGACCCGTTTCCTAAGGCAGGAGACCTTTCAGCTGCGCCAGTCCCTGTGCAAACACAGCACGAGGACGCACGGACCCTGCCGTTCTGAGTGGGAATGCAGACGCTGCCCGAAAACATGAGCTGTTCAGCTCCCTTCTGGAGATGGCTCAAAGCTGAGTTTGGTTAGATGCTGGAAACAGGGCTAATCATCCGAGTTGCCTCACGGATCTATAGTTCTATTAAGTTGGCTCCCCCAGTAAAATGTTTGGAAAATCTTGAATAAAGGCCTATGTAAAATTTTTTCTAAAAAAAAAATAACCGAGCAAATCGAACAGAGGCCTTTTGTTCCCCAAGCCACGTGCGTGCCTCCTTCCCGCAGGGCATCTATCACTTATTTTCACGTTTTCGGTGTCTTCCTCCTCCTCTTCCCCCTTTTCTCCAGCTTTGGGAGCTGCAATATCTTTCCAAGAGGAGGCTCTGAGTACCAGGAACGGTGTTCTGCTTCCATTTGTTCGTTTGTTTGTTTGTTGGGGGTGGGGGTGGGATTTCTCCCTGTAAAACGACTCTGCAAACTCATGTGAATACTTCTCGGGTCCATATGGACACACGCGTGGCGTTTCTCTGAACCAGCCTGCCACTTCTGACACCGAGCGGTCACTCTTCCACTGGCCCTGTTCAGACACACACATGGGGACCGAGGTGAAGGGGGGAGAGAGACAGAAGAAACAAGGGATTCCTCCTAATGGAACCAGAAACCCTTCCAAGGAAAAGGAGCCCACGCAGCCCCCCTCGACGAAGCAGATGAAAACCAGACCCCAGCGCTCACATGTCACCCGCGGCCTGGCTCGGTTTAAGGGCGGCCACTGCGCAGACTTTAGGGGGGCTGGGGTCTGAACAGCACTTCCAGTCTCCCCAGCAGTGGCTGCAGTTCCAGACCAGTCTCCCTCATAATACGGGGCAGAAAAAAAAATTAGTTCTTTCAAGTTTCCTAAGCGAATAGCCACTCATCTAGAGAAAAGCTGTAGCAGCTTGTGTCAGCTCCAGGGTGACCGAGGCCTGAGCAGGAAATAAGCCCCTTTTCCAAATAAAAGCCAGTGTTCCCGCTCCTTGTTCTCTCCCCCGACGGCTCTGTGTCACAGGGTGAGCCCAAATTGCATCCAGCACTTTGCTGCAGCTCTGCCTTCAGTTTTTTTCTTCTTCTTTTTTTTTTAGCAAGGATTTGGCCATTAAAAAAATAAAACAACAAAGCCAAACCCCACCGCACTCAAAAAGAAAAAGAGAGAGGCGAGCTTTACAAAACAGCTATTTCAAAATCATGATTTTTTTAAAAAAACTACACAGAATGTGGAGCAGAGGGGGGAAAAAATGCCTCGTGTGGGCTGTGGCGGGCCTGCAGCTGCTCCTCGTTAAAGCTCCCTCGTTACTCCCTCTGGGCCCGTTTCCAGCAGAAAATTCTTTAAACAGAACTCTGCTTTCAACCCACTTTCTTCTTGCTCTGGGCCTCTCGGGCCCCCCAATCCGCAGTGGCAGCCTGCCCTGGCTCAGCACGAGAGGGGGGGAGCTGTCGTTAAGGTAAATGAGGTAAGGGCAGGGGGAAAAAATAACAAAACCCAGAAACCAAATTAAGCATTGGTCAGAAACAAAGGTCTGCACTTGGAAAGGGCCCCGAATCAGCCTGTTCTTTTCTGTGACCATAATGCCAGCTTAGTTTCCTGCCCCCTCCGCTGCGCCCCTGTTCAAGTAGATAAAAATAATTGCTAACAGCCAAGGCCAACTGTAACCAGTGAAAGTGCCTATATAACACTTAATTCCCAGGGCTCTGCCCATACACTTCCAGATGCCCGGGAGCCTGCAGAGTCGGGTCCAAGCTCTCCGGTTGGCATTCAAGAGGCTCAACCGACCACGAGTCTAACCAGCCTCAGGATCCCTCTCCTCACAGCCCTCCATCCAGTGTGAGAGCTCATCGGATTGTTGACTCTGTAACTCTGTGTAAAGGTAACTCTCTGGGCTATGCTAATTACTGACATTGTTTAAAAAAAAAATTTAAAAATCAACGCATGAAGATTTCTAGTCAACTTCCTGGTAAAGGGGGAAGAAGAAGGAAGAAGCTGTGACGTTGACGACTTCTTGCCATTCACACTCTCACCTCCTCCCCCACCCCACCCCTCCCCAACGAAAACACGACTGCTTACTCAGCGAGAAGGAAAAACAAAAGGGGGAAAAAAAGGCCTTGTGTGCAGAGCGAGGGCCCAGCTCCGGGCTGGTTTGCGGTGAAACACTCTTTCGAGGGCCGTGCTGGTTTGATGTAAAGGAAACAGACGAATCGCCCATCGTCCGTCCCCCTCCCCCAGCACACACACACTTTTGGCCTCCACTGATAAACAAAGACTACCAAATACTGCAGGACAGCCCAGTTTTTCGACTATGTAAATTCGGCTTCCGGAACAGAACATTTCTGCTTTTCTTGTCGAGGTATTTCAGAAAATGGTAATCTGGCTTCCCACGTGGGGCTGAATGCTTCCCAACTGCAAGTTTCCCACAGGAAAAGCACCTCACAGGGAACCGTGAGGCTGGGCGACCTCCTCTCAAACCGCCTCCCTTGGTGCACGTGTGTTCAGCTTTTCACCAGCCTCCCCATCTGAGCACAGCAGTGAACACGCACTGATTTGGATAAATCCGAACCCAAAAGAAGCCGGAGTGGTACCAGCTTTCGAGCTGTTGATCCGCAGCTCTGCTCGTCTTCATCAGGGACTATGACATCTGTGCCCACTGCGATGGGCAGCCAGGCTTTGTGCACGTGCCCTGGACTTCAGCTTCCGGCCTGGGCTCACTCATCAGGCCCCAAAAGCTGAGCCGAGCACCCAGGCTCCTCAGTCACCTCTCGGGAGACTGGGCCAGGGCACACGCGCAGTGTGGAAACACTCGTGTGGCTGCCACAGCCAGAGTGGTCTTTCCTCTGTCCTCCTGAGCCCAGGCGGGCCTGGACCGACCGCAGGCCGCGGCGCTGGGCCCTGGGAAAATGTCTGCCTGTGATTAAACGTGGCAAATAAACTCTAAAAGTATGAATTTACAAAAAGCACCCTCCACAGTGACTGGCAAGAAGGAAGGGGTTGAGCCAGATGTTCCCCAGCTGTCCCTGGTACAAGAACCCCGAAGGGTCCTCAGATGCTTGCAAAGCGCTCTCTGGACTTCCAAACACTGTCCTGTCCGTAGCAAAACGGGCTGCAGGTGCCTTTACGATCATCAAAATCTAAGGCATTACAAAAGGGCTAGCGGACTCTTAGTAGATTGTGACACTTTGCCTGGTGTTCAGACAAGACACTGAGAACTGGCTCCACCTCAGGCTCATCCCCTCCTTCACGCATCACACTCTCCCCGGGCTCCGCTTCTTTCAGCTCCCAGGACGTGTGGCAGCGACTGGCTCCTCCCGCCAGACCTCGGCACCAGCTGCTCACTCGGCCCAGAACCTTCTTCCAGCTAAGCCCTGGAAGTGCTACGAGCTTCTGCTTACACGTTGTTTCCTCGGAGAAACAGGCTCGACACCCCCACTGTGGAGTCCCGTAGCCCCAACAAGTCATGTAAGTCATTATCCTGTTATGATTATTCTCCCAACAGACTAGGAATTGGTCACCACACTCACGGCGTCTGCTGAACGGGAGGCATCCGACTATTCAGTGACATCCTTAGCAGACACCAAAAGGCAAAATGCAAGAGTCCCTGGAACCTTTACACCTTCAAAAGGCTCCTTCATTATACTCAAAGTTGGGAACTACTGGGTTGAGAAAATTACCCAAAGGATTATCAAAACTAATTAAGATTCCTGACATATCGAGGCTTCTTAACCCTTGCTCACCCTCAATCATTCAAAGTGGGCCAGCCAACTCCAGAGGGAACAGGTGTTTAAAAATCACATTTTCCCCCAAACATGAAATTAACTAACACACACAGTCTTCATCTTCTCTTGTGCTTTCATTAATCTTTCATTAATCTTTGGTAAAATGTTAAAACGCCAGGAGCCTGTTGCCATGAGTGACAGAACATCCTGCAAAGTGGCCTCAGAAGCAAACACGGACAGATTCTTTAGAGACCGAGCAGCGAAAATTAAACAAGATTTCAGGGAAGAAAAGTGAGTGTGGTGCCTGCTCTCTGTGCTCCAACATGAGAGGATGAGAGGATGACCCCTTTTCAAAGTTCTGAACACCAAAAAAAATGTCTGAAAGTAGAACAAATCCAAAAGCTTATGGTTTGGTCTGAAAGGATTCCTAGTTCAAGAACAACTGTACCCAAATCATTGTCAAACCAAACCTGAACGTGAGAGTAGACTGGAGAAAAATCTGAATTTTTTTCAGACTTTAACGGGGGGAAAATATGTCTTTGTAGATTCCGAATAAAGCATTAAAAAAAAAAGCAATCACGCGTGCATGTAGGCAAAACTGCTCAATGAATAACTGGAAAATATAGTTTCAGAATGCCTCGAAACACTGCAAAATCCCACGTAAGTGGCCTCAATTAGAAGCACCAAAAATAAAAATTGTGGACATGGGGGAGTAGGAATAATGGTGTCTAAAGACAACGAGACAAAAGCCACTACTTCCTTAAAAGACAGGACGATGGCTGGGGGTTGGGGTGGGGGGTCACAATGGCATGTGCCCTTCCAAGCCAGAGAAACTAAGTCTCGAAGAAATGCTACACTCAAGGCCACTCCAGGTGAAGATAAGCGCCTTCTGAGAATACACGACATTTACCCCCAAACTAAAAGGATGGAGGTGACAAACACAGCAGACGCCGGGAAACCGGAACGGCCCAGCCTAGACCTGAACGTGGCCACCGAGGCGAAGCTGCAAGTAAAATCTCCCAAATCTAAACAAAAAACTGTATCGGAGCAGAAACCATCACATAAATCACAAGCGACGTTCCTGCCCTCACTCCAGGGAGGACTTCACTTGCGAACTCAGGCCGGGCACAGCCACAGCTGGCGTGGCCACGTCCCCCCGGCCCGTCTGCTCTGGAGGAAACTCACCTCGCGGGGGGGTGAGATGCGTTTAGGGCGGACGAGAACAAACACCCCCGTGAATCAGACGCAGCTAGCACACTGTCTTACAAAACCCTCACCCGAGACCCTAGCTAGCGTGGCTCCCGGCAGCAGCCCTGGCGCAGCCGCTGGACGTGACCCTTGAACCTGGCAGGCCACTTCTCTCTGAGGCTGAGCCGCCTCGCGTACGACAACAGGATGCTGGGCCGAATAATCCCTCGTGCCCCCGTTAGCTCTAAAACTACGATCCCACTCAGGCCGGTGCCATGGCCCCTTGGGCAGGAATACAGGAGAGACCTCTTTTATGAGGATCGTAAAAGATTTTCCACCGTTTTGTTTTGCAGAATGTTAAAAAAATCAAAATAGAGCTAGAGGTAAATTCTTGGTCTTCCAGAAAAGGGCTGCCTCACGAAAGCCCTAAGTTCTTGCTTTTTAATTCCCCTCCCTCCCCCTTCACTCTCCTCCTCCATATATATCTCAAGCGAAGCGCTCACCCCCATCAGTTCCTTGAGGGCCGGTCCCAAGAAGGAAAAGAAAGTGCTGAACACCGAAGATCACTGAACGAGGTCGGAGAACAACGCTTAGTCCCCGTCTACCTTCCAATCGGTTGTGACACGGGCTAAGTCACCGGCCTTGTTAAGCCACGGGACACTCACGTGTAAAGTCAAAAAGGTGGTCGCCAAAGTCCCCTCGACGCTGAAGTACGATGACTCTGTCGTTTGGGCTTTTGAATTCCCCCAGCAATACTGCCCGAGGAGGTACCGATGCCTGTTGGGGTCAGTGGGTGGACACGTCTTGACCATCGACCCACTCCAAACGAGGGGCTCCCTGGGGCAAGAAACGCGCCTCATGCCTCCCCTTCTATCCCCCTCACGCTGCCTACCCGCCGTCCTTCTAGCTCGGACAGTTGGACACACACTTGTGTCAACGAACTGTCGCACAACTTACACCCTCCGCTAACCCCTCGGGAGGTGTCAGGAAGCAAAGAACAAGGAGAAAGGAAAATATATTTAAACAAAATATGGAGAATAAAACGGAATCCTGAACCTACAGGGGAGAGAAAGCTCCCACCGGCTTCCCCCAACCCTGTCCGGCACGAGAGCCTGTCTGTTGGCTTCGGCACGGATAGTCCAGATGTCGCTTTTACGTTTCCTCTGGACGCATAAGTGCCCGCCTTCCTTCCCCAGCCCATGAGGCTCGCCTTCATTCTTAGAAAATTTAGCAAAGAGGTGGCACCCATCATTAGCGAGTTCGCTTCGGTGCAGGCTAATTACGAACTCAGCCTCTGCCTGGAAGGAAGTGAGTCAAGCTTTCGTTCGTAATCAAGTTCTGCCCGTTTTTTAAGAGTGACCCAGAAACTCGAGGTCATGAGTTTTAACGACGTGACACAGAGAGTCGGACGCCGCAGTCATCATGTGCGAGTGGGACGAAGGCAGAAAACTGAAGTCAGGGGGGTCCTGAGGTCCTTCTCAGGATGCCCGAGGTCTCGGAAAGGGGCAAAGCCGCCCAGGAAAACCATTCTTCAAGGAGACGCGTCCGGCTCACACAACAAGAACCGACATTTCAAAACCTTAAGGGGACAGGTGCTTACGCAGCTGTGGCCCTACCACGGTCCAGGCAGGAGGCTCACGGCCGCTGTCGGACATTTCCCGCACGGAAGAGGCAGCCCCGGGGTATCCTGGAGAATCGAGGGTTTGGACACGCACGCACCGTGTAATCAGAGGAAACTCGCCGTCGAGGACATGGGCTAATCTGGGGTAAGCAAGGACTGGGCCGACAGAGGCTGGCTCGCCCTGGATCCCCGACGTGAACCGGATCAGGCCGGTGGTGAGCTGGACACGAGCTCAGAGGCCGGCATCCCCGAGGCCTCGGCTAAGGGAAGGCACTGCGTCGTGCACGAAAACTGGTCCTCTTCGTGCTCGGGGCCCGTTTCTCCAGCCCCTTCCCTATCCAAGCCCATTCTTCTTCCGGCCTCGGAGCTGTCTGAGCTCTGCGTTTCCTTGTAAACGGTGTGGTGTCCACTCGCCCCCCTGGATGCTCTGTCCAGAAAGGTCCGGGGTGGCAGGAGGTGACGGCAGATGCCCTGTCCCCCTGTCCCCAGTCCCTCACTCTGGACAGCCCATCTGCAAGCACTCCAGCCAACGTGTCCTAAAGGAACGGTGTTTTAAATCCCTTTTCTGTGGCTGTGAAACCAGATTAATCCACACACCGGTTTAGTGAAATGCCACACAGACGAAAGTAGGGACAGAACTGGGCCGGCAAGGTGCAGCAACGCTCTGAAAATACGTCACTGGGCGAAAGCTGACGAAGACGCTGGTAACGACGCCCCGGGACACAACGACCCTTCCGCTCCCATCCTTCGCGTCCATCTCCGAAGGAGCCGTCATTATGTTCACGTCTATCATCTAAGGGACTCGCCAGAAACCCTGACGTCAGCCTCTGTCCCCAGGCAGGAGCTGCTACGTCTGCATCGCAGCTCTTAGCATCCGTGCCGCTCCGTCGGGGTTTCTTTCCCACGTGTATGTATGCCTCGTCTCCCCAACAAGACGACAGAGGATGCCACCATGTCACATGCCCAAGGAACACAACATGGACTGTCAGACCCGCCCGCGGTATGCGTGCTTGTGATGAGGAGGGCCTCTGGGCTCTCCTCTCCCTTCGCAATGCCACGCGGTGCCCAGCACAGGGGCTGACTCGGTAAATGCCAGTGTGGTGAAGGTCAGACTTTGGCCGTGTCCCCACAACCTTCCCATGCAGAAAACCCTAGTTCCCAGTGTGGTATATGGGGAGGTGCGGCCTGTGGGAGGTGATCACGTGGATGGAGTCTGGAGGGTGGGGTGCTCACTGTGGTGTTGGTGCCCTATGAGCAGGTGAAGGGACCAGAGCTTCCCTCCCCACCGTGTGAGGGTGGGGCGAGAGTGCAGCCGTCTGCAAACCAGGACACGGTCCCGCAGGGACCACACTCCGCTGACACCACGACCGTGGATTTCACGGCCTCCGGACGTCTGCTGTCCAAGCCACCCCGTCCGTGGCAGTTTGTCAAAGCTGCCCAAGGCGACGGAGCCTGCAGTGCTCAGGGTCTGTCCGGCTTCCCATGCTCAAGGTCACAGGTGTAGTAACTTCAGGAAAGTGGCCCAAATCCTACAGATTTAGAACCCTAACTGCTACTATCCACAGAAGTCCTACCCAGGTTATTTTCCCATTAACAGCTATCTTCTCCCCAAAATGCCTTTATTAGCCTTCGCTTTCACCCTTCTTTCTCAAAAACATTTTCACAAAGACCCAAGTAGGACCTTATTTAGGAGAGACACATTTAAACCAAAGTAACTGCATTAAGAAGGACAGGCCGGCGGCATCACTGTAAGAATCAGTACTACATTTCTGGACACAGGATGAAGAGCTAGTGAAGATTACTGACGACAGACAGACAGGGTAGAGAGCTCTGGGAAGCCCCAAGAAATGGAGTACACCTTATACCGAGACGTAAAGTAAAACGTAACTAGGACAAATATGGAAACAGGAGTCTCTCTCTCTCACACACACACACACACAGAGGGGTGGAGGAGACCCCAAACTTCATTCCTAGCTACAGAATTCCCCTGTACGGGATGTCAAGGGCTTAGTGAGAACCTCTATCCCACACATTTATGCCAGAACAAAGAAGAAAACGGCTCGGAAATGTCTAATTACGTTTTTATCTCATTCTGATATCCCCTTTGGACTTAATCTCGCTAGCCTCGATAAAAGATGAAGAGCCAAGACTTAGCATAAAGGCCCTAATTAAGCCACTACCGAGCCTGAAAGAGAAAAGTTTCTCATCCCGCTTAGTCACGAGGCGAAAAAGGAGAAAAGGGATTCCTCCACGAAACTCACGGCGCTGACGTGCCACCATCAGGCAGGGAGGAGGGGACCACACGTAGAATTAGGCCTCACCTGGGAACTGTCTGTTGAAAGAAGCCTCGCTCCGCTCACATCTATTCACGCCGGATTTGCAGGACAAAATTAGTTGACTTAACTCACTGGCAGGGACCCAAGACACGCAAAAGGACAAGGCAGAGCCTGAGAACCACTTTTCTCCTCCTCCCCCCGCGCACGCTGAAGTCTCCCAAGGTTCCAACCACGGGATAAAGAGCAGCTGAAGAGAGCACGGGAATTCCGCTGCTCCATAGCGGATAATCGAGATTCCCCTACAGAAGCTCCTCGGGGACACCTGACTGACTTGCTACGGGATGTTTCGCGGATCTGAGTGTTTAGAAGGAGAATCGCCGCAAAAGGTCCCTGTCGGAGGCCCAGACCTCAGGTCCCACCGAAGGAAAGCCTCCCATGCACAACGCACAGTGCAAACGGCACCGCGGTGGCTAAGGCCCTGGCACTCTCGCGCCGGTAGCAGCGTGCGTCAGAAGCTGCGGCATGTGACCTCTCTCGGTTTCACGCTGCAGAAGATCCGCCGGGACCTGCTCATCTTCCATCAGGAAAAAGCAGGGAGAAGTGTCAAGTTTTCCCACTTAGTTTTCTCTACTGAAGAGGATGTTAATCGACAACACCCTCCATCCCCACCTTCCCTGACCGCCCTCTTCTTACATGTACATCATCTGCATGACTGCACTGAGAC
Source organism: Cynopterus sphinx (assembly GCA_030015415.1). Classification (NCBI taxonomy): domain Eukaryota; kingdom Metazoa; phylum Chordata; class Mammalia; order Chiroptera; family Pteropodidae; genus Cynopterus; species Cynopterus sphinx. Next base: position 39,365,937 of record CM057392.1, read on the forward strand.
TTCACGTCCAAAACCGCTTCTCAGAAAAGCATCGGCCAAGCCTGGTCCACGCACACGCACGTAGCTACACGCAGGCGCAGTCCTCTGGCTCTCTCTGAGCTGCCCAGGCCTCCCTCACGCTACCGTCTCGATTTTAAAACCGGGAACTATATAGAGTTGGAATCATAGTCCTCATCTGAAAAGCCACCTTTCGTATACTCTCAAGCGTGCCACGCTTGCTTTTCAGAAGGTCGTGTTGGAACTGCCACTTTAAAATCGGTAATTTCGTCTATCTGACACAAAAACCTACGTCCTCTCCGTGTCACCAGGCAGGGCTCTTCCCGACGTCTCATCCCGCTCACCAGCGCCAGAATGAACCATCCAGGAGCCGGAGGCGAAAGAAAAACTCAGTAATACGGATCTTCTCCTTATTTAAAATTTGGATATTCTTATTATAATTTTTTTGGCATTAATTTTTATCTTTTGAACAACTGCACAAAAATATCATCTATCTTGACGACTGAGTGTTTTGGCGCCCTCTTAGATTTCACAGCCGAGGCGAAGGCCTCCCCCTGGTTGCAGCCACACTCACTGCTGATTCCTTTACCAAAAGACCCCCTTACAGTCCGGCGTTGCACGAGTGACCAATGACCTTTAAATACTCGGACCCTTTCTGAACCTCTTTAAGAAGTCCAGGCTAATGAACTGATAATTAGTTTATGACTTCCCGAAGAAGTGTGAAGTAACGTGACTTCAATTATCTGGTCCAGGCAGTATACATAAATAGCATGCCAGGCCTCTGCTAGCACTGGCCGACAAACCTGGGTATGGGAGTCCTGGCTAAGTGGGGTGCCCTGCCTGAAGGCACCCTGCTGCAGAACAGAGAAGAAAGGGACAGTGACTTAACAGCTGTCCTTCTGCCCAGGACTTCTCCGATCTGACATTGCACCTGAACGGTGCGGAGTACGCTAGCAAGGAGAGCCAAAGGGGACACTGCTGTCGCCACGGCTTTGGAAAACACCTTCCTAGAAGAGCATCGCCATGACAAACATCGGTAATGCACCCTCCACTGCAAGGCAGGCTCCAGAAGATTCCAAGTGGACACTTATCAAGGGGACAAAAAGCAATGGCTTAGTTTCCTGGGACAGCTTTGGGAGGCCTGGACCAACACTGCTCCCCAATTCCGACAAGGAAAATCATTACTCGTCAAGCTTGGTGGCGACCACCCTCCCAGACAAACCTGTGTTAACACATGGTGATGCTCCACTGTCCACACGCATTGTCACTTCCTAAGTGGCATGTCGAAAATTTGGCACGACTCCGTTATAACTATAATTTTTGTCATTAAAAACAGTGGCAGAGTAACTGACATCAGACCAACGCTCTTGCTTGTATCAATTTAAACTCTGGACAAAACATTAAAGGCGCCAGAGAGCAACTGAAACGGGCAGAAACGGGAAGGGACGTGAGCCTCAACAAACAGAAAAACTCTGGGAAACCTACAGTGACATGGCTTTCTCCCTGAAGGTGTTCCCCAGTCCACGTGACGCAAGAGGAACAGAATGCAAGTCTTCCTGGGCTGAGCATTCGGAGGTGCCTGCAACTGCCAAAGCAGCTGGGATGTGAGGAGGAGAAATCCGAGGAGGAGACATCCTAGAAAAGACAGCACCAAGGACAGGGAGGCCCTGAAACACCACAACTAACTCCCTTCGAATCCTTACGTGTCCTACGACAGGTGACTGGGTGAAGAGGCTGCGGTACATACGTACAATGGGATATCACTCAGCCATAAGAAGAGATGAAATTCTGCCATTTGCAGCAACATGGATGGACCTCGAGAGAATCATGCGAAGTGACATAAGCCAGACAGAAAAAGCTGAAAACCACGTGAAATCACTTACATGTGGGATATAAACCCAAAAGCAAGAAACAAACAGGACAAAAAAACAGAGACTCAAGGACATGAAGTACAGACTAGTGGCTACCAGAGGGGAGGGAGGAGCGAGATGGTGTAAAAGGGGTCAGATGTGTGGTGACAGAAAGAAATCTAACTGTGGGAGGAGAACTGTACACCTGAAACTACTGGATTTCATTAACCAATGTCACCATAATAAAAATTAATTAATTAATTAATTAACTCATTCAAAAAAAGAAGGAAAGAAAAAAAGTGATGCTTGACTGTGCATGAACGAGGGGAAACCGAGGAACCCAGGAAAAAGCGAGAGCTGGAAGGCCGAGCATGGCTCTGGGGAGTCTGAGGTTCAAATCCGAGTCCTACTCAATCAGAGGGGCTTGGGAGACTCACCCCACGCTTTCCACTGACCCCACCGCAGGCTCACACCTTGGGAGTGAGGACCATATCCCAAGACTAAGACTTAAACCGTCAGGCTAAGAGTAAAACAGACCCCGTGGCTAAGTCTCATGTCCAGTCTTCACAGGATCAAGGTGATCTGCCAGAGTCACAGCTGCCCGCGAGAACAGACCTCGGCGTGCTCCAGCGGAAGGTGAACCTGAAGGTGCATAACCCCCGACAGGTCCAGTAACCAACAAAAACTAACATAAACGTAAAGGACAGGACACCTGCAGCCACAGCAAGAGAAAGTGTCGGCGACCGAAACACCTAAAGACAAGCCAGGAGCTCAGAACTGAGGGACAGGGACTTTCAATAGCTGACAAATGCCTTAGAAAGGCCCATTTTGTGAATCTGACGATTCAGAACCTCGCCCACCCCCAACATTCTCGGTGAACTTGAGCTGCCCATGATTTTTAATCAAGTTGGGATTTGGAACGGCTTGTATTTGAAAGCCCGAGACAAAACAACGCGAAGGTGATTAATGACAGCTAAACTTAATTATATATTTACACCTCCCAGCAGGACGAGGGAGAGAATGAAACGTCTTATCTCTGTGTAGCGAGAGGGCTTTATTAAGATCTGACAACAACCATTTAGGAGCAATAATTGAGTTTTATGCAAGATTACACAGGCTCTCCTTGTCTGACAACCCAGCCTAATCACAGGCTGATACAGCACTTAGGCCCCCGACCGGGAGAAGAAAACGCCTGAGCTGTGTACAAAACCAACCTTTAAAAGTACTTATCCGCATCTGTCAATGTGATCTTATCGAGGATTTCTGTAATTTCTATAAACAATCATCACATTTTAGCTGAATCAGTAGCTTTACACTCTTTAAACAGACAGATAAGTTCTACTTTAAAGCATTTTCCATTAATTTCCACTCCCCCCTCCCACTTAAAGGAATCTGGCTCCGACTTTCTTCTCTTAATCCACTAAGCGATCTCGTGAATAAAGAGATAATCATATGCCCTGCATGGCTGATGTAATTTTTGTAAACCTTCTAAGTGTTCTAAGATTCATTTGCCATTTTGCGAAAATAATATTTACTGGACAAGCTGGATTACTTTCTTTCCCTAGGGAAAAAAAGAAAGCAAAGCTGGTGAAGACACACTGGAAGGCCTGCTAAGTAGACGTTACTTCTGCTTCAAGTTTCGCTTAACGTCCCGTGGAGGTGGGCGTGGGGCTGTGAGATGACCAACCTGCCACCCTGACAGCCTTCTGGCTTTTCCTGGGTCCCTTACGCTGACACTGCCCCTCCCGAAGATGCTAATATTGCTTCTACTGAAGGAGAGAAACACTCTTTTTCCCCCAAATTTCGTTGTTCATATTGGTCTCCCAAAAGAATGGCCTCACCCACATTTGGCTTCCTCTGCCTTTTTCAGGGAGCCCGTTCCCCTGGTGACAGTGCTGGAGGACATCCGAGGGACCCACCCCGAGCTAGCTCCATGAACAACCCATTCCCGCAGGGGCAGAATGCAGGCAGCTCCACTGCTGTCATTCACACGGTGTGTCCCCCGTTCCGGAGCTGTGCTTCCTCCAGAAACTGGGGGCAACTCTGTCCCTCTCACTTTGGCAGGAGATTTGGAGACGAGTTGCCATCGATCTGTTTTCTCCCCAAAGTGACCCTCGGTGTCCCCTCCTTGGAAGTGCGTAGAAACTGGTCTCCTTGAGAAGGCCTCCCTCCCCGTGTCAGGCCACAAATATGCAGGCCGACACTTGGAACCTATTTGAAATTCTCCCGACATAAGTCACCAAGTTGAGTTCTCTCCAAACAGTTCGGAGAGAAACTAGATTGCCTCTCGGTCTAGTACCATCATCCCAGATGCCATGCGAAGCCAATAAAATTCTCAGAGGAGAGGACCAGCTTCTCCTTCGTTAAGACAAACAGACTTCTTATATGTGAATGATCTCTATCGAGTACTTCTTGGTTCAAGAGACATTGCTGAGCTCCCGTGACGTCCCGGCATTAACTATATCGAAGTGTGTCAGACCACGACTTAACAATCCAGTGGGAGAAACAAATAGTCATAATGTAATGGGTTAACTGCCACACAAGAGCGGAATAATTGGATAAAGCGAGTAACTAAGACACCAGATGCCCAAAGGGAACTGAACGAGATTTTGGTGGCTGATTCTAAGATATTAAGTTCCTTTTCTCACTATCTTCAGTCGTGTTTCTGTTCTTAAGAAGAGAATGTAACACGTTTTTGAGGTGGTTTTCCCCCCTCGACTAGAAAAACCGAGCAAGCAGCCCATCATCGGTTACATAAAAATTTTCATTTCCAGTGTTATTTTTACACCAATCCAGACAGCCTATTGTTCAGCCTCACTGTCATCTCAGCTTAAAATATTTTCACGTGGGTGAAGAAAACGTTTTCTGACTTGGAAAAATTCTTGTTTGTGACATTCAAGATCCTAGATCCTGGTCAGAATGGACTGGACGGGGACAGACGTCATTACTATAGTTAATGGTACTCAGTTAAAAATCCAGAGACGGAAAAACACTGTGCCGGGGAGACTCACTTCAGATGCTTACCAAGCTAATACCTGTACCAAAGCCAAGATTATATGCACCCCATGGAAGTGCTAAAAGGTCATTTCACACTACCCAATCTCATGACATAAACAGAACAGATACGCATTCCTATCAAAAGTTTTCAAGTGAGGTAGAAGGAAGAGAAAGGTCATAAGAAAACTAGAGAAGCTACTTACGAGATGACCCGACGGGGTCCCTCAGACAAACAGAAAGTGTGGCTGGACTAGATGGTTAGAGCAAAGGATAAGAAACGCTCCTGAGGACGAGCCTACACTCCCTAGTCCTATTCCTCGTCCTTACCCCTCTAAACCCCTGTAATAACATCCCCCACAGCCTCTGCTCCCCACAGTGTGCAGCCTCCCCCAGCGTAGTCTCTCTTTCAGAAGTTTTACACGAAAAAGAAAAGTTTCACATGGCTAGAACATGCATGCATCTTCGGCAGAATTAAAGTCGATATCTACTTAATCTGACTTAAAAACAAGATCATAGTTAACACGTTAAGGATTCTAACGGTTTGCTGAACAATCGAAGGGAATATGCTCGATACATATTAACTAGCTGAGTTAATTAAAAACTTGCTTAGTGATCAAAGAGACTCACCAAAAGGTCTTTTTCATAACGGAAAGGTTAACAGTAAGAAGTTCCCATTAGCCATTTACGTGACACCCACATCCATCCATCCTCATCCCCCACAAGAACTATGTCAAACAAAATTAGAGAACCAGTAACATCTTTACGAAAGTATTAAAAATAGAATAATGGAACCAGATCCTGTCCAGTGTCCTACTGAGGGAAAAATAAAATAAAATCTACGGAAAAGGGAAAACACAGAGAAAAACTTACTTGCAGTATCCGGTGCCATTGTGGAAGGTAACACACATTCCTTCATTTACACAAGGCTCGTAGCCATCCCGACACTGCAACGCTGGAAATAAAAACAAACTCGCGTGAGAAACAAGTCACTAATCCTAACCCTCAGACACCAGAGAAGGCTCTCCAATCCGGGTTGACATTCATTACCACATCCAACCTGATTTGGGTTTCCCCTTAGCATTTTATCATTTTTTTTTGTTTTCTTTTGGCGTCTAGGGTCACAGAAGCACGGAAAGCCCTTCCCAAGAGTCTCTTCCCACAATTAACTGTTCTGTGGTCTCGAAGGATGCCTGCGAAGCTCTGTGCCTCGATTTCCCCAGCGGTTACATCCTTAGTTCCCAATGACACCAGGGAAACCCCAAGCTCTAACACCCATGCTATGCCAGGGGCATCTCGGGATACTTCAGATGAGCCATGTAAGGATTCGTCGATAGATGGTTAGGAAGACCCGGGTAGGTACTCGGTCCCCATGACATTAATAAGTTACTTAAGCCTTCGAGTGACGTTTCAGAGCAGGCCAGTGAAACAGGAATCGAAATCGTCAACGCTGTTCACTGGACAAACTGTGATTGAGAGACAAGTACGCACCACTCATTATGTTAGGATCTGGCAGAGAACAGGAGAAACGAAAGGCACAGAGAGAAAGAAAACGAAATCTCTAACTTGAAGAGGCTCACGCAAAGATGGAGATAGACGTGTAGAGGAGGGGGGTCCAAGTTCATTTTATACAGAGATAAAATAATTCTCAAATTCTTGCACTCCAGTCCCTACGCGGCAATGAAAAGGCCTTCACCACCCTGCTCCCTCCCCAAAACGGACGACTCAGAAACAAACAGCAATATTCGAAAGTTACATTGATTTCAGCCAAAAGAGGAGGAAAAGCACCCAAAGTCTGCCACTCGCTAGCTGTGCAATTACAATGCCTCGGTTGTTTACCTTCTAGAGCTGGACTTTTCATCGCCAAATGCTTATCATAATCCTAGTAACAACTGAAAAGGCAAGACAGACCGAAACCTAGTCCAACAACAGAAATCAAAATTGAAGTTCACAACTTCTTCTGGAAGATTATCAAGACGCCCGTCTCCCAGGCCGGTTCACGCATAAACCCCCGAAAGCAGAACTGAGGAGTGTCCACTGTGCGTTTCCTCTAAGCCCCACTTTCTGGGACCAACCTGGGCAGCATCAGAGACTGGCTCGAGGGCCCGGCCCCCCTCCCGGGCGTCAGAACCTGCGTCTCTTCACAGCAGGGCAGGTGCAAGCCAGACGCTAGCAGCTCCCACATCAAAGAGCCTGTCGGCTGTTATCAAGTGATGGGACCTTCTGAAAACCATTTACAGAAACCTCATCCCTCAAAATGACATCGTAGCAGCTAACAGGTAGCGCTTACTAAACACCAGGGATTCTTCTAAGCGCGTTACACAGATTCAATCCTCCCAACAGCCCTCTGAAGTGGCTCCCTTCATCGTACGCGCGCCACAGAGGACTCAGCGGCCTGCCTGCTGGCCCACCGGGGAATTGAAGGGTCACAATGTGCAGCTGGGGAGCCCGGGTCCATGAGCATCTGTGCTCGAAATGGCAGGGAGACCCCGCTTCCCACCATCTGATGTTCTCCTTCTCGGGACGGGTGGGGCAGGCAGCATCACACCCATTCACTAGGAGGCGATGGCCAAGGGGTTAAAGAGGTTAAGTGACCTCCATGCAGGGCCTTGCGCTAGCTGCGGCGGTGCGGGGCCTGGGACGCAGGTCTCTCAGCGTGTCCAGCCCCGTCTCCCTGACAGCTGCTGGGATCACACGGGCAGTCACTAGGCTGCAGCCCGAACAGACAGACTCAGGAAGAGGGTCATCTTGTCCATATCCCACTTCCCTGTAGGGCTCCAGTGCTCCCTCTTCCCACACTGATAAGCCCAATGCAGCAACTATAATTAAAACAGTTAATGTCAGGTTATTTCCTCCATACCAAAGTTCTCAAACTGGTTTTTTCATTCTCTCTGGACACTTTTATTAGTTTCAATGAGCACTTCCTGACTTTTTCTATTTGCTTTTTTTTTCTTTAAATAAAACAAGAAAATCTCTCAGTAGGAAAAAAGTGTCCTGCGGGCACGGAGTACACTACAGCTCTGTGCCCCCTCTGCAGGAATCTGGTGCAGCGGAGGGAGTCAGGTGACCTGAAATCCTGCCCCTACCACTCACTCACCAGCTGTGCAACGAGGAGCAAAGCAAGACCTCACGGGGGCTCATGTCCCCACCTTTAACCAAACTGGGGTGAATTACGTGCCCCTGAAGGTCCCATGTGATCCAACAGGGACCCCTTCCTCATTAAAAGTATACGAAGAACGTGCCTGGCGGCTGGAGAAATCTACCCAGAAGGGCGTAAGGACCCAGCCGCCATGACTCAGAAAGCCATGGTGGGGGGGGATGAAAAAAAAAAAATCACAGCCTGTTCCTGTGAAGTGTCCTGGCAAATCATTACAATGACAGGTTCAGAGAAACACAAACAACCCAAAGTCAATATGTGGCAATCAATCTCACAAATAACTTTACAGCCTGGCCTTAGAGAACCAATCAAACTCCACGCCCGGAAAGGAGGTGGGCTCGCGGGGCTAATAATTAATGCCATTTGGCTGATCTGTAGGTTCCTGCTACCTTGACCCCTTAACATCTACTAAGCCAGGGCTCTCAAACTTTCGTGTGCACCAGGCGCATCTGGAGGGGCTGCTGGACCCCTCCACCCCACCCCCACCCCACCCAGATTCTGGGGCGGGAGGTCTGCAGGGGGGTGGGGGCCTGGGACTTTGCAGTTCCGAGCTCCCGGGTGCAGCTGATGCCACCTGTCTGCCAAACGCCAACTGCACTGAGGCGTGAGCGTCCACTTTAAGGGATCCCCTAAGACTGTGCAACCCACGGGAGGTCGGGGGTGATCTGGGTAACGACATGGTCCCTGCACAAACTTAAGGAAATAAAACTGGAGACTCATGACTTTGCCCAGAGGCTATTTATTTCCAAAATGAATGCTGTAATTATTTGCTAGACAAAGAGAACTTAAAACTGATAATTCAAAACCATGACAGTGACTGGGAAAGACCTCATTGCGAAATTCAACTTACTTTTCTCCCCCTCCCCATGAAAAAACATAAATTTAACTCTGCGATTGAAAGCAGCTTTATATTTATAGAGTAAAAAAACACAGTGCTGAGTCATGCCAGTTAGGGGAATGGTGCCTAGGTTGATGTTTTAATAGACTCGGAGAAACTGGGCACTCGCAGAAAGAGAGACCATCCCCCAGATTCTCATCTGAAGCCACAAATGGCGGTCGCTCAGCAAATCCTGGCCGAGTGAAATCAGTCCCTCACTGTGTGTGCACGTGCGTGTGTGCACGCGCGTGGATGCGCCCCCCGCCCTCAAAAGGCAAGCACTGGACTTCAGTTTCATGCCTCCATCACATGGCAGTCGGCATAGAAGCTGGACGCCGATTTCCAGCGTCCACACGTTTCTGTGCGGTGTGTCTGGGACGAGTGAGGTGCAGGCCCTGATGTCAGGGAGGCCCCGGCTAACCGAATAAAGGCTCCTCTTTCTATCAGGGAAAGACAGGTAATAAGTGAATAAACGAGCAAAATCGCTTCCGACAGCGCTATGAGACAGAATCTGCTGGAAACAGGAACCAGTTACGGGACACAAAGCCATCACGGAGGCTGGGACCTACTCTAGAAGCGGTGACCAGGCAGGAGGCCTCTCTGAGCCAAGATTTACATGAACAAATCACGACGATATGGGGAAAGGGAAAACCAACCATCAGTGCCCGGGCCTGAGATGGAGATGAGTCTGGGCTCCCAGGGCCTGAAGGCTGGAGATGATCAGGCAGGAGGGAAGGGTAACGGGGGCAGGGAGCAGGCCGGGTGACGGTGCCCACTCCACGCTGAGGGTAGATGACGTTCAGCAGTGAAAATAACAGAATCGGATTTATGTACGAAAAAAGCCAAAATCGTAACATTTCCAGCGAGCAACGTCTTTTCCTTTCTTACATAAGCTCATTCAAGTCATCCCTTTGTAGACTAGGCTGAAGACACCCATTTTCTCAGCTCCCCAAAATGGTCAAGATGTTATTCTAATCGTCACCTCTCCCCCCAGAAGCACCACGTGCCATGTGTCTGTCACTCCACCAGCCCCTAGTCTGCAGTGGCTTTCATCTCTTACTCATACTCAGTTCCAGAACTTACTCTCTGTTTGGCTGCAGAAGGACCAGCTGAGAGCTCTACGCAGCACCCTCGCTTCTTCCAGGCCCAACCCTCATGCTCCCTCCCCTGCGCTCGCCTGCAGGATGGCAGCCTGCCCCTTCCTCCGCACCCCGGCAGGCTCTGAACAGATCGCCCTTGAACTCCCCTGTACCTCAGCCTCCTCTGCCACCTCCCCTTTACTCTCTAAGTCCTCCTCACTCCCCAGGGCCCAGCTGCCCTCCTGCCTGGCCTGCGAAGCCTCCCCGCTTCCACGGTTCTGGCCCACGCAGGCCAACCCGTCACTCACAACTCACAACGCAGCATTTAACCGTATACTGTCGTCTGACTGCCTCTGCCTTCCACTGTCTCGTTCGCAGTTCTTTCCTGTAGATCCGAGGCGAGGCAGTTTGGTGGTTGAAAGCACAGGTGTTAAATCAGGATCCGGAGCTAGCTGCACCATCTCCTGTCTACCTCTGCATCTCTCTGCGCTTCAGCGTCTTCGTCTGTAGAGCAGTCTCTCTGAGAGCCCCGGTAAGACTTAACTGAGTTAACACATTAAAGAGCCTGGAACAATGCCTGGTACACAGTCGGAGCTCAGGAAGGCCAGGCTCACTTAGTAGACACCTCAGGTCTTGGCAACCGACTGCATAATAAATGGTGCCTTAGAGAAACCCGTTACGGCGATCAAACCCCAGTTTAAACAAATGGGGAAATTTGGAAAAAACAGAAGAGACGTAGGCATTATAAGGTGTAACACCAATAAATGGAATAAATTCTTTCCAGTTGCCGTCAGTAATATCTAATAAAAGACATACTGCAGCACTACCTCACACACACACACACACACACACACACACACGCACGCACACACACACACACACAACAGGTCACCGCTCCTTAAAAAAACAGAAGAAAAAAAGTACAGCACTGCAGGCCGAAGAAGTGATTCACTGAAGGTAAAATAAACATTATGCATGAGCAAAAATGTTGCTCAACTTCAGTAAGGTCCATTGGTATTTGTGAAACTGCTGTGGGCATGGCCCTCTACCAGGCACTGCAGAGAAATCCGGCAGGAACAGAACAATTCCTACCCTCATGGTCGATACGACCTAACGGACGGAAGTTAGGGGCAGGGGCAGAGGGAATGTGACCGCGACCCCAGTGTGAACAGAATAAAAACTGTTACTACAGAAACCTTCAGCAGATCCTCTTCTTCCTCCTCAGGACCGCTCCGAAAGGAACATAAGGAAACACGTGGACCTGTCGCCTTTGCACTAAGTGTTAGTGACTCCGTCCAGGCGCGGTTCTAGCACATGTTCGAGTTCACCGGCCTCAGGGGCACACGCAGGCAAGACCCTCCCCCAGCGAGAGGAGCGCAGCGCCCTTGGGGGCCCTGCCCCGGAGCCCAACCTGCTCTGCCTCCCAGGTCTGCCTGTCACCTCGACTGCGAACAGCAGCAGCCGCCGCCGCCACCGATCGTCACCAGTTGCAGGGCCTCAGGAATTTGCCGGTTCAGGGACAGGCCCAGGTATCCAAACCTGATGGGATCCTCCCTAAAGTTTCCTCTAGGCGTTTACCTAGGCTCCCCGGGGCTTCTCAGGATCCCGCCAGCTACAGATCACCAGGCTGAAAGCCTCCCTTTGTTTCAGGATCTCTAACCCGTGAGTCATTAGGTCTGCACCCCAGCAGGTGTAATCTGAACGGTCTTCGGCGTGTTTCACTTGCCGCATTGCCATGTAATCACTTTAAATTGGCGCTGCTTTGTGGCTCCGGAGCCTCTTTAAATAAGCCTCTGTTGTCCACCTCACATGATTTCTTCCTACCCTGCTCCCTCCCTCTGTCTGCAGCGTGGTATCTGTTCGCGCTCAGACCCACTGCTCCCCCAAAAGGCACGCGCATGCCTGGAGCGAGGAGGGATACGGAGCCTTTTACTTTTTCTCCTCAACGTTTATGCAAATTTCCAGGAGCAGCATTCGAGAAGGCCGAAGTCTGAGTCTGCACCCTAGGACTCCGGCTGCCGCAGCTGATGGCTGCTACTTGGGGCGCACGGTGACTGCAAGGGGCCCAGGAAAATGAACAGAGCAGTTTTCTAAAATGACTGCTTGCATTATTACCAAAAATAGGCGAATTGAGGGCAGACAGGGAGACACAGGGGATTTACAATAATTCTTGCGGCACCCTGCAATTTCAAACAACGAAGGCTTTTACTGAATTTTTTATTCCAATTTTTGGAATAAAATCAAGCCATGGGGTGGGGGGGAGGGTGCGGGGGGAGGATCCAAACAAACAGAAGAAGTGCAGAAGCTTCAAGCCCCAAGTGGAACATTTAAATAAAAACAAAGTGGAAAAACATCTGTCTTCCTCCTTGAAATTTGTCTTGATTAAAAGGCGAGTAAAGGCAACCAGGGAAATACCGATTTTATTTATCTGATAATGTTCTGAGGCCTTCTATGCCTCTTACAGATGCTATCTAATAGAAAATGTGTTTCCTACTTAAGAGATGCTGATATCACACTCGCAGGGCTCATAGCAAAATATTTCTACTTTTCAAAATAGCATTCCTTGATTTAAGAAAATACAGCCAGTGAGAATGGAAGTTATAGATAGCAGAAGGGTACTGGTAAGGGTACTGGTACTTTTGACACTGCTAACAGAAATTTGTTTTATACAAATACTCATCCCAGTGAGTTCTTCCCAGGGAGCTGATGAATCTAGAATAACCTTGGGTTTTAAAAACTCCAACTTTGGCCTATTTCGTATTGATTCTGGAAAACAAAACCCATCAATATTTGAGGTGCTATATTGATAAAATTAAACACTGTCCCCCCCTTTTTTTCTTTTATTTTCCTGTCTTTTTAAAGACTGCAGAACATTTTTCATTTATTTTGTGGGTTAAATTGCAATTTCTCAGTGTGGGGGATAAACGTAGATTTAGTTCTTCCACATTAAATGCAGGATTTGAAAAATCCACACCGACTTACAACTCAGATGTGGCCAATTTGCTACTGACCACCTCCACACACGTGGCCGTTTCCCACCAGCAAAACACTGCCCTTTGCTTGTTCCCTTCTCCATCTTGCTAACTCCTGCTTATACTTCAAATCACAGACAAGGTATTACCTTCCCGAAGAGGCCGTCAGAGACCCCTGAGTCTGATTTAGATGTTCCTCCTTCGTTCTCGCATTACATTCTGGGCAGATGTGTGACTGGTGCTGGCTCACCCCTCTTTCTCACCTGCAATTTCCCTCAAGGCAGCCACCATGACTGGCTCATCTCTGTATCCCTGGCACCTAGCCCTAGTACCTGGGCCACTGCAGGGAGACTCAATAAGCATAAGATACGCAATCAACTCAGACAAAACCTATTAACAAACTCAACGATCGATCGATATCCAGTTTTAATAACTGCAGGGACACCCACATGTGACTGCAAATTAATTCCAATTCCATTTTGTGTGTGGTGCAGAAAAGGAAAATGAGAAAGAAAAAACAGAAACAAAAAACAAAAAAGAAGGTAAAACCAGTGCGACTTTTCTGGCCTTCGACAGAGATAAGAAGTTAAGAAAGTGGAACTGTACTTTCCTAATCTTCACAAAACCAAAACATCTCGGGAAGTTCCTGCCTTCAAATTTGCATCAATGAAAACACACCCTCCCCCCACTCTTCCCCATGAATCTTGAGCCAAGTGTATTATGGTAAGAATTGATGAAAACGGGTTGAATGGGAGCCAAAACAATTTACATCTAAATGGCAAATGCAGAAAACATAGTAACAGAAATTCCAAGTGAATGGTGAGCTGAGGCTGTGTTTTCGCTGTGCAGCACCGCGGTCCCCGGGAGCAGGTCCCCGACATGCCCCCGGAGGACAAGCGGCCACCAAACTGACCCAAAGCAGCCCCGACACATGTCTTTGCTATAAGTATCTAACTCTTTGTGAAATGACACTGACCCAAACGATTACAGGGTCCACATACCCCAAAGGTTCGGGATGGACCTGGGTGTAGTAAAGCCCAACGGGGGAAGCAGCTAAACTATTCTCTACACCAAGGACTATGGATCTGTGCACTTCTTAGCTGTCAGAAAAGGTCCATTCGAGGTGCTGTTCCACTGTCTTCTCTTATATCGTCTATTATCTGTCCTGTTCTGTGATCTATATCTGTTCTGTTATCAGAGACAAATTCTGCCTGTCACCAATTTCCTGTGCTTTTAGTAAATGCCCCATTTTTAAAGCTTTTTAAAGGCTATTTTGTTAAGTGTGGCTTCATTTTTTTTTAAGCTCTTAATTTTAAATACATGCTTTAAAGTACCCTTGCTGGAAAAGAATTTTATAAATATATATAATCTTCTCGCTACCCACCCAAAAGAAACAAAGTGTCCTTTTAGCTTAAATTGTTTAGAATTCCTCTGGAACAGAGCAGACGATTCCTATTGTCTGGTAATGGAGAGTAGACCCCAAAAAGAAATAAAAAGTTACAGAATTATGTCAAAAATGAAAATGGAAAAACCTAAGACAGTTGTGTGTTATTATATATAAAATCATGGAGACTTTCCAAAACCAAAGGCGGGGAATCCAGAACAGACTCTGGTTCCCCCACAGGCTCCCTTCCCCACGGCATTTTCTAAAAACCTTTGGTTGGGAGCAGAGAAGGCCACTCACAAGAGTCGCGTCACCAGGACCCCGTCACCAAGGCCCACCACGCGTCGAGCTAAGTGTTCTGCAGTCAGGGTCGGCAGAAGCGAAGGTCCTAACGTTTGGGTTATTTCTGTATTACTATGATTATCTGGATCACAGCGGTTCTACACCTTCAGCCCAACACAAACCCTGTTCACCCGTGGACAATATTTAACTCCAAATCCTGGCACACATCACTAAGAACCGTCTAACCCCAAGGGTTCAAAAAAGGTCCTAAACCCTGGGCTCCGACCCAGAACATTCCAGCATCGCAAAGAAAACATGTAAATCTGGAAATGGCAAATGCATATTGTCCCCATCTCCAGAGAACACATCTGGGCAACGACACTGGAGCAGAGGAAAGAAGAAGAAAAATATCGCATCCTTATTAAATGTCAAGGGGAGAAGAAAACATGAAAGATAGCCCCCACCTTCAATTTTTATTTGGTCTTACTTTCAATTCTCCCTTCTTTTAACTTGTTTCTTCAAACCCAAGTCAGTGCCAACTCACACCGATGTAACTTGGGCCACGGGAAAAATAATAATAATAACGTACACTTAAAGACACTGGTGGAAAAGCTGATAATTTCAATGTTCGATCGAGTCCTCTTAAAAACCCAGTCCTCCAGCTCCATAAACCTTTTGACTACTCAGATTGCCTCTCTACTGTGAGTGTAAACAAGAGTTTGTCTCCAGGACCACTTCGATTTCTATGGGGTTGTGACAGTCATTTTAGCAAAACCCACTCAACGCACCAACAGTCGACAACCTTGCAAACGCTTCCGTCCACTTTTGCTCATCCGATCGTCGTGAGGTGAGCAAAGAAAGGCAGAAACTTTGCAAACACCAATAAATAAATGACCACATCGGAATGTAAACGTCCCAGGCCTGTCTCTTCAAACACGTAAGGAGACCTAGGCTTCGCCCCTTGCAGCAACACCCGAGCTTGCAAAACCAAAAGTGACATTGCCTTTGACAGAGGCTTTTCGGTTCTGCAGAGGCCAAAAGACCTCTCCTGTTCCAGCTCCAGTGCAGAGTTCTCAGAAACAGCCAAAGAAGTGACCTAAATGCCAACGTATTAAATTAAATGGAGACAGCCCTTGCTGATGCGTGCCGGTAAATCCTGGGAGAGGCGCGGACGTTCTGGACAGCCCGGAGCTTAAAAATAAAAGCGGACGCCTTGGCCCACCACCCACGTCATTCGCTCTGCTGCCACCCCTTCTCCTGGCAGCCCAAGGGCGTTCCAGCGAAAGACAGATTCTGGACTGGGCAACAGCACCCGGGGTCTGCTCCAACCTAGCTTCAACCCGGCTGGGATGCCAGGCACATGGTAAAAGGCCCGGAAAACGTTTGCCAAGCCAAAGTGCTGAAAGAGCGGGCCAGCGTTTTCTCTCTCCCTCCAAGAGAACATAAACAACTCCTGAATTTCCCACAAAAGAAGATAAAAATAAAATCTGCAAAATGATAGTTTATTCCAGCTTTCTAAAGTCACAATGACCTGGCAGGAGAGTCATTTTAATCGCTTTTGTTTATCACTTTTCAAGTACTTGCCTCGATTAAAATTAATTTCACTCTGGGGACATGGGAGTGACACTCGTGTTAGACAGGAGGGACTTACAAAGGGAGTTTTCCCAGTCCCCCCACGCCAGGCCCAGGGGGGGACACGTCCTTCCCACCACCCGCTCATCACGTCAACAGCGTGAAGTCCTCTGGAAAACCAGTGTCAAAGCGAGGAAACCTCGGTTCAAGCAGAGTGTGAATGTGGTTGATTAGTGCGGTGTGAGAGATTAAATAACACTTCTCTCCTCCCGCCGAAGCCCACATTACCTCACCGAAAGCATTAAAACCTAGGCACTGCAATCGCCCTGGCTGCCAGCCCAAATATAAGTTGCCATAGGAAGTCTCGAATACGCTCAGTTTTTTATTAAAAACATCAAGTGCATGCAGCATCCCCCGGTGATCTGGCCTTAGAACGTTAAGTGGAACAAGTTCAGAAACTCGAGCACCGGGAGCTTCTGTACGTGCCCTTCCACCTCTACAGAAAAAAAAAAACCAATTCCGCATCCTCCCAAAGACACAATCCGCACCGCCGAGGAGGAACTCAAACGATGTGAACTCAGCAGCTGGACAGTCACATACTCAGTTAGCTGACCGGTCAGTGTCCTTCCAGAGGAAGGACAGCGGCAAGCACCTGCCCGACCTGAAGACGGAGCTGGGTGGACTCGGCCACCAGCGGTCAGGGTCACCATCCCAGTCCCTAATGAGCAGGCATTTCCATCTCTGTTCCCCACCCGAACCTACGAGCATCCTAAGGCCAACATGAACACTGTGGCCAGACGAATCGGCAAGTCGCCTTACGACCCTCGATCGCTCAGGCCTGAGAAGGCTACCTGTACCCAGATCAACTGCCCAAAGACCAAGCTACCATAAACGTGCCTTCATGACTTATCAGTATTTCATACAATGATCTCGTTTGACCCCCATGCAAACCTTACAGAAGAGGAAGCTGCAACCCAGAGATAAAGAGCTTTGGCCAAAGTCATTCAGGTCGGGATGGCCACACCGGGCCTGGAACACAAGTCTCTGCCCATGAGTCCGGCCTCCTTTCACTCGCTCCACCTATTGAGATGCAGTCAGGAAGCCCTGATCCCCACCAAAGCTTTCCATCTCTATAACATACACCTGTGGCTATGACCTTCCCGTGCAGGTTGAGCGCCCACGCACCAGCCAGGCACGTAAAAAACATGTTTGCCACATTGGCTAATGGCCACAGACTTGTCAAAAACAAAACCAAGACGAGTTCCCAGGACAAGGGGGCCACCAGTGCTGCATTTCAGACCAACCCTTGACAAACATGCCCTAATAGGGACTGACATGCATTCATTAGGATCGCTGCTAACCCACAACAAAAGAACCCCACTTCTGAAAACTTGCCAACTCTGGGATTCAACCTACTGCCATGTATTATTTCTCAGGGAGAGAAAAAAGAAAAAACACAAAAACAAACTCCCCTGGGAGGGAAAGAATGGGTGAAATTTTATAGACTTCTTCTTTTGTCAAGCAGTAACTAGATACCATTCCTTCTCAATAGGGCGGTGTGACAGAAGCCAAAGGGAATTCGGGAACCAGATCCTAAGGACGATCGATGATCACACCTTATTTTGAGGCGATTTTACTCTTAAGAACGCTGACCCTGTTCTAAGGGAGCAACCCATCACCATGTCATCAAGGACCCGTAATTTATTTGATCAGAAAGAAATGCCTCCGAAGAACACACCCACAATTAAGCTGGAGAAAACTGAGCCCACTAACCGGGAAAAGTGTGACCCGCTACTCAGAGAGGGCAGGTGGCATCTATATGGCAAGCCAAGAAAGCCGTCAGAGACACAACATTTCCTTTATCTGGTCTCTTCTCTCCCATTAAAGAAATCAACTGAGACGGGAGGAAAAAAGACCAAAAAACCTCACCTTCCAAAACTAAGAAATAAACTATCCAGACATTGGACATTGGACCGCACTGGAGAGCTCAGACAGCTCGCAGCTCTACTTTCCACAGGGCTGAGAACACCAGACTCTGGCCTACCGAAGCCGAAAGGATAAATTTCACCACTACAGTTTGATATATCGTTCCAGAAAGTACCATCTTACTTCACGTCCTCACCACTAAAAAAGGAAAAAAAAAAAAAAACAACTGCAGAAAATGATGACGTGTCAAAATAGATTACTCTCCTATTTCCTCACGACATTTTTTAAAGGATACCCGACACCACATACCAACCCTGGCCCATGAGCGGGTCGATAGCTTCAAAAATAAAAGTTTCAGATTACGATGGGCCCATAAGAAGTCATACGCGCCCAGTAAACCCGGGGACAGCAATCTAAGGAGAAAATGGCCTTTTGAAGAGTCTCAGGCAAAAAAGAAAAATAAACGGCTATAATTGGGAAAGAAAGGAAATGGGCAACGTCTTTTTTCGCATGCAAGCCCACTTCTGAAACGCAGCTGTCTTTGCTCAGCTGGAGGAAAACCACAGAACTTGGAATAACTCACTTAGAGGACGGTGCCTCCTTATGTTAAAATGACACTGTTGACTCAGCCTCATTAGGACATGTGCTTGGCTTAACTCGTTTTTCCAGTAACAGCAGTGAACTGAGCTGGTCGAATCCTGAAGCGATCTGCATGCTCAGGGCTGAAAAAACTGAGAAACACCTACACACACAGGACACACGCCCCTGGGCCTGACTGTCTCTGCCGTGTAGCCCAAGTGAGTTTGATCCCTTTCTCTGATTTGCTCGGCAGAGCCTCTCCACAACTGAGGCTCGTGTTAATCCTCCTTATTTCATTATGAAAATGGAATTTCTTCTAATTACCAAAATAACCTTTCACTGCGTTTCCTCAGTGTACCCTTGTCTTAGCTAATCCCCCTAACCCTGGGCCCCTCACCTTTGAAGTGAAGAACTAACTCACTTTCTTTACTTCTGACTGAAGGCCTTGGTTCACCTCGGGTGGTTCTTCAGAAGGCCTACGACAGATCAATAATCCGTGCATGCAGCCAGTACGGTTGGACAGCATTCCACGGGGAAATGTGGAACATTCTCTATTCTCCTGCCGGCATCGCTAGCTAAGGTTAAAAGAATTTTTTACAAAGTCGGCAAACATTTACCGAGCCCTCGTATGGATTATGAAGCAGGTTAATCACTCTAATGACAGGGAGGGACGGCTTGATGACACCCACAGAGGGTTTTGCACCAACGCAGACCATGAAAGGGAAATGCGTTCATTCCCCTTTGATCAAAAACGTGATCCTTTTGCAAGGAGAGAATCAACCCAGTTCGCGTACCTCCTCCATCCGTGTCTCTTCTTCTACTCTGGAAAGGTAGCTTTTTAATTCAAAATTCCAATTAAAAACCTGTGCTGCAGAGGGACACTGGAAATATTGGGAGTAAACAGAAATCGAGCTGGTGAAAGCACTGATGAATGGCTTTGACGTTAAACTCTTCACTCTTCATTCTGGACCAGTGGTCTGCAAAATGAGGTGTGCGCATCCCGTGGGTGGGGGAACAAAAAACCACCCACTGTGGTACCAGAAAACTTTCAGAACATCTACGTAGTCTAACACACACGGAATTACCCTTTATGAGTTACCATATACATGCATGTACGGCTTAATAGCTGTACACGTATATGATTTACATTTATTTATTTACTTCCTTGAAGGAAAGGGCCCATGCTCAAAAATACATGTATTTCTTGGGGCACACATTTTTAAGTTTGGAGGTTCCTGCTTTACGCCTGCATTTCACAAACTAGGACACAGCATTTGGGGGGAAAGGCAAAGAAACTGGATAAACCTGGCACGTGCTCCCGGTGCCTCTACTTCATTCGCTCCAGGGTAAGTGACAGTCACTCTCTTCTGCAATCACGTGCTTCGGAAGACAACTCCAGTGCACACGTCTGAGGAGGAAAGGGGCCGCCGAACGCTGCCCTGACACCCCATCGTCTAGCCGTCTAACCGAAGGCCGGTGGCTCCACTCTTCAGGCCTCTTAGGCTCCTTCTCGCTCGAATTTCGTGACTCACTAGTTATGGTTTTCATCCCCTGCTCACTTGCGTGATGCGTCACTCTTCTGACTGGACCATGTTAGGCCCTCTTCCCCCACCAGTCTCAACCCTGCCTCCATCCCCGAAGAGGCCCTGATTCTGCATCCCTCAGCTGCCACGATGCCGAGCAGCACCTGCTGAAGGGTCTGTAAGCATCCTCGAGTGACTTGCCAGGGTCGCCGAGTTCCCCTGGGCACACTGCGAGCGCCTTCGTGCACTGTGCTGGGTCAGCATGCTGCATGGGCCACCAACATGTGTCATCGACTGCTCCTGTGACTCAGCGATGTACTTTTCTAAGGCCTAAGAACTAAATTTTCTTCTATGTTTTAAGAAAATGGATCAGTAGCGTATGGAAGGTCCCACAGCCAGTGAGGCGGTAGCTTGCAAACATCTTTACTGTGACCTCCAGCAAGAAACATGTCCTAAGTCAGAACTCAGCATTCGCACACATACGTCTAAGTGTCGAGAAACAACGCTTATCCTTACTGTGGGATATTTTCTATCTGTTCCATTCTTTCCCCAAAAAAGTACTGTTTGAGACCTACCAAATTAGCTACACAGCCCACGAGTGATCACGACCTGGAGTAGACAAAGCAGGGGAGTGAGGAGTGTGGCCTTGCAGCCTCGCAGGCCTGGGTCCAGGAGCAGCACAACCTGGGTGATCTGCCAACCCTCTGGAAGCTCATCTTTGAGATCAGGACAGACACACCAGGGCTGTTCCACAGATTAAACGAGCACCGGATGGAAAGCACTGAGCTGCACTGCGTCTGACGCAGAATGAGGACTCGAGGAGAAGTTACAGCGACGACTGATGACAGCAACGTCACTGTTACTATATCCAAAGATCCACGAGAAAGTGAAGCGAGCGGGAGGGAGCTAGGAGCAGCGGGGCCGTTGTCAGGTGCCCCCGGCCTGTGCGCCTGCTTCCCAGGACCCCCGACAACTGAAACAGCGCCTGGCACACAGTGGACACTCACGGCGTTGTTGAGTGAGTTAGTCAGCACCCCTGGAAGCCCGCCTCTGTGCACTGGACGAGCTGTGAGAAGGTCCCAGCCAAGGTCGCACAGCTCCCTCTGCCCTCAAACTCAGACGTCTGAAGTTGCTCCAAGCCCCTGGTTCCCAAAGAGCAGCTCCCCAAACAGCAGCAGCAGCACCTAGGAACCTGTCGTAATGCAAACTGCCAGGTCCCGCTCTCGGCCTACAGAATCAGAACCTCTAGGGGTGGCCCAGCAATCTGGACTCCAACAAACCCTCTAGAACTTGATGCAACTCAACTTTGAAAAACTGCTGTTCCACCCATGATGACTGGAACCCTATAGCAATCCCAGGGAGCTACGTGTGCAGTTAAAGGGGCTCCCAGAGGCTCACTAGTCCTAGGCTCATTGCTCACCCGGTGCTATGCAGACCGCTGAGAGGCAGCTACAACCTCCAAGCAAGTTTCCAAGAATCGCTTCTCCTCAGCTCGCCCGCAGGAGCCTCAACTAGACAGAGAAGCCCCTGGAAGCAACTAACACTCAGCACAAGGCCTGACTCTTGGAAGAGATGCATACTCTGTCTCTCAAACGGTCTCTCATCTCAGCACGTCCCCCAGGCTCACCGGTCCCACACCGGGACTCCGAACCGCAGGTGCAGGGTGCCTGGTTCTGAAAGGGCGGCGGGTGGCACAGCCAGCTACACAGCGACCTCGGCAGTGACACTCCACTGCGCTGCTCCAACAGCACTCACGCGCGTGTGACCACTCGCCAGACCAACGGGAACTATTAAGCCTCATCCTGTGCGCATGTACAATGCCTCGGGAAGAAGGAAATCAAACGTGAAAACTCCAAAGCTGAAGTTTAGAACGTGTTGCCACACCAAAGAACACATTTATATCGGTAGATGGCGTCTACTCTTTCAGAAAGTCATGGAGAAGCTTGCTAATGGCGATAAAACCTTAGTTTTCCAAAAGGCACCTTAGTCAGAAGCCCCTGTAGTGCCATCAGACTCTTGTTAGAAACAAGATTTAGAGAGAACACAGAGGCGGGAAAACATAAACTACTTTCTACTTCGGGAAGAACTGCTAGCGTACCTTCCAAGGGGACAGGGGTAGCCTTTAAAAGCAGAAAGATTCCTTATTTCTGCCCGTAAAATGGTGATCCAGCTACACACCAAGGCGCAGACAGAAAGCCTGGCCTCGGCTTGACCAGCCACCCCTGGTACCGACAGTGTGACCCTGGATTAGGTCTCACAGGGCCTCTGCCTCAGTCTCCACAATGAGCACAGGGCCTCGTAAAACATTAATAAACATGAAGTGCTTTGCAAACTATTAGGTATTATCTACTGAACACGTAAACGTATTCCGATTCCTTCCCTCTCACTCACGATGACCAAGAGGATTGCGGCTAGAAAGTGCGCACAAGTGGTTTGACAGCAGCTGTAAAAAGATGCAAACTAGAAAAGACACTGAGCACTTCTGCACCATCGTGAAGCAGGAAGCCAGACGTGAGGGCTCTCGAGGGACAGAAACACGTTAGAAACAGGGTCCATAGTACGCTGGCCCTGTCTGGTTTGGGGTGGCAAACACTTGAGCTGGAAAGACACGGTATTTGAGATGGAAAATCAATGACAGACAACAAAGTGAATAACTTCAAAGCCTCACAAAAGGCCTTCCAGAGAAGTCTGGGAGGCAGGGGTTGGGCAGGGCTGTGTCTCGCTCAGGTCTGCTTCGCCTCTACTATGGCCACACTGTCTTTTCATGTGACCCAGAGGGAGAGCGGGGCCATTATCGCTGTCGATAATGGTGACCAGATGCTGATGGGATGATTGCACATCACCAGTTCTCAGAGTCAGGGCTTGTGTAATTGGGTGTGTCGATCTATGTCACTCCACAGATGGTTATTAAGCCGGTTACAACTTCCCGAAATCTTTTCACCAGGCCTGAGCAACGTTCTGGAGAGCGACTCTCTGCCAACTGAGAATAGGGACTATTATAAAGTAATTATTTTAGGACAGGTCCAAGGTCTACTCCTCCCCCCACTCCAGCCCCACCCGCCCCACACGCAGCATAGGTGTTTGTTTACTTTAAATATCCAGACCATCAAATTTGAAATTTAAAACTTCACCCAAACCATCAACATTCCTTTACTGCAGTGAACGTAACCCGTCTATCAATTCCAACCCGTCATGAGTAAAAACAAATCATCAATTCCCAATTTTCTACGAACAACCTGTATGCGTTTGCACAATCTGTGTGCCTCGGGAGCAAGGCTGCTGTACGAGCTTCCTGGGGACGACAGAGATCAGGGAACCCCAGCTCTGCCCAGCGCTTGCTGGTGAGACAGGTGCCCTCATCTGCCACGGGACATGGCCGGACGTCCAGCTGGATTACGGGCGGGGTCAGAATGGTCCACCTGGCCTTTTGTTGATACTGAGGTATCAAATCAACTCGCTGGCCACTCCTCGTGCAAAGCTGTCCCTCGCTGCACGCCTGAAGGAATGCCTGCTGAGACGGCCCCCTTGGATGAACAGCCCAGCTTGCCAAATGCACTCTGGGGCCAGGCAAGCGTGCTTTCGTGCACTAATAGATGCAAACGAGGCAGGGACGCATACAAGTCATCAGCCTCAGAAGGAGTAAGGAGCGCGATCGCTTTTCTTTCCTTCCCCACGAACGTTTGGGAGGGTTAAAATTGCAGCCATCGCGCACTGCTGTCCCTGGGCTGTATCAGTTACCGTTCCCACAGAAGCCAGCTACGCACTTCCTTGTGGGTGTATGTGTAAAACGACCATAACAAAACATTTTCTATTTCCTCATTTTGATTAAAAGGAAAGAAAAAAATGCTGAAGGGCACTGACACAGGTGACAGTGCAGTACTGTCATGCCTATCTGTGTACACGATTTATATTCTGTTTACGCCTAACGTTCGGGGGGAGAAATGCCAGGAGATCCGAAATCAAATTACATCAAGGAAGAGCCCATGCTGTGTGCTCTGGAGAGAGCGAGGCCTTGGAGGAATTTAAGGGACAGCAAAGTCACTTTAGGCCACTCAGGGAAAAATGACTGAGAAAAAGACATCGGAGCACAGAACATCCATGGAAACGAGCAGGACCCACTGGTAGAAAGCAGGGAAGTTGTGACGGGTCAAGCTGAGTCGGCCACACACTCCTGACGATGACAGCCTGGATCGACAGCCTGCCTCGGCAACAGGGACAGCTGGCTGCTGCAGGCACAGGATCGCGCGAAGAAGAGCTGACTGGCCCATCGGGGGGAAGGATCCTCAACTTCTGCTTCGGTGCGGCATGCTCTTCCTGACGCAGCTAATCGCACAGACAGGAAGAGCATCCTGTCACGTCCCGGGGAACAGAATTCGAATTGGGGACGTTGCGGAGAAGGCAACGTGGTGGAGGACACGGGCACTGCCCCCGAATCGGACCCTGGGTTCTGATTCTGGCTTTGCCATACGCTCACCACGTGGCCTAGAGGAACTAACTGCCTTAAACTAGCAGAGCCATCGTTCTCATCTGTCAGCTAAGGGCGCCTGTCCTCCCTTATCAGCAGAGTTCCTCAGTGGCCCGAATAAAACCACCTTTAGAAAAGCGATTATAAACCAGAAAGCGCGATTGAATGTTGAGCGTTATTTTATGTAAAATCACCCATCCCAAATCCTGTGAAACAAAACATCCTCACCATCCAGCCCAGAAAGGATAAACTATTATTATTATGTGATTCGAACGAGGTCACATACACCTCTAGTGTGGGACCAGCCCAAATGGGGGCGAAAGACGTATGTGTGTTGGGCTAGCGGAACCAACTTCAACGAGTTTTTCAAATTTTTCCCCATTGCTCCCCTAGAGGAATCGCGAGCGAGAGTGATCACCTCGCCAACCTCCCCCAGCCTTCTCTGGCACAGAAATCCGACACAGGCCACTTGGCCTGCCTGATTAGATAAGCTTTCTCAACGCTGAAAACCAAGTGCTTCTAATATTTCAAACCTGACTTCCACGAGGACTCGGGGGTGAAAGATGGAAATGAGTAAGCCGACCGAGTCGATCCTCCTTTTTGAAAGAGTTCTCCGGCTTTGATTGAAAACACAAAGTAATTTTTTTTTTTTTTACATGAAGAAACTGCTTCTGTGATGAGAGGTGCAAGATGCTGCAAACCAGCAGCAGACAAAAGGGCTTTAATTCACACTGTTAGTCCACAAAGTCGAGAATACCAGACCACAGCGCTTTCATGTGTGTTTGGGGTGATCCGTAACCTCGCCTTGGCAATGGAGCGGAGTCTAAAGGGAATCATTAAAAGAGACTGAAACAAGGAGGTCCAGGAACAAGTACTCCCAGCCTCCATCTTCCAAAGGGGGAATTACCGGGAGGCTAATGAGGTTCAAACTTTGCCCCCGCCCCCTGCATTGAGCGCCTACTTTGTGCACACGACCATATAGTTAAATACACTGTTTCCAGAATTTACAAATCATCCTGCGAGCGAGGCACCGCTGCTCCTCCTGTTACATAAATAGGGGAACTGAGACGAGGAGAGGCTGAGGGCCTGCCCAACAGATGGTGTCAGCTAAGACTCAGAGGCAGGGCGAGCTGGTTCCAAAGCTCGCCAGTTCTGCCAAACGCAGAGGGGAAGGGTATGGAAAAGCCTCTCCAAGCGACAGTCAGAAGCAGTCAGCCTTCACTGTCATGGATCTCTGTCGCCATCCTTAGTAGCCCTGGTCATTGTCCTCTTCACCAGTCCACGGGCGGCGGACACAACTCAGCCTAGGAGGAAGCCCGGGGTGTCTGGACGTCCCCACGTGCCCGAGCACACGCGTGTAGGACCGTATTTCCAAACAAAAGCGATTATCTGAGTTTATCCGGGGGCGCCAAGGGTTCTTCCTTCTCTCATCTATCAGTACAGACGACCATCGGCTTTCAGTAACGAAGGGGAGAACCAGGGAAAAGCTCACAGATAAGAAGAAACTCTAAAGTTGTCCCCATGCTTTTTTCTGTAATGAGATGCTGCACGCAGTCTATCCCCAAGTTCCCAGGCCAAGGCAGGTTAGTCCCGGGCGTCGTCGGTAACTGGCCTTGTCCATCACTCATATTTAGGAACCGGTTATGTCCATTAACCACGCGCTGAGGCATCTTTGGCATGTTACATGGTCTCTGTCATCTCTCCCCGATGCCACAATAAAAACGCAAGTGCAGGGACAAGGAGGAGCTACCTGCAGCTAACAAGGCTGGCACCCAAAGGGCTCTGGGTGGTCATTTTCAACCTTTCAAAATGATTTTTTATCGAAAAGAAAAATATTGCGCATTCATTCCTGTTCTTTACTAAAGAATTTCTCTCAGGATCAAGAAGTTAACAGGGAAAGAACTGCTGACCTCCTTTCCTTGCGTTATGACACACACAAACCCATTCTCTCCCCTTTTAAAAAGATGTGGAAAGAACTGCAGCTCCTCCGAGTGGGATCATTTCCATATCGTGCCAATGCTCATTCCGAGGTCAGACGTCAAGAAGGGTAAAACCTAAGTCAGTTCAGTACACAAAATATCATTAACTGCAAAGTGACCTGATCCGTGGGACGCCAGGGTTCCACCAAATAGACATAAGGGGTGCACGTGTGAGCTTTGGAGTCAGGTGACAGGGGTCCCCAAGGCTGCTGCATACCACCCACCTGCCGGGTGACCTGGATGACCACCCCCCAACCTTCCAGTGGTAGGAATCATAACACCTACTACTGTGAGGACTAAAGGAAAGGGGTGCTTCTGCCCCCAAGCATCTGCCACATAATAAACCCTCAGTATGTGGAAGCCACTGTTACTTCTCAAAAGCTCCAAGGGGACAGGGATTTTTGTCCGTCTTGTCCACTCTACTGGCAAGGAGACATGCCTTGGTCAAACCTCATGCAAACACTCCCAGCTCCTCCAAAGTGACATCCACATTTGTCTGCATCCACCACATTCGAATGCTGCCACCCTCCACGCATGCCTTCAGCAGCTTTTAGGGGAAAGATTTAAATTATCGGAAAATATTTTAAGTGTTTCAAGGATATGCGAGTTAACATATGCACCACTTACATTTTCTGTCAAGAGTGTGCTTACGCGTAATTATAAATATCTCTGACTACAGAAGGAAACCTTTCATAGCACACCCACAACCGAAAAACAAAGTCTTCGAAATAATTACAGAGGGAGGAGAAGGGAGTGGTAGGTAGAAGACAGTTTACCAAATCGGCAAAACGAAATTTGGAGTTTTGTCTTAAAAACAAAACAAAACAAAACAGAAAACCTGACAACCATTTGCTCAAGGCTGCC
Source organism: Cynopterus sphinx (assembly GCA_030015415.1). Lineage (NCBI taxonomy): Eukaryota > Metazoa > Chordata > Mammalia > Chiroptera > Pteropodidae > Cynopterus > Cynopterus sphinx. Next base: position 39,393,437 of record CM057392.1, read on the forward strand.
AGAACTTGAGGATAAGTAAACTGTCATGGGAAACAAATGTGAAAATGTGAAACTCTCTTCTGAGAAAGTAACTCCACCAGTTCTGGCTAATCCAATTCTGAATCACTCGTGAAACCAGCCCTGCCGGGTCGTCTTAACCACTACAAAAAGTCCAGAGGGACGGGCAGGGGCTCACAGGCAAGCAGTTGCTCTGCTGCCACCGATATGCTCCACATGGCCACCCTTCTCCCCTCCCTGGCCCACCGCACTCCCTCACGGTTCCCTTTTCACATCCCAAAATCAGAGGGTCAACAGATCGCTAGGCCGTTTGAGTAGTGAGTGCACAGGAACGATGGCTGGCCTGGGAAGCAGGAGCGAGGAGTCTGGCCTCAACCTTGACCTAGCTCTGGGCCGTCTGGCCGGCCACTCCACTCAGGGCTTCGGTTTCCTCATCTCCAAAACAAGGCCGGCCCACAGATCCCACATCTCCAGGCGCCCCTGAAGTCGTAAGAACAGACCCTGGGATATTTTTATTATTTCAAAACGGTTAATGGAGATAGTCCACGAAGTGCTATTGGGCTAATGGAAACACCACATATTTTGGCTTTAGGCTGGTGCTTCATGTGGTGACCGGATGGCACATGAAGATGTTTGTCACGTCACAGGAAACGGGGGAACAAAGTGTTGAACCCGACACCATCTTTCCAACTACACCTCAGAAAAATCAGTGTCTGTCCTCAACATAGCATCCGACCACAAATGTGTGGTTTGTAAACAACAGGGGGATGATTTCACGTCGATCAACGCAATTCACATGATTGACAAAATTTCCTTAAAGTGGAAGTACACCCATTAAGGGAACAGGCTCACTAAAATAGCCCTAAACATGTCTAGGGCCACCAGAAACCAGTGAACAATCGACACGCTGCAAAGGTGAAGCTTTCTCACCAAGGGTCCAGCCCACTCACCTACTTTTGACTCACGAAAAGTAAAAGCAACATAAGCCAGCCCACACGACACCATGAAACACCACCACCGGGAAAGACGACGCTTCACCGCACTCTTGGTAGGTGCCAGGCCCTGTACTGTGAACTTAACACCCACTCAGCCCTCCTAAGCAGCCTTGACAATCACAAGCCGCTATTATCCTCATTTTATAAATAACGAAATTAAGGCCTAAGGACTTAAGCAACTTGCCCGGGGACACTGGGCTGGTACCTTCAGACTTGTAAGTCTCCCCACACTCTCTCCCATCAGCTGACAACTCCCTCTCGAAGAGAAGTCTTCAGAAGCACAGACAGGACTGTCCCCACGCAGAGCCCTCAGGAGTCAGGCCACTGCTCCGGACTGTGGCCTGTGAAGGGCCTGAAGCTGTGGCCCGCGTGGGCTTAAGTACCCACCCTTAATGGGCCCCTCCTCCCAGCCCGACTTCCAGCTGCTTGTCCTGGTGAGAGAAAGCACCTGAGAGAAGGAAGGCAAGGGCCATTGGTCAACTGATGCTCACCCACCTCTCATTTATTCGGAAGATACAAGTGATTCCTAACGGCTGACCCCTACACATCCAAGGCACTGACTGACAGACTCATGAACTAACTTTTACACGTATTACGAAAACATGCATCTTCCGAATACCAGAATGAGCAAGGCTTATAGAGACAGACGTAGCTCTAAATCCCAACTCCGCCGTACTAATTGCATTCTCCTGAGCAGGGTACAGACCTCAGTTTCCCCACTTACCTCCTCCCCAACTCTCAGGCTTGCTGTGAGGTACAGCTGAGTGAACACACCCAAAGCATAGAGGCCCCAGAGCCAGGCAGAGGTTTGACTCTTGGCTCCGTCCCTCACTAACCACGAGATGCACCCCCACACCCAAAGCTATGGATCTAAGCTCCGACTTGCTAGTCTGTAATATTGGTAAATCCTGTCTGCCCCAAAGGGTAGCCATGTGAATTAAATGAGGAAATATATGTAAAACCCCTAGCAGAAGGACAGAGAATTCGACAAATGTTAAAAAAAAAAATTAAAAAATCAAAAAGCTGAGGGTTAAAAAGTCAAACCATGAGTTTAAGGCCCTGCTCTGTAGCTCATTATCTAGGGCTAACCAATGGCACACAAGCCAACAAACCCCTGGGAGGCTCAGTTCCCACCGAGGTTTTGTGACAGTGCAAGGAGGCAGTTGTGTAAGAACCGCCTATAAACTCTGCACTGCTGTGTAAATATTGTGGTTGTTTTACTTTATAAAAATAAGTTTTCTGTTCATCGTATTGACTGGTCCATCCAAATCCTATTTTCATCTTTAAAATGGAAAAACTGAGCCAGAGCAATGTTAAGCCTAGAGGGAAGGTTGATGGCTCCAAAAGTAAGACAGAGAAAAGGTCTGGGCCAAAATGGATTCGGACCATGACGAGGCAGAAAGTGAATAAGCCCTCGAGAAGAAAGACGAGAACAAACACCCATCCACCTGTTTTTAATCAGCAGCTTCCCTTGCCGATCAAGCACCTCGCTGCTCAGGGTAGGCATAAGAATTTTTTAATTTCCTCCCAGAAACAGTATTAGACTTAGGGGCAGGAAAGAGCTTTGCTCTCAAATCTCTCTTCTCATCCATAAAGTAATTTTGTGGACGGGGCACAGAAACAAAGACCAGTGGGTACACACTGGAATCTCGCTCTAACTGGCATTCCCGGAGCTACACCTTACCAAAAAACCTCAGTTTTTCAGAGAGGTTTCCTTCTTTGGTTGGTCAGAGTGTCCTTGTGCCCCAGGTCTCCTCAAGCTAAATATGGTAATAGCTGGCAAACGCCCAGCCCAGTAAATTCCAGCAATGCTTAAGACAGCATTCATATTGCCTGAAATTGCTCCGAATCAAACACTTGAGGCCTGCAGGGCTCTCTGCACAGAGCAGTTCAGCTGGGGCTCGGAATGTCGAAAGCAGCGGGGTGCCTTAGGAACACACGAACTTGGGGCGGGGGAAGCAGTCTCTTCTTTATTGCGACATTCTTCCCAGCGACACAGATATCCTGCCCACTGAGCACACAGCCCGGCACCAGAGCAGGAGGAGGCTGCAAGGGAGATGGAAGGAACAGGTGGTGCCCGTGGGGTGTCCAAACAATAGGCTGATTCCGTCAGTTCTGTCCCACAGCTAATCGATTTGGTGAGGGCCGAGGAGAGGGAATCTCAGTCATTTGCTGTCTGACCCGCTGACTGGCTAGAGCACCGCACAATAATCAATTAGGTCAAAGTGTCAGATTTAGCAGAGCATTGGTCCCGCCTTTCCAGGATGGCACCTACGTCCACAATCTTGGCTATCTCGGAAGACAGGACAGAAGCAGATTACTCTACACCCACCCAAAATCGCACACTGGGTTCCAGAATACACTGTTTTCCTCCCCTATCTTTTTATCAAGTATTAAAGTAAATGTACGTTTCCTGGGCACGTTGACAGCCTGTTCAGTTCTGATGCAATCAGAGTAGAATTCTTCAGTAGCTACAGAAAATGCCAGTTAACAAATACACAGAAACTGACATTAGAAATTGAAGGATAAAAAATTTAACCTATCAAGCAAATAACTGGTATATCAATATTGGTCGCGACTTGATATTACGTAGTTTTCCCTGACAATGTTATGCCATGTTTAAGACGGACAACAAACTAATACACTTAATATCTAAAGAGCTTTTTCCGATCAGTAACCAAAAAATACCTTGATGGGTATACAAAACAGTTCACCAAAATAAACAAAAAGGCAATACAAATGGAAGGCCACACGAATGGCCACTGACCACATGGAAAAACATTCGCCATCACTGTCATCAGAGAGGCAAATTAAGATGAAGTAGCATTTACCTCTTATCGAATTGGCAAATACTTTTAAAAAGAAAGACTAGTTGTTGATGATGGTTGGGAACACTGACAGCCTCATATTCTGCTGATGGAGTATTTAACTCGAACGATCATATGAAAGGGAATTGTGCAGCGGGTATCAAAAGCCACAGGAAGGTCCACACTCTTTGATCCAATAGTTTGACTTCTGGGAGTTTATGTTAAGGAAATGCATATTCTTACCAAGAGTTATATACAAGAACATTTATCACAGCATTATGTATAATTATAAAAGTTGGAAACTAAAATTTCAATTTAAAAAATTCTTAAGATAGAACAGCATGCAGCCTTTAAAACCACTTTCTTAAAGATTATTTTATAAATGTGGGAAAAGGTTGAGAATATTTTAAGTGATGCAGAAGCAGATAACAAAACTATATATACACTGAAAATCTCGATTACTATAAAATCAGGAAAAAAAAACTCTGAAATGTACCAAAACATTAACCATGGTTTTGGACGGAGGTGATGAGATGATCAGAATTTTTAATTTTCTCTTATGTTTTCCCGTTGTTGTTTTTTTTAAATCCTGTTTCTCAATTTTTAAAAATCTCTTTCTCTGACATAGTCATTTCTCTTCTGGAAAAACTATGGAGGAAAATGTCTTTCTGTCCAAAGACGGTGTCATTTATATACCAAACCAAAGAGACCAATCAAAACATAGCCAACCCATTGATTAGGTTATTTCTTTAAACCTGACAATTCAATTCATGAAACAATGTTAGAAAATAAGAAAAATGTTTAGAACTATCAAAGAAAAGCAGAACAGAAAAGTGTACACGTGTTATGAATCGACAGCTTTAAAACTAGGGTGAAAGCAACACGGAAAGATGTACACCAAAGCATGAACAGTGGAGGGATTGGGCGTATTTCTCTTACACATCTCTTGATTTTCCAAACATCTTAACTACTTTTAAATGTAATCACTTTGCAAATAACCACCCCCCCAATCTTGTAAAGGTTCCAGAGAAAATTAACAAAGTATAAACATGAGTTAATTACATGTAAACATAAGAAATAATTCTGTTGCTATGTAAACCCACCTTAAAATGCTACGTTTGTTTTCCGTGACACCCGTTTTCCTTAAATCTCGTAGATACTGTGTGTCACAGAAGCCTAAATAGATCGGCACTTACTTTAAACAGTAACATAATACCAAAACTAATGATCCGCAGGATACGTTTTTTCTCTAAAAATAGTTGTAAAGATGCTTTAAATGTTGGTAGAAAATAAATGTCCTCGATGCTTCCAGTTAAAGAAGATCTAGCAAATAAATAAAGGCTCACCATAAAGCAAAGCAATAAAATTTAATAATCAAAATGTACACGTCCTCAAACTTCGAGGAGTCTTGACACTTTCTAGACAAAAGCCACGTGAAAGCAGAGAAAGAAGCAGAAGTCTCTGCACCTTGCCACGTTGGCCTTTGGAGAGGTTGACCCAGCACGACCCAGTGTTCTCACTGTTCTCCTTCAGACCCTCAGCAGACTGCCTTAGTGAGTAAACCCGATTCGATTACTCTCATTTGAATGCCGAGTAGGTTCACCAACACAGCAGCCTCTCCCTGTCAGGTGCTCGTTAAAATGGGCTATTTCGTCTTCAAGTTCAAGGCGTAAACGCTTTCCAGAATCTCCTCACCGAAGCAGGTGAGAGCAAGCAGAGATGAATAAGCAGCATCCGACAACTTAAAAATGCACCTGCCTCCGAACAAGGCAGTAGTGCACTTGGGAATGTAGCCGGCTTCTGGACACCTTATTCAGCAAGCCAAACTGCACTTGAAAGGGATGCTACCTGGTTACCAGACAACATATTACGGAGACAATCTCTGACTCCAATCAAAATAGATCGCCATGTTGTCCCGACCTCACGAAGTGCACACATGCTTTCTTCATGTGAATAAACACACATGAGGGTGGGATTGCTGCTCTTAGTCCAGAAACAGGTTCTGCAACACCCACAGAGCCAACCTGCCTTGTGAGACAATGAGTCTGTCTTGGCGCGGTGTTTGGCTGATGTATTCAGAGCGCCAGGCCGGGGCCCAGCTGCCAACATCCTGCAAAAGGAACCGAGTTGAAGACCAGAGACTGCCCCGGGCGGGCCGCTGGGGAGGTGGGGCAGGCCCATGGGAAGAGAGACCCAGGCCCCTCGATGTCTGGCTGGAAGGAAGACCAAGGTCATGGGAGCTGGGCCCAGGTGACTGGCCTGCAGTTCCAACAGTGCCAAGGGACAACAAAGTGACCCCGACCACCACTACCAAGAGTTTGCGCAATCGCATCTAGAAAAGGCCAACCTATGAAGAGCTGGTAGAGCAGGGTTTTGCCAAGACAAGTACAAGAGGGTGAGGGAGATGTTAGCATGATTAATCAATGCCACCTAAGACAGCGACTCTGGGTGTGCCCATACCACACCTCAGTCATTGCCTGGCTGTGACAAGAAGTTCCTTCAGCTCCTGCCACTGAGAACTAGATCTCCTCGAGAAGATACTTCCACCTTAACTTGTCCTAGATCAGGCTTGGCATCCAGGGCCGAGAACACAGCCCAGCCCTCTCTCTCGCCACAAACCCACTAAGAGGCATAATAGACACCACAACATGTGCCAAATTTATATTTACATCCCCACCAGACAAAGGGGTCTTTGTCTTTCCCCCAAGTTGAGTTCTGATACTTCTAAATTACAGCAGAGAAAGAGAACAGCAGACAAGCCCAGCAGGGGTGAGGTGGGGGTCGCTGGCCCCGGTGGACCCAGAGTTTACACCCCCACACTCCCAGCTTTCAGTCTCCCTGACTGCGGAAACTGCTGTTAGGGAGTCTAGATAAGTAACTAAATGACGGCACTTCATATTCCTAATCGCGCGTCCATCCGTCTTGGCTCCATGATGACGTCAGCCTCCTGGGGGCAGGACCCTCTCTTCTGCTTGGTTGGTGATTCCCACACATCTGGAAGAATGGAGTCCCCTATCCTCCCTACCACATGATGCTAAGGAAAACACACAAATTAAGGATGAAAACACAGCACAGGCCTCCCTAACATACCACTGAGAGAGCAGAGCTGCAAAGATCATAAATCTTAAGAGCCAATAGCTTGGGCGCCTACCACACAGGGAAATAAGCTGACAAAATAACTGCTTCACCTTTTTCACTCCAACCTATGGCTTTGAGCGTCCCCTCTTCTTTTTATGGTCATGACGTATTTCGTGCCACACAGCTGCTATTCCCTCAAGAAGCAGAGGCGGCCAGAAAGAACAGATCTATGGCAGGCCGACCAATAAGCATCTGTTCTGCTCAAAAGGTCCTTGATTCTGCCTTGATTCCCTTTTTCATTCCATTTGCCATGGCAGCCCAGATACCCCCAGAGCAGGACCGCCTGAAATGAGTGACTTTTCTGCCTTTTCACGCTGACATGCAGAAGGAAACCCCAGCATGAGATGTGTGTTCGTAGGTTAACAGAGCAGACACCCTCTAGGCAGCATCATTCCCAAGAGCCGAGGACAGAATTACTCAAGGGACACCAAAGAGACTGTGACCCGCCTATGTATTCCGGCATCTCGTGTAATATGCTGATGGAGGCATAAGCGGGCCTCCCCCAACATGACAGACACAGCAGTCCTAAGACTTCAGATAGTTTGCAGATTATTTTTTTAAAGACAGAACGAGCAATGTCACCAGCCTTATGGAGGTACCCAAGCAGCTTCCTTCTCCCTCGTGAGCGAGGCATTCAGCAAGCAGCAGACATCTGCAAGGGGGAGAAGCGACCACAGGACCCAGCGAAAGCACCCACATCTCCACTATCCAAGAACAAACAAACAAAAACTAAACAAACAAAAAAACCTTGGCTCCCCCAGATTCCCTCTGCAGTGATTCCAAAACTCCCGATATAAGAATTACCTGGCTATGTCTTAAATACAGAAGTTCTCCGACACGACTCCAGCGCCACTGAAGCGGAACCCCCAGAATGCTCCCGATGGGGTCATCTTCGTGCTCCCCACCGGGTTTCACGCCTTTTATGGGGGGGGCAGGTGTCAGTTCAGTAAAGGGTACCCCTTATGGATCCTGGTGTCACCCACCCAGGGCTCATGACTTTATGAGGCAAACTCCTGAGAAGATGTCAATGGGGGCAAGTCGCAGGAAAACAGTTGGCGGCAGAACATAGGCAGCTCTTTTTACGAATGGAGCTGTCTAAACACAGACCAATCTGCCTCCGGCGGCAAGGGACAGTCTGTACAAGAGGTGTGCACCTCTTGACCAGGATGTTGCTGTGGGAAGCGCATCCAGCACGGGGTGGTAGAAAGACTAGATGAATTTTAAAGTTCCTGCCAACAGGTAAGTCAACAAAGAGGCAAATTTCAGCTACCCATTAATTAATAAAAAGAGGTAGCATAAAAGTCTATAGGTGGGGTCAGCTTGCAACTGATCCTTTCTCTTCAAAGGAGAAAGGAGCATAAAGACACACCCCTGACTCACCATCAGCCTCTCCTCCAAAATGTCCCAAAGGTGGAAAGGACAGAGCAGGAGTCACAGGTGCTGTGACCACGATCTGCTGCTTGGCTGACTCTGCACGTTGGCCATGTGCCAGACAAGTTTTGTCAGCCAGAGAAGAAATGTGTGTGACACAGTTCCTGCCCACAAAGAACACATCTCGTTGCAGAGATAGCTCACAGATGGTTCTCTCAAAAATGTATGTATCGTGTCTCACCTTCAGAGTTCTTGTCAGTGGTAGTGGTTGTCAGGGAACTTTATTGATGGGGGGAAAAAAAAACAAATAAACTTTACTAAACGTACATATCCTCTTAGTCCAGTACAAGTTTGCAATATCCAGCTCACGATAAAAAAAAAGTCTCAGAAAATCATCTAAACAAATATAAACTAAGTTAACTTTAATTTAAAAAATAATTACACTACTCCAACAGTTCCAAAAATGACCAAATTGCAATAAGGCGTGGCAACTCTGAACAAAATAATAGAAATTGCTGGCCCAATAATATAGGAATACAGAAAGCAGCAGAAGCAACTCTAGTGAGAGGTGGGGGGTAGGTGCCAGGGCCTCTGAGGCTAAATTCCAAAGTCAAAGTGACCTTTATGAATTGCAGAAGTGATCAGAGAGAGAGAAACCACCCCCACCACACATACACACAGAGAAAGAGAAAAATTCAAAATAGCAGGTTTATATAAAACACCTAGGGAAGGGAAAAATCTGATTTTTCCCCAAATGTAAGGTAAGCAATGACCCTTACAAATCTTTTTTTTTTAACTGTCTTAAAGTACCATAGTAGTTAGTGCAAAATAAGATTATAACTAAAAGTAATTGCTCAAGTAAACAAATATTCATCGATATCCTACTATAGGCCTAGGTACTGTGCTAGGAGGTACCAGATTAGGGGTAGGAGCACTAGAATGAACACATAAATGAAAAGACATAATTTTTTTTCCTCGAGAAGCAGACATTAATAGTAAGCACTTGAGGGTGTTTTCAGTGTGTTTGTGAAAATGAGCTCATCTGGACAGGAATGGAAGTCGTGTGGAGAGGGGATATGGCCCTGGACTGAGAAGGACTAGAAGAGAGAGATTCTGGTCTCAACTCTGTCATTGGCTCAGGGGCTATGGACAAAGCACCTGAGCAAACAGAGGACCAAAACAGTACCCCTCCCACAAGATCACAAAACTAATGAACACCAGGCCTGGAAGAAAATTCTGGTCTTCTGACTCCTAGTCCAGTAATCTTTCCGAAACATTATACATATGGTAAACCAATAGAGAGGAAAGTAGAAGAGGAGAAAACCTTTTGATTTCAAGTCATTTGGAGAGAAAGGAAAGAAAGGAGAAGCAGGAGAGGATGGGAGGAAAATGAAAGGGTTCAAGTTGTGACATCAATTAGAGATGCCAAAAAAAGGAAGTACTTAAAGAGGAGAGTAAACATAATATCTAGACAGTGTAAGATCTCTTATATTCTCATCCGAATCACGGCTTGGAATGTTTTACTCCAAAACCACTGAGGACAAATAGATAGAAGATCCAAAATTGTGCATATGAAGCTTGAAGAGATCATGGAGGTTGAGGCATTTATAATACAAATCAAATATGTAAAGACAGTGGGATGCACTGTGCCCAGACGAACAAGAAGAAACAGCATTATACTCTATAGCGTTTATGTTTAACAGAGGGTTAAACACTGGAATAGCTCATAAGGTGAAGTTCATGCTGGAAATTATTAAAATTAAAGAGGAAAGATCCCACATACACACCTGAAGGCAGAGTAACAAACTGTCAGTGAGTTCCAACCAAGTAACTGAATCAGGATCACCTGTCAACCTTGACAAACACAGATTCTCGAACCTACTGTATTAGAATCCTTGGGTGTTGAGTCCAAGAACCGCCCCCAGCTGATTTCAAGGCAGCCAGGACACTAGGAATGGCAGCAGAGAGTGGGAACTAGATCAATGCAAATTTTGTGGGCAAAACAGAATTTCTGTGGGTATGATATTTTTAAAAGGTATTGTAAGGCTGCCCTGAAGCATCCAAGCATATCCCACTGAATTTAAACATTTTCTAAAGGTCCTGAAGTCAGCAACTACAACTCAGTGAACCAGAAGTTACTCCTCCATGCCATAAGAAGTCTTCCACAGAAGAGGCAGTAGAGTGGGAATGGTGCAGATGCCAAGGAGATGTGGGTAAATATTTTCAAAACTCAAAACATCAAAAAAAACAGGAGACTAGAAATAATTGCTCTCCTTCCTACACCCCCCCCCCCAAAAAAAAGGAATAATAATATAGAAAGAACAAAAAGAAAGAGAAAGGAAAATAGTTTGGGATAAATTTAAACTCCAACTAGAAAAAAAAAATTACTGATTTCTTTTTTAAAAGCAAGAAGAATGAGGCTGAGAAATTATCAGGCAGACAGCAAAACCCGGGAGTCACTTCACATTGCAAAGCAAAAGAAAACAAGGAGAAAGGGGTGGTCTATGATAGCTGTTTAGACAGAAAGATGGGTTGACAGCTCTTTGCCTTAGGAACTCAGTGATGTTTAAATTAACAACGGGCCACAAGCCAAATACAGACAGGAGCACTCGCAAGCTTGGAAGGGTATGTAACAACTGGTACTTCGGCAAAACACAATGATAGTAGAAGGGTAAGAAGATGCAAGAAGGCTTCACTGCCAGACTCCAAAAAGATTTAAGATTTGTTCAGAGACACAGGTTTTTTAATCTCTTCTGTTGCAGTTTGGCATCTGAAGAACACCTGCCTAAAGATCAAAATAACTAAATCTCATCCTTTGAGCTAACACTCAGTCTGTCCACCTAAAAGCTACCTCGCAACAGCAATATGTCATCAGCGCAGAAGAGGCCATCCTCCTACATACTGACTGAGGCCCTAGAATGAGCCCTGTGAGGCAGGGCTTCTACTTCTGACTTCGGTGTTACCGTTTAACATGTAAATTTTGCAAATCTCTGCAATCAGATTCCTTATGCCCCCCAACTCTCTAAAGTAGATGATTTCTTTAGTTCTGTTCCACAGGCGAAGAGACCACGAATCACGAAGATGAAGTTATTTACTAAAACAAGTTAATGGCTGACCACGACTGTGACCCTCAGACTAGCCCCTGGTTTGTACTCCTCTCCGTTCTAATCCAGGCTGATGCTAAAGTGTTTCTCGCGAAGAAAAAGGCAAAGCAAAAACACCACTGTCTGCTTTGCTGCATGCATCTGCAACGCCGGCTTTGGTTCACGGTCACACAGCCCCTGGTCCACTTCTGAAACTCTTAGGGACCTAGAGGTGTATGGAACGTGAACTTTCCCAGAAGGATCTGGTCGGTGCTGAACAGCCCAGCATTGTGATAAATAACCTTGCTCTCCTTTAAACATCTGTGGTTGGCATGTTGACTGCCTGTTAACAATGAACAAAGGGGAAACTTTTCTGAAGTTCATCATCTTCTTAACCTTTGCAAAGAGACACAGCTCTTGTACCAGTCTTTTTTGTTTTTTCAGGGGGGGCTCTGGGGGGAGTCAAGGTAAAATAGATTAGGCTAGAAAAAGAAGGGGCTCCTTTCTGTTCAACAAACGCACACAAGCCCTCATCCCACTGGCAGCAGAGTTCGGGGAAAATAAAACAGGGCCCTGCCCCGAAAGGGCTTTTTCTAAACAACTTTTGACGCCATGGGTTCGATATACGGCCTCTTAACTAATCCGATTAGCAGGGAATTCCGTTCCCATTTTATTGGTGAGTTCACGGAGTCGAGCTGGATTGGAACCCAGGATTCCGGAGCCCAAGCTCTTTCCACCCCGCAGTCTAAAGGAATCTGGAATCCGAGATGGTGGGTGGGATGGGTGAGGGAGGATTGGATTTCCTTTCCTCACTCCAACCGTGTCGGGACAGACGGGCCGCCGACATCCAACCAGCGAGAGGCGTCCGAAGGCAGCGCTTTGAATTCACGGCCCCACTTTTCCTCACCCGCCCGGCCCCACCCCCAACCTGCCAAAAGAGCAGCAGCAGCGGCAGCTCGTGCCGCCAGGTCGCTCGGAGGAGCTGGTGATCGTCACACCACATTCCTGGGCTGGACACCGACCGGACTCGGCGCCCGGGGCCCGCGCCGGGACGGCGCAGCAGCGGTTGGGATGTTTGAATCATGTGCCCCACAGGGCACCCCCCACCCCCGGGCTCCCCGCTGCTCCGGCAAGGGCCCGAGCCCCGCACGGCGGCTTCCCCGGGACCAGGGACCCGGAGCGTCCGCCCGGGGCGCACCCCAGAGCCTGGGTGCCCCGAACCGACCCCACCCTCCGGGCGGCGCGGTTCCCCCCGGGCAGGGCTGCGCCTGGGTGCGAGGCGCAGGGAGAGGAGCCGCGAGGTCCTGGCCCCCCCCCGGCCCCCAGGGCGCCCGCGCCGGCAGCCAGCGGGGTCCCTCGGCTCAGCCCCCTGTGGAGCGCGGCCCGGCCCGGCCCGGCTCCCCCCGCGCCCCCCGAGGCGCGGAGCCCACAGGGCGGCCCGGCCCGACGCCCCGAACTCCGGGGCTCGGGGAGGAGCGGGGGGGGGCACGCCCGGGGAGGGGCCCCCAAACTTTCGGGAACCGAGTGGCCGCAGGGACCGCGGGCGGCCGAGCCCGGCCCTCCCTCGGGGGGCAGCGGGGAGTGGGGGGGACCGGGGAGTGGAGGGACCGGGGGGAGGGGGGGACCGGAGGGTGGGGGTGGGGGCTCCCGCCCGCACTCACCGCGCGCGGGGCCCGCGCCGCACGCCCACAGCGCCAGCAGCGCCCAGAGCCGCGCCGGGCGCGGGCCGGGCATCCTCTCGGTCGCCTCCTCGGCCGCCGCCGCCGCCCGGGCCGATCCGCATGGGGCGGGGGCCCGCCCGGGAGCCCCCGCTGCGCCTCGCCCCGCTGGGCTGCCCGCTCGGCGCCGCGCTGCGCCCGGGGCCCGGGCTTTCTCCGCCGCCGCCGCCGCCGCCGCCGCTCGCGCTCGCCCCGGCCCGGCCGCCGCCCGGACTTCGCCGCAACTTTGCCGGCCGCGCCGCGGCCTCGTGTGTCCTTCCGCCTCGGGCCCCGCCCCCGCTGGCCCCGCCCACTGGAGGCCCCGCCCTGGGCCCCGCCCCGCGCGCGCGGCCCCGCCCCCGGCCCAGGGGCTTCCCGCAGGAAGAAGCGCCGGCCGCGCCGCGCGCGGAGGGATCCGCGGCGAGTCCCGCGCCCCCCGCGCCCCCCACCCCCTTCCAGCGTCCCCCCCACCCCGGCGACTCCCCCAGCATCCCCCCACCCCACCCCGGCGCCCCTGCCCCCCCCAGCATCCCCTCCACCCCGGCGACTCCCCCAGCATCCCCCCACCCCACCCCGGCGCCCCTGCTCCCCCAGCATCCTCCCCACCCCGGCGACTCCCCCAGCATCCCCCCACCCACCCCGGCGCCCCTGCCCCCCAGCATCCCCCCACCCCGGCGACTCCCCAGCATCCCCCGCCCCCACCCCGGCGCCCCTGCCCCCCAGCATCCCCCCCAACCCGGCGACTCCCCCAGCATCCCCCCACCCCACCCCGGCGCCCCTACCCCCCCCAGCATCCCCCCCACCCCGGCGACTCCCCAGCATCCCCCCACCTCACCCCCCGTTTCCCCTTCCAGCATTCCCCCACCCTACCCCGGTGCCCCTGCCCCCAGCATTCCCCCCACCCCAGCGACTCCCCCAGCATTCCCCCCCACCCCACCCCGCGCCCCAGCGCCTCGGGGGCCCGGCCCCCGCCCGACGGCGTGGGCGTCGGGTCGCGGGGCTCCAGGCACCAGGGTCCCCGGGACCGGGACTCGCAGGGAGAGACAGGGCTGGCCCCGCGCACCCCCGACCCTGGCCGCAGGACGGCCGTGGGCACCGGGAATGCAGGCAAAGGGGGGCCAAGGCGCCGAGGCCCATTGGAAGCGAACGGAGCCGTCGAGGGGGGCGTGCTGCGCCATTCGTTCATTCATTCGTTCAGGCACGCGGTCATTCATTCCTTCGCTGGGGAAATGTCCCTCAGGCGCCGTTGGCCATGCTCGGCTCGATGGAATGGGATCAAAGACGCGTGATGCCCAAGCGGCTTGGCTGCTGCGGGTTGAGGGTGTCGGGGCAGACTGCCCTGGGGAGACGAATGAGAGCGGGGTCCCAAAAGGTTAGCGAAGTGTGTAAGGACAGGTAGGTCCGCTAAGGATGCTCATCGTAACACGGCAACGGCCAAAAAGTGGAAACGACCTAAGGCCACCCACAGAGGCGTGGATGGACAATTTAGAGTACGGTATATTCAGAAAACAAAGTGCAGTACAGCGGCTGAAAGGTTATATTCATGTACGTCGATGGAAATAAGTTTTAAAAATAAAACGAGAGTGAAAAAACTAATTGTACAGGGAGATACAAAGTATATCATTTATAGCATTCCACAGTGTATACAGCATAAGATAAAACCAGAACAGTGGTGACTTCCAGGGCAGGAGAATGGGGGATGTGATGAGGGCCGTGCACTAGTGGGCTTGCTCTTTGTAAGAAAAGAGCTGAAATAAACACACGAAAAGTCTGTGTGCACATGGCATTCCAGGGGAGTAGTCAAGGAGGGTCAGGGGGTTGGGACCAGACAACACAGGACCTTGAATGGCAAGCTGAAAAGGAGGGAGGGGTGGGGAGGGAGGGCGTAGTTATCTCTCAGGTCATAGAGAACTATTGAAGGGTCTTTTGGAACAGGAGTGAGACCTGATGGAAAGGGAGGGTGCTCTGATAATCTTGTGCAAAGCTGTCAGGAACAAAAGGTGAACTGGAGTCCAAGGGCCACTAGGGAGTTTGTGAAAGAGTCCAGGCAGGCCCGGGGTGACGAAGGCCTGAGCTAATGAGGTGGATGTCAAAATGGAAAGGAAGGGATGGATCTGAGGCACTCTGGGGAGAAAAAAAAAAAAACAGATGGGGGAGGGGCAGCCCTATGTGACTAATTGGACGTCGGGGTTCACTGTCCTGTTAGGAAGGAAACTCCTACACACAGGGCCTCTGCCTGGCTCCTGCGGGATAAAACCCAGACTTCTAAAGATGATAAACACAAGGCCCTGACTTCACTGGGCCCCTCTCTGTCCGCTCTGCCCCGTTGTGAACTTTGCACAATAACAGTATTGAATGACTTGCGATTCCCCCAAACATGTCTTCTTGTTTCAGTCTCTGTACCTTCTGTTGCCTTGACTTGGAATGTCTCTTGTCGTCCCCCTCCCTCCTCCTCTCGGTGGACTTAGAATCATTCAGCCTTCAGTCCCGAGAAGGCTTTGCAGACACTGTAACGAATTCCTGCCCCTCACAGTCCCTCCACTGTCCCGCTTCTTTATCTTACGCTGATATCTATTTGTCACACAGGACCCTTTGTATTTTTATCATTTCAACTGGATTAGGAGGTCCTTATGGGCAAGGACCAGGGCCTTATTCCCTCCCAGAGTCTATCTCTTAATAGATGCTGCACCAGGATGTAAAACAACACGAAATAAGTACAAGGCAGTATGATCATAGGCCTATGAAGTTCCAAGCCGGATTTCAATAAGCACTTTACAAAAGATAACCAAGTGCCATTATTGAAAGTAGTCACCTTGGGATGCTAGAAACTGTTTTGAAAAATAACATAATCTAACTGTTTTTGGAATTTCCCTTGTGCAAATATGTTCAGAGAAGATAATAACAGTACATTTTAGTTGCTGACTGATAGAGTTACCAGCTTGGGCATTCTCTCTACTCACTAAATATAGTTCATAGTGACCCAGCTGCATGTGAATTTTAAAAATCACCTGCAAAGATTAAATTTGTCACTACTAAAATATATTTGGAAGAATGTAAGCAGAATCATCCCCAAACAGCAGCTCCAGAAGTTTCTGTGGCTATGACATAATTATGATAATAGGTATGCAACTTTCTCAAGGTGACTGTCTTAAGAAAAGTGATTATGATGTTTACATATGACTTTCGTTGGACTTATTATAATGTTAAACTTACTGCATACATTTTCACGAGGAAAGGAAGAATACAGAATGAATGTTATGAATGGAAGTAGAAGGCTATGAGGTGTTTTTAAAGACATGTTTTGAAGAAAGCTATGGATATAAATTGGTTTAAAAAGTTTGGGGGGGGGGTTGGAGACCTGAAAATCAAAGAAAGAAACTGGAATTGGCAAAGACTGAGAGATGAGAACAAGTAAGTCCAACCCATCAACTGACATTTGGATGAATATTTACTGTTGGCCAGATCCTGCGAGAAGAGTAGAGAGATAAGGAGACACAAGTGACACACAAGTAAGACCCAGTGTGACAGCTGGGAGACTATGAGTCCTGTCCCAGCCCAGGGGCAGTCAGGGAGGGCTTCCAGGAAGACCTCAATAGCTGGACTAAGAATTAAAGGACCAAAAGATTAATTGGGTAAAAAGGAAGAGGACATTTCTCATGTTTAGTGGTCTAAGCTCTTCAAGCATAGAGGCAGGTGAACAAGCATAGAGACCAGAGCCTGTTCCCTAAGGAATAGAGAAGGTAAGGACTAAGGCAGGGGCTCTGGGAATGCAGAAAAGATGGGCATTGGCTCTTAAGACTATTATTATTCACTGAGACAAAAGGTTTATTATCAAGGCATCAGCAAAGAAAGTCCTCGGTATCTTGAGGTGCGATGAGCTATTCTGGATGTAGGAGAAGGAAAAGGAGCTTTGGTAGATTAGATAAGCAGGTAAGTAAAGAGACGGACGTGGCTGGAGAAAGGAGGACTGAGAGCAGCGGCTGTTGACTGCTTCAGGAGAGAACTGGGAGAAACCCGCTGATTTAAAGGATGGCATTGCCTGAAATACGTGGGCCTCTCCCAAGGCTAAGCCTAGATCCCACTGTGAGCAGTTAGGTGACGATTCCCCTGATCCCTATTGGAAGCCTGGAGGTCTCGTCGTGGTGTCTCAGGACGGGAGTAGCAGCTGAGGATATGAAATGCCAGGTCTGCCCGGAGATGTCAGCCCCAAAGTTTAATTGCTCAGCCGGACAGGGGCATGGTCTTCCCTGATGCTTCCAGGCAGAGATAATTCTACTTCATAGGAGACATCGGCAGGAAAACATCCAGGTGATCCCACAACAAATCACAGCTATCACTATTCCTTAAAGTGCCACAGCTCCACTGATGCAAAGAAAAATGGGATCTCACGAGAAATGGGATCTCATTTTTTTTCATTGACCTGAAAAAACATCTCAGTCTCCAAGCTCACGTTAAAATCTATAGACCATCAGTAACAGGAAGACATGAGTAGAGGCCACCACTAGTTCTCAATTTTCGTCAAAACTGAAAACGTGCATATATGTCTCTACTAATTAAAACTCACGGTAAAATTGCCTCCAAAATAAATGCAGAATTGGCATTTATTAGTTCTCATGTCTGTTCTCCCAGACCTAATAGACTGTAAAACTTCTCAAGGGCAAAGGTCCTATGTTATTTGTCTATTTTGCCCCAGTTCCTTTACGTAGTTAGTGCACATATGGGCTCAATAATGTATGTTTCAAGTAAATGCTGAAGGAGGAGCATATAAATCCATATGGAGAGAGATGCGAGAGTGACAGAAAGCGCCTGTGTTCTGGAGAATCCCGGACCGAGTCAGTTCAACACGATAGCTGTCGCTGAAGAGGTTCAGGGGTGCACATCCAGCACAGGCCGAGCTACTCCACACATCTTGGCTTGTAACCCAGGACCTCAGCAATGTGTGATGAAGGGTTTGTGGAGACAGGAATTAAAAGGAAGGTCTCTTTGCAAAATAATAGCCTTGCCTTCGTGCACTGCTTTGGGCTTTCCAAAAGACAGGTGAGCATCTTATCTCATTTGATTCTCAAAGGATCGTGGGAAATAGCCAAGCCAGTCACTCTTATTCCCATTTCACAGATGAGGAAACTTAGATGGAGTTTCAGCATCTTGCCTGAGGTTAAATATGTAGTTAGTGGCAGCTGAGACGAACCCCCACCGTTTCTGCTTCTGATTAAGTTTCATTCCTCTTTTTTTTTTTTCCCCTGCAACAGCATGAGGTACATTTGAGGCAATTTTTAGTGCAGGGACCTCTGGACAAAGGTCCACCAGCTTCTTATCACCTGCTTACTGGTACAGAACAAGCTGGCCCGCTGTAGTTAGGAAGCCTAAGCAAGCAAATGAATTCTTAGATTTAAAAGCAGTTTTTGAGAGTTTAACCCTTGCAAAGCACGTCCTTGACTCTGTGGCAAGAGAGACATGAACCAGCCCCAGCCCCTAGTCCCTGGAGATCACGTGGCATTGAGGAGGGTAGGGACAACACACTAACAATATAACTAAGCAGAGAGATAAAGCACAGGGCGGTGGGAAAGTAGAGAACGTTGTGAGTAATTCTAAGGCCACTTTCATTTTGTCTGGTCCCCAGCCCGCAAGACATGAATGAACCGAGATGGCCTATACTACTGGGCTGCAAGCAGCGTAAACACAGAAGCCATCTCTTATTCATGTTTGTAAACCCCGCAGTAGCTGGCTCTTTCCCTTGCACAGAGCGGAGAGTAAGTGCACATCCTGAGAGGGCCACCAGGTTCAGTCAGAGGACAAGTGCCAAAAGGCAGGCGTCAGTTTCAAGATCCAAACTAGCTCTGAGAATTAGGAACCAGTCAGACACCTCTGTCTCTGCTCTGACTAAGGGTAAAAGTAACATACGAAATTGTAATGTGGACTTCTTGACATAGTTTTGCTCTTTTAGGCCTGTGACTATCTCAATTTAATTGATGTCAAGGAGAAGAAAAGCCAAGCTTGTCCTTGTCCAATTAACTCTCCTCTGTGCATGTGCTATATGATGAATGGTATCTATAAAACTTCCTAGGAATCCAAAATTCTCTGCTACCCACAAGCAGGGGAATTAGTATAGGAATGTTCCCTTCAGTACAACCTGACTTAAATGTTCTTTTCAGTATTTCATGCTGGAAGGTTTTACACTGCAGTTCCTAAGTGGTGCATGCTTTTCAGAGAGAAAGATGTAAAAAAAAAATAAAAATACAAAATAGGATTGACCTGTTTGCATCAGGACAACTCCCTAATTCAAGAGCAACATAAATCCAGCAGTCTGTAATTATCAAACCACGATATTATCGGATGAGTTGCATGCAGGGCTTCAGTCCCTCAAACGGTTACGCAACTCTGGAAACTTGTGAGATGTTCAGGTGTCTGTTCTCAGAGATTCTCCCATTGTTTCTGCCCAACAGTTCTTATTTTCTTCCCTCACATTCGTCAAGGAATTCTTGAGTAGTGAGGTCTGGGCATACAAATGGTTTCCACCTTCGAGGATGAAAAAAGAATCATCTGTCGAGTACAGATCACATCTAAGTCCCCTGAAGCGGAAGAAAAGGGAACATTTTCTTCTTAAGTGACATTCGGGATGGTTCAACAAGTCTGAGGATGAGGTCATCAAAAGTAAGGAAAGGAAAGCCCAGTTTTTCAAAGCAAGCAGCAAGAAAACTCCGAAAGTAATTCATCAGGAGATAATTAATGGCTGGCAACCGGTATTTATAATAGAAGCGTACACGGCCTTAACGATAGGGTTTGCTTCTGAAAACATTCTAATTAAAAAGGGAAAGAGTAATTTTATAGGAAAGTACAAATCAGTGTTGTGTGAGCGTGCTAATGTGTGCAGGCAGGGAGGTGGTAATTGCCGTGCTCCAGCCGGTATCTGTTGCTGAAGATAATGACCTTGTAAACATACAAATAGGTTTTCCAACAAAAGCCGAAAGTGCATCGTTATTATTCATCGGCGTGGCATGGAATGTGAAATTGGAATTCAGCAGGTCGTCGGGCCTGATCTGGAGACCAACTTGTTTTGGGTTTTAATCGTTCCGATTTCTGTTGAGAACAGTGTAATGCCACTACTCGGTTCTCTTGCTCCGACGGCGGTTCTACCCATGTTTCTGTCACACCTTTGATTCCTTCCCTCTTGTCACACTTACTAAAAGTCTGAGCAGGACAAGGAGAAGGGATGCTAGCAGGCCAGAGACTATTTCTGACATTGACGCCTACATCCGAGTCCAGGAAAGCACGCCTTATTGTTGAAAAGACAGTTCACACCCCCCTTGGTTTCTTTTGCAAGAGGCAGTCACCTCAAGAGCATTCCTTATTGAACTCTGATGGCCTGGAATCCTTGCCTGTCCACTGTCATTTAAGAGCATCTGCAAGACAATGGCTGGGGGTGCGGGTCGTTTTTAAGCAAGGGAAGGGATGGGTAGGACAAAGAGGCTGACTTCCTTGAAATCCTGGGATTAGGAGCCAAGCTTCAGGTTTCAAAAAGGCAGACTTGGAGCATGCAAACAGGATGGTTCCTTACTCATCTACCCCTTGGGGTTTTGAGGAGAAAAGGGAAGTAAGAAGAATTGAAGAGAAGAAAAACAGAACAGGAGAGTGGGAGAGGAAGGTGAAGGGTGCTCGGGGCAGTATGCACCTGTTGAGAAGTGGGGAAGTGGCACGAAGGCGAGCAGAAGCAGCAGCACCCAGGAGTTCCTCCTGTGCATCCCGCTCTTCTGTCCCGGAGGCCTAAGGTCAACCCACAGCGGTGAGAAGGGACCGCGCTCTGTGTCACCTGACACCTCCCTGAACTCCCTCCAAAGAGTCCAAATCAGTGCCCGTCATCATCAGTACATACGGATAACAACGACAGTGACCTGTCCTATTCCACGGACAAAGTGAACCTAAGAATTTGCTCCCAAGCACACAGCTGTGAGCAGGGGCACAGCCGGGGTCTCCCCGACCACCCCCAGCAGCACCCAGGTGACTCCAGCATGCTGTGTGTGCCTCCCCACAGGCCTCTGCCTCCGGGGTCCAGCCCCACCCAGGGCTGAGACTCCCCACTTGAGCGTGGAATGAGCTGTCCCGTGCTAAACATTTACTGTCAGCCTGGTCCGCTGAGACAGGGCCTTGACACACTCCTCCTCTGCGCTCCCCATCTCTTGCTCTCCAGCCCCCAACCCTGGGGTAACTGGAAACCTTCATTTCCCTGCTCTGCCCCTCGGGGGGCCACAGTCAGCCAGCTCTGAGGGGGTTGACACTGCAGCTTCCTCGCGTTTTGAAACACCCTCTTCCACGTGTGCCTCATAAAAGACTAAGAAAGCAGGGAAAGCACCAGTTCCACTTGTTGCCAGATCTTTGTTTCAAGTAGAAACAAAAAACGCACATCCTTAAAAAGTAAAGGAATGCCACCTCTAACACCAGCAGCGACCACGTTTTCGTGGATTTAGCTCTTCCTTCACGGGCACCTGTCCAGTGGCTGGAATGGAGACAGCCAGGTAGTCTGTGTCCTGTTTTCTCGGCTACGCCACTTTTCAGAAACCTTTGCCTCGGTGGCTCCGCAGTCGTCAGCTTCTGCATTAGAGTCCCGTATAGCTTTCTGTATCACTGTGGGGATCTGGGTCCGGAGGGGCCCACCTGGCTGCTGAGGCAGCCCCTCCCTGCGGAGGGTCCTCCTCCCCGCTCCCAGTGACAAAGCCAGTGTGTGGGGAGGCTGGGGGGGGATGGGCAGGCCTTTCAGCAGAGGAAACGGATCAGCCCCCAAGAATCCCCCGCTGCTCAGTCACCTCACCACCATCCCCCACGACCAGCAGGGCATTTGCAAGACTTCACCACCCTCCCAGGGCCTCTTTCCCTCTTTCTGTTCCGTTTCCTTTCCAGCAAAAGGCCTCACTTCCCACTTCACTAAAAACATCTTTTAGCTCAAAGACCAGCTCCCCTGTAAAACCCTCCCCAGCCCCCCCATGCGACACTGGCGGGCCATCTAAGAACTCCCCGGATCTCTCTTCCTCAGCCTCACAGCTTACCTCTCTCACGCACGCACCTTTATTTCCAGCCCTTCAGTCGCAGAGAAAAGCCTTTCCTTCGTTCCCATGCTAATCCTTCCGCACTGGCCATTGATTTCATCCCTCCTGCCTTTCCCAAAACCATTTTGTCATGCATTATCCATCCGCCCCCACTGTCTGTTGTTGTTCATTTCTCTCTACTAGTTGAATCCCCTCAGCCAACAATTCTCTTCAGGCCTTAATGCATATGCACATACATTTGCTATTATCCGCTCAGGCAAATTTCTCTTTCCTTTCACACCCAAACCTCTTAAAAGAGTGGTTTATCCCCTAAAGTTCTTACTTCCCCAACCCATTTCAGCTTCCTCTCCCTGCTTTTACCGAGCATCCACCCTGTGAAACAACGGGGAAATGGATGTCAAGAAGGCAGTCCTTACTCCTGAGGAGCTCCTAGCCAGTGCGGGGACAAACAGTTAACCAAGTAAAAGGAGTGTCACGATCGAAATACAAGCAACAATATCTATGGAAGGGCTAGCTGGAGGAACTTGAAAGGACTTCCTTGGAGGTGGCACAAGTTAGATCTGGAAGGATGAAGTCAATGTCGCCTTCAAGGTGGAGACTATGTATGTCTACTGAGTGGTGGGGTGGGGTGGGGGGAGTATGCCACTGACAGAGGTAAGGGCTTACGCAGAGGTCTGAGAAACCATAACATTATGATTATTTAGGGAAAACCAGCAGCTCAGAGGACTTGAGTTTCTGGTAAGGAATGCTTAGAGAAGACATGGAGAAGGATTTGTTTGGGCCAATGGTCCTCAAACTTGAACACGCATCGGAATCACAAAGGACGCGCGAAAACACACGTTTCTGAAGCCACTCCAAGAGCTTTGGAGCAGGGTCTGGGTTAAGGCTGGGTAGTGGGCATTTCTAGCAAGTTCCCAGGTGATCCTGGTGCTGTTGGTTCGGAGACCACACTCTGAGGACCACTGGCTTGGTAACCTGGCTTCTGCTTGGATTATTCCAGCAAAGTTACTTTTAGGTGTCACCAAAGGTCTTCAACTGCCAAACTCAGTCGACTTTATCTCCATCTTTATCCTCCTGGGCCGGTTTACAGCTTTTGACGCAAGTAATGATTTCTTAACTGGTCTGCTGGCCTCACCTTCTTCCAGTCTATTCCAGGCTACCCTGGGGGCCATGAGACTGTCCAAAATACGAAGATAATCCTATCACTTTGTACTGAAAACTGACCCGTGGCTTCCATCTTCTGTGGTGAGAGCCCAAATTCCATAGGCTGGGACAAAAGTCCCTGGCCATCCCGGCCACCTTACATCCTCCCCTGGTGCCGCCCCGTATTGCACAGCCTGAGTCCCATGCCTATGAACCGATGAGCGGTCCCCACGTATGCCCTGGGCTCATGTGCCCTTCGGCTTTGCATAAACACTTTTTTTTTTTTTGCCTGGCATGCCCTACTCTCTCCCCTCCTCCACCCAACTTCCCCTTGACCTGTGGAATCCTAGCTCAAGGCCTAGCTCAAACGTCGCCTCCTTGGTCGCCTCAGTTTCACTGTGCCTTTCCCCGGGCACCTCTACGGTTGCTTTCTGCATATTACACACACCATTTAACGATTAGTTCAACGAACATGTGCCTACTGTGTTGGGACATACCTGGCTGCACAGTCTGAGTCTCTTATTTTTTCTAAATGTCCTTTTAAATTATAGTTGGCGTATAATATTAGCAGCAGCTGTACAACATGGTGATTAGATATTTATGCAGCTTACGAAATGATCACCGCGATAAGTCGGGCCCCACCTGGCACCACACACAGACAGTAACATGTGACTGACTATGGTCCCTGTGCGGTACATTACATCCCATCCGTCCCATTATTTCTGTTGTTCCCGAAGAAGACACTCAGAGTAGGTGTATGGGATGGATGCTGGGCACACACAGTAATTAACGATCGAGGTTGGCATCGGCCGCCGACCCAGTGAAAAGCCCAGTGGCGGACAGGCGGGCAGAGAGGAGGAGGAGAACATAAAGAGGAGCTCTGTGAATGAGCAAGAGTCAGCCGGGCCACTTCACAGCCGCCTGACTCCCTGACGGAGAGGACGGGCCACAGGCTTTTATCTCCCATGACTCTCTCTCTCTTTGATGACACGCGGGTTTGTCAGCATCATGGACGAGGCAGCTAGGCAGCTGCCTCTCTTGTTTTTGACAAAACACTCTCTGGGGGACTCATCCAGAGCTCAGGAGCAACATCTGTGGAGACTGAGCGGGAAATGCTTGGGTCTCTTGGCTTGGGGAGCATGGAACCAGCAGGCAGCCATTTATTTGCCTCTCATTTCTGTCTTGCTGCTGAAGGAATGCTGGCCAGGCCCTCCCTGTTTATTCTTCTCTCTCTCTCTCTCCGCCCCCATCCCTCTCTCCCTCTCCTTCCCCCTCTCCTTCTCCCACTCTCTGTCTCACCCCTGCGCATTCTGATTTCTGTGGGCACCAGATCCTGCAGAAATCAAACAGGTTCTGGAAGCCTATGTGTCCAGGTTGCACACTCCTCATTCTCTAATTAAACCACACGGCTAAGAAAGCATCTAGCAGCTAATGAGCTCAGAACACCCTGCCTTTTATCACCCGGGCCTTCCCCAGCTCGGTGCAGGTATTCCTGAGAGAGCAGCCATGTATTTGGTGACGTCTATGTGCTGGATGTTTCACACGTGACCTCATTAGATCCTCACGACTTTCCTGCAAGGCAGGTCTCTTTATCTCCGTTTAACAAATAAAGATGCTGAGACTCAAAGAAGTTAAGTAAGGTGTCCAAGGTCAACAAGCTCCTAAGCGGTAGGGGTAGGCTTTGAACCCACGTTGTACCAATCCCAAAGCCCCCGTATGTTTTCCATTATTCTTACTATCTTTGGAGAACGGAGAAGGCTGAAAGTCACAGAGTCAGCCCATGTCACAGCAGGGATAAAATTCGTGGCAGCCTGGAAATATGCACGATAGGGAAAGAATTGCTAAAATGGGTATGTTCAAAGAATTTACAAAACCTGAAAAGTATATGGTGGCTACAATGTGAAAATGACCCAAAACTGGAAAAGCTGCCCAATTTCTCACCAGTGTCCCTTGTCTCTGCTCTCCAGTGATCAACAGTCTCTCTCAGTTGCGTTCTCACCTAAGCAGAGATGCTTCCCTATGTCCAAAGTCACATATTTGTTTACCTGTGGTTCCCACTCCCACTCAAACCCACATTTTAAAAATCTTCCCTTAATCTCCTCTCTCCCTTCTGAAGTGTGAAGTACGACCAGGAAGAAGGAACAAGACTGTGCCTACACCCTCGACTGGTCTAACTAAACATAAATGATCACCTCTAAAACCATGTCAAATGCAATAAAACAATGATGGTCCTTTTTTTTTTTTTTCTGGTCCACTTGACACTTAAAGAGTAGGTTTCCTGCCCGTTTCCCTGTTTGACTGGTGCTCCTGGCTTGTGAATACACAGAGCTAATGACAACACCCATCAGAGCTAAGCACTCAGAGTGGGTGATAAAGTCAACAAGAAGATGAAAACAAGATGGAACGCAGATAAGCCGCCAGGAGTTGGCTGCGGATTCAAAGTGGACCTTGTGGCTCATCCATCTTCCCCCTCAGCTTTCCGCCCCAACAGCATCCCTGCTCCAGCACTCACGGCAAGGCCGGAACTCAGGAGGGAAGCTGGGGGGTCGAGGACAGGACAGGAATGTGTAGCACAGACAGTCTGCCCGGGAGAAATGCGAAGATTCGGGTGGCACGTTCTGAATGAAGGCTATGAGAGGACAAAGAAGGGGATTTTAAGTCAAAACAAACAAATAAAGGTCATAGTCTAGGAGAACAGGCAGGCGCAAATGATGGTGGAGCTTCCTTTAAGACTTTTCTTTTCCCCCTAGCCAGCCTCTCTCTCTCTCTCATCCAGCTAAAGAGGTTCTCCAGTCTGTCTATTGTTCAAAGACTGGAACTTGTTTTCCTTGGATCAGTCCCACGCCTGTCTGCTCCTTGCCTCTTTCCAGAAGTAAGTAAAAGACATTCAGGTTCCCCTACAGCAGCGTAATGAGTCAGTCACGATTACAACCGCATCTTTCAAATTGCCCAACCCAGCTGAAAGGCTGCCATGAAAGGAGCTTCTACCAGCACAAGCTGGGCTGTCCTTTTCCTTTTCTTCGGTTGCAAAATTTGAATGAGGAGTTGCCTCCGAGGGCATAATTAGCATAAAAACTGCTGAAGCCCGAGAGGATACAGGTAGGCTACTGTCCTCACGGAAAGTGTCGCTGTTGTTCCTGTCGGGAGCATGTGTGTTGAGACTAAAACCAGCAGCTTGCTGCTGACGGTGGGAAAGGGTTTCACACAGCTCGTGGTACGTAAGAATGGCTCAAAATGTGGACTCCTCTCCATAAGCTGCTTCTCAGTCAAGTAAGCACGTGGCTGCCTCCTCTTCCTCGTCTCCCACTGTTCTGATGTTCCTCTCTTAACCTGAATTTCAGTCTCATCGCCCATCACGCTGTTTCTCAACCTCTGCCTCCTCCCCGTAATCACCACCCTCCTAAGGAGCCTTTTCAGACACTTTTGATTGCTCCCCCGTGAGATTCTAATACCACAGGTACATCGTTGTATCAGTTTATACACTGTATGTCTATCCCTACTTTGTACATTAAAATACTGAGTCATTTTTTCATCCCCCAAGAACCATTCTTGCTCCTGTTGGGAAGGCATGTCCTACCAGACCAGAGGAGACTGATCTGGGACACGACAGAAGCAGATCACAGGACTAGATGAGACATGAAATCGGTTTGGGACAGAAGCCAGGCAGGTGGCAGGTAGAGGCGTTTGTTTAGATCAGACTCAGGATGGGTCAAGACAGACAGCTGGAGGCAGGGCTCAGCCAAGCAGGACACAGGTTGGAGAATGCAGCTGAAAGCAGTTTTGGTGGAGGACAGAAGAGTAAGGTTCAAGGCAGGCAGAGGCATGGGGAATTTGGGTTCACCGGGTCAGAGAAAGCCTCATACAAAGAAATCCCATCATCCAGGAAAGTTCCACGGAGGAGAAATTGCAGCGAGGTGAGCCGTTTCACCCTTGAACCCAAGGACCCCTGGACTTCTAGGCTGGCTGGACCCCGCTGATGAAACATCTGGTTATTACTGGGAATCCATCCGGTGGGTCCCCATATGCCCTGAAAACTGCCCACAGCTCCCTGTATTTCAAACCCTCTGTATCAGATGAAAGAGCCAAGCCTTCCAACCCGACTTGGAGCTTGGCTACGGTGTCCTCAGGCACTCAGGTCAATTGATCAGACAAGAAGTCTGGTTTTCCTCTCCCTCGAGTCACTTATCTTCCGGAGGTCCTTCTTCTCCTGATCTAAAAACAGGAGCAGACCCAGGGCCCCGCCGGAACACATTCAGAGTTGTGCTTCCTAAGATCGGTCGGACCTCTGAAAGGTCAAAGCCAATGGCCTTTCTCGTTCATTTCCCAGGTCAGTGTGTCAGCAGCCTTTGGTGCTACGGCCTTTGCTCCCCTCTTTAATTAGAGATCAGTCGCTCTGACTCTGTTCTCCATCTCACTCTGGCTTCCCCGAGACTCCTAACACTCTCTGAAGGTGTCTCTGTCTCCTCCTTCCTCCCTACCTTTTCCCAAGGGCATCCTTTATCTTTGGTTTTCCTATTGCTCTCCATGCTGACGCCTGCGTACGTTCAGTTTAATTTAACAAACATTCTCAAGCATTTGCTATACGCCTAACAGTATCACAAACAAGATATGGTCCTTGTGCACCCCTGTGGGGGAACAGGTATGTACATCACCAAGCAAAGCACAGTGTGAGATATGTCATCCTGCTAAGTACAAAACCCAAATGAGGACGCGACTCCTTCTGCCTTGAGGAGATCATAAAAGGCATTGCAGAGGGAGATTTTTTGATTTGTTCCTTGAAGAATGAATAGAGATTTATAAAATAGAAAAGTTGGAGGAAGAACATTACAGATAGAGAGATGAGGATGGGAAAGGCCTGGCACAATCAAGAAGGCTTAGAAAGTCCGCGTGAGTCGAGAGGAAGCAGGTGTGAGATGGGGTCATGAGGAGTAGGGGACAGGAGTGGAAGGATGTGACCCTAGAGAGACTAGGATGCACTGCAGCTCGAGTCACCATGTAAATCTATATCTTGATGCCACAGGAAAATTGGTCATGACAGTGCCTGGCGCATTAATTAAAAAATAATAATAAATTTAGCTCTCATTTACTCTATGTCATGTGTTGGATGAGGCGCTGGCCACACAAAGGTAAATAAGCTGCCCCCGCCCCAAGAGCTCAAAGTATAGCAGAGAAATAGACGTGTTTAAACAATTCATATGTGCAATGCAAGCTACTCCATGTGGTCACGGGGGCGTGCATGTGACACAAGGTGGAGAGTGACTGGCTCTGAGTGCAAGGATTAGCAGAGGATGCGTCAGAGAAAAAGTGGAATCTGAGCTGGGCTTTAAGAGAGCTTTTATGGCAACAGGGACTTTGCAGATGTGATTAAATTCGGGCCAGAAGGAAGGGGGATGGATTGTCCAGGTGGGCCTGACGTACTCACAAGGATCTTCGCATGAAAGGGAGGCAGGAGCGGCAGAGCCAGAAGAGACGAGACAGTGGACGCCGAGGTGGGCATCAGCCAGAACACGTGGGCAGCCTCTGGAAGCTGGAAAAGGTAGAGAACGGATTCTCTCCCTGAGCCTCAGAAGGTCTGCAGCTCTGCTGTCAATTTGATTTGCACCCCATACGGCGCATTGCAGACTCTGGATACCAAAAAAGTAAGAGGATCCATCTGCGTCCTTCGTAAGCCACTCAGTTTGTGGTAGTTTGTTGCAGCGGCAACAAGAATCTAGTAGATGGAGTCGTAGGTGGGCGTGGGGATGGAGATGCTTTAGGCAAAAGGAGCAGCAGACGCACGCACGGGGGCACGGACTAGCGTGGCACCCCCTCGGGGCAGGGGTGACAAGTAGTTTAGTGTCACTGAGGTTCATGGATCGCTAGGTAAGGAGCAGAAGAAAAGGCTGGAGGGTGAGGCAAGTGCCAGGTGACCATACGGCCTTGTCGGGGGCTATGATTGTCTATAGCTTAGTTGTTGCTTAAGCTTATGGGGTAAATTGAGACCAATTAATGCTTTTAAGCAATAAAGTACAAACACCAGATTTTCAGTTTTGAAAGAAAGTTTGAACAGAGGTGGGGCTGGGGTGGGGGAGACGAGAAGGGAAGCCTGGGGCATGGAGACCGATTAGGAAGCTGATGCAGAAGTTCCTGGGATGAGTGCTGCAGCTTGACCTGGTGAGTGGGAGAACGAGAAGTCAGAATAAAGCGACATTTAGGACTCAGAGAGTGACGGATACCGGGGACAAAGACGGAAGGAAGAGTCAGGGGTGATCCCAGAATTCTGCTCTGGACCTTAACGGAGAGCCACACTCAGATGGGCAAAGCTGGAGGTTTCTCTCAAGACCTCCTAGCTCTTCATCGTCTCATTTTAGCGTCCACTGGGCTGCTTGGTCCTATCAACCTGACTTCGACTGTCTTTAGGTTCTTGCAGCTGCTTTTTCTAGCAGTAGCCATGCCCCTCCTCAGTCTATCCCCTGTGGAGGTAGAACAACCACTTCGATAGTCAACAGATACTTAGTCGGTGGCTCCCAGGCACGAGCCAGGTACTGTGACACACAGGGGGGACCGTGCAACGAACAAAACAATTTAAAAAACGAACCAGCCCGCAATCGATCTAGAAGGTCTGTTTAGAAGATCCTTTTGTACATTTCCATCCCCCCCAATTCCCATCGTCGACAACGAATTCCAGTTTCCTCTCGCTTCACGTCCAGAGTTGTCGGCGTTCAAACTCTCCGTCCACGGCCTTGCCCTAAACGAACTACGAGTTGAACTTGGAAATGGGCTGTGATCTGAAGCGGTGGGTCTCAGACTACCTGTCAGTTTGTTGTCGTTGTCGTTATTGTTTAGTTTTTTTTTAAAAACTTCCAAACTCTTGTGGTCTGACACCTGGTCCTCTCGCGCGTGACTCGGGCACAGGTCGTGCATGCCCTGTGGGACTCACTGGATGGGACCACCCCAACCCGCTCACGCCCTGCCCAACGACGAGTCCACGCCTGACACGTCTGTGTGTCACAGCATCCTCAGTCTGCTCCGGCAGTTTTCAGTGCTTCCTCTCACTTTCTGAACTCTCGGTTTCAACACTATCCGCTGACCGCTCTTTGAGTCTCCACACTGACTAAGTCCTTTAGTAAAACCATTTTTTGAGAAATTTGAAACAAATTACATGGTGATCTCATTTTTTGCTAGCCCTTGGCGATCTACATTGGACATGCTAGCTTAGAGTTTTCCTAGAAATAGACCGAAAACAGGGGAAAAGCAGGGAAAAAGGGCTCTAGAACTTCTGTTTGGCACATCACCTTTTTAAAAAGCAAATACTTGTTATTTTTTCCTTCATTTTCATGTTTTCCTTCTACTTCTTTATCAGTTACCTCCTCAACACAACCCCACTCATACAAATAAAGACAATTTATGTGAAAAACCTTCCATTCTTTATGAAGTTCTTGCCAGAGAGTCAGTCCAACCACCTCCATGTCCCTAGCCCTAAACAGACGAGGCCACTTCGCATAACTTACAATTCGATTCGACCTCGGGCTCGTGGACTGGATGGGACCAGGCAACATAAGGAGCCTTTTGTTCCAGCTCATGCTGGACTTCCTCCAGGCCCCAGTGAGCACCTTCGCAGGCTTCCCTTTTAGCTCTTCAGGACCGTTGGGTCAGGCCTTTCTTCGGCCGTGACACCTTTAACTCTTTCTCCCCTGTGTATGTGAGCTCTCTCGGCCTGTGACTTCCATGCGTCCGTATGGGGTTTGCTCCTGTTCCTCGTCCACTGAGGCCGAGTACCTGGTGTCTCACTCCCCCTTTCTCCTCTCCCCAGGGCCCCGGGCTGGACCTCCTCTCATCATTCTCTCCAGATGCTCTCATCCGCTCTTACGGATGTGGTTGCCATTCGTGACCTACACTCTTTCCTGAGCACGAGACACTTAATTCCAACTGCTTCCCCAGGATCTTCCTGTAAATATGTCACGAGCATCACAGAGTCAACTGAATGTTATTTCCCCAAACCTTCCCTATCCTGCCTTCCCCATCAAGACACTGCCACCCATTTAAACATTCAGGGATAAAGGCTTGGGACTATTCTTCATGCCTCTTTTCCTCACTCCTCATCTTCATCTCGTCACCACTCGCCATCCCACCGGTGCCGCATCATCCCAATCACTCTCTTCCTCTCCATCTCCACGGCCTTGCTTCAGGCTCTCGCAACTTCCCGCAGGACCATCCTGAGTCCTCTGAGCCCTCAGATCAGCAACGTCAGGCTGGATGCAGAGCTGCCCGTCCCATCCCTCTCTAGAGCAGTCCCTGTTAGATGTTGCATTGTCCTTTCAACAGGCACTGCCAGCCACTCACACTCTTGAATACTGACCTCCACAAGCCTCTTTCAGCTCCTTAAAATGCAGGCAAAACTCCCTTCTTAGCACGGATTACCAGGACTTTCCTGCACAAGCCTCGACTGGCATTCAGTCTTCCAGTTCAACAACAAAATCACTACAACCAGCTCTCACACATCTCTCGACCATGCCTCGATCGCTGCCATTTCTCAAGCCTCTGCACCCTTGTGCATTC
Organism: Cynopterus sphinx; assembly: GCA_030015415.1. NCBI lineage: Eukaryota > Metazoa > Chordata > Mammalia > Chiroptera > Pteropodidae > Cynopterus > Cynopterus sphinx. The sequence goes on from CM057392.1 coordinate 39,425,244, forward strand.
TGTTTTTGCCACCAGATAAACCGGCCCCACCCTCTGCCTTGATGGGCTATGGACCCTTTAAGACTTGGGGCACATACTTTATCCCCTGGGGAGGCTGCTCCACATGCAGGCCGCTGCTCCTGCCATCGCCATCCGAGGGCCGCCGAGGGCAGTGCGTTCGACGGAGTTTTTATGAGCCAGCTGCTGAGTTGTGTTCCAGGCCCCAGCTCCTGGGCCACAGACTGGTACCGGTCCATGGTCCGATAGGAACCAGGCCACATAGCAGGAGGTGAGCCACGGAGTGAGCGAGCGAAGCTCCATCTGCATCTGCATCTGCAGCCGCTCCCCAGCATCAGCATCCCCGCCTCAGCTCCGCCTCAGATCATCAGGCGTGAGATTCTCATAGGAGCATCGGTCCGCAGTGCCACAAAGGTGGGGGGCGGCTGTTCTAAGGCATGAAGGAGACAGCCGAGCCGTCAAGGAGCTTGCCTTCAATGAGAAAAAGACATTGGTGTAAGTAACAAATTTATTTATTTTTAAAATCAATCTTACAAAGCATCATAGGTGCTATAGGCAGGACACGATAGACAGTAAACGAAGGAGGGAGTGGTGAATTCTATCGGTGACATCGAGATGGGAGCAGAGGAACCTAAGGAAACGTGTTAGAAAGGAGACAGCCCTGTGGAGCATGAGGGGGGCGGGCAGTCCAGGCAGAGGACAACGGGAGGAAAGTCTGCAGAATGCAACAGCGTGTCGCACTCAGGGAAAAGCGACGGGTCTAGGCTGACCTTGGGCACGACATAGATAAGTTTGACAGCAGCTCAGAGAATGAGGAGGAAGATTTACCCACAGGCAACAACGAGCCGCGGCTGGGTTTTAAGTGGGGACAGACAAAATGTTCAGATTCGTAATTTTTAGAAAGATCATTCTAGCGACAGTGTGCAGAGGATAGTCATCACGCTTTTGGGTGTGCGGGAGGGGCACAGAGTCTGTGAATCCATTTTCCCTGCTAGATTTTGAGCTCCTTGATGTCGAGTATCATGGCTTTCCCACTGCTGCCTTCTCAGGGCCTGGCGCACTCACTCATTCACCAAGCAGTGAGAGCCAGGCCGCTTGTCACTGGTACGGGGGCGCGGGTCCGAGAGCTGGGGAGCCCATCTCTAGGCCAGCCCGCACCCCGGCCTGGTGAGGCTTCGGCAAGTCACTCTGTGCTTCAGCTTCTCCGTCCGTAAAATGCTGGTTTATTCAAGATCACCTTTCAGGTCTCTTTGTCTCTGATGTTTTGTAATCCTATAAGGGAGTTTCCTTTTTCGGAAAGTTTGCCGTCAATATTTAGTAATACAAGTAACAAATCTGTCTCCAGTTTACAGAGGTGTCAAGAGTTTAGTGCACCGTGAAGCACAAGCTGACCCGAAGGTTATATAAATCACTCTCTGGAGAGCGAGCAGGGATTCTGGGTAAATTATTCACACAGACCGAGTTGTCTCCTCAAACCTTCGCTCCTTGTGTACGGGGAATAAGTGGAACTTAGATTGTTGTTTCTACCAGCCTTTCGGTGACCAGACAGACAAATACATTTTGAAAACATTAGAAGCTTGAGAGAAACCCGAGTTGGATCCACCTTAACTTAGTTCTCTATTTATTAGCTCAACAGGATACGCAGGACTCTCAGGTCTCTGTGCCCCTTTCATGACTTCTGTGTCTCCGACTGAGTAGCACAAACTCTCACAGTTCTCTGGTCTGAGGACCAGAATTTAAAATTCAGGCTCTCTAGGAACAGAGCCAATTTCTACTGACCAAAAAAAAAAAAAAAAAAAATTTCTCTTAGCTTTCCCTCTATTTGATCTTTATCTTGCTGGGACGATGGTCTTCAACTAACTCTCTTAGGAAACACCTTTTTTCTTTTCGCCTATCATGTGATTTTACCATCTATTTCCCATAGGTTTTTCTTTTATTAAGTTCAATTTTTATGAAAGTAACTCGTGAACATAGTTTGAGAAATCTCATAGTAATTCCCATTTTTCCTAAGTTATATCATAATTTTTGAGCGAATCGGCATTCAGAGTTGACATTATTACAGCTATGTGAATTTTGGGGGCTGAGCTAAATAGGGTAGCATGATTATTTTCTCTATTCAAATTTTTAACATATTCCTGGAGTTATTAATTGGCTCTTTAATTTTTTTTTAAATTTATACAATCGTTAAGTCTAAATACTCCAATAATTCTGTAATCTGCCTCTTGATTCTACTTTTCCTCACAATTACGTACATTAGGTTTGTTTTTTTTATCAAGACAATCTTTTCCCTGGAGCCTACCCTTTTCACAGTCTGATGGATGGGCTGCATTCCAGGCCTCCTGCTTTTCTTAATTAAAAAGTGTTAAATTAAATTAACTTTGAGAAATTAGAAGTTTCCTCCATGTACTTCTCTATCATCATTTTTCTCCATTGACATTGGGATATAATTATTTAAATTTAATTTATTAGAAATTTTATTTTTAAACTTTAAAACTTAAAATCATATTCATCTTTTCCTGAGAAATACTATTCACTAGGTTTGAGCTTAAATATATAAACTATCTAATTGCTTAATATCCTATCCGTTCATGAAACAAAAGAAAATTCTCACTTGGACTATATTCTCATACTAAACAACGTCCCTGGGGTCCTCTTTACTGTAAAACAGAGCTGATACCTTTGTGCCGGGGCATAACGCCACAGAGTGGCTCTTAAACCAGCCGAGGTAGTTTGGAGTTGATTCAATCAAGTCAAACCTCCTTTAAAACAAGACTTTAGAAGAGGAAAAGAGGCCTGTTTAGCAGTTTGGCGGACACAAAGGGGACAGTGGTGGCACCGTCTTTTCCTCATCCTCTCTCTCTCTCTCTCTCTCTCTCTCTCTCTCTCTCTCTCTCTCTCCCACACACACACACACACACACACACACACACACACACTCATGCTCCAGGTGGGCAGGTGTAGCCTGTGATGCCACTAACTCCGTGGGCTTCGACGTAGCTGAGTGTGGACTCTGTTTTCAGTTGCCTGTTTTGTTCTTAGAGAACGAGCTCACAGGGTCGATCGGGGCTCCCAATGTTGTCTAAACCAACCAGACGTGTCGTGTAGCAGTTCCTCCTCCAGAGAGGGCCTTGGCCTTCTCACGATGCTCCTCTCCCCACCGCAGCCCCTTGGTACCTGAGAAGAGGCAGGACTGTCCCTGCCTGGTCCATCTCCTCGAAGCTGTTATTCTTTTCTTTAAAAAAAAAATTGTATCACAATATAATATAATATAATGTAGAAAACATATATGAACTTGTAAGCACAACTGTAAGGAAACTGCTCGATCATGTTTCATAAACTGATGAACAGAACCTTCCAACATTCCAGAAAAGAGACAGAAACATTTTCATAAAAGAAACCTCGATATACCAATGAAAACGGGGCTCAGAGAGGTAATGGCTCTCCCATTCACTTGCATATCCCGCTCTGCGATGCACCATTTCTAAAAATGGCTTCACGGAAGACTTTCTAAAAAGTCCTTCTGTTAACGTTCAAACACTTTTGAACATCAAATAATTTGGGGACACACTGAATTAAGGCCAAACAGGCTAATCATTTAAGGAGATGTTCACAAATTCAGACCGCAGGGCCCAGGGCCTGAACGTGCTGAAGTCCGGATAGGAATGGGGAAACTATTCCTTGTCCATTCTAGATGTTTCTAAAATTACGGTAAAATATGTAAGGGGCTCACTCTCCTCAGTCATTAGCGCCTGACCCCATTTGTGGAACTGCATTTGAAACACATTTGGAGGAATAAGATTAGTAACCCCTAGGAATCAAAGGAGTCGGGCCAGGTCACTGTGACATGATAGAAAGTTCTAAACTCCACAGCACACTTTGAACAAAAATGCACTCTCTGAAACTGAAGCCGGATATAATTTTAGCTTCTCTTTCATCTCATGAAGACAGTCAAAATAACATTCTCTAGGAAAACTCTCAGTAAAAAGACGACTACTTCCTGTGTCTTCCTTTATCTTCAAAGCAAGATGATTACGAAAAAATTTTAAATATCCTGTGCGAGAAATAACAATGTGGAGGAGAAATTCTGTCACTCGGATGAGTTTCTCTGCCCCGTCCAAGACTTAGTTAGCAGCAAGGGACCCTGGCGGTGAACACGGACCCTGCCGCGCCCTAGCCACGAGGCCTTGAACTCCCTCCTCTCTGTGTCCCCATCCCTACGATGAGAACAGAAATGACAGCGACCTCACAGGTCTCTGTGCACTTTCAACGCGTTCATGCACGTAAAGTGATCACAGAAGTGCCCGGCACAGACCACACGCTCCGTGAACGTCAAGTCCGAGTTACAGCGACGGAGTCTGCTCTAACATTCTCTGTAGCGATGAAGAGCCTGAGACTGCGACTGCGTAACGCAGACCAGCGATCCAGAGACCCTGGACAGTGGGCCCAAAGTCCCCTGTGTCCCGGAATCCTTCTTCGCATAGAGATTGAAATCTTTCCGGCTAGAACCTGCACCTATCATCACAGAACCAAAATGAAACAGAGCTTACGAGTGACCTTTTCTTTCTTGGCCCCTCCTCGTGTTCGTTCTCCGAGTCTTCCCCCTTTTTCCACTGGTATAATTTTTTTCCAAGCAATATAATTTGAGTTCCAGTTATAGCATGGGCATCTAGCCCAGCAACTTTACTATAACTGGAACTCAAATTATATCATTATATATTTTTTTCAAAAAAAAAATATATATATATTTTCAAAATATATGCATATATATATATGGGCATTAAATAAATTCTAGAAATCTTACAATCACATATGACACTGTTACTAGAGAAAACACATTCCACAGTGGCAAATAATGGGGTCTAGGGTTATGAATTACACCAGCTGTTTCTTCAGTTCTCTTTGAGTAATTAAGACGAATACTCTTGCTTGGGAAAACAGGGGTGACCTTATAGGCCTGCTTGCAGGCCGAGTGGAACGGGGCACACACCCTGACTCGGGAACTTCCCTGCCAGGTTGCCCTTCTGAGCTAAGTGTTTACCAAGGGTTAAGCGGGACCATGTCTCCAGATTACCTGTGCACTGATCTCTACGCTTGCAGCGATGTAAAATCCTCACACCCCACAGGGGCTTCCCCCCTGTAATTCATGGCTCGGCCACGTAATAACGGGGTGATGATGGATCACACCCTCTCCCCTGTTGGGTGCTGCTCCTACTGAGTGATTTGAAATGCTACAGTTGTTTCCGATGATTGTCAAGCCAAGCAATTTAGGCACCCTGTTGCTGGTAGGACTGGAAATCAAAAACCCTTCTCCCCCAACATCATAACTGCATATCTAGAAATCCCTTATGAGGAAACATACAGTAGTTAACTTGCTTATCGAACACACAACGCAATAATATCGAGCTGGGCACAGAAAACAGACATAAATTCCTGGTGCACTGTCAGTCTTGTATCAGCCAGGCCACAGTGCCCCCAGTGTGACCCCTCTACCCAAGAAGGGGCCTGCCCCCTGGAGACACAGCCCTGCACAGTCCTCATGCCAACGAGAGCCAGATGGCATTCCGATTCTCCCTCCAGAAGAGACAGGAGAAATCAGGCGATCGTTTATTTAGAGCTCGATTCCCAGCACCTGGCACGGCGCCTGGCACGAAGAACACTCGGTAAACATTGATCGAATGAACAAATAGGCCGCCACCCCCGCAGCCAGGATCCACCGTGACTTGGGATGGGTTTAGCCTCCTGAGGCTCCCTGCATGCCTTCAGCTTCAGTTTCCCAGCCTGCCCCTCACCGTGCCGGCCGACAGTCCCAGCTGGCCCTGCTGATCCAGTCATCTGCCCCTGGTTTCCTTTCGAAACCCCCTGGGAGGATCACGGCATAGTCTGCGGCAGCAGCTGATGGGCTGGGGGTGAGGCGGAAAGGGAAGGGGGCCAGGCCTTCTCCCTCGGGCCTGACAGCTCCTTTTGCCTCCGCCAAGGCCGTTTCCAAGGGCTCTTATTTTGCTCAGGGACCTCGTGATGAGCGCCCCTGCGTCCTGAGGCGAGAATGCCCCCGCCCCGAGGCTTCGCCCCGCTTCCTGACTCATTCCTGGGACCCTGCTGCCAGAATCCGCTCCACGGTATGACTCAGTTTTGACTCTTTTTACCACGAAGTATTTTACTGTCATCTGTTGTGCAGTTAAAATTCCAAGGGTGAAATCCCATGAATATATTTTACCCTGGATTTGCTCAAAGCTGCGAAAACTTGAGTTAACTTGGTCTGGTCCGTTCTTGGTTGGCAGCTAGCGAATCTCTTTCTGAAAGAAATGGAAGTTTCCCCGCGCCCAGAAGGTATTTGACTTTATGGCCTACTCCTAGAAGGGTGTTGAACTCTGTCTCCCACATTTCTGACCCATCTTCACAGTTTCTTTCCTTTCCATTTTTTTTCTCTTCCAGATTCTACCATATCAATTAAGGCTTCCTCTAGCTCTTGCCTCCCTCGGCCACAGCAGTGCCTCCTCCATGTTCTTATTATAGCAGCTTATGCTGGCTCCGGCCCTTATCGCCGTGGGGCCTGGGGCAAGTCGCTTTCTTTCTAATCCTCAGTTTCCTCATCTGTCTAACAGGCATATTATAGTATATGCCTTATAGGGTTATTACAAAATGGAAGCAAATGTCCTAGGTTCCCACAGGTTATAAATCCAGATGCTAATTAAAAATTCTTCGTTCTCATTTTTAGGAGATTCGTGTTAAGGTATTTAATGTGGAGGGTCATGGATGTGACATTTAATATGAGATACAGTTATTACCCTTGTTTTTTGGGAGCTTGCACTTGAATAGTAGAAAATATTTTCTTTAAAAGACCTTAATAGTTCTTAGCCTCTCCCAAATATGTTGGGAAACCCCCAGAATGAATGAACTCGATGAATATTGAATGCTTTGTGTCAGTCTCCCATCTCAGCTCTGGGGACACAGCAGGAAACACACAGACCTGGACATCGCTTTCATGGAATTTGCATTCTACGGGAGGAAAAGACACATTTAAGAAGATGAAGAAAAAGAAGAAGGAGAAGAAGAAATTAAAAATTGACAGGACATAAAATGGCGATGAGTGCTACGGAGAGAAAGCTGGGGTAGGTGGTCCTAGGGGTTGGGATGCTACTGGGGTGTTGAGTTCACAGAGTTGGTTTCGCTGACAAAGTGCTGTTTGTGTAGAGGCATCGAGTGAGTCATAAGCGGGCAGATCTTACCTGTGTTCCTGAATCGGTCGTGCCATCATTTGTTGCTAAAAAGAGCTTAGCCAGACACGGTGATGCTGGCTCTGACGGCGCCGCGGTGAGCGAGACGCTCGCACCAGGGCCTCCCTCGAGGCCCGGCCGTGTTCCCCTATCAACAACGCTTTTGAAAAACAGGAAGTAAGAGAGTCCATTTTTTTAGCACGAATGCAAAAGGTATGGTGTTGTGAACTAACCGAAGTCAGCGACTGTCACCTCGCCGCACGGCACACGAAAACTTGCTCTGCCACCACGGCTAGCTCCACGGAGCAGCTTTTGTGGGAAACGCAAGGCCACCTGTCAGCATCCTCTCTCTGAGTGCGAAGGGAAAGGTGTTCTTCCCTGGTGCCCACCAGGTGACAGGACCTGGGGCATCACAGAGTTTCCTAAAATGGTTTTCCCCATCACAGAGGCCCTTCTCTGTTTTCTCCTGGGAAGACACACTCAGGGAAGCTCTGTCAGGCCCTGCTCCCATGGCAGCCAGACTGGAACGGTCTTCCAGGCCTGAGCCTCGCCTGGACTCCTTCTTCAACAAGCTGTGCTCTCCCCGGGGGCCCCACTATACCTGCTACCTGTGGAACTGACCCCCAGACGTGTCTACACATGACAAAAACCCTGCTGAGGCCAGGATTTGAGTTTTTCCCCCAGCAAACTTCTCAGCCCCTTGTGAGCCAATGGATGCTCGTCCTTACTAACAGGGAAGGGACATAGTCTTGCCCGGCATCACGGACTGACTGTCTTCATTATGGCTCAGCTGGGACTCTGTATCACACAGTAACTAGAAACACTATTTATAAAGCGACTGACATCAATCTATCGAGGGGATGCTCAAAAATTAGTAACTATTAAACTATTACAACTATGTAAGTGGTTGAATTATGGGGAATGGTACATTTATTCTTCATAACTTTTATTTTCCAAAATGTTTTATAAAACTACCTGTCACAGAATCAGAAGCAAATTCTCAAAATTAAAAAAAAAATAGAACTCTTCACACATAGCTGTTTTCTTCCCTCCCTTTTTATCTAAACTACTCAGAAGAGTCGTCTTGTACTCACTCTTTCCACTTCCTCAACTTGCTTCTGCCCCAACCATCCCTCTGAAGGGGCTCTCATTGAAGCCACAAACTATTCCTTTATGGCATTCCCTCAGGAACATGTCAGGGGCTGGGAGAAGGAGGCAGCCTCAGGTGCATGATAACATGGAGCAGAGTGAGTGTGAGTCAAAGGGAGGGGACAAGGAAGGGAGCAAGAGGTGAGGCCATTTCATCCAAGCAAAGAGCATAATCCTGGACCAAAGCTGAATCCAGACACTCACCTTGTCCAAGAGTCAGGCCGTCTAGTCAGAAGCCAACTCATCTAAGCAGAAGAGGGAGTCCGGCAACAGGTCGACTTCACACAGGTAACAAGCTGAGAACCCAGGTAGTCCCAGAAGGAAGAGTGAGCAAGGAGATGGCAGCCAAGGGGAATCCCAGCCTCAGCGAGCTCCCAGCTAGCTGCCCTTGGCTGGGCTCTCCTGGGAATGCCTGATGGCATGTCCTGACCTACGAAGTCACTTTTCAGAGATGAGAGATGGGCTCCCAGGAGCACTCCTATGCTGGATATGTCAACAAAGTGCCCGCCACACCCAACTTCCTCTTCGAGATGAAACTGCCCCACCCACAGCCCCCTGTTCTGAGAAGCAGAGCTCGACTGTTCTTGAGCCAGGGATGGCGACTGATTGGACCAGGGATTGGGCCCTGCCATTCGGGCTGCTCCTCTGAAAACCAGGGCATGAATGGGAAAGGTGAGTTTGGTCGATGAGATTTTCTCCTTCTGGAATTCGAAGTGGGAAACGTGGAGATAACGAGGTAGGTACCTGAAGTTCAGAGTACGCCATGCAACGGAGTAGGGACTGGGGAGGGCTCCGGTTAAACCAACCAAGGCTTCGAGGAAGGAGAGCACTGTGGCGAGAAAGCAGAATTTCTAAGCAAGCAGCACTTGTGCAGAAGAGAGAACACTAAAGAGTAAACAGAATTTGCTAGTTGGGGTAGGATAGAAAAAGTAAACCTGCAAAGAGTCGCTGAGACGTGCTGAACCGCTGTTACAGAGATGCTGTCCCCTGGCTCCACCGAAGGCCACTTTCCTGCCGCCCAGATTTCCGAAGGCCCCTGCGTCTCCATCAGGCCAAAGCCAACTTCCCGGGCCCCCTGGCTAACGTCTGCTGGGCACCTGCTATGAGCTAGGCTTGGCTGTAGGTGTTTGGGATCCAGCCCTGAACGAAACAGGAGAGGAATTACAGCGACCCCCTCGTTACTCCGGGGAGGGTCTCCGTTGCGAAGGGCCAAGTGAAAAACACACACAAAACCAAACCGTCGTGCACTCACGCTGTCCCACGGTCCAGGTCAGCCGTGGTGTCATACTGAGTCTGCTTCCTCTCGGGAACATGATTCGTGTTGATCCCCCCTCGTCCCTGGGGTGGTGGCTGGATAATTAGGAGGAGGAGGAAGAAGAGAAGCCGGGAGACTGGACGAGGAGAAAGTCAGCCGATGCGTGACAATGGCAGCCAGGCGGCTGAACGCCCGGGCTTCCAGTTACCTGGGGTTCAAACTTTGGCTCTGTCACTTAGCACTGATCCTTGGTGAGTCAGTTTTCTCAGCCGTAACTTGGTGTCCTCCTCGTTGCATTGTTGCGAGAATTAAGTAAGAAACTATGTGCAAAGCGCAGTACCCGGCCCCGAGAAAGTGCTCGACAAACGACAGCTGCTGTTGCCGGCGGATGTGAACGTGCTAGGGGGATCATTAGATGGCATCCTGCGCTCAGAGCTCTCCGGGCCAGCATCTGGGACGCCTGTCCATGGCCCCTCGAGCTGGTGCATGGCTTCCCGAGGACCATCTAGCGGCAGAAGTGTCGACAATGCCGGGAAGATGTGGTGCAAGAAAACGGTTAAGGATGGAGACTGACGTTGCCCAGAAAAGCCGTCAGGATGGAGGGAAACAAAGTCCGAAAGCGAAATCTGCAGCAGCGACTGTAGCCGGAGCAGCCGGCTGTGTGGGAAAGGTAGGATGCAGGTTCTTTAAGCAGCCCCCTTGTCCCCTGGCCAGGGCCGGTGGGCCGGTGGAGGTGGACTTGGCAGATCCAACGGCTCTGGTTGGGAAGCCGTGCTTTGACGGCTCGTGGAAGTAGAAGCTCGTTTTCCCACCCCGAGAGACTGGGGCGGGTGGAAGAGCAGGCAGGGAGGGGTGTCTTTACGGAGCTGTCAGTGCCAGGACGGAGTCGTGCCTGGGAAAGAAGGCAGAGCAGACATACAAGCGCCACGGGTGGAGCGCCGGGGGCGTTTGCGCATCAGGTGGAGTGACAGGTGCTCTTCAGGAGGCCCGGGCTGCTTCACTGGAGGTCCAAGTGGTGCCAAACACACGTGTCGGAGAGGACCGCAGACTGGGTTTCGGTAGTGGAACGGCCAGGTGGCTGAGCCGACGCTGCATTCGGGCCTTGCTGGCGGGATGCGCACCACCTCCTCGCCCCGGGGCCTCCCTAGTCTTCCCCACCTGTCTGAGTGGCTCCCAGGGGACCCTGGATCTGCACAAGGCCGGCGTGTAGACGTCGGAAAGAGACTTTGGGCTGATGACTGTACCACTCAAGCCATCGCCTTCCAGGGCTGCATCCCTCTGCTGCCCCTCGTACCCAGGCTTAGGACATAGGCCACTGCTCTGAGGTTCTGCTGCTGGGTGTGCAGCTGAAGGTGCAGCTGAGGCCCGCGAGACACGGCGAGCCACCTGCACGGCACACGCTAAGCTCCCAGCTTGTCGTGGCTGCTCCAGGCCCCTGCGAACCACGCTGCTGTCATGCCTTAGACCCTCGAGTCCTCGGAGACCTCCTGACAGCGAGCCATTCTCCTTCCCAAGGAGGACAGGACAGGGCTCCTCCTTGGCCAAGGGGGCCCCCTCCACAGTGTTGCCAGCACCAGTCCCAACAGCATCAGGCTGAACCGAGCTGGGTGCCAGCTGCCTGCAGGTGGCACACGGGTTTAGGGGACACACTCCGGAGCTGGACCACCCACATTCAGATCTCGGCTTCTACTTCTTAGCAACTTCTTTGCCCCTGTGACCTTAGAGGAATCCAACGAGGTGTCAACACTCCCTCTGTCTCGGTCTTCTCATCCATAAAGGAGCAATAAGAGCAGCGCACCCCTCACGGGGTTATTAGAATTAAGTGTGTTCATACAGGTAAAGTCCTGGCCCTAGCGAGTTCCTGCTGATGCTAGAGGGAGCAGAGGTGAGGGGAGTCTGGAGTCGCCTCGAAAGGAGTGTCAACCTCAGCACATCAGGCCAACTTCCTTCTCTTTCTCTGGAGGTCAGTGCTAGGTCGGCTGCCTGGAACAAGAACAAAATGCTGTCACCTGGACTGTCCAGGTGTCCTCTGGAGTGACCACGGGGGTCGCTCACTCCAGAGTCACCGACGCCCGACGACAGTGAACTTGGTCCCGAAATGCCACACACTTCCAGAGACTGTACTGAAGGCGCCGGGGCTTCAGGGGACCCAGGGCCGCTGGAGTAGAGGGTGGGTGACCTGAGGTGTAGCCGGGCAGGGCTTGTGTGGAGGCGTTCGTGGTCGGAGGAGCACAAACCCCATCTGCTAGGACGTCATGCAGGCTCCTGGTCATTTGATGCTGCCGCAGGTTAAGAGGCACCATGGTCTCTACAAACTGTCTAGACACTTCCACAAAGCGATTTTCACTCCTTGGCTTCCAGATGCAGCCAGTGGAGAAGGAACAAAGTTATAGCAGCCGAGAAGGTCTGCCTTCACGGATGCCAGACCTGGCCCTGGCGCAGCACCAGGGGACCGGAGGGGGCCAGGACCCCGGCAGTCCTGGCAGAGGCCCAGTTCTCTGCTTTGGTCCTTCGTAAAGTGCCCCGATGCCTCCTGGGAGAAGCGTGGACTTGGTGGGTGCCCAGGCCCAGGAATTCCTGCTGGGTGTCACACTATGGGCGTCGCCAGATGAAATATAGGCCACGCCGTTGAATTTGAATTTCAAATGAATAATTGTTTTCATATAAGCCTATCCCAAACGCTGGGTGGCAGGTACTTACGTGAAGAAAGAATGGGGTGACGGGCTAAAGGCATACAAATGAGTAGCTGATGGATGGAGGGAATGCAGTCGGCACTTACGTAACCACTGGGTGGGAAACCAGAGGAGAGGAGGAGCCAGTAGGGGGATCGTTTTCTAAACTAGATACATGTCTAACCAATGCACCGTATACCTGGAACTAGTTAAAATAACTAAATGAATTTTGAAAAAATCAAATATAAAAAAAAAGGTGGAGAACTGGCTATAAATGTAAGTTTTTTGTGGTTAAAATAAAAAGCATCTGCTGTTTATCTGAAATTCGAATGGAACTGGATGTTCCTGTGTTTTCACATAATGAATCTGGTACCTGCCACCGGGGAGCGTGGTCACGGAAGGGTACCGGATGCACGCAGCCTCCAAACGAACTCCAAGGGCAGAGATGCGGGGGTTCTGGTGCCCTCGCCTCAGGGGGACCCCACGATGCTGGCTCATTCAGTTCAAGTCGCCGGCAGCGAGGCAGGCCCGATACTGACGGGCTCCGTGGACAGCAAGGGCTTGGCCTGTCGCAGAGGTACCCACGGTGGACAGTGATACATCAGGGCACTCCGCAGCCTCCGGAGGCGGAGATGAAAGAGCGTGAACCATCCACGGGTCAACGTGTCCCCAGTCAGCACGTGACTAGCCACCCGCGGTGCGTTTTTTGACTCCTGGGGTCTGGCTGAGGAATGTGGCTGGTGACAGATGCTTCTCTGAGCTTGGAGATATCGTCAGGGACCAGGCCTAACTGTCAGCAGCCCTGGACGTTGCCAGCCCTGCTCTCCGCAGTCCCTGATTCTGCCCGACGGCCTCTTGGGGTTCTCACTCTCTGTACTCTTGGCTTCTGAGACTTTGTCCTCTTCTAGTTTCCTCCTACCTGCTCTTTCTCTGTCTTCTTCAAGGTCTTGTCTTCCCGCTTCTTAAATATTTACATTCCCCGGGGCCCTGCCCTTGACCTCCTGCTCTTATCTTCTTTCTTCCCAGGGGGCCTGGATGTTCTCATTTGCTATCATGGTTCCAACGAAGAGCATAAGTGCTCGAGATGTGGGCTGTGGAGACAAAGCACTTGAGCCTTTTCTTTTTTTTTTTACTTGGGTCCTTTTTTTGCAACTTTTAGGGAAACCTGGGTGTTTTTTTCTTTTTTTAAAGCTTCTTTAGGCTTCATATCTTTACCTACATAACGAGGGTACATGACACCAAGCAACTTGTAGGGTTGTTGTGGGCACTAAATTTTAAAAGTCACGTAAACTGTTTTGCACGGTGCCTGGCATAGTAAGTATTCAATAAATGTAATCAAAATAGCTCAGTTATCACTATTTACACGCTGTTGGATCTCAGATCTGTGTTTCTAGCTCAGTATTTGCCCAGGAACCATAATCATACATCTTTCTGTCTCCTGTATGTCTCTACATGATGTGTCGAATTAGTCGAATTAGTGTGTGGAATTAGTCTGGGTTTTTAGCTCTTCATTCTGCTCACAAGTCAACCCTCCTGCCCCATTCAGGACAACAGCTGTGGATCCGGTGCCTGCTGGAGACAGTAAACACGGTTTGCAGAGTCGGTACAGCACGGGGATTAAACACCTGACTTTGGCATCAGCCTGCGCTCGAATCCTGGTTCTGCTATTGGTCTGTGGTGTGACCTGGGGTGTTTCTTTACCTCTCTGCCGGGGTGTCCTCAGCTACAAAATGAAATAACATGGCACCTATGAAATGTCACAGGGTGAGTCGATGCTCAGAAGGCGCTGAGGGTGCAGAGAACAGTCAGTGGACGTTTTCTGTGAGTCTTAACCCTTCAACGACCCTGCAACTTAGGCCAATGTTATCTCCCTTTTATACACGTGGAAGCAAATATTCGGGGAAATCAAGTTCAAAATCGCACAGCTGCGGAGTTGGTTGGTTGGCAGGAAGAGGTACCACGATTCCAACCCCAGAACTGAAGCTCACCTCACTGCCTCGCAGACAGATGAAACCTGGAGGAAGGGTTTTCTCTCGGAGGTAAAGGTTAGAACTTGTCTGCTTGGCTTGCGTTTGTGTAAAGTCGTGGGGGGACTCACTGAGTAGGGTGTAAAACGGCCCTTGCCACCGACTAGTTGTGAGGACGTGGGCGTCTCTCGAACATCCTGAGGCTGTTTACTCATCTACAAAATGGACACAAAAACACCTGCTCTGGTTCTTCACGGCGGGGTGGGCAGAGCGATGTGAGAAAGCTGGGTGCAGCGGAGCGCCCTCAAACTGCGTGTGCCCGACAAACGTGGGCCTGGAGGTGACGCTCCCAGCAGCTTCGTGTCACATGGTGGCACGTCGGAGAGGCCTCCTTCCCGAGGCCCTGCCACTCGTCCTGGGCTGCAGCAGAAGGCCCTGGAGGCCCATGTGTGCTCGGCGGGCAGAGGCTGGGCCTTCTTCCCTTGGTGCCAGGGTGGGCGGCCTGGGAGGTGACCCCTGCGGGGCGGCAGCAGCTGCTGCTTATCTGAAGTTAGTCAGCCACCCAGACAGATGAGGTGTCCGTGGTGACCTTCCTGCCTCAGTGCGTGTGGGAATCTGGGGTTTCCCAAAGCCTGGGGGTGGGAACGTAAACAGAATGGCCCCTGCCGATGCTGTGGCCTTGCCTCCCCCTTGGGCTGCCCAGGAGGGGCACGAGAGGCCCTGGGGTACCACTGCTGAGGGCACGCAGGGGAAAAAGCTGGGGTTCTGGGTGCCAGGGCCGCTCTACGTCCTGGCACGAGTCTGACTTCCCCAGAGGCGGATGTTTCCTGCCAAAAGTCCCACCACGTCCCCCTTTGCTGGCAGCATGGCGAGTCAGACATCCTTCAACCTGCTGGAAACGCCTCTGTCCCTCGTCCTTCAGCAGGGCTGTCACCGTGTTCCGTAGACGGCTTCCTGGTCAGTCATCTGTGGAGGACAAGCCGCCCTCTTTCTAGCAAAAGGCAGCAAACGAGATGGTTTGGGAGAGGTGGCTGTCTCAGCCCCCTTCGTGCGTCTGCAGAGGGCTTGGCCTAGGCCTCTCCATTCCTTTCAGCGGCCTGCTCCACGTTTTCTCCACTCAGGGTGACTCTGTGGCAAATGGCAAAGCATCTTTAGTCCATATGCACATTTTTGTACTTTTTTTTTTTATCAGCCTCCTTCCTCCCCACCCTTTTATTGGTGCTCTGCACTTAACAAATGCGCCAGACACTATAAGGGTGTTGGGGACAGACCCAGCCAGCCAGCAAGATGAAGTTGATGACATTCTAGCTGGGCGGACAGAGCATGTGCAGAACCCAAAACGAGCAGCACAGCGGCCTGTGGTGCATGACCGGGGCCGCGCCCTGCCCCTTGAGAGGTGCCCTGTCCCTAAACACTGCTGCCTGCTCACCCACCATAAAACCTGTCACATAAGCCTTTCTTTTGAAGTTCTGCTTGTTTCCCTTCCATGACTGCAGTCTCGGCTGATAATTTCCTAAAATGACCTTGGAGACGAGAGACTTAGGTTCTTGAGTTCTGCCACTTAGCTCGGCTTCTCTGGGCTGCGGTTCCTCCTGGGGAATGTGGGCCAGTAACGTGCTAACAGGAACATCCAAAACTCTTTACTCCGTGCCAGCCCCCAGCGCTGAGTGCTTTTTGTGGTCTGTTGCACCTAATCCTCATAAACATCATGAGGCAGGTAATATTTTTATCCCTTTCTACCCTTCTCAGAGGACTCCTGGGAAGCCTGAAGGGTAACACAATCACAGATGTGCTTTGTCACCATTAAGGGTTAATGCAAAAGTGACATAATCTTACCACGACGTCCAACAAGTGCACATGTGGTGACTAAACTGATTTATTCGATGCCACTGCAATTCTTGGCTACGCATAGCTAACCGGGGTTCAAAATTTTTTTGTGTCTGCCTCTCAGGAAAACGGAGCAAAAAGCAGTAGAGACAATAAAAAATGCTGTCATCATGAAGTGCCAAACCACCCAGGGGAGAATTCCACAGATGTGACCTTGAACCGCTTACGTGCACCGCCCGATGACCACCACTGCCTGGAACACACACGCAGATAACGGAGCACCAGTTCGGAGGAGACCCTGGGGTTGGATCGACCTGACGGCCCCACAAAGGTAAGGGTCTTTCAGGGGGAAACTCATGAGCTCAGAGCAGAATTCGTGGTTGGGGCTGGAGCCAGGTGGGTCTCAGTCCCTTGGTGTTCTCCTTAGTGAGATCACAGTAGGTTTTCACTCCAAAGCCCCATTCTGGGACATTCTTCAAACATGATCTACTCAGTGTCATAGTCATGACAGATTCTTAAACTGTCAATTGCCGGAACCACGGATGTGTACCACAAACTAATAGGAATATGTGTGCATGTTCACGAGAACGTGAGTGGCTTCCTACACGTAACACTCCCCCGTTTGGCAAGAAGGGGCACTGGCTCCCCCGAAACAGCCCATGTGGGAGAACCGACACCAGAAACAAATGAGGTGAAAGGGGATAGCTGTGGTTTGATGCTCACAGATCAGATGATGAGCAATGAATACGGAAGTCAGCGAGCTGAAATGACCTGAGCATAGCCACCTCCGAGGGATGGTCCCCCCCGTTAATGACTGCGGTGACCATTCACTGAAGCTCCTTTAAGGTGCTTTAATACCCCTTCCTCACCCCCCACAGTACAGGCGGTCTACCTCAGAGGTAAGAGCACGTTCTCGGTTCTAATCCAGGTTCTAGCAGGTTTCGCCCCTTACGAGCTGAATGATGATGGGCAAGTCACAGTTTCCTGAGGCCCCTATTTCTTCACCTCTCCTGTGGGAAGGGACGACCTCATGGAGTTCTTGTCGGGATGAAGGAAAATAAAACGTGGCAAGTGTTTTGCATTCAATATTTAGCAAACGAGGGCTTGGCGGTGTTTTACAAGTGACAATCCAGATGCCCAGAGACGGTAACTTCCTGTTCTGGGTCCCCCCAGCTCATCACTGACAGGGCCAGGGGTCGGGGGCGCCCAGCTCTGGGCCGAGGCTCTCTCTCCTCAACCACAGGGAGCACCCACTCCACATGGAAATCATTTACAAGTGATTTTTCACATGTAACCTCTTGAATTGGCACGTCTCTGCCAAATCCACCCATTGGCAGACTGAGAGGTCTGAAGAAAAGGTTGGTGTAGGAACTGCTGGGAAATCAGAATGGATCTGGGGTGGCCTGAGGAGACCCAAAGAGCTGTGTGTGTGAGAGGGAAAAAAAAAAAAAAAAGGACACCCTGTCACACAGCACCCTTCAGCTGTGGACATGCAGATTGTTGACTTTGCGGGTTGATGTGACACAATCTTTAATCCCAGCTGGCTACGCTCTGCCACTTCCCTCAGCCATTCTTGGGTGTGTGCTCAAGCAGTGCAAACTCCGGAAAGTAATGCAAAACCGGGAAAGTCAATCTGCTTGTTTCACCTCTCACCCCTCATCAGCCTCCTCCCCTGAAAACCAGAGAGGAAGGCGTGCTCCGTTGTCTTTGCTCAGCTCCCATTGCGAAACAGCAGAAAGACAGCTGCACTGGGCGTCGGGACGCCCGGGGCTGCCGTCCAGGTGTGACATCGGGCTCGTCCGGGCCCTCGGACGAGTTAGATCAGTTCTTGAGCCTCTGGTTCCTTCTCCGTAACAGAAAAAGAGCATTCACTGAGCGTCTACTTTGTGCCAAGCGCCCTCAGTTAGGTCCCTTTATTTAGTCCTTGAAAATAAACCCTCCTCGACAGGACTTTTCATCTGTATTATGCAAATGAGAACAGAAAGGGACCAGGAAGCTAAGTAAATTGCCCCGGGCCCAGGTGGCAAAGAGGAACCTGAGCTGAAATTTGAACCTAGGGCCATCGGACTCCAAATCTTGTCTTGAACGCAATAGTCCGATGCAATCCGCAACGCCCCTTCCTACTCGGATGCTCCGCTGTTCTATGGGCTGCGTCTGTCACAGTGAGTCATTCCTTCGTGGCTCAGGGTCCCCTGCTGGGTAGGCAGAGGTTGTGCCTCGCTTGGTCAGCTGTTACATCAGCCATGAGCCCTCATGTTATAAGACGTAGTTTTTTGTTTGTTTGTTTGTTGTTTTTACCATCAATGGCAATTTGATACTTGCCTTCATCTTAAATGCATCTTCCAAGAAGAAAAACATCTCCTTAGAAGGCCTCGCCTTGCCTCATCTTTCCTTAGAAGCTTCATATTTATATAACTGACTTTACCTTCAATTATTGAAGGCCGGTCGTTAACAAACCACAGATATTTCACATTTACACGTTTAAGGGATTCTAACCCCCATAGAACCAGGGAGTAGTACGAAGGGGACTCGACGCCTGGGAAGCGGATGGATGGAAATACTGGTGAGAAGCACAGGACGGGGAGTGACCCGCTATCCCCCACTGTCCTGGAGTCACAGAGGTCTGCCCTTCTCCCTCCGATTCTCAGGTGCCTCTGAACCTGGATGAGGTTGAACTCAACTAAGAACGGACGTAACACGCCTCATCTGTGACTTCACCGAGTAATTGCTGGCAGAGGGAGGTACAGCGCAGCGCACCCCACTCTGTGTGACCTTCTCCTTGGGTCGTCAGCCAGGTGTGTCATCGGGCCTCACACTGTAGTGACGCTCTCCGAGGGGTAAACGGGATGGTGTTTGTTTTATTTTGTTGTCGCACCCTAAGGCTAGCCCAGGGCCTGGCGCATGGTAGGTGCTCAATAAATATGTGTGGAACAAATGCTCAAGATAAAACAGGCTAATGGGGAAGATAATTAGGGGAATCTAGACGATCATTGGATTAAATGTAACGAAGCGATTCAAATCTACCTAAGTCACGTGGCATCGGCTTCTTGAGAGCGGTGACCGCATTTCACTCACCTTTGTGTTCCCTAGGATTCAGCCCGGGATAATCGGGGCTCAGCCATTTCCGTGGGAGTGCATCATCTGTAGGCACTCCTACGTGTGGTCAAACACCCTAGAAGATGGCATGGAGGAGGGATGAGAAAGGGTTAAGCGACTCGAAGGTGACGCTGTTAAGGCTGATAATGACGATCACGTAATCGGCCTTGGTGGCCAGACAAGGATGCCACGGGAAGGGATGATGCTGGTGCTGGTGAAACCGCAACAAAAGTCGTCCAGGGAAGGGTCGTGATGACTGAGTCCTCTCTCTGCTGGTCCACGGGTGCCAAAGTGAGTCCGTTCACACCGGCCCGTTAGGGAAGGTGATTCCCCAGCTTCCCGCTCAGTTTCGCCTCCATCATCTCCCGACTCTCCAAAACACCACCGCTCTCTCTGGGCAGGTTATTTTTTCTTTTTTCCTGTTCTCCTATACAGCCACCCCCTGCCTACAGCAGCCCTAGGAGCGTCTGTCCTGAACCCAGTACCACATCCCTCCTCCTCCTCGGTGACAACTTCTCACCAAAGGGTTGCGGGCGGCTGTCTTCACTCCGCCAGGGCTGCCCTGCCCTCCTCAAGACGGCCACACTCAGGGATTCCGAGGTTATTTTCCGTTCTACGCGCCGATCGCCATGGCTGACAACACCTACTAAAGAGAAGAAAAACTTACTTTTTAGTCTTTAGTGGGACACCTCATTGTAGGAGGACAGAGGACTTAGTGATGCTTCGTGGATTTCCGTGGGGTCCACTTAGAGATAACATCCCAAGTTGTCCCAAATAGGCATGAGTGATGGCTTCCCTGGGGGCGAGTGGGGCTTCTTTAAAGTCTGGAGGAAGTGGTGTCCTACCCGGATGAGTAAGACAGACAGGAAATATTCCTGAATGGAGCAAGAAAGTGAGAAACACTTGGATGAGAAAGCCGAGACAAAACAAAGAAGTGCGGAGGCTTTCGAGTCCACATTGAAGGTTTTGGAAGACGATGATACTTAACATTATCTACGCTCGTCTCATGTACCACTCTATTTACTCTTCACAGCAAGTCCGTGAGGTAGAGATCGGTATGATCCCCACTTGACGGACGAGGAAAGCGACGCACGAAACTGTAAGAATAACGCCCCCCGGGCCACAGACGACTAAGCGTCAAGAAAGCTGGAATCCGAAGCTTAGCTCTCTCCTTCATTGACGTTTATGTGGCACTAGGTACCACGCCGCACGCTTTAGTCCACATCTGGGGTGACCTCAGGAGACCTCAGAGCTCTAGGGGCGACCGAAAAACAATCCCGTCACAGCCCCCTTAACGGTCAACATGTGGATTATGTACTCCGTGAACTGATTGACTTGGTGATTTGTGGGACGCAGCCTCGAAGCCCTTGTTCTGTTTTGTTTTCCCCACATCTCCTTCCCACAAATATTTGTACCTACACACCGCAGTGTGTATATGTTGTGGTGTCGATATGCTCAGATGGGATTCGGCATCGGCCTTCAAGGCCGTGCCTGGCTCTTACCTCTAGTACTTCGCACGGGTCCCATCAGCTTCCCCCGACAGGGGACGAGCCAGTCCCTCCATCCTGCAGACGGTGAAAGTGCTTTGGAGAGGGTCCACGGCTTGAGCAAGGTCACGGGTCAAGTTAGCGGCATTTGGCTTCCATCAGGACTAGTAACCTCTGTCCCTCCGGCCTGATCCTTGGAGGGTCTGCCTGTCCGGGGGCCCGGGCCGCATTCCAAGCCGGGTTATCTGGTGCACGCCGCCCGTCTGAAATTCCCCTTGCGGTTTCACCCACATCTGGTGTTTTTCACTTCTCTTTCTAAACACGTGCTTTGATCCTTCTGCTGCTGCAGCAGAAAGATGTCCAGGGTTCCAAGGAGCACAGCTAGCTCAGTGAGACGCGAGGGATGCTCCCCTCGCCGGGACTTCTGAAAGCAAACAGCACCAGAGCCTCACCGTGTCCGGCTCGAAGCGCTTCCCGGAAACCCCCCGATTTACAGCCGTCTACGCGGTCTCTGCAGCCCCCAACCCCGGTCCTCGCGAACGCCCAGCGGGTTTGAAGGCCTGTCATCCTTCCTCCCGTCCTTCTCAGGGTGGACAAGGATGACATGTGCTGAAACGTCTCCCGTAAGAGTTCCAGGGCCACATTCTCCGCCCCACACACTGAGCTGAGAGCTGCCTACATTGACCTCCACAAAATCCTCATCTACAACTAGCTTTCCCGTTGTCTTTACTTTATCAAATGTTGTTTGTTACTCATTCTGCCCCCTGCTCTATCTTAGTAAGTCCGTTTCTTAATTGTAGAAGCATTTTTCCATAATAATGAGAAATTTTAGGGAAACAGAAGACAAAAAATCCTAGTATCCTAACGTGACCATCATTAATTATGTGGTCTGTTTCCTTCCAGGCTTATTTTCCTTCGTGTCGTAGGTCCTTGGTTTGTTTATTTGTTTTTACACAGCCAGAATCGTAATTTGCATTCAAATTTTCTGTTCTTTTCACTATTGAATGTTATAGTATCAATGTCTTCTCATGTTGCGACATGATCTGGCAGATATGAAATGAAAGGGGAAGTGGAGGTTTTGGCAAAGGGAGCGGGTGAAACCCATCAGTGATCTCCCGCAAAGGAATGCATTGAAACCATCATCTGCGGGGACCTAATTCTTCCCTAAACTGCTGGGATTTCGAATGGGAATAAGAGGAGACAGAACTGAGTATGAAGAAGCAAAACAGGCCCCAATTTTTGAAAACGGGAGATTAATGTGAGGTCACAAACGGCTAAATTCAAGGTTCAAGACGATCAAAGCCCCCTGTTGAGATAAGTCAGAGGCAAGGCTGCATGGCTTGGTGGCATCCTCTACCTGAACAGTCTCCAGAAAGAAAAAACAGATATTTCCAGAAAGAGGGATGTTGGGGAAATGCCCACCTCGAGAATGAACATCTCCCCGTGAGCTTGGAAAGTTAGAAGCTCCGCTGACAACCAGAAGATTTCAGAGAAGTGAGGCGGGGGGCGAGGGGCGGGGGCATTCTCCGTATCAGGGGGACCTGCCTGGCTTCCTGTGTTCTCCACTTTATCTCCGTCCCCCTTCCTTCTCATCTGCCCCATCAGACACCCTCTCCGCACTGAGAAGTACTACCCCAAAGGGACTAAGTCATCCTCCTTCAATCTCGCTGCAATCAGCCTTCCCCTCCAACCTCTCTTGCTCGTCTTTGCTGAGCCCCCCAAACCCAAAGCGTCCAGCCAGCTGCCCTGTGACCTTTCACTTTCCACCTTCGCCCTCACCACACGTACAGGCCAGCACCCAGCAGCAGCATCCCCGCTTAGCAGCCAGGGCGAAGCCTTCTTTCAAGAACTGACCCTAAGGACGAAGCTCTGCTTTGCTTCTCCAGAGCTGCTCTCCCGACTCTAGTGTCCCTACTGGGTGTCAGGTACTTCAATCCTCACAAAAGGGCTGGAAGGGGGGATGGCTCTTCTCAATTACAGCTGAGGCAGTGAGGCCCAGGACTTGTCTACGTGATGATACGTAATATGGTAGAGACGCGAGGAAATTGAGAAGACACCAGAAGCGTGGCAAAAAGGACCGAGCAAAACTAGCCTTAATCTACCCTCCCCAAGAACCACTGTTAACGTGCGTGTGCGTGTGCGTGTGTGTGTGTGTGTGTGAGAGAGAGAGAGAGAGGGAGAGGGAGAGAGAGAGAGAGAGAGGGAGGGAGGGGGGGGGACAACCCACAACACAGGTGGGTCTGGGATCACACCACTTCTATGGCTTGTTAGGGTCACCACAACAGTGGACCACAACTGAGTGGCTCAAACAGCAGAAACGTGTTGTCCCGCGGTTCTGGAGGCCGGAAGTCTCACATCAAGGGCCTGGTAGGGTCGGTTCCTTTTGAGGCCATGAGGGAGACACTGTTCCCCCACACCCCCAGCTTCTGGGGGATTGCGGGCAACCTTGTTTGTCCTCGTCTCCTGCTGCCTCATCCCAGTCTCGCCCTCATCTTCACATGGCGTCCTCCCCGTGTGCATTCTGCCTCTCCACATGGCACTCTTTTTCACAGAAACGAGAGTTATATTGGAGTCGGGACCCACCCTACTCTAATATGACCTCATCTTAACTTGAATAATTACGAAAACCCTATTTCTAAATAAGGACACGTTATGAGGAACCAGGGGTTAGGACTTCGACATATGAATCGGGGTGGGGTAAGGGCACAGTTCAACCCATAGCAACTGTTTATACAATATTTCATCTTACTTCTTTTTATTTCTTTCCCACTTAGCATTCTACGGTGAACATTTTCCGGGATGGGTTAATTTTTGTTGGAAAAGGGTCTGGAATGTGCCAGGGGCCTGTGTTGGTGGAAAGAGGAGGCCTGAGTGGGGCGCCATGATGGGGGGCAGCCCAGAGCTGGGGGGTGTAGGGGTTGGAAGTGAGAAGAGTGCAGGGAAAGGGCAGGCGAGCTGTCAGGGCTGGTGATCGTCCCGGCTGTCCACCTCACAGGTTTTCGGAGGGCTCCTCAGAAGCATGTGCTGGGGAAGGAAAGCGGCCAGGCCCCGCCGTGACCGGCCCCCACCCACGTACCGTTATTTAGCTTGGAAGAAATCCTGGGAGGAAGATGCAAGAGAAACCGCAGAAACAGTCGGGAGGGAGAGAGTGTGAGGGAGGTTTTGGAAGACCCACTGGCCAGGAAGCGCTCTAACACGGTATCCGCCGCGGAGTCAGAGAAATGCATTTGCAAATCCTCACCCGCACTCTCTCTCGTTTTCCTGCCGGATCGTGGGCACGCCTACTCAGTCTCTCTCTAAGCTTCAGTTTCCTCCCATTAATGATGGCTACTCATGGGGCTGTGAGAATCGAAATGAGCTGATGTGTGCAGTGGCTGGCATGAAGACAGCACTTAGTCACTCACTCACTCATTCAGTAAAGTTTTGGTTTCTACGGTTCCAGGGGCTGCGTTGAACGCTCACCATGCAGGGGTCCACTAAACTGACACGGTCCCCGTCCTCGTGGGACTTATGTTTGGGAAAGAAGGGGAGATACTGAGCAAATGAGCGGACAACTGAAGTCTGGAGTGATAAACTGTACGTCTCATTTGAAGAAGAAAACTGACTTCGAAGATGGACAAGTGGGAGCATCGAGTTTGGTGGGGGCGGGAGGGGAGGCACACAGAGAGGGACCCTCTGAGGGAGTGGCAGCGAGCGAGGCCTGGAGGTCGAGTTGGAATCAGCCAGATGGAGGGGTGGGGCTGGGAGGGGAAGAGTCCCAGGTAGAGGGAACAGGGCCGAAAGCAGTAAGAGGCCTGTGCGTTAGAGGAACTGAAAGAAACTTCAGTGTGACTGGACTGCACTGGGGGTGGGGAGACAGGGGGGATTCAGAGAGACAGCGGGGAGAGGTTTTAAGAGTCAAAGGCTTAGAGAAGTTGGGGGGAATGAGACCTGAATGGGACCGGGACCAAGGGGTTTAGCCAGTGGGAGTCCTCTGCGACCCGACCAGTGAGGTGGCGGGCTCACCACGGCACCAGGGGAAGCTAGGTGGCACAGGATGAAGAGGCAACGTGAGGGGAGGAAGTAAGGAAGAGAAGGAAGTGAGCAAACATTCTTTTTAGAAGTATCGTGATGAAGGAAAAGAGAAAGTTGGGGGAGACTGTCTCCTTTGTTTATTTTCATTTTAGATGGGGGAATTTGGGGGCATTTTTCTACTCCGAGGAGAAAGATTTGTGGACAGAGATGAAAGATGTGAAGAGAAAGCAGGACCGAGTCTACTTGTAGGAGGCCTCATTCCCATGGGTATTCTGCCCACAAAATGGAAAGTGCTAGCATCTGGCGTCTTGATAGGCCCACAGGCCCAAACACTGTGCCTTAGACCACGGACATGGTTAATCGAAATTCTGTAAGGGTGAAGGGGATTAAGAGGCGCAAATTGTCACTTATAAAAACAGTCCTGGGGATGTAAAGTAAGACATGGGGAGCACAGCCAATAATATTGTAATAACTGTGTCTGGTGCCAGGCTAAGCGGGTGATCGATCACTTCGTAAGGCACATGAATGTCTGACCACTGCGTTGTGCACCCGAAACTAATAATAATACATCGTATGTCAATTGTAACTGAAAAATAAACTAAAAAAAAAAAGAAAACCCACCAAAAAAACCTCTATACAAAGCATTTCCATGTTTTTTTTTAAAAATTAAATCAAAAGTTGTATTTTTAAATTCTGGATTTTAAGGCGATGGGTATTTAAAGTAAAAAGTTTGAGAAATTCGTATCCAGAAACAATTAAGAATTTATTCCACTGACCTTTCAGCGCTCCTGACAGCCCCCTTCACGTAGCCCTCGTTTCACTTTCAAATGTGATGGAACCCTTTCTTGGCACTCCTCTTGGACCACTTCCTTGGGCCCAGATCCTCTTAGGGTGGCCGCAGACATCGTCCGGGCATCAATGGCTCTCTTTAGAGTTTTAAAGTCGTGATTTCCCAGTCGCTGGTAATTTTTTTCTTCTGACTCAACAGGAAATGAAAGCCAACGGCCCTGCTGGGTGGAGGGACTCAAGGAGCAAGAGGGCTGCTCTTTACCTTCCCAGCATCCTCATCAGCTAGGGATGGTGGCCATCCTGCACCGCACCTACAATTTTTATTCGGTTATTTATATCAAAAGTGAATATGCGCGGAGTCGAAAGAATCAAATGGTTCCACATCACGAAGGAGCAGTCCCCCTTCACCCCACCTCCCATTTCTCACTCCTCAAAGGACATCGCTTCGAACGCTTTAATCTTTCTAACCCTGATTTGGAATCTCCGTTTCTCTAAGCAGCTCCGGCCTAATTTCATCCGTTGACTTGCCACTACGGAGAATGGAGATTTAGCTTTCACCCCTTCCCGTACCCCCCCATCACACACACATTTCCTGGGCTTACATACCTTATCACCATTAGACTGACACTCAATCTAACTGTTTACATTATTTTGACCAAAGACATCCTATTTACACCCGCGTTGCACAATAAATTATGATCATTTTTCTAAAAAAACGTTTTGCTTTCTTTAGAGTCAATAAGTGTCTTATTTTTCCTTTGCCTCCCTGTCCCACGCATGTGTCACTAATGTAAGCCCTACCCTCTCTTGGTTGTTGAGGTCTCCTTGAAAAATGTTCAGATAAATTTGGTATTCAGTGACTTTCACCTTCAAGAAAGTTTTTTCCGGAACCTTCTGACGTAGTTCTACGTGGGCCGATTGAGCTCTAGGCTTGCTGCGTAGCTGTCCCCTTGGGACCTCCCTTCACAGCCTCGGGGTTCCCGTCACCTGTCATGTTGGAAACTCTGGTTTGTGGATTCCACCTCTTCCTCGTTCTGGATTCACTCCGTTATCCTGATGGACCTGAATCCTCCAGTAACGTTCTAACAGAGAGCGCAGGGAGGATCTGACAGCTGCCATCTGTGCCCTGCCCATTCTGTCTTGGCACGTCCCACACCCATGCATTCTGCATTGCCAGCACCAATGTCTCCTTCCCTGAGGGCTTTTTCTGGCTCGGGAACCAGCCCCTCGTCCCTGTGAGCAGCCCTTAACCAACGACCGACAAGAGTCAGTAGGAAAATGACCCCAGCTTCGTCAGGCAGAGGGCAGGTAACTCGGAGGCCTGTTTTCCACTGGTCTCCAGAGGGCCCCAGGGGAATCAAGTTCCAGCTGTTCTCAGCCACTTGCTGGATACTGGCTCCTTGTTTCACCCCCCGCTGCCTTAGGGGTATTCCCTGACTCATCTCCCACATAAGCTACTTTTTCTCTTACATCTATGTTTCAATCTCTTTTCTTTTTGCTTTACTTTCTGCTTTCCAAATCTTCTACTGTTTTCTTTAAAATTTCTGCAATTATATTTAAATTTCTAAGATCTCTTTTTTTGTTCTTTAAATGTTCTTTTTTTAAAAATTGCATTTTAAAAAATTTCATGTATGCATTATCCCTCTTATCTCTCTGAGGATATTAATAAATTTTTGTTTTCTTTTTCTCTCAGAGATACCGCTGTTTTTAAATGATCTTCGGGACTCTTCCCACCAGCGTGTCACATTCCCAGGGAAAGGTATCTTTATCTAGCTGGATGTCAGGGTGGTATGACCTATGTAAGAAAAGGAGGCGGCGGGTCTCCAGGTAACGTTTTTTTCAGTATGTTGTCCTTTCACACAACTGTGCCTGGTCTTCCCTCTGACTGACTCTCCCACCATGAGAAAAACCTCATTCTGTGGTCACTATGTGGAAGGGGCCGTCTCCCTAACAGCAGCAAGAAGAAGAGGGGGCCTGGGGACCCCGATGCTTCTCAAAATGACTTTCAACTCATGCTGCTGTTTTCAGCCACAGCTTTACCAGCAAAGTGCTGACAACAGTACCTGATGCCACCAACTGCTGAGCGCACGGAGGATTCTGAAACATAAAGCAAGTTGGATTCAGCTTCCTTGGGTCTTTGGATTCAGTTACCACCCAATTACCTGCATTCCAGCTTTTAAAACTATCCTGCTCTTGTCCCTTTCAGATTCTCTGACCTTGTTGATTAAAAAAAAAAAATCATTTACCTAAATTCTTACTTGCTTACATATGCATCAAGAAACTCTAGAAACACACGTAAGAAACTAGTAACAGCTTGGTCGTGGACGAGAAGGTGGGACCTGGGCCAATGGGAAGGATGGGCGAGGGAAACTTTCTGCTTTGTGCCTTTTTCCAATTTTTTCTTTCTTTCTTTCTTTCTTTCTTTCTTTCTTTCTTTCTTCTTTCTTTCTTTCTTCCTTCCTTCCTTCCCTCCCTCCCTCTCCCTCCCTCCCTCCTTCCTTCCTTCCTTCCTTTCTTTCTTTCGTTTTAGAACCATGTGAATGTATTACTTCATCAAACATTAACTTCTGATTGAGTTCTAGGAGGGAGTAAGACACAATGCATGTGTTTATTCTGCTGTCTTTAACCAGGAATCTTGAGTGTTGTTTTTCTAAATTAGCAGCTTCAATGTTGAGACCATGAACAGCTTCCCGACCAAGAGACATTCTAAGCAAATTCCAAAGCCATAAACAAAAATATGGATAAATTCAACTCCACCAAAATTAAAGATTTCTGCGAGAAAAAAAAAGAAAAAGAAAAGAGGAAAGTCAGACACCAAAAACAAACTGGAAAAAAAATTATTTGAAACAAATATGAATAACGGCTAGTTTCCTTAAAATATAGCATTCTCACAAAGGAATTAAAAACAGATCCAAGTCTAATAGAAAACAATAGGCACAGGACATAAATAGAACATTCTGGTAAATCAACACAAATGGCTTTTAAATACAGGAAAAATGTTCGACCATACTCTTGGTTTTAAGAATGACCACTGAAACAATGAGAGACCATTTTTCACTTATCAGAATGGCAACATTAGAAAAATCTGATACTCAATGGATGAGGTGAGGCTATGGGGAAATAGGAAGTCTAAGACATTTTTAAAACGATTGAAAGTTAGTGCAGTCTTTTTCTACTATGGTTCGGTACTATCTGTCTAAAATTTTAAACTTACACCCTTTGACCCAGAAATTTATCCTGTGAATACGCTTGCCTGGGCCATGAAGACATATTTGAGACACACTGATAAAGAGTCGCACCCGTTCACAGTAGGAGACTAACCGTAGAGATCAGGATGTATTTATTCTACACGCTGCACGGAATACTATGCGGACGTTAAAAAGAATGACGCACCTTTCTATTTATGGAATAATCTCCAACGTGTATCGCTAAAGTTTAAAAGCAAGATACGGGCCAAATGAGTATGGAATGACCCCATCTGTGTCGGGTAGTTTTTCAAGTGTTTTTTCTTAGATATCCAGATGTGCTCACATACACACAGAATGTCTCTGAAGGAATAAACAAGAAACTGGCAGCTATGGCTACCTATAGAAAGGGGAACTATGAAAATAAGAGGTCAAGAAAGGGAAGAAAACTTGCTTTCCGGTTTCTTAAATACATTTTTTTTTTTTACTTTTTCTTTTGTAACCAAGTCCATGTTTTTAGAAAAAATAATGGATGCATTAGTCATGAGTTTTGGTTGCAAGCAGCAGAAACCAACTCTGGTTAATTTAAGCAGAAAATAAATCTATTAAAGGATCCTGGACCGTTTACAGGCTCTCCAGGAGGGCTGGAGACCGGGGTTTGGAGGCTACATATCCAGAAACGACTTCCAGAATCAGGCTGCACAACGACCCTGTGAAGACATCAGTGCCTCCACTGCATGGACACCGCTGCCAGAATAGTGGCATCCCAAGTCTGGATGCTGGTTCCCGCTCCAGGACCACCACCACTGGGGCATCTGGAAACTGAGCCTGGCGATTTGACGCGAGCAGTTCCTGCGTCACAACAAAGTCCAGTACAGACCCTTATGCCTGCGCCTAGCTGCAAGGGAGGCTGGACAATAAACTGCTGCTGTCTTCAGCTTCTACAGCGGGAGGGTGCCTCTGTGGCTCATCAAGTCCCGTAAAATGGGGAACGTTTCAAATACAGAGAGTTCAGATACCTGAGGTGCGGCAAGGGAGAGAGGGGAGGGGAAGGAAGAAATTCTCTCCTGACCCCTTTGAGACAAACTCACTTTCCTAGGTAGGTCTTTTCACGCACGATATTCAGAATCGTAGGTCTTCTGAGTAGATTAGGGCGTCCCAGTCTGGGTCCCTACGCTCCACAGGACCTCTGTGTAAAATCGACACTTCAGCAAAGGGCCTAAGAAAATATCAAGATGCAGATTTGTTTCTGGTACGGCCTCGTCTTGAATACCCGGTGTCATTTATTACAAATATTCTTGAAACATTTATATAGTACTTTTAAGGTTAAAAATTTTTTAAAATTTTAATTACTAAAAGTTTACTTATTAAAAACAAGCAAATGAGATAGAAGAATTCAAAATATGGGAAAACCCCACCCTCGGCTCCATTCCTCCACTCCCTAGGAATAATCAGTGTTAAAGTATGGTGGGCACCTCTCAGTTCTTCTGCGTACATACGCATGTGCTCCTGCTTATTTGTAGGTATGTGTAACACGTGCATAACTTTTCACAACTCGCCTTCTCACTCTCCACGTACAATGGACAGGGACTCGGAGCGGCTGTGTGCCAGTAGGTTCCAGGCAGGCGGAAAGCCACACACGGAGACACGGTGTCTGAGGAGGGGCTGTCACGCACCACGGGAGGCCTGGTAATACGGGGATATTTTTGGTCCAGTGGGCCTCAAAGTGTGATTTCACCTCAGGCAGAAAACTACCAAATTTATCTTCAAACTGCTGCAGAGCGTGAAGACACCGCCAAAGTCTCCTAGCTCAACCCTATTTGGAGATAGAGAGCTGATTCCTGGGAGGAGGGCAGGAGGAGGCGGTGAGGGGCCTGGTCCAGGGTCAGCCGGCCAGGGGGAGTGATGGTGTTGGAATGGCTTTCTCCAAGACCTTTGCTCATAGCCTGGCGTTGGCTGCGCTGCTTTCTGCTGGGAGGGGGAGGGCAGCGCTCCGTGTGAAGACGTTCGGGTGCTCAGACCACATGGTCCCTCGGACACCCGTGCTCCGAGGCCCGCCGTGCCTGTGAGCTCATCCACGACGACGTGCTCCTGCACGCTGTGGACTTTATTATCTTCCAGGATCTCTTTTCTTTGGAACTACCTGTCTTGCACTCTTCAACCTTCTCATGGCACGTTGCCCTCTTTACTTCTTAAACACAGCTGTGTTATTTGCTGAGGACTTGGCAGAATATTGAACGAGGCAGTCCTATACCAGATGGATGACAAAAGAAGGGGGGAAAAAAGACCACCGAGTTTACCGGTGCCAAATTCATTTATTTGGTCATTTAGTGCTAAATAACGAG
Source organism: Cynopterus sphinx (assembly GCA_030015415.1). NCBI lineage: Eukaryota > Metazoa > Chordata > Mammalia > Chiroptera > Pteropodidae > Cynopterus > Cynopterus sphinx. The sequence goes on from CM057392.1 coordinate 39,456,241, forward strand.
GATGGGGTAGGATACAGACCAGAAGAAGACGTAACTCTTGCCTTCTGGGAGTTCACTGTGCAGAACAGTGACCTCCAAGCTCTTTTCACCACGCCGCTCCATCACAAAGATCGAGCATGTTCTCCCAATAATTGCATATTAGTGCTCTGCAGCACTAATTTTTAAATATTGGCAAAGCGTAATTCTCTTAATAGTTTAGTATAAAGAATAAATAGAAACAAGTGTTCACTTGTTTTCTTCCCACACCCCCTTTGCCACCGTGGGCACCCCACTTCAGAGCCTGCTGTTCTAATGGGGGAATCAGACGGACACCCCAACGCACTGTGATAAGAGACAATGTGAAGAAGACAAAGGATTCTTAGAGCATCGGGAAGTGTCGCCATAGGAAAGGGGAGTTGAGACTATACGGAGACGTCTGGGCTCAGGGCTGGCGGGCAGCGCCAGGCGTCGTTTCTAGGCTGGTGTCCGTGCTAAGACCCTTGAGGATGAGACTGCACGTGAGCTCCTACCTCCCCAGACCTCAGTCACATGAGGGCTTCATAAATACCACGTTAGGGACAGACCCCCAACCCGCGGCCCAGAGCCACCTCTGACGGCAAGGGCCCTGGACGTGGAGTCAGGGGCCTGGGCGAACGCTGGCTCTGTCACTAACCTCTGCAGCCTTCAACCACTGTGAGCCCGGATTCTCCCACCTGTAAAAAGGGAACAATGAACGCCTTCTGGGGCTGCTAACAATTCCCGACGTTTGCCGAGCTGTTCATCGTGCCAAGTGCATCCCATGCATCATCTCGTGAAACCTTCATGACGATATGATGAAGGCGACGCTATGACTGTTCCCATTTCATAGGCAGGAACAGAGTCACAGAGTCACGTTGGGCTGTATGTCCACACGCCAGGACTTGTAGAGCCAGAGCTCGGAGGTTCGCTGGACTCAGGATCCCATGCTCTGCCCCACTCTGCTGACCCCACAGGTGGCCTGCGGGGCAAACAGGGACCAGGAGCAGTGAGGTGCAGACACGGTACTGTGACACAGGGTGTGAGATGAGGCCCCTGTCCTCTAGTCTATATGCAAAACGTGCTTTTCCACACAGCCCTGAAGCTCAGAGACAAGTAGGATCTGGTTTAAAAGAAAGGTGGAGAAAGAGAACTTTAAAGTTAACGTCTATTTTTAGTCCCACAAGGCAGTGTGTGACAACCTGGAGGAACAGCAAGCTAGGATAAGGCCGTAGTCCCATGTGCACCCTCTGGCTCTGGGCATGGTTTAAGCTGGGGTCACTCAGCTGTCCAGGGCCCTAAGCAATGACTCCCCAGGGTCTTCTTGTCTGACTATCCGCAGACTCCATCCTCGAAACCGCTGCAGTGAGGACTCTCCCTGGTGTCCTGGGAGAGCCCTGGAGATGGGCCTGAGGCCGGGCGGGGCCACTCCAGTTTGGTCTGCAAGGGCCCAGCGTGGTGCTGCTCCGGTCAGCAACGGTCCAGCTCCGACAAGGCCTGCGGGGGCGCCGGGGAGGGTGGGTGTGACGCCACCAGAGCCCGGTAATTATAAGGACGCGCTGCAGAGGACGTTTCTGTTGTGGTCGGGCCCTCTGTTTACTCTGGGCAGTGCTGTCCTTTCTGAGCTGACCTTCCCAGATGAGATCGCCCATCGTCAGCTGGGTAAAGCCAGGGCCTTGCGACCGATGGGGTGTTTGTTTGAATCCTCTGTGGCTCCATGGTTGGAGGGGGGCCAGGGCAGCTGACCCCCGCCTTCAGGGAAGTGAAGCCAGGGCTGCAAAGTTGCTGACAGTGGCCGGAGGCCTGCGAACCCAAACATCCTCCCTTCTTCCGCCTCGCCTCCGTGTAGCAATGAGAAGAAAACAAAGCCACGCGCTTTCCAGAGCAGGGGAAGGCTCCAGCCACGCCCTCCCAGCCATTCCCTCCTGCCTTCGGCTCACAGCCACATGGGGACAAGGTTATGGTCACAGCTGAGAAGTGCTGATGTCGACATTTGGGTTATGGCTTAAAAAAAAAAGAAACCACACACACGCTTTCCTTCGCGGCTTAAAGCTTCATGCAGTTGATGCAAAGCCTTCGCTTTGTTGTGTGTTCGTGAGTTTGCATGACATGAATGTGGTGTTTCGGAAAGAGAAGGAGAAAGCTCATCGGTTTACTACTTTTCCTGAACTTTCCAGTTTCTTTTGGCCCCAGAAAACCAAAGAGTAGAGTCCTTTGTGCCTAAGATTAAAAACATCTGGCCATCCCATCTGGGTAAGGCCGGGCTGAAGTGGGCCAAAGCCAGGTGGAAAGGCCTGCCTCCTTGAATCACGGAATTTTGAGCAATGAATGGGGCTAAAAGTTACTAAATCCCACCTCTTCGTTTTCCAGCTAGGGAAACAAGCCCGGAGGGGTTTGGACTTGCTCAATGTCACACGGCTTATAAGTGTCAGAGGTGAGGCTGGAATCCAAGAGGTACCTGGGAGAATCTCACTCAGTCTAGCACCCTTTCCATGTATGTGCCAAGCACACGGAGGGCTGATTACTTAAAAAAATAATAAAAAGTCTCTAAATAGTCTTAATTCCTCTATTTGACACACCCGACTATTTCCACCTTTGCATATTTCCACCCAGATCTTATCCGTAGGTTATATCTGTTTCTATATCTGTTCTTCCTCAGGAAAAGAGAGGAAAATACACGTGTTTATAGAGCCCCTACTATCTTGCCAGGTGTTTTCTCAACATTTTCCCATTGAGTTTTCGCAGCGGTACTATAAAGGGCCGCACTATTATACCTGCTCCACAGAGGGTGGAATCGAGGCGACGGACACTCTTGCCCAGGGTCACACGGCTAGAAAGCGGTGGAGTCAGGATTCGACTCCGGATCTCCCAGAGGCCACCACACCACACTGCCTCGGCTGCCGTGCGTGTCACAGTTTCTCTTTTCACAGTTTCCCGCTTTTGAAATTATGACCTAGTTTCCGTAATTTTCACTCTCACGGATGCATTCCTTCATTCGGTAAAGATGGACTAACTGGCTACTCTGTGCCAGGCTCAGTCAATACACTGAAAATAGAGTACTGAGCAGTACTCACGAGCACGGCTTCCTCAGGGAGAGTCAGTAACACAAAGGAATAAGTCAGATAGGGAGGAAGAAGGCAAGGATGGGGCCTAGGCGATGCCTGTTTCCTAACGACCATCCCAAGCAAGATGGTTGGGGAAAGAAAGTTCATCTGTGCCATGTAAGCTGAGACCTGAAGGTGGTGAGGGCACAAGTCGGACGGATATGTGGGAGAAGAGTGAGCCCAAAGTCACTGAGGCAGGGGAGACGTGGGGTGCTCAGGAACAGCTAGGAGGCCAGCAGGGATGGGGAGGAGGGCGGGAGGAGAAGCAGAGACAGAGTCAGAGTCAGAGAGTGGGAGGGGCCAGAGGCGGCGGGGCCCGGGGCCCACAGAGAACACCTGTTTCAATATCAAATGGGAGGGGACCCGCGGACACTTCTGATTAGAGGATGGACACGTCTACGCTTCCGAAAGCGTTCCTACGACTGCTGTGTTGAGAACAGACCTGGGACTGGGGAACAAGGGGGAAAGCAGAAAGACCAGTCGGGAGGCCACCCCAATAATCAGGAGACTCGGGCCCGGGTGGTAGGGAATGCGGCGATGAGCGATGCACTTCGGGGTGTTTTGACAATGGGGCCGGTACGACAACCTGCCCTCTTTCCGTATCATGATGTCACAAGCATTTAATTGAGAGATGCAGGTTGTCCCAGCTGCTGCTATTACAGATAACATTCTCATTGACATCAGCACTCGCGCTGCCTGTGTGCGTCTGATCGCCTTTGGATAAACTTATCAGGAGCTGGATGACTGGGTCTGAGAAAGCCAGCATCCCTGGGCCTGGTGCTGCACATCGCAGGTCTGCAGCGGGCTCTGCCCACGGTGGTGCCTTTAAGGGCCTTCACTTCACATGCTCCAGAATCCCTCCCCTCCCCGCTCCCCCCGCATCTCTGACCCTCTCCCTCTCTCTATGGTTTTCTTCTTTTTCTCCCTCTCCTCCCTCTCCTTCTGGGGAACTCATAAAGGGGCAGGGTAATGAAGACAGACAAAGGTTGGGGCTGGCCACAGAGAGAGGCAAGAAAAGACAGGGAGGAACTTTTTCATTCCTTTTTCTCGCCTTGCAGCTCTGAGAAAGAGCCAGCTGCTTCCCTCAGTCAGATGAGAATCTTCTGTAAGAATCGACAAACTAACAAGACTGCTTACTTAGAGACACTTTTCCCCCCTTCTGGGGAGATCAATGGACTTAACTATTTCAATTATCTTTCACAATGTCCCCTGGTGCTGGATCAAACTGCCTCTTCTGAACAAACATTCCTCTCACCAGGGTGGGCAGTTTGCCAAACTTTCTGGTTCCTTTATTCCCCTCCTCCCGCAGTTTGGTCCCCCTTTCGGAGGACCTCCCTGCTTCCCCCACCTCCAAACTCTGTGTGCTCCGTCCTCCTTATCCAATTTCATCCTTAATATGGAAGAAAAGATTTCAATCATGAAAAGTGGGGGTTTTCTTAGGAATTTTAGGATCTGTCTGTCGATCCCTGCTGGTCCTAAAATTCACAGGGAAATGAAAGGGACTCAGAAGAGCCAGAGGATTTTGAAAAGGAACAAAGTCGGTGGACTCCTGCCTCCTGATTTCACAGCGCACCGAAAACGAAGTAATCGAGACAGCGTGGTGCTGGCATTAGGACAGACGCGCAGATTGATGGGACAGGATTAAGAATCCACAAACAAATCCTAACAGTTACAGTCCATTGCTTTTGACAAAAAGGCCAAGAGCACCGAACAGAAAAGGAATCACCTTCTCGACAAATGGTGCGGGGACAACCGAATATCCACACGCAAAAGGATTAGTTTGGACCGCTACCGAACAGCATACACAAAGAAAGTTAACTCAAAACGGACCACAGACCTAAAGGGAGGAGCTGAACCTATGAGGCTTCTAGAAGAAAACATGGGAGCAGGTCTTCGTGACTTTGAGTTAGGCAATATCTCAGATACAACACGCAAGCACGAGTGAGGAAAAAAAAAAAGATAAGTTGAACTTCATCAAAATTAAAAACTTTGGTGTTTCATAGGACGCCATGAAGCAAGTGGAGGGACAACCGGTGGAGTAGGAGAAAATATCTGCAGATCACAAATCTGATAAGAGGCTTCCTTGTGTCTAGAACATTAAAAATTCTTACAATGAGATAATAAAAAGACAAATAACGCCGTTGAAAAATGGGCATTTACAATAGACATTTTCCCAAAGAAAATATGTGAATTGCTCATGAGCACCTGGAAAAGTGGTTAGGAAAAGGCACATGAAAGTCACAGTGAGATGCCACTTCTCCCCCACTGGGATGGCTGTGATTTTAAAGAGCAGACAATAACGAGGTTCGGTGAGGATGTGGGGAAACCGGGACCCTCATCCGTTGCTGCTGGAAAGGTGAAGTGCTGCAGCCACTCTGGCACGCAGTGTGGCAGCGGCTCTAAATGCTAAAGGTAGAGTTACCGGATGAGCTAGTCACTGCAGCCCTAGGTATCCACCCAAGGGAAACGCAAACGTACGTCCACACAAAGACGGGCATGGGAATGTTCACGGCGGCTTTATCTGTACACTCAGAAAGGGAAACAAACCAACCGGTGGATGAACAAACAACATGCCATGTAACTATACAACGAAACACTACTTGGCCCTGAAAACAAATGAGGGGAGACACGTGCTCCAACACGGTCGAAGCTCAACAGACACGACGCAAGGTGAAAGGAGCCATCACAGAAGACCACCTACCATGGGGTCTCATTTATGAAAAATATTTAGAACAGGCAAATCCATAGAAACAGAAAGCAGATCGAATAGTGGTTGCCTAGAATTAGGGGGAGCAAAAGAGCGGGGTGGGGGAGTGGAAGCGGGGGACGGCTGCTCATGGGTACAAGGTTTCTTTCCAGAATAATGAAAGTGCTCTAAAATTAATGAATGTGATGGATGTGCAGCTCTCTCTCCACACTCAAACCCACTGAATTGTGCACTTTAAACATGTGAACTTTACGGTATATAAATTATACCTCGATTTTTTTTTAAGCGGCTTCTTGTTTACTGTTGGAAAAAAGACACCAGATTGTTCCACCCGATGCCCTCGAAAAATGTGTTCGCGTAACGCATGAAGGAGCATGCTATGAGATTGGCCTAAGGGTTGCCGGTAATAAAAGCTGGAGGTGGAAAGGGGCCAGGGGAAGAGGAGGATGGAATAAGAGACGGAGGAGGGATGACAAAACTTGGTGAAGAGATGCACCCGCAAATGAAGGCGTAAATCCTCTCAAGGTTAGACAGCCAAGGTGGGAAAGGAAGAGCACACGTGGGAGTGGAACGTGCAGGACATCTTTACTGTGTGGGAAGGGGGGCGGGAGGGTCCAAAGCAAAGCTGCAAAGCAAATAACTGAGAGGATGAAGACACCACGGATTCACTGAGCACACAGCGCCGGGCAGAGCTGCCTGGAACTGTTCGGTAAACGCAGACGAGCCCCGTAGCCGGCGGGAAGAAGCCACCATGGTTACTGTTGTCAGACGTGTATCCAGGCAAAGTTAAAATGCGATTCTGCAAATAGCCAGGAAAACAAAGGCTAACCCTGCTTGCAAACGAAGCTGTGGATTCGCACGGGGTAACGCCTAGGACACGGCTCCTTTGCTGAAGCAGAAATCCATGTGTGCAGTCTTATTTGCACAGCCCCTTGCATCCCAAGAAAGGGATTTTTAGGATCCAGAAAGGTTTTCCTTAAATTGGAGCTTATTAGAGAGAGGTTGGATGTGAAAGGTGCCCGCTTTTACATGAGGATTTAAAACTAAGAATGCAGGGCAAGCGAAATAATACAACAGTGACTCGTGTCTGGTAGAATGCGCGTGCACACGCGCACACTCTCAGATCCAGATCACGCGCGGCCAGCCTCTTCCCTGCGGGTCTCGGCCCCGCCTCCCCGGAGCCCACCTCCCCTTCACAGCCCTGTCATGTAGGGTAGGAGACGGAGCAGCTGTGACCAGTGCTTACTCATCTGCACAGTCACCAGATGACGACGGTTATAACTATTAACATGTGTCGAGGGCTTTGCAGCGTACAAGCCACTGCCATGCGTTTGATTTTCATTTAATTTTAATCATCGTAGAAATCTCTCCGTGTTTCCCCCCTCAGATGAGAAAACTGAAGCTCAGGGAAGAAGTGACCTGCTGAGGATTCCTTCAGCACACCCAGATCTCTCTCGATTAGAAAATAAAATCCGTGCTGTACTCCACACCCCCTCCGGCCGGCCTATCCCTCCCCTCTCACAAGGAAGCACTTTCGGAAAGCGGCTCCCGCCCCCTGTCTCCCCTCCTTGCACTCTGCACTGCGAATGCCCCTGGTCCGAGGAGTGTAGAGTGCAGGGCGGGTCGTGGCTGAAGGATCGCACCGGGGCGGGGCGCTGGCACCCGGGCCCTGCGGCCTGCATCTTGCGCGGTCGTTAAACACATTTCGAGGGTTTGACAAGGGGAATGTCCTTGACCACGGAAGAAAGGGGCCAGCTCTGGGCCGGCGCGCAGGCTTGGGCAGCTTCTAGGCCTCCTCGGCACTCCAAGGAGCTTTTCATTCTGTGGCTACTCTCTCTCCCCTCCTGTCCTCTCTGAACGGAAAGAGGGAAGGAAGAAAGGGAAGGAAGGAGGGAGGGATAAAGGAGGGGAGGGCAGTTTCGAAACAAAGTCACATGACCACAGACTCCATCCCCTTCTTCATTAGGGTGGCTTCCACCTCACTGTCACTGGGGTTGCAAAAACAGAGGCCATGCGTCCAGGTCTTGCATCTCTGGCCTCACGAGAGAGGAAGGTCCCTCCGCTCCAGAACTGGTTCCTTCGCCTCCCATCGAAGTCCCTATAAATTCTCCGTTTAAACATCATTAATGATCTAGACCTTGGAAGGTTTCCTGGGTTTCAGGGTCTGAGGAAGCCGAACCTGACAGCAGTGGGGCGAGAGAGCAGCAAGGGGCGGGGGTGTGTCTGAGGCCTGTTCACCCACTTCCGGGACCTCCCAGCCGGTCCTGGTCGCGGACGGGACAGACAAGGCCGATGCAAAGGGCCCAGCGAGTGTGTTAATGGTCTTGGATGCACTTAGTTCTCTCTCCCCTCCCAGCTGCACTAACCGTGCTTCCTGTTCTGTTATCTGCAGTGTGAGTCTGGCAGTCGGTGAAGACACGGAGCCTACTTCCAGCCAAGCAAAGCAGCCTTTCCTCCAGAGCGAGGCGGACTCCCCTGTTCTCGGCCCTCTCCTTCTCCAGCTGCAAAAGTGAGGCCTGTGCCCCCCCAAACCCCCAGATCCTGAGGTAACAAGCCACTCGGGGGCCATCGTTCCGACCTGGCTAGTGTTTAAACTCGGCACTCAGTTACTCCACGTTTTCCCACACTTTCCACCCGCCCCTATAATTCAGGCCGCTGAAGAATTAGCATCTCCTTTGATAGCAAAGGGGACCAACTGCAGCAGTCCGGGGAGGCCACGGCAAAACAACATGTGTGTGATGCTCCCAGCTCCTTCCTTTCTCTTGCTCCCTCTCCTGCAGCCAGGAAAGCATCTGAAAATACTCATCTCCAACTTCTTGTGAATTTAAAGTTCTCTTGTCCCTCACAGGGGCTTTATCTGTGGTTATCAAAAAAAAAAAAAAAAAGTTTTGGCCCCTGCTAGAAAAAGTCTTGCGTACCAGGACCTCCCTGCTTGTGGAGCTGGACCCCATGGGGCGTCCCATGAGATGAATATCCACAGTTACTCATGTCCAGGACTTTCCCCCAGCCTCCACCTCCCTGCTGGCTTTTCTGTCATCACCCACCTTCTTAGGCCAGTACCTGGGGACATTCAAGGTGACCCAAGAAGGCCGACCCAGCGGAAGTGGCGCCCAGGCTGTGCTGATGATTCATGAAGCCCTGTGGCTTCTGCCCGCTCCGCGCGGCCGCTCATCAGAGGGCAAGGCTTGGGCCACGCGGGGCCCTGAGCAGCTTTGCGGTGGGGATCGGTTTGTGCTTCCTCCCCCTCTGCTTCCCATTCAGTGCTTTCCTGTTGCAGTTGAGGCAGCTCTATTTAACCGCAGCCCCACAGCAGCTACCGCTGTGTGCAAACTGGATCCACCGAGGGGGCAAGCGTGGGGCGGGCGGAGGGGAAGGGGTGAGAGGTAAGACGGGAGAGTGGTAGAAAGCCAGCTGGAAATCAGGAAAAAATTCCAAAGATAGAATGTCATGATGAATAACCATCAAGAAAACAGTCCCGTAATTTAAAAAGTATGCTCCAGTTCACTTTCAGCCACGGTGAGAGTCAGTCCTGGTCTGAGTTAATTCGCTCCAATACGTTTTCATTAGAATGTGCCCTTGAATGTATTTATCGAAGGAATCAGAGCTGTACAGGATGTGATGAGGTTAATTCGAGAATTAATTAAGTTCAAGGGGGCTGGGGGAAGACAAAGAGGGGACAGGGGGTCAAGCACACGGTGACTGAAGCAGACTAGACTTCAGGTGCTGAGCACACAGTAGCGAGCACGGCTGTCGCAGAATAAAGCTGTACACCTGAAATTTATGCAAAGTTATTAACCAACGCCACCCCAATAAAATTAATTTAAGAAACACGTTGCTGACTCCAAAAAAGAATTAGTTACAAACTAAGTATCAAGTTCAGTTCTAATTCAGGAAGAAGAAAACTGACCATTTCAGAGTGGCGTTTCGTGTTTGAAGTCCTGTAACAGACTGTCCCGGGTGAAGGCAGGCACGTTGGTGGGGCCTGGACGAGGAGGCCGGGTGTGTCTGGAACGCGGCTGGACAGCAGGTGGGGTGCAGACCGGGGCTGGGCTAGCAACCTGTCAATTATGAAGGGCTTATGGGCCGTGCCAAGGACAGTGCGAAGCAGCTAAACGTGAACCGAGGGAGGCGACTTTCTCGGAATTGCATGTAGAAAAAGGCTTTCTGGTGGCTGGCGGAAAATGACCCCAGGGGAGAGAAACTGAAGGCGGGAGACTAGCAAAGATTTGCACGAACCCGGAGGCGGTCACTAGGCCAGGTGGGGATGAGGGTAAGTGGGTAGCTTCGAAGAAGCGAATTTGACTGGATCTCATCGCGGATTGAATGTGGAGGGTGAGCGAAGTGCGCTGAGGACCCGAGAATAAAGCAGGAAAAAACCCTAGAGTGTGAACACCAGAAGACCACAGCGGGTCGTTCAGAAAGGTGACAACACCATCAGACGCTGCTCAGAGTCAAGACAGATAAAGACTGAAGTTGAGAAATATGAAGGGCGCTACCGCCCTTAGCGAAAGCCCCTTAGACACACCCAATGCCATATCAGACTGGGTCAAAAAGAGAGGAAATGAAGAATTAGAAAGAGCAAAGGCAGACAGCTCATTCGGCAGGGTGCACATATCAGTCCCCCTCTCTCAGATGCCCTCCCTCACCGTTCCTCCTGGGTCAAATCTTGCCCATGCAGCCCTGGACTGAAGTGAAGGGGATTTATAAATAAACACACAAAAATCCAAGGAATATATATACATATATATATATAGTTTTTTTTTTTTTTCCCAGAGACAAACTCAGCCAGGGCTGGAAGTCAGGAAATGAGTGACTTATTCCATGCTCACCAGACAAAAACCTTCGACCAATAAAGAGGCCTGCATGCTCTCCGGTGCCAGTGAGGGGGTGTGGGTCAACATGACGCCAAGAATGTGATGCAATTCTCAAGAACAGGAAGAGGTTTAGCTGGAATGGAAAGAGGACTCGGACTTGGGGGTGGCAGTCGACAGGGTGGAGTGGGAAAGGGAGTGTTTTTAATTTTTTTCAAGAGCAGAGCCAGAAACGGACTGACAAAAGCGGAAGGAATTGCAAAACTATAAAAGAATGTCTTTCTACCCACTCTCTGTAGTAAAGCAGACAGAAAAGCGTCAGATTCAGAACTGGCTCGTTTGTCATTTATCAGGAGAGAGGAGACTCTCCTGAAACACGGGGCATCTCCCTGCGTTTTTCTCGTCAAGCAAAGAGCGGCTGTTCTGGGTACAGATGAGAAACCTGATCTGTGAGACGAGGACAATGGCTGTCAGCCTCAGTCAGGAAAGCATGTACGTGGGCACCTCGTTCGCTGTTAAAAACAGTTCAAATGTTTGCCTCTGATGTTCCCACGAGGCATAGGAGCGCAAGAATATTTGCACACAAATATGAATAATGAAAGAGTAAGAAAGATTACGCAGATAGTGTTTGCTCTGAAGGACACAGATTCTCTATGACATATATTTTCAGACACTTCGGGGAGTCATTCTTTGGACTTAGCTAGGCGTCTGAAATGGACAGGATCAGGCCCGTACGACTTACTTTCCATGAACTAAAACAATTCATTCAAAGCTGGTGTTAGGTGAGATCTAAAAATCTGGGGTTTCACGGAAGAACATGGCTAAGGAGTTCTGGTCAAATCATAAACATGAGATTAAAGGAACAGCCCAAAGTATTAGGGGACATGGAAAAGTCAAAATAGTATTTGAAATTAGTGAATGTTTGTTATGGTGTTTGTGATAGTGGGATCTGCCTTGCCTGTCACTTAGAGAACATCCGTTTTTAAAGGCTCTTTTCTTTCCAGTATTGTTGCTTTTCTCTCATGGAAATGCTACTGTTAAAAAAACCCCAAAAAACCAAAAACCAAAAAACAAAACAAAACAAAACCCTTAGAGAAAGTGGCCAAGAGCCTTCGGACTGGAGTTGTGCTGCCCTCTGCTGGGGACACTGAGCCGCGGCCTGAGGAATGGGCCATGCCGAAGGATCCCAAACACCCGCACAGCCAGCCCAGGGCACCGCCCCACCGGAGTGAAATAACCACAGAACCGGGCTGTTGGTTTCCAGAACAGGCAGGATCGCACTGGTCACAAGTGTTTTCCTTGGGCAGTTAGAACGGTAATAACAGCGATGCCGCGTGGAGGCTCAGGTCACAGTTCATACAACGCTCACAATCACTATTGCATTTTTACCTCTTTCCATTCTCCAACAATCGATCCACTGAAATAGCCATGACAGGTATCATCCGCATGGAAAACTGAGGCGTGGTGAGTAAATACCTTACCGCAGGTCCTGCAGCTGCAGAGGGGCGAGCTGGGTGGAGAAGCCAAGTCTCCTGACTCCCCCTGTTCAGTGTTTTCTCCCTTCTCCTCCACCAACCACCGCTGCATGCGATGCCAGTGATTTTTGTCTCTGTTGCAGCTTCTTGTAAATCTCCATCCTTCTTCAGCAATGTCCATTTTACATTATCGTGTTCACCTAATTGATGAAAACAAATACGCTGCTTTGCATATGATTCGGGCAAGGCTACCCTGCTAGCAGAAACAAGAACAAATATATCTAAGTAAATCCCACAAGCAAATGGATGGACCAAAGCAGAACTTCTCAAACGGTCACTTAGTTCTTTAGTGGCTTTTCCCAAAAATCTTTAGCAAGCGGTTTTGTAATATGAAGTCTGCTACCGGGGAAAACTATGTTTGAGAGATGACAGTAGAGTGTAAGGATGAAAAAAAGTCAAGAAAACATAATTTGAGAGTCAAGGTACTTTATTTTAAAGTTCTAAGTGTGCGAATAAACATCCCACTCCAGGTGGACAAACACAAGGCATACGAATTGCTATGCTCGTCTTTACTTCCATGGGTCTCACCCCCTCCCCCTGTGCATCTGGCCCAACAAACCCCATTGCCCACCTCACAAGGGACCCGTTAGGAGAAGTCTGGCCCTGGCCAGAGCAAACTGCCTCAGTTGGCCAAAACTAAGCCCTATACCAGTTTAACGTTAGCACGGTTAAAATACATACTAATTCACACGGCACGTTGGTCAGGGTATTTATCATTGAACTGGAGTCACTTTTTCAGATGTCGGATTGGTAAGGAGTGACATGAAAAGCTACTCTAATCCACACAACATAAAAGCAGCCATAGATACGACGGTTCCGTCAACATTTCCAGACCACCGTCTGCCCGTCTGCTTGGCATTGTTTCTCTCTGAGCCTAATTTGTCTCTATCCCCACCTTTCAACTGTTTCTGCCCTAAGAATGTATTTATTCCATTTGCTGTATCATCTTTCTTCCTCTTACCTGGTGTGGTCCCTATGGATCCACAGGACAGCATCTTCCTGTTGGTCCTCTTTTGCTTCGAGTTTTTAATGTTCCTCTTTCCTTCCCATTTCTGTTAGGCCTATATCATTTTACGCTGCTTTTTCTCCTTTCATTCAAAGTATGTGTATGTCCCTGACTTACAGAACAGTCCATTTCCAGAAAACTTGTAAATTTTTCTAAGTCAACATACTCATTCTGCAAATATTCGCTGAGCACCTCCAACATGCCAGTCATCGAACTGAGTGTCAGGGATTCGGACGCATAAACACACTTGGTCTTTACCTCGGGCACCTTGCACGGTATATAGCCGAGGAGTCATCTAAGGACACACCGACGGCTATTTCAGATCAGTAGGTTCTATGCTGATAGGAACGAGTTGTCAAGGGAGGAAGAAACCGTAATTTCTCCCAGGCTGATGGGAAGGAGGGTGAGGATGTTAGAACAGTTTTACAGAGACAGAGCTGTCTTTGGAGGGTGAGCAGAACTTCAGGAGGTGGAAAGGGAAAAGACAGGGGTAAGGCGCACAAAAACACGTTCTGGAGAGAAGGCACCACTGAGCCAAGGCTCGAGGTTAAATGCTTGACTGGTGAGAGGCTGGATGATTTTCTGTGGCTGCAACGAGAGGTGGTGGCAGATGAGTCTGGAATGGCACAGAGGGTCAGATTGTGGGAGGCAGACTGGGGATGTGATCTTTTATTACATAAAAAGACGGGGTGCAACTAGCTCTTGAAGACTTCTGGTATTAACAGGATAGTACTAGGTTGGAAAAGGAACCTGGGTAAGGAAAGCAGTGAGGAGGCTACGACTGCCAGGAGTACCAGGGCAAAGGGAGAGGGAGTGATGGAGGAGAAACCTTTGGCGTCTATTAAAAACAGATTCTGGTTAACAGTTGAGAAGTGGAAGGAGAAAACATGGGAGTCAAATGCAGTTCACAACTTGTAGCTCAGGTAGAGGGGATGGCAGGTGACGCCCCAAAGTTGCAATACAGTAGGAAGCTCAGGTTAGGTCTTATCTCCGAGAGTAATGGGATGGAGATGTTTCAGATGGACTTAAGTATTCATGAAATCTTCAAACACAGATATCCAACAAGCAGCAAAAAATGGAGGCCTGGACCTCAAGTTTGAAGATAGGTATACTCTGGAGTTATCAATAATACAAGAGGTAGTTGAAGCCTAAATATAGAAGACAAACTAGAGGAGCTTGTTCTTGAAGAATTCTTGCAATGTTTGATTTTTTATAAAGGGATTCCTTAAAGCAGGAGCATATCTGTATTTTTAGTAGGAGATCAGAGTATGCTATGTTTTATCCAATAAAGATAAATTAAGATTAAAAACAAATAGTAAACAGTTGATTTGAAACTCTTGCTTACAGAAGCAAACCGGAAGCATTACATTAACTCCTCAGTAGAAACAAAATCTAGGGAAATGAAGTAAAATGGAAAGGGATAAGACAAGTGAGAGAAAAAAGTAGGGGGAAAAAGAATGGGCAAAAGGACTAGGAAAGGGAGATTTATTTTCAAAAACCACTTTGCTAACCCTTATCGAAACAGATGTAGAAAAATGCTGAAGTAAGATCAAATGAAAAAGTCAAACCAAGAATGATAAAGGACAAACAGGAACTTGAGGCAAAAAAAAATATTAAAAAGGAATATAGGGAGAGATGACAGAAAAGTAATCAAATGAGTTTAAAAAATATGACTTTTCCAAGAAAACAAACTAGTAACTTGACAGGACAAAGTGACATGGCAGTGCTTAGGACAAACATGTCTGCAGGATTATTCCGGAGTAGTGAACAGTACGATGTGTCTAGCAGTCCTGGACTGGAACCTGAGCACTCTTGGGAAAAGGGTTATGAGGATGGTAATAACACATGTAAAATGCCTAACACACAACGCTCAAATAAAGGTTATGGGAGGAAAACAACTTTTTTCCAATCAAAAATATGGATTCAGCTGTAGCACTTGAAATAAACTTCATTAGAAGCGAGTTACCGAATTGCTTGAGATTGCTTTTACGCTGCTGGGTCAAGTTTCTCTGTCATGAATAGAATAGGATGTGAGACTCAGTTTGCCTTTTCTACCTCCAACTGTCACACGTGCTGTAAGTTCTCCTTTGGGGACCTTTGCAAGCTCTTTGGTTCAGGCACTTAAGGTGCAATTACAGCAGCAGCATCTGTACACCCGCTGCTCTTTCCTTTTTCACTGAGCTCTGCGAAGCCAGGTGGGGTTCAGTCAGCTCTGCTAAATATTCTAACCAAAGAGCCGTCACGGTGCGGCCACCAACATTCAAGCCCTTAGCCGCGGAAACTAAGATGGAGCTGAAATTCCGAGATGTCTTCTTTTGCGTGCATTACTAAATACAGAGTGTGCAGAAATAATTATCCATTTGTCTGAACTTGCTTTGGCAAGACTTCCTGATAAAAGCAGAAAATATAAATTGTAAGATCCTTAAATGTGATTTTGAGGAACTGAGACCAAATTTTTTTCTGTACAACCAGACTCCTAAATGTACCACGGAAAATACGGTAGAATTTTTTCTTTTTTTGTACAGTCTTTCAAGAATGCATCTCATCCACAGTTAGTCCAAACTGTAGGCTTCTTCCAATTCACCAGAGCTGGACAGTTTTCAAGGCTTCTGGGTACTTACCTTTGAGTTCTACCTCCTACATATCTGGGGATCTTAACTGGGGGACCATGGGCCACGAGGTCACGAGCAAGCTACGTGCAGTTCTTGGATTCCCTGGCAGAGAGTGTGAGACTTGATACACGTGTACGCATGAATGTTTTTCTGGGTGAAGACACAGACCCTTTACCAGATTTTCAAAGGTTTTCCAGAAAGCTTAAGAACCACTGTGAGACATTTAAATGAACAGATGCACATATAATTTGCTAAATTTGGCTACATTTTGACATCCACGAAATGTATTAAAGCACATTAGGAAATTGTGTTACAACCACCAGAAAACTACATAATTCTACATTTTCACTTCCTGGTAATTCACACGATCCCTAACCCACTATGATCCGATGTCTATCCCCACTTCTCTGGAATTACCTCTGCTTGTATGATCAATTCCTATTTGCTAAATTCAAAGTGCCTTTTTGGGTACTCACTTTATCTGACCTCTTGGTGGCACACAGCAGAGTGGAGAAGAGCAGACTGATCTGAACCTGCCTAGGTCCCAATCTCAGCTCCATCACTTCGCAGCTCTGCAACCCTGGACAAATCACTCGTCTTCTGGGCCAGAGCAGTAGCCTTTGAAAGGTTTCTTCATCTGTATCACGTGACCAGTACTTACTTCAAAACGTCAGCATCAGAATTAAATGAGCTCCTAACAAAGCATCATGTAAGTATTGGTTATTTGGTATCTGGAATAACTCCTTTCTTGAAAATTACTTGAAACCTGTCTCCTATGCCTCGTTCTACCTTTGACAGCTTTTCAGTTTCACCTTCCTACTTCCAAGCTTATCCCCCTGGAATATACCCTTTATGCTAAGGCCAGAACGACCACTTGAAACTAAATCTGATGTCATCTCTTGCCACTGACATTAGTGTGGTCTAAGCTCCTCAGCACAATAGACAAGACTTTATGACAGCGGCCTAGCCTGGCTCTTCCTCAAGTCTCAAATGCCCACACTTACCCTCCGAGTTATGCTGAACCAAGCTAATTACAATCCCCCAACTATGCCTCACTCTTTTAACCTGTGACTTTGTATAAGCCACTGACTCCGTCTAGAATACCCCATTTGCCTCTTATTACATTCTCACCCAAATTAGGTGTCCTTTCTCAGTGTGTCCCCCAAAACCCTGGACAGTACTTATCACATTATATTTCAGAGGCCTGTTTGGCCGCTGATACATTGCATCTTCCTTTCCCACCACCGCCAATAAAGTAGGAGCTGTATTATGACTGTTTTTTCCCTCATTTTGCTACCATCATAATCTTAAACCACTGTCTTATTCCTTTGTCATTCCATACCCTGCCTTCTCCTTTTTTAATTAATCCACTGAGGTTACGTAGAAATATACCTAGGACATGTGTGCACAAATAAACTAGGTAACAAAACTTCACACTGAAGGAAACATTCTAGAAGTATTTATTTCATTGCTGACCACTTGCTTACAGCATGCATCTCTCAACAACGAGCTGCCACGCTCCCTGTGACAGAAGCACCGGACGCTAGGGCGCCACTGCTCAGGTTTTCCCTCTTTCAAAGGCTCTCGTTACCAACATCATTACTCAGGGACTAGCCTTTTGGGCCTGAAATGCACTTATTCTCTACAAAAAGTAACTTCATATTCCATGCACAAAATGCCAACTGGCAGATTTAGGTCCAAAATGGAACGACAAAAATTTTATTCTAGTTCTGTAAATTATCAGGAATAAGAGTGTTTCTCCTTGCCTTGTTAGAAGGAAACAGAATTTTTTTTTCTCTATCAGGAATCAGGACAGTAGCTTTGATGACCCCACAGTGTTATAAAATTGCTCACTGGTTAAAGTTCTTTCAAGATGTTAAGAAGTAAGAAGTTGGCTCATTTTCCTGTACAATTTAAAGAAATATTTCAGTATACGTGGGAGTTACAGGTTACAGCGCAGACCCTTGTGACATATCTAAAAGGCCTATCCTCCCATTTAAAAAATTCTGTCTTGGAAGGTACAAGGAAATCCCCATTATCCCTGAGCAAAAAAGGGACAATCGCAGGTCTTTTTATTTGTGAACAGAAGCCACTGTAAAGGAGTTCTCTATCTCTAGAACATTCTCAGAGAACTTCTACAAACTGAAGCCGGTTGTGAGGTGTTCCCAGAGGCTTTCCGGGTAAACGTTATTTAGTAGTTTGAGTTGTCACTCTGCAAAAACTTAAATGTAATGAACTACACAGCATTTTGAAATCTGAGACTGTCCTGAGAGGACACTTAAGGGACATGAAACTACTGGGCACAGAAGTTTTTAAAATGTTAGCAAATTCTGGCAGGAGAGAGAGTGGGGGAAACTGGAATGAAGACAGTGAGAAAGGGGAGGGACAAAGATGTAGTCACGGGCTGAGCATCTCTTCTCATTAAGTCAGGGGCCTCTGGCTATCTGTGTACTCTACTCCCTCTTTAATTAACATACACCAGATGCTGAAAAATAAAGAATGTCCCAAACTCATTTAAGTCTTTTAAGGAATAAATGACAGAAAACATTTTAGCGTCTTAATCAAGGAGTGCTATAATATAATTTCAAGGCATCTTAATATAATTAACTTAATCCTAAAGCAATTGTGCAATAAGCAAAATACAAAAGGAGAACAAAGGTTAACTTCCTATCAGGGCCAAGAGACAAGATCTTTGCAGCACAGCAATTAACCTTCACAAGCTGGAGTCTTGTTTAAAAGGCCTTCAAAAACTCGGATTACGGAAAATCGCAAATGTCGCCGACAAAAGGAATGTTGATCAGATCGTCAAAAACTTCCCAAAGGGCTTCCTTCTCTGAAGGAATTTCTGACTGCTGCTAGCACAGGTTGCTTAACCCCAATCTCACGGATGGCTCTGTTAGAGGATGAAGATGCCACAGTCAGTGCAGCTTTCAAACAACGTAAAACACTGGGAGGGAAAAAACAAAATGCAACCATCTACTGTTCCCTAACGTACATACGGCTTAGTACCCAGAGAAAGTGTCTGCCCCCAAAAGAGACTTTCTACGTGGGGTTAAGCTTCATTAAAGGAGGTGTGACCTTTCATTTTCAGGTGTGTCTTTTCTCGCAAGGTCTTTAGAGGCAGGAGTTCCAGTTGGATTCTAATACATATCTCTGTGAGCTCAGTTTCCTGAAAACGTACACCTGTCAGGTTCTACGTTCTCCCTTGCCAGTGACTGGCTTCGCGACTTCACAGCCACCAGAATCGCACATACACTATCAACATGATGAAAAACACAGCCACTGCCGCGAGTTTGGCATAAGTGGAACGCATGTTCAAGTACTTCGCATCCTGGCGGTATTTCTTGGACAGACTGGACAAATTGTTAGCCTTTGAATCCAATGCTGTCAAAGGAGAAAAAAGGAAAATGCTCATTAGTCCCCGGGAATATTTTACCAAAAGTATTAAGCCATAAAAGTAACCAAAGTGAGTGGCACTATGCGAAACCACCATGAAGCTTAAATTATGCTGCTTTTAGGGGTAAAAGGGTGTATGTACTGATTAACTCATGAGCCTAAAGCACTGTGAAATCTGCAGTGCATTTAAAAATGATCAGACCAAATTAGCTTCAAATCTCTGAGGCTGTAGAGCAAAGTGGCTGAGAGTACAGTTCTGGCCTCAGGCTCTTTGGTTCAAATCTCAGCTGCACCAGCCACGAGATGTTGGTCAAGGTCCCTCTAAAGACCCAGTTTCCTCGTCTATGAGATGGAGATAACAGCATTAACTATGTCAGAGGAGCACGCACACACCAGAATGCCTGTAACATGAGCCCGGTGCCGGCACATGGTAAACATCTGATGTGAGCCGACATTAATCATCTTCATGATCTTTCAAGAGTCTAAACCACATTCTCTCAGATTTTGAAACATAGTAATCCATGTAAATTAAGACTCAGGTAATCAGAAAATTCAGTGAACCAGACACTGAGTGATAAGCTGTATTTCGATGGTGGCTGCTGCCAGTTTTCTAAGATTCTCCACGTAGGAGAGGCTGTTAGGAAGCTAAAGCTATCAGAAATTATATTCAACAGACATGAAAAGCTGTAACTAGAATACAATAACAGGTACTAGAAAACCACCAAAATCTACTAAATTAAGCTTTTTAAAATCTTGTTTTTTTCCTACAAGGACGTTTGTAATGTTGTTATCTTCTTCTAATTGTTAACTAAGCCCTTAGGGGAACAGCCAGATAGACACAAGGTAGCCTGGACTAAAATACATGGCCCATTTTAATAATAAAAACAAGCTCTCGGTTTGACACAAATGAATTCTAATCAGATGTCTTAGTCCTTTAAATTTTTGAAAAACTGTTTTGTTTTCTTTGGGGAATGCTCTGGAATATGTGGAGTTGCCTAACAGAGACTGGTTTTGATTAAGAAATGTGGCATTACTTAATATCACAGGCACGACTTCTCAGTGAGTGACCTGGCCTCTGAGTAAGAAAAACACCTCGTCACCTAAAGAAACGGTGAGGGGGTGAGGAAGAACCATGGCGACGCGGCTGGGACTCCTGTAGCCAGTCCTCTGGACGGAGGTTTGTAACTACTGTTCACTGTGCAGCCCCGCTGCCCAGAACAAGGACTGACATATAGTCAGAGATGGATAAATAAATATTTGCTAAATGCATCTAAATCCCCTGGGAAAACTGGTCAGAGGAACAGTATTAGGTCACATGAAATAAGGAATAGTTAGGAGAATGCCTTTACATCGGAACACTTAGAAACACATGAGACCGTAAAGACAAAGCCACCGCTCGGAGAAGTCACTCAGCATATATTTCTGTTACAGGCAACATGTAAAGTGCTAGCGGATACAACGATGGTCAAAGTGTACATGATCCCTATATCTGTGGAATTTAGGGTGACATCTTTGAGTGAAAAGACAGAACCGTGGCTTAAAAAACAAGTATATGTCGGCAGGAAAGAAAGGGCATAATTTGATGTTGCTGAAAGAACCTACGGGATTATTCTTGGGTCTTAAATACAAAGTAGACTAGCTATAAAACTTTAAAAATCTGAAGGAGCAGCGATAAAACATGGATTCTTACTTTGAAGAAGCTTAAAAAGGAAGAAAATATTTTTTGAGGCGGGCTAATCTTTCCCTGTCCTTCAGATATGGTGTTCTGATATAGCTTCCCTTCTCCTTAAAATACCGCTCTTCACTCCTTCCTGAACTATCAAATTTCAAGAACTTGTTTCTGTTCACTTCACGTTTATCTCCTTCCTCCTGAGTGTTGATAGCTCTCACTGTCTATATATCTATTTAAAACTATCATACACTGAAGACAGACAAGGTCTCGTAGGCCAACAAATTCTGCCGGGCGCTGGCAGTGTGACTTTTAGCAAGCTACTTCACTTTTCTGAGTCTCTGCTTCTTTATCTGTAAAGCTGGTTTGATATCGCCCCCTTCACATGGGATTATTCTAAAGAATAAGTAAGATATATGTAAAGTCCCCCTACCATATTGCTTGTTTAACACAAAGGGTCCGATTGATGTTTGTTCTCTTCTACCATCTATTAATTACTCCGTGACTATGTCTCTTATCTTCCCAATCAGATGAAGTTACTAAAGAGCAGAAAGTACTTCCTGTTCACTCAGCATATCAGCTTTGCAGCAACCAGCAAAGCAGTGGGCAAGAATCCTTTACATTTTTGATAAACTGACCAATATATAAATTTTGGACTAAAAAATAAATTCCTGTACTGGTCTATTTTATCCCAGGAAGAAACTGTAGGTCTGTTGAGATGAAAATTTACACAGACTCTCTCACCCCAAATTTGATGTTTACAGAGTATGAAGCTATATGCTAGGATGGCAGCTATCGACAAAAAGGTTACAATTTGCAGTATGTAATAATAAAAAAAAATCCATTTATTCATGACTATGTAGTGAGGTTCAATTCAAGAAATAGTCATTAAGGCACCTTCTTGTAATCGTTACTGTGCGAGAAGTATACGAAATAGATATGAAACACATAAGCACTACCCTTAAAGAGTGCATGTCCACATCAAACACTTAGTAACATTTCAACATTAGGTCAATATCTATTTTTTTCACGTAAATTAGGTAAATAAGTACACACGCACAAACACACACGCACCATTATGTGCTAAAAAACGCTGGCGCTGAGTGCTTTAAGAGTTTGAAGGACAAAAGAGATCCGTGTGATGTGGGCTGTAAGGACCAGGAAAGGCTTCCCGGAAGAGGCAGTTCTCATCTAGATTTTAAAGAACAGGCCCGGGATGGTGAGGAAGCTGACCTGGGAGCCAGAATGTTTGTGAACTAGGGAGAATGAGGGCACCTGTCATCTCCTTACCTGCCATTAAAAAGAACACAATGCCTTGCACAAGCACTCAACAATAACGACTGAACGAATGAAAAGTACGTTGAGACCAGACTAGATCTTTTTTTTTTTTGCAGTCACAGGTTTTCAAAGCTTTCCAGCAGAGGAAGGCCTTGATGAAAATGGCATTTTATAACATTTGATCTGGCAGCAGTCAGGTCTCCCAAAGTGGCTGCTCAGGAAACGCTGCAATCGACGATTTCTGTAAATATTTCCTTAATTGAGTCAATCTTTTGGAAACAGTAAGTGCTTCTGATATGGAATGAGCCCCTTACACTGTGCCAACTCAACAAAAACTAATCATGCTCTGAAAAACCAAGCCATGTTAGAAGCTTTGTAATGTCATCTCATCTGAGAGATAAAGTCTGAGAGTGCTTGATAGAGCCTGACAGCGTAAAGGTGCCCCGTACCCCGGACAGCCACCCTTGCCTTTGGCACGGGAACCACCCTTTGTAAGGCTTGCACTGCTTTTAGGCACCTGAGAGCGCTTCCCCCCGCTGGAGCACTTCTTCAATGTTGGCCACCATGATCCTCTGCACGTCCTGCAGCTCAGTGTTGATGGAGCCGAGGTTCCTCCGGGCACGACTGTCAATGTAAAGCTTCTTGGTTTTCTGAATGTAGGTATCTAGAAAAACGAAGAAAAGTGACCGTCAAATCCATCAAAGAACCGAGGCAGGGAACAGGGAGTTCGGAGTTTAGTCCTGGATTAACCCTCCATGGTTAACCACCTTTTGAATGAGAATCAAAATGTGGTTTCTTTGTGTAAAGATATAACGAGATGACCATTTGGGAGAAACGTCCTTTGCGCACCTTCGAATTAGAAGTAACTGCTATTGGGACCCTTAGAGAAATTAAGAACCACTGCAGTAAACCTGTTCTGAAAGCAGAAATTCTCAAACTGCATCCCATGGACCTTTAGGGTTTCATTATTTATCTCCTGAAAAGGACGCCGGCACCAATCTACTCCCAATTTCACTCTGTTCGAAAACTTTAGGTAAAACAAACATGATGTGACAAGGAGTTTCCCAAAACACCACCATAAAACTGCAGTCTCGGTCATGGTTAGTCCATGCTGGTATTTCTCAGAACTATAAGAATGACTTACTGTTAAAGATTATATTCTCAATATTTGGAAAAATCTTAAGTTACACGTGCTGGACACCTTCCATTTGCCGCTTTAGATCTCCTCTCCACCCTGCTGCACTGGCTTTGGCCTAGGGAAGCTGACCTGCATGGACCACATCAATACGCTCCTGCCCGCTGGCTTCCTGCTAGGTTCAGCCAATGGGAAGCTCCAAGCGTAGGGAAGAAGAGCGAACAGTGACTTTGGGCTATTTATTCCCCTAACTTCTCCTTGAGAAGTTACCTCAGGCTGGCAGGACCCTTCTGCCACAAGTCACTGCTAAAGCCGGTTTCCTCTATTAAACTCCTTCCTGTTCCAGACACTGCTCCCTTCTCGCATCCCCTCAGGCCGAGGATGGTAATGGCACCGGAGGTTCACCTCTGACCCATTCGCATCTTTGTATTAACCGCTTTAGGCTCATTTGCGTGTACCAACTATGCCCTGTGACCGTGATAACAGTAGTCTCATTTTCTTAGGTTTACTAGACCTCTACTGTCTACAAAAGATTAAAAAAAAACACACACACACACATTAAAAAAAATTAGCACTTGAGAGAGTTCGCAGTTATGAAATACTGGAGAGTTTGGCTAAATTTTATCTCTAAAAGCAAGATAACCTACTTATCTAGCAAACTTTAAACACTTTAGAGATTCAAAGACAGTAAAATCCAATTTCTTCGAATAAAAATGTCAGTGACATAGTCTGAGTCTGATCATACCTGTGCTCATTTCCTCTGCTACCTGTACTGAGGACTCTTCCTCAGATCTACTGCCATCAGACACTTCAACAGGTCTGCACGGTGACGAGTCTTCCTACGATTCTTGCACAAATATGGACACCCATGCTCACTACTTCTGCACGTAGATGTTATCCCCCAATAACATATATCTTCTAGCACTTCAAAAATAAATATTAGATAATCTTATTCTTCTAAAAGAGACAAAATGCCATTCTGATTCCCAAATAATGAGCCTTACTGCCAGTGTGCAGTTTGGGGAGGGGGGGGAGAAAGGGGAGGGACTCAGCTATTCTAGGCCAATCAAGCAGATCCTTAGACGCAGTTCTGGACCCTAACGAAGAATCAAACTGAATAACAGAAAAGGGCAAACGGCAACAAGTTCTCTGGGGAAAAGATCAAAAGACCAGAGCAGGAAGCCTCATTCATTCAAAAGGACAAGAGGTGGAATGCAGGAGGCAGAACCCAAAACTTCAGTAAGTGAAGGTCAGTAAAATTGTGTCAGGTTTATACCAGTGTAACAAATAGCTTCTCCACAATTGTTCGCTTCCTGGATAGAGAGGGTCAGGGGCAGAAACTTACCAAACTCAATAAAGGAGTAGGGTCTAGACACAGTGGGCACCTTCTTCCCATGCTGTTCATCAAACTCTGAGTGTAAATCTTCTAGGTAGGCGAAAGCCAACTTCTTAGGGAAGGCGGCTTCACACAAAACCAAGTAACACACCCCTTGTTCAATGATGTAGCTGGAGAGACAAAAATAAAAAGCAAGAAACAGTTGTAGAATAACAGTATCTGACAATCTGAAGCAGACTCTCGGTGCCACACACATTCCAACCTATGCCCTTTGAGGCTAACGAAATCAGCAAGTCACTTTCAAACGACATATCCTTGGAACCAGGAAGCACATATCTTCCCATTATTAGGAGTATATTCCAAACGGAGCATTTAGACATGTTTATTATAATTGTTTATTCTTGAAAACTTGGAGTTGTGACTCCATCCACCCTTTGATGATGCACAGTAAAATAGTATACACTTAAACTCCTTCCAGATGTAAGAAAAACAGTGAAACTGAGAATTTTTGTGGGTACTTAATAGTTGGAAGTTAAAACCACAATAGCTACTGGGCACAAAAAATAATGACCTCAGGACTAATAATATTCCCTAATTTCTAGGATAGAACTCTGTATCAACTGGAAGCTATCCAGTAACAGAACTGACTGCCTCTTGTGAGAGTGAGCTAGCTCCCTGTTATTCTAGAAGCTGTTATATGACCGCATGTCTGAAATATTCTTGGAAAGAGGTTATTCTTGGAAACGTCTTTTTAGCCACAGTACTCTTTATTTCAGCAAAAATTACATTCAGAAAACCAATATCAGTAGCAAATAAAATCAGCAGCTCTTTTGTTAAAGCAGGAGTTTATGGGCCCAAAGCACTGCACATACTCCCAACTCCTGCCCTGTCTATGTGGCTCCCAGGGCATCCTAGGACCCCACAGAGTAGTGTTTATAATCTATTATATGATCTCTCAGGCCCTTTAAAATGATGATGACAAAGACGTTGATAATAATACTGCTGTCCCAGCTCTTGCTTGGGTACCTGAGTTGACTGGTCTCCCTGCCTTCAGTCTAGACATCTTCTAAACCACCAGTGTTATTCCTAAAAAGTAAATACAACCATATCTCTCTGCTTAAAAACTCTGGGGTACCTTAATACTTAGAAAACAAACTTGCATTCCTTGGTATAGCATTTGTAGCCCTCCAACACAGGTGTGGGCCGCATGCCATCACATATCCTAATACACCAAACTACATGCTGTTCTCCAACAAGTTAGGCTGGTCCATGTGTATTTTCTAAGTCTAATACTCTTTGATATAACCCGAGAAACCTTGTTAATTCTTCACATGCTCAATTCTACTATAATTTTTTTCCGTGAAATCTCTCTGTATTCTCTCTCCCACTATCCCCTTTCCTCAAACTTACTCCCTACAAAGGGAATTTATGGCTTCCTTCTCTGTTCCCAAAGCACTTCATTTGTTATCTCAATGACACCACTTCTTGCCCTGAGGTTTAATCACAGTATAGTTGTTTTGCATATGTGTCACTATGGTAATGTCTTTAAAAGCTACGGCCATTAAAGGCAGGACTTAATGTGTGGTCTGGCAAAGAATGAATCTTTAAGAACTAACTCTTAGATGGAAATAAAGGATGAGATAAGATTATAAAGGTCCAAAAGAAACCAAGCAAAAGAAAATCTCTTCAATTCCATGAGAACGTTCCTAGGTCTTTTGTCTCTAACCTATGATAGAGATAAAGATACTATGTAATTAAGTGCCTATAACTTTTTTGATGTTAAAAATTATCTTTATAAAAAGTTTTATATAATGTGCAAATTAGCATCTTATAAAACTTAATATCCACTACTTTAACCAATAGGCCAAGGTTTGTTTTCGTTTGTATACTTGTTTGCTTGTTTTTGAAGGGTGGAGGTTTTTTCCTTTTAAGTTAAACACAACAGGCTGCTCCCAAGTCTATATTATCTTAATATCTGACTTCCCAAAATAGCAAGGTTATCCAGCTAATCCTTTTTTATTTTCCTCTGATCTTCTTGTCCTCTCTTTTCTTTTTTAATCCTTCCTGTTTTATCACCTTCAAACTTGACATTAAATATTTAATACCAATTATACTTGGATGATTTGAAATCCAATAAAGTCCCTTTGATCCCCTTCTCAGCTGTATGCATTATCTATAACCACCGACTGAGATGCTCTTAAAATATCTTCTATAATTTTTTTTTCTAAATAATGACAGTTATTATTCTCTATGTGCCGGGCAAGATGTTAAGAGATACACATAGATTCCCTCATTATCCTCACACAACTATGATTATTTTCCCTATTTTATAGAGGAAGCTGAAGCTTGGAGAAGTATATGTGACTTGTTTAAGGTCGTGTTGTTAGTAAATGTTTGAGCAAGGCTACTAACCTACCCATGTCTGGCTCCAAGAAGTTCCTAAAGCAAAAAGCTATCTATTATTGCATGTTGGGTGCAGCATTCATTAGGGACAGGATAACAGGTTAAATTATTGTATGCAAGTTGAATAAACAAACCAAGATTTCAGTTTTGCAGAATTAGAGCCAGGGAAGTTGCTCATGTAAAGAGACCACAGCTTTAAAGTTATCTTTACTTTTCTTTTAAAAAATGTCACATTTACTGCATTTCATACTTAAATGATCACAAAGAAATCAGGATGGTACTCACTGAAAAGCCATGGGGCCAGCTTCCAGGGTACACCTGGTAGGAGACTGTTCATTCAACTTCCGGAAGAGCTGCTTAGCCTGACTCTGGTACTGTTGGAGGTCCCGGCCAGACTGAAAGAAGACAGCTTCATTCAATTTCCCACGCATAAAAAAACCATAAAGTTGTGAGAAGCATCAGATCATGAGGATACCATGTAAATACGGTCCTTCACTTACAGATTAATAGCATTCACTTCAACAAATAATCAAACAAAAAGGCCTACTTTTAGAGCAAAAAGGAAGAAGAAACAAACTCCTAGTTGAAGAAAATGGCACAAGTTACTTGCTCGGAAGCAAAGCTGCATTTAAGACCAGAGCCTCCCCCGAACCCATCGCACGTGCAGAGTCACCGGTATGGACCTGCACGTTGTGCTCAACACTCGGGAAAACCCTGGGGGACAAGGAACTGGTGAATCTCATTTTCACGCTGGCCTATCAAGCAATCTTCCATGAAGTGTTACAGTGTTGAGCACTGCAGTAAAGCAAAATATGTGTACCTATGACTGAAAGTTATTAAGAACACGGTAACTGCAAGTAGGTAAAAATGAAAAAGAGTAAGAATGAAGACTAGAAAGTCAAATAACCTTTACTGATAAATCATTTTCGTTTCCAAATTTGGATAGCAAAAGTTTGGGTAGCAAGGGATACGTGAATACAAAAATGAAAATAATAATATTCAGATGCTAGAATTACAGGTAATATTTCCCTGAACAATTTCTTACTGATTTTACAATTCTGTTTTTTAAAAAGAGGGGAACAGTCTATGGGGAGAAATAGCAGCATCAAGAGTAGAAAATCATACTGCACTACCATACTAGATCAAAAAGGTAAAGAAGTATACGAAGAATGAAAAGCAAGTATACATTACTTATTCCTCTACATACTGGGGGGGGGGAAGCTTTTGCCATGGGATGGGAAGGAATTATTTTATTTTTGGATTACTTATTTTTGGTTTGAGTGATAGAACAGTCTTCCCTTGTACATGTTTAATAACTACATGTTTAAAGAGAAGAGTGTTTATGAGGTTTGCCAGTAACTGGATCGAGGGTCTAACTCTGAGAAAGTACAAAGTGAAATCTTTAAATTCTAGATAGTGAACTACTGAGCTCAGACTAAAAATAAAGAATAATAAAATTGTGTAAGTGGCAGATAAGTGAAGCACAAGTAGAGGATTTTAAGCTATATTTAAAATGGGGAACTGGAAATGCAAATCAAAATTACAATGGGACACTATCTCACATCTGTTAGAATGGCTATTACCAAAAAGACAAGAAATAACAAGTGTTGGCAAAGATGTGGAGAAAGAAACCCTCGTGTGTTGTTGATGGGAATGTAAATTGGTATAAACACTATGGAAAATGGTATAGAAGTTCCTCAAAAAACTGAACTTCCATTTGATCCAGCAATTCCACTTCTGGGTATTCATCCAAAGAACATGAAAATAGTAATTTGAAAAGATACATGCACCCCTATCTTCTTTGCAGCATTATTTATAATAGCCATGATATGGAAACAACTTAAGTGTCCATCAGTGAATGAATGGATAAAGAAGAAGTGGTACATTTACACAATGGAATACTAGACAGCTCCTAAAAAAATGGAATCTTCCCATCTGCAACATCATGGATGGACACAAACTAAGTGAAATGAGTCAGAGAAAGCAACTACCGTATGACCTCACTTACATGTGAAATCTAAAAAACAAAACAAACAAAACAAAACAAAACACCAAGCTTATAAACACAGAGAACAGGATTGGTGTTGCGGGGTGAAATGGGTAAAGAAGTCATGGGGATAATGTGCAACATGGCGACCATAGTTGATAATACTGGACTGCATATTGGAAAGTTGCTAAGATAGTAAATTTTAAATGACCTCATTACAAGAAAAAAAAGAAAAAAATGTAACTGTGTGGTGATGGGCGGTAACTAGACTGTGGTGACCATTTTATAGTACATACAAATATCAAATCGTTATGTTGTATACCTGCAATTAATACAATGTTACATGTCAATTATACCTCAACAAAAAGTAAGGAAAATAAAATAGTAAGGTGGGAATTTAAATATGAACAAGGAAGTAAATGAGAGTAAGCATAAGGTGAACCAGGGGAGTTAGGCACTAAAAAGCATCGATTTGGAGACTTATCTTTTAACACTGTCCTTATGGCAATAATTTGTTATAATGCTATCGCTTGAGAAATAGCTCTGCATTAACATATATATGTATATGTGCATGTGTATGTGTATATACGTCTACATAACACAGTTTTAGGTACTAGCAATATTTTCTTTTGCTTTCTCATACAACCTAAGCTAGTGCACGATATCCTACATTTCTAAATTTGAATGGTACTTGCCAATCTGTTTGCTTCACCATGCCATTATGTGGCATTTGGAAGAGTTCTGACCCCATGACAATAGATTTTATTTAAATGCAAAAAAAGTTGGAAATGATACTAAAGTATCAAGAAATAATATGGAATTAAGAGAATATGGTTCATTTTGAGATCGATCAAACCTAAAAAGGGATATAGCCAAAGAGAAGCTTTCCTTATTACTAGATACTACTGTCAGTTTAGATGTCATTTCTTCTGGGAAGACGTACCTGATCTCCCAAATCAATTTTGGTACCTTTTCCATGTACAACCACAGAACCTTCTCCCTCTTCCATAGAAGTTATACTACATTATAATCGTTTGTTAGTTATCTGGCTTTTCCACCAAACTTTACAGAAATGAAATTTGGGAATATGACTCCTAATCCTATGCATTAGCACCATGCCTGGCACATTTTATGTGCTTAATAAGATTTTTTTTTTTTAATGAATGGAAAGTCCAAGAACAGACATGCGAAAAAGTTTTTTCTACAACTCATCTCTCTTCTAGGCCTTGAAGGTTCCCCCCTAAAACTACTTAGGTTGTATGAGAACGCAAAATAAAATTGATTACTTTAGATAAGTTATAAAAATTTCACTGTCAGCCTCTCTTCTTCAGGGACCTCCCAACCTTGTCCAAAAACTTGTCTCACACTAGAAATTTTCCTTGTGATTCTAAGGTACAAACTCCCTTTCCAGATATCTGGAGTTTTTGTTTGTTTTTGTTTCTTTTTAGTAAATTCAATACATTTTTTGAGCACCTACTAGCATAAAGCTGCTAGCGTAAAAGCTATGGGAAACACAAAGGTGACTAAGATCTGTCGTTTGCCTGCTAAGAAACTCTCTTAAAAGACAAAAGAGAATGGAAAGATTCTAATTCCAAAAGCAGGAATTTATGGACCGAGGTGGGGGGAACTGGGCAAAAGCCTGAAAGACGGTTCCGTACCGAAGTTCACAAGGTGCCTAGACGTGGCAAACAGCACCTCATCCACGCTCAAAAGTCAGCGAGCTAGGTCAAGGATCAGGTAGGTGCTGGAGCCGAGGAACTCAGGCGCTCATTTAACCCGTTACCTGTCCGCCACCCTCATGAGCAGCAGCAAATTGGAAGTCCTGGATTTTAACAAAGTTGCTAAACAGCTGCACTGGGCGGTCGCGAATCGCCGAACCCATCCCGTTTGCAGAGCGAGGAGTTTTGCTTTGTTTTGTTTTGTTTTGGAGAAACAGGGAGCACCGGAAACCTCCCTGCGCCTTCGGGACAGAGTTCTTCTAGCAGGGAGCCTCCCCACTGTCAGAAGGCAACAGGGCACTCGAGAGGGGCGCGGGTGCCCGGGAAGTCGCCAGCGTCCCCCCCCCCCCGCGTCCCGAGAAGGGGCCCGGGGCCGCGGGCGCAGCATCCCAGCGGGGACCCGCGTCGCGGGGCTCTCACCTGCTCGTCCTCCTGCATCGAGGCGGCCAGCGGGAGCCCGTCCGCCACGCGGGCGATCATCGTGAGCAGCACCATCGTCGCGGGCTCCGGGGACCCGGCACTGGCGCGCACGGCCGTCGGCGCCCTCCGCCGCCACCGCCGCCAACTCCCGCCGCGGCTCCCCCAGGTGCAGGCGCTGGCGTCTTCGCTTCCCGCTGAGGTGGCCGGAAGTGAGCCCCAGAGCGTCCCACTTCCGGTCCCCAGATTTGGCTTCCCACCGAGAAGCGCAACCCCCGGAACATGGGTTCCGCCTTCGGAAACGTCCAAGGCCCTGCTCCCTTTTCTGGATTTCGAGCTTTCCATAAAAGTTATTAACCCTTGAGAGGGGGTGGCACACAAACTGGAACAGAATTTTCTAGTTTCTGATACTCTTAAGGTTGGAGAGAGGGCGGGGATAGATGATGGGAATTAATAGATACTTAGATGAAGGATATGCAAAAACCTAAAACATCAGGCGACATATTTTAATATTGTTTTCTATTTTCTATATGACATATACAATTTTCCACATTCATATTATTTCTAAGCAGAGGTTTTTGTTTGTTTTTGTTTGTTCATGCTGGACCCCTGTATCCTTAAACAGTTTCTGATGAAAAAATAATATTTATTGTAGGTGTGAATAAATGACCAAGTAAAGGCCTCAGAAATCACCTAAGTGAGTCACCCTTCCAAAAGCTGGGATCTCTGTTACATCTGTCATGAGAGGGTCGAAGGGTAGCCTTGCCAGAACTTCCAGTAACTGGGCATTTCACTCTCTACTGGGGCAACCTCTAGACAGTTCCACTTGATGAAGTGTTACTCTCTCTCTTTTCTTTGGTGTCCCCATCTCTAAAATGGGCATATTATCTGCCGCTAGGGATTTTTCTGAATATTAAATGAGAAACTGTAGGTGCACAGTTTTTGTAAACTAAAAAATGAAATTATACAAATGTTGTATTTATTATTACTTATATTAATAACAACTACTGTGTATTGAGTGTTTCAGTTGGTGTTTGCATTAACAGGAGCACTGCTAAGTGCTTTATGGATACTAATTATTTAACCAAACAGTCCAGTAGCTTGTTTAACAATAGGTCCCCACCTTGTACATAGATAAAAAGGCTTAAAGAGTAATTTTTCCAAGGTGACATAGCTAGCAGTGTTGAAACAGGATTTGAGCTGAGGTTAAACTCCAAAGCCCCTGATGCAACTCTGTCTTAACCTTTAACCATAAGTTAAAGAAATTATGCCTTCGTTACTTTTTTTTTTTTTTTAATAGCTCCACAGCTATTAGAAAACTGGTATTATTTCTGGAGAGGATTTTGGGAGGGATACCCAATAACAGTGGCCCCCAACCTTTTTGGCACCAGGGACAGGTGATCTTACGAGAATTTAACGCTGGATAAGTGGAGGTGGAACTGAGGTGGTATTCCTAGCCCTGGGGAGCAGCTGCAAATACAGATGTAGCTTGACTCACTGGCCCACTAATCATCTCCTGCTGTGCCTACCAGTTCCTAATAAACCACTGACCAGTACTGCTCTGCAGCCTGGGGGTTGGAGACCCTTGCCCAATAAGTCCTAATGCTTGACTCCGCACTAAAGATGAGATAAGACAAAGAAACTGGTGCTATTAACATAGAGTGAGAAAGTGAAATAGAAGACAATCCTTGCATATAGGAGGCTAAATTGGTAAAATCATAATATCTTAAATTTAGAACAGCCCATACATATAATGTGCTCTAACTCCCCATCCTCCCTCTTGCCAAGACATGCCTTCGACCACAGTTATTTAAAAAACCTAATGCTTTCTTACAGATTAGTAAAACGCGGCTGCCCTGAGCCACCTGTCTTCAGCCCCGACAATTATTCTGGTTGTGGCTCCGCAATTCACCCAGAGCAGGTTCTGTATGGTTGGTTTCCTTGCCAGTCAGCTCCAAAAGCTCCTCTTCCCAGCGCCCATTGGCTACTCCCTGAAATTCAGACCGACCTCCCCCCCGTTGGCGTCAGTCCTTCTTCGGCCCAGCCACCAGGCCCTGCCCACTGAGGTCTGGCGGGGCTGGGCAGTGGGCCCCGCTTGGAAGTGGGGACCCTGCCTGGGCTGGTGGTTACTTTGAATACTCATCCCTGACTTAACCTTAACAGCAAGAGCTCCGTGAAGGGATGACATTGTCTTGCTCATTCTTGAAGTCGCTTGCAGACCTTACCTGGTCCAGACATTCACGAGAAAGTAGAGATTCGGGGGAGGAAGGAGGAGAAAAAGAACAAGGTGCGTATTGTAAGCAATGTGAAAGCCCCTATTGACCATAATGACTCCTTGAAGTAGCCTGCTTCAAATAACGAGTCTCAGCAAAGCCTTCCTTCTAGAAGCTACCTCATGAAATGACGTCTTTCATCGTGTGTGTCGGGTTTCCCTGCTTTGACAGGAAAAGGCAGGCAGCGAGCAGGCCCAGCTTGGGGTTTGGGGTGGGGTGGGGGGTGACAGGGACAGTTGCAGTAATTTCTATAGCCTCTAAATACTAATTTTAAACAGATTCCTTGCTCCCCGCCCTCCCCTTCCCGCTTCCCCCAACCTCTAAACCCTTTCAGAGAAGAAAAAGTGGTCACTGATTCCCCAGAGTCTAGTATCTGGTACCTGAAACCTAGCACATGCTGAGTTAATGTTTGTGGAATGAATGACGGAGTGAATAGCATGCTCACGGATCAAGACAGTATTTCATTGGTTGTATACAGTGCAATTCCCAGTGCTACTGTACGAAGTGAAGACATATCTATCACCATTCCCTTTGTCCAATTAGTTATTCAACAAATATTTATTGTTTGAGGACTGTGGGCTAAGATTGGCAGGCCCTGGACACATGTTTGCTGGTAGAGGTTACATTCCACCTGGCTCTGTCTCTCTTGTGTTATTCCTCAACCCATCTTCACCCCCGTTGCCTTTCCGCCCTGCAAATCTGGAATCATAAAAGCCTTGGGTAGTGATTCTCCTCCACCCCCAGAGTATTTACCTAGATTGTCCCTCAGACCTACAGCCCTGCTTTCTTTCTGTGGAGTACACGTGGATTGAGTTGTTCCTGGCAACTATTGCAATTTCCTGACCTTGGCTGCTGTTGTCTCAACAATTTCTACTGTTGGTTGGCTTTCTCCTCTCATAGTCCTTCAGCTCCTGTTTCTTTATCGGGCCCCCTATTTTCTACAAATAAAGAACTGGTATTTTAGAAATTAGTGAACCTCTCTCTCTCTCTGAGTGATTTACTTTCCCACCTTAAGGGTCAGATCGTTCAGTTATTACTAGTCTTTGTTACCCTCTTCGTTAAAAACATATTTTATGTATATTTCTACATATTATATGTATGTACATCAGCATGACATAGTCAGCTTTACCTGCCAAAAAACTGAATCCAGTATGAGATTAAATGTGACGAAGTGTAGCACAACCTAACTTGTTGCTAATACTTTCTTATAGTGAATTCTCTATCTTCCAGAGACACAGTTTTTGTTGATCATTTTCTTGTGGTCATCCTTCCCCCACTGCCTGGCCAGTATTCTGGAGAATATTACAATGGCAGCTTTGAGTCAGAATTTTCAGAGAGAAAGACAATTCTTTCTTCCTCTTTTAAGTTGAGATCAAATCGAGAAATAAATATAGGAACCAAACAGAAAAATGATTATACTACATTTATTCCTGATCAAACTAAGTGGGGAACATAGATTTAGACCTGTGATGACCTAAAGGTCTTGCTAAGATTTTACTCCAGAATTAGGCAGACTTACCCATCTAGCTGGGAATCAGCAGGCCTTTCCCAAAGAGGCCAGCAGGCTCCTTAGCACATGGCAGAGAGCAGACTAGAATGTATCTGCACTGAGGCCAGCATCTTCTCAAAAATACTCACCTTTTACTAGGTACAGCCCTATGCAGAAGAGGACGTAGGCCCTAACCGGGGGCAAAAGTGATCATAGCACCTTTGTTTCCTGCAGGTTCAGCTGTGATGAACTTCCAGCTCTTCTCTCTCTGCCACCCTTTAGCTTCGAAGAGGTTGTACCTCAGTATACTCTCTGTGCAGTATCTGACTTTCGTAAATTTTGTATGATATAATGCCTTTCTTATCAGCCCCCTCATTCTGTATGTTGTACCCCGGTTTATGAGAAAACTCTTGCTCCAAAAGTAAAATTATTAGTTTTTTATATTACTTTGGGGATAGAGGATGTGCATTTTTGTTGGTATCTATCATTTTTGTTGCCCCAAATGGCAAAACCTCAGCTTAAATTACTACAATTGAGTTTAGGTTTCTAGCAAGTTTTATGTTGCTGTTTGATTTTTTTCAATAGGCCCCATGAAAAAAGTCGGGAAATACTACTGAAAAAAACCTGAAAATACCAATGGGGCAGAAGCACTAATTGAATCTCTAAAATGTTTTAAGACTTTGGGAAACAGATATTATGTATGATGGATATTTGAGTAATGTCATAAGGTCCTATAAAATTTGTATAACTTTTAAACCAGTTTTTTTTTTTTTTTGAGGAGTGAAGGAAAAAGGACAAGAGGTAGTTTATGTCTAGATTAGACTGGATATAAATACTGTTCACCACAAATTGCACCTGAGGCATTTTGTGGTGTGTGTGTGTGTGTTTAAATTGGTCTTTGTAACTGTTAATATTTGCCTCAAGTGGAATTTTCTGGAAGTTTTATTCTGGTGGGGCGATATGCTGGCGGGAACATAGACTTTTCTTTAAAATACATAGGTCAAATTACAAATGAGAGAGAGGATGTTACTACTAACCCACAGAAATAAAAAGGATCCTAAAGGACTACTGTGAACAACTATATGTCAGCAAATTAGATTAACTAGATGAAATGGACATATTCCAAAGACACAGCTACCTAAAGCGATTTAAGAAGAAATAGAAAACCTAAATAGATCTATAACAAGTAAAGGGAGTGAATTAGTAGTGGTAAAAATAGTAAAGCTTC
The DNA here is from genome assembly GCA_030015415.1 of Cynopterus sphinx. NCBI lineage: Eukaryota > Metazoa > Chordata > Mammalia > Chiroptera > Pteropodidae > Cynopterus > Cynopterus sphinx. The sequence goes on from CM057392.1 coordinate 39,492,339, forward strand.
CCCCAAGGAAGCGTCTAGGCCTAGACAGCTTAATTTGTCAATTTTAGCAAATGTTTAAAGAACTAATCCTTTATAAACTCTTCCAAGAAACAAAAATAGAACACCTCCCAACTTATTCTATGAGGCCAGTATTACTCTATACCAAAACCAAAGACTAAACAAGAAATAAAAATGCCAGACCAATATACTTTATGTAAAAATAAGTAGCCAAATAGTAGTGGAGTTTTTCCAGCAGAATGTATAAAGGATTATACATAATTACCAAGTGGGGTTTATCCTAGGAATGTAAGGTCAGTTCAACATATGAAAACCAATAAATGAATCACACCATGTTAATAGAATAAAGGACAAAACCCACATGCTCATCTCAATAAATACAGAAAAGGCATTTGAGAAAATCTAACACCTTTTCCTGTTAAAAACAACCAACAAACTAGGAAAGAGAACTTTCTCAACCTGATAAATGGTATCTATGAAAAACCCACAGCCAACATCATACTTAAAAATGAAAGATTGAAAGCTTTTCCTCTAAGTTTAGGAACAAGACAAAGATGTCCACTTCTACTCAACATTATACTCGAAGTTCTAACTAGGGCAATCAGGCAAGCAAGGACAAAATCAAGGCATCAAAATTGGAAAGGAAGAAGTAACAGAAAGTCTATTTGATCTTGTATGTAGAAAATTCTAAGGAATCCACAAAAAAATGTAGAATAAGTAATTCCATCAAAGTTGTAAGATACAAGATCAATATGCAAAAAAATGTAGTATTTTTATGAACTAGGAATTAATACAAAAATAAAATTCAGAATATGATTCCATTTACAACAGCATCAAAATTAATGAAATATTTAGTTAATTCTAACAAAAGAAGTGTAAGATTTATATACTGAAAACTACAAAGCACTGTTGAAAGAAATTAAAGGAAACCTAAACAAATGGAAAGACATTCCACATTTTTGGATCAGAAAATTTAAAAGGGTTAAGATGACAATAATCCCCAAACTGACTTATTTATTCATTATAATCATTATCAAAATCCCAGTTGACTTTGGGGGGGGTGGGCAGAAAATGCAAGCATATCCTAGAATTTATATAGAAATGCAAATGACTCAAAATATTGAAAATGATCTTGAAAAAAAAAATAACTAAGTTGACAGACTCACCTTTCCCAATTTTAAAATTTAGAACAAGTAATAACAATTAAGACATTGCAATCCTAGAATAAGGATAGACATATAGATCGATGGGATAGAGAGTTCAGAATAAATCCATACATCTCTAGTCAACTGATTTTTAACAAGTGCACAGCATTATTTATAATCGCCAAAAATGCAAACAATCCAAACACCTATCACCTGACGAATGGAAAGGCGAAAAACGCCAGACACAAAAGGGTATATATTGTATGGTTCCATTTATATGAAATGTCCAGAATAAGCCAATCTGTAAAGACAGAAAGTAGATTAGAGGTTGCCAGGGCCTGGGAGGAGGGAGAGCATATGTTAGGGATGGAAATGGTGAGTGACTGATAATGGCTGTGGGTTTTCTTTTTGGAGTGATAAAAATGTTCTGAAATTAGAGAGCAATGATTGTTGCACAATTCTGGAAATATGCTAAAATACTACTGATGAAAGAAATAAAAAAAATGAACTAAGTATATAGAGAAAGATTCTCGGGTGAAGAATCTTTCACCCGAGGTGTGTGGGGAGGGGGACCAAGCAGTTGGACGCAGCAGGTGGGCTGCAGGACCGCGCTGGGTGCTGGGGACCCGGGCGCCTGGGAGGGGAGGGTGCCCAGTGACATTGGCCTGGAGAAGTTTGGAGGGCCCTGGGGTGGGGTTGGGGCCGGGAGGACCTGGGAGAGACATGGAATCGTCTAGAAGGTAAAGGCGTGGCGCTGGATGGAACCGGACTAACACTTGGAAAGTCCAGTGGTTTTCCCTTAATGTGTCGGCACCTGCTTTGTCATCGGAGATGAGGTCCAAGGTCACGTGTGTGTGTGTGTGGGGGGTCCTGTCAAGGAGAGATGAGCACGTGATTCAGAAGGCAACGCCAGCGTGGAAGCCTAAGGGACCCTGAAAAGATAAAGGTTGCCATGGGCGCACGACCTTCTCCCACACACTCTTTAAAAAAAAATTTTAGCAGCAGGATGAAAATCTGCCATACACGATTTAGTCGGTTTTTGAGAAGAGTCAGATCGTGCTGCCTTTTTTGAAATAAACATTTCCCTGTCATAGCTTCTTTGGCATGTTCTTTAATGGGAGGCTAGTGCTCCTGAATCCAACCGCAAGGTGACGGTAGCTTCACTCTCTAAGCTGCCATTAGCTAACAGATCTGAGAAAAGTCGCTGCATTTTCCCAGGCCTCCGTGTCCTACGCACAAAATCAAGATTTGGCTCTTTTGAGACTTAATTACAGATCTGATATTAATGGGACCTGTATTCTGTGCAGGACTATTCTTGTGATCTAGGAACGTTGTTAATTCACAAACAATTGTATTTACTCATCATGCTGTCCACTGTTAATTTGAGAAAACTGAGTTGGGGGCATGGGATTTTACTTCTTTCCTTCTAAACTCTGTGTTATTTATTTATTTTGCCTTATTGTCCTAGCAAGCACCTCTAGTTCGAAGTCGAATTGAAATAGTGAGGACAAATGTCTTGTTCCTAGTCTTAAGAGGAAGGATTCAGATGGGACCTGTAGGTTTTTCATAGGGACCTTTACTCAAATTGAAGAAGTTCCCTTCTATTCATAATTTCCTGAGCGTTTTCTTTACTAATGGATGTTTAATTTTACAAGTGAACAATGCAAACCAATATCCCTCTTGAACATAGATGCAAACATTTTTAACAAGATTTTAGCAGATCAATCCAATATAGAAAGGATAGTTTATCATGACTAAGTGGGGTTTATCTCAGAAACTCAAGGTCCATTTTAACATTCTTAAATCAATCAATGCAATTCACTTTATTAACAGAATAGAAAGAAAAATGATAAAGGCAGCTCCAAAGAAATAAAATTAAATATCCATTCCTTTAACAAGAAAATAAAGAGTAATTTTCCCCATAGCCTCAGGAATTAGTTTGGAGATGGGCATCTGATTCAAGTCAGTCCAGATTCTTGGGGAACCTCTTGAAAGAGGCAGCCTTTCTCCTAATGGGTGTGAGCCTGGGGGAGAGCGGCGGCCTGGGCCTGCTGGATAACTTGCTACCTTGCAGGCGCTGAAAATGAAACCAGCACAGAAAATAACTGAGGGAAGGAGAGAGAACTCTATTGTCGGAGTCTCCATATTAAGCTACGTTTGAAACCTGTGGTTGACGTTTATTCCTTAGCTCTAATGGAAGTTTTATCCCCACTCGGTGTGAGGGTAAAGGTTCAGTGATGGGACACAGTGATGGAGATTCACTCCAATGGAGAAAACCCTGGAGAATATTAAAAATATCTGCACGGAGGGTGCAGTCGATGGCCAGGAGATGGTAGTGTTCATCGTGGGAAGGCGATGGCAGGCAGGGAGATGTTTGCCTTGGGATGCTCCACCTTCTTCAGATTCCTGCTCTTTCTTATTTGCCAGAGTTCCAGACAGAATTCTGTAATTTGGAGTGTGGTCGTGGACATCTGTGGCGGAAGCATTACCACTGTTATCATCATCACATGTATAATCTGCATTATTAATACTCTTCATCGAGCTCTTGCTGCATGCCAGGCCAGATCGTAGGCATTTAGTGAGCGTGATCTCATTTAATTCTCACTATAATCCTGTGAGAAAGACGCTATTATTATCTCTGCTTTCACAGAAATGTTGAATAGTTTGACAGGATCACACAGTTATAAAGTGGTAGAGGTGGTACTTAATTGGCAGGCACTAAATTTTTCGTTTCATGTGCATCAGAGAAATTATTTTTGTCCATCTTCTATGCTTCAATTTTTTTCTTTTAATGGCCCTAGATTTGCTTTTCTTTAAAAAACAAATCAAAACAAAGAAAACAGCAACAAAAAGCCTTTGATAGAGCTTTGACAAAAACGGTCTGGTCTTCGAATTAGAGGATCGAATGTGAAATGTCATCTGCTTTAAAATAATAAGCTGCATTACTAAAATCTGACTTGGAGAGAAATCGCTTCCAACTCACATGGCAAAATGCCTGAAGGTCAACACAGAGAAATAAATGACCTATTTAAAACAAAAAGAAGTGTGCCTGCACACAACCAAGAATCTATCCAAAAAAACAAAAACCCATCAGATAGCTCAATATTCAGGTTAATAAAAATGGGTGAAGAATCTGGGACATTGTTCAAATGACAAAGTCTTAGAGCAAACTGGGCTCCCTGCCCAGAACAGCAGGCGCATGTGTTCACAGAACGGGGGGCTTTTGTCCACCGCGTGCGTGCTCACGCATACAACACCAGCTCCGAGTAAATGGAACCAATAAAAGGAAGTTGGAAACATGTACGAGTGACCTCAGGGGACAAACAGAAACAACACCGTGTCATAGCCTCCTTGTCTGCTCCGAAATATTCCAGTCTGTGACATCGTTTTGCCTCGTTGCTCTATCAAACCTTGACTTTGGCATCTCCAACTAAATATTGCAGCTAAAATGTCCAGCTTTCCTATAATCTCCACAAGAAAGGTTTTCATGGATTTCCTGTATTTTCTAAAAGAAACATTCTTGGAAGTCACCAGAAGCGCCTTTTGGAGAGAGAATGCGTAGGCAGTGTACTCAGCAGAGCGGCCTTACAAAACGCTACTCACCACTCTTATTTTCCCCATAAATCCAGATTTCCTGTTGTGCGGCCTTAAATAAGTGTTCCAAACTCTTTGAGCTTCTTTACTGTAAAGAGAGTAATAGCTTCTTCGGGAATGGGAGGCCTGGGTCTCTAACCCTATAGCATGACCCTGGGTTGTGGAAGGTCCAGGGGTCTGCGTATCGGTTACCTATTGCCGCAAATGACACCAAAACCTAGGGCCTCGATTCTGGGCGTCAGCCTGATTGGATCGCAGGGTGCCCAGATGTGTGGCTAAACGTTATCTCTGGAGGTGTCGGTGAGGTTATTTCCAGAAGAAATTAGCGTTGTAATCAGCTGGCTTTCCCCAGAGGGCCCTCCCCACTGTGGGTGGGTTCGATACAGCCAGGGCCTCAGGAGAACAAAAAGATGGAGGGAGGGAGAATTTGCTCCCTCTGCTTCACTGCTCGAGCTGGAGCATTAATCTTCTGACCCCGGACTGGGACCTACACCACGGGCCCTCAGGTTCTCAGAAGGACACCGTCAGCCCTGCTGGGTTTCCAGCTTCCACCCAGCAGATGGTGGGATTTCTCGGCCTCCATAATCGCACAGGCCAGCCCCTTGTACTAAGTCTCTTTCCAACACCTAGAGTGTGGTTGCCAGCCATCACTGGGACCTCTTAGAGACTGCCTGTCATCCCTTATGTGAAGACCTGGAATAACTTCCTTCTGGAATGAAGCTGGTCTGAGTCAAGCACCATCAGCGAGGAGGAGCACACCCTCTTTTGCTGTTCCAGTTTGACACCGTGGCTGGTTTTTCTCAGCCTTCACCTTCAGCTCCTCAGTGGCCACGGATGCTTTTCATGCTTCAGTGAAGCCGTGAATGACTTTGCTGTCCCTTACCTCTCTCCTGTCTCAGGGACCATCAGGACATCCCTCTCCCCAGCCTCCCAGGACAGTTCCCACTTGCTCTGTGCTGGTCTCACAGGCAGAAGTTGGATGTCAAGGAAAACCAGAGGCAGAACCTAATCCCAGGAGTAAAGCTAGGGCCCTGCCTTCTGCTGGATTGGGCCCGAGTTACCCTCCAATGAAGGAACACTGGCAGCAGAGTCCGGCCCTGGGAGGGGACCATTGAGGACAGTTCAGCCTTTCAGGCAGGTCTAGAGCTGTGATTTCAGTGTCCTGCCAAGGGGGTAAGTTAGAAAGAACGTGGCACCAGGGACCGAAGACCAGCGAGGCCATCTGGCCCCGTGAAGCAGGTTTAGCAGAGCAGGCAGAAGGCAGGCCCGGGGCGCCCCAGCACTGAGAGCCAGGCAGGCCATCTTAAGGGACATGCAGACGCCCGTTGCCTACAGATGGCCTGGCGGACAGTGGACAGTGTCAAGCAGGTCAGGTGTAAGACCGCAGTGGCTAGTTTCAGTGTTTGTGTCCCATCTAAGGGCCATGCCTGGCAAGGCCTCGCTGCAAGGTTGGCCTTGCCAGCAGGGGGCATTGGTGGGTGGTTTGTGCTGTCCCAGGACCAGGTCTGGTGCTTGAGGATGGGCCCCTCTCCTCACAGGCGAGGCCAGTTTGATGCAGTTTCCTAAGCAGCTTGAATTCACTGCAGCCCGCGCGGAGGATGCGGCCTGGCTGCTTTGATTTCCAGCACCAACGGCAGTCAGGGGCCAGGAGGCTGGTGGCGAGGCAGAACTGGTTTGTGAGTGGGGACCTCGACCTGAGAGTTGGGGCTCAGGGTTTTCTTAAAAGGACAGGCTCTTGAAAACTGTATTTAAGATATATTAGCAGCAACTTATAAGGCAACATGCCTTTTCCCTCCTCTCCCACTGTCTCCCCTGCTCATTTGTTCTACCATCTCCTGATGCCCTGGAAGTCACAGAACCTGCCCTTGAGCCTGGAAACTATTTGGGAAGGAGTCTGGGAGAGCTTGGCCTTGGCTCGCATCGTCACTTTTGCCTTGCGGTGTCTTAAAGGTGCCACCTGATGGCTGGAAGTTTGTGATGCACAGAGAGGTTCTGCCAGCCAGGTCGGCAGAACGCAGCACTAGGGAGGACCAGAGGAGAGGCGTCTGAAGGCTGCCTGTCACCACGCCATCTGGGACGAAGCCAGGGCCCTGACCAGAGTGAAGCAAGAAAGGCACTCAACGCCCAAGACCGTGCAAATGCAGGGGCAGAGCCTGCTTTAATTTAACATTTTAATATTTTGTTCATCGTGGATTTTTGCATTAATTTTATTAAAATGTCACAGGGTCTTGGCAGCCCTTGGATTTTGTACCACAGGTGCGCGCTTCGCTCCTCTCACCCTGGGTCCAGCCCCGAGCACCTTTGCGGCTGAATTAAAAGCTTGAACCAGTTGCACCTGTCTATCAGCTCCAGGACCTCTGGCCTTGTTCTTTCTCTTCTTCTATCTCCCAAGAACCTGCCAAAGCCTATGACTAGGAGATGCGATCATTCTTCTCTGTATATCACAAACTCTGAATTAGCGTCAGCTGGTCTTTCTGAACCTGTTGTTACAGCACAGACCCAGCCTAAAAAGTGGGACACTTTTGTCTGATTTAAATATTATTTGAGTTGAAAGGAATATGGTGGTTACTGTTGGGTGTGTTCGTTCTTCTACTGAACCGATATAATCTCACAGCTACTGGACTCACTTGAACTTTGCAGGGATAAAAGACGGTTGCAGAATCCCCATGTTTTGTCTAGGGTTGCCAGATGTTTGATATTGAGCTCCACAGCTCAGTATTTTGGCTCCTTTTATGCTAAGATGAAAATTAAAAGTGCATACACAAATAGGGGGTTTTTCTCATTAAAATTTTTTCTTGATCGTGCGAGGCTTTCTGAGGCTGCATCTCAATATTTCTGAACCCTTGCCAGCTAGAAGAAAGGACAAAAAGCTCTTTTCAACTGCCAAATAATTGGCTTCTAGTAGTTCTAAGTGTAGAAGGGAAAATTTATCTTTACTGTGTGTTCCGCCTTTGTTCTGGGAGTGATTATTTTGATGAGCCCTCTTGGCTATGCAGATTTGAGCCAAATATCTACCAGGGATAGCTCCTGGTATGAGTTAAATAAGGCAATGCAAATACTTCAGATTCTGCTTAATAGTGACAAAAAAAAAAAAAAAAAAAAAAAGAAGCTGACCTGGGAGAGGTGGTATATTTTGTGTTATAGTAATTTAATAATTTTAATTTTTCTTAGGAGATGCACACTGAACTATTTAAGGGTAAAGAGCCTTCATCTTGCTTTCAAATGGCTCATCAATAATTCATCGATAATTGTGTATAGGATAAGTTGGGGAGAGAAAACAATGTGACGAAATGTGAATGATTGGTAAATCATTTGAAGGATTTACAGGACTTCCTTGTACAGGTTTTGCAACTTTTCCACGTGTTCAAACTGTTTAAATTTTTGTCAAAATGGAAAGTTTTAAAAATCGATTGATGTCATATGAAATATATATATATATATATATTTATATATATATAAATTTATTATATATATTTATTTATATATATATAAAATGTTTATATATATATCTGTAAGATCCGATCTGTAGAGGAGACGGAACGGGGTTTCTCAGTGTCTGCCAGAATTTTAAATCCAGAGAAATCCATTCTGATCGACTCGGGGACTGGCTAGTGGATGACATGACACAAGAAGCAAAGGCAGAGACTGCAGCTGGACAGCTGTCTCGTCCTTAGCGACGCGTTTTCTAATTCGGAATCCAGTCTGAGCCCTACACCAGGACCATGCACTGCGTCTAGTTATCCTCCCCAAGGGTTTTTTAAGGGGCCTGGGTTGCTTGACACCCTCCCCTAACCTGGGATAGGAACTGCTTGTTTTGTACTGAAAAAATGACTCAGGTTTTAGCGACGCTGCAATTGTCATGAATGCCTTGAAAGCTGTTTGGGAATTTACTCCAGTATTGTTTCTGGTTCCGAAAACGTATTTATTAACCCGCACTTCAATCCCTTCAGTAATCTACATTTAAAGCAAAGAGCATTCTCCAGGTGATTTGCACAAGTCTTTCTTCACTGGTTCAGACCCCCTTCCTAGATATTTACTCACCACATTTTCTGTGTGACCCCCCCTCCTCCATCCTCAGATACGCATAAGTAGTGGGTGTTGAAATGATGAGGGGGATTGTATGAGTAAATTACCTCCAGCTGTCTCAAGGCTCGGGCAGAATTTCTTTCCAGCTGACAGACAAGATTAGCTAGTGAGGGGATAGATCTGAACACACACACACGCGCACGCACACACACACACACACACACACATATGCACACATGCACACACAGTACTCAAGATAAGGGGATGTTGGCAGATAAAGGGAGGAATACAAATGAAGGAAATACCCACTTTTTTGTCCCCAGAACTCTAGCCAGAAAGGGAGGGAACCCGTTTATTCAGCTTCCTTGCCAGTGCCTTGGTCTCGTAAGATAAATCAACTGAGAAATGAAAAATCTGGGTCACTGGCCTAGCCCTCGAGAGCAGTTTGGAGCGGAACCGAAATTAAAATTCATGTCTTCTCGACAGGGTTGGGATGCCGCCTGGTATGTAGACATTAATTACAAAATAGTTACGATTTATCGAATGCTTAAAATGTGCTAGGCAACACACTAACCATTTTTCATATATTATTTTATATTCATAACTACCCTATTAAGTAGTTATTGTCATTAACCTTATTTTACAATTCAGGAAGCCAAAGCGCAGGGTTTATGTAACTTGTCGGGCTGGGAATTGACAAAGTGGGTGTGTGGACCTGAACCCAGGTCTCCCTTGCTCCAGAACCGGCCACCTCAACCACTCTGTCATGATGCCTGGCGGTGATGTCAGCTACACCGCACGGCTCTTCGGTGGACGGGACCCTGGGCAGTCACTCAGAGGAACTGGGAACATTTCTCCTTTCACCAGTGACAATCCAACATTTTTAATAAAAGCTCTCTCTTTTTTTCTTTCTAATATCTGATAAAGTTTTGTATTACCAGCACCTTTCAGGACCCTACTCAGATGTTCCCTTCTTTATGAAACCTTCTCTAGTCAAATTTAATTAGTCGCTCCTTCCTTTATTGTTCCTCTTGTACCCTTATCGCCCTCCCACAATCCGATCTGTATCAGGGCTTGAGGCCTGCCTGCCTGCCTGCCTGCCTTTCTACGCGAGGTTTTAAACACGTAACACGATGCCTGGCACGTGCTCTGTGTGTGTGTGTTGAACTAACGCTAAATTGAATGAACGAAGGTAACCAGATTGCCCCTGAGTTTTATCAGCTTGTGGGGATCGTTGAAGTCCTGTGAGCATCAACTACCTCTGAACGCCCACCTGTTCATTTAGGGAAGGAGGTCTTTTACCAAGACCCCTTCGCCCACACGAGCCTTTCCGCTTATCCTGAGGGTTGGTTCTCAGTCCCTCGTAAACTGCTCCTGGTTTTGACCTCCCTCTGAGGCACTGAGGCACAGCTGCCACTTTGCCTGCATGTCACACAGCCCCCGCCCCGGCTCATATACACACAGACAGACGTTTCTCTGCAGGTCGCTTGCATGATGGCCTAGGTAACCGGGGACATCCATCCCAGCCCTGGGTCTGCCCACTGGGTTCCTCTGTTGCACTGAGAACACAGATCACAGATTTGAATTTCTGAACAATATCAGACAGTTTTTCCCTGCATGAAACTCCAGTTTTCTTGTACTGGGGAACCTGCTTCTCTGCCTGCCTGTCATTTAGTCTTTCAAAGGCCCCGTTTCCTCCTTTATGAAAGCGGGCCGCCTTGCTGGGGTGCTTTCTTAACGCTGCTCGGTTTCTCTCCATGGCACTTACCACCACCTGGAATATTGCTGTTTTTTTCTGTTCGTTGTCTATATCAGTAGACTGTAAACTTCACGAAAACAGGGGCTTTGCTATTTTTTCTTAAACTGCTGTCATATGTAGAATAGTACCTCACACACAACGGTCCTCAGTATGTGTCTTTTTGAATGAATGAATGAGAGAGGTAACGTAGCAGAATTATTGTGTATGTTTGAAGGCCTTGCTCCGGTTGTCCACTTCTGCATAATGATGTGCTTCAAAACTTAGCGGCTTAAAACAACCATCATTTTATTACATCTTATGATTTTGTGGGTCAGGGATTTGGACAGGTCTCAGCTGAGCAGTTTGTCTGCTTCGCGTGGCATTGACTGGGTCACCCAGTGACTTTTGGCTGGAGGCTTCTCTGGACGTCTCAGAACAGCTTCGCTCACAACAGCCACAGAACGTGAGTGATGCTTGATGCCTCCCCATGGACCACTGGGTGCTATTTCACAAGTCTCAGGGCCTCAACAGCAAGGTGCTCAGACTTCCTTCGTGGTAATTCAGTGTATCTAGTGGCCCAGGTAGAAGCTTCAAGGTTCCTTATGACCCAGCTTCAAAATTTGTGACCTGGCGCTGTATTCTATCAGTCAGACAAGTCTCTAAGAATTGCCTAATTCAAGGTGTAGAGAATTAAACCCAGATCTCAGTGGGAGAAATAGCGAAGAACGTCCAGCCATCTTGAATCTACCCCATTCCTCTCCCTTTTGGCCATAAACATTACTACGTACATTATTCACTCCCTCCCAAAGCCCCCAAAGTTTCATGAAATTGACTGCATCAGCTCGGTAGTCCAGAATCTCACCATTGCCATCCAGTTCAGAGAGGATGAGGCTCCTGGGGAGCAGCTCCTTGAGGGTGGTTCCTCTCCGAGGACCTCCTGGTCAGCCCTCTGGGCTCTGGGCTTCATTCTTTGAGTCATTCTTTCTCCATAAGGAACGGCCCTTGTGTGCACTTCGGCAACTTTCTCAGCCTGCTTCCTCTCAGTGGCAGGCTGAGGGTCCAGCCTTTTCCGTCTGCACTGTCTCCTCCCTCTCCATCCACGCTGCTGCAATTTGCTTCAAAACTTTGAGGGCATCTTTTGTACTCATTTATAAACAACCCCTCTGGACAAAAGGCTTTTTGTTTAACTGAAATGACAGATGAGGCACCACCTTAAATCTTCTCCAGTGTTTAACCACGTGTCTAACAGTCACATCTTGGATTGATTTTTGCCGTGTGCGTTAGAAAATTGACTTTTGACTCCCCCAGAAATTTACTAGGAGCCGACTGTTGACCACAAGCCTTACTGATTACATAGCAGCCAATTAAGACATGTTTTGTATATTATATATATGACATACTGTGTTCTTACAGTAAAGTAAGCGAGAGAAAAGAAAATGTTATTTGGAAAATCATAAGGAAAAATACATTTCAGTACTGTACTCTATTTATCAATGCCATACGTTTACACTGTCTGTTTACAAGATGGAAAAAAATTATGGATAAATGGACCCATACAATTCACACCCATGTGGTACAAGGGTCGACTGTACTTCTTATTTTGAAAGCTTTTACTATTTGGAGAAACTGGGGATGAGAAGCAGTCTGATTTTTGAACTTAGCAAGTCCTGTCTGCTTAAAAACTGAATGGTTCTCTCTCTCTCTCTCTTTTTCTAAGCCTAGCTTTTTGTATTCATACCTTTTCATATGTGGTCAAAAGAAACCAGTCAGCACTTTTGAAATTCTGCCTAAAAATGTCTTTTGCCAGACCTACCCATGCATTAAATATATTTTCTATCTGCCACATTCTAATGGATAGCGGTTTTGTTCAATTTCTGCCACACTATAACACGAGTCATTTCCCTTTTCAGCCCCCAGTGTTGTTTTCTTCACGGTCTTTCCAGCAGTTTCCTCAGTGTCCTTCCAGCTTTCATAGACACTCTCCTCCAAGCCTTCCCAGCTCCTGCTATATCCAGGTCCCAAAGCCATTGCCCCCTGTGTTAGGGTTTTGTTATAGGAACACGCCACTTACAGATACCAAACTTGGTTCACTTGTCTATTGCTACTTAGTAAACTACTCCAAAACGTATGGCTTAACACACACACAAAGCATTTTATTTATATATCGTGATTTGGGGGATCCGTGATTCTGGCATGACTCAGCAGGGCCAATTTATTCAAAGAGCCCCACCTGGGGTTGCTCGATTATGTCCAGCTGATGGCCCAGAGGATCTGGAAGGTCCAAGACTGCTTCACTCAGATGCCTGGCTCCTTGGTGGGAACTGCTGGGTGGTGGGCTCAGCTAGGCCTCTCCCTCTTCCAGTGTAGTCTCATGGCCTCTCCACAGAGATTCTCTTGTGGGGGCTTCAAAGGCAAGTCCCCAAGAGTCTTTCATGGAAGCTCTAAGGCTTCCTTTTGAATTAGCCTTGGCAGTCCGAGAACTTTCACATGGCATTCTATGGTCAAATTCTGAGATTTGGGAGTTCTTTGTTAAGCAGCATTGTTTCAGCAAAATGATGACTAATATGGTACATCATAGAAAATATATAATATATAATACTCGACCCAGCAGGATAGCATGATGACTAGCTGCTACTGACAATGGTTTGCGAGTAAGCATATGAAATAAGAACTTACTAGTTAGTATTCTGAGAAATATAAAGTAAAATGAAATAAATTATTTCTATACTCTACAGAACAGATAAATACCTAAATAGCTAATAATTATTAATTTTTTTCATCTATTAAATGAGAAAAAATTAAAATGATAAATCCTAGTGTGGTAGAGGTTGTGTAAGATGATAAAATTAGAAAGTCCTTACTTTAAATGCCTTAAGAAGTTATTCCAGGGAAATAACTCAAAAGAATGAAATGATGAAGGTGGGGAAAATTTATTAAGGCATTGTTTATAAGAGTCTAATATTAAAAAGAGAGTAATTATACAGTAATATAATATTAAGTAAACTATGATTGTACTGTTATTGTGTAACATATAATCATAAGAAAAAATATGAGCAAGTATTTAATAAATGAAAAGGCAGATATAAACATATCTAAGCTATTCGTAAGTGCAAAAGCTCTTATGGGATCACAGGTAATTTACTTTCTACATACTATTCTTTATTTTTCAAATGTTTCACAATGAGCATGTTATGAGCTTTGTGAAAAAGTAATTTTAAAAATAAAGAGACCCCCCAACCTTTGTCTAGCTCATGCTACTGCTTCTTAAATGCAGCACAGGTCTGGCTGTAGACAGAGGCCTCTCCACACTGAGCAGCCCATAATTTGATTTGAGGCAAACTAAATATAGCACCAACTTGGGGGTGGAGGATGGAAATCTAACTTTCTCCGCCTCTTGTTATTTTTATTTTATTTTATTTATTTATTTTTGCTTCAGAGGCAGCAGGAGGCCTATGAGCCTTGTCTCAGGTCAAACTAGACCTGAAGGTCCAATTTAAATAGTTTTAAAATGTTTCCTGGGAACAGTCTAAGCTCAGGAGCACCGTGGCCTTAGGTATAAGCTAAATGTCAAGGTCAGGGGATTCTAGACTAGGGGCCTTTTGGATGGTTCCTCTGAATTTGGAAATGTTTGAATGTTCTCCTACCCGCCCAGACCCTATTCTGTACTGATAATTAGGAGAACTAATCCAAGAGATGGGAGGCAGGATGACAGTTTGCCCGGAGAATACAGGCTTCTTATGGTCTCACCCATACTCAGGCATGCTCGGGTCCTTCCTGAGATAAACTCCTAGGATCCCTGAGAGAAGCAACTCATCCTAGAGAAGTCTCATTGGTGTTATCCTCAGAGAACATGTCTCTGGGGCCCCAGTGAGCAGAAGGCAACTTGTGTCAGAGCCTTAGCAGAGCTTTCGAGCCCTTGGGGGTCTGAAATCCATCATCTGTGAAACAAATATAACCAAATCAACATTGCCACGTGTGGGCACCATAAAGCTTTCTGCAAATGATAGAAAGGTCAGTGGGGATGCTAATCATCACTGATTATGTCACTTAATAAAAGCGTTTTATTTTAGAGCTAAAAAAGGAACTTCAGGGCCGTAAGCACTTTGATTGTAGCATGTCCGACTTGTTTAAACCTTATTAGGTAAGTAGATGGTGCAGGGTCTCAGACAGGGCACTGTGCAAAAGACCTTTCCCATCATCTTAGAACAGTCGTAGGTCCTGGTGGCCGCTGTCTCGGAAATTTTCTAGTGTTCTGGGAAGTGCAGAAACCCTGGCCCTCTTGCAGCTGGTGGGCCTGGTCTGCTTCTGTGCTTGGGGAATGGAAACCCAGGAGACAAAAATGCCCCGAAACCAGAGCGGGTGTGAGAGGGAGGCCGCTCCTAAGGCTGCACGGTGTGGTTAGGACGCTCCCTTTCCCGAGGAAGGTTCCTGTCCCCGAATGCATGGTGAGACTGACAAGGCAGACCTCTGGGAAGGTAACATCCCGTCCTGTGACCACCTCGGGGTGGGGCCGGGATCGCACCTAAAACCTTCCTGCACCCCAGCCAGCTCTGGCTGCGGGGTGCCCTAGGGTGGGGTGATGCAGGCGCGCACAGGAGGACCCCCCGCCCTGCAGGTGGAGGGTTTTTCCAAAACCCCTGGGTGGGTCGGGCGAGGGACAGAGCTCGGCACCGCGTCCCCTACGCCCTGCACCCTCTGCCGACATCACCAGGACAGGGCGGGCGGGTGCATCCCGGGGGCCGAGACCTGGGCCGGCTCGGCCCGCACGCCGTGGTCGGGCCCCGCCTCCGCGCGGTGACAGCTCGGCTGGTGCTGCGACCGGGCGGCGCGGCCCCGCACCCCATCGCCGGGCCCCGCCTCCGCGCGGTGACAGCCCGGCGCGTCCCAGCCCCCGAGGCAGCCCGCACCCCCGGCCCCGCCCCGGTGCCGGGCGCCCGGTAGCTGCAGCCTCCGCCACGCCAAGTCTCAAGTCGGGGGCCGCGGCGAGCAGCGCCCCAAGGAGAGGCCGCCCCCCCCCGCACCCCGCGCCGGAGGCGGGTGCGGCGCGCGGCAGCCGGGCTCCCGGGCGGGGGGCGCCCCGAGGCGAGGGCCCGCGCCGGAGGATGGAGCAAACGTGGGCCAGGTAGGCGAGCTCCTGCGTGTCCTCCCGCCGCCTGCCCCCGGGCCGGGGTCCCCCGCCCGCTCCTCCCTCCCCGCGCCCCTTCGGGGAGCGCGCCCAGCCCGGGGGCTCGGACACCTGCTCCTTCCCATCGCCCAGCCCCTCGGCCCCCTCCCGGATGCCCAGCCCACGCCCCGCGGCCCCCGCACCCCACGCGGCCCGTCCCGGAGTCTCCCCCTCGTCCGGATGGCAGCGACACCCGCGGGGCCGCGGGAGTCTCCGCAGACGGCGCCGCGGTCCGCTCCGCGGTCCGCACGGGGAGGGCTTCCCACGGGGCTCCCTGGAGAGACGCCCCGGCTTTCCGACGCCTGGGAGAGGCGCGGGTTTCCTTCCCACGCCGCCAGGTTTTCCTCCCCGACCTCACCCCCGCCGGCGGCACAAAGGCGAGGGCTGGGCTCAGAGCCCCACTTCGCCCCCCGCCCCCGCAGTGCCCATCGCCAGGGGCTCCCTTTGGTGCTGACTTTGGGAGAGGGAAGGAGAAGCGGCCAGGGCGCCCTTGGGGCTCAGGGCCTGTGGAGGCCAAGGCGATGGCCCGCTTGCAAGTGGCATTTTGGAGAAGCCAGGCGGAACTGTTCTTCCTCTTGATCCTATCCCTCTCCCTAAATATACTTTAAGGTGGAGCTCCCTGAAGCCTCTGAGGTGATGGATGAGACAAAGACCCCGTTTCTGGTTTTCAGGGGGAGGGCGGGTGGAGGGAGAGACGCTTCAGAGGTGTCTCCATAGCAGACGCTCCTCTCTCCAAGACTTGAGGTTTTGGAACTGGAGAGGGGCCCAAGAGTGTCCTGAGTCCGAAGGGAGGCCGGGGGGACAAACACCGACAAACAGGGAAGGGAAGAGTGCACTTGACAGTATTTGTGAAAAAGACCTGGGGGATTTTAGCTGATTGATCCACAGGAGAGAACGGTGTAATGTGAATTTTAGAGGAAGAGCAAATGGATGCTCAGGGTGCGCTGACAAGGAGTCTGCTATCTAGGTTTGCCAGGGGTGATTCTATTCTTGCTCTTCTCAGGCCTCTCAAGGGGACTGGGCTCTGTTCTGGGCACTGTTAGATGACAGGAGGTCACTCAAGAGACTTGGGTGTGGGACTGAAAACCATACCTGGAGGGGTGCCCTAAGGCCCTGGGCTTTGAAGCCTGGAGAAGAGAAGACTTGGGGGAAGGGCTGGACAATGTAGCTCCCTTTAGATGTTTGAAGAGCAGTTGGTGGTACAGGGAGTAGACGGATTTGGAATCTGTGGGGAGGCACCTTATAGCTGAGTGCGAGGGAAAACCCAGGTGACCCACCTGGGCAGTGAGGAGTCCTGAGTTACTCTGGAGTTATTCAAGCTAAGGCTGGATGACCGCTTGACAGGGATGCGAGTGAGTGTGTCTGGGCTTCTTGCTCTCTCTATGCTTTTCACACTGAGCCTTTTAAAACGTTAGATGTAATAACTTCAGACAAATTGAGAAAAAAATTTCTAAAACTCCCAAGTCTTATGCTTATAGTTCAATTAACCTCACAGACTGAGTGTACCTACATAACTGGTGATCAGATCAAGAAAGAGAGCATAACCAGTACCCCTGACACCCTTGTGACCCCAAGGACAACCATCGTCCGAACTTCTAACACTGTAGAGTAGTTCTGCCTGGTTTTGACCTTTATGTAAGTAGAATTATCCATGGCATATTGTTTTTGTAACCGGGTTCTCTCACTCAGTCTTATGCTTGTGGGAGTCTTCACACGGTTGTGCATAGTCGTTCATTTTTGCTTCTGTATAAAATTCTATCGTATGTAAATATGTCAAGTTTATTTATCCAGCCTCCTGCCAATGAGCAGGGCAGTTTGTGCTTTGGGGCTGTTATGAATGGAGTTGCTGTGAGCATCCCTGCGCATGTCTTTTGGTGAATAGATGTACATTTCTGGTGGGTAAATACATAGAATCTCTAGGTAATAGGAAATGTGGTTCAACGTTATTAGATACTGCTAAATAGTTTTGTAAAGTGGTTACAAAGAGGATTTTCAAAGGGCTGAGACACAGTGAAAAGGTGCTCCATGTCACTATTCATCAAAAAAATACAAATTAGAACCACGGTGCCACACCACTACTACAGATCAGATGGCCGAAATGAAAAAGATAGAAACTACCAAGTGTAGATGAGGTGGAACAGTCAGAATGCTCACATTTCTTTTTTCGTTACCCCAACCCACAATAAGAAACGTATTTACATTACAACCAAGTACACCCCCACATGTAACCGAAACCAAAGTTTCAAGCAAAAATACTTAACTTTACTATGCGTTTTGTACTCTGATCTTTTCGACCCTATTCTTTTTCTTAAAAAAAAAAAAAAAAGAATGGGGTGTGAGTCACTAAATTTATTTCACCACCTATTGGGTCACACATGGAAAAATCCTGTAATCATATATCATAACTGATGTCTCAGATTCTTCCTAACTCACAGCTAAATAAGTTCAGTTTATAAACATTTATTCAAAATGCGAGAGCCCAATACAGACCGGGCACTGTGCTAAATGCTAAGGGTAACATGATGAATGAGACTGGGTTTCTGTCTTCTCATTGTCTATCATTCTAATAGGGGCTGAAGCAGACACATGTGTTGGCTGCTCTGGGAACGCAGTGGAGGAACACAACTTGGGGAATTCAATGAATAAAAATGAACTATGAAGCTACCAATTATTAAGCTCACGTTCATTAGTTTATATATTAATCCCTTTACCTACTCAATCCACTCAACCTCCATACCCTGTGAGGTTTGAAGTAGCTCTAATTCCCAAAACTGCTCGTAATTGCTTCGAGTACTGTAGGTAACTGCAGCTGGGTTCTTCATCACACCTCCTATCTGCTGTCTCTCCTTTGTGATTACACTGGGCCCACCAGATAATCCAGGATAATCTCCCCATCTCAATCACAATCCTTAATCACATCTGGAAGTCTCTTTTGCCATGTAAAGTGGCATATCCACAGGTCCCAGATATTTGGAGGGCCATTATCCAGGCTACCACCCTGTTAAAAGCTGGGAAAATCATTACTGATTCTCTTCCCCCTTTAGGAGGAAATGTTCTTGTTTCCATCATATGGGAAAGCTGAATAAACGTCAGGTGATTCACATAGGAACCTTCTACAATTTCCCTGAACAAATTACTTTAGAAAGAGTGAACTGTTTAAGGGCTACCTAATAAGATTGAACATTAGGAAAAGACTAATTAATTAGTCTGTTTTGTTTTGTTTTATGTTAACCTGTACTTGATTTCATACAAGCTTTAATTGTATTTGCCTGCTGCTGCTGCTGCTGCTGTAAACGTTTGGAGAAGGGAAGTAGCAGCCAAGAAAAATAGTGGGTCGGTCTCAAAATTAAACAGTTTTTATTTTGTTTCTCCTCTCCCCCATAGCCAATGAAGCCTTCCAGTAGGACAAGGTGCCCCTTCACTACAGTTAAATTGCACTTAAAAGATCCCCATTGATCACTTACTTGCATTTTTTTCTGCTCAATATTAAGTCTTAGGCTAAGACTTTATTTCCCTTTGAATTCATAGTGAGTCAGCAGAGTCCCATCTACCACTGCATAGTGACAACCAGAGATGGAATCCTCCCCCGCCCCCCAATTTATAGATGTGGCAGCTGAGGCTAGGGAGGCTGAGTAAGCATTGGACCTTGGAGATCTGGTCGATTCCCAAATCTCTGCTTACAGCCGTGCTCCTGGTTTGCATATGACACTTTTTATTAGGGAAATACTTCTTCTCACACTTCTGCTATTAAGACATTTTGGACATTGAATTTCCTGTTTAACATTCAGCACTTCTAGCAGTTAATTCTCTGCATTTGGGGAAGGAAAACCTCTGCCTTCACTACTCTGAACTACTTTTAAGTAGGCCCACACTTGGATTTTGGCTTGAGGAATTTGTCTCAATCAGTGCTTTCACCCCCACTTATTTCCCACATACTAGATTAGACTAGGACACCCCCCTTTCTTTTTCAACCTGTTAAGGCTGTATCGAAAATAGTAAAAGACTGGGAAGGGGTCAGTTTTGTCTCTGAAAGGATAAATCAGCTGAACCTCCGCCGTCACCTCTCCATTTGGGTGACTCAGGAATTTACACGTGGCAGCACGGAGCATCCATTCATTCAGTGGATGCCCTTGGACACCACAATAGACACTGATGCTAATTTATGAGTAAAATCCCAAGCAGGGCTCAGGACATTCCACGAGTTGTCTCTGGCAAAAATTCAAATAGCATTTAAAGTTAGAAGAAAGTCTGGAATAAGAGAGATGTCATGATGACCCAAGGTGGCTCCTTCTAATTCTATTTTTGGACATTTAAAGGCACCGAGGACTTGTTTTCCTCTGTCTCAGAACATCTTCTGAGTTCTGAGTTTGGTAAGAGAGCATGATCTAAACTTTCTTTTTTTTTCTCATGGCTAAAGCACTTGATTAGTCATACACTATTTATAATAATAGTAATAATAATAACAATTTCATAGCATTTTAATAGTTTCTAATATAATTTCTCTTCATCTATCTTATGATTTCCAGTTCTTTTCTTGTCGTTTCACTCTGCAGAAAATGTTTTCTCCCTTGGCTTCTCCAAGGCCAACTGTGATAGGAGGTAACCGACAACTGGTGTCTTCTCATATGGCCAAGGTGGAAGGAGTGTAAAGAAGCAATAACTGCTGATGTATGGAAAATGCTGATTGGCAAGGAAAACCAAATGATTTCTAGCTTTTCACATAATTGAAGAATATATTTATTTTCCATTTTCATAATGTAGGATATAATTATCTAAATATAGAATAGCATGTCATGTGGAAGGATAATACTTTCTTTAATCACTCCCCTATATTATGGCCTTTAGGTTTCCAATTCTTATTATAAATAACACTTGATAAACATCTAGTTGCCTAAAACATGTCTCGTACGAATTTTTAAAATGACAAATGGTCAGAAGTAGAATCATGGCAAATACTTCTAGTTCTTGAAAATACACTATAAATTGCTTAGGATTTAGGGTCCTATAATTCATAATAACATAGAGAATATTTCATTCAATTTAAAAAGCTTTTTCAAGACCTGAGTCCCTACATTGCAGAAGGGGAAACAGAGGCACACACTCACTGACATGACGTGGCATGGACTAGGATCTCCCAGGAGAATCTGCAGCAACATTCTCAACTTTAACCCCTCTCTAGGGTAAAATGCTTCACTGTTGCTATTAATCTCTGTTCCTATTGTGAAGTGTTTCCTGGGTAGCTGGCTCCGGGGTGTCACCTTACTCACCCTGAGCTAAAATTATGGTGCATGGGCCTCAATACGCCCATCCTTCCCACCTACACACCTAGCCCGCCTTTGCCAGGCTAACTCTGTTTATCCTTCAGAGCATAGATTGGGCCCTACCTCCTTTTGGAACTATTTTTAGAACCTCGTTCTGGTGTTTTCTGTAGCCAGAGCACGCTCTGCCTTCTCTGTTCTAGCGTGCAGCTAACTGGTTGACTTCATATTTTCCATATTCTAAGTTTGCTGGAAGAAAGGACGGTCTTTCATCTTTAAATCTCCCGCATCTTCCATTGCTTCTAGCGCTCATCAGATCTCCAGTTAAGAGCTTTCCAGAGAACATTCCTTGAGGGCTCCTGCGAATATTCGTTTGGTAGGTTGTGGAATGGATATAGAGACTGTTAGTGTTTAATGTGTTTAGGTTCAAATCGTACTTATTTGTTTAAAGAACATGCATCAAATGCCTGCTGTGATCTGGACTTCTGGGTGCATGATAGTGAGTGATATAAAAATCCCACCATCGAGGCAGCGACATTCTAGAGCGGTCACCAGGCCTAAGTGTGCGTTATGGTCACACCTGGAACCCAGAGTCACTCAGTTCCAGTTCACATCAGTGCGTCGTGAGCACAGCATCCTTTCCAGCTCAGTGGTCCTCCAGACTCTCCACCCATGTGACCCTTTATAACCCCATATGACTCTGAAACTGTACTTCTTGAGTGCAAGGTCAAGTCCCCCATGTCTTCATCCTTCCTGAGCGTTCAGTTGACCACGTCACTTACCCCGGTCCCTCCACTTCTCCATGTCTTCCAGGCCACCTGCTCTGTGTTCATGCCCCTGCTGAGCCTGGGGCCAGCTACTGGAAATCATTCCCAGCTCTGCTTTAGACTCTCTTCCTGCCTTATCGATCCCCAGCCTTTGGTGACCCTCAGTCATTTTTATCATACTCTAGGATTCTGTTAACTTGGTTTTAGTCGTAAAACCGCACTGAGAAGGAAGGTAGATGCCAGATTCATTTTTTCTAATCTCGGGCACAGTCTGTAAAGTTGTTAAGACATTGCTCCTCCTACTCCTCATCTTCCCCTAAATGGATTCCTCAAAACCTTTGACTTCTATGAGATACATAAAATCAAGATACAGAATTATATGTTCAGCGTCACTTCTATTTTGTAGTATTCACACAGGCGTGTGAACTGAAGAACAACTCACAGTAAATGCATAAAAATCTTTATCAATGTTATTGCCTTTAGGTGGTAGCGTTTTTTATGACTTCTTTTTCTCCATGTACTTTTTTCCTTTTCAAAATCTCTAGTCTAAAAGCACTTATTTCTTTTAAAATCATGGAAAACAGACATCATCAAGCAAGGAAACAGGATAAGATCATGTGACTAAAAAGGCAGGCAAAAACAGAAAAAAAAATTATCTAGCTCTTGATGTTTGGCCTTGGGCTCTGAGGTGCCTGAGCCCACTGCCTCGTCATACCCAATGCCCTGTGAGTCACGGCCTTTAGAGAGAACTGAGGTCTACAGACTACATTGCCAGGACCAAAACGTAAAAAGCACAAGTGACATTTTAGAAGTGGGTGGGGCGCCTGTGCACCATCCCCGGGGGATGTGACTGGCTATTTAAACATCTCTTTTGAAAGAATGCTGTCAGTGTCTCGGCTGATTCAGGGCATGAAGAGGAGAATTTATTAGATAGTTGGACTTCTGATAAACTCACAGGGCAAAGTGGGGAAAACAAGTTACCTTTCTACAGGACTCAGTGCAGGTCTTCGTGCAGGGTAGAAGACCTGAAGTTGTTGCAGATGCACGAGACGCTTGCAGCTCGCTCCCCGTGGCTGTGGAGGACTTAGTGTTCCAGAACCCTACCTCCCAGGGTTGCGTTTGGCTAAGGTCGATCTCAGTGAATAGACCCCGTTGAGCCAAGGGAGTAATTGCAGGCTGTACTGGAGAGAAGCGGGTGCCACTGTGCTGCTGCCAAGCCAGCCCACACTGAGTCGGCGCTCAGAGGGAGACGCACAAGCGATGCTCTCTCTGTCCCGGGGGGCCTTGCCAACGAAGCAGTCTAGCTTGCAATTTTATAATGCCAGGTCTTGAGAGGGGAAAAAATGATGCTCTCACTGTCTGTATTATATGGTAGCCTTGTGCTCTGCATCTGTGACTTCGACCCTATTTTGCATGTGAATGTACGTTTTTGCAGCTCTGGTGCCCAGTCGGGGGAGGTGTATCTGGCAATATTTGGAATGTGGGAGAGAGACTCAGTGTCTTTCCTGGCGAGAGAAAAAAGGACCCGAGGAGACGTGTCAGGGCTTATTCACTAATGGTCTTTCCCTTTGGGATTGTGTCTGTTTCTGTCCCCTCGCCTGCCTGTCAGTTTATTCTCTTGGTCTGTTAGAGACGATGCCCAGGGTGACCATAGAACAGGGGCAAGGAAGGCATGGCTATTGAGAGAAATTTGGGTAGAGAAAATAACGGATGGCTCACTTTTCAAGATAGGATCTACATAAGAAGTCATTCTTGCCACTTCCCTTTTAGGATTTTAATCACTTGTCACACGGCGTCTGTTCTACCAGTACACACATACTCAGCGTGAGCCATGTCCATCGGGGGTGAGTGAATGTCCCGAAAAACAAACTCGTGTCAGGATTTGAGTCTAAATCTCACCTCCTTCCCGCAGTAGCACTACCCACCCGTCCTGTGGCCTCACTTTCTCAGGGATCGTTTCCCTGGAGTCGAGGCAGGTACAAAGGGGGCTTCACTTGCCCAGTAAATAAGGGGGTACAATAGGGTGGACAGGACTGAGTAAAGATTTGGAGTCAGACAGGTACAGTTTTTAAGTTTCTGAGCCCACTAGCCAACGAGCTTTATCATCTTGGGCAAATTAACCTTATCCTTCTGGACCTCTTGAAGTAAAATTGAGGTTACAGTACCTGTTTTATAGGATTTTGTAAGAATTGAATAAGATAATGCCCGGGAAGTATCAGGCACTCTACATTGTGGTGGTGGCACTGGTGGTGGGTGTCTAAATAATGACGATGGCCATTTAAGGTTAGCGTTGAGGAAAATTCCGGAGTAAGAACACATGATGAACTCTAAAGCTATGCGCAGGCAGTCCAGAGATGGATGGCTTTGTTTCTAAGTTGGCACTATTTGCAAAACTCTATCATTTCAAAATTATCAGGGCCAAAACTTTACACGTTAAAGAAAGGAGGCCACCATTCTTCTCCTTCAGGCCCTTTTATATCTGTAAGGGTTGAGCATGGATATAAATTAAAAATATGAAAAATACGTCTTAGACCATTAGAAAGATTTCTTTCCTTTGAACCAGATTCTAGGAACTCATGTCAAATGAGCTTAAAGAACATGGGAATTAGAATGTGTGTTTGATTCAGTGTCTAGTAGTGGGGGGACCCCAGTAAACAGCAAACATCAGCGATCTTCCTGTCCTTCTTCATCCCCCACCCCTGTTTGAGAAGGCCTTTCTGAACCTAATACTCTATATATGTCCTCCTTTATTGAGGGCATTTATTAGAAAAGCAATATATATTGTGTCAAAATGTGATCCCTAATTTTTTTAAAATAAGAATTAATCTTTTTGTATAAAAATGGTAATAAAAAAAGGTAGACACTGACTTCTAGTTTCCACCATTCTAAACAGCCAGGCTTTTTACTTCTCCAGATTCTCTGCTGATCTGTATCTGCAGGCGTTTTTACAACAGTGCAAGTTAGCCCTGACCGTTTCTTGCTGAGGTTATTTCAAATCATCTTTGGAGGTTCTGAGGGGTTAGATAAAGCTACAGTGTTTGAGGTGCGACGTGCAAATCAGGAAATGGTTTCTTCCTTGACTGCCCTGGATACTGCTACCTGCGGGTTAGAGTTTGGGAATAGTGTGGAAGGGATCCTGAGGGTCGTCTATGCTTACTCGGGTGGGAGGGCACAAAATGAAAGCCCTTGAACACACCCTCGATTCTCCTATTTTGGGGCCTTCTTCGTATTTTCTTATGTATTCATCATACCCATCCTTCAAGGCCTAGGTTCCACGTTCTCTGTTTTCAGTAGGTTTCCTAGACTCCCCAACCCATAAGGACCAGTGTGTGTAAATGATTGCCCTAGGGAGGGGGCCTGAGAAATAACTGCCCCTTTGTGAGTTTAGACACTTATGTGGGAAGAAATAGCCCTGGGTTAATTATCTTAATAGGTGAGACCGAGAAGGAAGAAATAATGGGGCCTGGACAGACAGCAGCTCTTTAGAAATAGTTCAGGAGCGACGTTGGCCCCGGGGTTTTTCGTACTGCGTTGGCCCTGGGGTTTCACTGCTCGTAGACTTGTTGCACAGGCTGCTTCGTAATCGTAAAGGTGTACGATCAACTGTGAAAATTGTTGGAAGAAACGATCATAGCACAATTTGACAGCATCAGAGTATCACCACCGTGTAGCAGATGGCTTTGAGAGGAGCAATCATTTTCTGATCATTCCCAACCTACCCACCCCGGAAACTGTAGGAAAAGCTAGTAAGATGGAATATTGGGTACTGATGCATTGTTTGAGTCCAGTGTCTTCATCGCTACTTACGAGCAAATCAAGAAAACATGGTACCAAAGTACCATATACTTGAATATAATAATAAAATAAAAATTAAAAAGCGTGGGTGACATACCACGTGGAAGTTAAGTGGGCGAACAGCTGGTGGGTGGGGTGTACTGGGAAAATGTTTGATTCTTCAAATTAAGCAGGAGAGTGTCCTGGTAAAAATTAATAGATGTAATTTTAGTGGAATTGGTATCAGTACGGACAGATCGATGAGGTAGGGAGAAAGGATAAGGCTCATTGAGGGAAAGTACGGTTCGTTTATACAGGAAAATAACATTTAAGGTGAAAGCACCCCGGGGGAAAAACCATACACATGCATCTGTGTGGGGGACCTGTGTGTGCCCTGGCGAACCACACACCCGCTGAGCCTGAGTCATTCATGGACTCGTGTGAAAAAAGAAATCTAAAAACACTTGGATTTGAGAAACTAGGACAAAGGATGTACAAGTTATTCCAGACCCGGGTAATACAGAAGAATTTACCAACGTGTGTTACTGCTTCGTGTGTGTCATTTGGTGTGGGGGTGGGCCAAGCTTGGAGGCTGTCCCTAGCACGTTCCAGTTCTCTCTGCACTTTGTCGGACGTTGTCACAAATTGCAGTCCCCTAGACACATGCCCTGTGTTTCTGCACTACGAGCCCTTCCCGGGGGGAGCATCAGATTCCTTACCAGCCTTTTGGAGCAGCTGAGTGAGCCCCACTCCCTGGCAATAAGAGGGAACTTGAGCTGCTAATAGAGTTTAAGTGATTTTTTTTTTACAAATCTCCTGAGACTACAGTAAATCCATTAACTCAGTGCCCATCTAGAGTGACCTCCGTACCCCTCCAGTTATTGATTCGCCCCGGGCAGGCAGCTAACTCAGAGTGGGGATGGGTGGGGTGGAGAAGGCGACGCATCCCGTGGGGCCGACCTACATGACCTTGTTGTAACCTGCTCCTGATCTAGAATGTGGAATCTTCGGAGCGAGGAGGATTGAACGAGATCAGGCGTGGAAAGTTCTTGGGATCCTTGGAAAGTATTAAAATGGGTTTTATGGTTAAGCATCTCTTAGAATAGAATTGCATAATTATTACAAGGAACCTTAGAAATCCATGCATTTCTTTTATAAATAGTTGAGAAAACTGAAGCCCAGAGAGGTCAAAGTGACTTACCTAGAAGCCAGTGAGTAGCTTCTTATCACAAATTAATGAATTGTGTGCTGAAGCCAACAGGTTACTCCAGACTGTGTCTTAAAGCGGAAATGAAATTCTGTCTGCGCTTGACCTATACCAGGGTAACAGCCTCTGAGACCCATAAGGAATCAGGCAAATGTCCTAAACGAGTGTATGAGTTGGGACCACAAGGACAGGGAGTGACTGGAACGGGTGGCCAACCAGGAATGCACACCCGTTCTGTTTCAAGGCTGCAGGTTTCCCCATGTGTGGAGGCAGGCCCAGTGTTGACCCATCCATTTCCCAAGGGAAGTTAGAAGTGGGTCAGCTTTACCTTGACCAGGAGAAGATGTCGGATGGACTGAACATGGCCCGAGGAACAACCGTGCTTCTGGTGGCAGGTGCAGTCACCTGGGTCTGCGGGCAGATCATGAAGCAATCCGTCCAACGCGTGAATCGCAGCAGCTACGTCTACGTTTTTAACCCCACAAAGTTTTCAAGATATCGTTCTGGCGGATATTTTCTCCATCCTGTCCCTACTTTCTCTCAACAGAGGGGAATCCATTAGTAGTACATTCGTCTCTTCCCCTGTCCACTCTCAGCGAAAGTTTTTAATGAGAAGTGGAAGGGGAAAGAGAGAGGCAGAGGGCCTGGAAGAACCACAAGCTGGTGATCAGCTTTGGAATAATAAAGAATTGCCACGTGGTGGGTTGTCGACCAATGTGCCCTATCTGGAACTTGGTTAAGAGACGATTTATGCCAAGATCCAGCCCTGAGGCAGAGAAGAAAGAACATCAGTGATTTCTAAGCAAATGCCAGGCTGTCTGTCCTCTGCTTCCCTGTGCATGTCTTCTGGCTTTCCAAATCCGTCTACAGAGCTGTTTTGAAATGGCCAGCTGGGGGTGTCCGAGGTTTCAGGAATAAGCTAAATGTTGGCAGTATCTCTCTGTGGGATCAGTACATTCATCTCTGTTTCTGCCCTCCCCACCCGGGCGGTCTGTTGTCAAAACAGCAGCCAGTCCTTTAAAAACATTCATCACTCGTCCATCTCTCTTTCTGACGCACAAGACTCAGCTCGCTAAATGCCTCTCAGTGTCCCAAAAGGCTTTATACCATCTGCCCCCTGCCCAGCCTGCCATTTTCTCCGCTGACTTCACCCTCTACGACCCACCACTCGCTCATTCTGCCCAGCCACACTGGTGCCCTTTCTGTTCCAAAAATGCTCTGGCATCCCCCCCCTCCCCAGAGCCTTTCTTTGCATTTGATGGTCTCTGCTTAGAAGACTCTTACCCCAGATACATACCGTCATGGCTACCCTCGGTGCTTTGCAGAGAAACCTTGCCTGCTGAGAATTGCCATTCCCCACCCCCATCCTCATCCCTCCAATGCCCCGATCCCCATTCCCAAACTGAATTTTGTATGGCACTTGTCCCTGGTTGCTACATTTTATTGATTGGTTTTCCCTTTCTGTAAGTCCCATGAGTGCATTATTATCTGCTCCGTTCACTGCTCCATTCAAGGAGTTAAAGCACTGTCTCAGAATAGGTTCTTGATGAGTATTTGTTAATACATTTTGAGATTTTTATTCCCCCTTGTGCGCCAGGAATGGTGATCTTCACCGTGCTGGAGAAATACACCTCTTGCGACTGCATCGTGGTGTTTTTTTTTTTTAAAAAAAAACATTTCTGTTAATAGACTTTGTCTGTTTTCCCAGTTTTCTATGTCAGTTCTCCGTCCTAAACATATCTTGAGGTTTCTTGCTTCTCTCCATCGCCACCGTCTTTCGCCTTAATTCCAGCCATCAGAACCGCTTGCCTTCCCCATCCACCCTTGCTCCCTCCACACGGTCGCACTCAGCAGCCAGAATGGTCTATCTAAAATCCAGATCTGGTCCTTTGCCATTCATTTCCTCGTTTAAAATCCATTGCCCGTCTCATAAAACTCAATATCCTTACGCCATCCCACAAGGCCGTGCATGATCTGGATGCGACGTTGCCTTTTTCTGTTCCTCTCGCAGGCTGATCTCCTTCCCAGCTCTGGGTCTTTACTCTTCCCTGATGATGGAATACCCGTCTGTTCCTAGTTTTCACTCGGTCGACATTCTCTTCATCTCGGTTTAAATGTCCCTTTCTCTGAGTTTCTCTGAGTCTCTCTAGTCATTAAGATACTCTGCGTTTTCCTTCCTAGCGTTTACCACATTTAAGGCGATACTTGTGGAAGTGTTTCTTTAATTACCACCTCTGTGCGTGCGTATTGAGGATCAGAATCCTTCCTGTGGGGTCTGTCTTTGTATCTCCAGCACTTAACACCGTCCCTGAAACATAAAAAGAGCTTAATGAATAGTTGCAGAGAAAAAAAATGAAAACGGAGTGGAGGTGTCTTGCCACCCCCCAAGGATCGGGGACCACTTGGGAGTGGTTATCTCATTAAGTATTTGTTTCTCTCCGCAGAGATTACTTTGCAGAGGATGATGGGGAGATGGTACCCAGAACAAGTCAAGCAGCAGGTAAGGAGGCCGTGGGGCTTTGCCTTGCTAGAGTCTTGGTTTCCTGCTAATTATAAATCCCTTGACTCATGGACCCTTGAAATTCATCATGGCGAAGTCCTCAGACTCTCTGTGACTTTTCCAAATATGCACACACCACAGTAGCATGTAATCCCCCCATCGTCCCGGCGCAACGCAGGAAATCATACTCAAACACTAGGTAAACTCTTCATACTTTTCATGATTCTGTAATTGCGGGGTTAAGGTCGCTTGTAAAATGATTGAAATGGATTCTGCTACTAAAATGAAGTCTCTGCTGCACTTTACCATGAAAATGGACGTAATCAGTGTCAACCTCATAAGTGAGATTGAGCGAGACGATCTTAACACACAGCGTGTGAAGGAACGAGCACCCAGCAAGTATTATTATTAATCTATTCATGATAATATCATACCACACTGCCCTAACATTAGCCTAAATTACAAAGCCAAAGTGGAGATAGCTCTCCTTTGGGGACGATTTTTCACAAAAACTTCTAATCACTGAAGGGTTTTACTTCCTTTGCTGAGCAATGAGCCTTTTTCAAACTCGTCTTGAAGCACAGATGGTTCACACGCGTAATGTGGGGAAAAGTTTATAATTTGAATGTGTTGAGGACTTCAGCATCACATAAAATTAGCATTTGTAATTGTGTCTGTTAAGTCTACAAATTCCTAGCATCTACCATACTCACTTTAGCATCAAGATCCTCCATTCTGAGGTAAAAATGGAAAGACGAGGGCAAAAATGAAAGGAGAATAGAAAAAAATGCCTAGTAACAGGCGAGATATTAGGTCGGGTATTTTTATTTATTATTTCATTTAATCCAAATGAAAGCCCTGTTAGGTAAGTATTTTTATGTCTATTTTTACGGAGGCAATGAAACTCAGCAAAATTAAGAAACTGGCCTAAATTCCCACCATTAGCAAGTGATCAGGATTTATATCCCTGCTCAAGCTCTTCTCATCCCTCTAACCTAACTGTAGCGTGTTGTTCTGTTTTACCAAATTTCCTTCCGTTTAAGAGCCAATTTAATTCCACCTAAATGTGGAAGAAATCATTCTTCCTAACTTCTCTTAATTGAAACAAATGCATTTACTTAGAAATAATCAGAATGTCAACAAAAGAGTTGCAATGTTATTATTGCTATTATTATTATTATTTATTATTATTATTAATTATTATTATTAATCTGCAATCACGGAGTGGCATACAATTAACAGAGAACAACTATTTTGTACAAGCTGAATCGCAGCCAGTCGAAGGTGGAAAAAGGACCACACTGTCTCTAGCTGGTGCTGGGCACCAATAAAACCTGCTTTAAATTTCTGTGCTAACGGGCGAGGCGAGTGGGTACTGAAAACACTGCGAAGGACAGGGCCAGCTCTCCAAAAACGCACTGGACAGGACAGCATGCTAATTTTACCAAAATGGAAAACACTGCACAGTGCCCAGTTTAAGAAGAAATCACATGGCCTTAAATGTCACTTTTTCCCCCTTTAAAATCAGTGGTGCAGTGGGGAGTTAAATACACTTAAACAAGAAAAAAACTGCCCTGGAACCCCCTTATTTATCATCATTGTTTCTTCATCTTCTTCATCTTTCACCATCATCTTTCTGATCCTTTTGGTCTTCCTCTTTCTTTCTTTTCTTCTCTTTTCTTTATTTTTTCAGAGAATGCTCTTTTGTGAGCATTTCTAAAAATTCTGAAAAATTGATTGAAGTATCTGGAGACCTTTTCTTTTGCTCCTTCTGGCAAGTTTGCAGAAAGGAAGAGGAAGAGGGAGAGAGGGAGAGAGGGAGGAAGGGATATATTCTCCCACACCATATGCCTTTTCATTCTGCTGACAGTGTTCTTTGCTGAGCAGAAGCTTTTTAGTTTGAGATAGTCCCACTTGCTTATTTTTGCTTTTGTTATCTTTTCGCTCGGTGCCCATGCATAGAGGGGCAATTGATTTTTGACAAAGAAGACAAAAGAGGGAGGGAGGCAAGGAAAGGAAAGGAAAGGAAAGGAAAAGGAAAAAAGCACATGATGCCATCTTGCCTCTTAGCTCCCATGTGTCTCTGTCTAGAGAACGTTTCCTCCACGAGGCGCCCGCGCAGCCCATTTCTCTCTCATTTACGGTGATGCCGTCTCTGAAGCTCAGTGTATTGTGATGGCTGTCGTGCTTTCTGATTTACAGAAAATTGTTCAGTGAGAAAGTCTCACTGTTTCCTCCTTCCAGCCAAGAAAAGGTGTATTTTCCTCTGTCTCTACCTGAGTCTGCCAACCTGAGGTCCCCTGTGGACTGTGCTGGAGGGAATCCCTCATTACGGTTCTTTCACGGTGTCTCTTCTCAGAGTTGGGCACAGAGGAGCCTTCGCTGGCTTCTCCCAGGGCAGTGCTTCCGTCGATGGCATCTCTGCCTCCTTGCCTGTTTGTTTCCTAACCCTTAGGCCTGTTACATCCCCTTAGACACTAGAATAAAGCGTCAATATTCGCACAGTATTCCTGTTCGGAAGGTCGGGTGGAGAGAACATGATTTTGCCACATTTTAGGAATGTCATCTTGCTCCAGCAAACTCTCTGACCTTTGTTTACTCGTGAGTAAAACGAATTTAACAATCGCATCCGTCTATGTCACCGGTTTCAGTAACTTTATAAATGAAATCATTTTTGTGAAGCTATTTTTCAACCTGCGACGTCAGCTAAAGGTGTTGGGTGTTACAATTGTTATTATTCCTGAATCATAATCTCTCTAGAGGGAGAGGTTTGTAGAAATACGTCTTAGCTCGTAGCCTGACCCCCAAAAAACAAAAGAGGAGATTTCAGGGATTTGTTTTTTCATGTGATGCAGCATCCTAAAACAGGCCTCAGCAAACTGCAGCCCATGGACCAATGGCCAGTTTTTAAAAATGAAGTTTATGGCAACAGAGTCACGCTCATCCCTTGACGTGGTGCCTGTGCCTCCTTTGAGTAACAAGGGCAGAGCTGACGAGTTATGACGGAGATGCTATATCCCACGAGCCTCAAATATTAACTACCCGGCCCTGGAAGAAAAAGTTTGCCCACCTGGAGCTTAAAGCAATGGCTCATTACTTCTCACCATCCTGTGTGTCGGCAGACCGGGCGTTTCTTCTGCTCGTGTCACTCGGGATCACTCCAAAAGCTTCAATCTCCTGACAGCCTGCGGGAACCGAATCTTGCGGGATGATGAGGGTGAGAACGATCCCAACGCCGCCACCATTGGTAAAATTTTGTGTTGTTCGGTTTCACCCGCAGCGTTTCTTAGCGACACGAAAGATCGAGGCCCTCCAGCACAGCCACAGACCTGGAGAAGTGCCGAGAGGTTCCCGCCCGGGCAGACCCACTACCTGAGAGCATTCGAGAAACCCCCGCAGGTGCGCACGCAGGCCCTGAGGGACTTTGAGAAGGTAAGTCACACGGGTGGGCGACTGTCGTCCCAGTAGGAAGGCCTACCATGGGAGAGTGACATCCTACAAAAGTGCGACCCTCGGCCTAGTCGGGATCATGGCCAGGCTTACCTTCACGGTGTCCCTTTTAAGAACATTCGTCCCCAAAAGCCTCTGGACGATAAGCTACGTGCTGAGTGCCCTGGTGCGTGGGCCACCGCCTCTGCCAGCGCTCTGCCTTACCTTCTGCGATCAGTTCAGGACGTTTAAATGGCACCCTGAGAGTCTATAATAAGCCCAGGGGACCCAGCCCGGTTGGCGGGCCTATCCTCCGCGGCTGGCTGGGACCGCCCTGCGTAGCTGGGTACTGTCTGGAGCATGAGGTGCCTCAGCCACAGTCATTTGCTTCTCAGCAGGAATCTGTCATCAATATTGAAAAGTGATTCAGCTCGTTCTCTTTAAATGTCTTGGATAGTTTATTCATGATAGCCCCAAATTAGAAAGAAAACCAAACCCAGATGTCCAGCAACAGGAGAAGGGAGAAACTTTGGTGTCGATTTTGCACAGTTGAAAACTGCTTAGCGGATGGTCCTAACCCTAACCCCAACCCTAAAGAAGCTAGACACAGAGCAAATGCCATGCGAGCCCAGGGCCGGACACACGCGTGTGCACGAGGTGGTGCATGTTAGTGCTACCGGCAGACGGGGCACCAACCGGCCAAGCAGCAAAGCAGCCGGGACACCAGCTCCCTGTGGCAACCGACGCAGTAGGCGCAAGGTGCAGAGGTGGGGGCTTCCCCTCCCCGGACTCTCAGACCTACCGCCCCCTCCGAGCGTCCATCCCGCAGCAGCAGAGGCCACCGCTCTATTGGCGGGACGCCCTTCTGCACTGGGCAGCAAGCTGACCACACGGGGACGCCGCCTGGACAGTCAGTGCTTTGCTCTCACAGGGTTGGACTCCTCCTCTGGGTGTCGGTCTGCCTCCCCCGCCCGAAGGCTGCAGGCAGCACCTCCATCTGGGGCCTCACAGAGCACCCGCCCCGCTGGCTTGGATTCCAGCCAGGGCACCCGCTTCCCAGCTGAGGGGGGGGTGGGCCCTGACTGCGAGGTGCACAGGCCACGTGGCATGTCGCCCTGTAGAGTGTTGGTGTGGCCTGTGGAGGGCGTAGCTGAAGCATCAGCCCGGAGGTGGGGCTCTGTGAGGACGGGGACCACCCTCTGGGATGCAGAACCTGCAGCGAATCGGAAACCTGGGGTTCGGGGACCAGGGAGCAGCTCCACGCGACTTCATTCCCTTATCCTCACATGTGGCCAAGAGCCAGATTACTGATAACGTCACGCACGTCCCCAGCCCCCTGGGCCCTGGACTGATCCCAGGAAGGCTGCTCAGTAGAACCCATCTCCTGGCATTGACACGGCCTGGAGAGAGCACCCGAGATGTCTCACTCCCCTGTGGGCTCAAAACAGGAACCGCGCTCTGGTGCCCCGTGGGTGCTACCCGGGGACCGGGCCACCAGGAATGAGCCCGATGCACGTGGGTGTTTTTCATTCTTGGATTGGCAGCTTGTGACAGAAAATTATAAAATTCCGTTTTCAAAAAAGGGTTCGTAGAGCAGAATCTACATGGGTTTGCCCTGTCCTCCCTCAATTCGTAAATAGAAATGCTTCGCTGGGACCTGACGTTCGTCCTAGCAGATACTGCTGTGGACAAAGAAGATGCTCCAGGTCACGTGCCTGGGAATCAAACGGCCTCTTCTTGCTTTGGCTTTGTGATTGCCTGCCGTTGTCATGGATACCGTGTGCGTGTGTGTGTGTGTGTGTGTGTGTGTGTGTGCGTGTGTGTGTTTTCAAGGCAGAGAGTTCGCAGGAATATTAAGCGACTATCAAAGACGAAACCTCTGAAGAGCCATGCTGGGCTCGCGCTGGGAGTGGGGGTGCGCACACCCCAACCCCTTCGTCGTTTTTCACCTTTGATTCTGCTTCGGGGTAGAAAGGGTGAGCCGGGCTGCAGCACCCCTCAAGGCTGGGGGGTGTTCTCCGAAAGCCAGCCGGCCCGCGGGATCCTTTTGGAGGTGATGTGGAACACAGAAGTGAGGGATGTCACCGCCTCTGCTGGGCTGGATGGCTGGGTGCTGGGGGGAGAGGGAAGATAAAGGGCTGAGCGGGTGACCACCCGAGGTGAGCTGACTTTCAGGCCCTTTTCTCTTGGCGTCCAGGTCCCGTGTCCCTGGTTCACCTTCCCTTCTCGGTGCTGAGACCAAGCTAGGAGGCAGGAGAAGGCCCAGTAGAGACGTTTGAAATCTCCCTCCCCTGTGTGGCAAGTAATAACTCAGTAACAACCAGGGCTCAGAACTGTGACTTCTCCAGGGTCATGGAGTTTACCCGCCATGATCACAACCAGGTTACCAGGTCAGAAAGGTTTTTCATCTAAGCGATGCTGAGAAAAGCTCCTGCCCGCGCGTTTTCTCGCTGAGCACAGTCCCACCCCGCCCCCAGCAGCCCTGGGATGGGGGCGACGAGAGCAGCACACGGGTCGTAACTAGCCAGCGTCTCCCATCAGCGCCTAAGGTGCTGTTTTAAGTGCGTGCGGTACTCCTTAGTGTCCATGACACCCTGCAGGGAAGCGTGGTTAGCACCCTGGCTTACAAATGAGGGAATAAAGGCACGGCGAGGAGCAAAGGACCTTACTCCGTGTCTTGTGTGACGTGGGCCTGGAAATACTCATCATTTTTGTGGCCTAAAATGGTAGCACTTTCTCCTTTAGGGAGCTCCGCCAGTGACGGTTGGGCGGTCAGGGGCAGGGACCATTCGCTCCCTCCAGGTAAACCGGAAATCCACTTGGATCTCTGCATCGTCCCATCACGTTTTTTGCTCCACGAATCCTGAATTGCTGGCAATCCAAAGCCGTTTCATGCTTCCCAGTAGGGAGAGAATACTTTTCTCTCCCGCTCTGGGCCTGGTTGAAGCCTACCTGTCCTCCAAGTTTCAGCTCAGGAGCCATTTTCTTTCTTTCTTTCTTTCTTTCTTTCTTTCTTTCTTTCTTTCTTTCTTTCTTTCTTTCTTTCTTTCTTTCTTTCTCTTTTTTAATTTTTGTTTTTGCTTTTTAAGATGCTTTCTTTGACTCTCCCATCTCGGAGTATTCACCCTGACTCTAAGCTCCTCGAGGGCAGGAAACACCTGTGCTCATCCTCTGCTAGTCTCTGGAATCTAGCGTTTAGTTGGTACGTAGCACATGCTCAGTAAACATGCACCGCGTCGCTAAACCTACTGCATTTGGATTTCCCTGGCCTTGTCTCCTCCAACCGCGTCTGTTGGGTTGGTGTCCCCCCGGCCTGTACCCGGGACCCACTGGCTGTATTCACCAAAAGCTGAATGATTCTAAGGAGGATGTTGGTGCATTAATTCATTGGTTAGGATAGGAAGCTGGGAAGTCAGGAAAAGTACATTTTGTTTTTTAACAGCGCGTTTAAAAGAAGACCATTTTCCACCTAAACTGGGTGGAAAATGATAAAATGATTCAGGCAAAGTAAGAGAAAGGAGCAGAGACCTTTTGAAATGTTTGAAAATTTGAAATAATATTAACATCATAATACTAAATACTAAATAATAAATGGTATTTATTCTATACGAGGTACTTTTCGAGGTGCTCAACGTATTTTATTTCAGCTGTTTTTTCCAGTTCAGTTTCCTAACTTATGAGGTATTGTGACATCCATTAGACCAGTGACGGGACCAAGGCTCAGGTAACTTACCTACAGCTCTACAGGTTTCAAGTGACAGAAGCAAGGTGACTCCAGCGATTTCCAAGGTTCTTGGGGAAGTGAGGGGACCGTGCAGAGGTGTGCACCGGTGGAAAGTGCACGCGGTCTCATACGTAGAATTAAAACGGCAGCTGCTACAGAGCAGCTATGGCTGGGGGTGGGGTGTCTGTGGCCCTAAGGTCCAGGGGGGCCCCCACGGCGCTCTCCTGTGTACACATTTTCTAATAATGTTGTTTTCCATGTGAAGATGCCAGCAAACCCAGCTGCAATGTTTGCCTGATGATAGCCCGAAGCCAGCTCTCCGGGTGGCTGGGTCCAGCCACAGTGAGTCAGCCCGGGGAGGCCCCACCCGTCCTGGCAGACTCTTCCACTTGGACCTTGAGGTCTGCGGGGGAAGAAAACATGCCAAAAGGGACTTTCCCACCTTCACGGAGATCTGAGTCACCCCGGTCTGCGTGGCCCGTTCTGGTTTAGGTGGGCCTGGGTCACGGCTGCCCTCAGGCCCAGCAATTTCGGAGCTTCTGGGGTGTTCCTCTGTAATTACGGCCTTGGGAAACGGTAGCACCAGAGAACTGCATTTTCGTTTATTTTAAATGGCTTTCATGCTCCCCAAACCACAGTGGCGCCCCAAGCCTACCGGTTTTGTTTCCACGGGTGTTTTGAGACGTTCGAAAAGCTGTTAGGTGGGAAGGGAAGGGGGGAAACCCTTCTTTCTGAATCATAAGCACGGACATTCCTTCTCTTTTGGAGTCATGCCACCGGACTTCAGCAGCGTCTTTATTCCTAAGCAACGTTGCCAGATAGGTCTCAATCAGTTTTTTTTGTAAGAACTATGAATACAAGAAAGAAATCTGGGAGCTGTAGAGGATACAGAGATGCTTACCAGTTACCTTTCTCGAAGATTAGGGGCAGAGGAAATTTAAATTATAGAAGACTTAAGTTCAACGACAGGTCAGGTAGCAGTGGAAGTTCTACCGCAAGGTTAACTGCCGAATATGTGTATGTCTTTAAAACCTAAATATTAGGAAAACATTTAAAAGTTTTTAATTCATATATATATATATATATATATATATATACACACACATACACACACATATGTTTGTGTGTGTGTATATATATATTGAGTCCCTAAGGGCTAGCTGGAGACAGTTCCCTCCGAGCTGAGTGGGAGGTGAAGAGAGGAGTGACATCCCAGGCTAACACTGAAGTCCATGCAAAGTCCTGGAGGCAGCAGAGAGCACAACGAGCCCAGAAAGAGGAGGCTTTTTGTCACGGCTGGAGTGTCCACTAGGGTTCGGTTCGGTAGCATCTCCCCCTCCCACCCCCCACTCCTGGCCAGAACCTTCCTGTTGCAACCACGCGTGTTCACGGTCACTATGAACTCACAGCTCTCCTGCCTGGACAAAGTCCTAACTGTGCCTTTGCAATCACCTTCTCTCCTAGAGAAGTGTGGAGAAAGCTGCTAGAAACGAGAAAAAGAGATGAGGCCATCCATACATTGGTATGTTCCCCCTGAGTCCTAGAAGTTTATGCTCTTCCTGGGTTGAACCCATCCTGAGCAAACACCACCAAGTCCTGCTGGGTTTGATCGAGCCGAAGTGGTGGAGCGTCCGGTTTGGAGCCCAGGAGTCCCTGGGAGTTCCCAGCCTCGGGGCAGCTCAACCGTCACTTCTGCCGTGGAGCTCATTTAACTGCCTCTGACGCTCTATTTCTGGCCGGGCCATTTATTTTCGGTGGTCAGGGAAGTTATTTATTTATTTTGGTTTAGTTTTATATAGTTCATGATGCTCTGATGTGAGGATGATGACGACGCCTTGTTATTCCAGGTTGGGGGTGGTGCGGCCATGTCTCTGGTGGGGGAAGGCAGCGGAGCATCACCTGGACCCCTGTCCTTCATCCACACGGTGATGCTGACTAAGATACGGTTATTTATCCGCCTGACGTAACAGCTCTGTGGTTAGCTCTCTTGTCACCCGGCCAGTCATCTCACCAACAAGGCTGTGCAGAGCATGGGTATCAGCATGCTCCTGAGCGTTAGGGGAGAAAATGGGGTGACATTATTGATGCCGCAGCATTTCAAAGGCTCTGGAACTTCAGGAATCACGTAACATTTCAGACACCGAGTTTCAGGAGAAAGATCGGTTGGTATCGTGCAACCCAAAAGAAAAAAACATCCAGGTCTTTGTAGACTTTGCAGTCTGCTTTCCGAAGCCGGCGTCAACGGCTGATTCCTGGGACACTAGGCAAAGTCCCTGGTGGAAGTGGAAGTGTTGGTGAGCAGAAAACCAAGTTCGCTGACTTCGGTCGACGTTCTCCTCGTTAGAATGGTCTGCGAAGGTCACGCACATTCTTCAGGACACCTAACGAGTGGGCGTCCCTGGGTCAAGGTAGAGCAATAAGTCCACTGCAGCCAACCCTCCTTGAGGATTCATCCTTGAATCTGACTGATCACTGCCTCCCTCTAATTGCTAGTCTCATTCTCTTTAAAATAGCTTTTTTTTTTTTTAATTATGAGCTATTTCACAAACAACAGTAACGGACGAAGATAATAAAACACCATCCGTGTATCCAATATCTAAATTTTATATTATTTCCACTCTGTGTGCCTCAGATTAAAGCACAGAAGTTAGCATGACAGATACAGTTGCCGGCTCCTTAGGGGCCTGCCTCCTTTTCTACAGTTAATCACTAGTGATTGTCCCAAAGTCACACAATTAGAAAATCGCAGAGCTGGGATTTGAACTTCGATCTCCTTGATTCAAAAGCTTTTGCTCCTCCAAAAAGCCGTGCTATCCCACTTAAATATGCATACTAGTGACGACATTTCTTGCCTATTTGTAAATGGATAGTGCAGTGTCAGAGGTTACTTAGACCCTGGTCTCCTATTCCTCTAACAGTCACCTATTTAAGAATATTTTTATTTTCACAAAATGTAAAGACGGGAATTATCACAGATATCAAAGCAGCAGAGTTTAAGTGGCAGGGGTTTGATTATATCTGACAAGAACGTGTCAATCGAGATGGCGAAGCATTTTTACTGGAGTGGGAACTTTTGTCTTTTGGAGGGAGATGGTAAGAGATTAGTATGTTCTCAAGCATTTTCATTATAAGAGCTGTCTGGGGGGCCCGAAGATGATTAGGCAAATGTGAAGCCGACTTTTCTTTAAAGGCTGACTTGACATCTGTCCATGTTCCTGCGGCATGACACGCAACAGCTGGCTTGTAATCCTCCCGTTATTGTTGGCCTTGATGAGTCCTTATTCGAGTCCTCATCCCAGTCTGGGCTCCTACATTAAGAAGCAGTGGGAGGAGGAAATTAAGGAAAGAGCAGGGGAGAGGCTTTCATGTTTGGAAAAAGTATTTTGAGAGTAAGGGCTTTCAAGGTACTGCGTGAAAAAGGAAGAACAGAGAGAGGAGCATTGCCGCTTGCTCACGAACCCAGTTTCTTTAGTTCCTGAGGGAGGCAACGCTTGTCAAAACGCAGAAGCTGGAGGCCCGCCCACAAGGGGCCCGCACGTAGTAGGTCTAATATCTGAATATCTCATCAACACTCGGTTGGATTAATCATTTAAATACTCACTTTAAGGAGCAGAAAAAAAAAAAAACCACAGAAAAGAGGCCAAAGAGAGGAGAACAAGGGCTCATTGACCGTCAAAGGAAATAGGCCTTAAGGAGCGGAAAGAAGTATCCAGGCGGGGTGAGAATACCCTGCATTCTCATGTGCGTTTACTTCTCGTAAGACTTTTATGAAATGGTCTCATTTGATGAAAGAATCCAAGCGGACGTCAAACACATTATCAAACACTGATCTCGAAGCTGGCACCCCGGTTCTCCTCGTGCAAAAAGGAGGTGGTAAGAATCCGGTTATTCCTGGAGGAACTGGGCCCGGGAAGGGGCCTTAGAATTCACTTGGTTTCCAACCTCTGAGTTTAAATTTAGTCTTTTTCCTCTTCCCCACTCTAACCAAGCCTAAGTGACATTCATTTGTCCCATGAGCATAGTTTTAGTGAAAATAGCTAATGAATTTTTAAATCTACATTTTTTTTTTAACCAGAATATTTTATCTTAACTTGTCAAGGGTCTGTGGTACGCAATGTGTCGACTACTTAGGATTCAAATCTATTCAAGAGACCGCTCAGTTCTGGTTGTGCCTTCCCGGGGCCGCTTGATCTGCTCAAAGTTTGTGTCTTTCACAGCGACTCCCAGTGAGGTTTTCTCTCATCGTCGCAGTAAGAGTTAATCCCTCTGTCTCCTGGGTTCTCCTCGATGCGGTGTGACTCGACGTTTAGAATGACACTTATTAACGTGCCACGAAATCAGTTCAGCGGGGTCACTCCCAGAAAGGGAAACAGAGCGGCATCAGAGGGCATCACGCACAGTTACCGGAGTGTGGGGTCCTCTCCCGTCGCGTTGTCCAGGTCCTTGATGTCTTGAACAAAGAATTGAGCAAGACGCCGAAATACAGCAGAAAAGAAGAGTTTTATCGGAAGGGAAAGTTCACT
Source organism: Cynopterus sphinx (assembly GCA_030015415.1). Lineage (NCBI taxonomy): Eukaryota > Metazoa > Chordata > Mammalia > Chiroptera > Pteropodidae > Cynopterus > Cynopterus sphinx. Next base: position 39,533,185 of record CM057392.1, read on the forward strand.
TCCAGAAGCAGAAGCGGGACTGAGCAGGAGAAGGGTGGCTCCAAAGGCCTGGTGACAAAGCCTTGGGGTTTTCATCCCCATTGGCTGTGGGTGGTCACTTTCCTTAGAGGGGTGGGCTTCTCAATTGACAACTGAGATCGACAGGACTCAGGGAGTCATCATTTTGCTTTCTGTGGATGTTTGTTCCCAGAATTCAGTCTGGTACGATGATATTAATGAACTTCCGGGCACATGCATCAGATTATAACGATGGTAGAATGAGGCTCAGGTGAGTTGAAGGTCGTTGGGCTCTTCATTGCGCAGGTGCGAGTGACTGGTGCCTAATTCTCTGCCCACTCGTTTCTTTGGGAGAGTAAAAAAGTGCCTTCTGGCTTGCTTAATTGGGGGGAAAAAAGGGCGGACCCCTTCTAGGATAGGATGACTTCAGTGTCTTTGCAGGCAGACCCGACACCCCCTCACTTTCCTGCCTTCCTCTTTTCTAAGAGCCGTGAACCCCCTTATTATTAGGATAGATGTTAGGGACCGAAGGTCTCTTCTTCCACATCTGCTTCCTGCTGAGAATGGCCGAAGTCCCTGTGTATAGGGGATCCATGGAGCTCTTTCCCTTCCTGCCTCGGTCAGGGCGGGGTCTTGGGTTTCCTGCAGAAGTGCCACCTCAGTCCCTAGACAAAGAAAAGAAGATACACACTTATTATTTAAATCATATCTATGCATTTCCATTATTGATTTGCCTGTTAAGTGAGTAAAGGGAAACAGGCGTGATTAATATATTTCCTAAAGAGTAAAAAAAGACCTTTGGCCTAAAGTCCCCGAAGGGCCCTGCCTGACTTAACGACACCATTTCTGCTAACAATGAGCTGATGACCCTCATCAATCGCCAGAGGGTCTGAGTCACCCGTTTGGGCAATTGTCGGGATTTGAGGGAGAGGGCCTTTTTTCTAAAGGAAAAAAAAAAAACTTAACTAGGTTTACTAAAAAGATGAACTCTGCAAGAGATGTCCCACTTCATTTCCTGCTAAAAGCGTAAGAATTTTACAAGGGATGTCCCGTCGCAGTGATGTTACGTTGTGAAACTCGTACTTCATTCACGCGTGTGCGCTGGATCTCGGTGTAAAATGTACAAAGCGTGACGAACACAAGCTCGGAGGATTAGAGTGGGAAACTCACACCTATCGCTGCGTAGCCAGGCAGCTCTCTGCGAGCTGGGGCTGCCTTCGTCGTCGTCCCCTCACGCTCCGCATCCTCCCTGCTGGGGACTCGAGAGATGCTGATTGGAATTATTACGAAGAGTAAAGAAAGAATTAGAAGAATGAAGAGCAGGGAGGGTGGGGAGGAAGGGAGTACTTGAATTAAGCATCAAATTTTTATTTTCTTTACTTTGGACGTGAATACTGATTTTTTTTCCTCCCAACTTGGTGTCATTGCAACCAAGAACCCGTGTTTGGTGTCACCTTCAGTGTCCCGCGTGGTGTGGTATAAATACCACTTCCTGCTCGTGTTGCAGCTGTCGTTCGAGGATCTTACATGGCTCTGGAGCGGGATCTGGTGCTGAGTGCCTGGCTGGGCTTGGCAGGTGCCTGAGTTCAGAACCAGAGGCTGGCCGAAATCTCGGACTCCAGGCTGCCGCCTGCGTCCCCTCCCGCTCCCTCTCTCTCCCTCACCCCTGGTGGGGAGGACCCCGGACCCTGCCTTTCTGGGAGCCTGTGCAGTCTCCACTGACCTAGAAGACGGGCTCCTCCTTGGGGTGGCTCCGCTGTTTACGGGGAGGCTCATGGTGACAAAGGCTATTGATCTAAGTGCCTCTGGTGAGGAAAACTGGGAAGGAACTGATGAGGGGTGAGCCTCTGGGCCGTCAGAGGAATCAAGGACCTCTCTAAGATTCGCACCTGACAGAACAGGGGTATCTGACCTGAGGTCACCATTCCTCGGACCATTCGTGTACAGGTGATCTCTCTAGGGACCTTATTTCTTGCTTCTGGCCACACTCCTTTGGGTTTTAATGTGCAAATCAGTCACCAGGAGCTTAAATACCGCCCCCCCTTCCCTTTTCTCTTTGTAACCCCAGTATCACCTTGAATTACTCCCACTCCCCATTTCCTGGAGACTCCGGGTGGGGGGCGTCAATCCCCCCTCTTTTCGAGAAGCTGTTAACTGTCTACAGCTGGGCCCCGGCGGCTCTGGGCGGGTGACAGCTCGGATCCCGGCTGGGAGTCGGGTTACACCACTTGTGTCTGAGTCCAGGCAGCATGTTCCTCCGTCAGGAATTCCGCAAATACCTCCCAGAGGTAAAAAAGGAAAGTGCGCTGGGCTGCAGGACCCAGAGCAGCCAGCCTGGTCCCGAGTCCTGGAGGGCGCGCCAGCCACCCGCCCGGGCCATGTGGCCGTAGCCTCCGCAGCGTCCCAGCCGCGCCGCGGGGCTGGGGTGAAGGGGTGACCGGGCACACTCCCCTCCATGGGTGCCCACCATGTCTAATGGATACCGCACTCTGTCCCAGCACCTCAATGACCTGAAGAAGGAGAACTTCAGCCTCAAGCTGCGCATCTACTTCCTGGAGGAGCGCATGCAGCAGAAGTATGAGGCCAGCCGGGAGGACGTCTACAAGCGGGTGAGTGCGGGGCGGTGGGGGCGGGGAGGCCCACCTGCTGTCAGGGCTCAGGCTGTGCCTTCAGCCAGGTGCGTTCCAGGCCTGGCCTGTCACCTTCGCCGTGAGCGACCTGGGACAAGCCCGGTGCACCCTTTCGTGCCGGTTTTCGACTTCCTTCTCCGCTAAGAGAGGGAGCCGGGTGAAATCAGAGCCTGGGACTCCCGGGTGGCACTGTGCAGAGCAGTCGGCTTGGGGGGCTGGTGTTGGAGGTCGGTCTCACCTGGCTGCTAGATGTGGATTGAGGAGCAGGAGGGGGAGCTTGGAAAGTCGCATCTTCAAACGAGCCCCCCAGAGGTGCATCTGAAGCAAGTCGTCGCCTGGTCACACACCCCTCCAGACAGGGTCCCCTTCGAGCTCCAGCTCAGTGGGGACGGAGAATGCTCCTGTGGAGAGGGGGCAGCCGCTGAGCACATGCCCTGAGAAATTCGTGTTCGGTTTTGGAGCTGGTTATCCAGATAAGCTTTGAAGTCGGGATCTTAGGCATTTTCTATGGAAGGAATAGTTCACCTGAGAATGAGCAGGAAAAGGGTACCGATGGAGCAGCAGCTGGGCCAGAGGGGCATGGCAAGGGACGGCGGCCCTGACTGAGGGCCGAGTGATTGGCGTGGGGAAGAGAGATGGAGGGGGCTGGCCGAGCCCAGGGTGAGATGAGACAGCGTCGTGGTTAGAGGACATCAGGCCGTGTGGTTGAAAGGACTAAAGTGCCCTAATGGGTCACCACAGGATTGGTCTCCTCAGCCCCCTTAGTGTCTGGACAAGCACCGAAGGGTCCCAAGTGACCTGGAGCTGGTCACCTCTGATTTTATCAGGGATTTTAAGTCTCCAGCTGTTTCCACGAGACCAACAAATGGTCTCGCTGCTTACGCCGTGTCCCCTAGAGGAGGCTGGGAAGCGTCACAGGTCGCCAAACAATGTCTCGGGTCAGACGAGTAACTGGTGTCGATGAAACCCAAACAATTATTCGGTGAATTCAGCTAATGTGCACAGCGAAATTTGGGGGATAGAGCCCTATTTTCCGTCTTTCCTGGATTTCCAAGAGATTGGGGACTCCCCTTTCATCGCTTCTGTGGCTAACGTGATGGGTCTCATTGAAGTTTCTGGGGGTCCAGGAGGGTATTGCCAAGTGAGGGCTGGTAACTCGGGGTAGGAATAGTGAATGGATTTGTTCACTGTGCAGAGGGAGTACCTTTTCCTATCGACTGTCCCCAAAGCGAGGCAGAAGGATGAGGCAATGACTTAGATAATGTGAGGAAAGAGTTTTGTTTTGTTTTTTCTTCTTGAATCAACTGACCCTTGAACCATTGGTCTCACTCTGCTCTGCACCGGCTTAAGGGGACAGGCTCCAGGGAACACTTCGGGTGGCGCGTGAGGAGGCACCACTGCTGTCCTGGAGAAGTGCGGTCAATAAGATGATAGGGGCTGCTGGGAGTGAGGGGCGGGCACGGGACACCGCCACAGTGCAGAGGTGACAGCCATGTGTTAGGCCACTATTGCCACTAGCCCCACGTAGGAAGGAGACACGACCCCGCGTCTTCCTAGTGTCAGGTGGAGGGTAGTCAGGCAGCTCTGGGATTTGAGGATCTCACACCACTGAGTCCCCCCCTTTCCCTTCTCACCGAATCTTTGTTCAGTCCACCTGTCACATCACTCATCCCGTTCGGCGATGAACTGGGAAACACGAAAGGCTCGCGTTGAAATGCTCTCATTTGGGGAGGGAGAACATGTGAAGCCATTATCAGTCACGCACAGCAGAGCTGACATTAGTTTGTCACACCACGTGGTGATGACGAGAGATCGACAGAAACCGGGCGGTTTGGAAGGACAAGGGATTAGAGCCTCACCTCACGGGGAGCCCTGGACAACCAGGGGGCCTAGGCAGGCAGCGTAGCCTCTCGGAGCTCGTCCCAGCCCCGTGGAGCCCGCGTGGAGATGAACGCACCGCACCGCAGGCACGGAAGGCCGTTTGCTGGGAGCACGGATAAATAGCAGCCGCAAAGATGAAGTCAGAGACTTACATCCGAGCACTTCGTCAGGCCTCACAGCTTCACGCCTTTAGGAGGGGGCAGTAGTTGTGTGCCCACCAGGGCTAAGAGTTATTATATTTTAAACCGAGGAAGAGGTTTGCCTCTTTTAACCTCATCCTCAGATATTTCCGTGAATACGTTGTCAGCAAGAGGGACAACACCCCCAACCCTGCCCCACTTCTGTGGTTCTTAGACTAACAACAAAAGCACGAAAGGGACACACGAGTGGATCAACAGGAGGAAAACCAATGGAATCCGTGTGTCCGGAAGGATCACGGTATCATGTTCAGATCATAAAATGTGGCTCAAGGAAATGATCGAATCAGGCTCCTTTTCGTACAAAAACAGGCAAACAAAACAACCCATTTGTGAGGAGTTGATAGGACAGAGAAAGCTCGAGCTCGTTGAAAAGGAATCTGAGCCAGGTGGGGGTTTTCGTTAACGAGGAGTTAACCAAGCAGCACATGAGGAAAGAAGCAACAAGATCTGTTTAAGCAAAAATTTCGGCTTTGGGTTGCTTAGCTCCAGGGATGAGGGTGACTCGCAGGTGTGAGGAGGATGCCGTCCACACGTCCACACGGGAGACCTTTGTTCCTGCTGTTCGGGGAGACAAAGGAGGGTCCAGGTGCCCTGCTGGCACTGGCTCCTGCAGTATCTTTAATGCAAAGCAGTCGATTCGCCCTTGTGGGGGACTTGGGGCCTCTCAGGTTCATCCTTGTTAGTCACATCGTGATTCCAGAGCTTAGAACGATTAAATAACCATGTTAGTGAGATGTCAGAGGTGACATCCGGCTCCTCACTTGGTGAGTCAGGTGAGTCCGACAGGCACTGAGAGCCTATCCTGCGACCCAGCTTAGCTCGGTTTTCCCTCGGTGTTGGAAGGAGACTTCTTTTTAAATGTAGGGAAAACATTAAATCACACCCAACCGAGTTGGAGTCTGCAATAATGTGGGTGCTGGGGGCACGATTCTCTGAAACGAAACCGACATCTGGGAAACGTGTACTGCAAGTCTGTGGCGAAGGGTAATTAGCTGATCATGCCACGTATTTTGGCTACGGCAGATTTTTGTGGGGATGTTTGCACTTAGGAGTGAAAACTTGGTGTCTCAAGGAGAGACAATCGGGCTTTTTACCGGGGTGACTGCAGGGGAGGGAAATACGGAAAACTTTAGGAGACAAGGACTGGAGGGGGGTTCCAGGTGGCAAGTCCTTTAGGTAGCGGACTGAGAGACTGACATAGGTATAGTCCTTCGTTGTGATGGAAGCTACAAGGATTTTAATTAATTGTAAGAGAAGTTACGAGGGTTAGAGAATTACATAAAAACCTAGAGCTATCCACTTCAACACAAGTCAGTGAAAAAAGGATTAAAGGTCAGAAATAATCTTGAGACTCATGCCAGCCATGAACTAACGAAACAGTATTCAATTATCTATAAAAATTGGTTCTGTGAGTCTGGCTATTCTTCCATTGAGTGTTTAAGCCACCCATTAAGCTCCAATTTCTGCAAACAATCAAAAACAAACAAACAAACTCAGAAAACCAGGTAGGGCGTATTCCAGTGCCCCCTCTTGAGAGCAAATATTAATTGTAGGGTCAGTTCTGGGGGGAGATCATTTTGAACACAGAAGGAAAGCAAGGCAAGGGGAGACGGTCGCAGGGGAGATAGGCCCTGATCCTGGAGCAGAGTGGGAAGGTGCCGTGCGTGGTCCACAGCTGAGTATGTCCCACTCCCCGGGAGAGCGGCTCGTCTGCATTTCTGGGCTGCAGCTGCTCTGGTGCACAACTGCTGGGTGGCGACTTGGCCGTTGATGATCTGCTCCTGCCTCTTCTCATTCTAGCCGGGTGCGCAGCCCCTAGAAATATGTCCGACCCTGGAATTGATGCGATCCACCGCCGTGTCGCAAACACCCAGTCCCCAAACAGCGCACAAATCCACCATCCGCGGGGTCTTGCCTTAGGATGACTACTTACTTGTGAACTTCTAGGAGTTTGTTATGAACCAGGGTGCTTTAAAAATAATGTAAGTGTCCATTCTGAGAACGGAATTGAAAATCTGACGGGGCCAGATCCAATGATGCAAGCGTCAGGACAAATTGAACGTCAGCGTCGTCCTGGACCAGCTGGAGTCGGGGTTTAAACACGGCGTAATGGATGTTCGAACGTGGATTTGGCCTCTGGCGAGGAGTTGAAAGAGTTGTGTTCCGTCGTGGTTTTGAACTTTGGGTCGCCTTCCTTCTCTGAGCTGTGGGTTCTCATCGTCGCGATCGCACGATGTTTTTGCTGAGCAGACTTTGAAGTCTGTACGTAGCATGCTCATGCCGCTAGGGTTTTGGAGTCACGGTAAACAGCCTCCTGACTGTACTTGCCCACCAAGTGTCTATCATTCCTGCTATCCTGTGTCACGAGGCCTGCCGGCTAAGAGTGTGAGCCAGACAGACCTGAGATGGGGTCTTGGTTTTATCCCTTGCTACCTGCGTTCACTCGGACAAATACTATAATCTCTCTGAGCCGAAGTGGACGTTGTAACAGCTCCTACCTTATAGGGTCTGGGGGAGGATTAAATGAGCCAATTAGTTGAAATCAGTATAACAATTATCATATGGTAAGTTCTTAAGAAGTATTTGCCTTTATTGTGACAAATCGAGAGATGAAAAAATCACCCAGATAAGTCCAATTACTGGGCATATTTGAGCTGTTTTTTTTTTTTTCCCTCCAAATCAGTTTCTTTTCCTTCATTCGTGGATTTGGGGCCATTTTTCCAGTTTGTCTCAGTCTTCCTTTCAATTTGCCTAGGTGTAAATAACACAACATAATCCGAGTATCCCTGTTGCCGCAAACTTACTGTCACTCCCAATATAAAATTGCTCCTTCAAAGAGAATAAGAAAGGCTAGGTTTGTTCAATTCCTTTTTTTTTTTTTAAGTAAAATGTTTTCGGAATGGTACGAAGTCCTTGGCTTTCATGAAAATTATCATTATGACTATGATTGGTTATCATTCAAAATTTTTTGTTATCTTGTTTAATACTTTGTGATGTCCCGGGACTGGTTCTCAATTCAGCTTATTTAATTCGTTTATTTTTTGAGACCAATCTCTTTTTTCAATTGCGGTTTAATTGACGTATACCGTTACATTAGTTCCAGGTGTACAACGTAATGACCCGATTTAGATGCATAGATTATAAAATGATTAATTACCACATCCATCACCCCAAGTAGTCACAAATGTTTTTTTTTTTTTCTCGTGATGAGTATTTTCAAGATCTACTCTTTGTTAAATTTCTTTTTGGCCCACCGACTGATTTTCTGTAGTTCCAGCCTGATTCCTGCAGGCTTTAGGTGATAGGATGACTCACAGCATACACGCAGCCGTCCTGTGCTCAGCACCCCAAACCTCAGTGAAGTCCCAACGAGCCCCACCAGGCTGTATGATTTCAGCACCCGACTTGAACCAATGGAAGGCGATGACCAAAAAGATGAGTAGCTCTGCGGGATACCCAAGGCGGGGACGCAGGTTGTGGACTCAATCGAAAAGCCTTAACTTCCCTGAGCCTTAGTGTCCTAAAATGGAGACAGGAATTCCTGCCACATTTGAGGTGTTAGATTTGAAATACATGTAAAGGGTCAATCGTGTCCTGCATACCTGGAGGCACATGCAGAGGGTATGCCCCTCTCGGATCACCGGCTAAAGAGCTGCTGTGGTCGCTGCCGCAGAGTGAACGGTTCTCATATTCAACAGAGCCGACTTTGTTTCCCTTCCACAGTCACATACCTCACTTGGCTGGCTGCTACGATCCCCCCCGCCCTAAGTTTTACTTACATGAACTTCATAACGTGTATAACAGAGAAGGGAGAGAGAGAAGTAAAAAGAGGGAGAGGTAAGAACTATTCGGCCGAGCTATTTTGAAACAGCTCCCCGCTCTCAGCTGTATGCTCTCTCCTGATGCTTGCCCCTCGGAGGTCAGCGAAGGCACGCGTGTCTGTTTCCTCTTCTTCTGGGGGGTGCACGCAGGCAGAAAGCAGGGAGACCCCATTCGTTAAATTGTTGTGACCAATCTTTGTGTTTTTGGTTAAAAAGAAAAACATTTCAACTTCACACCTCCTCCGATGGCTATTATAAAATAAAACAAAGTGAACAAACAACAAAAGAGCCTGTGTGGGCCAGGATGTGGAGAAACTGGAAAAAAGTGCGCGGCTAGCTGGGAATGTAAAACGGTGTAGCCGCTGGGAAAATGGCGTGATGATGCCTCAAAAAATTAAACATAGAATTACTCTATGATCCAGCAAGTCCCCCAAAAGAGCCGAAAGCAGAGACTCCAACGGATGTTCGCACACCCATGTTCAGAGCAGCATCGTCCACCATAGCCAAAGGGTAGAAGCACCTGAGTGTGCATTGATGGAGGACGGGTTAACAAAATGCGGGGTCCCCATGCACGGAATGTTCTTCAGCCTTAAAAAGGAAGAAAATTCTGACACTTATAAGGTGGAGGCACTTTGAGGACATGGTGCTAAGTGGAATAAACCAGTCACAAAAGGAGAAATATCATATGGTAAGGGTTAGAGCCTGGAGGCAAGCTGTGGAGAACTGAAGTGAGTTTGTGTTGATGAATTTAGGTCGTGGGCACCAAGAACGAGGCTTCGTGCCATTTTAAAGACTTTGTGGGCTTTATCCTGAGGATGAGGAGCCGCTGATGAGCTTCGAACAGCAGGGAACCCTAGGTCCTTCTGGTGGGTGGGGAAGAGGGACTCAAGGAAGACGAGGCTGGAAGGCAGGGGGACAGACGGGCCGAACCAGCTATGGAGACGGTGAAAAGATCAGTGGTGGCCGGGGTGGGCAGGGAGGGAAGGATGGAGAGGCAGAGCATAGGGAATGTTTAGGACAGTGGACCTACTCCGTGCCATATTGTGATGGTGGGCGCGTGCCATTACCTGTCCAAACCTGTAGAACGCACAACACCCAGGGGGAAGCCTGATGTCAGCTAGGGACTCCGGGTGACAGTGATGTGCCTGTGCAGGTGCGTCGGGGAATGTTGATTCAGAGGAGGCTGAACCTATAACTGCTCTAAAAAATAAAGCCTACTTTTAAAAAGTGAAAAAGTGAAACTTTTAAAATTTCAACAAGAAGTGATGAGGGCCTGAGCGAGGGTCGTGGCAGTAGGGACAGAAGGGAGGGCACTGATCCGTGAATACTTAGAAGGTAACTCGTCTGTGGGACTTGGTGATGGACGGGGTGGGAAGGTGGAAGGAAAGAAGTGAAGCCGCCGGCCCAGTTCCCAGCTAAGACGTATCACCTCTTCTGACCTCCTGGTTCTTTATGTACAAAATGAGTGGGCTGCGCCCGGGTGGGCACCAGCACCCCTCCCAGCTCTGAAGTCCTGTGACTCTGGACCGTCTCTCTGGATACTGTCGCCCCGACTTGGGCGGTTGCTTCCCTTCTCCCAGGCTCTCTCCCAGCTCCTCTGATGCCTGCTCAGCCGAGGAGGGGCCAGCAGAGCTGAGGTGGCACTGGAACTGCCAGCCAGTGTCGGGACAATCTAGTGCTGTTACCAGGTGGCTGGGGTTATAATTAGCCCGGTTGCTAGGAGAAAACTGAGCTTCTGCAAGCGCGGGCAGCCGCAGAGACAGCTTTGCCCTGCTTGACGACCGGATGGGTTTGCAGAAACAACGTGGATATGGATGGAATGATTCAATGTGTTTTTGAAGGACTCGGTTGTGCCTAGGGTCTAGAACATGCTAAAAGCAGGCTGTAGGCCTAACCAACATCTTGTGTGGTAGGGGGAGTGGCAAAGTCCTGCTTTGATATCTCTATTTGGATGCTTTCCCCTGGAGGGAGATAAGTAAATGGGGAGCATCACCGTTTGGAGGTGGAGAGGATCTGGGAGACGATCTGTTTATCACCCCTGCGCTTTTTAAGAAAGCCTTTATTCTAAAATAATTTGAGACGTATAGATAAGGTACACAAATAATAGAGAGTTCCTAGATACCATTCGCTCAGCTTTCCCTCATGAATAAACCCTTCATGTTAAAGATTAGGAAACTGAGGCCCTGAAGAGTAAAGGAACTTGCCTAAGGTCACACAGCAAATGGAGGGCCAAGTGGGGACGCGAATCACGGAGGCCTTGCTACCTCTCCGGGCACTGGCAATGGCTTCCTGGACCTTCAACAAAATTTCAAGGGATTTTGTGTGCCTATCAGGAGTTCAGAGTTTCGAACTCTTTGCTCTAAAATCAAATATACACAGCAGAACGAGAGTGATTCACAGGAGAAGGATTCCGCACCCAGGGCCAAAACACAGCATGCAGGTCCTCAGCCTAGCTACTCCTTCCCCAGGAGTTTTATTTATGTTTCCAGAAGCCACTAGGAACACTTTCCTTGTCTTTCCCTGCTTCCTGCTCCGGCCTTTGCCGTCTGGTCTAAGCAAGTCCAGCTTCACCAACCTCCCAGCTGGATGAGGTTCTGTTAAACGCGAAGAAGGCGCAGAGTGGGGGCTGCGCACCCTGGAAGTGGCCCAGCCAGCACCCGGGGGAGCAGCTAATCCGCCCCCACGCCAGCGCCCGCGCAGGGCTCCCTCCTGGTACGTGCCGTTCCCTGCTGAGCTCAGTGGCAGTCGGTGGCTTGAGGCCAAGGAACTTCAGAAGGGACCTGAGGCCACACTGGGCAGGCAGCTACCGCCCTGTCATTGGGAAACCTGGCTGGAGGGGGTTGGGGGTGAATGACAGGCACTAACTGCCTCGCGATGCCAACTTTTCATCGCCCAACCTCACATGAGATGACCCCACTGCCCTGAAGGGCAGGAAGCTGCCCCTTTATGCCCACAGGGCCTGAGACGCCCCCCTGGTTAGGTGGAGGGACGCCACCAGCATGAAGGCCGTGACCCGGAGTGCAGAAGGGGAGATGGCACTGCTGAGGCCCAGAAGGACGAACGTCCTCGCAGGTCACTTTGTCATGAGAGGTTTCAGAGCATCTCTCTGAGGTCACGTAGGGGGCCGCCCTCTCGTGGGCGGCCTGGCAGACCTTCCTGTTCAGATTCTCAACAAGCTGAGTCTAGGCTCGATGTTGACATTAACCTCGTGGGATGCACCTGGCACAGCTCAGCTGGTGACAAGGAGTGCCGTCATCACTCTGCCCAAAGTCAGGAACTCCTGGGTCCCAGGGTCCTCCTTGGCACAGAAAGCACCTGGAGGTGGGGGGGGACCTCCGGGGCCCGGAGGAGCAAGCAGACCCCTCAGACGTGGCGAGCAGTCTAGTCTACTCCTCGGTTCTGCCCCATCCACGCAGTGAAGGGTCACAGGTCGGTGAGACTTGGAAGAGATGTACTAAAGGTATGATTTAGAAAGACAAAGCACCTCCCGAGGAGGCCCGTGGGGTTAGCAGTGGGAGCGGCAACAACCACCACCACGATAACCAGCACAGAAGGACCCAGAAGGGCGAACGTCTGCCCTACATCTGGGCCGCGATGGGCGCTCCCAGAGGCCTTCCTCCGTGACTGGCAAGTGAGGGCATTCTGGCTGACACCTGGCTGCTGTATGCTCTGCCCAGGGCACCATTGGGGTGTCCTTTAGGGGGTCTCTGGGCTGGGCCCCTATCCCTTTGCTCCCCTGGCGCTCATGTCTGACGAGCTCCCTCACAACTGGGCCCTCGCCGGCTGGCTTCCCGATTTCCCTCTCCTCTCTTTTCTCTGCTGTTTCTCCCGCTTCTTCAAGGTGTTAGGGTGGTGTCAGGCTGTGTGTCTAGTGCCTGGGGGTCTTGATGTAAGATGGGGGACTATAAGCGGTTAGGAGGAACACCACCACGAACTCTATCCTTTCTAGGCTATTCTCTCCCGAAGTTTCTAGACTCCAGTCTCTCTCCTACCTTCTGGGCTCACTCTTAGGCTCCTTCTGTCCTTCGTCCTATATCCTTTGTCCTTCCCCCAGGCTCACACATGCACGTGGGAAATAAATGCCAAGTGCATTGGGTTTCATACGTATTTAACTCCGCTGCATAGTGGTCCTGTGAAGCTGGTGTCTTGTCCCCGTTTCTCTTGGGGCCAGATTTGCCATTCACAGCCCCAAGAAGTGACCCAGGTATCGCAGCCGCTGCGTGGCCTGATTCTTCAGTTAATAAGCAAGGCCTTGGCCCAGGTTCTTTAGAATTGGAAGTTAGTCCCGCTTTCACATGCAAATGGTGTTTTCTTAAGTGAATGACTCTGCCTTGTATTAAGTTCTGAATAAAGAGAAAAGAAAGGATTCTGGTAAAACCTGTATCTGTGCTCATAGCAGCTTTCACCCAGCTTGTGGCCGGAAGAGGTGGCATCGCTTCACTGTCGTGCAGGCCGCAAAAGGTGGCGTTGACCCCATTTTTACCTGTGAAACCGGCACAGAGTGCCCCGCGGAGTAGAAACCGAGCTGTCCTTACCGCCGGACGCTGTCCTGTCGGTCTCGGGCGGAGTCTGGTACAGAACTCCAGAAATACAGAGGGAATTGGAAAATGTTCAGAAAAATAAAAATCAGAAAATGAGGCTGCTGAGGAAAGGGTGATGGAGTTGAGATTCTCAATCTGAAGGAGAACCAACTCAGGGGTGGCCTAAGAGTACATTTTCGGTGCTTGAAGTCTCAGTGTGTGTCCGTTCTGTCAGGAACTCCTGGGTCCCAGGGTCCTCCTTGGCACAGAAAGCACATGGACATGAGCTCTGTCCTGCCTCTGCTGAGAATGAGAAGAGTGTGATCCTAGTGCAAGGAATATTTTTTGAGCACCTACCGAGTTCCAGATGCTATTGCAAGTGGCTGGAATATATACCAGTGAGCAGAGCGGATAAGCGTCCCTCTCCGCACGGAATTTGCATTCTAGCACGAGAAGACAGACAATGAACGGGAAACATTATAAACACAGAAATACGTGGACTATTGGGAAGTGACGTGTCCCCTTGGGAACAAAAAGAAAGACATGGAACAGGGTAAGAGGGTCCAAACGTATGAGAGCAGAGGGCAGGTTGCAGCCGTAAGAAATGGTCAGCGGAGGCCACATTCTGAAAGTGATTTTGAAAACACACTTACATGTTTGTTGTGTCGTCGTTGGTGTGGGCCAGCAAGCAGCCCAGGCACCGCTGAGGGTGCTACTAGGCTTGGCCAGGCCGAGTTCGCACCCGTAGACTTGACCGTGGAGTAACCTGCTTCTGAGTGTCCTCCCAATGTTGGCAGAAAGTGTTTCTCTGTCGGGGTAGGGGAAGGGGCCCAGCTTCTTGCTAGACATTGGCTAGAGGCTGCCCCCAGCTCCTCGAAGCCACCTGCCGTGCTTGCCCCGTGGGCTTTCCCTCGTGGCCACTGACCATCACATCAGCCAGGGGCGGTCTGGAGTGGGTCTGCCGGCAAGACGGCCTCAGGGCTGAACCCCGCAGCCGGATTCCATCGCCTCTGATAGCCTGGTGGGTAGAAGCAGGTTACACGTCCTGCCCCTGGTCAAGGGCAGGGAATTCCACGAAGGCCTGAACACGGGCAGGTGGGGATCGCGGGGAGCCAGGTAGAGTGTCTGCCACACATGATTCTCCCACTTTTGTTGTTGTTGTTGTTGTTGTTTTGCAGAGGTGGATGGGAAGGGAGGCAAATAAACATGAGAGTGAGCAACGGAGGAAGACGTGTTCCTGGTGTGTCGCCTTCACGGCCTTTAGGGCCCTGAAGCATCCCAGGCTGGGGGGGCACCGTGCCGAGCCCCTGGCTCACCCTTTGCGCTTGGTTGTTTGCCTTGCCACTTCCTTTATCATTTCTGTTTTCCTTTTCATCTTTTCGTTTAAATCAGCTTGCTATTAAGACTGCGGTTGGATGAATTCATCCCCAATGGAGATATGAAACGTCTCCATCACCCAGAAAAGTTGCCACGTGTCCCACTGGCGTCCTCTCATGCTTACGGCTTCAGGAAACCATGGGTCTGCTTTCCGTCTGTGGCCTGGTTTACGCTTTCGTATAAATGGATGCACACAGCAGAGATTCTGGGGTCTGGCTTCTTTCACTCGGCATTGGATTTGAGGTTCATCTCTGTTGTTTGCGTCAGTCGTCCATTCCTTTTTATTGCTGATTGGATTCCTTTATATGAATACAGTGCAATTTGTTTATTCGGTCGCCTGTTGATGAATATACATGGGCTGTGTTCAGTGATTGGCTATCATGAGTAAAACTGCTGCGAATGTTCATGTATAAGCCTTTGTTTTACTTCTCTTGGGTAAATACTCAATAGCGGATTTACCAAAATAAGCACGTATATAGTAAGCATGTATTTCTACCCATAGGTTAGTGCCAAACTGTCTTCCAAAGCTGCTATGCCATGGAAAATGATTTTTAAGTCATGCCCTGAAGGAAATGAAAAAGTTAGCCTAACAGATAACCGGGAGAAGAACATTGCAGGCAGGGAAAAGGCAGGAACCGCCGTGGAGGCTGAGGCAGCATGAAAGAGGGTGAGGATGCTGGGATGAGGCCTCGGAGGTGACGGGGCTGGTGCAGGTCAGACGGGAGCTTTGAGATCATCCTAAAGACTCTGGCTTTTCCTCCGATTGACAAGGGAAGCCACTCGGGCGAGGAGAGACGTAACGAAGACAGCCCTGTCTGACTTTTGAAAAGATCCCTGTGGTTACGGTATTGGGAATATGCTGTAGGAGGACAGGGTGGAAGCCAGAGGGCTGCGAGGAAGCCACCGCGGTGACTCACGGGGCGACGACAGTGATCAGAGAAAGGGACTTGGGGAGAGGAGGCGAAGGTATTGCTGATGAACTGGATGTGAAATGTGGGAGAAAGAAAGAAATCTCCAACACTGCTGAGCCTATACTAAAGCCTCAAAAAACGTGTGTCGATCGATTGCAAACACTCAAGAAGGTGCAGGTGAGCCTCATCTGCGCAGAAAAGAAGGAAGAGGGGACCACCTTCCCCGCCTTTTCTGTCTCTCCATGTGAGAGGTCCAGAAGCTGTGCTTGGGGACTCTCCAGGTGAGCCTCCCAGTCCTCCTCGAACTGAACAGTCGCTCCAGGAGAGCAGTTGGCAGGAGTGGGGAGCACACAAATGGGGAAAGGGAACAGTTGAAGAAGAGGACAGGCTGGACAGTGAGGATCGAGAGTGGGCTGAGTCTTCATTTTGCACAGCATGCAGTCATCCAAGTGTGGGCGCTGTGCTAGCAAAGGGGACACAGAGAGAAAGTGGAGGGACGTCGCGGCCCGCCTGGCCCTGGCAGTCTAGGTGGTGCTGTGACCTGCCCCCTGCTCGGTGTCATGTATGGTATCACCGCCCTTGCACAGTTTCGCTTCACCTATAAGTAGCTGGAGTCACGTCTGCACTTTGTTGGGTGATGGACGCCACAACCCCATAAAACGCCTAAAGCTTCTCTTATGCCGCAGGGGTCACCTGTGACACAGGTCAGAGCATGTCTTCGCATGATGCACTTAAAGCTGGGACGTCTTTCTCCGAATCTCATGCAGAGCAGCGCTGTCCTATTGAGATATAGCATGAGCCGCAGAAGAAACGCAAACATTCCTAGTAGCCACGTCAAAAGTAAAGAGAAATATGGGAAATCAGCGATAATAATATATTTACATGTTATTTTGACTTGAAATCCATATTAAAAAATTGAGATTTTATATTCCTTTGCTATGGTTGGCCTTCGCAGCCCAGGGTGTGCTTAGTCGCCAAGGCCTTACAGCCTGATTCGGTTTGGACTGGTCACATTTCGACAGTAAAATAGCTGCATGTGCCTGGTGGCTGGCATCCTGGGCAGCGTAGGTATAGGGTCGACAGTCTTAGGGGGTGTCCTTGGTCCCAAGCTAAGGGACAGCTTCAGAGGATTTGCTCGATCATAGGACCTGGCTCCACGACACAGCGCGGCTTCCAAGGGAGGAGCGACTTAGGTTCCAGGCTGGCGCGGAGGCTTCGATGTAGGAAAAACGGTCCCTGACTTGGTAGGACACCCGTCAGGGGCTTCATCTTTTTTGGAGACGAGATCGAACAAAGGAGGTGAGCTGAATACTGTCGGATCCATGCCAGACCACGCGAGATGCCACAGATAATTTAAAAATATTTGGTCGGCCGTACATTTCCTGCGCACCAATTTATCTATGAAAGAAATCGTGTCATTTTTCTACTCTTTAACTCCTCAGTGGGTTTTCACTCTGTTCCTGGTTCTACACCTGCCACCCAAAGAGAAGTCAAGGAAAACGCAGGACGGGGTCCCCTAAAACAGCAGAAGGGGAGAGATCGCTTGGAGCAGGCCCTTCTGGGGGGCTGGGCTCCTGTCTCCACACAAGGTGCCCGGAGCCTGGGGCTCCAGCCTCACCCCAGCTTTCACAGGAGGCCCGCACTTTGCTAAATTAAGCCCCGTCAGACCTATTTGTGGACCCAGAGGCTCCAGCCCAGTGAGGGACCCGTCCTGCTGAGGAATGTGCTGGGGACGGGAAGAGGAGCGCTGAGGTCATTGGTATTTGTGTGGACGGTGTCGCCCCTGCCAGCTCACGTGGGCCGGATCAACAGAGCCCTCTGGGACTCCACCAGGACTCTGGCAGACCCTGGGGACGGCATCGCTCGAGACGCACCCAGACGGTCAGCGTCAGGGAGCCACGTGAGAACGGAGGCAGCGTGGGTGTGGGGACCTCCGAGCTCAGGGTCTAAATCAACAAGCCCAGGACATCGCATCTCCCCCCGTATTTGTAATAGACTTTACTTTCTAGAGTCGTTCAGGCTCCCGCAAAATCGAGCACCTGATGACCTCCTCAGAGCTCATCCACGGCCGCAGCACTTGCCCAGATGTGGCTGTGTGTGTGTGTCTGCCCCAGGAGAACCAGGCTGGGGAGAGCGTAGTGTTTTCAGGCCCCGACCAAGGACTGCTGTGGGTTGCACTTGAAGGACTGACCTGACCAGAGGTGTTTTACCACTTGGATGCGGCTCCTTGCATTTTGTGTTGTATAAACTGAAACGTTTCCACTTGGTTTTTTCCATCTCTGGACACTAAAGCGGGCTCTGGCAGGAAAGTGCCCGGCCTTGTAGAGTCCTCTGGTTACGGAGGCTGTGGACACTGCCCTGCTGTCTTCTCCCTGGCAGCGAAGGACGCTTGTCACATGTCGGGGCACCCTAAGTGTCTGATTTGGGGCTTACCTGCACCTCGTAGAAGACAGTTAATGCGGAATCCGTAGAAAGGCCGAAATCACACTTCTGGATGAAGTCTTTCCTCCACCCTGGGGCCTAAGGACTGTTAGAAACCAAACTTCAGATCTAATTGGCTTTATTAATTGATTCATGATGCAGCAGCTTCCCACCTAGCGACCCGAAGGATGCTCGAAGGATGAGGATGCTCGTAGGCGAAGGTTTTTTATAAGAAGAAGGGTGGGGAGAGGGAGCCAGTAACAAAAGAGAAGGACTATTTTTAGACCGCTGACATCTTTTGTGGGGAAGGGTAAGGCGCGGGTTGTCATCACGCAGATGGCCTCTTCTTTCTATGGGGGACGGAGAGGGCCCATGTGACAGATGACCTCATGGTGCCGGCCAGAAAATTCCAGACTGGTTGATGAAGAGTCCGTTTCTGGGAGAGACTGAAATAACAATTAGGTCAGGTATGAAATCTAGGTTTGGTGTCATGGGCTTTAGCCCAAGGGATGCCATTGTGAGCCTCTGGTTTTCTCTTTGACAGGACTTGATGTTTGCATTTGAACACCTTCTGCCAGGCATTTCGCATCAGCCTAGACGATGAGCCACGAGGGTGGTGTCCTCTTTCTCACAGGCAAGAGGGAGAGCCTCCGATTCATTTTAAATGACGTAAAGCTCTGGGGGTGCCTAGGCGGAGGTCGCACAGTTAGTTAGTGACAGAACCAAATAGTTAGACAACACCAGCTTCTCTTTTTGCTTTCAAACTGGGTAGATGGAAAGAAACTTTGTATACAGAATAACTCCCCGCGAAGGTACTAAAGTGTGTCTCCAGGGATTGCGCAGGGACCAGTCCCTGTCCCTTGCCCCTCAGGACCGAGAGAACCCCCTATGAAGATACTCAACACTTTACTCCGTTTCATAGAGCTATGGCTTTGCCCAGGAGTACCGGAGAAGCCCAGAAAAGAAGTTCACTCGGCATAAAAACACATTTACGAACTACGCTTTTCCTAGTCGGGATATGAGTCTAAAAAGAAAAGATTAAAATAAACCGACAGCTAAGAGTCACTTTCACTTTGGGCGAATAACCAAGAATTACACGAGGGTCTGCTTGCTCACAAGTGTGTGAGCCTCTTCCTTCTGCTAAACTATTTCTTTTTGCACTCCTTTAGTGTGTAGAAATGATGTGGAGGGGGATCTGGCCATATTTATTTTTATCCCAAATAGAGACCCTTTCACAAAGGGTCTGTTCCTCTCTGGCTTGTTTCCTCCTCTCTTAGGGAGGTACAAGGCCCATTTCCTTCCTTCGCTGATCCCAATCCACCTCTTATGGCGCTGAGACCTCCTTGAGGTCGAGGTCTAAGGCCAAGAAAAACACTTTGCTTTTGGCAGCCTGTAATCCCCAATACATACTTTCCTTGCCGGTTTTATCAATGAATGGATGCTGCTCTGCTGTCGAGGTTTTCTCTCCCTTCCTTCCTTCCTTCCT
Source organism: Cynopterus sphinx (assembly GCA_030015415.1). NCBI lineage: Eukaryota > Metazoa > Chordata > Mammalia > Chiroptera > Pteropodidae > Cynopterus > Cynopterus sphinx. The sequence goes on from CM057392.1 coordinate 39,552,429, forward strand.
TCCTTCCTTCCTTCCTTCCTTCCTTCCTTCCTTCCTTCCTTCCTTCCTTCCTTCCTTCCTTCCTTCCTTTTTCTTCTTTCCTTCCTTCCTTCCTTCCTTCCTTCCTTCCTTCCTTCCTTCCTTCCTTTTTCTTCTTTCCTTCCTTTTTTCCTTCCTTCCTTCCTTCCTTCCTTCCTTCCTTCCTTCCTTCCTTCCTTCCTTCCTTCCTTCTTTATGCCATTTTTAGGGGGGAGGATGAGAGGTAAAAAAGGAGGCTGGAATCCTAGGTTGTATTCAAAATTCTGCTTGTGACTCAGTTGCCTCAGGTGATTCTTTCCCTTTTTTATCCCTTTTATTGCAATGGGTTAATGATATACCTCCAGAGGATATTCTCAGTTTAAAGCAGAGAAAGTCTTTTAAAGGCTTCAGATATAAAAGGGTTTTTTTTTTTTTTTTTTTTTTGCATGATCACACAGAATTATCCTATCCCCGGTTTATTCACTCAATACACAAATGGTCTTCCCATTTCTGCCTGTTGTCCCTCTGCTGCCGTTTGCTGATTGGTTTTCTCATTCAGTGTGTTTACTACATACAGGTGCAGAGCACTGTGAGGGCCTCAGGGTAGTCCCTGCTAATTCTTTGACCCAGGCACTGAGCTGGGTTCTTTACACAGGCTACTTCGGTTATCCCTCACTACATCCCTCAAGGCAATTTTTCGAACCCCACTTTATAGATGAGGAAATTAAGTTCTAAGAGGTTAAGTAACTAACACAAAAACAGTCACCTAGTAAGTGGCAGAGAGGCCTTTTGGCCTTTCTGGTTCTGCCTGTCCAGAAGCCCATTTACCAGCATCAGTGTGGAAGTACGAGAAGAATGGTGTTAAGAAAAATCAAAGGCACAAGAAATGACCCTGCACGGGGGAGATAAAATAAGGCTTCATGAGGGACGTGGCATTTACCGACGAGGGAGAACGGTGACATGGGCCTGAGAAAGCACAGGACGGAGTGGGAGATCCGTTTAGGCTGGTGGAATGTGATGGGAGACGGAGCCGGATAGGTGGGCTGAGGTTGAACCTTGAACAGACTCCATTATCAGGCTCACAGGGTAAAATGTAACTGCCGTGCAGTTCAAAGCCATTAAAAGCTTTCTTGATTCAAGGGAGTAAACTCACTGGCGCTAAATGGTGGAGAGACTGAAGTTGGGGAGCCCAGGTATGAGACCGTGTACTCTGATCCCGGGGAGAAGGAAGGAGCATCTAACAGGGCGGGTACCACGGGGGCTGGGGAGGGGAGGCTGAGTCGGGAAAAGATTATTGTGGAATATCCAGTGCTAACCTCCGCTGGAGTTATCACTTAATTTTAACTATTAAAGCTTCCCAAGGCCACTACAACTCATCCAGTGGAAGTCTACAGTTCAACGTACACGTCAGCAGGGTTGTGCAGATACCATGACGGTCAGTTCTAGAACATTTTCATCCTCCAGACGAAACCCCGCTTACTGACCGGTGAGGAGGTTGAGGCTTCTGGAGAGGGCAGGTGGCTTGCCACGCCCTCTCTTCACCTTTAGGGCCTGTGCTCTGCTCCCTGCCACCACGTAGTCTTGCAAGAGTGCACTTCGTGGAGCACGTTTCTGCCATTTACCACATTCCACTAAATCAGAAAAAAACCAGCAGCATTTCCTGAGCTGGGCTATGGCTGGGAGGTGTGGAAGGCTGGATTCGGTTGTTGCTTTTATCCCAGAGGAACTTGCTGGGTATCAGTTTCCTTATCTTTAAAAGGAATGACCTGGAACACTTAGATGCTAAGGTCTTCGAATCTGCGACTCTTTCACCAAATGAATTCAAGTATTTGCTTCATTTTTTAAATCTAGGATTTAGAACAGGCAGAGCTGACATAAGTTACATCCTCCATTTTTCTTCCCTTTAGATTTAGATATTTTTCCTGGTGGGCTCAGGGTCTCTGACTGGGTCTGCTGAGCCCCGGAGGGAAGGGGGAGGGAAGGAAGGGTGTTGAGCAGCTGCGTGCGAGGCAGTATTCCAGGGTTTCTAGGTGTGTTGTGTACGTTATCTCATTTAGAGTCCCCTGTGGGGTGGACATTATGACCTTCATTGAGAAGAAAAGCAACCACACTACACGATGAAGCCCATATCATAGCATTAATGTTTAATGTTATGCTATGGATTTCATCAGAGAAGGAGCTAACGCATCTCTGCGCACTCAGCTCTAAGCCCAAATAAAGTCGATCCGGGAACTAAGACATGTTTAGGCTCCTCCACAGGGTCCCCTACAAACCCGCCCTTCCTTTTCTGCTCCCTGGTTCAGTTAACACCAGGCACTGCCACCCACGTGCTGCAGATCTCAGTCTCAGCTCTGCTCCTCTGTCTGGTCGACTCTAAATCTCTCACAAACCAGCAAGCCCTATGGATTCCACTTCTGAAAGCTCTTTCGGGTCTGTCTCTCTCTACCTCTTTGGCCTCCGGCAATCCCCATCCCTCTTCTGGTCAGTTAGTTGCCTGCTGACTTATCCATCGTCTCCACGTCCGCCGTAAATTCCTTCCTCGACACAGACCTGATCATGGCAACGTGTTGCCGACAGCCTCCTGGTGGTTCTTGTCCTCCACTGACTACTACCCAGTCTTCTCAGAGTGACTTTAACAGACTCGTGTCAACTCTCCTCTGTCCCTGCCCGGGACACTTCATGTATAACATCTCCCCAAGACTTTGTCCATACTTCACTTCGCTTGGGATGTTTAAATTTCCTTTTTCTGTTTGTCAGAGCTGACTTGTTGCTGATTCACCTCAATACCCTCAGTAAAGGTCTACATCACTCAGACCTACATTACTAAGAATTATTCTAATATGCGTTCTGTCCTCCAATGTTTTAGCAAGAGGCCAGGCTAGGGCAGTGTCCATCACCCAGGGCAGTGAAGACCAGGTTAGCAGGGCGGATAAGGAGCTCCGGGGAAATCCTGAAGCCATACAGTTTGTTCCTCGTTGACCGTGTTAACGACCCATCCGAACCCACATTGAAGTGTAGGGTCATGAAGTGGGCTGAGGAGAGATGACAACCTGTGGACCAAGGCAGGACCCAAGTGGGAACCCAGTTCCAGGAGAGAGGGCCTGTGGCAGTTAGTGATGACCAATTCCTGTGCTTTTCAGAACATCGAGCTGAAGGTTGAAGTAGAGAGCCTGAAGCGAGAACTCCAGGACAAGAAACAGCATCTGGATAAAGATGGGTGAGTCGTAGTCTGTGCGAGTTGAGTTCTGGTTCCTTCCACAGTCTGGCTCACCAATCTGAGAGCAGTAGATTCGGACCCACCTTCTTTACCCTTGACTCTGGCTTTTGGATGTTGTGTCTAATTCACTAATGTGCTCTCTTTCCCCTAGGCCCTCTGTTACTAGTCTGGCGGCCCTTGCCATAGTTTGGTAAATTCGCCAGACCTAAGATTATAAGCCACGTGTTTAATAATCCACTGACAATATCCAGGGCTGGCACAGAGCTGGGGGAAATGGGCACTCTCATACACTGCTGGTGAGAGTGTGATTTGTGGCACTACCTATCAATGTTTTTTAAAAAAGACATTTTCTTTATTCAATAATCCCTAGAAGGAATCCATTTCTCATACATAAAACATGAATATGAAAGAGTAAATGCATAAGGATGAATACGGCATCGTTATTTGTGATGGTAAAACGCTAGAATCACTGTCCTTCAATAGGTCAATGGTTGAGGGCATCTTGATATGACCCTACTGTGGAATATTATGCAGTCGTTAAAAAGAATGACTTAGGTCTATATTATTATTCTGGTAGGAAGTCGCTGAGAGACTAAGTAAGGGGACAAAGTGCTAAGTGACGTTTATAGTGTCAGCCCCTTTGGGTAAAGACAAATAGTCCTGTCTCTGTGTGTTGACATGTGTTTGCTTGATTCTGCATAGAAAAAAACTGGAGGGTTACATACCACACTCTTCATTTATGTCAGAGAGAGATTAGAGTTTGTGACGGAGAGAAGACTTGGCTTTCTTCTTTACAAACTTTTGTATTGTTAAAATATGGTTACTTTTATAATTGATCATTTTTATAATTGAAAAAATTAGTTTTAAATGACAAGCATTATCAAAGTTGTTATTAGAATAATTTTCACATTATATCTTGTTATCAATATGCATTTAATTTAATCTGGCAAATTTCTATCAGTATAGTATTTCTTTTTTTTCATAGTTATAATTTTTATTTGTACATACTTTGCAGACATTCTGTATAGTATCTGCTTTTTAAACAGAGTACTTTTTTGGTTTAATTTTAATTTTTTATTTTTATTATGGTAACATTGGTTAGCAAAATCCAGTAAGTATAGTATTTTTTGATATTTAGGATAACAGTCCAGCAAGGTGAGAATACTCAAAACCAGACTCAATTCTACATGATATGCTGGTTATTAAACACTTGCTAAGGCATTAGGTGAGCTGGTAGATTTTGAGGAAACTTATAATAACAATAGAATGATAAATTTTGAGATTCGACTAGTGCTTTAAAAATATTTGTCCCTTCGGCTTTTAGTTAGGTGGCATAATTCTATTTTTAGAAAGGAGCGAGCTGAGGTACAGAGTGTTAAAATCTTCTCAAATGGGTGGCAGAGCCCACATCTTCTGGCATTAAGTTCAAGGCGCTTCTGACTTGACAACAGCTGTAGCCTGTTAAATCAGGAATTCCTGGCTAACTGAGTTCCTCAGAAAATGTACACCTTCCATACTCAGGATATCAGAGTCAGCTTTCGTCATAGTGCTTGCTAAGTTATATGAAGTCAGAGTAAAAGTCGGTGACCCCTGAGGTCTGCCTATGTAGGGGTCTTGGGTTATTCTCTTGACTCGTGTCCCTTGTACAACCGAGACCCTTCTACCCCCAAAAGGCTGTATGATGACACGGGAGCTCAAGATAAATATAGCCTGTGGGACGGTCCTGAGTAGTGTCCACTGTTAACCGAGGGAGGCTCCATTTGTCTCCATGGATACAACCTTCTGGGTCAAATATCAAAGTGCCACTGGGCTTGGATAGAGCAGCTTTGATTTCTCATGAGCCTGTGCAGGTTCAATATTGTCCTCGGCCCTGACAACAAGAAGATGGGCCGTGCTTCTCAACAAAGGGCTGGAAGCAGGAATGAAACCAAACCGGAATTAAGACCATTCAGCACCTGATACTGCCCCCAAATTCCTAATCCTCAGACATCCAAGGGCAGCTGTCGTCAGCTAAAAATAAGCCGGTGACACCTTACCCTCTAGCGCCTGGACATTCATTTCTGAGGACATCAGAGAAGCAAAGCTGGGCCAGAGCCCTGAGCTTCCCTAGATTAAGTGTCCGCTTTCTGCATGGGGAAGCTGGCTTGGACTCTGGATGGGTCCCCCCGATTAGGGACAGTCTCTGGGTTACTGGCTGTAAATGAGGATGGCACTTCTGTGGCCGTCCCAATGGATATTCTGTCCCAGCAACCTGAGTGGAAGGAACACTTTAGAGTCAACTAGCAAGACAGGCAGGGAACTCGCAAAGCTCTCTGGGAGGACAGTCGGAATGGGGGGTCCAGGGACAGGTGACAGGAAACATGGGGGCTGTGTTGGGAACCGCTGGCTGACGAAATGAAAAGATTCTCCTTTAGAAGCGACAGCAGTGACACAGCCTCTAGGGGGTCGAGCACGTTCTGATCACCAAGCAGCAAAAAAAAGGAGAGATCTTAAAAGATCCGCAGGGAAGGTGGGAAAGAGCGCTTCCACGAAGACTTGCAGAGGGAAGGAGGCTCCATCTCCCTCCGTGTCGCGGTGACTGGATGCCCTGGCTGGGTCCCCTCGCCGACTTACCTGACGCTCTGTGGTTTCAGGGCCGACGCGGAGACCGTCGACGGCCAGAATGGAGCCGAGCTGTGGCGCCAGTGTGAGGAGCGGCAGCAGGAGATGGAGCACGTTTACGAGCCCCTGGAGAATAAGCTCCAGCTTCTGCAGGAGGTGAGCGGGCGCCCCGAAGGCCCACGCCCGGCCGGGGGCCCCTTCTGCCTCTTCCCCTCCTGCCCTGCCCCCTATGTTCACGTCTCCATCCCCACCTCCCTCCCCCGACTCCTCACGTGTCCCCATGTGTCCTGTGTCCTCACGTGTCCCCATGCCCTCACGTGTCCCGTGTCCTCACGTGTCCCTGTGCCTTCGGGCTCCTGCCCGGGCTGGGGACTCTGCAGCCTCTCAGTGTCCCTTCTCCTTGCAGGAGTCCAGGCTAACGAAGAACGGGGCCACGTGGATGGCAGCTCTGGCCGAAGCCGAGAAGGAGTGTAACCTGGAGGTCTCGGAGAAGCTGACGGGTGCCACCAAGGGCCGGGCCGATGCAGCAGGGGACCGGGTCGGGCCCGACCCACACGCCGAGGCCCTGGCCCAGAGGGACGGGTGGGTGCCTTTGCTGCTCTGTTTACTACTTGTCGTGTGCTTGGTCTCGAGGCTATGAGATGCAGCCCTGCTGTGTGGTCCCCTTTAAGGACTGACAGTGAGTGGACCGTCCCCGTTTCTAAGACCTGATGGCTCCCACAACCAAAGAATTCCTTTTCCGAGCTGAGTCTTCGGTGGTAGTCATGAACAGGACGCATTTGCTGGTAATCAGGAGCCTTAAGCAGGTGTAAGGAGAACGGTGGTCCAACGGCTGCCAGCGGGAGATGTGGACTCACTTAGCCAGCGAACGTTTGTTGAGCACCCGCTACGTGCCGGACACTGGGCCAAGCACAGAGGTCTCAGAGATGAAAAGACCCAGTTGTCTCGTCAAGAAACGTGTCGCACCATTTTAGTAAGTTCTCCGCTAGAAGTAACATGGGATGCTCTGGGGACACGGAGGATTGTCATCCAGTCCAAACTGACAGAGCAGCTTGCCATCGAAAGTTTCTCCCAGAGGAGTGCAACTCTGAGCTGAGGTTTGAAGAAGGGATGGAAGTCAGAAGGAAGTGCAGGAAGCAGGTGCAGAAGACAAATGTCCTGCTCAGAGCAGGAAACGGTGGAGACACAGGGACAGGCGTATATCAAGACGCACAGATAGGTCCCACAGCTAGAGCAGAGGGTCTGGGGAAGGCTAGTGAGGGGTAGGCCGCCTTGGGAATAGGGGTCCGATCGTGCCAGCCTCGTAGGCCACAGCCAGGCACCTGAATTTTCTCCTAAAGGTAACGGGGCAGTTGTCGGGGCTGCCATCGTCTGGGTCCCCGCAGCCACTTCCTTTTTCTTTTCCTCCCAGTTCTACTTCTCTCCATTCCATCTCAATCTAACAATTCGGAGCACTTTTAAGTGGAGAATCTAACAAGATCACATTGACAACTACTTTAGCCTCGTAGATGCGTGATACTCCGACGACACGAAAAGCCTTCAGTGGTTTTCCACTGAGTCGGCGACGACAACGCCGAGTACACGCGGCGTGACCCTTATGAGACATGGGTCTGATCATGTTTGTCTGATCCCTGACTTCTCCTGGGGTCGTCCCCACCATCACCCGTCACTGGTGCCAAACCAGTGACAATAACAACTGAGGATCATTGAGCCCTTACCCTACAGTTGAGCCGAGGACTTCATGTTCCTCCTTGATTCTCTTAACATCCCTATGACCCCGTGAGATAGGGATTACTACGCTTTATAAACAAGGAAACCGGGATTTAGAAAGTTACACAACATGGTTTCAGGCCTCGCTGGGATCCAAACCCAGACCTGTGTCAGGTCTCCAGAATTCTGCTCACACTCTTCCTCCTGCGGAAAACGTCTGTCTTTTTCCCTCCCGGCGAACTCCCTTTCACTCCTGAGACCTCACGGAGGAGGCAGCAGCCGTTACTTCTGTGAAGGCTTTCGTGACGGCAGAATGAAGTCTGTGCTGCTGCTTTGTTCTGTGCACATGTCTGTGGTTGCACGGTTCTCCGTGCGGTGTCGTATCTCCTTCCAGATCGTCCCTGCTAGGTCCCCTGCGACTTTGTCTCTTTTCTGTATCCCAGTAAACCCCTGTTAAACTAAAAAAGGAGGGAAGGAAGGAAGGAAGGAAGGAAGGAAGGAAGGAAGGAAGGAAGGAAGGAAGGAAGGAGGTCAGTGACCCCAGAAAGCTGCAAACCTACTCTCCTGGACCTGCTGTCTTTGGAGCCGTCTGAAAATGAAGGCGCTAACAGCAGCACGACCATAATCGTTGTTCTTACTGTTTCCTTGATCTAGACGAATTGAAGAGCTGAGTCGGAGCCTGGCGGCCCAGGAGAAGCTTGTGGAACAGCTCTCCCAAGAGAAACAACAGCTGCTGCATCTGTTGGAGGAGCCAGCTAGCATGGAGGTGCAGGTGAGGCTTGGGCTGTGCTTGCTGAGGCACTTGCTTCGTGCGGGTGTGAGCCCCGTTTTCTAAACACGTAAACGTGTTGGCTAGCTATCGCCGTGCAACAAATTGCTACCTACTCAACTGCTGAAAACCAGAAACGTTTCTTAGCCCACAGCTTCGGTGGGGCAGCAGTCCAGGGATGGCTTATCTGGTGTCTCTGCTCAGGGTCTCCCACGTCTGAAACTAAGGTGTCAGCTGGGCCGCCCTCTCGTCTGGGGGCTCATTTAAGAAAGGATCTGCTTCTGAACTCCCTTGGGGTGTGGGAAGGATACGTTTCTGGGCGGCTGTAGAAGCGATGGCAGCTTGCTTCACGTGCCCAGCGGTGAAGGAGAGGGAGGAGGAATGGGGAATGGGGCAGGAGAGAGACTGTTGCTGCTCCCACCTCTGGCTACCTGACGAAGCCGGGCCCGCCACGACGATGGCCCTTTGGGTTAACGTAAAGCCGGCTGAGCAGGGACTTCATGAGGTCTGCAGCATCCCTTCGTTTTTGCCATGGAACAGCATGATGATGAAGTGATGGTCCATCACCTTTGTCCTATTCTATCGGCGAGAAGCGAGTTACGGGCCCTGCCCACACTCGAGGCGTGGGGATTGTACACAGGTGTGGATACCCAGACGTGGGAATCATAGGGCCATGCGAACTTCACCTACCACCTGAATGATTTATAACTCTGGAGTATGTACAATGTGGTTTGGATGCTGAGGACAGGTCCCTCGCTCCAGTGAAAAGAACTGCGTTAATCCATGTTGTTGCCTTTGGAAGCCACCTCAGAGGGAGCTCCCTCCTCCATCTGACTTTTAACTTACTCAGAAGATGCTTTCTAAAGGAACCCTAGCATATATCTGCGCCCGAGCCACATAAGCAGCCTTAGAAGTCTTAGACCCGTGACAAAACAAAATAGGGGGGGTTTATCTGCCGGTTCGCATACACAGAGACTGGAGTCGGGATGAAAAGAGCAGTGATGAAAACTCCTTCAGACAGTGCTTCCCACCCTTTCCCTTGTCGGGGCCCAAGTAGCAGACGGTCGTATTTGTGAGGTGTCGCGGTCACTTGGAAGTGGCCGGCCGGGCGCCCAGGCCACAGCAAGGGCAGAGGGAGTCACTTTCTCAGCCGTGCCCGTAAACTTCGCGGACTGTGGCTCCGTTTTACTTGGAAAGCTCTGGCTAACAAACTCAGGAAATGATGTCATTTGACAGATGAGGGTACAAACTAAAGCTCACAGGCTTTTCTCAGGACTGAAATACGTGAAATGTTCTGACAGGCCCTTGAAAGGATGCTCTAACATTCCGTCATCAGGAAGGAGTTGGCTGGGAATGAGGAGAACTGGATTTCTGCCTTGAGGCTTTATGAACTGTATGACCGTGTCACTTCTCAGCTTCCGTGTGTGTAAAACGGGAAAATTAGCCCACATAATCGCCAAAGCCTCCTATGATTCCCAGATTCCATTACACTGAGTCTAGCTTCGTGGGGAAAAGCGTGAAGTCCCCAAGAGGAGCACTTTGGAAGACACACTCCTCGTGTAACTTCCGAAACGGAATCCCTCGCGTTACTCCAGCTTTACATGGGCAGACACGCAAACGCAGCTACACTGACGTGCACGTATGTCTTTTCATCGCTGCCTTTGGTGAACACCAGAATGGTGATGTGTAATTCAGTCTTTGCAACGCTGCTGGCGAGGGGAGTTGGTTTTGTGTCGGTTTTCAGAAAAGACTTGAAGATCAGAAAGGTTATAATTTCGAGGAACCTAAATTACTTAAATTCCATCCTAAAGGGATGCTTAGAACGGGAATAAGTGCAACGTACACAAGATAATAACACTCTGTAGGCAGAAGAAAGAAAGGCACCAAGTCACATCCTAAACCGCTAAGCTTCGTTAATGTTGCCTGGTACCTAAGAAGATTTATTTTCATTTTCGTTATTATAAAACGCCACACATTTATAGACCTGATTATCTTGTGCCGTTCGTTTCAAGACAGTGTTTCTCAAACCTTTTCACGGACCGTTTATTTTCCATGAAATGGTTTTGTGTCCATGGTCCTCTGAAGTAAGTGATCGAGGCTGGTCACGGGGGGAGGTGATCGCCCATGTCCGACTCCGGATCCATCCCCCAGTCGAGAGCCCAGGGTTGACCCCTTGGCACAGAGCGTTGCCACTGTGAGGCACACTGGCTGGAACACGCATGTTGGAAATCTGTGCCATCGCGGGCCTCTGGCAGAAGGTCCTCTCAGACGTGGAGGGAGGACAGAAAGCCGCCCTCGGCTCGTTTTCTAGTGTCTCCCTGTAGGTCTGTGCCTTATGGGGGGGAAAAAAAAATGAAGCCCCAAGTACTGGCCAGTGGCCTGGCCTCAGGATGCAGCCGTCCAGCGCGCATCCAGCCGATCCGTGGAAAACGCCCTCCTTTTCCCGGCGTGTGTTCAGATTCCACGGGGAAGGAAGGAGACGGCCTCGGTCACTGTGCTTGCATCTTATCCTCTATGGCCTAGACAGAAAGAAATAGCGAAGGGATTTCTGTAACATCCTGGGAACCTTTAGCCGTACTCAGGTGGTTCCGACTGACTTATGGAAAGAACAGCGCAGTCGAGTGCCAGTTTGGAGAAAGAATCCTGATCCTCTGATAACTGGCTCTAAAATAGTCTCCTGGATTTTAACTAGGGGAGCAGAATGAACGCATGGGGGAATGAGCTCAGGTTTTGGAAATGGAATCCTAGTGTCAACGCGTTTTTCCCGTCTGGCCTTGCACAAGCCACATAACCCCTCTGAGTACCGTTTCCTCCTCTGTAAAACCGGGATAAAAATACCTCACGTTTAGTAGCTCGGTGGAGACATTTTGTAGAAAGCGTGTGGCACTTTGCTAACCAGTTTTCTAAAAAAAACAACTGAAATAAAATGAAAGACATTTTCGTAGCTGCGGAAACAAAAGACCCCAGACATGAGGATAAACAAACAAACAAAAAACACTAATGTTCAAAAATATTTCTAAAATTTATTTATTTGTAAAAATTAGGAATATTCTATATGAGGTGTCTAGCACATTCCTTAACACACGGCAACAACTATTGTCCCCATCCTCATTAACAACCTGGAAGAGAGGAAGTCCATTCTTTAGTGAGTGGCAGCTGTGAAGACGCTGTCGGTGAGTCGGATGTGACAGGCTTCACTCACACTGTGACTATCTTTTTCTTCCAAAAGACAAAATCAATGAATACAGCAGTTGCTTATCAGAGAGCTGAATGGTCACAGTTCTCCCTCTGCACCTGTGAGCCCTGTGTGTAGGAAAACCTATTTTACAGAGGAAGATTGAGCTCAAAGCTGTCCTTTTGGGTCACGGCTCCTCAGGAGTACAATGCAGTCCAAATGGGTCGGGACAAACCGGTCACGGAGATAATTACGTCCCCCCTCAATCTCCTCGACAAAGAGAAATATCGAGGCCTTTTCTAGTACATCCTGGGAACACTGAGTCACACTCAAATGGTTCACATTATTGTAATATAAAACCCAGAAGTGAATCCATAGGATTTCCTAAGCACATATTGATAAAAATATTCATCAATGAACATGCGACAACTGTTCTGTAGTGATGGCATCAGCACATGCTGGCGCGCTTCCTTTCGAGCCAAGTGCTGCTCTAAACGCTTCGTATAGTGGCAGCTCGAATTATTTTAAGTCTCCAAACAACCCTGTGAGGCCTATACTGGCTTGTGAGGCACGAAAAGGGAGTAATTTAGAATAAAATCGTGTTCATTTTAATACATAAATTCTTGAGCGCGACTATAGTAAAGACACAGAGAAACAGGTGTTTATGCCTGTATCAAAAATCGCTGCGAATGTCGCAGCTTCACATGTGCCCGATGTCATCAGTGTTATGACGTGCAGGCATGTTGTATTGGCAATTCCAAAACGGCACGGGGCGATGCCATCAGCAATGAGCAGGTGACGATGCCAAGGTGGAAGACTCTTGGTAAATTTCCGGATGAAAATAAACAACCCTCTCCTAATTTACGGAGCAGTCCGGGTCATGGAAAACTCACCAAGTCCTAGGCTCAGACGATTCTGTAGACAATTTATCACCTCCATCGGTGCCCGTGGAACATTGGAAAGTCATTCAGTTGTCGTGCTTTATCTACTGCAAGTTATGTAGCGCCCTTTGCCCCGTGCTCATTATCGTGACGACAATAAAAACAAGAAATAGCCCCATGAATGTATAAAATGTACTTTAGGAAATTGTGTAGTTGCTCAGTAGAACCACTGGTCAAGGGAGTCCTTGCCTTCCAAGGGTTTATAGTCCAATAAGAGATGGGCATGTAAAGAACTGAAATGCAGGATGATAAATGAATTATACACGTAGCGTTAAAGGGACCCACAGAGAACGGGGACTAAGTCTACCTAGGAATGTCAGAGAAAGCCTCACCTGGAAGTCACCCTTGACCTGGGCCTTAAAGGCCGAGCACACGAGGCAGAAAATGGGAGGAGTGACTTCTAGGCAGGAGGAACAATATATATAGGGGTGTGGGATGTCGTTAGGAAATTGAGAATAATTGGTATCACCAAAGACGTGATGAGCGTTGGAGAATGAAATACATAACTGGAAAATCCCATAAATGTCAAGGTTAGGACTTCTGATTAGAGGCAACAGAGGAAAAAAAAAAAAAAAGGCAGGGGGAATAAAAGCAAATGATTTGCATCTCAGTCTTGGGGGTGTTTAGGCTGAGGACTGACGGAGCCAGTAACTGGTGTCGCCCATGGAGACAGCAAGTCGTGGTTTGACAGCGCCAACAACCGCTTCGTCTAATCCATCCTGTGAATTACACCGGGGTAAAGAATGGTACACGGCGCTTTGTCTCCCCCCTCTGCATACAGTCATGTGTGGCAGCTCTTGCTGTTTGTGACACAAACGTAACGTGACACAGTGTTATGCTGTGGGTGTTTTCCTCATCTACTACCAGTAGCAGCATCTTTGTTCTCTCGGGTAAGACGGACAGTTTCGATAACGATTATTTGCCTTGATTTTACTGTCCCTGTTTTTCTTTTTCCATCCTACCAAAACACCGCAGCATCCATTTCAGCACTTATGAACTTCTATTTTATAATTAATTTCGTAGAACAGAAAAAAAAATGCTCTAAACTCGTCACGCCACCGACTGATGCTTCCAGCCCTTCACGTCCATTCAGCTCGTTGCTGTGACCAGGATTCTTTTGATGTGGCTGTCACCTTTGTCACTAAGGAACCAGAAAATCCAATGAGGTTAAGCTTATAAAGCATTTTTTTTCTCTTCCTTAGTGAAGGTGTCTTCAGAGATGCAGGGAAAAAGCTGGTGATTATTCCAGTTATTGGTGCTATTCCCTTCTACAAAACAGTGAAAGCTTCATCTCAAAGAATCTTTAAATGAAAGCAGACCTGGAGGGGGGTGAAGGCAAGGGGAAAGGTTGCACTTGCAAAGGAAAATTTAGAGGAATTCTTATTTTGTTTCTTTCCTTTTTTTTTTCCTGTCCATTTCCCCCCAGTATAATATAAGCAATATTTTTTAACTGTAATTTCACTGTGGCTGGCCTGAAAAAATGAAACAGGGCATCAGAATTAGGGAGAGACGTGCATTAAGCAATCAGGCAGGCCCTTTCCACTCACACAAAGCGGCAGACACTCAAGCCATGGCGTTTCTGGTTTGTTGGAACCGAATGTAATAACACTGCTGAATTTCCTAAAATAGCAAACCTTCCTGCGTTACCATGGAGAGATCTGACGTGGAGGTTAAGGCAAGAATGTGCTGAAAGGCTTGCTGCAGAGACTGAAAACCTGCAGGGATTAGTAGCTCAGGCAGCTCCAGCCAACTATATAAGGAGACTGTTTTTAGAGCAGCTTTTCTGCAAGCCCTGCTTAAGCTGATGGGTGTTGGAGCTGGAGACTCATTGACAAATCCTCTTCAACATCACTGTCTCCCAGACATAGTAACCCTCACTGGTAACACGTCTGGGGAGCGGGCCTTACCAGCTGAGGCAGTCCTAGTTCTGACCCTTCGGAGCAGCAAAGGAACGGGGACAATAAAGGGGCTTCCTTACATCTTCATTGCAAATATGTATTGAGCATTTACAATGCACATAGAACTGGCATGTGAAAGAATAGGGACCACAAATGTGTAAGGTTTCATCTCTGCCTTCTAGAGATTACAATCTAATTGGAAGGTAAGGTCACTGATGGAGACAAAATACAAGGCAGAAGAGAAAAAAATCCTCATGGACCAGGGTGGGCAGCTAGGATTCTGAGTTTTGAGGAACGAGTACGATTTTAATAAGAGGTAAAAAGGAAAGACATCAGTTCATTCGTCCGTTCAGGGATTATTGACGTAGGTCTAGGAACATAGTGTTCTAAGTACCTCAGCAGATAACAAGATGAGTAAGGCGTATGGTCCCTCTTAAAGAGCCTACCAGCTAATGGGGAGAAGGGAATGTGGAGAAATGACATGCAAATTTCTACAGCTACAGAAGTGCTTTGGAAATTCAAAGATGTCTTTTGAGGGGGTGAAGAAAGGCAGCTTAAAGGAAATACTTGAAAGCATATCCCAAATCAAATTTTCCATTATCTTTTTGCAAATGGACTCCTTAACTCTCACATTTCTGCTTATTTAGACCATTTTTTCCTACCAGTCTTTCACACCAAAAATCTTATCTCCATCTTTAATCGTTCCCTCTCTTTTATCCTCTCTGCATTTATGTTACCAAGTCCTGCTGTTCATTCCTCCAAACGGTTCTCATACTTCCCACTTTCTTTATATTTCTACAGTGGACCTTATACACAGGAATAAATGCAATGGCTTTTTAGCAGGTCTTCCTATAATCATCCCCAAATCTCTGCCTGAAATGCTAACCCATCCTGTTGCCTTGCTAGCTTCCTAAAATAAAGTTTTCATCATGCTCTGCTCAAGTCCATAACATTAAGCCCCAGTTCTTTTTGCACTGGCCAAACACTAACCAGTTCCCAGTCGCCAAGGCCGACTGTAGCACCACAGCACAATGTCTGGCTTACAGCTCACCCTTCACACGTGGTCTTTGAGCAGTTGTAGAGAATAAGATGTATACAGTAGATAAACCTGGACATTCAAATGTCCCATAAAATCCCCAACATCTCTCTTTACCTACCGGCTAGCACTGTATTTAACCCAGCTTCCAAGACTTCTGATGTTTCTTTTCTTTTTCTGTACTCCCTTCCTTTGTTTCATCCATCCTAAGACCCATCTCAAGTGCCTCTCGCCCCTTCAGCTACATCAGCCCATACATGCTAATTTCAACGTTTGCTGCACTCCTATTGAATTTAAGTCAATACCATTTAATTTACCAATCAATCATTCTAATTGTAACATGCACATTTTCTCCCCTTCCAATAAACAAAGCTGCCTGAAGACAGAAAAAAGACATAATGAGTTTGCATAAATTCTTGCTTATTGGTTGACTGATTTAATATGGACTTTAATTTTCACTTAAATAGCTATGGGTATTTAATAACTTAATTTGAAAGACTCTACTATTTACTATTTTAAGATAGATTCTGCTGATACCCATATTACTGCAATTTGCTGTTGAACTGGAAATCTCCTGGTTTTAAAACAGTGTTTGGAAATGCTGTGTTAGCAATTAACACAAAGCATGACTGCTTCCTGGCATCTTAAAGATTTCCGAGCAGCACAGTGAAATAAATCATGCTTGTGGGGGTACATAAGGCTTAACTGGCTTGACTTGCTATTCTTGCATTTTTCTCATCTGTCGGAATCACTTTTTTTTTGGCATAATTTTTAGTAATTAGAACAGCCATTTCCAAGATCACAACTAGGGCAATGAAACCTAACACAACTGGTTTGAGACATGGGGATTTTCCACATCTCATTCTCTTGGAAACTCCCTAGCCCAGTAATGGTTCTTAGAAACACTACAATGAAGGGAATACAATATGAAAGTGGTTACGGTTCCAAGAGCTACTTCCCAGGGCCCCCAAATCTAGAGATTAAAATTGAGATAGTGCAAAAAATCCTGACCGTAATAATACGTAGGAATCTTGTTCCAAATAGCGATACAGTTCTCTGAAGTCAGCAGTTTTCTAAGTAGTTCTTCATTGATGGGTTTTTTCATTTATCTGCATAATTTCTGGTCTTTTGATTGATGCTTTACTGAATACAGTGGATGGGAGTTATCATTCAGTGGTTCTGGAAGTGTGGTTCCCAGGCAGCAGCTACAGCATGATCTGGGAATCAGGAATGCAAATTCTTGGGTCCCGCCCCAGACCAGCTGCATCAGAAACGCTAGTAGGCAGGTCCCTGCAATCTGTTTTAACCAACTCTTTTAGATGAGGTTCAGAAATACTCTCACGAGGTTGTTTGTGAAATTTAGCATTATTGTAACTGGGAAGTGTCCTGCTCTGGGGGCCTCCAGGTGATTGCTAAGGCAGTTCCCCCTTCGGGTC
This sequence comes from Cynopterus sphinx, assembly GCA_030015415.1. Classification (NCBI taxonomy): domain Eukaryota; kingdom Metazoa; phylum Chordata; class Mammalia; order Chiroptera; family Pteropodidae; genus Cynopterus; species Cynopterus sphinx. The sequence goes on from CM057392.1 coordinate 39,569,209, forward strand.
CGGTGTCTGCATGCCTCTCGAGCCCAGAAAACTCTTTGCGTGGACGTTGACGGCTGGAGTCCTCTTGGCCAGAGCATCTTCCCTCCAGTCTTTCTGTGCATCCCCAGTTTGATCCCCAAGGGCGGGTGATTTACAACTGTGTGTAATGTTGAATGAGAAAGGGCACCGATAGAAGCAGTGAAATTCCCAGCCCTAAGGATGCGGAGGGCAGCACTCCCCGACACTCTGGACTCTGGGCTCAAAGCAGCTAGGTCTTTCGTTCTAGCGTCTGTCTGCTCTCCGCACGCCCAGAATAAAAACTGCAGCCCACCTGAACCTGAAAGAGAACTCGGTGATGGTAGCCTGCTCTCAGGTGTCTACATTCTTGAAAAAGCCCATTTTCTCTTCTATTGTCTTCAAAATCTTGCTTAACCAGCTGCATTCACGTGGTATTTCCCCGACTCCTCTTTCTCAGGTGACTGCTTGGTGCCCTCTCTGGATTTCTTTTGTAAAAAGAAAGGGGGGGGGGTTGCTGATCATCCAGGGGTGCTAAACCCACCCCCCACACTCGTCCTCTTGTGTATCTCCCAGTAGTCGAAGGAGAGGCTGAGCCTCCTTGACTCCGCCCGACCTGCCCCGCTCGGGTGGGTGCACCGACCCTTTGTCCTCGCCCCCCTGCAGCCCGGGGCCTTTAATCCGGGCTCGGGGGACGCGGTAGGGGCGGAGGGGGGGCTGCAGGCGGGCGGGGCGCGGCGCGCCGCGGTGCCCAGCGGGGCCGCCGGGCTGCTGCATCCGGAGTACGTGGCACTGCCCTTGGGGCGAGGGGGAGGGCACTGAGCCTTCTCCTCCCCGTGCAGAGCCTCGGGACACGCGGCAGGGGCGGGGGCGGGCGGGGGGAACCCAAGAGCGAACTGTGCTGCGCCTTTTCAGTGAGATCTCAGCAGAGGCGGTGGCCCGGCAGGGGTCTGCGCGCACCCCCTGTCCCCGCCGAGGGCGGGGTCCCCACTGGGGGCCAGGACCGCGCTCCGCGGCCAGCAGCCGGGACCCGCTTTAGAGCGAGCGGCGCGGCCTCGCCAGCCCGCATGCGCAGCGCGGCGCGCGGCCTCGCGGACTACAGCTCCCAGAAGACCCCGCGGCGGCCACGGGCGCCGCGCCGCCGCCGCCATCTTGAAACCCGAGCCTCGGCGTCGGCGACCGGCGGCCACTGGCGTCCTGCGCGAGCGCATCCCGCGGACGCGGAGGAGGACGGCGCGGACGCGGGAGGGGAGCGCCGGCGGCGCCGGGGTCGGCTCGCCGCGCGGCCGGCGGCGCCTCGCCCCTGAGCATCCTGCCCCCGCGGGGCGGGCGGCCGGCGCCATGAAGGAGGCGTGCAGGATCTGCGCGCGCGAGCTGTGCGGCACGCAGCGGCGCTGGATCTTCCACACGGCGGCGCGGCTGAACCTGCAGGCGCTGCTGTCGCACGTGCTGGGCCGCGAGGTGGCCCGCGACGGGCGCGCCGAGTTCGCGTGCGGCAAGTGCGCCTTCATGCTGGACCGCGTGTACCGCTTCGACACGGTCATCGCCCGCGTCGAGGCGCTGTCGCTCGAGCGGCTGCAGCGCCTGCTGCTGGAGAAGGACCGCCTCAAGCTGTGCATCGCCAGCACGTACCGCCGGCACAACGCGGGCGCCGCCGACCTGGCCGGCCTGCCCGACGCGCGCTACGCGGCGCTGCTGCGCGACGACTTCGCCTTCTCGGGCTTCGAGTGCTGGGCGGGCGGCGGCGAGCAGGCGGCGGGCCCGCGCGGCTGCCATGCGGCGGGCGAGGGCGCCGGCGCGCGGCCCCGGCGCTGCCGCGGCTGCGCCGCCCTGCGCGTCGCCGACTCGGACTACGAGGCCATCTGCCGCGTGCCCCGCAGGGCGGCCCGGAGCCTGTCGTGCGGCGCCTCCTCCCGCGGCTCGGCCAGCGGCGGCGCCGAGGAGCCCGCGTCGTGCGGCCTGGCCGGCGCCAGGGCCGCCCCGCACGCCGACGGCGACAGCGTGGAGGACGGCACCCCGGGCTCCTCCGTGGAGTCGTTGGACGCGGGCGTGCAGGCCGGCCCGCCGCGGCCCGCGGAGGAGGGCGCCCGGGAGCCCGGCGGGTGCCACTGCTGTGCGGACGAGCCGCCGCCCGCCTGGCGCCCCGCGCTGGGCCTGGCGCTCAGCGCCATGCGAGGCCTCGACTACAGGCCCGTGCAGAGCCCGCGCGGGAGCAGGCTGCCCATCCCCGTGAGAGCCGGCCCGCTCCCGTCTCCGAAAGCCCCCGACGGCGCGCCCGTCCGCGACCCCCTGGAGATGTCCGAGCTGCAGGAGCTGTGGGATGACCTCTGCGAAGAGTACTTGCCTCTCCGGGTCCAGGTATCCCGCCGCACGGCTGCCCAGTGTGCCCTGTCGGTCGCGGGGGTCCAGGCGCAGCTTAGCAGTGCTCTGGACGGAAGAAGATTAACCATCGCTGAGCCCGTGCTCCTGGCACCTTTTGCCTGCGTCCCACTTGGGAAACGCGACTCGCGCCCAAGTAATTTGCTTTACATAATCTCGGAGACGATATCTGCTGTCCTTCCACGAGTTATTAAAAGTGCAGACCTTTTAAGACAAAAAGACGAGCATCGCTAATTCCCTTCCACCCTGTGGCAAGACGTAATCACTTCTGAGTAGAACTCTTCCCTCTTACCACCCCGTTGGTTGTTTCCGTTTTGAGATCCGTAGATGTTTTCTTCCACTCTGTAAGGGAGTTTTCCCTGGAGCCTTAAACCTTTTATCCCCAGGGATGCCTCATAGGGCGTAGGGTAAAGGTTGGGGAAAGCCTATTAATTCACCAAAGGATTGTAACACCTGGGCAATATTTATACTAAATATGTCATTTAAAGGCTAATGAGGGCTTGCTCATGAAAGAGACTTGGGAATTCAAGCATTGTCATTTTTTTTAAATGTTAGGACAAAAACTGTTCCCAGCCAGTTTGTCTACTGAGCTCCTTGACAAGATGTTTGACATTAAAGTCTCCTTCCAGGATTGGGTGGAAGGAAAGTTTCATCTTCTCTACTCTTTGAATTTCTTAATGATTAGGATATGGCAGTTGGTCTTAATTTGAGCTGTTCTTATCTGCTCAACTGATTTCATGCCACCCTTTTAAATTCAGCTATGCACAGGGACCTGGGAGATGCCATTTTGTTTCTATAGCAACAGTAAATGCTAGGTGGTGCAGTTAACTTTGTGAAACACCTGGCCTGTTCTGCTTGATACAGATTCTCCAGTGATAACGTTACAGAGGCGGACAATCCAGAAGGCATTTTTAGAAAGCCGGATACAGTCAACATCATGCTAGAAGTATAGACCTTTATAACAAATGAAATTGTTGGTTGTCAGTTGAAGTTTTTGAAAAGTGTTTCTGTTATACATAAAATTAGCATTCAATAAGAACTTAAGCAGAAAAGGGGAAGCATTTTTAAATTCACACAAAATGGTCAGAAACAGCATATATGAAAGTGTTATGAAAAGGTTTTAAATGTTTTCATTCATATAAAATGTCACATATTAGTATGCCTAACGCTTATGTATTTCTTTTCTTTTGCTTCCTTTTCTATCAGTGGAGCCTCATAGCTAAATCTGAGCTCTACAGTATTTGTGTGACCAGACATAGATGTCACAAATTAAACCTGGTGTTTTCGTATTGGAATCTAAAAGTAGTCTGGGCAGGGTGGGTGGGAAATAAGCTTTTTTTTTTAACCCCTCTAAAATATGGCTGATATTGTAGGAAGGAGAAGACTTAGAAAATTAAAGGCAAAACCAAAAGGAGTATTTTCTCCATATTTAATTAAAAATACTGTCTTTTGGTGCCTGCACTCAACAAATTTTGGAGTTGCAAAGGATGTTAAATATCATCTTACGCAGGGCCCAGTTTAGAGATATGGAAAGCTCATGGTTTAAATAACTTAGCCCAGGTACAGGCAAAGATCCTTAACTATTCTCAGCCAGGACCTTTCTGTTCTGTAAATTAAACCATATTGCCTGATATACATTGAATTAAATAACTACTTATTTTAAACAAAGAGCCTTTTTTCCCAGGTGGATTCTTTAGGGATCCTGTGAGGAAAATTGTCATCCTAATAAGCACATTTAAAATACAGTCATTGTACCTTTAAGTCAAATCCCTTTACTTCACTAAATTGGGACATTAGGAAAATAGATGTTTAAAACAGTAGTATGTGACCTTTCTGCTGTCACCTGGCTTACATTCTTTACTGTTCATTAAATAATAAAAAATTGAGAGGAAGGAGAAAATAGCATTCGGCTTAAAAAATTATGGCATTTAATTACTGTGATATTTTCTCTAATTAAAGATGTGGGAGAAAATTGAAAGATAAATTGGGCTCAAAGTGTTTGTAAATAAAATGTGAAATTTTAGGCCCCTAATCTATTGTTTCAGTCAGGGTGACATTGACGCTCCTTAAGGCTTGTTTTGCTTTATGACAAAGCCAGAGCTAAGAGGGACAAAGGCAGACTGGCTGTTGTCTATGTCTCTGAACAAATGTGGATAGAATAGAAATAAATGTAAATTGTTTTTGGTAGTTGTCTTTTTAGTTTGTAGAAGGAAAAAACATGAACGAAAAAAAAATTCTATAGTTAAATTGTGCTACAAATATAAAGAAAACCTTTTATCCAAAAGAGCAAGACTGATTTTCCTGTAAGGTCATTTTGATTCCTTGTTTAATGCACTACTTGTGCCATTCTGTGCATTATTAAGTATCACCACCACAGTTCCTCCCGATTGCTTTTCTCCTCTTTCTCTTTTGTTCTTTCTTCCCTGTATATAAGAAAAACAGCAACAGCGTAGTTCTGCTTACTGATTTTCTCATATTATGTAAATTGATTGGCCTTGTATAGAATTTATATCTGAAGACCCCCATGATTGTTCAGATATCGGAAGAAAGGTTTGAAGCTTTATTCTAGCTGGTAATTTTCTTCTCCATTGTCTGGCCCTGAACTGGAATAGCTATGATAGGAGGGGTGTGGTCCCTGAGTACATCAGTTCAGCTCTGGCCCATGTGCAACTTCCTTTTCTATGTAAATTTAAAGAGCAGGAGATCTTTGCTTCAGGCCTGGCAATGCCAGCTCTGCTTCTGTGTGAGCGACTGGTAAGTTATACCTCTCCCAGTTGAGCTGCATAACCTAGATCAGGCCCTTCGGAAGGTGTAAGGGTTAGATGCTGGTCAAAGATTAGGCCTTTAATTTTATGCCAGTTGATGGTTCTTGTGTATCTCCTCTTCATAACAATAGGATAGAGAATTACTGCAGTTTGAGATCTATGCCTTGCTGTTGTGAAAACTAGAAAGTGCCAAGAAAAATGCCCTTAATCCAGAAGATCAGAATTACTGCCTTTTAGCCCCTAAGGTCCTGTATTATACAGCCTTGGACCTGGAAGCAGTTCTCTTTTCCGATACTGGAAAGGGTTTGTCCTGAGTCGAAAGCAACATAATTCAAAATTATTCTTACAACATGATTTTAGTAGCTGATAGTCTGGAGATTAACACTGATTAACCAAATCGAGTATTACTGATTTCAGGCTCTATAAAATCTTCATAAGAGCTATTGGTTAATGTACTTGATGCTTTGTACACATTCGATGTGAGCTATTGACTTAGACTTTGCTAAGTGCCCTTTTGACGCTATTATCTGAAAGGACATTTTTTCTGAAATGTAAAACAAAAGTATTACGAAGAAAAAACAAACATCTTCCAGCTTTAGGTCAGTACATTACATTTACAGAATTAGGGGTTTCGTATGATAATTGATGCCAGGATGGTGCAGATAAGGTCCAGATTCATATGTACTTTTCCATGGCATTCTTTGGCTTTAAGTTGCTGTTGAAATATCTGTATTAAACATTATCTGTCTGTTTGTCTATTAATCATCTCTCTAGTCAGTTTCTAAGAGAATCTGGGAATTAGGAGACAGGCTTGTTTTTGCTCGTTTGCTTTTGCTTTTACTATTCTTGTTCACTAAAAACCTTTGCCCCCTACTATCTTCCAGGCATTACAGTAGGCAGAGGGTTTATAGAGGCGAAAGATACATTACAGCTTAAGTGCTTTCAGTTTAATCGGATCCTTTGCCTGATTTCCTATGCAACTTTGGACAGATTATTATTACCTTCTCCATTTCCTCAAATGTAAGATGGGATCAGACCAGATAGCTAAAAGGTTTTCTTCACAGCGCTAAAATCCTTTAGTTCAAAGTGCATAATATGACCACCTTTCCTGCTGTTTTAAACTTGAGACTTTTCTTTAATTCTGCTTGTTAGAGTTTAAATCTGGAAAATAAAATAGGTGTTATTGGAAAGTTGTTTTACACTGAGGAAAAGCCAGGTTTCGTAGAGAATGTTTTAGCAGTGAGTAAATGATAAAATTATCAGTTAGCATTTTTGGGCATCGCTATTTCATAGTCACCTCTCCTGTGGTGTGACATAATTCACACAGCTTCAGGGCACAAGACTCCTGTTACCCCACAACGCAAATATCTCAATTTTTCTGGGAGTCATTTTCATTGATTCCTTTCTCTTTTTTTCTCTCCCACCATCCAGTCCTGACGACTCTGCTTTCAAAACATCCAGATCTATTCATTGCTCTCCCCCTCCATTACTTCCACTGTCACCCAAGGTATCCTGCAGCAGCCTCCAGCCTGCCTCCTCCCTGTTCCTGCTGGTGCCCTCCCTGCCCCCACAGAGCAGCTCCGGGAGCTTTTCAGAATTTAAATGAGTGAACTCTTTTTCTGGTAAAAACACTGTAGTCCATTCTCATTTTAATGACAACGAAATTTCATTTATCCTGGTGTCCAGAAGCTGTACATGACTTGGCCCCTGCCTTCCTTCCTTTCAACCTCAGCACGTATTCCTGTCTCCATGGCCCGTTTCACTCTGGCCTTGTCCTGTCCAGCAGGGTAGCCACTAGCCTCATGCGACTGTTAAGCCCTTGAATTGTGGCTAGGCTGAACTGAGATATACTCCGAGTGTGAAGCATATCCCTACTGCCAAAGACTTGTACCAAAAGAATATAAAGCATCTTGTTAATGATTTTCCTGTTGAATGCAAGTTTATGATAATACTTTGGATATAGTATCTTGGGTTAAATAAGACATTTTGTTAAAATTATGTTCACCTAGTTTTACCTTAGTGAAGATACTAGGAAATTTTAAATTACGCATATGGCTCATACTGCATTTCTATGGGAAAGTGATACTCTAGTCGTGTAGGCCTTTCTCTTTTTCAGGCTCTGTCCACCATAGGTCTTTTCCTTTAGCTGTTCCCTCAGCCCACCTTGTTCTTCTGTAGGTCTTTGCAGGACTGGCTCCTTGTCATTCAGATGTCTATTTGAATGATGCTGCCTCATAGAGACCTTTCACTGATCCACCATTTAGAGCAACAGCCACTTTATCAAGCTTTCCTGTGTCACTGCCTAAGACTTGCTGCTATCTTATATTTTGTGTATTTCCTCGTTCCTTTATTATGTAGCTCCTCACTCCAGCCTCCACAGTGCTTTGGATTCTAGGGTCCTTAGTAGATGTGCTGGATGGTACAGGGTGGAGAAAAATGAGCACAGGAGATGGCTATACATGATGAAGTAGAAAAATTAATGAATAGCACTGGAGGACGAGCAAAGATTTTCCTTCTGAAACCTTTTTACTTCCGTTCAGTTGCTGGTGGGAAAGAGATGTAATTTAAGGTCAGCTGAAACTCCACTTTCTGCAAGGTGGTAATCAGAGTTTGAAAGAAGAAAAAATTAATAGCAATTGCCCTTTTGTTCACTTCCCATTGGGTTTATATTTTTTCTAATTGGAATGGGGAGAGCAGAGAGGAAGAAGGTGGAGTTTAATGCCACAGTGAATTCTGTAGCTCTTAATGAGTGGTACAGTTCAATAAGTTTATCTTAGATCATCCCATGTATGAATAATATGTTTTTATCTTAATTGTTTTGGAGAATTGATAAACATACCTATAAAACATACCTCTTTCCCAGACCACTGTGGGTTTTAAAATTTAGTTTTAATTTTTTAACTTTTTATTTTGAAATAATTTCAAACTTAGAGAAGTCACAAGAGAAGTACAGAGAACTCCTAGATTCACTGGTTGTGAATATTTTGCTATATTTGGTCTATCATTCCCTTTGTCTAGACACATTATTTTTTTTATTCCTAATTAGTTGCAGATATTTTGCACCTTTACACTAAATAGTTCCGCATTTACTTCCTAAAGACGTGGGCATCTCTTACATAACTACAGTACTTAGTGTTGATAAAATACTACTAATGTGCAGTCCATATTCAAATCTGCCATTTTTTTCCATAATGTGAACAGGCATATTATAAGAAAGGTAATTAGAATATAGCCTTTTCTCTCTTAGGGATGGCATAAATTTGATCAGTATGCCTTTTGAATTCTCTGATCAAAAATAGGATAAAGCAAATATTTGGTCACCATAAACATATTCTATTTTGAACCACCCCCTCTCCTTAAACTCTGAATTAATTGCTTTAACTGAATATGTGGTGTTTGCATAAGTTTGTAGAAAGCAGGAGGGAGGTAAGCTAGGGCACATAGGGAGGCTGGAAGTGAATCAGGACTGTTGATATGGAAAAGGACTGTTCAGGAATCCATACTGATAATTCATGCAAAAGCTCTGGTTTTCTAAGTCTCTGGCAAAAGGTGCCGAAAAATGTTTGAAGATAAAGTTTATTGTTGGCTACTTTTAACTCAGTTGTCTTGCTGCTTCTTCCTAAGCCCGTGACTGAAGAGTCACACAGACACCAAAAGCTGAATTCAGATGAGACCTTTATAACTCAACAGCCTGTATCCGATTCCCACGTGGCAGAACTCCAGGAAAAACTCCAGCAAATAGAGGCCACCAACAAGGTACGTCCACCACCGTGTCCTCTTTGAGATCGCGTTTTCCCGAGGGTGCAACTGACTCTAGACAGGTCTGTCAACCTCTCCAGTTAGGGCCTGGGAGATGGACACTGTGTATCCCTGGTAGTATTTGATCTAAAAGTATAGTCCTTGATTTTTCATCTGGATTTTAGCCTGTTCTGCACAGATCAGAATTTCTGGTGCCTCCTAGGTCTGTGATGAAAACTTGCATGAGGTCTCTACCTGTATGAGGTGCCCAGACAGGAGGTTTGTGCTTCTGACTTTGGCTTAACCTCTCATCCTCCTCATAGCACATGGATTTTAACATCTGCTTAGAAGGAAATTACCATAATTCGGATGCTGAGCTTTGGGCCTGGTGTAGTCCTGTCCCATCATAGATAGCAGAAGCTCCTTGGTCTTTGCGTAAGGGATCCACAGTGACTTGTGTGCCTAGTATGGCTGCCATCAGAGAAAGCACAGTGCGTGAGAACTGGAGCGATTGAATACTGAAGGAAGTAGCTCGTATATCCTGATACTTCTCTTGCTGATTGACTTAGGACGTTGATGGTTACTGTATGTGGGGGAAAATAGCAAGGTGACATTCCTGAAGAAATTCTTTAAAACTAAATTTGAGGACAGACTTTGTGGTTGCATTTGAGATTAAAAGAAATCATGGACCTAACCATTTTTTCTTTGCTGAATTCAGATTCTTCAAGAGAAACTGAACGAAATGAACTATGAACTGAAGTCTGCTCAGGAGTCAACTCAGAAGCAAGATGGTGTAATTCAGAGCCTCAGGGAAACTCTGAAAAGCAGAGAAAGTGAGGTAAATATTTGGCAATCAAGGACCTGTGAGGAAACGATATGTCCCATCCAAGTGGACAAATAGTCTGTATTTCGTGGAGAAGGAGATTGTCAGACTAACAGATCTGAGCCTAGAGAAGTTGTAGCTTGATCTTTTAAATTAGTGTTTTGGAACAGTCCTGTTATGGGTGAGATAATGGAATTTATGTTTAGTTTACTAATGCATTTGGCACTTCCTCTGTCCTTTTCAGACCGAGGAGTTGTACCAGGTGATCGAAGGTCAGAATGACACGATGGCAAAGCTCCGTGAAATGCTGCACCAGAGCGAGCTTGGACAGCTCCACGTGAGTGAGGGTCACCGGGCAAGGCTGGTTGAGACTGCTTCATTCTTAGCCACGGCCTCGACCTTGCTGGTCTCCTCGGCTACTTGGTGCTTGCCTTCCTTGAGGTTATGGTCTTTACTCTCTTTTTCAGAGTTCGGAAGGTGCTTCCGCAGCTCAGCAGCAGGTGGCTTTGCTGGACCTTCAGAGCGCTTTATTCTGCAGCCAGCTAGAAATACAGAAGCTCCAGAGGGTGGTGCGACAAAAGGAACGCCAGCTGGCTGATGCCGAACGACGTGTCCAGTTTGCAGAGGTTGCGGCCCATGAGAGAGAACAGCAGAGAGAGGCTTCTTGGCAGCATAACCAGGTAAATCATTAATCCTTTTGTGGCCCTAAAGGCTGACTTTGCCCCGATAATAACTTACCAGGACAGTTCATATTGAACCCTTGAGTCATTCATTTGCTTAATCTAAATAGTTCAGTTCCTTTTGCTGCCCACATACCATGTGTTGAACAGTGGGCTGTGTTCTGGAAATACAAGAGTAAAAGTCACAGGCTCTTTCTCTTAAGTTCTTTGAAATTTAATGTGAGAGATGGTCACGTAAACAATTTCGGTGTGATAGATACTGCAGAGGAGGAATGCTTGGGATCCTATAGAAGTAGGAGGGGCTGGTCAAGGACGTCAGGGAAAGCTTTATGAAGGAGGCAACATCTGAAGTTATTCTGGAAAGATGGTGAAAGCCAGTGAGACAGGAAGGTGGGAAAGACAACTGAGATCCAGAGATGGCATGCACAGTTAGCCGTCTATACATGTATTTTAAAACAAAACACGTAACTCAGTGGTTTCTTGTTAGCTTAGAGCATATTCTATCAATTATTATTTTTTTAATATTTAAAAGGATGGTAGAACTGTTCTATCCTTGAGCTCATAGTAAAGTCAAAGATCCAGGTTTATAGTGTGACAGTCATAAAAATAAAAATTCGTTATAAAAATCTGTCATTTTTAAACCAAAAAATTAGTTTTGAACTACAATATCAAATTTACATTCTGTCCCTATTCAGCTTCCACAGTGTCCCACATCCTGTTTGATTCATACATATTCTGTAGTCACTTTAAGAATTGCACTTTCTGCTACTTCATATTTCATTCTAAATGCCTGGAAAGTTTTAAGGCCTTCATATCTCATGTGACCATGTGAACATTTTGGATTGTTTAAAAAATGGAATCTCTTTAATTCAGGAATTGCGAAAAGCCCTGCAGCAGATTCAAGGAGAATTGCAGAATAAGAGCCAACAGCTGCTTACCCTGGAGACTGAAAAATACAATGAGATTCGAACCCAGGAGCAGCACATTCAGCACCTAAACCACAGTCTGAGTCACAAAGAGCAGGTGCTTCAGGTGAGTTCACATGATGATTTCAACTATCACTAGCCTCAGCCCTGAAAGTTTCTGTTCACACAACCTCAGGATGGCAGTCCTGCTGCATGTAGAACATTGAGAGGCGGGAATCAGGAGGATTCAAAATAAATAATAAGCGTAGTCTGTGATCCAGGATGCTCACCCACAAGTGTAGGAGACAATAAAGACAAACCCAAAAGACTTACTCTCTACTCGGTGAGCGGTTATTCAGCATCTCCGTGAGTCAGGTAGCATGCCAGGTGCTGGGAGACAGAGAGAAGATATGGCCACTACTCTCAGTCTCATAGGTGAGGACATTTGTATAGAAATTGCCACAGTTATTTAGATGATAAAATGAAAGTTTAGGGAGACGTGGATCACCAAGGAAGAGAGTGATCCATTCTGCCGCCTGCTGTAAGCTTGTCACATTACTCCCTTGCCTTTCGCCGAGCACGCAGTGTTTTCATAGTCTGCATTTATTGTGCATACTTTTTTTTTCTGGTACCCCCGCCAGTGACCTGTTCGCTTGAGAAGCTCCTGTCCTTTTAAGACTTGGAGCAACTGGAACCTCTTTCATGAGATCTTTAGTGACACCTTCAGGCAAAGTTAGACAGTGCATCCTTGTGCCCCTAGTAGGTAGCTACACACACACACACACACACACACACACACACACACACACACACACACACACACACACACACACACACACACACACTCTCTCTCTCTCTCACACACACACACGTGATACAGAACAGTAAACAATTTATATGTCTGTTATCTCTGCTAAACTGTGTTCCCCTTGAGAGGGACCACATTTTTTTTTTATCCTGAATAACTAACAAATTGCTCGTCAAAGTGTGGGAGTTCGGTGAAAACTGGATAAACGAATAAAAGAAAATATTTTTTGGTCCCGTTAGGAATTTCAGGAGCTCCTGCAGTATCGAGATAACGCAGACAAAACCTTTGAAGCAAATGAAATGTTGCTTGAGAAACTGCGGCAGCGGATACAGGATAGAGACATCGCTCTTGAGGTGCGTCCCACAATGTCGCTGACAACGCTGTGGGTTATCGTGCCCACACAGCTTCTATAGAAATGTGTGTCTCCTTAATTTACTGCCTTTCGGGGTTGACGTTTCATTCCTTTATTGACATTTGGACTCTTACTTGTAAGGGTGGCCATCATAGTGACCACAGTGGAGCTTTAGCGTGCTTGCTTTCCTTGCAGCGGGCCATCGACGAGAAGTTCTCCTCTCTAGAAGAAAAGGAAAAAGAGCTGCGGCACCTCCGTCTTGCCGTGAGAGAGCGCGATCACGACCTGGAGAGGCTGCGTGGGGTCCTCTCCTCTAATGAAGCCACCATGCAGGTGAGAGCGAAACCTGTCACGACGCGGCACCCTCTCCCACTCAGACTCCTGAAGCATCAGCCCTTTCCATCATTTTCCGAAAACTAGGGTATTTGTTTTATGAGGAAGAAAAATAGAAAACCAAACAAAAACAGCAGTCATTGGTTTCATCATTGTAGGTTAGAAAGTGAGAGGTTTTGGCATTTTCGTGAACTTTGCGGGGGAGGCAGTGAGTGAACATGGATTTGTATACATGGTTCGATTAATTTCTAGTCCTTGTCAATATCTGTATGCTTTTCCATAAGCACCGCCAGGTGCAACTGTTGTGTCATGGCCTTCTCGTTAACGTTATACATATGTCCCTGTATGGCCACCACCTGAACACTTGTTTATTTTATTGATATTTACTGTGGGCTATTTTTGTGTGTTTCTTTTAGAGCGTGTATACCTCACCACCTGTCACTTCTTAAAGGAGTTTTTCACTTCCTCTCTAGCATAGCCTGCCCCCTCCAAAATACTTCCTTTATCATATGCCGTATCTTTTTCTCTCTATAAACTAGATAAGAGTTTCTAAAAACAGAAAATAGATTATTTTGGCATTGTTAGATTAAATACTGAGTTTCCTTTTCTTGTAAAAAAGTTGCTCGATAATTTAGGAGGTAATGTAAAGGTGGATCTGGTTTCTTGTCTCTCTGAGGAGTGGATGGTCTGTTGACTCACGATTGCTTTTTTTGTGACCGTAGAGTCTGGAGAGCCTTCTGAGGGCCAAAGGCCTGGAAGTGGAACAGTTATCTGCTACCTGTCAAAACCTCCAGTGGCTGAAGGAAGAAATGGAAACCAAATTTGGCCGTTGGCAAAAGGAACAAGAAAGTATCATTCAGCAGTTGCAGACGTCTCTGCACGACAGGAACAAAGAAGTAGAGGCAAGACTTCAGTTAACTTAAAGGCAGTTGGTTTAATGATTACATAACTCCAGTCTCGGAAGAGGGCCCTTAAGGTCTGGGAGTCAGTGACCCACGTCTCTTTCCACTCTGTGCTGAGACAAGTCATTGCCTTTCCCTGGGACCTTTGTCCCTCCACCTGTAAACTCACGGAGACAATTACCTTTCTCAAAGGAATCATGTGAAAATTGATGAGATCTAAAAACGCACCTCCGATATGAAAGCTAACCTTTAGTAGTTAGGGTGCTCGTGCTGTGTAGGTACCATTTTAAGAGCCTAGTGCGTCTTAACTCATTGAATCCTCATAAGTCTGTGATACTTTATCCCTCTTTTACGGATAAGTTAACAGACTTCCAACGTGAGGTGGCTTGTCCAAAGTGAGATCGCCGACCAGTGGCAGAGCCAGCATGCAGCCCAGGCGGCGTGGAGTCTCCGGGTGTGGAAATAGGAGCTGTACCACTGTGCTAATTTTGTGTTCCAACTGTGAAGTTACACTGGGGAGAAAATAAATGAATGAACCGAGTATCCATTGATTCTCATTTAAGATTATCTGTTATGTGCCCTGAGCAAATAGGGAAAGGGCTTATGTCACAAAACATTATGTAAGTTGCATCTATAGCAAATGAAAGCCTTTCTGTATTGTTAGTGTTCATTCACTGAGCACGTACAGCCTCCTCTCTGCTAGATCCAGGTAAACAGAACTAAATAAGGCATGATCCTTGCTCTTCAGTATCTCACAGCTCCTCCTGTGGTAGCATCGACCCTTCGATACGTGGTAGAGGGGATCCTTTCCTCCAAAACTTACATTCTTTTATTTGTCTTAGGATCTCAGTGCGACGCTGCTCTGCAAACTCGGACCAGGACAGAGCGAGGTCGCAGAGGAGCTGTGCCAGCGTCTGCAGCGGAAGGAAAGGGCGCTGCAGGACCTCCTCAGTGACCGAAACAGGCAAGCGGCAGAGCACGAAGTGGAGGTGCAGGGCCTGCTGCAGTCTGTGAGCGCCAGGGAGCAGGCGAGCCAGGTGAGGGCTGACACCGGAGTGTCACTCAGCACGTTTGTAGCCTGCTCATGGGAAGCATTTGAACCTTGTGACATGTGTTTATGTCCTTTTACAGTCTATTTTAGATTTTTTTGGTCACCCTGTTAACTAGACTACAGTTTTACATCATTCATCAAAGCGTATAATATTTTTAGAACGCTTTGCATTGTCAGGGGGCTTGAATAGTACATGACCCCGCCCATCAACTTCACGTCTATCATATTTTCCTTAATATTCTGATAATTTTGAAAGGAATAGGGAGTTCTGGAATGTTTTGATTTTGATTCTAAATTATCAAGACTTGAGTGATATTTTGTATTTCCAGCCAGGGTGTGGGAAAACTTACACTTCACATATTTTCTCTTAATTTTTGTAAAATTTGAGTGATCTTAAGAGAAAAAAAAATGATTGTGTTTTTCAAAGCCATGAAGAGAATAAATAATCTCTTAATAATACGGGATAAATTAATCTCAAAATAATGGTAGACACGTATTTCAAAAGTAAATTCTTAATTTCTCCTTATTCTCACATACCTTCCCCCTCCAGGCTGGAGACTGGTGTAGTTGACTTGTGCCACGTTTCAGGGACCAGTCACTTAAAATCTCCACAGACAGTTTTTAGAGAGAACTATATTCTTATCGTTTGCCTATTTTATTTAACCATGTTTCATAATGCCACCATATATAATGGGACACTGACATTCCACTCTTCTAATTCTCAGGCCCACTGAGTAAATACACATTTTGTCAGAAACATGCTGCCTCATGCTGCAGAAACGGCTTCTGTGATATACCTAACAAAACCTTTGTGCGTTATTTGAGTCTCTGGCAAGAGCCTAAAAAATATGAGTTTTCTTTTTAACCCCTTTGTCATTTGAAAGAATTAGTCTAACTACATCTCAGAAAGAAGTACTATACATTGCTGGTGGTAAAAGAATGGAACCTAGGAGATGACGGAAGTGACAGAAGTGCCCTAACACGAGAGGAGTAATGGCTGCATTCTTCTAGATCTGCTTCTCAAATTATACATGCAGAAGAATCCCCTCGATAGCTTTTTGAAAACATGGATTCCCAGGCTTACCTCAGGGATAGAAGTTAGGGGGTAGATGGGGGACTCATGAATTTGCCTGTCTAACAAGCTTCCAGGTGATGACGATGCTGCTGGTCCATGGACCACACTAGGAGGAGCACTGCCCCAAACAGCACTGCTAGGAAGAGAATACAAGCCAGACAGGGCACATATGTAAGGCAAGAGACCTTATATGTTATTCATTTTGTTTCATATTGTAATTTTTACAGAGATTTTTTTATTAAGGCAAATAATGTATTGTTACCTCTAACATGTTTATGTCTTATTCCCTAAGTTGCCCAAATATTATTTATTAAAAATGGAAAGTTATTCTCTTGTTTCTGTTAGAAATTATAACAGGAGCCCAACTTCTCATTGAAAATAGTAGTAATTCTTCTTAGAGGCGGTTGGTGCTATGATACAGTTAACAGTTTCGATTCACCATCTTACACCCCCCAGTGATTTCACCTTAGTTTATTATTCTAGATTTTCTGATGAAATGCAGACTTTTATGTAGTGATAGTCACAAATAATGTTCTGGGTCTTTTTCTTATCCCATCATCCATCTTAGAAAACTATGGGATTCAAAGTGAAATCAACTGGGTTTGGTGGTTTTGAGGTTCAGATTCTCCTGATCATGTGATCTGATGCAAAGGGGAATTGGGAGTAGAGAAGAGATTACTGTCTCGATAGTCTGTGTGGAGAAGGCCAACCTGATAAGATAGCTTGTGGCAGAGGCCCGAAGGGAGCAAACCAAACAGGTGTTTGGGTAAAGAACGTCCAGGCCAAAGGCACATGTCCCAGAGTAAAGAAAGACTTCTCTTATCCCACTTCAAACCAGAATCCTAATGCTTTAGTCTGACAGAGTTCTAGCAGACCCAATTTCAGATTATTTTATCATCAATAGTTTTGTTATATTCAGTTTTTCCAATATTCTGCCTATGAGAGACTTTCCTTCCACTTATTGACTATGGTTTTCCCTGTAAACTGAAAGTAAACATAATAAACAGTTGGCTTTTAACAAATGCCGTCAGAACACAAAGTCTGTTTTATTAGAGTATCTTTCTCATGTTACGTTTGATTTCTTTACTAGGCTGCTGCAGAAAGGATGGTACAAGCCCTAATGGAAAGAACTTCAGAATTACAGGCCCTGCGCCAGTATTTAGGAGGGAAAGACTTCATGGTGTCCCAAGCACTCATCTCTAACCAACCAACTGAAGTCACCTGCATCAGCCCCCATCTTGGGGAGCAGCAGATTGACCAAGTAAGAACTATGGACTTGTGCAGATACTCATGCCAGCGGCACTTGCCCTTTGTATTTGAAGCACAAGCTTAATTATTTTAATGCTGAGTTGTGCAAGAATATCCCCAAGACCTTGTCACGGTTCCTGCATCTTCCTAAGTCCCCAAACTTCCAATTTTTAGGGTTCAGTGCATTTACCCTGCGGAGGTGATAGCAGTCCGCTGAATGCCAAAGGGGATGCCAGCTTGCCCAGGCCTTCCTTAGGTAAGTATCGGGTTTCATTTCCTGAAGGGACGTCTGTCTTCCTAGAATTCTCTGTTAGGTTTGGCCAAGACTCTCTTCCCTTCCTACCATAGTGGAAAAAACGAGTTCGGATTCCCCTGAGAGGGTGAGGCACGTCTGTTCTCGGAGAACTGCCCTCATCTTGAGTCGAGGTTACTACTCAGGGTCCACAGTGTGGCCCAGGGAAACTGCATCGGAACTTTCCTCTTCAGACAGCTTCACAGGGCTTCAGATGCAGGAGGCAGAGTTTCCAAACCTGCATGGCAGGACTGCGGGCCCGGCACCTCCTCCTGGAGATCTTTTCAGAAGACCAAGGGTACTGTCACTTGACGTCACCTACATACCAGTATCAAGAGGGTCAAGCAGTGTACATTGAGTTATTGACCAAGCTCAGCTCCATCTAAAGAATGGTCGTAGGCCTCAAGTTCCCTAAAAACAACCCAATTCTGTGCATGGTGGAAACAGAATCCTGGTGGAAACTGGAATTAGAGTGTGACTTTCGCAGAACAGCGTGCTGGGACCTGGGGTAGTTTCAAGGAAGACATTGCCCTTCCAGAAGGAGGGACTTGCCAGGACAAGTGAAGTGAGGACTGTAGTCACACGAGAAGAAAGGTTACAGACTTAGTGAATTAACTCAGGATTTTTTAATGAGAGTGTGAAAACTAAGTGTCTATGTTATAGAGTCGGGTATTCTGGAATTCCATAGATAGGTCGTACAAGTAGTCATTTTTTTCATAGGAAAACTAGGCTAGCTGAAGAGTAAAGAATACTAGATTTGTTTAATTTACTGCCTGTTTTCACCTTTTTAAAAAAATAACTTCGCCCAATTTTTTATTTTGCAAATTTCAAACCTGTAGAAAATATCAAAAATAGTACCTTGAATACCTCTATACATTTTTACTAAAGTTCACCCGTTGTTAATTTTGCCACATTTGCGTTATTTCTTTGTATGTGCACACACACATATTCTTTTCTGAACCAGTTAAAAATTACTTGCAGACATCATGACACTTGGCCCATAAATTCTTCATTACTTATTTCCTGAGAACAGGGCATTCTCTTACATAACTGCAATGTGCCTTCACATAGGAAATCTAACCTTTATGTGGATACACTGTGATATTCAGTCTTCTTTTTATAGGCATTTAGGCAGCTTGCAATATTTTGCTTTTACCAATAATGCTGCAAAGAACACCCTGTGCATTTATGTTTTTTTATTGTTGGAATGTATCCTCAGAGTACATCCTCAGAAATGAGGCAGCAGGGATCATGTTATGTCAATAGTGATTAAAACTAGCCCTGGTTTTCATTTTTAGGGGACTTGGATGCAGTTGCGGGCCTGGAAAAAGAACTGAGTAATGCCAAAGAGGAACTAGAACTCATGGCTAAAAAAGAAAGAGAAAGTCGCGTGAGTGTTTTAGTCACACCTAATTTCTAAATTCCTATTTTTTTTATTTCAAAATAGTTTTTATTTAAAAAAGTATCATTCTCCAAGTATAATGTCTAGGTCCAAATACCAGGTATACCTTTTTTTTTTACTGGAGAAAAATAGAAATTACTTCATATACATATTGGCTCCCCAAGATGCTTTTATTCTTATAAATGGGGACTGTTAAAGCTTTTTAAGAGCTGAAGTAACAGCTTTCTCTGTCCATTGCTAACTGGAATAAGATAATTGTAAAGTGTTTGTGAATAAATGAAGTTCTGTATAACTGCTGCTTAGAATTATGCCATTAGATCTATCAAAATTGGTTTTGGAAACAGAATAAGAGAAATTTGAGAATAAATCAATGATGCCTATCGAGTACTCACTCTATGCAACGTTATGAACTGGGTACTTAAATTAGCACTAATACCTATAACTCTATGCAAAGTAGGTGGTGTTGGCCCTGTTTTATAGATGGAGCAGAAACGCTGACTTTTTAAAACACGGAAGCGGGGAATAGTTTCATAGCTAAGGAATGCCAAAGCTAAGATTTAAACTCGGATCTTTTGTGACTCAAAATGCTTTCTGACAAGTCATGTTGAGGCTGGATGCCTGTATCCATCAATTCACTAAAGGGTGCAAAGTTGAGGTTTTTCTATTTTTTTTTTTCATTTGTTAGCTGAGATACTTATATAAGGAAAAACCATCTATTCTTGCATCTGCTAATGGTACAAGACCACCTCTTCAAGTATCATAAAAAATTCATTGATTAAACAAGTGCGACGTGTTACAGTGTTAACCAAACTGGAGGACATCAGTGGAACCCCTTTGCAGCTCCCGCTGCAACACCCTTTGCTGTCACACTGTGTGGTTTATCGATGCGACTGACCCAGTAGAGTGTCGTTCAGGTTCTAGTTTTCACTTGCG
Organism: Cynopterus sphinx; assembly: GCA_030015415.1. NCBI lineage: Eukaryota > Metazoa > Chordata > Mammalia > Chiroptera > Pteropodidae > Cynopterus > Cynopterus sphinx. Next base: position 39,588,889 of record CM057392.1, read on the forward strand.
TTGCCGGCTGCAGTGGTACGATATGGAGCACCATTTTTGCCTCATCATTGAAACATAAATGTGGTAGGTGTGCTTTCTCTGCCCACTGATGTCAGGACCCCTTCTGCCCGCAGATGGAGCTCTCTGCCCTGCAGTCCATGATGGCCATGCAAGAGGAGGAGCTGCAAGTGCAGGCTGCTGACCTGGAGTCCCTGACCCGGACCGTGCAGATTAAAGAAGACCTCATCAAGGTCCTTCAGACTTTTTAAGGACTGTCAGAGTCGTTAGGCGCAGAGTGCACATAGGGCATCTGCAGACAGCACCTGGATGCGCTGCGTCCCTTGGCTGGTGCTTGTTATTTCTTTGATACGCTGTTAGATTGAGTCTCTTGATGTTATGTTCTCTTTGACTTGTGTCAGAGTTGCTGAGGTTTCATAAAGAGAGATCGTTACCTTCCTGTGGCTGATCAGTATCCTGCCTGAAAGTATTGGAGACTATTTTAGGAGCATCCACCCCTTGGCTGAATAGTACTTCTATTATGAGTCTTGTTTTTTGACTTCCAGGACCTGCAAATGCAGCTGGTTGATCCCGAAGACATACCAGCTATGGAACGCCTGACCCAGGAAGTCTTACTTCTTCGGGAAAAGGTTGCTTCAGTAGAATCACAGGGTCAAGAAGCTTCAGGAAACCGAAGACAGCAAGTAGGTTATTAGAATACAAACCTGATTTTTAGTGTGAACTAAACAATGGAAAAGATGAACCATGTTCAAAATTTTCCCAGTTAAAAAAGAAGGAAAAGGAGAAAACCTCTGCCTCTGCCCCAAATGCTTTTGTAGATCCTATCCCATGTCTAACCTTTTGTTTTCAGTGCCAGAAATTTCAGAAAGACCTGCTTGGCTATACTGCCTGTTTCCATTATTACCAGCTCTCTCACTGACTATTTACCTCACTCCAGTCTGGCTTTTAACTCTGCCAGTTCCCTTAAACAGACCTACTGGTTACACACTAACAGCTCGTCTTCTTTATAGCACTTTTTATAGCTCACAGTGACAGATGTGATTGATGAGCATCTTTTCCCCCAACTAGCTAGATAGGAAGCTTATCTCTAGACCAAGGCTTGCACATAGAAGGGGCTCAATAAATATTTATTGAACGAATGAATGAATGAATGAATGAAGACCACTAGGAATTCCTCTTACATGTTTCCCTCTTGCCCTTCCTCTGCCTCCCACTCCTGTCTCTTAGCCTCTTTCCTGTGCTTCTGGCTTCTCTCTCTTCTTTGTTCTCCTTGCTTTCATGTTTGATTTCTGCCTTATAGAGTTTTTAAAAAAGATAAATAGTGAGATTGATTTGAAAACTAAAATACTATAGAAAGCTTAATCAGGTAACGAGCTAGTGCGTGTTTTTAGTCACGGTGCATGCTAATACTTTCTTTTGGTCTCACGGTGAACTGGCCTTGTGCCTCGTGTCTCCATTTCCGTGTTGCTTTTGCTCTTTCCCCAGTTGCTATTGACTCTAGAAGGACTGGTAGACGAACGGAGTCGGCTCAACGAAGCCCTGCAAGCAGAGAGACAGCTCTACAGCAGCCTGGTGAAGTTTCACGCCCATCCCGAGAGGTAAACGAGCGACTGCACCTTCCTCCTTGTATTCCTCACTAAGTGCAGGTCCTTATGATGTTGGAGGGACGAGAAGAAGAACGCAGAGGCAGTCACTGGGACTGCCCCGTTTGTCATCGGTTGTGTGGATCGCTCTGAGCGAGAGCGTTGAAATCTTAAGTCAGGAGTAGTGCTTACTACTGCAGAACCAGGTGAGAAGACCTGACGGGTGTCTGAAACAACGCCTTGCGTGGAGTAAGTACGCAGCGTGTGTTCCTCTCCTGCCTCAGCTGCAGGTCCTGGGAGATTATGGCGGCTGATGTCACCCCAGGGTCACTGAAAGCCATTGTGATGAATAATCTACATCCTCTACCTCTTGATTTGGGGTCATGGATGGATATTACATCATTCTGATTCATTTTATGCTCCCCCCTCTTTTTTTTCATTTTGTCTTCCCTTCTAGCCCCCTTTCCCCAGTTTTTATCCTTTTACTGTTCAGTCTCTTCTGGATTATAGTTGGGCTTAAAATTTTTTTTCTTTCTATCTCAAAAAGTGAAGGCAGAGGAAAGGTGCTATATGACCACTCGATTGTGTTACTTTTTAAAGACTCTCTGGGCCTTTAGTCTCTGTGAACCGATTCCTGTTCAGAGCACTGTCAAGTTTGGTTAACAGATGAGAGAACAGATGCTTCCACAGCAGTCCTGCTAGGTTCAGTATTGGGTCAGTTTGCATATAGTTCTTCCTGGGTTTTGGTTTTCTTAGAAGCTAATGCTTTTAGTCAAATAATGAAATTGCTCCTTTTTGAGCTGTGGGGTATGAGATCGATCTCAGGAACTATAGTTTCACGTGAATCTTGGATAAAGGGATGAGCTGTAAAGGAAGGAGCAGGCCTGCCAACCTCCCTACAGTGCACTCAGCCCCACGCTAAGACCGCGTGCGCTTCTCACGGCCTGGAGGACAGCGGCGTTAGAAAGCCTTGTGGCCCAGAGCGGCTCGACGGCTCTTTGGGAGCCTGTGCAGACTCATTACAGTTGATGGCTAACCCATTTTCCTTCCGTGTGGCATGTTCAATCAGCTCTGAGCGAGACCGAACCCTGCAGGTGGAGCTGGAAGGGGCCCAGGTGTTACGCGGTCGGCTAGAAGAAGTTCTTGGAAGAAGCCTCGAGCGCTTGAGCAGGCTGGAGACCCTGGCTGTCATTGGAGGTGGGGAGCTGGAAAGTGTGCGAGGTCGTCACAAGCATGCCTTCTGAGCACTGGCGGGTCAGACTGCAGCCCAGGATGGAAAACCCTGTTTGCACTAACCAGACAGAGCCTTGGCTGACTTTGGCAGACTTAAACGGTGACTTACTAATGCTCAAACTGGTACAATTAGCATCAACTACAGAGTGAAGCTCACTAGTCTACCTGTGTTACACGTCCTTCTCTAAGTTGAATGGCGGAGGTCGTGAAGTATATTTGCACATTTTAAATCATTCCATTTGAGTTTTCCTACCATGATCATCCTTTTCCCTAGGTCCTCCTCCTGATTCCCTCATTGCTTCTGCGGCCAATAAAGTTTATTCCTTCCCCACTTTCCACAGTCCATTTCATATGATCCCTATCACGTCATAGATGCATGTGTGTGTATGATTTTTGCCATTCAAGCAACTCCTGCTTTTTGAGAGAAAGCAGTTTCCTAATCAAGTAAAAGCTTCCAGATGAGAGAGAGAGAGAAAGTCTATAAGAATGACTTTGCCAAAGGAGGATAACCCTTGTCAGAGGTAATCCAAGCCACGTCTCCCACAGCAGGCTGCAGGTATTGGGGGCAGGTTAAAGGGCAGAGGCAAAGACTGTTCAGGCGTTTATAGTAAACTTTTCCCTCTGATCTTGTTGCAGAGTTGATTATAGGATGACAGTGAAATCAGGTTAGATGCAGACTAAATTCCATTTAAATATTTTTCTTTAAACCAAGTGAATATTATTTAGTCAGCACATGACTTCAAGAAAGCTCTCTGGTCGTCCAGAATTCTCTGCATAAAATGATAATTTCAAATGAATGCCCCCCTTTAAATTTAGTGTTTCACCAAAACAGTTGTAAGAGCCAGAAGAACGTATTGCTTGTATACTTTCATTTGTTAGTGGCACCAGATGGAGGCCTGTATTTTTCACGTGTTGAAATAAGTAACAGGCTTCAGGCTTGGAAGTGCTTGAATAGTTTAGAAAGAAATGTCACAGATCTGTGTTCATAGGTTTTGGTCTTTGTCTCAGTGCTTTCTTACGGTGACAGGACAGGCGTAAGGAAAGGGGCACTGGAGATGTTATTTCTGGTGTCTTTAAATGTCAAGAGTTTGAAAAGGAACCAAGATTATTTGGAGCTTTGTGGGTTCAACACCATGAGGTTTCTTATTTCGTTAAATGAAATTTTCTTAGAAGCTGAGATTTCAGTTTTTAAACATGGAATTTGATGAACAGGGATTGAGGCTTTCTGGTACCATAAATGTGATCAGGTACCCTTTCTAAAGGTGGAGCACAATGATTTTTCTGTTTGCCCTCCGTATTTTACATGCCGCTTTCATTTCTTTCACATTTACGTGTCAATGTGGTTTGCCTTACATTCTCAATTCCATCCAAACTTCTGTAACCTTAGCCCTGCCTATAACAGCATCACTCAAACAGAGGTGGACAGGGAAGAAAATGTTCTGGAGAAACACCCTAGAGGTTTCTGATGATGTGTTTTACAAGAGATTGACAGCCATAAGCCTTCCTCTTGATAGAAATGCTTTTTAGTTTTAATGGCCTTGGGGGGGCGGGGAGTCATTAAAGGAAAGAGATAGGAAGTGTAAGCAGAACCGTCCACTTTTCTTAGTCTTCTAACCTTAGGAAGCCCCTTCCTGCACAAAGCTTTCTGTAACTTTCTAGAAGTAAGGAGCGGGTAGTAGAGCTATAAAAATGTCAGCCAACCAGACTAGTGTGTCATGTCATTACAAGGCACTTAGGAAATGTCTTCCCTGAATTTTACCAATAGACCAAGGGAGCTTTCTGAGTTTCCCAAGACTCAGCCATAGGGATTCCTGGTTCCTTTAGGTTCACAGAGATTAGAGAGATTTATATCAGTTAGTTACCACCCCTGCTTCTGTCCCCCGCAAGCAAGAGTAGGCATTTTGCTTGGTATCTTGGACTTGCTAAATGTTAGAAGTATTGAGGTGGTTGGATGAATAAGAAACCCAACTTCCTGTTGAAAAATTATCAAAATAGATCAGGGAGAAAAACGTAAGTAAATTCTGGTCCTGATTTGGATCCTGAATACACGGACTAACTTGTGCTATCGTTACTTGTCTTTGGAAAACATTTTAGAAAATTAGGTGATTCAGTGGCAAAGGATAAATTAAGAGTTTGCTCTTGCTGCCATAGATGTGACTAAAATCCTGTACTGGCTTTCTGGTTGGTACCTAGGATGAGGGCTTGCCAGGCTAACATTTGGTGTGATAATTCGCCATCTTTTTAGAGAACACAATTCTAGTAGATTTTGTTCTGTGACCCACACACAGGTGATGCTGTGATTGACCACATCATTTGTATAATTATATTTAGCGTGCTAGAACAGGGTTCCATTCTCTCTTCAGAAGCCCAGATCCTTTTTTTTTTTTTTCTGGATTATTCTACCTTGGTAAGGCATTTTTCAATGAGACTGTAATTTTAGATAAAGCATCGTGTGCTTTGCTCATAGAGCCTTGTGCCTGAATGAAAAATCTGGAAAGAACAAATGAATTAAATTTTTGTCCAGGTCATGCTAAATAGAAAGCATAGAACTTAAGCTGAGAACAATCCCTGTGGATAGATCCACATTTCCCTTTTGAATAATAGCAGATGTGTAAAGTGGTTGTAAGAGGTCAGGATAGATTAAGTCTGTAGTTTTCAGAGCTATAGAGTTGAAAGGGACTCCAAGGGGATTTATCTAATGGGTGAAATGGAAGTCCTTTTGACAGGTACTTCCCCTCAACTTTTCTGTTGCAAGACTAAACTGTAGTATCAAAGTCTCGTGGTTGTTAGGGCCTAGTATAAATAAACATCTTGCTGGTGTTCTCTTTCTAGCTTTCCTGAAAAAGCGCGATTAGGCTGTTCTAATGCTGTCAGCCTTTTGGTTGGGCAGGGTCTACTCTCATCCTCACCCCTCCCTCCCACCGCATCATTCCCTGTGGACAGCAGCGATGCTTTTAGTACCTCTACTTCCTCGTATGTATTTTTTAAAGATTCGTCAGTGCCGTTATACATAGTAAGAGATCTATTAAAGGTCAAGAAAATCTTGACCTGTATAGCTTCAGGTTGTTTCCTTAGAAGGTTCTTTAGTGTATTCTACTTGCACAGTTTACACGTAGATGATTGCTATGGCAGGTGGATATAAAAGACCTGTCACTTTGATTTATGCTCCTAATTCAGTACTTGGTGCTGAGAAATTTGACTTATAGCTTCAAAACTGCAGGAAAATTGATTTCGGGTCTCTGTTTCCGTCTTCCAGCCGGGTCTCTCTGAGTTAGAGGAGGAGCAGATCAGATGACACCAAAGATTTCTCCTGTTGTTGAGGAATAAAGGTGGACTGACCTACCTGAAGTTGCTCCTTTGGGACCCTAAGTTCTACAGGGAAAATACTTTAATACCTTTGCTTTCCTGGAGCTCGTATTAGAAGACTCGAGTTCCTGTTGTTAGGGTAAAGTCACTGTTTTCTGATTTCAGGGTCTTTTTTATATGAAAAAGTCACAGAATCTTCACATTTGACATCCCTGAAAACCTCCAGTTGTCTCTTCAACTAGGATCTCAGTAGTAATCATACAGGTCTGCAGCCAGTGTCCTGCGGAGAACTGTGACAAACTTCTTAGGAACAAATGTTAGAAATTCACACACTTACAGACCATTTTCTATCTTGTAGCGATTGTACTTACGGTAGAATAAGTAAAATGAGCTTTCTTTTTTGGATAAAAACATCCTATGAGATGCTAGCCAGTGGAGGATTTTTTTTCTCATTTCTTTTTAGGTTAAAGCTCAGAGTTTTTCTTCTCCGTTTGGTAGTATACAAACATTTGTACTGTAGAAGGAACAGCTAGGAATATGGAGCTCTTATAAGGCGACCCAGTAAAAAAAAAAAAAAAAAAAAAAATCAGAAGGAATGAGTCAATTGGATGATAAATCAGAGTAATTTCTGTGGGGTAGTAGTTTCCGAGTTTTAACACATCTGGAATATGATTTAAGCCACCCTCTCACTAGACATTTGGAGCAAAAGCTTTGGTAAACCATTTCATTATGATACAAGACAAGCGTGTTGCTATTAAGTAGTCTGAGTATTACAGAAGCTAAGTCCTCACCTTCCTTCTGTATACTCACATGACCAGGGCGCGTTCCCCAAGTGAAAACTCAGCCCTGGAATTACTTTTCAGCAAAGAACAGAAAGTGGAAGGGAAGCAAAACTGTAGAGCTAACAATAGTCATTTTACCAGATTTCAGATAACAATTAAACTGATAAAATGATGTGCCGATTCTTTTTGCAGTGCTTTCCTTTGTTGTTGTTTAAAGTCAGTTTCCAGAAATAAAAATCTTTTTACTGTTTTTCTCTTGCTGAAGCCAAAAAGATAAAATGGACAGTTCAGCAACATTAGAAAATGTTTGACCCAAACTAATCTGGAGAGTAGTGGCATCCTCGTTCCCTTTAAGGAACTCATAACTGCCTAGCAAATGCATGGAGGTTATTTTTAGTACAGAACATGAGTATGCAGTGCTGCTTTTTGCAATTTCCAAAATCATTGCTGTCCCATGCCAACCTCTCTCTCAGTCTATAAACTGCAGAGGCATGTGTCTATACAGGTGTGTTTTAGAAATCAGGAACTTCTTTTTCCGTGAAATAGTATCAGTTTGATAACAAAAGCAGCTTTACTTCTATCACTTAAAATTTTGATCCTAGGGCTGTAAAAAAAAAAAATTAAAGTGATTCATAACAAACGAAGGAGGAAGTGACATTGAATGATCAGTAACTTGGCATTAGCTGATTTCCAGGACTTTCCCCATCAGAATAAGCTGTATATTTTCCTCATGGCGCAGTGCTCTGTTAAACAGTGTTAACATCTGCTGAGATGAACGGTGTACTTTTTTATACGTGAGTGTTAGAATCTCAGCTACTTTATTTGGGACAAAAAAAAAAATTGTTACTGATGCAATAAAAGTATCAAAGGTCAAACAGTAGCAACTATTTGGTTTCATTCTGAAAAGACCAGAAAAGAAGTAGAGAAAGCGCCTTTTTTTTTTTTTCCTTCTAGGAGAATCAGTCTATTGATCATGGTACTAAAATTCCCAAAGTAAGACTCTGGAATGAGTCTTTGTATTTATTTAACTAAAGGGAAGAAGAGGAAGAAACCTGAAATTTTCTGCTCTCAAGGAAGCGAGACTAAAGAAACAGCATTATGCTTCCCACAGAAGTGTGAAATGGACTTCTTTACCTTAAAAACCCTTGTTCTCCTGGCTGCAGGAGAGGAGCAGAAAGTAGGATGAAGGTTTGAGGGGCCAGTTGTCACGGAGGGAGGGAGGTACTGTCCCCAAAAATGTTCCTGGAAAGGTTTCTCATGTTCTTTGAGGAGGAAAGAAAAAAGAGCATGAACGTGAAGAATTCCTTGACATTACAGAATTCTTAAAGTCACTGAAAACAGTTGCTTTCTGATAAAGTACAAGCTGGAAGGCTACTTAAGAGATGTTGCAATTTAAAGACAAAAATGCACCATGAAGAGGCTTGACCGCAGACAACAGTTTTCTAGCTACTTCTGAGTTCAGAGCCTGTACGGTTAAAGGATTTTATTTCTCGACAGAAGCTTATGCAGGGCTCTATGAAATCTTAAAGTTTCTTACAGCCTAGAACTCAAAGTTTGGGAGGAGACTGTTTTTCTTTGATTCTCTCATAGGGCAGCATAACACTTAAGTCCGCTATGATGGTTCACGGCCTAAACAGGTGAGAGTTCTGGCAGAAGTGGGAGTGAGGTGGCTGGAGGACCTGGTCCCCAGGAGAGGGACAGCCGGGCACTCGCACCGTCATTATTCATGCTGTAAAGTTCCAGCTCTTTCCTCTTCTCAAAATTAGTCCGCTTCCGTTTACCAACAAACAACGAGAAAACAACTTTAAAGGCAGCATCTACCGGGCACACCTGTGTGCCAAGCAAGCACTGCTCCACACACTTCAAAGGCAGCAAACCCTTGAAAGTTTGCACAAGTTAATAAGTGAGGGGACTGAGTTACAGAAAGTTCATGACTTGCCTAAAGCCACATACGTAATGACAGAGTAGAAATCTAACCTAGACGATCTGTCTCCAGGGTCCACATTCTTAATAATTACGCCGTCCTTAATTTAAAAAGCTCCACAGAAGGGTGAATTGTTGCCTCGGTGATAGAAAGAACATATTTACATAAGCCTTAAATTTCACCCAAGGATTTTATGGTATTTGACAGGTTCGTTTTATTTCTGTGTTCTTTATGGCCAGAGAGCTGGTAGAAAATGACTTTCTAAATCTGGAAGCGGAAGGTTTGGGTACCACCTCCATTACATGTGGTTCAGATCCTGGAAACTTGCAGGGACCACAGCTTGAGAACCACAATATTGAAGCTCAGATAAAAGTTCTTAATAAAATTTTCAGTCTAATATGTAAAACGACCTTGGAGATAAAACCTGGAACAGCAAACTGAATTTGAATGAGCAGATTCTTAGCTTTCAGAGATTCTAAAGGTGGCAAGCCATTTTATTTCGCATTTATCAAAAATAAGCAGTAGAAACATTAATATACAGCATAGTGCCTTTACTTAGAAAGTTAAGATATTTCAAGTTAGTTCTGAAGACAGTGTTTTGTTGCCTTGGAAAAATTTAGAAAGGGGTATTCGCCACAAAAAAAAAAACTCTTTTATAGGAAACAAAACCAGAAATGGCAACAACAGAAAGGGGTGTCTAACTTATACGTCGGAGCTTGTATGGGATACGTTATTCACTGCAATGTTTTCTATAACTTTTTAAAAACTTCATTCCATCCCTCAAACACACACACAAAAGCTTTCAGGATTCTAATTCAAATTGGAAAAAGGCTGAGCAACTCAAAGCTGCCCCCAAAGGAGGTAGCACAGACTGTAAATGAGCTAAAAATAGTAAGGAAAGCAAAACCCTGTTTAGTGGAGAATCAGGATGAAATGGGCATGCTTGTTTGGTCTCCTCATCAGGAGGTCAAAGCCGTGGCATCCTGCCCCCAGAGAATTAGAGGGACAGCCTTATCTAGAAATGCAGGTGCGGCCTCAGGCCGTGGAGGTAAGTGGAGGGCAAAGCTTTAAACAAAAGCCTTCAGGACCAGTGACCGTCACCCGCTCTATCCCCACTTACTCCTGGAACGTAGTCCGGGAATCATCATGGGATGTGGGCCCAGCAGGGCTCTGCAGGGCGCCAGGAATGGCGTGGGGATGAGGATGCTGACCTCGCAGGGCCGAGCTTTCTTCAAGCTCAGGGTCATTCTCCAGCCCAAGGCTCAGAAGGGAGACGATGTGAATAGTGTGTTTTCTCAACCCGTCCCTGCATGAGACAATTCATTTTTCTCTGCAGGATAAAAATTCGAAAGCATGCCACGTGACATGGGTGTCCCGAATGGCATCAGCGTCCTGGCTTCAGAGAGCTGCCAAGCAGCCAGAGCGTGGGGAGTGTGCCCATGCCCCCGGACACGAGAAGAGCCCCTCACGGGGTGCTTCTGGGGCTGGGTTCAGAGCAGCGGTGGGCACCCCTGACGCACTCTGCCGGCGAGGGGCAGAGCTGCCTGCTCGCAAGCAGGGCCTCACCGAACAGGGCGCCACCTGGGTGCACCGTCAGCACAGCAGTGAAGTGGAGACCAGGGAGTGAGCCGTGGTTCTGCTGCCTTTTTGCACTTCAGTGAGATTGGCCTGGGCCGTTGCCAACGCTCTGGCCTGGATTGGCAGATGCCAGGAGGTGGATGTAGGTGGCACTGCCCTGTCCCCTTATCCCAGATGGCAGTAGATGCTCGTTATGCATGTGGGGCCTTCCCCCTGTGGATGTCGGGGTTCTGGGTGGTCCTTAGTCTTGGAGGAAAAAGAAAGAAAAAGGTCTGATCTGTCACCGGAAGGAACCGCGAGTTGCCTCTGTCTAGAAGTCCAGCGACTTCTTGGCATAGCTCTTGTCAGGACTAGCTCTGTGACAAGCCACCTGATCTCTCTGAGGCCCAGGTTACTACTCAGTGGTCAGAAGAGGGGTCCTGACAGGTTAGTTGCCAAGGCCAGGGTCAGAGCTAGACCTCGAGCTTGTCTAACCTGGGCAGGCTCTGTCGGGCCAGGGCGTGTCGTGCTAGATTTCCTTTAGTGTTCAAATGACTTAACCGTCAGAAATTCCTGCACTTTCAGAAGAAATCTGTAATGTGGGCCGCCGGTCTTATCTAAAATTGCATGCGCAGTGCTTTATTCTGACAGACGTGGAGGGGAAGAATGTTCTTGATTCGTGTTGTCCAATATGGTGGCCACCAGCCGCCTGTGGCTGTTTAAATCTAAATTTCAATTAAGTTAAATAAAAATTTCAGTTCCTCGGTCACACTAGCCACGTTTGAGGCGCTCGGTAGCCACGTGTGACCAGTGTCTCCTGCACCGGGCAGCACAGGCACAGAATTTCAGAGGCTATGGGTCAGCAATATTCCAGACCTTTGCCCAGACCACAGACTGCAGCTTCTTGTCCCTTAGCAAAGAAGGTCGTGCTCTGGGGTGCCTATGTCCATCTTTGGGGAGTAAAAGAACGGATTAAATTCCATTTGGACAAGGCAGTACAAGAAACCCTCAGGCAAAGGGTGCGGAGGGAGATGGGGCAGGGGGCGGCGAGCGGAAGGAATGGGGAAACACGCAGACCAGTCTGCGCCTTGGGCCTTGGCTAGACCTGCGCCTTGGTGGGACAAGGGCCCCTAGAGAGATTGTCACCCATGCCTGCCTGACACCAACAATAGGAAAGCATAGAGGGAGCCAGGCTGCCCTAACCCCAGGCCTGGTGGTCCCACGGGGCCCATGTCACAGGAGAGAGCGTTGCTGCACAGCCCGTTGGTGGCGGGCGGAGGGGGACATCAGAGGTCCTCCGAGAATGGATGAGGTGGTGACCACTCGGACACTGTGCCCCTTAGGCGCAGGTCTGCATGGTCAAAGCCCGCCTGTGTTTTGAGGCAGAAGCTCGAGTTTTAGGAAGACAGGGTTGGTGACAGTGGGAAGGCTTTTCTGCAGGTTTGGCGCATCGGCTCCGCCGCCTCCGTCGGCCCTCCTGGTAGGAGGCCACGCGTGTGGGGCAGGGGAGGAATCAGAGGCGGATGGCAAGAGGAAGGTAATCTTAGCTGCTGTCTGGAAGCCACCTGTGGAGGGAGTCACCTTTCTCTTCTGGACTTGCTTCCAGGCGCAGCTGCAGGGGATGACACCGAAGATGCCAGCACCGAGTTCACGGACAGCATCGAGGAGGAGGTCGCGCACAGCAGCCACCAGCAAGTAAGTCCGAGTCAGGGTCTGGGGTCCCGGGGCGGACGGCTCACAGCCCTGTGAGGCTCAGCGGCCTCCTGCAGGCCTTGCGGGCCGAGAGCGAGCAGCTCTGTCTTCATGTAAAGCGCTTCCCCGTGTCCCTGCCCTCTGAGCTTCCCAGCCACCTTGCCCACCTCTGTCCTCACTCCTCTCCTCTCTCCGATCCGCCCTGCTGTTGTTGCTCCTTTTTCTCTTACTCCTGCTCCCGGCCCCTCCTACCCACCTTCACCCCCACATACCGTCCATAGCTGTAGCTTCAGGAGCATTTTTACCTCCAACAAGACCATGGACACTCCCCCTCTCGGGCTGTGTCACTGGAACACACCACAGAAGACAGGGAGTCACCGAAGGGCCACTGGGGAGGTGCAGGGCCAAGGGCCTGCTCCGGAGAGTGCCCTCCGGGAGAACCCAAGGGGATCGGGGCTGCCACAGCAGGGGTCCTTGTCAGTGAAGTCTCCTTCTACAAAGGAAAACTTTGTCGGGCAGCCTGACAAACCAGCCCGGTCACGACACGTCAGCGACTGGCAGGTGACGCTTCTAGAGCAAGCTCCTGCCGAGCCTGAGAACTTGGTACCCGAGGCTGGAGCACGGTGCCACCAACCACCAGCGAAGGTACAGCCGGCAAGTTCTCAAGCCCGAGAGCTGAGTGTCCTGGCTCCCAGGCTAGGTCACCGAGAAGGTGACTCGCTCTCACTGGAACGCCCACGTGTCACCACCTTGCCCAGTGATGTTTAGCAGTCACATGGCCCAGACGGACCGTGCCCACCACCCCAAGTCATTGACGAGACAGTGGATTTTTGGTGTCGTCCTTCTGCGGGAGCAGCTGGGCCTTCCTAGCGACAGTGTCCTAGGGGCTGTTAGAACCGTAGGGGGCGTAAGGCCCGCTGGGTCTGCCTGCGCGTCTTCTGCACAAGGAAAGAGGAGACATGTGACGGGCCAGCAAGAGGAGCCCAGGCGAGCCGTCCCTGAATCTCACGGGCTTTGGCCTGGCTCTAGAGGACGTGAGGGGGTGTCTGAATTCCTCACGTCCTCCTCGCAGACCCCTTACCGACCATCGAGACCCCTTTCTGTTGCCCTCGCCGAGCCCGACTCTACCTCTGCCTTGCGTTTCTGCACGGGCTTCGCTTCTCCCTTTGCTTGACCTGCTGCTGAGCTGTCCCAGCTGATGCTCGTAGCCTTAACCTCGTACAACGCAGACCCCACGGCCTCTCCTTTCCTGATTTCACTGAGGACTTGGATGAGCGAGAAGGACCTGCAGGGTGACCGCATTCCCGCCCTTAGGCAGAGCTAGACCGGGGAGCCAGCAGGTCACTGATGGTCATTGCTACCGTGGGACGGGACTAATGAGCAGGAGACACAGACACGAAGGGAGCCGGATTCCGACTGGCATGGTCTGACGTATCCTGACGGTGCAAGTCCCTTGCTCCGGTTCCCAGGTGCAGGCCACCTGGTTAGTAAAGTCATTTATTCCTCAACCTTCTTTCTTCTAGCGTAGCGTAGAGAAAATGGCCTGGGCGTATTTCAGTTCAACCCAGAATGAACCTTCACTTCAAGGCATTTGTATTTCCCTTGCAATGTCTGCCTCATTACTTGACATAGGACGTAACCAACTCTGGGTTTAGAAAAAGCTGGATTGGGGCTCGACTCACGACAGACAGCGTACGTACCTATAGGACGAAGAATATCCTGGGTAAGCCCCATTCTGCTTTCCGTCGTCACCTGTCCTTGAGAATCAGACCTTCATTGTAAATTGACTTCGACTCTTCTGGAGCTCGAGGGTGTCACTCTTCCGCCACCAATTAAATAAAGCTTGTTTTGCCATGAGTGTGTCGCGTCCAGTTCTCAGAAATGTGTTTGCTTGTTTCCAGGGAAATGGCCCCTTAGGACCAGGCTCTGAGTTTCTCCTAGTCGTGTCCCTAGAAAGTTGACTTTATTCTCGACACAAAATTCCCTTCCTTCCCCCAGCGCACACGCCCTCCCCCTAACACATCCGCCTAACTTCGTGTTCCTGCCCAGGCAAGAACCACCTTTTGGCCACAGCAAATTGCTTCACCCTTATTTTTGAACCCACCCCCCTTAGGAGGTCTCAGGTCCGGCCACGGAGGTGATTTTCCCCAGGTACCGCCCACAGGATTCATTCCTGATGACATGTAGGATCTGGAACAGATACCTAGGAAGTTCCTATGAAAGACACTAGAGAAGTCGATCATTGTCTTCCTCATTCGAACTTTTGCAATGGAGAAAAGTTCATCAGGAGTCAAGATTCGAATCAAAGTCGCCTTCGTGTGACGAACTGGAGGGAAGATGATTCTTACGCTCTCACTGCTCTGTGAGAACTGACTTTCGGTGTGAGAGACGTGAAGCCGTAGGGTAAAAACTCTTTTCAAACGAGAGCTCAGGTCTGCACACAGACCTCTGTGAGGCAGACGGGAGTGCAGCACACAGCCAAGTGAAGTTACAGCGCGAATGCGATAGAACAGGTGGACGAGGAAGCGGGGAGAGAGAGAGGGAGAGAGAGAGAGGGAGAGAGAACCTATGAGAGATGTGACTAACAGTTAACCTAAAGGGTTCCTTCTACCACCAGGGGTTTGGGAAACCCTGGAGTTTGATTTGGGGGGATAAAAAGAAATACTAGCTTCCCATAGACGATAAAGAACAGTTAATAAAAGGCTAGATCTAATCACTTTTCATGTATTTACATTTAAATTTTAAAGACAAGTTAACCAGACTAAACTTCCTCGGCCATAGAAACGGGAACACCCAAGTTCGTCTGGGAACAAATCGGGTCTCAGTTTTCTCATTTGAAGGTGGGAGGGTAGACCAGGTGGCCAGTATGGCCCTTCTGGTGTGACTCTCCCATGGATATTAATTTTTTCTTTTTGCAGAAAGTGAGTATATTTACACCGACAGAGAAAGATCGTGTTTCTCGAGAAGGCACTTTAAAGATGGGTGGAGACCCTTAAAGTGAGACTTTATTTCTAAGCAGAAGGAACACTTAAGAACAAAGCCGATGGCAGTGGGTACTGAAGTTCATGGCAAGGAGCTTATTTATATGGAAAGATAACCTCACACAGTGTAGATGAGGGCGGAGGTCATAAACCTTCAACAGTGGTCGGATCCAGTCCCCTTCCTTTACCGACGTGCTTCACGGCACAGGCAGGGGTGGCCCCCAGGCTAAGCCTGGTGGCGGGGCCGTAGCGACAGGCACCCCAGGGCCCCGCAAGGCTCAGGCCCACACCCCGGTGGGTCTGGATCCCCAAGAACGGGCGACCGCCTCTGTCGTCTCCTCTGTGACACGGGTGCGCGTGTCTTCGCGGCCTCCACTGCTCGGCTGCCAACCGCCACCGCACGTGGCTTCACACCCAGCCGGGCCGCTCTGTGAACCACTGATCGATCCATTAGCGTTCTCCGGGCCCCTGCTCTGTCTAATATGTCTGTGAGCTGCGTGGAAAAGTAAAGCACGACATTAGCCCTACAAAGTGCCCCTCATCGAGTGGCCACTGCACGATTTATGGAGGGCGCATCCGTATTTTGACGGCTTTGATGACTGAGAACTGATTCTATGCAGCCAGAATGATTAATGAGTGACAAGTACCAGTCACACTATTTCTAGAGATGAAAGATGCCGCGTAACACGGCCCAGGAATAGCTGTGGGGAGAAGTGGGAAACTGGGAGGTCCAAATTGACCCGAAGTCGGCGTAAACCCCAAAATGCTGCCGCCGAGAGGAAAAGGCAACACGACGTGGGGATATGAGATCAACATCGGCAGACAGGAGGACTCTCACGCTGAAATAATCAGTCGTACACGAAGTCGATGGTCCCAGTCAGGTTTGGCCCTCTGCACGCACCCCTGAAAGCCTGGGAGAAACGGGAGAGGAGCCTAAGATAAACAAGAAGAAAGTCTAAAAGCTGAAAACCCTCCTTCGAGGAAAAGCCCTACGAGCTGCTTCAGTTCGAACCCTGAGAAGTAACTTCAAGAAGATCCTAATTAAAAAAAAATAAAAGTGTTAGGAACACTTCTCAGGGGAGTCGTGGGTGTGAATCTCCCGCTGCCCATGACGCTGTCGCACCTGCCTCGTCTCCCCTGCGGCTCGGCCCCGTTCTCGTTCTGTGGCTGCGACTCCTGCTTCCCGAGGGCCCCGAGTCCCCTCTTCATAACCATCCTCTTTTAGAGTCTGAGTTAGAGACTCCAGTCACCTTTGCAGTCAAGTGTCCGGAGCTGCCGAAGCTTCCTGACCCCCGGGGAACTCTATCCCCTCAGGAAGAGAAGAATCGCACAGTCACACCCTCCGGTTCTGTTCCAACCCCGATTCTCTGCATTCGCTTTGAAGAGCCTGTGTTTCCCCCCTCAGCCACCTCTGGACTGTCCTCTCCTGCCCGTGACAGCCCTTCTCCCCACTCCTGGCGCGTCCTCCTCGCCCAAACCCTATGGCTGAGGAGATCCGGGGAGGGAGGGAGCTCTGGGCCTGCCTTTTTTACCCCCACTGAGGACTGCCGCTGCGATCTGGTGCTCCTCCTGGCTCCTCTTTTCCGACCTAACTCGAAACCACGATTTTCTTCCAGCTCATCAAGGTGGCCCTGGAGAAGAGTCTGGCAGCCGTGGAGCCCCAGAACGTGTCTCTCCCGCCTCCCTCCGCCACGGGAGGCGAGAGTACCAGGGCTCTGCAGGAGGAGATGCTCCACCTGAGAGCCGAGATGCACCAGCACCTAGAGGAGAAGAGGAAAGCGGAGGCGGAGCTGAAAGAGCTAAAGGCTCAGCTGGAGGAAGCGGGGTTCTCCTCTGTGGCCCACATCAGGTAGGACGTGCCCCCTCCCCCTGCCCAGGGAAGGGGAGGCCCCCATAGCCGCGGGACTCGCCTTGCTGCTGCCGAGGCATTCGTGCTGCCATGGGGCTTCTTGGTCCCCACCCCAGGCTCCATGCATTTGTAGGGTCCCCAACCCCTGGGCCGCAGACGGTACCATCCGCACCCTGTTAGCAGGAGGTGAGTGGAGGGCGGGTGAGCGAAGCTCCATCTGTGTCTGCAGCCGCTCCCCAGCGCCAGCGTCACCGCCTCAGCTCCGCCTCAGATCATCAGGCGTTAGATTCTCCGAGGCGCACCGGTCCCCGGTGCCAAAAGCCTGGGGACCACCGGTTTCGGCCCAGCCACGCAGACGAGCAGCTTCCAATCCATGCTCTGTTGCCGCCCTGCCTATGACGCGCCCCTGAACCATCCCCGAACCATAGGATAACATCAGCCCTGAAGGGGACCGTGGCTTCAACCTAACGTCCTCCTAATTCCTTAAGTACATCCGATTGCGGGTCTGATTGGCATTATTTATTTCCCCCAGTTTTTCGTCTCGTGGTTGAAAACCGACGGCTGGTAATTAATGGAGCTGGAGAATCCAAAAGAATACATTCGTCCCTGGCAAGGCCCTTATCTTTTTCTTAACAGTTTGGGATCCGTTGTTTATTCCGGAGGCCACTGCAAGTGAGGGCGTGAGGCCGTGTGGCACAGGCACGGGCCACTGTGCTGGCTTCTTGAGGCCAAGACCTTTCGTGGTGGTGCCGCCTGCCACCGAGCATCGGTGGCCGTGTGGGCAGGTCTGCTCCTGTCCCCGAGCCTTGGTCTCCTCGTCTGTAAAGTCAGGGCGTTGTCGCGGGTCTCTGAGGTGGCGGCGTGCTCGGGGGTGTCTCTGATCTGTGCCGGCCTGAGGTGCAGGAGAAAGGGGCCCTGGGGAACGGAGGCCACACGCCCCTCCAGCCCACCCAGCCCACGACGCCGTGTCGCCCGCAGGAACACGGTGCTGAGCCTTTGCCTCGAGAACGCGGAGCTGAAAGAGCAGATGGGAGAAGCGATGTCCGACGGGTGGGAGATCGAGGAAGACAGGGAGAAGGGCGAGCCTGCGCTGGCCAGAGGGGGCCCGAACGACAAGAGCCTCCAGGCCGAGCTCAGAAAGCTCCAGGGCAAGCTGAAGAATGCCCGCCGTGTCATCGGCCTCCTCAAAGACCAGCTGGCGCTGCGCAGCCAGGAGGGACGGGCGCAGCTCGGTCCCCAGCTCCTCGAGCGCCTGGCCGGGGAGGGGGACAGCATGAGCACCGAGCCGGGGCGCTGTTCTGGGCTGCACCAGCGCCGAGAGGAGGAGGACACGACTGTGAGGCCCTGCCCTGGGCCCCAGGACCTCGGCCTTGGGGGTGCCCTCGCCACGGATGCCCAACAAGTAAGTGTGGGGTTGACAGGGAGAAGGCCCTGGGAGAGGGTGAGAGAGGGGAGGGGGGCAGAAGCCACCGGGTCCAGGAGGGGCGGTGGCCCTCGCGGCCTGGGCGATGACCTCGGACCGCCCTGATCCCGCCTCTTCTCGGGGCTGTCCCCTTTCATAGCTGGACGACCAGCCCCAGGCCTGCGTCCCTGGGCCTCCGTCGGGACCCGGCCTCCCCGCGTCCACCAAGCACCTGCGCTCCCAGCTGGCTCAGTGCAGGCAGCGCTACCAGGATCTCCAGGAGAAGCTGCTGATTTCCGAAGCCACCGTCTTCGCCCAGGCCAACCAGCTGGAGAAGTACAGAGCCATGTTCAGTAAGTCTCACGTGCCCCTTCGCCAGCGCGGCCGTCTCCTCCCCGTGGCCGTCTTCCCTCCGGCTCCTCTTTGCACTGCACCGGGCTCCTCAGAAAGCCATGGTCGTCGTCGGGCGAGGCTGGCGCTTCCAGTAGGAGCTCCTGCAGCGATGGGAGCGTTCTCGCTGTCACACGTGCTGCCTGAGCACACGAAAGGTGGCTGGTCCAGCCCGGGAACTTTAAGTTTTCTTTCGTTTCGATTCATTTAACATAAAAAAGTCGCACGTGGCTAGTAGCTGCCTTGTTGGACGGCACAGATGTCTGGGGACTCCAGTTCAGGTGTTTACTGAGCCTCCTCTGCGGGTGAAGGGCTTGCTAGCTTTCCTGGGGCATCCACAGGGGAGAGTGTGCAGCACCTGACTTAAAGACGTTTGTCCCAACGCAGCCCAGGTGACCTGTCGGCGAGGTGATCAGTGGCGAACGCAGGCTCGTGCTGGTGGGGGAGGGACCTGCCGCCTGGTGGAGCAGGCGGGTCCAAGGAGGCACCTGTCCCACTCCGGACCTGAGTTCCCTGCCCCCCAGGGCCAGCGTGCGTGCCCCTGAGGTCGAGGGTGACGCCCTCTGTGTCTTCCGAGCAGGCGAGTCCTTGGTGAAGCAGGACAGCAAGCAGGTCCAGGTGGACCTGCAGGACCTGGGCTATGAGACCTGTGGCCGAAGCGAGAACGAGGCTGAGCGGGAGGAGAGCACCAGCCCCGGTAAGAGCGAGACCGTGGGCGCCCCTGTCCCCCGCCCCCCGGAGCCTGCATTCCCATGCGGGTGCCACTGGCCAGTCCCACAGCTGATGGGTGGGCGGGCTGAGGGCGGGCTGTAGACCGAAGGGGACACGGGACCGGAGACGGACAGGGAGTTGGGAGAAGTCTTGCCCAGAATGAGGCTAAGTGTGACTTTGAACTTCTGCGGTTAGTGTTCGGCGTCCCGCTGTTAAAGGGAAAAGTGTTCCCGCCAACTGATGGTGACAGGGAAACGACAGCGAGGCCTACTCGCTGGTGGAAAGCCCAGATGAGCCTTTGAAAAGTCGTCTTTCCGGCATAAAAGGGCCGGACTGTGAGGACACCCTCCAAACGGAAACCGAGAGGGACCGAGGGTGACCGCACGTGGCCCGCACGAGGCCCTGCGTGGGCGTCGCTGTCGTGATCACCGTCCTTGTCACCGACCTGCCTCCCCGTGAAGGCTGTGGTGGCGGCCGCCTGCCCGGCTTTACTCAGGGAGGCGTCTTTGTCTTTTCGCAGAGTGTGAGGAGCGCGACAACCTGAGGGGGGCGGTCCCCATGGAGGGGCTGTGCTCCGGGCAGGGCCGCCCGGGCTCAGCACTGGCCGGTCCCCCTGGGAGGAAGCCCTCGGACAGCCAGCTACGGAAGCAGGACGAGTGCCAGGCGCCTGGGAAGTCGGACGACATCTCCGTCCTCCACAAGGACATCCGCGATCTGAAGGCCCAGCTGCAGACGGCCAACAAGGTCATCCAGAACCTCAAGAGCCGGGTCCGGTCCCTCTCGGTCACCAGCGACTATTCGTCGAGTCTGGAGAGGCCCCGCAAGCTGAAGGCCGTTGGCACCCTCGAGGCCTCCTCACCACACAGCGCCACCGACGAGGACGAGGGGTGGCTGTCGGACGGCACCGGGGCTTTCTACCCCCCGGGGCTGAAGGCTCAGAGGGAGCTGGAGGGTCTGATCCACCGAGTGTCGCAGCTGGAGGCCCAGCTCCCGAGGTCCGGGCCGGAGGAGCTGAGATCGGCCTCGTGGCCCGGGTACGGAGGGCGCGTCTCGGTTTGTGCGGGGGTGGGGAGGCCGGGCAGGTGGGAGGGGGACCCCATCAGGCGCCTATTTCAGCGGGAGACGGAGGTCGGAGGACGGGCAGGTGGGCAGCCAGCAGGGCGTTGGACGGTGGCCCGGTCCGGGGGTTCCAGGGCTCTGGGGGTCCTCCTGGGACTCTGCTGGTGAGGTGACGGTAGGAACCGTCCGAGAGAAGGTCGGGCCAGGCCGCCTGGCGTGGCTCCGGCTCTGGCGCTTGCTCGCTGTCTAACCTACCTCCTCTCGGCGCCTGTTCCCTCACTAACCAGAGAACCTACGTCGAAGGGCAGTTTTGGGGTTTAAATGAGCTCCTCTAAGTGCTTTGGCAACGCCTCACGCAACTGTAAGCTCGCAGCGCCATGATCACCATTGCGATCGACACTTTGTGCCGAAGGACACGGGCACTCAGCCATCTCAGTGTCTGTCTTGTGCTGAGTAGCGAGCCCCCCGAATTCAGTGGCTTCGGACAGTCAGCGACGTGGGTCGACGGGGCTCACTGCGTGGCTCTCGCTCGGGGCCGTCTGACGCGGCTGCCACCAGACGGTAGAGGGCAGGGGTCTGGCAGGTCCAGCTGGGCCGGACACGTCGGCGTCTGCGCTGACGCGCGTGGCGACTCTGCTCCGTGGCTTCTCTTTCTGCACGTGGCTTCCTGCCTTCCAGGCGTCTCCTCCTGGCTCGGGCTCCTTGTAGGAAGGCGGCCTCAGGGTGGTTCCCTCCTACGTGGCAGCCAGCTTCCCAGGGACAGGAGACGGAATGTTCCAGGCCGCTTAAGGACCACCCCAGGCTTGGGCACAGTATCGCTGCCACTGTGTCATCTGGGCCAAAGTGGTCACTGAGCCCAGTCGGGTCTAAGGGGGTGGAGAAGAGCTTCCACCCGCTGGAGGAAGAGCAGCAAAGCCTCACGGCAGGCGCGGGACGGCACGGGGGCCGCGTGGTGGCCATCTGGGCAAAGCACAGCCTGCCACGCTGCAGGCGGCCTTAGAAACAGATGCACAAGGTCCTGTCCAGACCTGGGAGTCAGTGGTCCTCCTCGCCCTACTCTTTTAGTGTGTACCGGGTACCTCGTATTTATTTCTACCGTGTTGTACCCACTCAGGAAATATATCTGGTGATTTCTGACCATCAACGGCCGGTCTCCCCCGTACCGGTGCTTTCAGGGGCGTAAAACACGGCACCGTCCCTCCCCCACAGGCCTCGTGACTCGTCTGGGGCGTCTGACTAACGTGCATAAAACGGGGGAGGAACCGTGGCATCAGTTTGGTGGGTGCAGTCGTCTCTCAGAGCAGAACTGAGTCTTAAATGCCTCCTCGGGTCTAGGTGCCAACACTCTGCGTGGGGCGTTCCTTAGCCGTGTCCTCAGGGAAAGTGCGTGGCGGTCCCCCCCCCCACGACGTATCAGGCCCTCCCTCCCATCCTTGCTCTTTCCTCCTCTTCTCTGCATCAGGAAGTACGATTCCCTGATTCAGGATCAGGCCCGAGAACTGTCCTACCTGCGCCAGAAAATACGAGAAGGGAGAGGCATCTGCTATCTCCTCACCCAGCATGCGAAAGACACCGTGAAATCTTTCGAGGACCTTCTCAGGAGCAACGATATCGACTACTATCTGGGGCAGAGCTTCCGGGAGCAGCTGGCCCAGGGGAGCCAGCTGACAGAGAGGCTGGCCGGCAAACTCAGCACCAGTAAGTGGGCCCGGGGCGTGGGGACACTCTCAGTCCCGCCCACAGCCCCGGGCGACCGAAACGGTAGAAACGGTGTCGTTCATGGACCGTGAGGCCGCGTTCATCCGGCGCCGGGGGGAGAAAGGGAGACGAGAGCAGAGGGCAGCGCCCTGAACTCTGCCCCGCGAGACACAGGCCCCAGCCTGGACGCTGCCGTCAGCTTCCTCTGGGCAAATGACTTACCCTTTGGTTCCTCTGATCCTTCATTTACTGCCTGGTTTTGTACACGGGTGTAAGTCAGAGGTGGATAAAGCTCCATGCCCTTGCGAGCATGGTTTAGGCGCTGGAGGTCATAGCCCAAGGGCTACTGGAGCCCTTTACCCAGGAAGGTGTCCTGAGAGCCCCTGAGATGGAGCAGCAGGATCAGCCTTGGGGGCCAACCGTGCCACCTCCTGGTGGCAGGTGCGGAGCTGGGGCAGGGCTGCTGGTCCTCCCCTCAGAGCCAGCTGTGGTGGGACACAGCCCTGAGCCACAAACCAGTCTGTGGCAGATGCAGAGGCTGGAATGTTCCAGAAGGAGGCTGGGCCAGTGCCTTTTAAACTTCTTCCCGTCGATTCAGGGCAGGGGACGTCGCGATGGCGACCAGCAGGTAGGGGAAGGCCTGCTGAAGAGCTAGGGGCCCCGGCTGGGTCTCCTCTAACGACCCGCACGAGCCGGGCTGTCCCAGAACGGCCCTCCCCCATGTCCTGGACACGCACAGGGCACCCACGACGCTGTACCCCGGTTATAGCGTGTGCAGAGGGACCTGTTTAATTCCTCACCGCGCCTTTCTGAATTCGGTTTGCAGAGGATCATAAAAGCGAGAAAGATCCAGCTGGACTCGAGCCACTGGCCCTCAGGTAATCGGAAACGGGACCTTGTAAAGGGATCAGGGACAGGCCCAGAGGGCCAGGCGTCACAGCTGGGGGGGGTGGGGAGCTGGTTGTAATCCATGGACATTCATGGGCCACTTTTCTCTCCTTTGATATAACTCTCTTGACGTCTCCCGGCACCGTAACCTACAGCCGGTCTGAGCGAGTGTAAACTAACCAGGTTTCAGGGCACTTTTGCAGCCCCGAGGGGCCCCTCTGCTTTGCCTCGTGTGTTTGACGGCCAGGGTGTCCCTTCTGTCGCCCCGGCTGGCCCCGTGTTGGGTCGGTAATTCAGACGAAGCAGCAGCGTCGTAGCGGGCCGGCGCCCTGAGCTGCCCCGTCTCCTCCCTCTGCCCCCGCCTGCTCTCCCCCTCCCCCTCATCAGAGACGGGGTCTCCGGTCATTCTCCGCAGGCATGGTCCCCTTGACCCCTGCGACTTTCTCCACGTGCCGTCAGGCCTAGCCGGTCCGGTGACCCCGGCTTCACCTGCCGTCCTCTCTCGCCCCGCTAGGCTCAGCAGGGAGCTGCAGGAGAAGGAGAAAGTGATCGAAGTCCTGCAGGCCAGGCTGGACGCGGGGTCCCTCACCCCCTGCAGCAGCCGCGCGCTGTCCGACTCCCACCGCTGTCCCAGCAGCTGCTCCTGCCTGTCGGACGAGCTGGAAGCCTGCTCCGACACCGACGTGGCCAGCGAGTTCACGCGCTACGAGGAGAAGAGCGCTCCGCCCGCTCGCTCAGGTAGCCGCCTCCAGGGGGGCACTTGTCCCCTCCCGGCCGTGAACAGCGTGCCTGGGTGTCTGGGGTGTCCACAGATGCCGCTGGCCTTGCCCGGGACTCTCGGAGGTGCCCTTCTAATGGTCGCAGGGCTCTGAGCCCCAGGGGCACCCCTGAGGTGGCTCGCCTCACGAGAGCTGTCCGCAAACCAGGGCGCGGACGCTGCTCCCCGCGCTCGTCCTCCCCTGGTGCCCGGGGATGACGGTGAGCCGGGTCCCAGCTCCCCGCAGGACATCCAACATTTTCTCTCATTCGTGGGTTTTGTAGATTCCATCCTTCACGCGCGCCATTCTGCTGCTCTGTCTTCCAAACCATCCGCCACCAGTGCACCCCAGGGGGCTCAGGCCGAACCCAGCAGCAGCCCCAGCAGCTTGCCTGCCCCCCAGAAAGCCCCCCGGGAGGCCAGCCAGGCCCATCCAGGTATGCGACCGCCCCTGGGCAGGGCTCGTGTCCTCTCCCCCGGCTGCCTGTTTGACCTTGATCTTCAAGGACAGATGTTTCCGCCGCTAGGGCCTCCTAGGCTTCGAACCCTCCACCACACCGAGAGGCCATCCTAACTCGCTAACCGTCCCTGACTTTTGGTGTTTCAAACGTTTTAGGAAAAAAGAAGTCATCACACAGGCTTTGAGCTGCGTACCAGTTTGACGAGCAGTTGGCTAAGTCGTTTTAAAAGCAAACGTGTTCATGTTTGTTCTTTCATTCCGCCCGGGGGAGCAGACGCATAATGCTTCTCCCTGGATTACCGTAGCCAAAGAACAAAAGAAATGAAAACCTACCGCCCCGGTACGCGCTGCCCATTGTGTCTGCCCACTTTGGGGCTGAGGCCTCCAATCCTCAGACGATGGGATGGTCTGCGCATTAGCTGCCTTGGGGATTTGTGCTGGGTTGGCAGGCCTGGATGTGCACGTGCCATGTGTCCTGGGGCCAGTTAGGGGGCGCGTTTCATTTACCTGCCTCGGCTGGGTGCACTGTTCGAGGCAGCGAAAGGGCCAGCTCGTCCCTGCCTCCCGCCCCCCGCCACAGCCGGCCTCAGCGTGGTTGGTGGCGAGGTCGGGGTTGTGTAGAGGTGCCCCAGAGAGCCCGGTGCTTTCCCTCCCTCGCCCCCACCTCTCCCGACGACTGGCCAGCCGGGGTCTTGAGGAGGAGGACGCGTCTGACTCTTCCTGGGCCTGGGCTCCGTTTCTGCCCCGAGAGGGAGGGGAAAGGAGGTTCTCCCAGCACGGTAGACTCCTGCGTGAGTGCCTGGGGCTCGAACAGAACGGGGGGCCAGGGGTTTGCAGATCAGCCTGCCTCCCTGGAGGAGGCCGGGGCTGTCACTGGCGGCTCGGGGTCGGCGCAGGACTGTCCTGATGCCGCGTCGGCATCCCAGGCGAGGGGCGTGTTCTAGAATACAACCGTTTCCTGCCACGTGGGGCAGCTTGCGCACGTCGGTCTTCGTTCCCGCTCCCTCGGTGGGCTACCCGCCCTGTACCTGGTTCAGGAAAGAGGAAGCAGACAGACACACCAGAACCTCCCCAGGCTCTTAAAGACCTGTCTGCAGCTGAGCCGCCCCTGATGGCCTGTGGAGATTTGTTAAAATGCAGGTGCCTAGGCTCTGACTCTCAGAGGTGGCCATGCGGTAGGTCCACACTCGGGCCTGAGGAATCTGTGTAGGTTAAGTGTCCTTTCTAAGCGATTCGCGTGCCCGGCAGGTTTGTAAGGCCTTCGCGTCTCGGTTGCTTCACTGAGGTCTGATTGGGGGTCCTGAGATCTGGCTCCATCAGAGTCTTGATTTGCGTACATTAGTGATGCAGACTCCACCCCCCTGCACAGCCCAGTCCCCTGCTGCCCCCCACCCCACCCCAGGTGAGCCCTGACGCTGTCAGAGCAGGCGTTCTGGGCGTAGGGAGAGTCTTAGCACGGGCAGGACGGGCACGTGCTGGGAGCACCCAGGGGCCCTGGGGCGCATTCCCGCACAGCTCCCTGACCGGTGCGGGCTTGCTGGCCTGGGACCGCCACCTGCCGGGGTCACAGTAATGCCCCCTTGCCTCCTGGAGCCCGTTGTTTTTAGGGTGAGCATAGAGTCTGTGTACGGCATGGCCCTGGCAGGGGTGAAGTGGGGGCTCAGCCAGGCCAGCCTCTGGGGCAGCCGCGCTCACCCTGGGCGGTGGCAGTGCTCCCTCTCAGCCCGTCCAGCGTGGAAGGACGGCCCCTCCGCACGGAGACAGCTGGTCAAGGGCAGCATCCCCTCCGTGTGCTGCCCGCTCCCGTCTCTCCCCTTCTCGCTAACGACGTGTCTACTTTCTCCCTGACTTTCTGTTTCCAGGCCTTCATCCTCCCTTTGCCCCCAGCCTGGGCGGCCTGCCCCAGGCCCCGCTGCCCGCGGCTCCACCCGGCTTCCGCCCCGCTGGCCCTGGCCCCCTTGGCTGCTGTGAGACGCCCGCGGTCTCCTTGGCCCAGGCCCAGCAGGAGCTGCAGATGCTGCAGAAGCAGTTGGGAGAAAGTGAGCACTCCCTGCTGGGTTCGTGTGCGTGCGAACGGCAGCCCCGCCTGCGTGGCTCTGCATGGCTTTGGCTTGGCGACCGGGTTTCTCAAGACCACACGGGGGTCCGTGTGACCAGTGGACGTTGGAAGGGGAGCTCTGCTTGCTTTTCTGGACATGCATTCGCTGTTCCCTTTCCGATGTGTGTGTCTCATCTGTTAAGAGGCCTGTACGTTCGCCAGGCCCTAGACGTGGTCGCCTCCCGCTGTCAGTGTGGGGTGCCCCCGGGTACGCGCAGGGCCTGGCACTGGCGACGTGCTCACTGGCAGGGAAGGGGAGAGGGCTTCCGCGCCTCGCCTCTGCAGGGTGGAGGCCGGTCCACGGCTCTCACGTCCTCCTGTCGTTTAATCGAGGTCAGGTGGGGGGCAGAAAGGTGGAGGAGCGACAAAGCCCTTCCTCCTGCCCAGGTTTGTTGCTGCCCCGGGGCAGGTGACACGCAGGCCGTGACGTCCGATCGCGAGTCCTGGCCTCGGATTCCCAGGGTTCGCAGCGGGTGTCACGCAGGCTACGTACAGTCATCTCTTGGGAAAGGCTTTCTGTATACCTGGCTGGAGGCCTCACCATAAAAAGCTTTTCGTGTGTGATCACCTATAGCTTAGAAAAAAAATAAGAAAAGAGCCTCACGTGATGAATTCGTTCGCTAGCAGTGCTTAAAAAAAAAAATAAAGAAAACAGTTTGAAATTACCCCAAAACTACATTCCGTGCCTGTAAAGAGGCTCAGGTGAGCCAGAGGTGAACGGGGTCACCACCCAAGGACCACAGCCGAGAGTCTGTGGACCTGAAGCCCCCAAGGCCGTGTGGACCGGCTTATTTCCTTTCTCTGCCCTGGAAATGGACACACTGTCACCTCGGCCTCCAGTTCGGTCTCCAGAACCAGGTAGACTAAGGCTGTTTGGGGGACAGTTCGTGTGTCTTCCTTCCTGCAGGCGCCGGAGTCGGAGGCTCCCTTCGGCTTCCCAGCTCGTGGGGCGCAGCCGTCCAGGCTCCCAGCAGCACGCAGCTGCCTGCCCCGCCTCACCCCGCCGTGTGCTGGGCAGAGCCCGGGCGGGAGCCAAGGCTCCGGGAAGCCAAGTTGCTTGCTCGAGGTCACTAGTGAGTGGGAGGGCTGGGCTCGTGTCCAGGCGTCCGGCTCCCAGTGCCCTGTCCCATGATACCCTGTCTGCCTGAGGTGGCTCGTTATCATCCTGCTGAGCTCAGCTGAGCAGGAGCTGGAGGCCTCGCTGCTACAGGCTCTTCTCTCCCCAGAGACCGTGGTCGGTGCTGGTGTCTCGCCCCTAGAACGTACTGCTGCGGCCGTTCTGGTACCAACAGCCGAGGGATGACAAATCCCAGGCCCAGACGGCAGAAGTGTTCTCTAGCGTACCTTTTCCCCTTTACTTGTCCACATTTGTCAATTTGTCGCTGTCCAAGGGGAAAGACGGAGGGAGAGCCCTGCACGGAAAGCGGTTGTAGACGTGGGTTGAAGTCGCATCCAGTCTGAGCCGTCGACCAGACGTCGGGGGCCCGGCCCTGGGGGCGGGGGACGACGGCAGCCCTCGCGTTCTCTCTGGAAGCATGGTCTGCTCTGAGGGACCGTCGCTTTCCCGCGTGCCTTGTTTGCTTCAAACCAAGCTTCCGTGTGGCCGTGGCGCATGGCGGCTTCGCGGGTCACTGTGGCGCTGACGCCACGTTGTGTGAGAGTCTCTGGTGTCTGCATGGCGCAGGGCACGTGCTTTGTCCTGTGTGTCCGGGGAGCCTGGGACGTGAGGATACGGGTCGCTGCTACCCATAGACCCTCCTGTGTGGGAGCTTGGTTCAAACGCAAGCTGACTCTCGCCAGCCACGGATTTCCCCCTTGGCCTTGTTTTGGGGCAGGGTCGGAGGCGGGCAGGAAGGAGGTGGGAAACCACATCTTTCTCGAATCTGGGCTGAAATTTAGATGCTTGCATTGCGCTCTGCTGCCCGGGTCGATAATCCCTGGGGAAAGCAGCCTCCTGCCTGAGCGGTCCAGACCGCGGCCCTGCCCACCCCTGGCTGTCTCCCCACCCCGAGCTGGGTGGGCTCCTTTTCGCTTAGAAGCAGGGGTGATGACGCTCAAGGGAGGACCCGGGGTTTCACGAGACCTAGGACGAGGTGAAAGGCCCCGCCTCCCTCCGAGGTGGGGTCTTCAGGGATTCTTTGGGCAGAGCGGGGACGTTTTCCAGTCCCTTGAATCGTGGAGGGGGAGGGCCAGGTCACCCCCCACTTTACATGGGATCTCCAGCCTCAGCAGAGACCTCTTCCATCTGGCGGAATCGGGGCCACCGTTTCTGGCTGGATTTCATGTCCCTTTTCCCCTCTGACAACCCCCGTTAGCTTCTGGGGGAGGGAAGTGCTCAGAGGCAGGCAGACAGCCCTCTTCACCGGTGTGCTCAGTGCTCCAGGCCATCTCGCTCTTGGCCCCTGGCTCCGGGAGTGCGCTCCTTCCACCCTGGAACTCCCCCCGCCTCTCTCCTGAGGAATCATAGTGGGAGCCAGGGGGAGGGCCACTGGGCTCCTCTTCTGTGACTGGTGACTTTCAGATGCCTTTCCTACCCCCCACGCCTTGGCGCCTCAGGTCCGAGCCTCCTCTAGTTGGGATTCCACGGGGGACTGGGACCTGCAGCGTCTCCCGTGCCCCTGGGGTGTCTGTTCCCTGCAGTCACACGCTTCCATGCCGCCCCTTCCTCCCCAGGCTGTTTCTCACTCTCGCTTCTTTCCGCCCAGGTGTCAGCACGGTCCATTCTGCCTCCCCAGCTGCGTTGCCAAACACCCATCTAGAAGCCGCCTCTTCCCACTACCTCGACCCCGCCCGGCCCCACGCGCTTCCCCGGGGCAGGGGCGCCACGGGACTGGGCGGCATCCTGGCGCCCGGGTACCTGGGCTGCAGTGGCCAGTGGGACATGATGAGGCCTCAGAAAGGGAGCGCATCTGGGGACGTGTCCTCAGGCTCCTCCTCCGTGTGCCAGCTTCACTCCAAACCCACAGGTAAGCCACGCAGCCGAGCGGGGCAGCCCCTGAGGCGAAATCCCACTGGCCTGCCTCCCTCTCTTTCTTCCTTTCTTTCTTCCTTCCTTCCTTCCTTCCTTCCTTCCTTCCTTCCTTCCTTCCTTCCTTCCTTCCTTCCTTCCTTTCCTCCCTCCCTCCCTCCCTTCCATGTTAAAGGTGATTCGAGGGCAGTGCTCGGGACTGCTCATTAACCACACAGGATGAGTTTATGTTCACGTACTTTTTTATTTTTCACCTGAGGCCTTCTCTCTAAGGGCTCCGTCCCTCACTAAAGAATGTGGAGTCCAGTATCAGTAAGAGGAGAGGTGTTATGGCAGCGTGAGGCCTTCCCTGTCACCCTAAAGTCACACAGCGGTGGCCGCACCTTTCCGGACACTAAGCAGGCCCTGCCCACGGCCTTCAGTTATTTTTCTAAACCACACGGTGCTCGCTCCCCTACACTCACCAGTTCCACTGGTCACCGTGCACTTGACACTGCGACCCGCTTCCACTCAGCCCCGCGACACCGGGTCGTCCCATGCTCGAGAGCCAATCTATGCTTCGAACAAAGCGCCCCGTGTCCCGGGTGCCTGCGTGAGAGGACGCGGTGGCGGAAGGGTGGCGATGCTGGGGGATCTCTCCGAGAGGCCACTGGCCGGGCCCCGCGGTGACCAGATCCCCGCCCTCTCTCCTCTCCCGGGGGATGGCTGCAGGGGCCGACCTGCTAGAAGAGCATCTCGGGGAGATCCGGAGCCTGCGCCAGCGCCTGGAGGAGTCCATCTGCACCAACGACCGGCTGCGGGAGCAGCTGCAGCACCGGCTCAGCGCCGCGGCCCGCGGGAGCGGTAGGGCCCACGGCCGGGTACCGGGCCTGGCTGGGAGTGTCCGGAGGGTGGGCCACAGGCGGGCACCGCAGGTTCACAGCGCTGCCCTGGGCTTTGCCACCGCAGCAGCCAAAGGCCGGCATGGCCTGGGGGCAAGCACGGTTATCCCCACTTGGCAGATGTACCCCAGCTCAGAGAGGGACCGTCCCCGCAGCTGAACTAGCCCACTCTGTCCCCAGAGTCATCTGACTTCTCCTCCCTCCCTCATCTGCTCACATATACCCGTGGACTCCTCTGGGCCCTGTCACGTGCTTGGCCGGAGGTAGAGCCAGGGCGGGACGGCATCTTTTGAAAGCCCCTGTCCCCCAAGTGCGTGACTTGCCTCGCTTTCCGGGCCAGGAACCTCCTCCGGCTTCTACAGTCCGGGCCTGGAGGCCGCGCCGCAGCTGCACAACGAGAACAGGGCGCTCCGGGAAGAGAACCAGAGCCTGCAGGCTCAGCTGAGCCGCGTGTCCAGAGGTGGGTGGCCGGAAGCCACAAACCGTGGTCGCTCCCCAGGCCCTTTCTTCCCTGGCCACACCATTCACCACCGGAGAAGTGAAGAGGGGATGCAGAGATAACTGAGCTACCCAGATCCGCCCTCCCCCGATGCCCATAGCTATTCCCGGGCTGGAAAGGGCTGCGTCCCCAGAGGTCCCAGCTACGGGCCCTCAGACCCCTGGGCTCCAGGGACGTGGAGCTGTGGGAAAGCCGCCACCGTGCGGACCTGCTGCAGATACGCGGAGGCCTCACCACCAAGCCGGACGCCGTTAGGTGTCTGCTCTACCTCCCCACAGCTCCCAGCTGATGCGAACCAGGAGAGGAGGGAACCAGAGCTCCGACATAGCCTCTCAGGTCCCCCAGCGGTCACTGCGGCTCAGTGTCTCTCCCCATGTGGAGCTGTCCCCGTGTCTCCTCGCCCCCTCCCCTCGCTCACCCTCAGGCTCCTCTCTGGTCAGCAGTCCTCACGGCTCTGCGTCCGGAGGTGCTGGCGGAGTGTCCTCCAGGGCCTTCCCAGACCTGTCCCCCGCGGGATGGTTTCCTGTGTGGCCTGGGGCGCAGCCGACCTTAGTGTCAACTGACTCGATCACATTAAAATGTGATCCATAATGAATTATTTCTAGTTACAAATATTTCTTGAAGAGCCACAAAAGGCTAAGAATAGTGTCCAAAAGGATTAAGCCCAGAATGCCAGGATGCTTGTGGAAAAGGACAAAGGCCTCAACAGGCCGTTCCAAATTAGCCACCTCAGAGCGAGAAGACGTGAGAGGAAAACTCATTGCTTGGGGGAAGATAACGCAAGTTAATAGATAAGAGAAAAGGCAGAACTTCTAACCTCCCGTTGCATGCCTGGACAGACCAAACAGACCGCACAGGTGAGAAAGTGGAGATTTCGACGGGTAGAGCTTGCCGGGCCCCGGTGAACTCCTCCCCAGAGGACTGACGGCCCCTGCAGACTTATTCTCAGAGTCCCCGTCAGTAGTTTCTGAGAAATTGTGGAGATCAGAGAGCTGCTGCGAGCTGGGAGAGAAAAGATGTCCCGGTTTTCAAAATGATGACAATGACGTGCACTAAAACCTGGAGACAGGGACTCTCACTGTCCGTCTTCGGCAAAACTCAGGAGCGGTTGTTGCACAGAGGGTCGTGAGCCCTGAGAAAACGCTGCGCAGGTGAAACCAGAGGGTTTTCTCTAAAAGCGAGGTGGTTCTTATGACGTCAGGGGCTCAAGGGCGCTGCAGAGGTGGAGGCCCCGTTCCCCAGGCCGGGTCGATTCGCTCTCTTTGCCTCCCTGTGGCTGCAGCACCAGCCGGCCTGCCTTTTGCCCTAGTTGTGCGTGTCGGGGTGGATGCGCTCGGGCCCATCTTCTGCGGCCCTACAAGCTCAACGCTCCCGTGTTCTGCTCCCCAGAGCACTCCCAGGAGGCAGAGTGCCTGAGGGAGGCCCTGCTGACCGCGCAGTCCCGGCTCCAAGAGCTGGAAGTGGAGCTGGAGCACCAGAAGGTGGACCGGCAGCAGCTTCTGGGAGACTTGAAGGAGAAGCAGCAGGAGATCTTGCGTTTCCAGGAGGAACGACTGTCCCTCCAGGAGAAAGACTCCAGGTCAGCGGAGCCACCGATGAAGGAGGCAGGGGGCCCCGTTTTTAGATGTAGAAGAAGGGCTATTGGCAAGGCAGCTCCCGGCCCCTGCTGGAACCCTGTCTCCCCACTGCTAGTCCTGATTCATGGGTGGCTTTGAGAATGGCCTTTTCGCTCCAAAGCTGAGGAGTCAAACCCTGTTGTAGAAGGCTTCAGCACATCAGCTACTGGGGAAAAGGGACATTTTCGTGCTTCTGGTTGTAGGACATTAATCTCAGCATAACCTAGGAAGCTTCCAGACGAGCCGCAATGCTCGTCCCCAGCAGGAACCCTATCGCTGCTCGTCAACATGAACAGAGCACTGGGGGGCAGTGAGAATGAGGTGCGGCTGTGTCCAGGCTGATGTAGCTAATGACAGGAGGCCAAGCGAGGTGGCTGTACCCCTCCGAGCCTCTGCGTCCACATCGATAAGATCAAGGCCATGGTCTTCATGACCGCTGGGTTGACAGCTAGGGCTAAAACTCCATGATGCACCTGGGGCTCCCTGCTCTCTGCCTTGACGTGGCAGCCACCCCCACCCTCCACCCCTGCCCACCCCTGCAGGCTGCAGCACAAGCTGGGCCTCCTGCAGCAACAGTGCGACGAGAAGCAGCAGCTCTTCCAGGCCGTCCAGTCGGAGCTACAGGTCTACGAGGCGCTTTATGGCACGTCCAGGAAGGGGCCGAGAGGTAGGTGCGCCCCCTCCCCGCCTCCCCATGGGCTTCCCGTCCTCGCTTGGGGTCCCGGTGAGGTCTCTGCCTTGGGAGCTGTGGAGATCTGGAAAAGCTGCAGAGCTCTGGCCTCAGAAGAACCCCCAGCCAGGCCTGGGGCACCCAACAACAAGAGGGGAGCTCTCGTACACAAAGCCCAGAGTCCGGTGACGTGAGCAAGATCCAGCCTAGACATCCTTAAAAATCGGTCACAAGAGTCAAACGTCGCTCACCTAGACGGCCAGACACGAGTCCAGATGATGCAGTGTTTATTTTTTTTAAAGACAAAGAACTGCCTCGAAGGCATCATCGTTGGAAAAGGCCTTGAAAACTCGTCCACACTGACCCCCACTCAGCCAGCGTGGCAGACAGCCTGTGAGGACATTACAACAGACAAATCAGGTCACAGCAACACCACTCACAGGACCTAAATCTCAAGCTGAGATTTAAAATTTCAACTCTCGTACCGAGGAATTTTGCCACCTGCTGAAATAATAATTGACAGTTGAGGATTTTGTTACATTTTCCCCATCTTTCTTCAAACGGGGGAGAGTATTCTCAAGTTAACTCCACGCGGGCTAGAACAGAGGCTGATGACAACGAAGGAAAGTTTATCAAAGAGGAAAAGTAAGACCCTGAGCTTGACTTGGAGTGTCAGTGGTAGAAACACGGGCCGGGCGGCCTGGCTCTGTGGCCGTCCTGCCTGGCCCTGTGGCCGTCCTGGGCGTGAGGACATGAGAGTTGGGTGGAAACACAGATGCACGAGGGAGTTGTAGGTCAAGGCTGCTAGAGACGCCACCTCGGCCTGAGACCACTGTGGCGTGAGGGTGGGGGTTGACCCTACAGTGAGAAGGGGGGGCTTTGTCCAGAAATCCACAGAAGCGATTCTCGCCATGGGGAGGGGGGCGTGTTGACTCCCGGGGCCGTCCACCCTTAAACGGCCTTGGTTATGGGTTTAAAAATTCCACGAGTGATACGGGTTATCATATTAAGGATTTTCATTATTCGGCCAAGTTTGAATTTTCGTAAAACCTGATGGAGTTTCCTAATTCGCCGATGGGAAGGTGGAGCAGAACTTGAAGGAACACGGGGTTGGGGGGTGCGTGATGGAGGTCATCCCTCCTCCTCCTCCCTCAGCCCCTGCCCTAGTTCAGTGCTCGTTCAAGGCCGACCTCTGGCCTGGGGAGACCCTGCCCTTGGAAGAGCCTGCAGGACTGAGCTTAACCTGGAGGCGAAGCCATGGGCCGGGCCTCGCCTGCTGGCCTGACTCCCTCTGGCTGCATGCGGGTCGTTTGAGCCGCAGGAAAACTCCACACCCGAGTGTGTGCCGTGTCAGTGGGTGCCAGGCCGCACACAGGGAAAGTGACATTTCCATCGCGGGTGTGTGGCCCGGGACGCTGAGAGGACAGTGGGGTCCTCGGCAGAGGGGAGTGTCACAGGGGAGGGTTCTGGCAAACGCCTGGAAATACTCGGATCGCCGCCACCAGCCCCGCCTCTGCCTTCTTCCAGCTTACGCCTGGGAGGCCTGTCACCAGGTCTCTCTGAGCTGTGACTTGGGCCACCTGGTGACAGAGATCCGAGCCTTGCGAGGGCAGCTGGAGCAGAGCATTCAGGTGAACAACTGCCTGCGGCTGCAGCTGGAGCAGCAGCTGGATGGGGGCGGCAAAGCCGGCCTCAGCCCCCACCCCGTCGGCCACGACCTCGCGGCCAGCACGGACCCTGGCAGCAAGCAGCCGCCCTTCCAAGGTAGGAAGCCCTCAGCCGGCAGCGAGGTCGCCAGGACGTCTGGCGGAAGGGACAGTCTTGCCCCCTCGTCCATGCTCCCCAAGGTCAGGGGTGGGGTCAGAGGTGGTGGAGTCCAGAGCGGGGTGGGAGCCTGGGACTCAGGGCCAGACCCGCCACTCGCGGGTTGTCTGCCATGGGCCAGGCCTTAGTTTCCTCGTGTTCAAGCCGCGGTGACCGTCCTGTCTACGGGGTGCGATCACTCGGATCGTTAAAGGTTAGAATTCACAAGTGCCGGCCACAAGGATTGCTCAGCAACTACCAGCTGTCGGTGTTGGTATCTGGTCCTTGTATCTGGAGAGTTTTCAAAATTCACCAAGGGTTTTCAAAGGCTTTTTCAGATAATTTCATCTGAGGCAGGGCAGCTTTCACTCCGGGTTTCACGGGAGAAACGAGGCCCGGCTGACAGGCGCTCAGAGCCCGACCAGGGATTGCACCAGGAATGTTCCAGTCTGTTCCTTCCACCTCGCTGGGCTCTGTCTCGGTATCGCAGGCCCCCCAGGCTCTCTGCCTGGCTCCCCTTTCCCGACGGTGGGGAACTTGGCCGTGTGGCAGGCAGGACGTTCCTGCCCCAACGGGAATCGGGGCTGGGAGGAATAGGGGGTGCTCGTCATCCCCTTCCGCCCCCCACCCCACTGCCCACCTTTACAGACAGAAATGTTTACTGACTTTTTACCGTTCTCTGACTTTTCTCCCCAAAATCCTTCATCTTCTCACTTCCCCCAGTTTTAACATGAGTGTCCACACCGTCCCCACACCCCAGCCTCTCCGCGCCTTCATTTCTGCCTCCCCGTCTTCCTTTCCACTGCGTTCTTCTCTGCTCACCTCCGGGGCCTTATCCCCAACTTCATTCTAATCAGAAACCACCTCTGCTCACGATTAGCTAAACCCGAGCTTGCAAACCTCCCTGCCTGCTCCTCCCTGAGCACGGCAATCCTTATTCTGGGGGGAGTCTGCTAGATTTTCAGTGATCAGACAGTGACATCACCTGTCAAACGGAGGTGTTGCTCCCTGATCAGTGAGTCAAGGCCATTAACCAAGAGGGTGTGGGGCCCGGGGCATCGTGCCCGGCATGTAGACTCCACTCGGCCTGTGTTAGGGGAAAGCTTCGTGCTCCCCCAGCTGCGGGGCTCGGTTATGCCTCCTTCTCCCCCGTCCCCACCCCGGTGACCAGGCTCTGGACCCAGTTCCACGGGCTCAGCCACCGCAGAGGCCTGAGCCAGGAAGCAGGAAGGCCTAAGCCACGCTTGCCCGAGCGGCAGCGTTTCTGTCGTTTCTGCGATAGTTTCCAGTTCCGCCACCGTGGGGGTGCTTCCTGGCCTCCAACGGGGGCGTCTCTGCCTGGCCGGGGCTCTGTCTCCTGTTCCTCGCATACGACTGCGTTTCTTCCAGTACGAACTCCTCCTCGGAATGGTGATGAGGAGCCAGGGTTTTCCACACAGATGCTACCTACGTGTGTGCGTACTTACATGTAGCTGCGAGGCGTCGTGACAGACACGACGTGCAAACTCACATTAAAAGCGGGGGTTAGAAAAACACACCCAGTAACTGAAACCAGGAGTTGCCTCCTCGTGGAGCACCCCTCGGGTAAAGGTACCCCTGCTCGTCCCACACTGAGCTGCTCTTGTTCGGGATCACGGGGCGAGGGTGACAGACACGCGGGGCGAGGCCCGCTGCCTCGGGTCTCCGGTGCTGAAGACGAAGCTGAGCTCCAGCTCCATGCGAGTGTGTCCAGGGCCCTGAAACCCTTCTCGTCTGCGCCCCCCAGATTCGGTCGCCTCCCCTCCGGTTCGGGATGTCGGCATGAACCCAGCCCTGGTCTTCCCCAGCTCGCCCGCCGCTGCTCCTGGCTCAGACACGGCCATCTGCAACAAGGCAAATGGTAAATGTGGCCACTGGGGGACCAGGGGGCTGACGATGGGGAGTTCACGCCCGTGACGCGATGGTTGGTGCTCTGTGTGCCCATCTGAGTCCCGAGGCCTCCCTCTGCGCGTCCCAGGGCCTCTCGCCCTGCCCCCGGCTCCTCCTGGGGCCGCCTTCCCATCCTCACTCCCCCTCCCGTGGTCCTCCTTTCGCTCTGCTGCTGCTTCCTTGCCCTGGGACCTCTCCCCTCTTGAACGCGCTCTCTGTACCCGGCCGAATCTCCTGTCTGTGTCTTCTAAACTCAGATATTAAAAAACTTTAAATGACATTTGTCTTGAATTTTTCATTTGTCAACAAGGACAGAATGTGCCAACCTGGCACGTTAATCACTGCGACGATGTAAGAAAGATGACAGAAACTGAGAACCCGGGACATCTGCGGATGGCACTTTCCGAGACCGCCCTTCTGGTTCCCGGCTCTGTCGCCGTCCGACGTCCCTCTGGGACTGACGCTACGACTGCGTAACCGTGGGCTCTCTTTCGCTGTGGCTTTATTTTTCAGAGCCGGCTTTGGAGGCCCCTCCAGTCACGAAGAGCCCCCCCAAGCTGGAGGGCGACGCCCCCGATGGCTCCTTTGCCAACAAGCACGGCCGCCACGTCATCGGCCACATTGACGACTACAGCGCCCTGGCACGGCAGCTCGGGGAGGGCCGACTGCTGGTCCAGAAGATCGCGTCCCTGCTGAGATCAGCCGGCGCCGTCCCTGGCCTTGCGGCTCACGGCACAGAGGTGATCACAGCATAGCTCGTAGGTGCACCTGTTCCTCGTGCCCTTCCTTCTCCCGATTCTAGCGCCTTCTCCCACTTTGCTTTCACGCTCTACACATCCCAGCGGAAGCTCCTTCCTCCGTCTACACCCCGTCAGGCCTAATGCAGAATCACCCAAAAGCCTGTGCGGTGTCCTCATCCTTGTCGGTGGAGCATCCGTGAGCGTCGACACCCAGTGGCCTGTGCCGAGCACCCTTTAGTAGCTGATCATCTGCTACGGTCCCTGGCACGTGGCCGTCCGTGGGCAGAATAAAATCACTTCGCCGAGTGGCTAGAAATTGAGAATATGTACCCGTATGTTAGGGTCGTCCTCTGGGCGCGGATTCTCGGTGGAAGAGGAGGAGGAGGAAGAGGACACGACATTCCTGGTGAAGGGGGTGGCACCCCGGCCTGGAGCCACAGGTGCTCGGGCCAGCCAAGTCCACCGTGCGATTCAGGGGAGGACAGCGGGGCCAGCGCAAAGCTGAGGGGCTATGGGGGAGGGAAATGCTTCCCTCTTCCCATCTAGGTTCTTTGCTAACTGACTCAAGGCAGGTGGATAGGAGAGAAACATTTAATCATATGGGAGCCTCGATGATACAAGGCTCTGAGAGTGACCAAAGCAAGCAGCTTTCAGACAAAGAATCAATTCGTGGTGAATCGAGGAACAGAGGCTCTGGGCTTGGGGTGGTGAAGGAGTGACGGGGTCCGTGTGTTCTGCGGGCGCCCGGGGGCCCTCTGTGGGGTGTCACCCGCCCTGACACCGGAGGACGCCTGTGTGTGTTGGGGTGGAGGGTTCGTTTTCTGCTTTCATGGGAACGAAGGTGGGGCTTTCTTGCACCTGCTCTTTCTTAACGTTAATTCGAATCAACCAAAGCGCCGAAGTGGCTCCCCTTCAGGCGCTCAGAGTTTGGAAAAGACCAGAAGCTCAAAGGGAGCGTGGGGCCAGCTGGGACCAAGTGGCTTCTTGCGAGGGGCGGGCCCTGCTGAGGTCGGGGGCGCCAGGCTTCTGGGTTAGAGAAGGGCTTCGGGGTGCAAGCGGGCCCCTATCTGTGCCCGCTCGCCGAGGAGGCTGAGCCCTGTGCGTGAAAGAAACAGGAGGCGGCCCTGCGGCCCCAGTGAGGCCGGCGCATGCCCCCTTGCAGGTGCTGCCCGGCGACGGCGTCCACGAGGTCCGCAGCAGCACCCGCGCCCTGCTCCGCGCGCTGGACGAGGCGGCCGCCCTGCTCAGCGCCTTCTGGCGGGCGGCCCTGCCAGGCCCCGGCGGCGAAGCGGTGAGGCCCGAGTCCCTTCCTGGCCCTTAGAGGAGGGTCCCTGGGGGAGACCTCTCGCCATGGTGGCTGCCTCAGTGACGTTCTGACTCCATCCCTTCTCCTCCCCCACCCCTGCCCGACCCCCAGGATAAGAAATCAATGGGGAGGGCGGGGGGCGGACAGAGACGGGACAGCCCTGGTGACCACAGACGTCCAGGGTCTTTAGCTGTCTGAAGTTGGGCTGAGATGGACGTCAGGGACATGTTAAAGCAGCACCACCTGCCCCCGCCCCGGCCCCAGGTCCCTACTGCGGGCCTGTGGAGTGTCACCGTGAGACAGCCAGGCCCTTTCAGCCCCTCGCTGGAATGCACCACATCGCCTAAACCCACGTGGGGGGCGTCCACCCCAGGCACTCTCAGGCCTGCCCGCTGGGTGGTGGCACCTTGGACAGGCGGCTTTCGGGGTCCCCTCAGGCCTTCTAGCTCCAGGCTCACACGGACACCTTATGGGACCCAAATTGCTCTTGTCCACAGCCAGGAGCCTCAGTGGCCAGGCCTCGGGGTTCTCTTGGGCAGCGGGACCCTGTGCCCACTGCTCGGGGCTCCCACCCGGAGGCGTCCTCCCAAGCTGGAGGGTTTCACGGGCTTCGTGGAGGAAACCCCGTCTAGAAATGGTGGAGAACACTGTAGTCTTAGTTCGGATTCTGAAGCGCCACGAGCACTTCTGCCCGTTGACAAGGTGTCCGTTCCTGGTCCCCAGGGAGAGGCCGTGAAAAGGGAACTTCTGGAGCTGAGGACCAAGCTGTCCCAACAGGAGGGGCTCCTTCAGAGCACAGCCGAGCGTCTGCAGAGCACCACGCGGCAGAAGGAGAGCCTGGAGCAGTTCATCCTCAGCCAGCGTGGGTGCCCCCGTGCCCGGGAATGGGGGCGGGGGAGCATGCGGGGTCCGGATGCCCCACGGTGCCGTGGATGGACAGTGTGACCAGACAGGCGAGGGGACCGGGGAGACTGGCGCGACGTCCCTGAACCTACTGTGCCCTGAGGAATCGTGAATGCGGATGGAGGGGGACGTGGGGCAGCAGGAGGTCCGGGCTGACACACCTGAGAACACACACCCAGGGCAAGGATGGCCCCCGTGGGTAAATTCTGCGTTCGGGGGCTGTTTTGTCGTTTCAGTGACCAGGACACATGATGTCTTGAAGAAGGCAAGGACTAATTTGGAGGTAAGGAAACCAGTGTCACCAGCCAGGGCCACGGATCCCGCCCCAAACGCACCATAATCGGTCGTCAGAGTCTGCAGGGGACCCTCCACCTGCTCCCACCTTCCAGAAGACGGTTTCTGGCCCGCCTGCAGGGGCACCGGTCCTCAAGGAGCATCCTCCCGCCCCAGGCAGCACCCCCACACCCACCTCGTTCTCCCTCACCTGCCCATCCTCTCCTCTCTCTGCTCCACTTACCCCTCTTCTTGATCCGTGAAGGTCAGAGGACACGTGGGAGTCGGCTTCTGAATTAGCTTTCGGTGAAGGGATCCCAAGGCCAGCCACGTGTTCTGGCGCTTTCTATACTACTTTCTGAAAAAGAATAAAAGCAAAACACAACTTAGTGAAATAAATTAACTTCACCGCACACTGCTGGGCTGGAAACAGTAATTTGATGTTGCTGTAAAATTTTCTTTTCAGCAGCTTCACAAAAGAAAAAGGTTGGGTCTTACTTAGAACACTGGCGTGCCCCTGGCAAGTACTTTAAAGAAAAACCTGAAGTGTTAGAAATGGCTTAAACATCAGAAACTAGACCTGTACCTGGATGTCAAAGCCTTGCCATAAGCAACTGAGCACACGCCTGGAAAAATCTACACTGTACCCCGAGAGGATGTTGCTCGCACAGGCTCAGAATGGGTTGGGTCCGGATTAGACTCTGCTTTTCCTTTTTTTTATCTAATTCCCTTTTGTTTTTCTCCGACGATTCCTCTCTTTCCTGAGCCTTTTTAGAAGAACAGTTACAAGATTGCCTCTGTAAAGCCTTATTCCTGTCCCAGCAAAGGTAACCCCACCGCCTCACGTCCCCGCCAGCTCCCCGCCGCTTGGACGGGCCCTGTCTGCTTCCTCTGGGCCCCTGGAAAGGGCCCGAGGCTTGGTGTCTGGTCCCCGGCTTGTCACTAACTGGTGGGGTGGCTTTGGCTGGCCCCTCCGTCTCTGTGAGCCTGCTGCCCCGCATCTGTGAGAGGCGGCACTGGTCCTAGGTGAGCTCCGAGGTCCCTGCTGACGTGGCCCCTTTTTCTCCTCGATAAGTAAATGGGACACAGACTTAACAGGGGACTCCCCTGCGAAATGTCCTCCCCCCCACCCCCAGGACAGGCTGTCTCTCTACGTACGTGCATGTGCTGCACGAAGCACTTCTCCTGAGAGATCACAAAAGCCACCGTTTTGCTCCAAAGTGAACTGGAGAGTGACCTGGCCCGGGAAGAGGGCCCGTGCGGTGGCTCTGCGCAGGGGCCTCAGCACACGTGTGGCAGGAAGCTTTCGTCTAACCTGGGGACACCCCTCAGCTCAGCCTCTTAACAGGCTCTTGTCATGCTCCCGGCTCCTGTCACCGCTCAGCTCTCCCTCCAGCCTCGGCTGGCCACCCGCGGGGCCCGGGAATAGACCTTACTTGGTTTGTTTTATTTTCGTCCCCAGGTGAAATCCCTAAGGGCTCTGCCGGGCACTCCAGTCTCGTGACCCTTGCCTTCCAGGAGCCATGCAAGAAGCGGAGCCACCATGGGTCCTTGAAACAGCAAGAAGGATGGGCCCGCGCCCCTGTCATGCAGCCCGCTATCTGCTGAGACCTGGCCCAGCGCCCCACACCTGCTGGGGTCCAGAAGGGGTCAGCGGCACGGTCCCTGCCCGGTGGGCAGTGAAAGGCAGCGAGCCTACCCTGCGCTTGGGGACCCGTCAGCCCAGGCCTGCGCTAAGCAAAGCGTGCTGGTCTGTAGAGGACCTGCGACTCCGCGTCTGCTCGCCCCGGTGCCCAGAGCTAGTGCGACACAGTTCTCGCCCCAGCAACTGCCTCAGAGGTCCACTCGGGGCGTAGGCCCCTGCTTCCCACGGACTGGGCGCGTGGTCCCAACACGACCGAGCAGCGGTGGCCTGCTGGATGCTGGGGTTGGGCCAGCACCAGTCACGAAACCACACCTGGCCCGGGGCCGCTCAGCTGGGTCGCTCCGGCCTGCTGTCCACCTCCACTGCAGCCCCGAGTTCTCTGAACCCACAGGGCGAAAGCGGTGGCCTCCCAGACCCCATCTCACGCTGGGTCTCGTGCCACCTTTTTCTACTCTTGTATGATCTCCGAAGTGTGCTGACCTCACTCTAGATATGCTGTCCCGTTCTATCGTCCTAACTTCCCTCTGGGGAACTGGGGACTGATGGCCAGACCAAGCCCATCGAAAGTCTTGTGTAAAGCAGACCAGTGGTCACTTTTAGGTGGCACGTGAGAGGCCCCCATGTGCTAAGGCTTCATCTGTGTCTTCACAGTGCTTGAGAACGTGTGTGTAGAGATGTACGACACGTATTTATATATGTTGCTATAGTGACGTGCTGAAGGCCAACTTAGCTGGCGGACAGGGTCTGGGAGAGGAAATGGTGGCTATTAAAGCATAATGTGCATAAAAACGAAAAAGGTTTTCTTCACCTGCTTTGTTTCAATTTCCACGCCAGTCTCTAGGCTGAGTGGGTAAGAACACGAAAGACAAGCGGTCTTTGAGAAGCTCATAGTCTCATGCTTAAAGTCTAAGTTTAAAAGAAAAGGTTTCCTTCTTTATTATTTTGTAAGAATCCCCAGTCTAACAATAGAGATTCTTAAATTGGGGGTGCCTTAGAACCAGCTGTTGAGATTACAGAAGCTGCTTCGTGGGCTCCAAGAGGTTCAGTTGGTACAGGGCCCTCGAACCCGCATTGCTTACAGAAGCACCCCAGCTGATTGTTATGCGGGTGAGCTGAAAATGAAAAACATTGTCCTGTAACATTGAATCGAAATTATACATTTACTTTAATTAAGAACCTTTAGTCAAAAAGTATATAAGTCATTTCATAAAGGCCGACAGAAAGATCTTAAAATAGTCCCTGGAGAAAGTTAAAGTTCTTAGTTATGTTCTTTTGCCTTCCAGAATTAACAATTATTTCCTAGAAAGTTAAAAACATTGGAACATCAAGGACAAAAACCGCAACCACAATCACCACAGCCACCACCACCACTACCAAAAAGACCCATCCACATCGCATGCCCGAACTACAGAAATGCCTCATTTTCCTTGTAGATGGTGTGGCCTTGGCATCCAGTTTCACAGTCGGTTTAGTTTCTTCCACCAGTGCCTTTGGCTGTCAATACACAGGAACTTGCTGGCAGAAGCAGCAGAGTGGGTGAAAAGTCAGCAAAACTGTTAAGTCTTACTTAAAGACAAAGTAGCAAAATTTGAGGACCTCTTGCGCTGTGGTTATTCCATCATCCCAGTAATTCTTCCCTCTTCTCTAATGCTGCCAGGGCTGGTGGGCATTGATAATGTAATCAGCAATCAATGGAGAACTCAAATACTACTTCTAAGAAATTCTTTTCCTATACATAACATTTATGAAAGCAACAATACATGACATCATAAATCTCAGGTCTGCTCAGGACCCAGTCACAAATTACTTTTGGGGAAAAGTCTTAAAAGCTGTTATTGTATTTCACCCTTTGCAAAATGTCCAGAAGTAGCTCTGGGCCTTAAAAATAGTTGTAAAAAATATATACCTTTAAAAGGATTCTACAATATTTAACTTTTTGTCAATTATATTCCTTCCCTCTATGTGACAGAGATCAGTCTTTTTTTAAAAAAATTGGTCGTTATGACCACCAGTGTCTTCCAATTTACCATAATTGCAATAGGAATTGTGCTGAGCCCTGTGGGGAGAATTGGGTAGGCACCCCACACAGAAAATAGAAGGAAAAAACTGGTAGGTACCTGATGTAGCACTTAAAACATGTAAAAACATCTCCTGAGCAGTCGCCCTAAGATAGAGGACCACAGAATGTGTACAGGGTTTATTAGATCCCTCAGCCCTTACTACTACTAAAGTGAATGAGCGACACCCTGCAGAACCCATCCAGCTGTCCCAGGTCATTCTGGGTTGATGTCTGTTAAATTTGCACACAAATCCAAGAAAATCCGGGGTCATTCTTGCCTGTAGTAAATCACCCTATGAAAGCATGAGCCAGGTCAGCAGTCCTCATCCCAAAGTCACAGATCAGCCGTAAGGGGAAAGCAGGTTGTGCGCGCCAGTTTCAAAAAACTGGGGCGGGCCCCAGAAATGCCCGCACGGGAGAAGCCGCTTAGGCCGGTGGCTAAAGAACCCCGCGTCTTGGCCCAAGCTGCCATGAAAAGTCCCACACAGCAGGTGGTGTAGACGGCCGCAATCGGCCGGTCTGCTGCTAACCGAGGGAGGGGAGGGAGGGGA
The DNA here is from genome assembly GCA_030015415.1 of Cynopterus sphinx. Taxonomy (NCBI): domain Eukaryota; kingdom Metazoa; phylum Chordata; class Mammalia; order Chiroptera; family Pteropodidae; genus Cynopterus; species Cynopterus sphinx. Next base: position 39,633,078 of record CM057392.1, read on the forward strand.
AGAGGGAGGGGAGGGAGGGGAGGGAGGGGAGAGGGAGTAAAGGGAGGGGAGGGAGGGGAGGGAGAGGAGGGAGAGGAGGAAGAGAAAGGAGGGAGAGGAGGGAGGGGAGAGGGACGCGCCGGGAAGGCAGCGAGAAGCCTGGGCAGCGAGCATTCAGCCCGCCGCGCAGCACCCATGGGTGCGCCCCGGGTCCGGGCGTCTGTACCCGGCGCACGCACACTTTACTTCGTTCCTACAAGCGGCATATTTTGTATCCGTCGCTTTACAACTTCCTCCTTTAACAGGAGGGCCTTGGCGCGTGGCCCAGGCCGCGGGGCGAGCAGGTGGGCCCCTCGCGTCTCCGGCCACGGCGGATCCGGGGTCCGGGGTGGGCGGGGCCCGACGTCCCCGCCCCCGGCGTCCGGCCCGCTCATTGGCTGGTTGTGCGGGGCGGGACGAGCGCGCGCGGCGCGGCGCGGATTGGAGCGCAGGAGCGGTCTGACGTCACGAGGGGCGTGGCCTGTGCGAATCGGAGAGACGGGCGCTGGGGCCCCGCGGTCGGCGCCCCGGGGCGTGGGAGAAGCCCGGGGGGTCGCTTGAGCCCAGTCGGAAGGACCCGGTGCAGGGGCTGGAGGGCGGGGCGGGAGGGGGGCCCGGGGTGCGGGCGGGGCGGGGCCGGCGGGGGGGCCGGGGTGCGGGGCGGGGGTCGGGGGCGGCGCGTCCCGCGCACCTGGCGGGGGCCACGCGGCGGCCGCCCAGGTGGTGCCCCCCGGACGCGCCGCCCCCCGCGCCCTCCCCACGCGGGAGACGCGGCTGCAGGTTCGCGCGCGCCCCTGGCCCGCGGGCGCCGAGGCGGGTAAGAGGCCGCGCCGTCGTTTTGGGTCGAACTGGCGGTTTTAAGACTTAGAGCCACTGACCCCCAGGGGCCGGCTTTGGTACTTGTCCCGTCTCGCCGAGTGGGCGAGCGCGCAGGCTCACGGAGCCGGGGCCTGGCCGCCGGGCGCGGGGCGCCCCGTCTTCGGGTCCCTCGGGCCCCCCACCCCGGGCTGGACGCCCAGGCCCGCCCGGCGCACCTGTCGCTGCCAGCGACGCGGCCGGGGACGAGCCCGGGAGCATCCCCCAGCGGACGCGCCCTCGGCCGTTGCTCTCGGAGGTCGGGGGCGGAGGGGGGCGGAGGTGGCCCCTCGCGGGGCCCGCCCCCCTTCACCCCTCCCCAACCGCTCGATCTGCCGCGTCCGCGTGGCCGCGCGGCGCTGGGACGTCGGGGGCCCCGCTCCCCCCAGGCGGTGAGCGCGGGGCCCGGGAGCTGCGAGCCCAGCGCAGGGGCCATGTGCCGGGGGCTGGGCGGGCGGAGGGGTCTCTGCGAGGCCGCTCGCCGCCAGGTGAAGCAGAGGGGAAGGGGGTTTCGGCGCTGGGCAGAGCAGCATCCCCCCCCCCCGCCCGCCCGTGGGTTCCTCTGGGGTCTGTCCCCATCCTCTTCCCCTCCCCCAAATGGCGCTCCAAACCCCCTCCCCCCGCTAAGGCTTGTCTTTTGCTTGTGAAAGGAGGCGGATTTGGTCACAGGTGTTGACGGTTTCGTAAGGATCAGGCCCCAGTTCCCACATCTAACAGTGACCATTTACACACACGGCGCCGTCCGTCAACCATAAAGTGAGGAATAGCTCTATGAACCGATAGGAAGTCACTTCCAGAGTACGTTTTTTACTTATGTTTAAAAAAAATCAAGGTACAAGGGTGTGTACACAGTACTCTGTCTTTTGTGTAAGGAAAAGGAGAAATATGCTTGTTCTGCAGGAAGGGTAGGCCAGAAAATAATGAAAGCTTTATCTATGGGTCAATGGGAATGGAGTCTAAGATATAGATGTGGGAGGGGTTTTCTCTCTAAATGTATCTTGATATTTTTTAATATTTAAAAAATATTTTTGATATTTACTTTTTAAATCATGTCAGTGTTTTACATCGTCCAAAAGAGAATGAAAAAGCTAACTTTGAACTGAAAACCAAGTTATTCAATTATATGTCAAATGTTAACCACACACAACATAATTAATTCAAGTAAATCTTGCAGGTGGTTGCTATATCCTAAAAACATCTAAAACTTACAAGGTTTACTGTTGGGAGTGGAATCACTATAACTGTGAAGTTTTTCTGTGTGTATTATAGGATAAAGCAAATGAATAAAAACATTGATATTGTGAGGAATCAAGGTCATCAGCTTGGGAGAAAGAGGACAAAAGTAGGAAATGGGAGAAGCTGAGGAAGAACCCTGTGGTGATGGCTTGGAGTTGAAGACATCCATATCAACTCAGCACCCACCGAGAGGGTCGATAGATACCGCAGCAGCCATGAGCACATACAGTTTGGGTTCTAAGTACCATTTCCCATGAAAAGAAGTTGGGATTCCCTGTAGAAATGTCTGCTTTCGGGTCGAGGAAGTAAAAGTATAAGGCGAGCCTGGAATATCTTGTTGTGTTCGAAGATTAGTAGGGACGTGTCAAAAGGTCACAGAAGCCAGCTCGAGGAGGACCCCTGGTCAAACTAGAGACCACTGGAGCATCAAAACGAATAATGATTATAATGCATTATATTGAATATGAGAGGAATCCATGTAATATCTATGCCACATACGCGGAGCATCATCCATGTAAAACACTGAAAAGGTGGAGGAGGGAAAACTGTATTTATAGGAGAATGGCAGTGAGTGTGGAAAGAGTAATGAAGTCGTTTGAGTCCAGGCTTACAAGAAATGTTTGTTTTCATCTTTGGTGGTCGGGGTGGGGGACCCTGTTATTTTTTGTTTCCTCGGGTTTTAGATGCGTTTTTGTCTTGACATGTTGATTCATAATGGCCAAAGGAAACCATGTCCGATTTGCACCTGCAGGCACGGTTTCATTCACCTACGTGCTTAGCACTTTTCTGGTTCCGTACGGTTCTTTTGCGTTTTTATTTTATGTGGCAAGTTTTATTTTCACGGCTGTAAAAAGGAATGTCGTTTCATGCCCATAAACATCCTTGTCAATATATTGTTACTATAACTAGGTTCTAAGGCCTGAGAGTTAACTTCTTTCTGGAAGCTTGTAGAGCCTCTGGGTTGTCATTTATTTTGGAGGGTGCAAGAAGTATTTTATTTATAAGATTTGTGTCATCGTCATGGTCACAGTATGATATATATTTAATTGTATTCTGGAAGGAAGAATAAGCGTTCTTATTGAATATTTGCAGCTATAAGGTAAGACCATAAAAAGGAATTTAATAAAAGTGCTTTTCATCATGTCTAACCATTGTTACATTGCGCTGAGTAGTTATGGGGGCCAGTCAATACCTATTATTTTCTATGGAAACATTATTCTTAGATTTTTTTGATGATTAACCAGTTTATAATCTATAGTAAAATTTCCATAGGATGCTTTTTTTCACTAATCCGAAAACTCAGTTGATACAAAATGTCGTTTAAACAATGTTTCATTTTCGTTTGTTCAACTAGACCTTGTTAAATTGAGGAATCAGGACATATTAAAAAGAAAAGGGATTTTCTCGCATTCACACTAAAAAGAACGTTAACGATAATTCAATTAGCATTTTTGGTCCGTTTAGTCCTAATAATTAGTCTTCTGTTGATCTTGGGGTAAGTCGTCCACTTTCACAAAGTCTTCTGCTTCTGGGTGAAAGAATCCTGGAAATCCTTGCAGGAATCCTTGTGCAAGGCGTAGCCACTTGTACCATGTGACAAATGTCCATCCGAAGTGATCAACATTCACTTATGCTGGGAAGCGGCACCCATGACTCTGTTTCCTGTGTTATTAATAGTTAAGGATACTCGATACAGTCTTCCACTGAGGCTTTTTTGACATTTCTTTCAGAAGTCCCAATTTCTAATTTGTCGGAGGGGCATTCATTATGTAAGGGAAAAGCAAAAACCACTGTGTATGGTAGACCGAATGGCTGTGGATAATTCCGTCATCACCAGCAATCTGGGCACGGCTAAGAAAGCAGCTCCCTCTAGAAATCTACACAACACAATGCGAATTTGATCAGTGATTACCCGGAGACTTGTACCCGTTAGGCCATTAAATTACAGGTCATCCTCGCTAGCAGGAGCTTGGGAGCGTTCATGCTTGGGAGCATACAGATAAGATGTCCTTAAATCATTTATGTATTCTCATTCCTCCTCTTCTTCCCTCCCTCTCTCCCCCTCCACACACACCAAATTCAACTGAGCAGCTGTGAAACCTAATGTGCGCGAGCTTTTGCAACCCTAAGACTGAGTGGCCCACCTGCATCATGGGGAATGTGGGTGCCAGGGAGACGGGGGTCCGGAGGGGACACAGCCAATGGCCACGAGCCAAGCACGCCGGAGCGAAAGGCTTTAGAAGGCACACGCCAGTGCAAGTTCGGGCCTTGGGAGGATTCTGGTGCCACTGTGCGTCGGTGCCCACTTCCAAGCTCAGGGCCATTGCCTGCATCTCCACTTCTCTCGGCTCAGCCTCCTCACCCGCTGGTCACACCCAGTGTCAGTCTCTCCTCTCCCTTGAGGAAGGTTAACTCACTCGAATCTCTAAAGCAGCAAATACAAGGGAGTCTGCCTCTGTTGTTGGAGGTCAAGTCCAGAGGCCAGCTACGTAAACACCATGTGAACTAAAGGGATAGGAAACAAAAACGACCCTGTTGCGATCACGGCCCTGGACAAAGCCAGCTGAGGAGAGTGATTCGCTGTCAGCATGAAGTGTGAACCTGCTTTCGCGTACAACAGAGTATAAATCTGGCAGAGAGGACACGTGGGGAGGGTCCAGGATAGTGGTCCTCATCCCCGAATGTGTATTAGAGTCATCTGGGGGAGCTTAGAAAATACAGATGCCTGGACCCCATGCCAGAGAGTTCCATTGACTTGGGGTGGAGGGAGTGGGTGGGCATCGGTATTTTTGTAGACTCCGCATGGGTGACATGAATGTGCAGCCCAGGATGAAAGGCACTAGTCTGGGACCCCAGTGAATCCAGCCCAGGGTGGCCACGTGTGCAGTTTATAGAAAGTGCTGACAATTAAATCAGCGGGCGTGCATTCCCCTAGTTAAAGTTGGATTAGGAACCCTGGATTAGGAACAAGAAAGTGGCAGGTGTAAAGATGATCGCCCTTGTGTCCCTCCCCAGGACTTCTCTTTTTTCACATGTGCCTCTGTGGCATTTACATTCTTTAGGCCCTGAGACTTCCAAGGCAGACAGATCTGGATAGTGCAATCGGTAATCAATGAAGAATTCAAATACATTGCTGTGTAACACTTTTTTTATTCAGTAGCTTTTTGGGGAAAAAATACCCGCCATTTCAGTATGTGTCCCATCACACAATTCTCAGACACATCAGAGTCCAGGAACAGAGTACATCTGAAGGAAAACTTTAAAACCCATTCTTATGTGTCACTCCTTGTGAAATACTGCAAAGCGGCTCTGCACCTCAGCACTGAAGGGTCCAAAAGGCACCACTTAAAGGAGGACTCTCAAGTATTAATTCCCTTCAAGTTACAGTCCTGTCCCCCTTTGTGACAGAGCTGCACTCATTCGAAATCCGTCAGTGTAATCACCACCACCATCCTCTAATTTACCGAAATTCAAACAAACGTCGCATAGGGGCCCGGGGTGGCGATCAGGACTAATGGTGTCGGTGAGCTCCCTAAAACCACGCCTGAGTCAGGTCGAGTGTTCCGTAGACAGGAAAGGAAAAGTCAGACCATCAGTACATAATACTCACGGTAGGCATCCCCCGACCTTTTAACCCGACTACATGATCCAGTGTTTCACACCAACCGCACTGCAAAAGCACTGAGCCACACGCAGTTAGTCCAATTAACGCTGCAGGTTCATAAGAACGTTTAATTTTTAACAATATGTATTCACTCCAAAGCACAATAGGGAAAAGTGAATCAAGACAAAGCCCAGATATAAATCCATTGCTGAAAATTAGGTTTCAGAAGTAGCAGATTCTTGAGTGTTTCTCTTATTCCTTTTTTTCTTATGATTTTAAAATAGATAAGGCCTTTTGACTCCAGAAGTCTGGGTGCATTGCAGAAAGCAACAGCCTTTCAACCTCCAACCATGACTGGCGCTCAACGAGAGACACATGCCCAGAGCCAGGGTCTGAAAGGCCGCAACCCCTCCCCTCCTACGTCCTCTGTCCCGTGGGCTGAGGCCACAGTCCCTCGTAGAGGGGCCTGGCTCTAAGGATGTCAGAACAGAGTGGGAACAAACCGGGTGACTGGGAGCGAGCCCATGCCCCAAGTCACTGGAACGCGAACTATTTCCTCCTCCTCCTGACTCTGTGAAACTCCTATAGAAAACACTAAAAAATTTTTTTCTTGCCTTTAATCATTTTCAAAATCTGCCAAACTCTCTTCTGCAGAAAGTCAACTCTCCCTCTTATCCAGCAAGAAAGAATAAGCAAACTGTACTTGGGGCTACCTTCCTCCTTCCCTCTACCTTCTAGAAGTTTCTTGGGGACAGACAGAGGGTGACAGGGCTTCGCAGGGCCATGGGGTGTATCGGCCGCGCAAAGAAGGGACAGTGCTGAATGAGGCAGCACCCGGTTCCTCTTCCCGTCCCCTGCCACCCCAGCTGGGAGGCGCCCCTTCCACATCCGACTGAGATACTAGCTCAGACCTCGGGAGACTGACTCGCTCTGCACATTTCCAGGTTAGAAAAGCCCCCAGACCTACTGTCTTTGGAGCCAGACCCAACTCAGAGGAGCCTCTGGCCTGCGAGGCTTTTCCTGCCCCCTCTACTGGCACACCTGTGGGAGTAAAACGTGTGCCACGTGGGCACGGAGACAGGTACATTCCAATACTGTCGATCAGAAATACGAGGACGACAAAACGCTCCATGACACGACCAAGATCCTGAATCCTCCTAAGTGGCCCACCGACCGACGGGTATCGGAAAAAACAAAATTCTAGAATAACTGAAGACAGTGTAGATCCTGAGAGCTGCTTATAATAGGACTTGGCCAAGACATGTAAAACGGCACCCCATTCCAGAAGTGGCTGGGACCAGGAAAGTTCTCCACGAAGGCCACCTGCTGCAGAACGTGGCCTCGAGGGGCCAACGCAGAGCTTAACTCTCAGCGATGAACCACCGGGGCGCTGAGCAATCCGCATCCCCAGCACAACAGCCCCGCACCCTGCTGCCTCGGCCCGCATCTAAGAAGCCTGCGTACTCAAGGACAGCTCTGTCCTCGGCTCCCTGTGGGGAAGGCAGGAGGTAGCTAACCTGACCTGTGGGCGCCCTTTCAGCGAGGCGGGGTCCTAGAGGTCAGGGAGTCTCGTAAGCATCGAGTGTGGTCTGCGGTGCGAACGTCTGACTGCTTTTATCTGTAATGGAAGAGCCACAGATCCTTGGGAAAAAATATTTTCTCTCTGAACCCCAAAAGTGGATTGAATACCACAAACGGGAGTCATGGACCCCACTTCACCATCAAACCCGTAAAAGGAGGCAGAGAAACGAGCCTGATCCTGTTAGCACTGCTGCGGCGGAGCAGGACTCCTGGTGGCTGGGCATGCCAAGCAAGGATGCCCTCGCGATTCTTGGCCTAACGAGTCTGAGTCGAGGGAACCTTTAGGTCCATCCGGGGAGTCTGAATAAGCCTCACTAGAGCAGTGTTTGCCGTAACGGCGTGGCCGGGGTCAGACACGGTCACGTGAGATGTGTGTGTAGAGGGCTAGGCGAGGGAGGCTGGGAACCTTTCTTTAAGAGTCTGAAGTTCTCCTCTGCGGTTTCTTAAAACCACTGAAAAGGTGTTTTTTAATCGAAGGAAAACGTATGCGTATAAAGATCTTACAAGGATGAAGGACATGAACGTGTGCCCTGGTTCCACTGCCACCTTCAAAGCTGTCTGCTCTGCAAAAGAGAACAGGGAAACGGGGCCAGGCCAGGCGGGCAGGCCCTGGGAGTGTGCCACACACACAGCCGGAGCTGCGAGCAGGTCGGCAGCCCGCCTCCCGCCCCCTGGCCACGCCGAGCCACGTTTCCCTTAGACATTAAAACAAGCAGTTATGGAGTGGCCTGGACCATACCCCACAGGGGACCTCCGGCAGCCCCAGTCTCTGAGGGGGGTCAGGTCTCACACCACCTCTGACAAAGGGGTCACTGACCCAATGAGCAAGGCTCAGGGACAGGACCCAAAGGTTATCAAAGTGAGATTGTGAAATGAGAGGAAAGGCTGCTGGGGCACCCGGTATCATCAGACAAACAGATTGTGCCACATGCGCTGGGAACACAGCAACCCATGCAAGGAGCCAGCTGTGAGCAGAGCAGGGGGCCCGCCCACGTCCGCCACCTGGAGAGCCCAGGGCGCTGCGACAGCCTCTCCAGCCGTCAGGGGTCCCGAGCGTTTGCTCTGCATTCGTCTCAGGAAAAATGCTTCCTGCAGTGAGTGGCTCTTCCTGCGACCCCCGAGCAGGGTGTGGTGAGCCCCCACAGGCCGAGACACTCCATCTAGCTGGGGGCTTCCATTACCCTTCCTCTCACATGTGCAGATAGGCGTAATTTTTTTTTTCTTAAAATAAATTCCGTGAATTCACAAAGCTCTCATCTTCAACAAAAGCAAAAGCAGAGCGTCTGACTCAGAGGCTCTGAAACACACATATCGGCCTCAAAGCAGGTGAGCAGCCTTCCAGTCTCAGGTAAGACTGGTCCAGCCCAGAAGGGCACGGGCGATGCTTCTGAATCCTGGGACGCGGGAGGGGGTCCCTTCAGATGGGCTTGTACAGCAGAGTGGTGACGTACTTCTTCTTGTAGCGATGGGTCGCGCTAAGGACCATCACGCTGTCCTGCAAGAGAAAGAAGCGCGCGCCTGACCCATTCGTCCCGGCGCGCACAGCGACACACTTAAGAGACGGAGTTTGATGTTACAGGAGGCTGGGTTTGGAGTCAAATCCCGTTCCAGCCCTGACGCCTACTGTTCCTAAGTGCATGGCCTTAATGATCTACTGAGTGTCTCTAAGTCGTTTTCCTCATCATTACCAAGGACAACTCCTGGCACTGAGGTGGCTCTGATGGTCACAACGAGAGTGCGTGGTGCAGTACCAGACTCGCAACAGGTGCTGAAGGAATATTAGTCTCCTGCCTCACTCTCTTCCCCACTTCACATCTGAATATTGGGCTTCAAACGAGCAAAGAAAAAAAAAAAAGAAATGTCTTGCCATCTGTTTCTAGAAGGAAGTTACAAACGCCATGAGAAGAAAGGGCAGTGATCCTTTTAAAAACCGATTTCGCCCCGAAGCAGGTCTAATTCCCAGTTGATGCCCCAGGGATGAACTTTAAAAGTCCTCTCTGATCAAGAGCGGACTCAGGAACCGCCCTCTATCTTTGAATAATGTGGACCCCAAAATCCTCCTTGGAAAGACACTCGATCCAGTGGATCAATTCCAAATAGCATAAGTGATCTGAGGGAGCCGGAAAGGAATCGAAGCCAAGCTGGACCACAATAATAAAGACCTTGGCCTGGGTCAGAACCAGGGTGAAGAGTAAGAAGCACCGGGTCCCGGGCTGTGTTGCAGACAGGCAAGGAGCAGTCACAGGAGGCGAGATCCAGTCAGACCCCGAAGAACCCAGGCGAACCCAGCTGAGAAGGTATTTCATCTTCTCACTTTCCCCTGCGCTCTATCACCCACAATGAAAGGTCCTCAGATTAACATCTGTGATCAGAGTACGCTGAGCGCAGCCTACACGTGACAGGAGCCAGGCGGGTAAAAAGTGCAGCCCCAGGAAGGGTCGGGTAGTAACGGGGAGCTTGCAAAGCCCTGGCATGCCAGCCTCCGGGGAGGGCTGGGCTGCCATCGCGCTCTCGTCCCTCCCGGCAGTCTGACCTTCTCTGAGTCTTAGTTTCTCTAATCTATAAAACGGGGGTTTAAAATAACACCTCCCTCACAAAGTGATTACAAAAATGAAACTCAATAACGGGTATACATGTTGAAATAGCACATAATCTGTTAAAGAAGCTGTTTCGCGATTTCCCTAACCTGGCTGCACATCTAAGAAACAGGTTCCTGGGGCACGTGCTGGACGCGCTCGCTCAGAACCCCCGGGACGGGGCCTCGCAGGCTCCCCAGGCGGGTCTGATGACGGCCAGCCCAGCTGGGTGGCTGCAGAGCACGCGGAGCTTCAGCCCGACAGCCAGGCCGCAGAGCCGTGACTAGACGAAACAGATTTGTCAACCCAGACGCTAAAGCAGCAGAGAAATCAAGGACTCCAAGAGCTGGAGGGGACAGGGCAAATCTGTCCCGTTTCTCCTTGGGTGTACGGGACAGATGCGCCCACTTGGGTACACGTGACAGAGGTAGCTCGCGTCCACGTTTAAAAAGTGGGAGCCTTAACTATGACATTCGAGCCTTCTTGGAACTGGAAGCTAAACTTGCTTTTTCTGCGAGTGAAATCCTAGTGCTGTGAACTCAAACTCAGTGAAGGAGGTGGTACAAGGTTACAGCCACCTGGAAAAGAAACCGGGGACCAAAAACCCACTCAATCACAGGGCAATTCAGCTAGCCAGAACACAGATATACAGCTAAGATTAATTTTAAAAAAGAAAAAGTAAGAAAGAAAAAGAAAATCCTACCCAATAGTTAAAAACCGTTCTCCTATGATCTGCCCGTGACTGCCCAGCTTCAACTCCAGTGCAGGAACAGAGCAGGGACCACGGGTGAACACGTGACCGTCCCTCCCATTTGGGGGGGGCTCTGTGAAGAGCCAGGCCCACCACTGACCTTAATGGACAAGGCGTAGAGATGGTTCAGCATCACGTGGTTGGGTTCGGGGAGCAAGGCTGGGTCACACTAAGGGAGAAAAAGAAAAGCACAGGAGGGGGTTAAGTGCAGTCTCAAACCAAACAGGTTACTCTTCTTCAGAGCCTTCGAGGTTGCTGAGAAACTCCAGACTAGAATGTATTTCCCTCACATAACGTGCTCACTCCAGTATGCATCAGTAATACAGTCTCATTACCGAAAGTGAGGAAAATTCTGAGCGCAGGGCCGACAGCCTGAGCCTCAGCAACTGTTCCTCTTCCTCAACAGAGCTGAGACAAAAGCCTTGCCCACCGCACATACACCGCACAGACAGGAGATTCACGTCAAGAGGCAAAACTACCCTTGGAATCAAGTAAATTGATTAGAGATATCGATTAGATGCAACCCCTCCCCCTCCAAAAAAATCCTTTATACTTCTTTTGTATATCCCCCCAAAATAAATACTCCTTATCCTGTTTTGGATTAAAAGCCCCAGAAATTGGCGCTAGCAATCCGTAGCTCTGGGCCTGATGTATTGGGGCCAAAGGCCACTGAGGATTTGACATCAGTGCCTGGGGAAGCCACGACTCAGCCCTGGAAAAAGGAATCTGTAACCTACTGATACGTGCGACTGATGCCCTCAGCGCACCTGTGCAATAATTCCAGCCTCTGGGACACTAAACTTGAGTGCGAATGGCCCAGGTGGCCCTCAGCTGCCCCAGCGACACTCTCGGGATACTCACAGAAATATTAGTGTCCTTGTTAAGAATAACCTGAAGAAGGTGAGGAGGCAGGATGGGTGGAGACTTGAATCTCTCCTCGGACCGAAACACATACATTTCTTGACCGTAAGGCCCTGGGGGTGAGCTGGAAAGGTCTGGAAGATATTCACCCGAATATGAGGGCAAGTTGGGAAACTAGTAAAAATCCATGCAAAACTATCAATCCACCGCAGCTACTATTAAATATGGTGACCTGTCAGGTCGACAACTGTAGGGCAATCAAAGAAAACTGTGAGTCGTCGTGCCACACACCGCGATTCTGCAACACGGCGACATGGAGGCGAGCGGGGGTGTGAGTAGGTGAGGGCGACAGACGTCGGCCTAGGCAACGGCTGCTCTACTCATCAGGTGTGTGACCTGGGACAGGTCCCTCCCACCATTCACTGAAAACATGTCAAGTGAAAGAAGCCAGACACAAAAGACCACAGACCGTACGATCCCATTTACGTGGAATGTCCCAAATAGGCAAAATTCATAGACACACAAAGTAAATTTGTGGTTGGCAGGGGCTGAGATTTTTTTCTGTCTCAGAGAAGGGGACGTAAATATTTACAGATAAAATATCTCTCTAGAATATATACACACTCATATATACAATGTACACACATATGTATGTAAAATTCGTTAGACTCCTGAGGGGAAATGAAAAAATGAAGAAACAAACACCACTCTTGGGAAGGAACGTGCATTGTAAGGAAAGCACATGGAGAAAGAGCAAATACTACAAGGTTACCGCGACAGGACGTCTCCGAGCTTTCCATGGAATCTAGCTTCAAAGCATCAAACACCTCAAAATCCGATTTCTTGACGTGGATCAGATTGTTAATCGTCCCGAGCTGACTGGTAACCACAGGCTGAAACAGCGGACAGGAAGAACGCATGAGTCCCCATTCCAAACGCATCTCTTCAGTCCGCCGCGCTCTTCAGAAGTGATCACGCCCACCACCTCCACCTTTCACCAGGAGAGAAGCCCTTCCATGTCGGAGAACCAGTGCCCATCAGCCCTGACAGCACTGACGTCTGCCCCAAGGGCAACGATGGCTCAGAGGAGGCTCCTAAGTCAGCGGTCACCCGCGGAGACCCAGGCCTTACCTCCGACGGGTCGTGGACCCACTGCCCGTCCACGAAGAACTTGTACTGGTGCTCTCCCTCAGGGAGGTCCAGGATGGCCACGAAGTCATTATGGCTACAGAAGGAAACAGAGAGTTATACGGGCCACGTTCCTGCTGGAAGACAGAGCGAAAAGGTAAACACCATGAGGCAAAGTGTCACACCAGCGACAGCCCCCCCTGCTGAACGGGGTACAGCCCCTGTCCCACGTTGAGCACGAATTTGCCAGCCCCTCCCAATCACTTTCATTCTTAACTAATACCTGGGGAAGAATAATCAAGATATTGATAATCCCCCCAAATGGTCCGCCTGAGTACAACGATTTCGCTTCGGCAGAACAGACCCCTCGCAGGTGCCAACAGGATAGTGGGGGTTCAGGAGACAGCAGTGGCTCGAGGCACCTGTTCCATAGTGTGGTGAGCATTTTCTGGAAAGATTACCGACTGACACGTCGCCCATTCTGACAACCAGTGCCCTGCAAGCAACAAACGGCACTGCGACCTAGAACGTCACAGTGTGTGTCAGAAGTCAGAGCGACGGGACTCGGCCGGTTACAGAGGCTTCCCACAGCACAGCGAGGACTTGGCATGAGCACAGTCCTAAAGGATGTACCCACGAAGCTGTCACCAGTCCTCTGAGGCAGTGACATTCTAAGTGATCAAGCATCTCTGACTCACTAGGAGATTTAAAAAAATGAGTCACAGATTAGTCATGGATCATGGAAACGGGTCCGGAGTCCCTGGCAGGTGGAGAGGAGGTCCAGCCAGGTCTCTCCCTACTCCTGGGCCCTGCAGACTCCACCAGGACACGGGCTTCACCTCTTAATCAGTGGGATCTTGGTGCTCCAGTTGTTGAAGGAGCCGGAGATGAAGACCGCCTCGCCGCCTTCGGACCAGCGGATCACGGTGGGCCGCGCCTGCTGAGCCGGCCTGGCGGAGTCCTCCAGGTCCTGCTGCCACGATACGAACTCTTTGTCCCCGGGGAGCTGGAAGGAGGATCAGGTCATCCCTGGACTGTGACCCAGGAATTCCTGAAAGCCCACTCCCCTCCCTCGGGCAGAGAGGGGCGCTAGGTTTCTGCTAAGGATCAGTACGCCCCCAAATGAGCAACCAAATCAGGTTTTGAACAAACTCCAGAGAAAGGACTCATCTAAGGCTGAAATGGTCAAGTGGCTTATGCTCAAGGGCTGCCCCGATCACAGCCTGACTTCTAAGTCTGCGTATATCACTCGCCCTTTCACAGCCTTGGGATATAGGATCTCTCTTGAGAAGAAAGAAACTAAACCCTACTTCATGTCACCAAATTAACTCACAGGAAGGCAATTATGATATGCTTCTGAGTGCCTCTTACAAAGGAAAAATAACGTATATGTAAATGTATAATTATGTTTCTGTATAACAAAGTATAGTCAGACAGAAATATAATGAAGTTAGCCACGTATTTCTCACATGCAACTGTGAGCAGCTCTCACTTATCAGTTGTCATGGAGATTAGATACTGAAATTCATAAGTCATTTATAAACTCCATTTTAGCTAATAGGTTACCAAAGACACTAAAAATATAAAAACCAGACCATTGGTTTTCTAAATTTCGAGAAGTGGTTATGAACTCTTACTTGCTCACCTATGGCAGGTTCATGCTAATGACTCAGGAGTACAGATGAAAACTGTAGAGCCCCAAGGAACATCGGATCAAAAACAGCCTCCTTTAACGAAAGCAGCTCCAGTATCAAATGAGGTCTGTGGGGTTCCGAAAATAATTGACTCCTTACTTAGCTTCTTCCCATTACCACGCTGGGAAAATTTCCCAGGGCCGAGCGCCTGAACAGAGGCTGACGACTCCATCGTCACATGAAGAGTTTAATAAGGGGACTTAGAAGTGAGGCGTGTTGGGCGCTGGCAGGACAATGTGACATGATCCACGGCCGGTAGCTGGCACCGAGTTGGGCAGGACAGACAAGGGACCTTGGGGTGTGAGACGCCCCAGATAAGGGGAAAAAGACTTACATGCCTGCCTGGGGCAGGGCAAGGACCTGTTCCCCAGCCAGCTTCAGGCAGTTTGAGGGTGTGGGGCAGGAGGTTTACAGGAAGCAGTCTCCATTCTGGTCCTGATCTAGCTGGATCTAGCTTGAGGGTCAGGCAGAGGCCATGTCCTGGAACAGTCTCTCCTGCAGGTACCATCCTTTAAAACAGGATCTGGCAAACTATGGCCGGTGAGCCAGATGCTTTTATAGGTAAAGTTTATGGGGAATAAACTTTATAGATAAAAAACGCTCATTCGTTTACTTATCTACAGGTGCTTTCATGCTACAGTGGCAGAACCGGGCAGTGGTGACAGAGACTATGTGGTCCACGGAGTCTAAAAGATTTACTTTCTGGCCCTTCATAGAAAGTTTGCTGGTCCCCACTCTACCCTGGCTTAAGTGACTTTGGTAAAGAGGCAAATAAGACCGCACAGTACCAAGTCAAAGATTATAAAATAAAATAATGTGGATTTTTTTTAAAAAGGACTAGCTTATTAGTTTGGGCTCTATTTTCAAAATGGCTGGGGTAGTCTACCTCCCATACTGTCTCTCGATAGTCTCAGAACTGTGCTATGAGACACCAGTAGCAACATATAATCCCAAGTCAAAAAGGACTTTCACATTATATAAGCGGCTGAAGCGAAAACCTCGAGCTCCATATTATTAAAGCAATGCTCTGTTGCCTGACCGGCTGTGTGAGAATTACAGAAATTTTTACACATGCGTTAAGAATAATTCGGAGATTCTGATTCAGATGCATGGCCTGGCAATCTTTTTTTAAAAGCTTCCCAGATAATAATGCTGTGACACATTAAAATAAACAAAGAAAAAAATAACCCTCGTCTTTAGAGATAAGTCCTAAAATATTTACAGAAAAAATATTTGATGTCTAAGTTTGCTTTAAAACAATTGGCAAGGGTGAATTGGGTAAAAGATGATGGAAATTCGTTGTTTATACTGGGTGACAGGTATTTAAGAGTTCATTACCCTGTTCTCGCCACTTTGAAATGTGGAACATGGTTCAGATTTTTCCATTGTTTAAACAAATCTCGGGTGATTTTAATACGCAAGTAGAACTGGGAACTGAAGAAGGTGGGCATTCAAATGTAGGCCCCACTGCCAGTTACCTTTATGATTTAGGATTTTTGGTTTAAAATTTGAAAGCTACAAACTATTAATATAGCTAGCTGTGGTAGGCATGAGTGGAGCTACCTAGCAGAAGGATTGTTTACTCCATGTGAAACAGCAAAACCATCAGGAAGAGAGAGAAAACGGTCAGAATAGTTTAAAATGCGTAAGGTGAAATACTGAAGGAAGAACTATAAAATTTTAGACTCGCAAAGAGACCTTAGGAATGACCCGAACCAGTTTTCTTATTTCACAAATGGCAAGACCGGGGTAGGGGAAAGAAGGATCCCAGACAGGCTCCCTGTCGCACAGAGCGATCTGGCGCACTCAGGACACCGGTGACTGCAGTCGCAGAGTGACAAATACGCTGTCCGTACATCCTGAGTCATCGATGTGGGAAAAGGGTGAAAACATCACGAGGCAGGTCGCCTTGAGAAAGCCTTGAAGGAGTAAATGCAGATGGCCGGGGACACGGCCCAAATGACCAGGAGGCAGTCCCAAGGGGGGAGAAGAGAGGAATGGAGAAGACACCCGAGACGTGGTCCCTTCAGCCATCCTCACTGTCTCTGCTTCCCTTCGCATTTGGGACCCAAGGAAACAAACACCCGAACTCGGTGTGCCCTGAGGTGGCAAGTCACGCCCCATCCACTTCGCGGGACGGGACAGGGGACGCAGATGCCCCGGCCCCTCCAGTGTCCCCTCCGGGGGCCCCACCGTGCCCTGCGCTGTCGGCTCCAGGAGGGACCAGCATGTGGACGGGCCGGGGCCACTCCCTCCGGCCTCTCCGCAGGGCAGGGCGCTCAGGGCCGCCCCCGCCCTGGCCGGGAGTCCTTGGGGAGCCCGGCAAGGTCTTCCGGCCACAGGGCCCCCGCTGCGCCCCTAGAGAGAGTCTCCCCCATACAGAGTCCCCCCCTAGAGAGTCCTCCCCTATAGAGTCCCCCCTACAGAGTCCCCCCCTGCAGGGCCCTCGCTGCGCCCCTGGCCCGGAGAACCCAAGGTCGGGGACGGGGGTCCCCACTGCGCTCGTCCCAGACCCATGGCCAGAGGCGGGTCGCAGGGCACGGACCCCGCCTCCGCCCCTCCCCCCGGGGCCGCTCACCTTGGCGTCGGGCGCGCCCAGGCCGCCCGCCTCGTCCGCGCCGCCCACCAGGATCCTGCGCGCGGGGCCCGCGCCGCCGCCCGCGTCGGGGCGCGCGGGCCTGGCCCCGGGGCGCTCGCCGGCCGCCCGCTCGCTTGCCGAGTTGCCCATGGCCCTGCCGGGTCGGGCGCCCTGCGGGGACACCCCGCCGCAGCAGGTCAGCCCGCCCGGCCCGGCCCCGCCCCACCCGCGGGTGGGGACCCACCCCCCCGCCGCCCGGGAACCCGCCCCGGGGCGCCCCCCGCACCCCCGCCCGGCCCGGCCCGCTCACCGCGCGCGTCCGCTGCTCCGGCCGCCGGGGACGGTGTCGCGACTGCGCCCCACGGCCCCCCCCCAGCGTCCCCGTCCCCGCCGCCGCCGCTCTAGCCGCCCGCCTCGGTGGTGGCGCCCGCGGGGACGCGGGGGCGCGCGGGCCCCGCCACGCTCCGCGCCGCCGCCCGGGGCCGCCCGCACCTGCCGCAGGTGCGCGGAGGCGCCCGGCCCGGAGGGCGCTGCCTGGGGGGGAACCGGAGAGGGGACCGCCACCGCGGGCGGGGCAGGGCGACCGCTGGGGCCACGACTGCGGCCCCGGGGAAGAAGGCGTGACTGGGAGACAAACCTCGGCAACTTAGCAAAACGTTAAGTCCAAAGAGAGAAAGGAGAAAGCTGCTCTGAGCCAAGAAACAGCACATGCCATGAGCACCACGGAAGGAAGGAAATTCAGGGAGGAGAGCAACAATGACAATAATAATAACGACGACAGCGACAAGAAGAAGAGAGGAGGAGGAGGAGGAGGAGGAGGAGGAGGAGGAGGAGGAGGAGGAGGAGGAGGAGGAGGAGGAGGAGGAGGAGGAGGAGGAAGAAAATAAAGAAGAAGAAAGCAGCAGCGACAATACAAACGGAACACAGAAGGCAGAAAGGGGCAAAGACAATCCCGGGATTGGGACAAATCCAGGCTTTTACTGAAAATTAATGGAACTCGTATGCTATTTACCAATCCTTACTTCATGCTCTAACTAAACACGTGTCTCAGCCCCTGCCGGAAACCCTTGTCACCCAGCGTGTCACACAGACCCGAAGCCTCGGCACCGCCCGGGAGCTTGTTAGAAACGCAGAATCGGCCTGTCCTACAGAGTCAGAACCTGCACTGTGACGAGATGTCCAGGGGAAAGCGTGCACACCACGACGGGTGAGAAGCACGGCTGTGTCAGCTGGCAGGGAGCGCGGGACTAGATGCCACTTCGCATTCTGCATGCACCCTGCACAGAGCAGGCTCTAATAAGCATTTGCAGACCGGAGGGTGCATGAATGCTGTTGACTTCCTTTCTCGCAAGAGAATGCCACTCAGGCTTAAACGCGGCCAATGACGAGGAAGCCCAGGTCCCACAAAGCCACCCTTTCTGAATGAGCCGCTCTACTTATTGGAAATTTCATTTTTATATTAAGCTGCGACCCCATCCACTTCAATCCACTGTCCCCCTTTGATCTGTCCTCTGTCCTCCATTGTTTTCTGGCTCTTAACTAGATAGTTTTTTTTTGGGGGGGGGTACATTTTCACTGCACCCTTTTGCTCTCCCCTCCAAAATCTTGACTGTCTGGTTACTTCCTATTTGGTTACTCCCATCCACACACCCATTCCTTTCCTCCTTTCTATAGGACTCCCAAGCAAAGCCCTTGAAGGAATAACACATTAAACCTTAACTTGCATACTGATGAGCCAACTCCAGGATGGTTTTCCTATATTGAATAATAGGTCTCTGGTATGTCTTTCCTTACAGTAGTCAAATCAGCATCGGAGAAGCAAACCCAGTATTGCAATAGCCAATGGAAAACTCATTAAGAAGAGATTTCTCCTAAAGCTAAATAGAAATGATTTTTGGATTATCTGCTTTGGGGGTGTTAAACA
The DNA here is from genome assembly GCA_030015415.1 of Cynopterus sphinx. Lineage (NCBI taxonomy): Eukaryota > Metazoa > Chordata > Mammalia > Chiroptera > Pteropodidae > Cynopterus > Cynopterus sphinx. Next base: position 39,651,884 of record CM057392.1, read on the forward strand.
AAAAAAAACTTTCACAGCCAAAAGCTTTTCTGAAAGAAAGGGTCTACTGCACCAAAAGCTAGCCAGAAAAGGGCCAGGTCCTGGGGCATGCAGTCTTAACTGCCCCAGCAGGGCCAGATGGAAAGACAAACATGTAGCCCTGGAGTTGACAGGCTCCTTCACACCTCGGCTTTGGAGAAGGAAGATGTAAGTTGTTTTGAAAGAATTTATAGATAAAGGGGCTGGGAAAAGGTGAGGGGGACAGGTTCAAGGACAGGTGATTAAGTCTGGAAGGAAGAAGTGTTTGCTCCTAAGGGCGATGGTCCAGAAAGATGGCATGTAGTGAGATGTGGAGGTGCTGGTGGTCAGTGGTGCCTGATGGTCGACTCTGGGCTCTTCTCTATAGATCATTGTGGAAACGACCACCTGGAAGTTAACCCAGAGTCTCAACATGCCTTCAGGAATGCAGGCAGTCTTTTGCTGCTTTTGCCCTTCGGTCTTTAACCAGTTAACCTCTCTTGTCTCTTCCTTCCACCCTCCAGCCTGCTGTAATCTGATTTAGGACCTCTCAGAATTTCTTTTTTCTTGTGGGCTATTATCCACGACACTGTTCTATTCTAATATCATAAATAATACAAGTCAGCTCTGCATGTTGCGTTTTAGACACAGGACAAAAGCAATTTGACACCGTCGAAGGATCGATGGCTCCTCCCTACCACTGAGTTGTGTTGTGTTTTTTTCTTCTGTCTTAGACGCAGGAATGAGTAGGCAAACAAGTAAGAGCTCTTCATCGACATCAGGATGTTGGTGTCCTTTGCTGTGGAGCAGCTTTTTAGTGTGATGGAGTCCCACTGGTTTATTTTTGCTTTTGTTGCCTCCGCTTCTGGTGTCAAATCTAAAAGAATCATCACCAAGACCAACGTCAAGGAGTTTATCCCCTGTGTTCTCTTCTAGGAGTTTTACGGTTTCGGGCCTTACGTTCACATCTTTAATCCATTTCGAGTTAGTTTTTGTGAGTGGTGTAAAAGTCCAGCGTCATTCTTTTGCAGACGGATATTCAGTTTTTTCCAACACCACTTTTTAAAGAGACTCTCCTTTTGCCACTTTCTGTTCTCGATGCCCTTGACTGTGTACGTGTGGGTTTATTTCTGGGCTGTCTGTTTTTATGCCAGTACCATGTTGTTTCGATTACTGTAGCCTTGTCATATAGTTTGAGATCAGGAAGTTTAATACCTCCAGCTTCATTCTTCTTTGTCTAAACGTATTTGGCTATTTGGGGTCTTTTGTGATTTCTTATTTTTAATCATTTAAATAGTTTTTATACAAGGTGAGAAGTGTCAGTGACGTTCTTACAGTCTTTCTGCGCAAAGGAAGAGGGACTGAATTCAGGGTCCAGAATTTTCTCCATATATATCATAATTCTGTCTTTCAGATTGTTACCAAACTCAAGGGGTTCATTTTGCCTACATGTGTCAAAGCCAGAAGACACATGGACAGGAGTTTGCAGTAGAGAGAGATTTGAGGAAATGGCACCAAGCCCAGAGACCCAGGTGAGCTACCGCTCAAAGACCTGGCTCCCTGATGGCCGCATGGATAGGCTACATAGGGGACAACTCGTTAGTCATGGTAGCTAGGGGAGTTGGGGTCGTGGGCTCTACTGATTGGTCAGGGCTAGGGTAGGAGGCAGCTGATCATTGCACAGGGTAGGATGTCAGTCATGGCCTCATTCTGTGTGTCTTCAAGGGGATCTGGGAGAGTCCTGCCTTCGTGCGAGTGGAGATGCAAGATGTTACCTTTAGTTTGAAGGAAACTGATTCTGTGATCAACAGACCTGAGCTTTTGCTCCTAAGACTGTTTGGTGTTGACATAGGGGCTTCATGATCCAGGGAGTGGCTGTAGTGTATGTAGAAGGATAAGAAAGGAAAGAAGCAAGTGAGCCAATTCGAATCAAAGAAAAAGAGAAGAAAAAAGGTCATTTTCATGTAGTGAAGATTTGCAGTGACATCAGATCTCCTTAGGCTCTTCTGTATTATGACAAGTTTCTCCGACTCTCCTGGTGTTTGATGATCCTGACGGTTTTGAGAAGGTCAGACATTTCGTGAGATATTCCTGAACTTGGGTTTGTTGTTTTTCTCACGGTTAGACTAGGCCATGGATTTGGGGAGGAAGACCACAGAGAGAAAGTATATTCTCATCACATCAAGATCATTTCCCCCTCTCCGTGCTGTTCTCTTTGGAGGGAAGTCACTCCTCATGGTTCACACTTAAGGATGGGGAGTCATCCACCATCTCCTTGAGGGCAAAGCACGTAAACTATTTGGAATCCTTCTGTGTGGATGATTTGTCTATTCTACCCCTCTTATTAATTTTTTCCATCATTTATGTATATCAGTGTGGACTCGTGGGTATTTTTTATGCTTTATGTTATAATCCAATACTACGTAATTTATTTTATTGCTCAAATTGTTCCAGCTTTGGCCATTGGGTCCACTTTAAGTTGGCTCCTGTGCCCCTCTGACATCTGCTCTAAGCCTGCTTTTTGAACACATCCATACTTTCTCACACTCAAGGAATGCATTTTTTTGTATTACATAATTGGGAAAATGTTATAACATTTTCATATAATTACAAAAGCAAGATAGGATACACCAATATCAGTGCACGTTCATCGATAACTATGGCTTTTTCTCTTGAGTTGTTTTGAGTTCAGTTTCCCATTTACATCCTACTTGCGGCCTGGTTTAGAAGTTAACCAATGATTTCTTTGTAACCTTGCATAGTACAACTAGGAGGAGAGAGACAATGAGTTTAGGATAAAAGAATCTTTTCAAAGGAAACCGGGGTACTTATTGCTGATCATCAGGAATTATATTATGAAAGGACTGTTCGTTCAAATTTTCATGCCAAAAGAAGTAAATTTATATGTTAAAAGAAAGACATGAAAATATAGCAAGCAACATTCAATTTACTTTTGAACTAGAGTAATCTTCAGATTAAAAGATACTAGGTCTATTTTAATAGATAAGAATCCCCAATATCACAGGATTATGGAATTCAAAAGAAAAAGACTTAAGTGACACCAGCTACTACAACTGTTATGAGCCTGGTATTTCTCAGATCCCCCAGGAAACAGACATTTAATTACAATATCAAAAACAAACAGAAGATTAAACTCACAGAAAACCAAATCCTATCAGAAGCAGAGTTACTTGGAATCGTCCATTTCTTACACAGGTACTGACTTGTGCTCCCCACCCATAATATTTGATAATCACTGACAGTTAGTGAGCACCTATCACATGTCGAGAACACACGAAGATGACTAAAAGAATATCTGAGCTCAGTCTAGGCGAGGCTGAAGGGGAAGCGATGAGTCCTAAGAGGAAGGGAGGTAAGTCAATATGAATGAAAAGCTGGGATTTCATTGTAGGGAAAAGAGGAAAGACGATTCATGTTTTGGAAAGAGAAATAAAAGTAGATTTCTAGGCAAAGTGAAGCTGAGAGTGGTTTAGTCTCGTCAGATTCTGAAGGCATCTCAAGATCCAGCCCCCTCAGAACAGCTCAAAATAAGCTACAATTACGGCGATCAGAACAACAGCCTGCATAAACCTGGCCATGGTCGTGGTCGAAGTCGTGGAACCACTGTTTCCAACTGCTCTTGTCATCAAAGGTTTCCTGATACGTTCATCTGTAGCGAGGATGGCTTCTCGAGCTCCATCCCACTTCCCTGGGCCCCTCAGGCGAAACTGGACGGGAGTACAGGGTCCCAGGAACAACTGCAATGCCAGTTTGGGGTCGGTGAAGGCCAGAGACAGCAGGTTGGGCCTGACACCCAGCAGATCAGCAAGCTCATCCATGATGTTGATATAGTCTACCTGGATGGTGTGGCGTGGGCTCTCCACATACCTGAAGCAGACAAGACAGAAGCATGGCCTATCAACAGTCAGTCCGTCAAGCAGTCAGTCAACTAACCAGAGCTTTCTGGAGCTGTGGCAGGTAGAGAAGAAAGGTAAGATCTCGTTTCTGTCCTGGAGGACTTTATAATCTACGGGAGGAGATAAGAGATATAAGACTTGGTTTTAGACTGCTCGGTAGAAATGTAGAAGACGGGAGTTAAAATCAGCTGTAATAAGTCCTTGGGAGATGTGGAAGATAGAGATAGACTGAGAACAAGATGGAAAGTGTCACAGGTCGGGGGAACAGCGGAGTGAAGGAGTACAGTGGGGCCGAGTACAGTAGAGGAGGCACATCGTGGGAACCCGAGTGGATATCTGGGTGCAGTCCACATCCAGAGACAGAGGACCCCGCTGTTATCAGAGACCCCACTGCAAAAATGCTCAAGTTTGGGGCCCTCGTTTGTTCATTGAGGGCAGTGACGGTGGGGTCCACACAGCAGGATGTCTCGGTGGCAGAAAAACAAGGAAAGAAAGCACTCGGAGAAGGACGAGATGTTTATAAGCACCAGACTCAGTGGCAAGGAAAATGAAGCAGGTCACGGCCGGCCTTCAACAGAGCAGGTGCAGGAGTAAGGACAGAGGTTACAGAGCAGGGAGCTCAGGAGGGAGAACAGGGCGAGAATCTGGAGCATCTAACGTAGAACATTTGTCGCAGAAGTTTGGCAGTGGAAGGAAGAGCTGGCAAGGACACTGGGGTTCAGAAAAACTCCATCTCCGAGATGGGGCCATAATCAGCTAAAGACAACCGCCCCTTTGGGCCTGGAATGATGTGCCTCTGACTTTTCCACAAAAGCCTAGGAACTTACTATCACCTTTCACTTTGTCCAAATAAAAACACCAGCAGTGCGTAAGCTCAATTCTGTCATGCAGATGCTAAATTACCGGGTTCGCCCAGGCACTAAGCAGCTGCCTGGTGTCACCACCGCCCTTAATCACAAATACTATTCATACCACGAGCCGCCGTGACCTGAGCGTGCTGCCCGCGATGACAGCCTGCCAAGTGGCCTCTGCACACAAGTGGCCTTAGTAACTCTACCTGCAGATTTCGAATTCAAGCACATCTCAGTAAGTCATTATCTTTCTTCCTTTCCCAGGCGGCTCCACTAGCACTTCAAGGAATCCTCGTGAAGACACTATACCTGATTCTCTTTCCTTATGCTTCTTCATGTTTGACTTTTCTCTCGTGCCCCAAACATAGGTTTTTAAACAGTTTTTAAAAATTTAATGTTATTTTTAGTTTCAAGTATACAGTGGTATATTGGGTAGACGTTTATATAGTTTCTAAAAGCATCTCCCTAATTGCTCTTTCCCTCCTCTGGCTCTCCAGCTAGCCACTAATGCTGACTGCATTCCCTATGCTGTGTGCCCCATCCCCACGACCGTCTATCAGCTACTCGTTTGTATTTCTTTAACGCTTCACCCCATTCTCCCAGCCCCCAACCCCGCTCCCCTCTGCCCGTCACCAGATTGTCCACTATATCTGTCAGTCTGGTTTTGATTACTTTGTTCTTTTTGTTCCCCAGATTCTGCATATGAGGGAAACCATATGGCATTCATCTTTCTCCACCTGACTTATTTCACTCAGCATAATAGCCTCTTGGTCCATCCATGTTGCAAATGGTAGGATTTCTTTTTTTAATGGCTGAATAATATTCCATTGTGTATGTGAACCATAACTTCTTTATCCAATTGTCCATGGATGGGTATGTAGGCTGCTTCCATGTCTTGGCCACTGTGAATTGTGCGGCCATAAATACTTTTCTGAAGCTCGTCTCTCCTTTCCCATCCATCTCAAACTTCTTGGTGCTATTTCTCCATTCTATTGTCACAAACTATTCTCTCCTTTTCCTTTAAAATATAACCCAAATCCTTAAACTAACACGAGGAAGATAAAGATAGTACCCTATTGCTCTTATTAAGAACTAAGTAGCAAAACTAAGCACATACTTTCCTGGGAGAATGTCTTACCTTGTTTCCAATTTCTCTCGAGTCTCTCTTACTTCTGATATCATTTCACTTTGTGAGGGCAACGTCTTTAGCCCTAAACAGAAAAACCAAAAATTGAAGTGTAAGGAACAGTAATCCTGCTAACAATTACTCTGCTATGGAGAATTTAAAGAAAAATGGGATCATTTTCTGTACTCAAGGAGGTCGCACCTACCACCACCACCATTAATATTGATGCCAGTAGCTTTCTCTATTCTACTTTGTCTTTGGAAGATATTTCTCCAGTTCTGCCTTCCAACCAATACCTGCCTCCACCATCACAGTCCTTCGCTGTGGACATAAGGAAATGATAAATGGCTTAAAAGTACATGGAAGGACTTTTGAGAGGGCTGCAAAAGAGAGAAAAAGAAAATTAGATTTTAGTCAAGGCGAGGAAGTGGGTTTGGCATTCTAGAAAAGGATAAAATATTTTCTTGACAAGAGAACAGTAATTCCAGAGAAGAGAAGGAAGAAGGAAAATGGGGACAGGCCAGGCCAGGGAAGGGGACGGGCCAAGTTGGGCATGAAAGAATGGGAGAAACGGATCTAAAAGTGAGAAAGGGTTGAACATGGGGACAGTGAAGATAGAGTTCAGAGATGAGAAAGGCAAGAAAGGGAGGGTTCCTCCTGGAAGTTTGATGATGATTCTTCTAATGATTCTTTCCTTCCAGGTCTCAGAAGAAGGCCGGAGGAACTAGGCCTCTGCAAGCACAGGAAGCTGGGGTTTTTGTGCATTTCCCCTAAGATCCCCCAATCCCACAGCTATAAGGCAGGCTTCCCTACTCCTCTCAATGGTTCAGTAGGTCTTAGAAAAGAGTCTTAGTTATTTCAAGTATACTACGACGCTACAGCCTATTTTAGTGCAATTTTTTGTCTCTGACTTAGTTGACTGAATTAAAAGACCCATTTAGTATGACTGGAATTAAGCCAACGTAATGGGTTACTTGCGTTTGGTGGCCCCATGCTCGCAGGGAGAACCTGATGTACAGGGTAGAACTAAAAGGAATGAAGAAGTGATAGAACCTCGGGGAAATCTAACACCATGCCTCCTTCTTTTCCTCTGCTACCAGAGATCTTCTCTCGGAAGGAGGGAGCTGTGATTCCAACAAGAGCTCTGACAGTTTTAATTAAACGTTAGTGATGGTGACAGATTTTATGAGATAGCCCTTCAGATATGTAAAGGGAGCTCTCATTGCTCCCTGAACCTTTTCCAGGCTCAACTTTTTCAGCTTCTTCATTCAATCTTAACATGGGACATTTTCACCTCCCTTACCCATTCTTGTCTCTCCTTTTAATGCACTACACTTTCACTTTTAAAACACATCTTTGGGTGTGCTCTGACCAGTTTCGAGAAGAACAGTTCTAAGTTCGAGGACGCTGTAATTTTTTAATGACTCTAGGTAGAGTTAAACCTTTTGAAAGCCGGATCAATCTGCGGGTTCATATTGCGCTTTCTACCCCAAACCCCACAACTGAGAGAGGGGATCTAAAGAGGGGAAAGTGAGAATTTGAGAGGTTGAATCTTGTACATTCTGGGCTAGTCTTTAACCAAGTCTTAATTTGGGGCCGAAATCAACACCACTTCCATGGCTGACTTTACCTATATGAAAAAAGATAAACTTTTTGGCTTCACAAATACATATATATCGGTTGTCTAAAACCTAGGTGAGTGGATCCTGATGTAGAGTGCTCAGTAGAATCACTTGGGGAACATTTTCTCAAAGATCTATATCTGCCCCACCCCAGGTTTATTAAATAAATGCCACCAGGAAAAGCATGCGTATTTTGAGATAATTTCCCAGGATATTCCAGCCTATGTCCATGATTATAAATGACTCCTTTATATTTAGTAAAAAATTAACTTTTGAGCACTAATTTTGTATCAGGCATGGTTACAATAGTACATACTATCTCAGCTATTTAAGATTCAGATCATAAATGTAGTTAAACATAGCACCAAGTAAGAAGTCAGCTTGCATGGTCACTTACCTTTAAATACTTGAGTGACCCAACGTCCTTGGAGCTCTGAAATGGGCATAATGGCCCCCAAGGGCTGGATCAAGCCTATGATTGCAAGAGTTGGCTTTTCCAGGTTGGGAGGGAAGACATTTTTATAGAGGGGTATCTTGTTTTTGACTACTTTGACTACATCTTTGAGGAAAGGAAAGTCAAAGCTATAGCCTGTGGCGAAGATAACAACATCAATGTCATCCTCCCTGGAGCCATCTTCAAATATGGCAGCTCTCTCTGTGAATTCCTTCACGTTTCCTTTCACCTTCACCAAGCCAGAAATTATACGATTCGGCAGTTCATCATTGATTGTTGGATGCTGACTCAGAGCTCTGCGAATGGTGACAAAGACCAGAAGAAGGATAAATCATGAGGGGGAGAGAGAAATCAGTAACATGTAAGTCAAATTCTATTTTGATGGAGGTGGTTAAATGATGGTCTAGCCATGAAATTTGGGAAAGGTCTAATGCACAGAGCAGGATCTCAGAGCAGAAGCTGGACCCTTGATGGCATTGAAAGCAAAGGTGTTGGGAAGTGAAGGAAGAAGGGTCTTATATACACGGTTTCGCAGGGAACAGTAATGTCCTAGCCACAAAACTGAGCCTTACATCTAGTCACCAAGTCCTTTCCCTTCTTCCTGTTAACATTCCCAGAATAGTTCAACCTGTTCTCTATGTCACCTGGACTATTACGATGGTCTTTAGGGTCTCCTGCTTCGCCCCCCCCCCCTCAATCTATCTTCTTATTTTTAGAGTGGTTGTTAAAAAAAAAAAAAAACAAACTTATTTGTTATTGTGTCACTCACTTGCTCAAAATCATTCAGTGGCTCTGGACTGTCTTCATCCCATACTTTTCATTTAGCAGAGCAGACACAGGTGCTCATACCTGCCCAGTGAGCCTGGAGATGAGCTCAGTTGCTCTTCCGGCCAAACCAGACTCCATGCAGGTGCCAGAGCCTAGTTTTTGATATTCCAAGATCTTATGCTTAAAATACGAATGCGATTTCCTTACCCCATTTGTTTGACTATCTCCTCTTATTCCATAAAGCCTCAATTTATTTTATAATCACCAAAGGCATGGATGCTACTGTGTCCATAATCGGATGAAAGAAGTGGGTGAAAGGTTATTGGGGAACAACCTCAGAGTATCACCCTATTAATTATTTTCAAAGAAAAAAATATCTTTATAAGGGAGAAACCTGGTAGATACTGCCTTATCCAAGTGAGCAAATTTAACATTAACATGGGATAAACTGCTGTCACGTAGCTCCTGCTGTGATCTAGCGAGAAGGTACAACATAACCTTTATGAGTATTTGTGCCAAAAATGTTCGAGCTGAATATGATAAAGGAAAAACAGCTATTTAAGTCCAAAGTCAGAGACTTTCTGCAAAACAATCGGCTTGGATTTTTTTTTTAATGGAGAATTATTTCTAATTAAGGGAAATTAAAGAGACCTGACAGGATCTTGGGTTTGAAAATATAAAAAGCTATAAAGATATGTTATTGGGACCATTTGGGAAACTTGAAGATTAGATAATAGTATTTTATTAATGTTAAATTTCCCAAGTGTGGTCATTGTGTTTAGGTAGGAGGATGCTCTTTTCCTTAGGCATCGGATGTTGAATAATTTAGGGTAAAGTATCTTAATGACTGCAACTTACGCTTCAAAGGTTCAGGAAAGAACTGTGTGTGTGTGTATATATGTAACGTGTGTAGTATGCATGGCATATATGTGGCTCTGTCTTTAGAGAGAGAAAGCAAATACAGCAAACTGTTAATAACAGGTAAACCTAAACGGAGTGTCTACGCATGCTCATGACACTCACCATTTTGAACTAAGTCAATCTGAGCATTGAGAACTGGCCTCTAGAGAGGCTTTCGCAGTCTACCTCCTTGGCTGTGTGAGGGTCCCCATCCTCGCGCTGTCAAGGGTGCCAAGCATTCTCTGTCTTACTCTGCTGTCTGTCTTCTCTTAAGGCAAAACCCATTTCTTGGGTTTGCCGCTTATTCCTTGTGTGATCTTGGGCAAGGCAGTTTCTCTAAGTGTCAGTCTTTATATCTGGAAACTGTAGGTAAAACACCAACCTATAGGGCTGTCGTGAGGATTAAATGAGACAATGCATGTAGCTCATGTAGCCTGGTGCTTGTCCTCCAAAGGCAAAGGGTTATTATTTGTATCAGAATTACTATTAGGTCTTTAATCTCTGTCTCCTCATGCCCAGCATCATGCTCGGCTCATGAGAGGTGCTCCATGTTGATGGATGAATGAGTGATGCCCTACCCTTGGCTACCATTTTGTTGTTGTCGTTGGACGTCACATAAACAAACTGGTACTCGGGGAAATGATGTAGTGGTGAATGTCACAGAGAACCATAGTTCTGGGACCTCTGTGGGGGCAAAGTCAAACCTGATCTCAGATTCTGTGCATTTTCTTACTGTTCGTGGAGAGTGAGCACCCCTAGTAGCCTGTGTGACTGGTCCTTCATTCGTTACCGCCCTGCTCTCCCATGGGAACGTACCTGTGTTTAGGCTTTAGGCCGTACAATTCGTGGTTAAACCTGTGGTTTAACATATTTTCAAGATACATGTTTACTAACGATTGACGGCAAATCTTTTGGAGGAGCTGCTTAAGTCGAGAAAGGAGCACCACATCTGCAGGATATCCATGGTCAGCTACACGGTTCAAGATCCAAGCCCCTCTCCGGGTACTGAGGAAGACCTGGAACAGGGGAAAATTTGTTTGCTTTTACCGGTCTCTGACTCACCTTCTTCCCAGTTCAAAATCTATGATACGAAATAGATAAATAAGTAGACAGATAAATAAATAAAACCTCAAACATCAAAAAGCCCCAAGGCCAGAGACATTGCTTTGGAGCAAAAGTCACTCCACGATAGGGAGCTGCATGCGGAGGCCGGGTGAGGTGCCTGCCCGAGTGGGTGGGGACATGTTGACATTGGCATGCATGCTGACTTTGGGAAAGTGAGATGGCTGCTCTTTTCCCCTTGGGGAGAGGAGAGGAAAGTCCACCTGCCACCCTATGAGCTGACAGCTTTCAGCCACCCAGGGTGCTGTCCTTCACGTGAGAGCATGGCCCTCAGCGGGGGGGGGGGGGGGGTGGAGCCAAGCTTCTGGTCCACCATGCGGGCCACCATCTGGTCTTCCTCAAAACCAGAGGCGACTCGGAAGGGACATCCGACTGGGATCATGAGCACAGCCTGTGTTCATGACCTGACTCCCATGGCGTGAGGGGCCTCCACCGGGCAGCCTTGGCTCCATCACATCGTCTATCACAATGTCGCCGCACGTGGCAGTGAAACCAAGGTTCCCCTCGGCCATCGGCACTACCAAGCCGTGTGCTGGTCCCTTAACCTCCGCTGGGTCCACCTCAGCTTCCCTGACAGAGCAAAATAAACAAGTAGCTGATTCGAACCTGCTTGGCTATGTGGCTGAGCTCCACAGCCAGGTCCCCTCCAGAATTCCCGATGCCAATGACAATGACTCTCTTTCCAGCGAAACTCTGTGGGTTCTTATACTCCCGACTGTGAAAGTACTGTCCCTGGAACTTCTCGATCCCTGCAAGAGAAGGGGCAATAATTATCAGCTGATGGTGGATCTGATATCATTTGACAGTTTTTTTTTCTTTTTTTGCGATGTGTAGAGTTTAAGCATACACTCTCCACGTGCTCTCCCTCATTCAGCCGCGCTATTGCTGTGCTGAATACTTTTTTGCCTCTTTTCTCTTCCCATAGCCTCAGAGCAGAACCCTGTGACTTCCTAACCAGGATCCAGTGGTAGACTCAGAAGTCCAAACTGCTTCGGAAAACCTTCCCTCTCTTTTATCTTTTTGTCCTCTTTAAATACCTACTCCCATTTCAATTAAATATGTGTTTTCATAAACTCTAGGGTATACCTAGCATACTTTTTTTATTCCAAAATAAAAATCCAGGCCAAAGACCATAATAAATTCTTTCCTTAAGCTTCCATTTCTTCCTTACAAACTCAGCGTTTCTGTGTGTTTCCTCGATCGCTGAAAAAGTCCTCATTCGACCTCATGTAAGTCAAGTGCACGTTCTTTCTTTTGACGTTTAGGAAAACGAATCACAGTGAAACTAAATCTAGAGCCTTCTAACTTTTCTCTTGTCTCCAAAATTACCATTCTCTCTGCTCCCAAGTGGCACAAACACAGGTTACCCCAATATCTAGCAGGAGAACATGCAGAATTAGGACGAGCTGTACTTCATCCCGAGGTAGGAATCACTCAGGCCGGAATCTTCCCCTTCCCCAGGGACCAGGCCACAGGCGTGGTACAGGGGTCCCCCGTCCTGGTAGGCCACTCACCAGGGAAGCTGTCCAAGGGCAAGTGAGCGAAGGTGTGGTGGCCGGTGCAAACCATGACCCCGTCGAAGACATTCGCCTCCTTCTTCCCTGCACATTCGGTGACCACCTCCCACTGGCCTGAAGTGGAGAAGTCAGGCCGCTTCGTCACACTGCACACCTTGGTCTGAAAAGAAAAGCGACAGCCACAGGGGACTGTAACCACAGCCTGTCCAGTGGCCACCTTCCCTGACGTGACTGTCCTTACAGAGTGTTCCATGAAGGGCCAACGTCCTGTGACAGGGCTCATGCAGGGATATTTGATTTTTGTACTCCACAGAGAAGAACTTTTTCTGAGGGAAAACTTCCATGAGGCAGGGATGCTCGTTCCCTTAGAATGTCCCTAAGCGACGTGACACTGGAACAAAGCTTGGACTTCTGTGCTTCTAAGACACTCGGTGCACTCACAGCCTACCCCTCCCCTGACCCCCAGACGTCCTGACACCCTCTGATGTCTTCCTACCCCAAGTCCTGTTCCCACTGTGTAGCCTTAAACATGCGACTGAGCTCTAGGAGGCCTCCCTCCCTCCTAAGTCGAAAAACATCTCAGTGGCTCATTCACATAAAACTTTTATGCAAATGCACCTCTCTGAGGCTCTCATAAATGCCTATTTTACAAGTAACCATGAAGAAAGAGGCTGTGAGGTGGGATAGTCAGTGGCATCATTTTTACCTTAAAAAAAAAAAATGGGGAAAATGAAGAATGTGCTCCTATGTGCTTCTAGGGTCTACGGCCATTATCTCTGGGTGGACTAATGGGGATGCCACAGCTGTACACCCTCGCCTTCCTGCACGCTTCCCAGTTCTTCTCGGCCACATTCCTGCTTTTCCACAGGCTGGTGCCTCTGAAGGGATCGACCTTCTATGCTTTCTTCGTTTGGCTGATTCTTACTCATCCTTCGACATTTACTTTAGATATTTATCTCCAGTAAGGAAATTTCCCTGGTACCCGATGCCTCACACCCAGGTGGGTTAAGCATCCGCTCTCTGAGCTGCAATATATAGAGATCTCTATACAGCAGTCATCACCCTGTGACTCTTTTATTTAAAAAAAAAAAAAAAAGATGGTCAACAGGGACTTCATCCAAAATGAAGTAGGGAGGCAAGAAGGGGGGGGCCTCTTGTGCCTTAAGTCAGTTGCGAAACACAGCAGGGAGGAGGACTCTGTGGTAGCTGTCCCAACTTCCTCTTCCCTCCCTAAAAGACTTCGCTCTCCTTGGTTTTTGCAGAATTGCTTGTGGTCCCGGATAGAGCGTTGTTGTTCTCAGATAAACCCATTTTACTGTATCTGGCTGACTTTTTGTTCAAAGTCAATGCTCTTTACTTTTATTAATCATATTTATAATACATTTTTCTTCACTTTTCTATCTCCTTAGATTATGAAATCACAGTTTTGTTTTGTTTTGTTTTGTTTTTGTCTTTGTGTCTTCACTGCTTAGTATGGTAATGAACCTGCTCAATAAGTATTTAAACGAGTGATGGGAAGCACCACAGGGCTGGAAATGACTGACTTTGGAAGTTGTCACTGGATGTTGCCATATTATTGTTGCTGTTAAACAGATGAAGGCATGATTCAGAAGACTGGTCAGAAGAGAGAAGGGGCTGGGGCTAGGCCAGAATGCAGGAACTTCCAGTTATAGGATGACTAAGTACTGGGAAAGTAGCATGCTGCGTGGCGACTCTGGTTAACACTGCTGAGGGCACGTATGAAAGTTGTAGAGAATAGATCCTAAGACTCCTCCCCCCCCACACACAAAAGAAACATAGAATATTTGGACTTTTTTTTCTTTTTGCCAGCTATCAGAAGTATCTGTTCTTTCATGGCCATGATTAAAAACGATGGAAAAATCCTGGGAGACTTTACAGCAGGAAGAAACCATTGAGGTGACACACCGAAGGTGAGCAACTTACTTTCTGAGGCCGCAAGTTGATCAGCAGTGAAACAAAGACTTCCTCGATTCAGCGTTCTTTCCCCCTCACCAGAGTTCACTTCTTTGCTTTCTCAGTAACTCCCCCATAACTACCTCACGGGGTGGTTATGATCCCATAAAACAATGTGATGGAAAACACTTTGGAAAGTGTAAAAGGGCCAAGCAAGAGCGGACGAGCTGGGGTACCAGAAGGTTTTAAAGTTCCCACAACTTGTCAGTTCCGCTCTCTACCTGGGAAAACATTCCCCCTCATCTGTTTTATTGCAATCAGGAGGTCTGAAATGAAGGCAAGAAACACATTCTGCCGGGTGGATTCCTGAAATCACAGCCAAAATATGTAAAAGAGGGACCTTTCCATGGCTATTTTCCAGGCCCAGAAGAGACATAGTGTGGAGTCTTTGTCTGGAAAGGCCAGATACATGTGGACATCAAACCAACCTTTATACGTAAGCACTGGTGCTCGACGAACAACTGCAAACACAAACCCACTCACAACATCCCCTACCTTGAATCGAATGTACTTTAGGAGATCAAATTCCTTGGCATACATCCTGAAATACTCCAGGACCTGGGAGTTGTGCATGTAGTTAGGAAAATGCTCTGGAATGAGATAGTCACTGAAGCACATCATCTCCTTGGAAGTGTTGATGATCACCGAATTGTAAATGCTGGCCCTTCCTTCCTCAGGATTTTCCTGCAGTAAATGAGAAGCATGCACGGCAACTTCAGAGTTCCCCTCGTGGCGTCACAGTGCTGTGTTCAAGTGACCCCCAGTTGACTTAATAATGGCCCC
The DNA here is from genome assembly GCA_030015415.1 of Cynopterus sphinx. Taxonomy (NCBI): domain Eukaryota; kingdom Metazoa; phylum Chordata; class Mammalia; order Chiroptera; family Pteropodidae; genus Cynopterus; species Cynopterus sphinx. The sequence continues at coordinate 39,666,915 of CM057392.1, forward strand.
AGAGTGTGAGGGTCATGATGCTGGCCATTCCGGTGTGCCCGAGAGAAGCCACCAAGTGCTTTTAAGTGAAAAGGTGAGTCGGGTACAAGATACTGTGAGATAGAGAGAGACCACGTTCACATAACTTCTGTTACGGTATATTGTCATAATAGTTCCAATTTTTAGTTATTAATCTCATCCTGGGCCTAATTTACATTTTATCACAGGTGTGTATGTATAGGAAGAAACACTGTAAATATAGGGTTCGGTAGGATCTGCGGTTTCAGGCATCCACTGGGGGTCCTGGAACATATCCCTCGTGGATAAGGGGGGATAATTATTAGCAAAAAGTATTCAGCAATAACAAGGAGACAAGAGGTAAATCCTACTCCTGTTTGGCAGGTGAAATAGAGAGAGAGGAAAAGAGACAATAAAAATGCAAGTGATGGCATCTGAGAAGAAAAATCTATACCGAATCCCTGGGACCTGTCACAAAAAACGGGAAATGGAAGCCCTGAGTGCCGCGTCTGCCCGGACACCTGGCTGCCATGGTGGAATTCCAATGTGCTGGGGATGATTTTATGTGTGAAACCCCCAATAAATTACAGTAAAGTTGGGAGGGGCTAGGATAGGAGAGAGCAGAATTCCAAATAGCAAGCGAGGTGGTGGAGGAGAAGCAGATCTCAGATCCAAGAACTTAGCAGCAGCGTGCGAAACATGTTTCATCTGCAGTTAGTGGATGTTTCCAACACCTCGGGCTCCACGCCTGTGGAACTGTGGAATGACGGTCTCAAGTTCCGCAGCATCCTAAGCAGCCACTTAAGGCATTTTGCTTCTCAGGGATTCATTTAGAAAACAAACAAAGGAAGGGCACGTCCAGGAGAGAAGAGAGCGGAAGCAGAGGTCAGGTGTCACACCTGGCTGTGGAAATATAGTGCTACATACGTGTAAGATCTACATGGTAACATAGGTATATATTGAAATCTATGTCACGTAGGTGATACACAATAGACAGCTGTGCTGTGTCTCAACGCAAGTCAGAGAGTTATGATGAAATACAGCTGTTTTTCTCTCAAGGAAGCAGTTTGGAAGCTGAAATTTTGCCAAGAGGATCATCAGGAAAAACTCCAAGTTAGGTCTTTAACAGAGAACAATGTTAAATCCCTTTGAGGATAAAAGCCAGAAACCTGATAATCAGGTAGGAGGGCAGCCCCCTCATCTGATTTCGTGCCCGGCCAGTAGTTGCCAACCTTGGCTTTGATACTTATCAGCGGCACGCACCATGTGGGCCCCGCGCCAGGCCTACTGACTAGGCCCGGACATGTGATGGACGCTGAGTGCTTATTGTGCACCCGGCACTGTTGGTAATGACCGACACGCTTATTCACCCACTTCACTCTTTGTAGAGGGTACTATTATTATCTCCGTCTTGAAGATGAAGAAACAGCTACAGAGAGGTTTGCTGATTTTCCCCAGCGTCACCCTGCTGGTAGGTGCTGCCACGGGATTTGAAGCCAGGCTGTCCTCTCAACCTCGACACTATGTTGTGGCTGGATTTCGAAAGTGTGTTTTTCTATCGATTATAAACACTACTTAACAACAGCCTTTTCAGCCCATGCCAGAGACCAATTATGACAGAGGAGTGAGGAATGTGGTCTGCGGAGGAGTAGCCACGGGCTAGACGCTAGCAAGAACTATTGTCAGAAAACTGCCCAGATAACAGCTGCTGAGAAGGATCAGGAGGCCAAAGGCTAGCAGACTTAATCACTCTCAAGGCCGGATTTCCAGATCCGAGATAAAATATCTGACCCTCCGAGGGTGCCAAGCATCTCTCAACTAGATTTACCTGGAACCTCCAGAGCCCTCCGATGTCATCTGTCCCTTCGAAGCAGACGGGCTCCAAGCCCTCTTCCAGACAGCACTTGATAGACGAGAGCCCGCTCGCACCTGCCCCGATCACAGCAATTCTCTTCCTGGTCATCGTCTCCGGAGACCTTCACAGGGCTGGGCCAACGTCACCTGTCCCAAAGAAAGGATGACAAAATACAGAAAGCTCACGTCAGTTAGGCCCTTTCCAGGAGGACCTGGACCGTGGCATCCAAATTGATCCTGCAAGGACAGATGCCTTTGTGGAGGCCAGATCCCGCCCCGGAGCTGGACGCTGTGGATGTACCTGGTGTCACTGCCTGTCCCTCAGCGCCTGCGGATTTCTGGGCTGCGCTCCCGAGGCTGCTCTGCACCTTCAGCTGTTTGCAAAGGGATATAAGGCCATCGCGAGCCAACGCCGCCTCCTCCAGCCACCGCGCGGGGCTGCTGGGCTGGCCCAGTGCCCTGTCCCAAGGGTCAAACAGGGCGGGACCTGCTTGGCACAGAAAGAACCAATCCTATCGCTCCAGGTTTTCACAGCTGGATCCTGCGCTCACTGCACTCTCTGCGAAAGGCAGGGTTGCTGCACCCCACGTCGCTCCCCACCCCTGCGCAGCCACTTCCAACTTCCTGCTGTTTGCCTTAAAGTGACAACCTCCTCCCGGTGCAGGGAAACTGTCAACAACCCCAGAGCAAGTCTGGGTCCAACAGTCGGAGTGCAGAACCCCCGCCTTTCAAGAGGCCTGGGAAACCGGTCCTGGCCCCTCGCCCTCCCCCTCCCCTCAACCCCGACCTCACAAACTGGAGCTTTGCTTCTGTGCTGCGGGTGGAATGGGTGGAAGCGACTTGAAAACCCCGTGCACTGAGCTGGGTGCCAGATGCAGGGCGGTTCCCACTCGAGTTGTTTACAGTTCAGTGGGTGGGGGCCAAAAGGCTGATGGAGAATCCAAGAAAAATGAAGCTGCTTTTAGAAAGTGCTTCTTCCTCTCGTGCAGTCCCGCGTGGAACTGGACCCAGAACACAGTTCACGTTTTCCCAGATGTATCCAAGTGTTTGCACGGATCAGTAGTTTGCTCTTTTTAATTTTATGATTGCATGAATATATGATTTGTCTATCCAGTCTCATATTGATGGATATTTAGGTTATATCCACTGTTTGGTGTCATGAAGAAGGGGTTTCATTCTTTTTTAACTTCTTCTCTTTTAAAATTTCACGATGAGGGCCTTTTATTACAAGCCGTTTTCGCGGGTGTCGGCTCTCATTTTTCTTGACTGAGTCGGGGGTAGGGACGTGTGTAACTGAAGTTTTGAGGAGAGCTCGTACCATTTATGCGCCGACCAGCAGTCTCCGCGCCTGACACCCTCGGCCGGCTCGTGTGTGTGTGGGGGGGTACCTCCCGGCGTTTCGTGGCTGAGTTCCCCTGATGACCAACGGCGCTGCATCTCTTTGCTTAGATTCTTGGCCGTTCTCTTGTGAGTCTTCTTTGTGAAATGTCTGCGAAAACCTTCTGCCCGATTTTTTAAATCCTTTAGCCTCAGGTGCACGGCACCTGGTGAGACACCCCCGCAGTTTATAAAGCGACCCCCCCCCCGGGGCCCTTCCTGCCCCCGGCTGCCCGCCCAGCCCTACGTGACGCCATGAGAGAAGCCGTAAACGGGCGGGGCCCGCGGCCTCCCGCCGCTGGGACCCGCCGCGGGGCCCAGGTGCGGGGATGAGGAGCACCTGCCGCCCCCCCCCACAGAGGGATCCGGGGCCTCAGTCGCCTGGAGCGCGCGTGGGCGCGACTCGGGGGGGGGGACCCGCGCGCCCCCGGGTGCGGGGCGTCCTCGCGGGGCATCCGCGCGGGCAGCGCCCCCTGGCGGCCGTCGCGCCCGAGGGGCCGGGAGCGCGCGCGGCGTGGGGGGCGGGGCCTCCCGGGTCAGACGGGGCGCGCGCGGCGTGGGGGCGGGGCCTCCGGGCCGGGGGGAGCGCGCGGCGTGAGGGGCGGGGCCTCGGGGGTCGGAGGGCGCGCGCGCGGCGTAAGGGGCGGGGCTTCGGGGTCGGAGGGCGCGCGCGGGCCTGGGCGCGAGGGGCGCCATGGCCGGCTTCCTGCTGGCGCTCCAGGCCGGCAGCCGGGCCGAGGCCCCGCGCTCGCGGGTGCAGGAGCCGGACCTGCGGCAGTGGGGCCTGACAGGTGAGGGGCGGGCGGGCCGCGGGGCTGGCCGGAGGGGGGCCTTGCCCGCGCCGGGGGCTGTGCCCGCTCCCGCGCCGCACCCCGGGGACACCGCGGAAGTCTCCGCACCCCGGCACCCCGGAGGCTGCGGGCGGGGCCGGGCCGCCCCGCTCTGTGGCACGGGGCTGCGGGCCGCGCCCTGCCTCGCCGGGGCCGAGCGGCCGCGCAGAGCCGCGGGGTCTGGGGGCTCGCCCCTGGCTGCTGCCCGCCCGCACCGACGCGCGGCCTGGGTGCCGGGCCGCGCTCAGGAGCGCCCAGGGCGCAGGTCGCGCTTCGCGCCTCGTGCTGAGTGTCGGGAGGGCGGGGTGGGGGCTCTTCTCGGCGGGAAACGGAAGCTGCGGGCCCGTGTCCGGCCCGGGGCGGCGGGAGAGGACGAAGGAGTGGACGGGCTGCACCTGGGAGGAGGCGGCACGGCCCCGCCCTCCCGAGTCTCTGCGCCGCGCCCCGCCGGAGCGTGTTTCCACCGTCCACGTGAATTTGCGGACTGGCTGGTGTGCGCGTGTGTTTGGGGCTGGTCTCGCCTGAAGTGGGTGTGTTTGGGCGTCTGGCCTCTCCCCTGCCCGTGTGTTCGGTGACAAGCACGACCGAGAGAGGGCCCGGTAAGAGGCATGGAGGCCTGCGCAGGCAGGGGAAATGAATGAGAGAGGCGAGGCTGCGAGTTTGCGAAAAAAATGGAAAAAGTAAGGATGTAGGTAAATGGGGGAACGTGGTGGTGTGAACGTGGTGGCGTCCTTGGACCGTCTGGTCGTGGAGGGAAAGAAAAAGCTGGGGAAAAGGCACACTCGAAGGATTAACCACTATCATGACTTGGAGTTGCTACTTCCTGTTTACCAGAGAAAAGTCATATTCTGAGAAGTATTTTATTCAGCAGCCTTTTCCCCACTCAGAGCTTCCCGGTAGGTCTTCCTCCCCTCAACAGTGTCATAGATCCCGTCCATTCCGGTGAACTTCAGAAACCCCGAGTACATCGGATGTTAATGATACGTTAGGCTGGCGTTGCTTTTGGAATGTGCAGACCTGTTCTTCCTGGTTTTGCCTGCTTTTTACTACTCATCATCCACCTGAAAGGTGGGCAAGATAATTCAACTCTGCGATGGATGTTTCCGCTGAGCACCCTCAAATTCATGTCTTCCCGGTCCCCTAAGCCTGCCTGCCTTTGTGCACCCTGTCCTAGAGGCTGGGAATAAGACTACTCTTCCCAGAATGCCCTGTGGTTCTCGTGCTTGTGGCCCAGCTTCAGCAGAGTAGATAACTGGGGGAGTCCTAAGGGGAAAGCGAGGGAGAGGCCGCCGTGGGAGGGATTTGGGTTTTCTTCATTTCTCTTGGCATCTGGTGGGAACTTCAGTGGGGTCAGATGGCTACTGAGCATCCATTTAGCTGGTAACCTACGTCACTTTTCTCTGGCTGTTCTCAAGGTATTTTGTCTCGTTTTTAGTAGCTTAGTTATGGTGTTTCTTGGTGGATATTTCCTTGGGTTCATTCTGTTCAGAGTTTACTCAGCTTATTGAATCTGTAGGTCTTTTGCCAAATTTGGGAAGATTTCAGCCGTTACCTCTTTGAGTACTGTTTCAGCCTTGACCTCTCTCTCATCTCTTTGTGGGATGCCAGTGAATGAATGGATCTTTGTTAGAGTCACATAGTTCCCTGAGGCTCTGTTCTTTTGTTTTCGTGTGTTTTCTCTCTGTTGTTGAAACTGAAAGATTTCTGTGGTTCTAACTTCCAGTTCACTGATTGTTTCTCTCCTCTCTGCATTCTGTTGTTGAACCCACCCACTGAGATTTTCTTTCAGTTGTATTTTTCAGTTTTAAAACTTTCTTCTAGCTGTTCTATATCTTTCATTTCTTTACTGGGGCTTTCTGTTTTTATCCCTCAGTGGTTTCAAGTTCAAAATGGCTCGTTGAAGCATTTTTAAAATCTTTAAAATCTGTCAGAGAAGCATAACATCTGTGTCATCTGGATGTTAGAATCTATTGATTATCCTTTTTTCATTCAGCTTTAAACCTTCCTGGTTCTTGGTGTGATTTCTGATTGAAACCTGGACATTTCTGAGTTATGCTATGAAACTCTGGATCTTATTTAAATCTTTAGTTTTGTTTCGTGGGCAGGGGGAGGGAGTTGCCTTGTTACTGCCACGTCAAAAAAAAAAAAAAATGAAATGAAGAAAATAGTCCCATTTGCAATTGCACCAAAAAGGATAAAATATATAGGAATAAACTTGAAGTGAAGGACCTATCCACTGAAAACTATAAGACACTGTTGAAAGTAATTGTTGATGGATAGGCAGTTATGGGCACTTTTTATTCATATTTTTTATCTTTATCTTTTCTTCTCCTCCTCCAGTGGAGGGTGTGGCCAGTAAGGCGGGGGTATGGGAACCAGACCTGTTCTTCAGTCCAAGTCTAAGAACATAGCCTGGGTGTGTGCTGAAATGTCCACCTTCCCACTTTCTGTGTTTTCCATGTCTAGGGCTTCACCTACGCTCCTATCAGCTAGAGGGAGTCAACTGGTTAGCCCAGCGCTTCCACTGTCAGAATGGCTGCATCCTGGGAGACGAGATGGGCCTGGGGAAGACCTGCCAGGTATGTTCCTGGGGAGCGACCTGTGCTCCCCAGCACCGAAGTACCTTCTCACAGCTCATTCCTGTCTTTAGCTGCCAGCTCCCGGCTTGTACTCTTATACTAACAAGTGAAATGTCTGAACCTTTCTTTAAAGATCTTAACCTTGGAGTTGACATTTCTAGTCGTGGGGATAGTTTTGAACTGAGTTACTACCCTTGTCTTGGCCCTTGACATTGTGGTTAATGGGTGGGGTTTTTCTCTTGTAAGGCAAATCTACAGTCCTGGGGATCAAATGGACTCCGCCCTCCTTAGCAATACCGTTTCTAGTGAACTGCATCACTTCTGGTATGGCTCTCCCTCCCTCAGGAGGAGTGGGGTGACTTCCCATTGCTCTGGCATGCCAAAGGAGTACAGAGGAAGTTTCCTGTACTTTGCAAAACGCCTTGGTCACCTAATGGTAGCACACAGTCTGGAGACCTGGAGAGGCAGGTGGTGCGTTGAGTGGTGGGATGATGGTCTGTGATCACTATCATCCTGCGTCGTCATATGTCAGTGGTAGGCTTGGGCTGATATGAAGTCCTGACACAGACACTCTTTGGGTGAGTCACATAAGGTGTCCTCGTCTGTAGGCCACCAAGGACAGTCAGTGTGGTCAGGATACACAGCAGCGGCACCATGGCCAGAAACCATGGAGGTGATCTTCGACGTCACAAAGGGTTTACCGCATGAGCACGCGGGATGCAGGACAGTCTCGCTGTCCTTGTCCAGACCCAGGTGCCCCTCCCAGGCTAATGACATATGTAAGCGTCACAGAGCACTTCTGCAGAGGCTGGTTCTACCACGTGCTGGAGACTGGCGCAGGCAGGTACACTTTGTTAATCTTGGGGTTCAGAAGACAGCACGACCTCTGAGTATGGTGCCCTTGGGTTTCTCGGGCAAATAAGCCCGGTTCTAGCACACTCCTGAACTGAGAGCTGTGGAATAAGGATAGGGGTAGATCTCTCGGACGACCCTGGGGGCCAGGCCCGCACCCTCTGGGTCTTAACTCTAGGCCTTCCCTGTGGCCCCCCTCACCTTGGATGTGGGGACTGTCCTGACTGCGTTCAGAGCCAGCAAAGTCCCCCTGTCCTTTGCCCTTCCCCCGAGCATTCACGTGGCCCTAAAAAACATCATAGCTCTAAACTCGTCTTACTAAAATTTTGGATAAATTTTTGCCTCTGTGTTGGTGAAGGATGTTGGTGAGCTCCCTTGTCGTCTGCTGCTGGTATTGCAGTCAGGCTGGACCCGTTGAATGAGCTGAGACGTCCCTCCTCTTCAGCTTTCTAGAAAAATTTGTGTAGAATTAGTATTGTTTCTTCCTTAAATGTTTGGTAGAATTCACTAGCAAATCCAAATTAATTTTGTAAATATATCTGATTTATAGTAATAAAAGCTAAAATTTCTCTAGTATCCACAGCAAAGGCTCAACAGCATGGTTTTAGCTCAGTACTTATTGGGTGATTTTTCTGGGCAGAGTCTGGGCTGGGAAATGATAGATAAAGAAGAAAATTATTTCTGTTATGAAATTAATACAGTCTCAGTTTTATTAAAAAAAAAGAAAACAAAACTATCACCCATTACCACCGTACTCTTAAGCATAACCATGAATGACAGCATAACATTTACGTGGCTGAACTTATGGCACATGTACTTTGTATTTTATTAACCTAACACTGTCATTGGAATTTTCTGTTTTATTCTGTTCATCACAACCATTTTCTGCTTCAGCTGATAGCAAGTCCCCCCTGTTTGTGCTACTTAAGTTGACCTCCACGTGAACCTCTTTGGGCCTTTGCTTCTCAGGATTTTGGGTTATGTCCTGAGGATGGATTTTCTCAGAAAACAGTTCAACATTTGCAGACGGGGTCTCCTCAAACTTTTTGTTTTGTAAAAGAGAGCTGTTTTTTTCTATCTGCAGGCTTCTAAAGAAACTTTTCAACTGCCAAGTGCCATGTCCTAAAACAGACCTAGCAGGCTTTACAAAGCTTTTCATACCCCTGCTTAACCTGATAAGGGTTATTATTATCCGTTTTTGCTCGATGGGGATGGGATGGGACATGTGATCCAGAAGACCTAGGAGTTTTGTGCTTTCTGTTTGCTGTCATATTCCAGAGCTCAGAACAGTGCCTGGCAGATAGCAGGCTCCCTATTAACTGTGTGCAGGAGGGAGAGCTGGCAAGCCTCGGAGGCTACCACATGCTTGGTCATTTTTACAGTTACATCTCGACTCCTGCTGTGTGTTTCAAGAGTGCCCTTTGTTTTGTGCATCGTTTCCTTTTTCATTGATCTCTTGTCTTTCCTGATTTTTTTCTTTGTCTTTGAGGTTCAGTTACATAAATATTGAGCACCATTGCTTGTTAACTATTGATATGATTGCCATAAAGTTTTTTGGCAATTGTGTTGATGCTTACGTGATTGCTAGGCATGAATGACTTGAATAATGTGTGAGAGATTGTACATTATTTTTAAACGGAGTCTTCCAGGAAAGTTTCTGTTCTCTGCATGGTTGTGGGAACTTTCTGGCTGTTTCTCATGCGGAAACGTGATCAAAACTGCCTTCATTTTCTGTGTTCCAGACTATCGCTCTCTTCATTTACTTGTCAGGAAGATTAAACGATGAAGGACCGTTTCTGATTATTTGTCCCCTGTCTATTTTGAGCAACTGGAAGGAAGAGATGGAGAGGTACAGAGCACATGTAGCTGTAATATTTTTTTTTTACATTGATTAAGATTTTTTTCTGGGTGATATGTGAAAATAGGATAATCAACACATTGTCCTAAACAGTGAGTTTATTTCTTCCAGAAAATTCTAACCAGAGGCTATGGAGATAGAGACTGGGGGTTTGGTGGGTAGAGGATCCAGTGAATGTTATTGTTACTATTTGGCAATATGAAGGTCAGTCTGATTTTTAATAAATTTTGCTGAACTAAAGGAGAAAGTACCTTTTTCATAGTGACATAGGAAAAAATAGTTTTTCTTTTTGAGTTAGCACACGACCCTCTTAGACATCCATGCGACCCTTCCCCCTGTGCACACAGGGACTTACGTTCAAGTTCACCTGTTAACTCTCGGTGGGTTCCGGCCTCCCCAGACTCATGGGTGCAGGGCGTCCCAAGGCCTGCACGCCTGTCATCCTCTCATGAGTCATGACTATCCAGACATGCACACTCTTTTCCATGGCTCCACATTTGTGTTCATCTGTGTCTTCTCCCAAATTCAGATTTGCTCCAGGTCTTTCCTGCATGACATATGCAGGTGACAAGGAGGAGAGAGCCCACCTACAGGAAGACCTAAGGCAGGAGCCACGTTTTCACGTGTTGCTGACCACCTATGAGGTATCCATTTGTTTCTCTACAGCAAAAACTCACTTTTAAACTGGGGCTTTAGAAGTTGTAGAATCCACTTTGGAATTCTGTTTCATGCTTTTTGAGAGCATACATTTTCCTAGGAAGGAAGTCTCTTTCCACTAGATGCTCAGAATGGGCCAGCAACCAAGGGAAGCGGTGTTCTCTCTCCTTGTCTCTACCGCTGGGTCAAATGGGACGGCTTCCCATGGAGGTGGCCCTTGAGCTATCTCTTGGTCGATGAATGGAAGGAGGCAGGCAGGGAAAAGGAGTTGTGGGCTGAGGCACCATCTCTGTCCCTGGAGGGTAGGAATGGAGGACACTTAGTTCCAGTCTCTTTCGAAGGTCTGTTCTTCAAGCCCAGACTGTCTGGGTCACTGGGAGCAAGACCTTGCACTCATTCCTGCTTCTCTTTTGTTTTTCTGTAAGATGGTGCTGCTTGGAAACTGCGCTCGTGACTTTTTTCACCTAGTGAATGAATGAGTCTGAGCTGAACCCTGTAGTTAAGGAGAGTTAACGGGAAACTAGCATCAAATGTCAGCGTCATATCAGCTCTGGCCTTTATAATGTGTTTTCCTTAATTTTTCAGATTTGTTTGAAAGATGCATCATTTCTAAAATCGTGAGTATGGAGAGTTACAAGACAGTACATGTAACAGTATGAAAAATAGGAAATTCTTTTGATAATAAATAGTCAACTTATAAAATCTTCTCGAGAGGGTTAGACATTATCTCGCCCCACTCTCCAGTGCCAGAACTCTGTCCACCTCTTCCTTCTCCGGGAGCATCCTTTAGCTCGGGGTCCCTAACCCCCAGGCCAGGACTAGTACTGACCTGTGGCCTGTTAGGAAGTGGGCCGCACAGCAGGGGGTGAGCAGCAGGTGGCATCTGCATTCAGAGCCACTTCCCAGCGCTATCGTCACCACCTCAGCTCCACCTCATCATCAGGCATTAGATGGTCATAGGAGCATTGGTCCCCAGTGACAAAAAGATTGGGGACCGCCGCTTTCCAGTGTTCTCTGATTTGACCCTCTTCCTTCACTGAGTCAAAACCCACCTCCCTGTAGCCTGTTTCATTGAACAAGCTTTGGTTGGATGCTTGCTTTGGGTAAAAACCTAAATGTCTAGCATTTCATAAATGAACAGGACCTAGTCTGTTTCAAATGCTGTTGAGGTCAGGGGCCAGTCACTGTGCCACGGCCACTTTCACCCCTCATCTCCTGACCCTCATTTCTCGTAATCCTTAATTGCATTCCCCCACTTATGCCACCCAGAGGGGTGATCCCAGTTCCCGCACCCTCTTGGGCTCCTGTTTCTCCTTCCACCTGCACCACTGTCAGCAGGTGAATGGTACAAGGCATCTGTTTCATCTGTTTCAGCCCTCCTTCTCCGGGATTGCAGAATGGTTACAAACAAATCAAAAAGTTAAAAATCTTAATGCTTTCACTTTGTTATCTTTTGTATGGTTTTCACATAGCGAAATAAGATACATAATAGCTTTTTTAGTTATTAATGGGCCTGTTTTATTGCAACATAATCCTTTTTGTCATTTAAAATGTTACATAATATTTTATCACTTATAATTGGACCTATTATTATCTTCAGGTGTTTTTTTTGTTTGTTTTTGCTCTCTTAAATGACACAGCTGGGAACACACTCAGACATCCATATTTTTAGTATATTTTTCTTCTGAGTCTCAGCTGACTCATAGTAGCTCCATGACCTTGGCCAAGTCATCTGATCTTTCTCAGCTTTAGTCTCCTTGTTGGTAAAATGAGCACAGTTATGCCCACTCACCATCTTCTTTTGGATTAAATAATGTCATAAAGACCCAGGCTCAGTGACCGGCACATAGTAGATGGTCATAAATGTTACCTTTTCCTTTCTGTCTGACTCTTCTGCCTTCAGCACGGAGGCCTTCTCATCTTGGAAAAAAAATTTTCCTTGATTTTGCTCCCTTATCCATATATCACGTTAATGTACATGGTAGGTTCTCAGATAAGAAGGCAGTTTGGGTGCCTTTCTAACCGAATGAATTTAGTATTAGTCTTCCCAACAGCAGAGTTTTAGAGTAGGACTTCTGCTTGTGAGATACATGTTTGAGTCATGCAGACCCAAAGCTTGGATTTTCCTCCCACAGCTTCTCCTGGAGTGTTCTCGTCGTGGATGAAGCTCACAGGTTGAAAAACCAAAGCTCCTTGTTGCATAAGACACTTTCAGAGGTAAACTCAGAATTATATCAGCTCTGGCCTTGGTGTTTCTGTAACGCCCTTTAAAAAAAGTTAGTGCAGCCCTATGTAGAGCTAATTAAGTTGAAGCGTGTTTTTTTTTTTCCAGTCACTTTTCTGCAGGGCTAAGTGAATATTTCATGAGTGATAGAAGTAGTACTTGTTATAGCTTAACTTCTTCCTCTTACCTTTAATACAGGAGGTAATGTTTACCAAAATCTGGTTATCAAGTAAATGAGTCTACCCCAATAAAAGACATTGTATTTTTGGAAATGTTCAACTCTTTTTGATATTCTTCAAAAGGAGAATTTATTTGAAAAATCTCATTATAATTCGGTCTGCAGTAGCAGGTATGTCTGCTATAACTTACCCATTCCCCATTTATCTGCTCAAAGAATTTGACAGTTCATATAGAGTTATGAAGAGGCCAGACTCGTACTATTGAATGTTTCCCCCAGTTGCTCTCGTCTTTGTCATATTTTTGAGCGTGACACCCTCAGTCTCATTCCCTTCTCTTTGTTTCAGGCGTCATTCTGGCAAAGATGAGAAATGTCATTGTACCCCAAGATTTTCCCTCTTTTCTGGGGAGCCAAGGGAGTAGCTAGTGTATCTAAAGCTCCCTTCTCTTTGTCCAAGTAACAGCTTGTTTATTCAAGTTTATTCAGTGACTGTCACTGAAGTTTGGTTCCTGTCTGGTAATAAAGCAATTAGTATGTTTAGAGGTCATTCGGAGGAAAGTCTTAGATCTGGATTCTTGATTTACTGGCTAAAAGTTGCAGTGTTTTACATTTTTGTGCAGATAATGGCCACTCTCAGTTCACCAGTCTCCAATGGTGAGGCCCCTTGTGCTCTGTGGTGTCCTTTACCTTCTTTTTAGGAACTCATAACATTTCTTTTGCGAGAGATTGTCATGTCCTCGTCCCTAACCTTAGACTGCTTCATAAACTACCAAGCCAGCTGACTGATTTACACTGAGAGAAGAGAAACAGGAGTGGTAAAGGACTCTGGGTTCGGAGCGAGGAATCTGAGGCTTAGAGGGATTAAGTGAGGAAATTGCTCTGCATCATCTAAGCATCCTGTTTAGGTGAGGTGTGAGTTGTAGACAACTAGTTGGTTGGAAGAAATGTGTTTATTGATTGGGCTGAGAAGCAGGGAGAAGAGTACTGCTTCCCTCTCCTTCTCGTGTTGTTTTCCGCTTGTTTGTAAAACTTGGAAATGTAAAACATAGGGAATTTGTTATACATGGTCCTAGTGACCAGCATCTTTGGTTATCTGTGACCTCATGTTTTTTTGGTTACAAAAAACCCACTAAGTTCTTTGCTTAGTCGGTACACATTGAAAAATGTGAGTTGGTTATTGGAAGCGTTTATTTTTAACCAGTTTCTGTACTGGAAATACTGTGAAAACAAACATTGCTCTACAAGCAGAGCAAGCATGGATGGGTGGACATTGATTAGACAATTTAAAAAGAAATGAACAAAAAACCAAAAATCATTTTAAAATTGGATTTAATTGATTTTGTCATTTCATTGATTACCTTGTCATATTACAAAAGCAATGTTTTCTTATAAGCCCAAATCAAAATATAGAAACACAAAAAAAGTGAGAGCCACCAATAAATCCTGCACGCAGTGACGTTTGCTGGGTGTGCTGCCATGTGTTTTGTTGTGCATGTGTACACCCAAACGTGCAGATAGGTGTATCTGTTATTTAAAAAGTAAAAATATATTATTTAAACATCAAAATGTGTATACGTACATACACACATTGTATGTCTGTATCTGTATACACACACACACACATTGTATTTCAGTATTTAATATGCACGAGATGTGGTGGTTTTCTTTTTGCTAAATAAATGGCATCAGTCATTGTGAATGTTAGTTCAGAAGTTGTCCTTTGCTTGGCTTAACTATCTGTCGTTGTGATTTTTCCTAAGCGTTTCCTTCATTGGTCTCTTCTTTCTGGCGCTCTCTTCTGTTGCTCAAAATTGAAAGCATTTCTTTTCATTTGGGCAGTTTGTGACCCTGAAACAAACAGAAGTCTTAACGTCTTGCAGGCGATGCACTGTCAGGTTTTAGGAAAGGACATTGTCTGTGCAGTCTCCTTGCTTATGCCCATGCTGCGGGGCCCGCTGCGTGTTCTGGGCTCCTCGGACCACATGGACGTGTGCTGTGGGCCGACTCACGACCCCCGAGTCGCACACCCGTGTGGTGCTGCGGAGCTCAGGGCGATGTCCCTCACCCTGACGGCGGCTTCTCCTTGGCAGGGTTTCCGTCCCTCCGCCCCTTGTAGTGGAAACTGCAGAGCCGACATTCCCCTCGTGAGACAGATAGCGCGCCCCTGAGACGTGGGCCTCCGGCGCTCACGTCCCCACGGTCTCACCTTTGAGCACCCTCCCTGCTCGGGGACCGGCCTTGCTTTCCCGTGTTGTGGGGTGACGACCTGATGTCCTTGTGTCTTGGAGTTCTCGGCGGCCTTCAGCCTCCTGCTGACCGGGACGCCCGTGCAGAACAGCCTCCGGGAGCTCTACGCCCTGCTGGCGCTGCTGGAGCCCGGCGTCTTCCCCAGGGAGCAGGCAGAGGAGTTCGTTCAGCGTTACCGGGACGTCGAGAGGGAGCCCGAGGCAGGCAGGTGGCCCAGGAACCATCTCTGGGTGGCGGGCGGTGGCCACAGAGAGAACAGAGGCGTGAAAACCAGAGGGCGCCCCCGGGGAGGTTAAGAGCCACACAGAACTAGGGTGCTAGCGGCTCCCCGCATCCGTCCAGGTTGTTGGCTGTTGACGGCTCTCTTGTCACACGATTCCACCCTGGGGCTCATTTGGCTCATTTTTGGAAGAAATGGGAAGTGCCGATTTGCAGACTTTATTTTTGTCCATCGTGTGATTTCTGGGAGGACTCTAACGTTCTGTGCTGCTTCCTGCAGCGGGAATGGACGTGGGTGCTGTGGCCCCCGGCAGCTGTCCAGCGTCCCGCAGCACTGCTGTGCCTTATGACATGGGAGTCTGGGATGCCGAGGGGTAGGGAGTAGGGGGCGCAAAGGAGGAAAGCCATCCTGCTCCTACAGCTGCAGCTGTCGGGTGTGGGCTTCCCCCTCCTGCACTTCTGCCCCTCAGCCTTGGAAAATGTTTGGTCCCCGTCATGGTCCCCCAAGGTGATTATTCAGGGCAAGGGGCAGGCAGCCAACCAGCAAGTCGGGCTGAGCTAGGTGAGGATGAGTCGGAAGCAGAAATCCCAGTGCTGAAGGCTGAGGATTTTCTGGGGAACCTGCTCTGATTGCTCAGGTGTTCAGGGTCCCCAGGTAAAATAGGTGACAGTCACATATTACGTGGGTCATCATGTTTTAAAAATTGTTTGTTGTTTTAACTGGGTGCTCGTGATTTTATTTCCTGAGCCTGACGAGCCTGCAGCAGGTAATCTCAATGTAAGTTAGTTTTCAAGTTCACAGCACTTGGGGAAGGAACGCAGGAGTCGAAGTCTTAAGGACTAATCTGAGCACCAGCAGCAGTGGCATCCAGCTCTGCCACTTCGGTTAAGGCACTTAATGTTTTCTCAGCCTCGCTCAACTTAATATACAAAGAGGGACAGCGCACTTACTGCCCTGCATCTCTGAGACGTTATGCTGACCAGTGAGAGTATCGTTAGGGAGAATCAGGTTCTTTGAGTGTCCCGAGTTCTTGAGTGAAAGCCTGTAATGATTCCAGAGGGACCCAGCGAAGGCAAGAGACACTATGAAAATTCACCATATTGGCCTAGAAGGCAGAATTGGCTTGGAAACGAGAAGCAAAGCCAATTTGTCGTACGTTCTCCAGTAGTTGGCCTCGCTTGGGTCCCACACGCCCCGTGCTTTTCGTCTGTCGCGCAGCCGGCGAACTGCACAGACTCCTGCGGCCCTTTCTGCTGAGGCGCGTGAAGGCGGAGGTGGCTGCGGAGCTCCCCAGGAAGACGGAGGTGCTGCTGTACCACGGCCTGTCGGCGCTGCAGAAAAGATACTACAAGGCCATTCTGATGAAAGACCTAGGTAACCAGCGGCCACCGGTCCGTCTGAGAGAGGCCCGACCGCCACGCAGGGGGGTGGCGCATGTTCACGCTCGCTCTGCAGCAAGCGCGTGGGGTGCAGTGTGCTCTGAAGATAGTCCAATCGGCGGCACTGGCCCTGGCGAGTGTCTTTACCATAACCGTGACTTTGTCACCTGTCACTGTTGGAACATTTCCTCCCCTCCCCCCACCCAGTTTTCCTCGTTGCCTGCGTTAGGCGAACGCTTCCCGGGGTCTCAGTGCGCCTGTCATTTCCCCAGCCGGTCAGGTGTTTTAACACATGGCAGAACGTCTTTGCTGAGTCAGAATCACTGGGAGGAATCGGGGCTGGGACCGTCTCTCAGCTCTCATCTCTGTCCTTTGGCTCCACGACAATGTTTAAAGAAGGACATTGGGAATTTACACAAGAGTAGTAAACAAAGCACTCCCGAGCTCAGTTTATAGTTAGCTTCCTTCCTGAAACAAAGCGATGGCTAAGAAGCCTGCCTAGGGATGTGCTGTTCTTAGTGCAGTTCAGCGAAATTTGAGAAGTTAATCCAGGTCTGAAAACTATATTATTAAAACGAGTAGGGGTATCGGTGGGCACTTGGTGGGTTTCTTGTTATAGCTCAGTAGTCTCTCTCTCTCATTAAAATTTCAGATGCATTTGAAAATGAGGTGGCAAAGAAAGTCAAACTTCAGAACATCCTGTCACAGCTTCGAAAGTGTGTGAATCACCCATATCTGTTCGATGGTGAGGCACTGCCCTTTTTACATTTTAACATTTCGGTGGCCGACGTCATAGCAAAATTCTCCAAAAAACTGCCTGTTTCCTGTCAATTCCCCCCGCTCCCATTTTCTCTTTCCAGTTTTTTATGTTGATGTTATCCAATGTATTGTTCTTGTTCAGATTTCTTCATTTGCCTTCCTAACGTCCCTTATGGCTTTTTTTCCTTTGTTTTTAAATTCATGATTCAGTTATAAATCCTGCATTGCATTTCTCCTGTAATCTAGAAACGTTTCTCAGCCTTTTTTTTTTGTCTTTTATGAAAGTGACAATTTTGAAGAATTAAGGCCAGTTTTATGGATTGTCTCAATCTGCATTCATTTGATTATTTCTTTGATTAGATGTTCCTCTGTCTTGAGCCCATGAGTTAGCCTGTCGTAGTTCACCAGTGATCTCCATGTTGCCCAGCCAATGGGTGTCAGTTGACATTTTAATTAACCCCTCAAAACCTTTGACAAAGTCCATCTCTTCTTGTTCTCCACCTGGCTTCTGGAATGGCACTCTCTGCTCTCCACCTGTCTCACGTCTCCTCCTTCCCAGACTCCTTCACTGCTTGCCCTGCATCTTATGGATGGCTGTAAGTTTTCCTCTGAGTGCTGCATTCTACACATTTTGCAGTGTTTTCATTTTCATTCAACCTTTTTTTTTTTAATTCACTGCTTGGCAGCCTTTGGGACAATTCAGGACCTCTGTGGCTGCGGGGGTCCGAGGATGGACAGGAACGATGCAGAAAGTTGTTTTAAGGACGTATTTGCCAGGGAGCACAATGACTCGTTTTAAAAGGTCACAGCATCTTTATTAGTTGCACATCAGAATAGAGGTGTTGAGAATGTGTCGGTTTCGAAAGAAGCCCTGTAGGTTATTCTGACCACCATCCCCACCTTGAGACTTACTAGTGTATACAGCTAAGCCTGTTTCTTAGTTTGTTTTTTAGAGCGAGAGCCTCAAGATTTTAATTTTGGGTCTTGGGCCTTTAGCATCTGCCTGTGAAGCCTCAGTGTCCTGAAGAGTGGGTTTTCCCCTTGGATAAACATCATTCGTCACGTTGGCTATGATTGATGTTAACCACCAAGATTATGCAAACAAATTGTGAAATGCCTCAGAGAGGCGAGACGTGGGCCCATTTGCCACTCACAGGATCCAGGCCTCTTGCGGTGCCTGGCCATCAGCTTCTCCAGCGGAGGAGTCTGCGCTGACAGGGACACATGCTGGGAGCAGCTCTGTTCTTTTCCAGGTGTGGAACCAGAGCCGTTTGAGATCGGAGAGCACCTGATCGAGGCCAGCGGGAAGCTTCACCTGCTGGATAAGCTGCTGGCTTTCCTGTACTCCAGGTAAATGGCAGCTCGCATTTTCTGCTCTGAGCAGGCGACTGTTAAAAGCAGAATGATGAGCAGCTCACTGACTTCTGGAGACTGATTCCAGTTTTCCTTTTCTCAAGACCCTTATTCAGGTTCCGCCTTCCATGCAGCTGCGCCTCCCAGCACATCGCATGCCCCGCACGATCATCCTTTCCTTTCCCGAATCTCTGCAGCACACAGGGCCCTAATCTCACACGTGGCCCTGCTCCGCCTTATCTGCTGTCTGGTTAATTGGTGCATATTAACCAATCACTCCAGCTGCATCTTTAGTCCCACTGGGACGGAATTAACATCAAGCGTTTCTTTTTTAATTGGCTGCTGGTACCTCGCATGGAATTAGCATTTAGTAAGGGCTGAGTGAAGTAATCGCTTTTGTTCACCTGTGATGGTTCGGTTTTAACTCAGGGAGAACTGAACTCAAGGAACTTTTCCCAGAAATGGGAGTTGGGCAGCAGAAGACCAGGTCACTCCTGGAGCCTCTAAAGGTTCGACTGAGTGTTCAGTGG
The DNA here is from genome assembly GCA_030015415.1 of Cynopterus sphinx. Classification (NCBI taxonomy): domain Eukaryota; kingdom Metazoa; phylum Chordata; class Mammalia; order Chiroptera; family Pteropodidae; genus Cynopterus; species Cynopterus sphinx. Next base: position 39,685,809 of record CM057392.1, read on the forward strand.
CTTGGCGTCCAGCCTGTACCTGTCTCCTGAGGGACCGAGGAATCTAGAAAGATCCCAGCTTCCTAAGGCTCTCAAAGCTATCCCTTGAAGCAACTACCCATCAGTGGGCCCAAGCCAGCCTAAAGGCATCAGGTTGGGCAAAATCTCCCAGTTTCGGAATGTGCAAAGTCAAATAATTGCACTTCTTACCTTTTCTGGGCTCTCAAGTATCATTAAATGTGTCAGAGTCGGCAGAGGACCCATGGAATATTTCCTGTCCCGCCTTTTCACAGATGTTGAAACAGGCCCAGGGGGTCTTGTGACTTGTCTGACCTTCCACACCCAGTTAATGACAGGCAGGGTTAGAACTGAGGTTCTCAAGTGCAGCTTCAGTGCCTTCTCCATGCCCCGGGGCTGGTGGCCTGGAGTTCTCCATCTTCTCTTGCTCCTCTTACACCCAAGCTCAAACCAAGTTGTGTTTCCTAATGGAGGAGAGCTTCCTCTCGTTCGACAGTGCTGTCCTTTCTCGTTTATATAAACCTGAGATAACAGCTGATAACCCAGGGCTGTAGGTCTGTATTCCTTCTCGCTGCCACCTCTCCTCCTCTCCTTGTAGATAAGGTTTCTCACGTGTCCTGTGGGGTATGAGATGCCACCTGCCCCTTGCTTCTGTAAAGCGATGAGTCAGCCAGGGTAGCTGTGCACGAGAGGATAGTGATTTTACACCCCCAAGCAGAGAGTGACAGTGGGTGGTCAAGCACAGGCATTTGGCCTTTCTGAGGAGACCTCTGTAAATGATCATGACATTTGATTCCACTTCACTGTTCCATTTACTTGTAAACTTGCACCTAAATATTGGAGTTGCCAGTTTTCCCTTTCTTCTTGCCAGGGGCCATCGAGTTTTACTTTTCTCCCAGATGACCCAGATGTTGGATATTCTCCAGGACTACATGGATTATAGAGGTGACAGCCCTTGGCCACCACATTACACAAGCCTTTTTTAGACTTCACAGTCCAGATGGGTTCCTGCAGGGTCCCCCCGGGTGTGGGGACGCCACCAAGGAGAGCAGTGGAAAGATGTAACCTACAGCCAGGGGACGGTTGAGAGAAAGGAGAGAGGTGTGCGACGCCGGGACATACTGCAGGGGAGAGACACACAGGTGACAGACACACATTCCTATTGGTGGTGCAATTTAAAGTTATGGGTCCTAGGGAAAAACGTGATAAACCGTTTCAGCAGCCTGAGCCTTCAGTGTCCTGCAGCATCTGTCTCTGCAGTTGACTTGTTCAGGGCCAGTAGCAAAGATGAATATTTAAATGAGAGACCCCACATATCAACCAAGAGAAAGGTCAAGGAAATTTTCTCCTGCGTAGACAATAGAGAGCGTAAGTTGTTACCCGGGGTTGCTATTCATCAGATAAAGTTCAAGCGGGCCGGTGGGCGCAGCTGTAACCTGTGCTTGGTCTTGAGATAGGCGGCAGCAGCAGCAGCTCCAGACCTTCCTGCTTGAGGGATGAATTCAGCGTTGGTCTCAGCCACCCAAAGCCCTAGGATCTGTTGCGCACCCAGGCTGGTGGCTGTGGGCAGGAAGGGCCACTGGCTCGCTGTGGGAGCCCCAGGTTTACTGGCACAGCTGCGCACACTGGTCCCCTGCCGCCCTAGTGAGGGGCAGCCACTGGCCTGTCGGGTAGCCTTGCCCACCAGCTCCTGGGGCTCGTTCACTGCCCACCAGGCAGCGGCGAGTCTGAGCGAAGTCCGAACCACCACACAGCGGTGTCCAGAGCACCCCAGGCTTGCTTGGTATAGTCAAGGTTTAATCCTAACGCCAAGTCCACACACTCGCCGCAGTATTTAAAACACAGGAGCACGTACGGCGAGTCCTGTGCCCGAACGATACAGCGGCCCTTAACTTTAGATTTTCCCCGTGAGGCCTGCTCACGGTGGGGGCGTGCCCGTGCGTGGAAAGGAACACAATTAGCACTTGGTTTTAAGCCGGCAATGTTTTGTTCTGTGCAAAGTGCTCCACAAGGGTTGATGATTTTCTTTCGTTCCTGGGTGTGAAGGCTACAGCTACGAGCGTGTGGATGGCTCCGTGAGGGGGGAGGAGAGACACCTGGCCATCAAGAACTTCGGGCAGCAGTCCATCTTTGTTTTCCTCCTGAGTACCAGGGCAGGTAGGTCACACCGCAGCGACAAGCAGACACGTGGGGGCCACGCAGGGCTTCCCCATCCCGGCCCTCACTATGTTTTCCTTGGTTCTCTGGAAGGCGGGGTCGTTACCCAGGGGCATTAAACAAAGGGGGGGCGCCGAAGTCATCGCTGTAAGTTTGCCACGGTTGGGCTGCCCCCGGGCTGCTCTTTTCTGTCAAGGCAAGTCTAAGCTGTTGTCTCATCCAAGACGTGAGGCTGCAACCTCGGGCTTCTTGGGGAATAGTTCTCCTCTTTGACTGTGGACCTGGGCTAGTCCTGTAAGATTCCTGTAATTCCGTGGATTCTTTTATTCATTATTCGGTAGCGGCAGCGCTCCTCCCCAGCTGTGAATTCGGGAGATGAGATTGCAGCCTGCCCACTTCTCCCTCCATCAGCAGCCCTGGAATAGTGTCGTGAGCGCCTTATAAAAATCTGGTGCTGAAAAAATTGTGATCATAATGAAATTGCCAGCTCTTTAGAATTATTTCTAACATTATGACTTAAGTCATAAACATTGTGTATGACAGTTGTAGTGCTTTACCAGTGACAGAGTGCCTTTGTTACGGTCTTACATCATTTGAAATCAGTTCCTGGAGATGAAATTATTCCGTGTCATGGAGGAAGCAGCCCTTAAATTAGTCTTGAACTCATAGAATCTGAGTTTCATCATCTCTTATTTGTTGTAGCTCTAAATCTTGATGCAGGAACACTCAAAGAACGTGTGTCCTTTCTTCCGAGAGATCGGTATCTTTGTCAAAAGGGAAGCACTTTGTACTCATCAAGTGCCTAGTCCCGTGGGGTTGTATAAAGGAAGTGTTAGGTAGAGCCCTTGCCCATAAGAGCTTTTGTCACCAGCACGTGTTTTATCTCTGTGTTACAAAGATAGAATCAGCTTTATCCGGCCCCCCTCGTGTCCCCTAGTTGTCCTGGGCAGTCGGAGACCTTGCTGTTCAGCTCCTCTCGGAGTACCCAGAATCAGCGGAAACAGAGCAATCCCCTGGGAGCCAAGGCAGCCTCGGATGTCAGCCTTTCCCGAACACTGGCTCTCACGTGTGCCATCGCTTTTTAGCTGTAGATTGACAGTTTTGCCACGTACTTAACAGGTTTCCCTCCACCTTTCGAATTTTTCTGTGATGGAGGCGCACCGCCACCAGGTGGCAGTGGCAGCTCATGACCGTGTCCCAGACAAGCCTGGCGGAGCTGATTGGTAGGCTGTCTGTCACGTAAAACCTCTTAATGAAAGATAGCTGGCCTTAGACGGTAACCACAGGAGGTGATGTGTATGCAGCACAGCGTCAGGAAGTGAGGCCTGCGGGGGGGGCGTATTATGGACAAGGGGACAAGCACAGGCTCTCTGGGGCCAGACCACATGGGACCGAACTCTGGCGCTGTCACTTTGTAGCTGTGCAACCTTTAGTAAGCCCCTTAACGTTTCTGTGCTTCCACGGCAACATCGGTCAAGTGAGGATAACAACAGTAGCAACTCCAAGGTCGTCGTTCAGGTTGAAGGTGTTAGCTCTCGGGACCACACCTGGCGAGTCATGGGTGCAGCACAAGGATGGCCGGGCTATTCTAGGTCATAGATCAAGGTCAAAACGTGGCGTCTCCCAGTCGTCAGCCTTTAATTTGAAACCCAGCTTAGCATCCTTGGCCCGTCTCAAAAGTGAGTCCTGGATCCAGGCCGGAGGAACGGGCCCCTTCAGGCTGTGGCAACCCTGTGGGAGGGAGCCTTTCTGTACTTGTTGCGCATCCATCAGAGAGAAGGCTGTAATTTGCCTTCGTGGCTCTCTTAATAAATTCTCGTCATCAGGGGCCTCAGCCCTTGGCCGGCAGCAGACCGAAGACCAGAGAGCTGCCCTGTGGACTGTTCTTGCCCTGTGGCTGGTTCTCTTACCTCCTTTGTGATTGATGCGGGAACAAGGACCGGGGTTTCCTCCGTTCAGATGGAGGCCCTCCCTGCCCTGCTGGGAGCAGGGTGAGAGGCAGCCCTCCTCCCACTGACTTGGGGGTCTTGCTTCTTACCTGTGACTTGCATTGGGCATTAAGAGCTCTCCTGTTGGTGGCGCCCCCAGTGGAAGGCCTCTCTTGTTTTTAAAACTTCTGAAAGAGCGTGTATCCTTTCCCACGGACTATTCTAAATAAAGCGACCAAGATTGTCAAACGGAAGAGGTTGAGAAGGGCTTTGTGGCACTGACTTAAGGAGATACGTTTGCTGCCCACCCCACCCCCCTCGCTCTGTGACTTTGTGCAGTTAAATGTCCCCGAGTCAGGCAGCTGGTCAGCATTCGGAGTGTGGACAGCGATGCTAGTTGTTTTCATGGGCTCCAGGTGGTCATTCTGACCACCATGGCCCGCGTCTTGTCCCGGCCCTCACGTGGCTGATCATACTGCCCTGTGTGTGGTTTACAGGTGGAGTCGGCATGAACCTCACGGCAGCGGACACTGTTATCTTTGTGGACAGTGACTTCAATCCGCAGAATGACTTGCAAGCGGCTGCCAGGGCCCATCGCATCGGCCAGAACAAGTGAGAGGCGGAAGCATCACACATTTGGCTTCCTCGCCCCTCCATGGTTTTGGGTGGGGAGGAAGGCGAAGTACACGGGTCCTGGTGACCGTCCCAGGCCAGAGGGCAACAGACCCAGGCCTAGCTTTTCTGCTGGCTCCCGCCATGAAGCTGGTGGGCACATTCTCACTCTCGACTTGCAAAAGGACGAGAAGGGACCTGGAGGAGGTGTTTTAACACATCCTTCCTGAGTCCAGATCTGATTCTGTTAGGAAATGAAGTCATGGAACTAATCAAAAGAGAAAGCTTTGGCCTTGACTTCAGGGAAACCTAGGTCGAGCAGAGATTTTCCTTTGCCGCGGATAAGGGAGCCCAGTTGCGGCCACTTTGTTGTCCCTCCTTGACTCTTCGGGAAGGCTTGGTGAGAACCCACACGAGGCCAGACCTCTCTAACCCGCGCGTGGTCCACAGTGCCCCTTAATGGTGCCCAAACATGCGTCGGGGTTCGTTTCCCCCAGGCATGTGCCCGTGCTTGCCGACCCCAGTCGCACACCCCTCTCCTTCGCTTCGGTGCAGGTCTGTGAAGGTTATTCGGCTGATCGGCCGAGACACCGTGGAGGAAATGGTCTGTGGAAAGGCCGCCGCCAAGCTGCAGCTCGCCAGCACGGTTGTCGAGGGGGGCCATCTCACCCTGGGGACCCCGAAACCCGCAGCTGGTGCCGGCCTCCAGGTACAGCGGGCTGTTCTTCACTTTAGAACGTGTTAGATTTATAGTCGGTGCTTCCTGCGGACGAGAAAGTACAGGGAAAGAGCTGGCATGACCACCCACCCGCCCAGCCACACAGTCGTGCCCTGGCTGAACTACCTGCTGTGGTGCCCACCACATGCAGAGGTCGGAGGAGCTGAAGGTGAACATATAATAACGAGGCGATCCACCTGACTTGGATTGCCATCCAAACCTCGTCACTTACTGGCTGTGTGGCTTTGCGCAGGTGTCTTAACCTCAGATCTGCTGTCTTCTCGCTTTTCTGAAGATGAGGATGCCCAAGTTACCTCAGAGGGCCGTTAAGAGAATTAGATAAAGAACTGAGCATGTTAAGGAATCATTAATCCTGTGCCTCTGTCTTAACCCAGACCCTTTGGTCAAATCTGCGTGACTCTTCGTGTGCAGGAGGGTGAGCGGGGTTGGGAATTCACAGTTATGCCTCAGGGGAAACGGATGCGAGAACTAGAGTTCATTGCTTGAACACAGGGTTACTGGGTGGGAACGAACGTGCCTGAAAGGTCCTAGAGAAAGCTGTGTCTGGGGGAAGTCATTCTGTAGCAGCCCGTGTGTTAAAATTAGAACCCGTGTTGTTGTAGGTCTCAGGTTCTTCCATTTTGACCCAGGGGTGAGGGTCTGGAAGAGGCTGACTCCTAGAATGCTGGAAAGATTCAGGCGTGCGGCGAATAGTAAACCTCTGACGGGCAGTAGCCATGGGAGGGTCCGGGTAAGAAATAGTGCGGGTTCTGGGCTGCAGGTTCCCTAATCTCCTGGCAGCCCTTGATCACCGTGACAGACAGGCGTGACAGACGGGCGGCTTCTCTGGGAACCCACAGGGTCCCCTAACGCAGAGACGCATCACAAGTGACTGTAAACGCCAGGCAGACCGAGGGGAGGGACCCAGCATGGGCCGGTCCTTATCACGAACGCTTGCCTTCTGTTTTGGGTGGCAGCTGCCAGAGCTGGTGGCCTCGTTGTGTGCGCCAAGGTTACACCTCAGGATGTCCGGGCGCGTTCGTGCTCGGAGCTAAGCCGTGTGCCTTCTGAGCTCCAAGCAGCCCACCCAGAGATAAGCGCCCCGGTCCGGAAGCGCGGATGCGGATGCGGATGCGGAGCCAGGATGTGAACCGGCTCTGCTTAGAGTCTGACTTAGGGCACAGCCCAGGACTGTTCAGGTGGTTCCTGCAGCCCTGCTGGTTCCCGTCGTGGCGGGGAGAAGGCAGGCCACCACCAGGGAATGGTGTGTCCGGTGGCCTGGAGCCACCCCGCAGGTCCCTGGTACCCAGCGTGTGTTGCCGTGGGAACTGACCGGACCATTTTGTTTTCTTTATTCCAGTTGAGTGAGATCCTCAAGTTCGGTCTGGATAAGCTGCTGTCCTCCGAGGGGAGCAGCATTGATGAAGTGGACCTGGAGTCCATCCTGGGGGAAACAGAAGATGGCCAGTGGGCCTGCGACACCCCACCTGCCGCCGAGGAAGGACGTGGAGAGCTGGAGGAAGCGAGTAAGTGGGGCGAGGGCGGGCCGGGGACACAGCACCCTGGGCTAGACCCGGAGCCCGGAGTCCCCGGGGCGGGTGCCCACCCTGCTCCCTGGGCAGCTTCGTCCCACCTAGCCCTTGTCTCCTCCCAGGAAGATCCTGGACTGACCAGAGGTTGCCTGCCTGTCCCTTAGGGACTAGACTTAGAAGTGAACATAAGTGATTTTGGTGCTTAAGATAGTATTGGTCTCAAGGAGTTTACATTTAATTTGCCTTCCTTGGTCGCAAACGTCTCCTTTGTTTATTAGTAAATCCTGTGGCCCTTGGTATGGTGCTCTCCGCGTAGTGATTCCTTTTCTGAGTAGCACAGTGATTTTTAAAAAATTATAAATGCTGAGTCTTTATTCACTGCTCATTCAGACATATAGATGGTGTTAGAACAAAATACAAAATTTCACTGTTTTCCAGAAAGATAATTATATTTCTATGTCCAGCTGCCGAAAAACAGTTTTTCAGGCAGTCCAGCTGCCAGTCCCAGTTGTGTTCATGTTTGGGGTTTTGTCTTTGATCGGTGAGCATGCAGGTTCACCCTGGTGGGTGTGTCCACTGGCGTGATGCAGGTGAGGGGCGCTCCGGCTGTCTCTTGGCCTCAGGGTGGAGACAGAGTACGATTAAAAATAATATAAATGAATGTGAAAGGCTAGCAAGTGAGGCAGCTTTATCTCGAACACCAGGCTTCTTGAAAGGGGTGTTTGTGAGTTGGGCATCGCATGCAGGATGAGGCCACATCTGTTGATCATATTTGACACCTTTCAGCGCCTTATCTTTTTCCACTTGTTGATGGAGCACCTCATTGAAAGCCCCCTGCTGATTTAATTAGCAGATGCCAATTAGAATTACAGCTGGTTGGATGTGGGTACAAGTGTGAAGCAATTGATCTCTTGAGAATGAAAGTGTTTTGCTTTCGTGCTCTCTAGAGAAAACATCCTTCTAGTGCTTTCACCATACTGCGCAAGTGCATCCTTTGGTACCGTGTGCCGTTGACTACGCTTCACCGTAGACTTGTTATCTCGCGTTCTCTGTGGTTGCTGCTCGTGGCTTGTCACGACTTCCCTCGTCCCTGTTTCGTGATCTTGGCAGACCACCCAAGCTCTTTGAGCCTCCGTGTCCTCATCTGTGAAATGGTGCCGTTAATACCTGCTTCCACTCTTTTATTAAACAGTTGCAGCAGTCTAATCGATAACAGATGTGAACATGCTCTGATAGTACGTTCACGGTTACACGGTCAGCCTCGTCGTCACAACCAGTTGTTGTTTGCTGGGCCGCTCTCTCCCGAGCCTGCTGTTGGTACATGGTTTACTGCAGACAGCACGCTGGCTTGGGGGTCAGGAACACCTGCCTTCTTCATTGAGGAGCAGTGAGAATCGAGTCCCTCAGTCCCTGTCTGACCTCAGCCGCCCCTTTCTCGAGTAGATTAGTGATACCAGGCCATGGTGAGGTTTGTGAAGAGGCTTCTCGAGATCTGGAAAGAATACTGCAAATCTAAGGGATTATATTTACAGTCTTCGTTTTCTCATAGATTTGCCTCTTGTTCCTTTACTATTACAGAAAAGAGAGTAAAGAGTCAAGCATGAAAAATGCTTTTAGAACGTGTCCTCGTTTACCTTGACGTTGGGTTTATGCGGCGGAGAGGTGTAGAGTGTATGAGGGCTGAGTGATCCGGGACGCAGCAAGGCGGTGTCCTGCAGAGACTTGTAGACCACCCAGCAGTGACCCAAGGGCGTTTGTCGTGCTCTGTCCTTTGAAAGGGACGTGTGAGATCCCCACATGGGTCCCAAACCTGTCAGTGCTCGCGGGATGGGGAATGCAGTTCCCTCGTGGCACACCGGTCTTCAGCCCACGTAGACCACAGGCCATTCTCGCGTGTGGCCCAGTCGATGCCAAGTTGCACCGTCCACTCTTCCTCAGTGTGTCTTTCTCATTTCCCTTTTTGTGTTTTATGCTCTTAGAAAACCACATGTACTTATTTGAAGGGAAAGACTACTCCAAGGAGCCCAGTAAAGAAGACAGAAAGTCATTTGAGCAACTGGTGAAGCTTCAGAAAACGCTTTTAGAGAAAACTAGTCAAGAGGGCCGGTTACTCCGCAACAAAGGCAGTGTAAGAGCGACTGATTGATGTGAGAGAATGCCTTCTTCCAGCTCCCATCCTGAGAGAACGAAAAATGATGCCGGGAGTGATTTATTCAGGAATGAGCATGTAGTTGCTGAAATGTAAACGTAACTCGCTGTACCCTTGCATAAAGACTATGTGGAAAGTTGGCATAAAAACATCATTTAATGCAGGTGAAAGCAGCCCTGACGGGGTTGCTGTATTACACCAAAATGTCATTCTCTGCTGTCGATAACTGTGACCCCACGTCATTAAGACTGGATAGCAATCATAAACAGTATCTATGATGTCCGCATATTCGGCATTTAGTACGTGTTCATTAAATGCTAGTTCTCTTTAAGAGAGTCATGATGTTGAAATATTCCGTTTAAGAATTATACAATACGTCGTAGGAAGATTTCCATTAAAGGTGGTTAAACCCGAAATGGCATCCTGCAAGGTATGCTTTCAACTAAAAAAGGTACTTTTCTGAAGTACCTTACTCCTCATGAAATTAATCAAAATGACATCTTTCTGTACCAGCCATGGCTTTGGTTCAGTTTAGAGCACAATGCCCTCCCTGGTCACCATGCCTGGGAGGTGTGCGATGGAAATTGAAGTGTCCCGCCACCAGTTCCCCGCACACAGGGTGGAGCACGGTGCTCCCATATGGGGTGTGTTTTAGGGATGAAGGAAACTCACGAACTTCCTGGTTACGGACCTTGTCCTTCCTACAGGTTCTCATCCCAGGCCTCGTGGAGGGCACCGGCAAAAGGAAGCAGGTTCTAAGCCCGGAGGAGCTGGAGGATAGACGGAACAAGAGGCAGGCGGCAGCAGCCAAGAGGAAGAGACTGCTGGAGGAGAAGAGGAGGAGGAAGGAAGAAGCGGAACACGAGAAAAAGTACGTGTGTTACTTGCAGCTGAGGGGCACAGCCGACACAGGGATCACCATCGGCTGGCAGGTCCACTGTTGAACATTACTTAAAAATTGCAGAAAGCATCTATGAAGCTGGTAGTTCCTCCCGATTGGAGGATACTTTTTAAAGACTAACCTTGACCTTAACAGTTAGTCTGCTTAAGTGGAAAGTGCCGAGTGCCTGAGGCAGGGAAGATGCACTCGGTAGAGGCAAGAAAAACTTAAGATTCTGTTGTGAACTGCCTGTCAGAAAGTGGTTTACTTAAACAGCCCCTTTTAGTCACGGTTTTAAGAGTAGGGGCGTCTGTGGCTGCTCGCTGCTGTAGGCGGGTCAGGAGGCCGTCAGGCTGACCCCTAGCTTTCCCGTTTGTTTCCTAAGGCAGAAGCCCCTGTCCTGTGGTTTGTACTCGCGTTCCCACGGGGTGCATACTGTTTGTGAACAGCCCGCCCGGCTCACGTCCTCTCTCTCCCTCCTGCCCACTGAAGGCTGGCCTGGTGGGCGTCCAACAACTACCAGTCCTTCTGCCTGCCGTCTGAGGACAGCGAAGTGGAGGGCGAGGAGGACGACAGCGCCTCCCAGCTGGGTTATGAAGATTCAGACTCGACCTCCATCAAGTACGTTAGCGGCGACGTCACCCACCCACAGGCCGGGGCGGAGGATGCTGTCATCGTACACTGTGTAGGTAGGAGAAGTGGGGGTCCTCAGTCCTCACGGTGCCAGCGACTGGGGAGGGTGGGGCGGAACGCCGACCTGGGGGTGAGCGATGGCCTCAGTGCGGTCTCGTGAGGTCACAGGGTCCATGCCAGGATGGAGGGCTCGGGCTTGACTCTTGTCTCTCTGGGGGAGTAACCCTGGCCTCCCTTCCTTATCTGTGCGCCATCCACCCTGTTTGCTGCCCGGAGGTTTTAAGTGTGAAAGGAGGCCAGAGTCGCATGGCGAATTAATTCTTTGAGAAAAAGTGACCCTTTAAGCCTATCGCCCTTAACACCTGAGCACTTCTTCCTTCCTTCCTGGAGCCCTCTCTCCCCAGAGAGGGCCTCCCCCCTCCCCCCCGATTGCCTGCGCTGGAACAGGCTTCCATCCTCCCCGCTCTGCGTTCCTCTGTCCATCTTCCTACCTTATTTTACTTGACGATGCACGTCACCACCTGACGTGTTGCAGACGTGTGTCGATTTGACCGTTTCATTGCACTAGAAAATATGCTGCTGTAGTTCTAGTGCTGACCTGTAACACGTGTTAAGTGTTTGTGGTAGGTTTGGATGAATGAGTGACTCTAGATACAAGACACTAACCAGCTGAACAAGTCATTTGACCTTTCCTCTTCCTGACCCGCAAAGCGGGACTCAGGTACCGGTCCGTTGTGGTACTGATGCTTCAGCTCCCTGTTACGTTACGTCCATTCTCCATCCTCCCTCAGTGACAGCCCAGGAATTACAGGGGGGCCACAAAGATTTTGTTTTTAGAACACTTAATTTTTTTGAGGCGTCCTGTTGCGAAGGCCAGGTATCTTTCAGAAAACCTGACCGTGTTTGATGTTCCTAGGAGATTAGCTTGGTTTTTCAAAGGGGAGAAGAGCTCTCTTCTACAAGTCTGTTTGTGTGCCTTTGTTTTTTTTAAATGGGGGACTGGACTTTGCATTCTATAGAAGAAAATTCTTTCTTCTATCAGATGACTCTGGCTGCTGGGGCAGAGGTGGCTTATTCACAGCTCTGGAGAAACGATCTGCTGAGCCAAGGAAGATATATGAGCTGGCTGGGAAAATGAAAGGTAAGGAGCACAGCAGAGAGGAGGGCGAAGGATGGACTAGGAGATGTCGCGGGTTAAAAAGCAGCAGCTAAGGAGTTGGGAGAGCTGGCTGGAGTCTAATTTCTGTCATCAACTGGCTGGTCGTCGTGTGCCTGTTTTCTCAGTTGTAATCTGAGAACAGTTCTTACTCCACCGGCCTCACGGGACTGTAAGAAGTGCAAGTGTTGATACCTGTGGATCCCCACGTGCGTGTTGGAGTTGAGCGTGTCGTCATGTATCCAACTCACCCGATCTTTGCAAGGGAGGGAATCTCTTGCGAAGAAGTCAGACGTGACATGCTAACGAGAGCTGGGTGCCGAAGGGACAGAGGGTGCAGCTGGAAGCTAGCACAGGCCGGGCGGGGTGCAGCACTCCCTGGCAGCAGAAGTAAAGCCGTTTGGTGCTGAGGGAGCCTGGAAGGCCGAACTGTGTTCTCCCCCGGCAGAGAGACGGGCCCTTCAGGTTTCCTAGAGACTGGGTTTCCCCCGAGTCTTCCGCCCAGTTCTCTAGGGCGGACAGGGATGGAAGGACACAGAGTCCCTCCTCTTTCTGCTGGGACGCCTTGCTGGGGGAAGGAGTCAGCATGGCAAGGATGGTCACCCCGGTCTAGATGCTGGCTGGGCAGCTGGAGCTGCAGGCCGAGGAGTTTCTCTTCGGGTCCTCGCTGGAAACCCGAGGGAGCTGGGCTGGGGAAGCGGGGGCTGAGAGCAGCACATGGAGAGCACCCCCCTTTGGTGGCAGAGGCAAGAAGGGGCAACGGGAGGAATCGTTGGGAAAATAAGGTGCCCCTTGAGAACTGTGTCCCGGGGCGCTGGGACGGGGGGCGTACCAGGACGTGGGCTGCACTGGCAGATGCAGGAGTGACAGTGCGAACCGGGAGAGGCCATTGGGTTCGCCCTGTCACCTTGCCTTGGAGCACCCTGAGGAGACAGGACTAAACCCGGTCCGACAGCCAAGGCAGACGTGGTCTATGAGGAAACAGGTGGCAGCGCGGACTCTCTGAGGAAGGACTGAAGGAGGGTAGAGCAGGGTGGATGAACATGTATGCTGGACTTAACCTGAGAGGGCTGCGTGGAAGAGGTGGCGAGAAGTGGTGAGAGTGCCCCTAACTGCGTCTCGTCGTCTTTGGGCTCCCCACAACTCCTGCCATTCCCGGTACGAGATGCTGAATGACCCAGGCAGTTACATGGCCAGTGCGTTTGGGCATGGCACAGAGGCCAGGCTGGAGGAGAGGTTCGAGCCGTGTCACAGAAGGCTGCACGTGGCTTGTCCCGGGAGATGCCGTGTCAGCGGGACCTTGTCAGTGGGTCATGGGGAGATGCGAGTAGCAGAGCCCGTGTTTCAGAATGGCTTGGAAGAGGTGGGTGTGCAGGACGAGAGGCTCCAGCTGGGGTGTGTACAGCCACAGGGCGAAACTGGCACACTTTTCTAGTGCGTCGGTCTGCTGTGATTTGGATGCGGCAGGAACGAGTACGAGTAGAGTAGAAAACAGCATTTGGATGGTTTAAGACAAACACGAGACTTGTAAAGGAATTAAGTCCATAGGGGGTCCCCTTTACTCTGCAGTGCCTTTAGAAGTGCTTTGTGAGTAGTGTTTGGGGGATACCATATTAGGGGAGCGTCATTCAGGTGTGAAGGGGGTGATGTCAGCACCAGGGTGGCATAAACGTTCCCCCTGTTTAGTCAGCGAATTAGCCATCCATACACAAACGAAAGTCCCTTGGTGGTTATTTCGGGACCCAGCACCTTACTCTAAGGGACCTAGAGGGAGTCTGACTCACCAGTGCAAATGGCAAGCGACAGACAAACCTCGTGGAGGCTGAGGGCCCGATGGCGCCGGCAGGTATTGGTGAGCAGTGCCCTGAGCAGGTCCACATGGGAGAGAACTGGAGGCCAAGCCCAGCCTCTCCAAGGGCAGACTCTGTCACATGCTGAAGGAGACGAGAACAAAAATGAGTTTGCTCTTAGTGAAGGTGACGTGCGCAGCTTTCCCAGGGGCACCTCGCCCCCAGGGAGACACCACAGGGCCTGGTGTGTCCGGCGGAGGCAACCATTCTCAGGGGAGAAGGTGATGAGTGTGCAGCTTGCCCCACCAAGGCGGCGTGCAGCTGGGGGACCCTTCTCTCCACCAGCATCGACTCAGGAGCCGCGTGACCGGAGTGGGGGAGGCTGTCGGGAAAGAGGCGGAGAAGTTCAAGGGACTGTGCTCAGCAGGATGTTCACATGTGAGCCTGTGGGAGTCCTACCCCTGGGGATCCCCCTACCAGGTGCGTGGGTGCCCCAGTGCTAAACCCACACGTTCCCCTCACTCCGCTGCTGGCTCCTTGTGTGCACCCCAAGAGCGAGCTCAGGGAGACCAGGATTGCATTCAGAACAGGCCCGTTGGGCAAGGACAAAACCACAAATCTGAGCTGTAGCACCACCTCTGGAGAAAGGTTTCTACTAGCCAGCCTGGGGATTTGTGAGACCCACGGAAGACCCAGAGGCTTAAAAATCAGGCCACGAGAGAGAGCAAGGAGAGAGGAGCCGGGGACACCTTACAGACATGTAGAGTCTTATGTTCCGTGGTCATCTCCATTTTCCCTGTCTGCCCAAGGCAGTGACTAGAGTTAGGAGGTGTCTGCTGATTCAGGTGTGACGGTGCCGGTGCATGACTGCAAGAAATATAGAAAATCGAGGAAACGTGCATCATGAAAAGAAAAAGCACGGTTCTCTAGCAATCGTGCTCAGAGGCAGAGAATATTGTGATCACTGATAGAGAATTCAGATTAGCAGTCACGAAGAAGCTCAGGCAATTTAGGAATGAAATATGTGAACAGAATGACTTCTTAAAGAGACTGAGATTAAAAAGAGAACCAGACAAATACTGGAGCTGAAGAATTCAGTGAATGAGCTGGACTGCACTAGGGCAGCCCACGTGGAAGACAGAAGTGACTTGGCAGGTAGGAATTTGGAAATATAGAAAAAAGAACAAATTAAAAAACAGTAAAGAGAGCCTACGTGAGCTATAGGATTGGCTCAAAAAGACAAATAGGGTAACTGGGCTTCTAGAAAGAGTAGGGGGCAAAGAGTTTACTCAAAGAAATGATAGCTGAGAATTTTCCAAACCTGGGGAAAGACTTGTACATGTGTCTATTAAACTAATAGATCTCCCTGTCGTCTCAACGCAAAAGACCTCCTACATGCATTATAGTGAAACTGTCAATCACAAAATCTTAAAGGCAGCCAAGGAAAAAATGTCACCGACAAAGGAACCCCCATTAGGCAATCAGATTTCTCAGCAGAGACTCTACAGGCCAGGAGCGAGTGGAATGACTTAGCCAAAGTGTTGAAAGATGATAATTGCCGGCCAAAAGTACTTTATCCTGCGAAGTTGTCCTTCAGACATGAAGGAGAAATCAAGGCTTTCCCAGATAGTCAAAACCTGAGTTCACCACCATTCTGTATCTGCCTTGCCAGAAATGCTGCAAGTTTTCAAGCCAAAATGAAAAGATGCTAATTAGCAACATGAAAACACGTAAAAGTACAGAAACACTGGTAAAAGAGAAAAATATTCAGTCACATTTAGAAAAATCTGTTAGGATGGTGTGTTGATAACTATAGTATAAAGGTACTAACAGCTAGAGCTGCTATAGATTGTTAAGGAATGCACAAGGTCAAAAAAGGTAAACTGGGACATGAGTAATGCAAAAGGGAAGAGTAAGAGTGGAGCCTTTACAGGTGATGGGACACCAGTCACCATCATCTTCCTAAACTGCCGTGTTCTGTCTGTAGGTGTTTTATTAAGTCCCATGGAAACCACAAAGCAAAAACCTAGAGCAGATCCACACAGACAGAGGAAGGGGAAATGGAAAATAAACAACGGAAATACAAATCAACTAAAGCAGTGAACGAGAGAGCATTAGTAAGTGATTACATGCCAGCGTCAGCTCTAAACGTAGATGCATAGAATCCATTAGTCAACAGACAGTGGCGGGATGGGGCGGGGGAAGCTTCCTACAGGAGACCCGCTTGAGCCTTAAACACACACAGACCTGAAGTTAAGGGACAGAAAAAGATATTCCGTGTAAGTGGAAACCAGAAGAAGGCGGAGGTAGCTGTGCCTATATCAGACAAAACAGACTTTAAGCCAAAAATGGTTGGAAGAGACCAGGAAGGTAACTATGTAACGATAAGGGTCGATCTGTCAAGAAAAGGTAACAGTCGTAAACATACACGTACCCAGCACTGGCAGTCCTCGTTAACAGGTGTGAAGGGAGAAATAGGTGACGGTACAACAACAGGAGGGGACGTCACTGTCCTACTTTCGGCAACGTGGAGATCGTCCCGACAGAAAATTCACGGAAAACGATGGACTCAAAACAGACGCTAGCCCAAGCGGACCTGGCAGACATGCACAGGCCGTTCTGTCCAACCGCAGCAGAACACATGCCCTTCTCGCGCTCACGGAACATGTCAGGGATAGGTCATGATAAGGCGCAAGACAGAGCTCGGTAAAATAGGAAAGTTGAAATCATACCAGGTGTTCTCTCCAACCACATGGTAGGAAACTAGACATCAGCAGCGTAACAAAGGCCAGAAATCGACAAAAATGTGGAAACTAAATACACACCCGCACGACCAATGGGTCAAAGAAATAAAAAGGAAAACCGAAGTAGACGGGAACCTAACGCTCTTTCTGTTGCTTCTGTTTGTTTCGCCTCAGACCTGAGTCTGGGAGGTGTCCTTTTATTCCCTGTTGACGACAAAGAATCAAGAAATGAAGGGCAAGATTGGGTAAGTAACAAAAAAAACAGAAACAACAAAAAAAACCATCTCTTACTGGAGCTAAAATTCGGCTCCCATCACCCCCCGAAGCCGCTCCTGCCCCCACTGGCCCCTCGGGTGGTCTGTGAGTGGCCCGAGCTGCCACAAAGTGCCACAGGCCGAGCGGCTGACTTCCTCACAGTCCTGGAGGCGGCCTGCAGACGGTCGCCTCCACGCTGTCCTCACGTGCTCCTTCCTGCGTGCCAGCGCATCCCCAGCATCCGTGTCCACGTCTTCTGCGAGGGCACCGGTCAGGCCAGATCGGCCCCACCCAAAAGGCCCCGTTTGGCCTGGTCTCCCGACGCGGACACAGGCGGCAGCGCTGAGGGTCAGGGCATTTCAGGGGGCGCCATCCGGGGCCTCTCCTCCAGCAGCGCGCGCCCAGCCCCTGCGCCCCCATCCATCGCTCTCCGTGTTCTTTCTCTGGCCCAGATCGCAGGCCCCTCCTGAGAGCAGGGAGCTTGATTTTGTCTTTTGGGCCTCAGGGCCTCACTGGCCCATAGGACGTGCGCAACAAACGTTTACTGCATGAAGGAGAAAACGTGGCCGAAAACTGAGGGCTTCGTCTCTTGTCCTTTACGAGGCAGTTTTCTAGCCAGCCACAGGCAGGCCCGTCCACACTCCCTCCGCCCGCGTTAGAATCCCTCTTCTGCCTCCTGAGTGTCCTCCCCTAGTCATTTTTAAAATCCTAAAAAATGGGGATGACACGGCGACTGTGCGTAAGCTCAGAGCCTAGTCACTCGACAACGTGACGGCGAGTGGGACGCCGTGACTGCGACGTGACTGCAGTGGTGGCAGGCCTGGATGCTGCCGTGACACCCTCTGCTGCCCTGCCCCGCATAGGGACGACAGGGTGGGAGGCTGGGCACCTGAGCAGAGGTCGAGTGACCGCCCATCCCGGGGGCTGCAGGGCTGACCTAGGCGTCAGCTGGAGGGTTGGGTGGGCCGTGAGAACCTCTGGAAGCCTTTCCAGAATTCAAAACAGTCCTTCCCCCTGAGAGCATTGGAAAGGACGGCACGTCTCGGACTCTGGTTTTAACGTGTCTTTAAAGGAGGAAGGAAAGTTGTTAGAAAGTGAAATAAAACAGTGACGATGGGCGCAGAGTCACAGTCTGTCAGGACGCGGCTGTCCAGGCAGAGCACTCGGAAGAGGCCTGACGGAAGCCTGGGTGACCCACGAGGGGCTGTGCGTGTCGGGGCGCCGCTCACACCCCTCCGAGGGCCGGTCACGCAGTCGATGGCGTTGCCATCCCGTGCCGCGTTGACCTGTGGTGACGGTTTCTCCTAGTTGGCCTTGATCGTGGCTCAGCACCGTGACCGCGCCAACGTCCTGTCTGGCATTAAGATGGCAGCCCTAGAGGAGGGCCTCAAGAAGATATTTTTAGCAGCAAAGAAAAAGAAAGGTGAGCTTCCCTTCGTGCTCGGCAGTCAGATGGGTTCCAGTCCCCAAGCCTGTGATGTGATCGTTAAGGGGACACCCTGGTCACGGGGTGGAGGCGAGCCCCGGGGTGCGCCTTGTCGCCGGGCGTCCGTGAAGCCTCTTCCTTTCCCGTCTCTCCTGCACCCACGATCTCTGCGTCGTCTGCATCCTCTGGGCGCTGCGTGTCCTGATTTTACCAGAGGCGCAGTAAAGAGGTCACGTGCAGCTGGGGACTGCCGTTCACTGTGTCCCGTGTCCCACCACGGAGAGGCACAGCCCACATCAGCTTCTCTACCAAAAACCAGTTTCCAAACCCAGCGCGTCTCAGTTGGAGCTGACGGGCTCGGTAAAGAGCCTTTGCTCATTTTAATCCACCTCAGCCTCTCAGCCATCGATCAGACTGTTTCCGGTGTGCCCACTTGTTTCCAGACGCTGTGATCAACAGCGTTACTTTCTTCCCTGTTGCAGTCCCGTCCCAGAATGTGTTTGACGTTGTAGCTGTGTGCTCTGAGTGGGACACTCGTGAGATGAGAGAGAGAGAGAGAGAGAGAGATATTCACACATTGTCCACTGGCAGCCACAGTGACTGAGGCCGGGGATTTTTTCTCCTGTGTGTTTATCATGCCCCCCCATCAGTTTTGTTGAACGAAGACATCACGACATCTCTTTTTCTGACAGCCAGTGTCCATCTCCCGCGCATCGGCCACGCCACGCGAGGCTTTAACTGGTACGGAACTGAGCGACTTATTCGGAAACACTTGGCCGCAAGAGGCATCCCAACCTACATGTATCCTTTTGCCACCCTGACCGGTGTCACCATTTCATCTGAGTCCTTTCCGCCACATTTCCACTCTTCCCTCTTTATCGAGAGGGAATCTGAGAAGCATTTTCTACCTCGTGGAGACAAATACATCCAAGCACTCCGGGTGGCAGCAGCTAGATGGAAAGACACGTGAGGGGGACCTGGTTGAGCGATTGCCATTTGCTCACGCAGTAGATGTGTTCCGTGTCACTGCTGCAGAGGTCCTCAGGCCCGCGGGCCGAGGACTAATTCGCTAGTTCACTTCACTCTGTTCACTAAAATAAGCGGTTAAACAAGTGAACAAACTAGGGAACTGCTTTATTTCTAGACCTATTCGGTGCGTTCGTAAGGAGCGGCGTGAAATTCAGCTGACCGTGAGGACGTAACCTCCGTTGTGCACGCTAGTGTTTCCTTCCAGTGACCTCTTTGCTGCATAAGTTGGCACTGGGTGACCCGTCACACTGAGTCCAAGATCAGTAGGAGAAGCTGAACCAACCCCGACCCCTCTGTGCTATAATGAGATGAAAACTCTTTACTTCGCTGCTGCTGAAATTAATTTACTCAGTGGTGGTTTTCAGAGTATGTAAGTCATGACAGAAACTCGGCAGGGAAGTCGTGGCCTGGACACCTGCACAGTAGCCACAACGACGTGTGGCACTCGGCCAGCGGCGGCCGTGAGTGCGCACAGCGTCAGGTGACAAGGCAGCCTGGCCTGACAAGGCCATTTCAGCCACTGCTCAGCTGGACAGCCAGCCTGGCAGGCTGAGCGTGGTGGACTTTAGGGTGGCGCAGTGTTGCCTTCCTTGACCACCCGTGTCAGATACTACTTCCCTAGGAGCAAGGCTGCCGCCCTCCCGTCCCGGCCCTCAGCAGCCAGCTAAGAAGACTCTTGCCCTGAGCCACCGTACTCGAGTCTTCCAAAAAGGAATCGGGATCGGGAGGGCCTCCGAGGCACTCCTTTCTTTCCAGATTCCGATTTCGTTCTCCTGGACGGGTCGCTCTGGGTTGGGACCTGGCACACAGGAGCCCAGCTTACTCAGGAAGGCCCTGCGACAGCTCGGCGGGCCCGCCGTGCGTAGCTGTTTGAGCAGTAATAAACTTTCTGTTTCCACTGTTTTCATTGCTTTCTGTCCCCTCAGCCATGTTTTCTCCCCCCTGTCAGATGGATTTTGTCAGAGAGGGAGAGGCCGTGTGGACTGAGGAGAAAGGACAGGTAACAGGACAGGGGGCCCTGGAGAAGGAGGCTCCTCCAGCCAGGTCATGTTGTGGGAAGAAGCGACTCAAGGGGCAGAGGCTGAGGCATGGGCTTCCTCATCCACCCAAGCGGAGGGACCCCCGTTCTGTGACCTGGAAGAGAACACGTCGGCTGAGGGGCCTGTCAGATGTGGCTTCACTATTGACTCAATTCCACTTCTAGAAATTTACCCTGAAGATACAGCTCTAAAAAGAAAATATAAACACCAAAGATCACTTATTTTAGCGTTATTTTAAATTGTAAAATATTGGTTGAAAAACTTGTACAGACACACAGTGGAGTACTATGCAGGCGTTAAAAGTGATAAAAATCTCTGGTATGGAATGATTTCTTACATATACTAAGTGAAAGGGCAGAAGAGTATATATGATGATACCCTGTATATGCTAGAGGAAGGAAAATAAGAAAATCCACGTATATCTACTTATTTTGCATAAAGAAATAGGAAAAGTAAACTAGAAACTGATGAAATTGATTACATAAATAGGGTGAGAACAGAGTGGGAGGGATTAGAGGCAGTGTATTTCTCCAAATACATCTTTCAATATAGATTT
This sequence comes from Cynopterus sphinx, assembly GCA_030015415.1. Taxonomy (NCBI): domain Eukaryota; kingdom Metazoa; phylum Chordata; class Mammalia; order Chiroptera; family Pteropodidae; genus Cynopterus; species Cynopterus sphinx. The sequence continues at coordinate 39,706,411 of CM057392.1, forward strand.
TACCTTATGTTAACATATTACATGTTCAAAAAACAGGGATGGGAGAAAAAATGGAACCCTAAAGTTTAATACAAACAGAAACAAATGAACCTCCGAACTATATTTAAAATAAATAACATAACCATTCCGAAGAGGGGAAATGATCAGTCTAAGTAACTTTTGAATATAGTTCTTAAGTCTAAAATAAAAATAAATAAAATTTGAATTCTACTTGGTAGGCTTTTTACAATGGTAGGAATGCAGCAATCCCCGGACTTATTTGTGTGTATCATAAAGTTGAGCAAATGAGGCATATTGATATTTTGAGAAGCAGGGGTCCTGGGAGAATGAAGATACAGTGTGGATTGGGGGAAGGCAAGAAAGAATGCTTAGAGGTGTCACTATGAACTCATAATTTGAAAATACATGTTTAATATATGAATGTATGTGAATTAAAACTTTTATACATTGAAAATACAAACTTGCAACATTTTTTCCAGCTCTATCCATGGAAAAGTCCTAGCAGTAACGAAACTCAGGTAGCAAAGAACAAACCTAGAGCTCAGATCTCGGTTTCTAAATATCATTTCCCAGTAAAAGGATAAGACTTTTGGGAGAAATGGCTGATTTCGCAGGTGGGGCAAGAAAACAGAAAATGAACCTACAGCACGTGGTTCTCCCGCCTGCCACATCTGGGACAATTTGAGCATCAAAATAAATAAAGGCACTCGGATGCAGACAGCGGATTGGGGGCTGCCGGAAGCGGATGTGAAATGGCTGAACGTGGCCCAAGGGTACAATCGTTCCAGTTGCAAAACAAATGCTGGGGACGAAACTAATGAGCAGCCTGGTGACAGGTTCATACTGTCCTGTACTGACAGTTGCTGAAAGGACAGATCTCAAAACTTCTCAAAAGAAATAGCCGTGCGGCGATGGATGTTAACTTATTCTGATGATCATTTCACAGCACAGGCACACCAATCATGCCACGCATCTGAAACTAAGTGTCGTATGTCCAGTCTATCTCTGTCGAAGAGTACAAAAATAAAAATATAATGATGGCAATAATAGGTTATAACTCACTAAGAAATTCTAAGTTCATCCCAGTGAGGATAAACTTTAAGGAAAATGTAGAAGGAATAATAGAGTTAGGAAATCCCCATTTCGCAAACATCAGAAATAACTGAATGAAGCAAAAAAAAAAATGCACATTAGAACTAGTTGCTGGAAGTATGAAAAGGAGCAGGATGTAGCCATGGTCACTAAGCGTCTCACCACAAATTACTCATTAACTCCAAGGCAGGAAACGGCAACTTTACAGTGGAGGGATTTGGCGGACGTGATCAGCCTCTGGGTTCAACCGGCGAAGCCGAAGTAGCCGACGAGTCGAACTAAAAATGTATAACAAATTATAGGACAGGATCAGACCAAAGGATAGGATAGAGTGGGTGATCACGTGAAAGGAGTATCCCCAAATCAGAATAGCCGTGTTAAAAGATGGCCTACATTCTGGTAAAGTGCTTGAACTCCAGGGGCAGAGGAAGAGTGACATCTGTGTCAAGACTTCTCATCTGCAGCACGAGAAGCTAGAGGGCAGTGTCTCCGCACTGACAGGCGACTCTTAGACTCGTAAGCCCAGTCAAGGTGTTGTTTACCGTAACAGTGAAAGAAAGATATTTGCAAACGCTCAGGATTTCAAAGGTCACGTCACCCACATAGCGGATTTAATTAAAAGAGGTGAGAACCGTTTCTAGCCCAAAGAACAAATGAACCAAACGGAGATTTCATGGCAGAGCATAATGAAGAAGGAGAAAAAAATGCACAACAAACTTTGATCTCTCCCTCCCTTCTTATCCCCGCTCTGACATGCGTGTACATTTAAATCTAAACGGACAATGACGGTCCCTGGGAAGGTACCACTGGCAGTGGCACAGAGACAAGCTACTTTTGTACGTTTGTTTTTTTTATGGAAACATGAGGTGTTGCAGCCTTGTTTGAAAGCCACCTGACAACATTTGTTAAAACTTAAAGTCACATACCCTTCTGTACCCAGTTCTTGGAATCTGTTACATAGATATAGAAGCACAAATAGGTAAGGATGTTTGCACATACGAACACGCAGCTCCTCATCCCTGAACGCTAGAATAACCACACCGTTTGTCACAGGTCGCATCTCTCTGAGCTCCTGGAACCTTCCGCTGGTTGGGTGCCATGCCATCCTGAGAGCTGTTATTTCTAATGTCACTCCAGCATGTGGTAGGGGCATGTTTTCATGTACCTGTGTACGTCTGTGTACATAGGAGGGAGACACACAGAGAAAGAGTTACAGGAGGACCCATAGGGGGCCCCATCAATCAGTAGTGGAATAAAAATCTGTGTATTGTAGGAGGAACCTCCATGAGGCTGAGAAAGAGCAGATTTCAGACAAATGACAGTGGCTAGGAAGAAGACAATTCCTAGAGATCACTGGGCTGAAAAGCGTTACAGCCGCAGGGGAAAGATGGAGAAATCTCGCTGAGTACATGGGGCATTCAGCAGAGACCTCAAAAACCGTCTTTCGAAGTCGTGCTGAGTTAGCCCTAGAGCAAAGGCTGCTATGGATTTGTTCAGAAAGAACTTAAAAACGAGCCTCAGAAGAATCAAACTGAGCACCAGGATCAGCTGCTGGTGAGAACAAAGCTCAATAATCCAAAAACAAAACTCAGCAGCCAACAGTGTATAATTCACAGTGTCCAGCTTGAAACAAAGAGCGTGATACACAGGGCAGGAAAGTGTGGCTCATAACCAGGAGAAAACCCGGATAACAGAAATAAACTCAGAAATGAAAGAGATGGTGGAATTCGCAGGCAAAGATGCTTAAACAAGTATAAATATGCTCTTATGTTCAAAACTAGGAAAGAAACGTGAGCATGTTAAGAAGTGGAAGTATGAATGGAACTCCTAGAGATGACAAATAAAATGGGAAGTTTACTGGATACGGTTATTAGCACAAAAAATATCAAAGCTTAGAGTTTATCCAAAATGACTGGAGGAGGGGCAGACTATGAAAAAGGTCTCAGTGACAGGTGAGAAAATGTGAATGTAACATTACATCCAAATGGTTGTCTCAGAAAGAGAGAAATCTGAGAGAGACTGGGCAGAAAAATATTTGGAGAAATAATGGCTCAGCAGTTTTTAATTTTTTTGGAAAGCTAAAGCACGCCAAGTGAAAAATCTCAGGGAACTCAAGCAAGACACACACACACACACCCCAAATCACCCCAAGGCCTACCACAGTCAAATGACTGGAAACTCGAAAACTGACCAATCAGAAAAAAGATGCCGTACTTCATAGGAATTAGAGAAAAATTACCTATATATATAGAAAAAAGATAAAGTTTACAGACTTCTCATCAGAAATTATATAAGTTCCAAGACAATGGAACAGCCAGTTCAAGTGGGGAAAGGAAACCACCCTTTCTACCTAGAATTTTCTATCCAGTGACATTATCTTTCAGAACTGAAGACAAAATTAAAATAAAATAAAATAAGATAAAAAAAACCTTTCTTTTGAGATAGGTAAAAGCTGAGAGAATTCAGCTGAGCTGCACTCCCAGAAAGGCTGAAATTCTCCAGGCGCAAGGAAAGGAATGTTACTTGCAAACCTGTGTCTGTAAAAAGGAATGAGGAGTGCTGGGAATGGTGGATGTGTGTAGATAAATAGTCGTTCTCTCTTCACTTGTAATGTCTTTGATGATGGACTACTAAAAGCAAAACAATACACTGTAGGGTTCATACCATGTAGAAGTGAAATGTAGGACGGACAGCAAGTAATAGACAGGAGAGGAAAATAGAGATATGTCCTTTAAGGGTTTCAAATGACATGTTCAGTGTTATAATTTAAAGGTAGACTAATTGGTGGAAAATGTACATTTTAATTATAGAGCGGAGCTGGAAAAAGGAAGTAGGTGAGCTCCACATGTAAGCTGAAATGTTCTAGTAGCCACGTTAAAAAATATAACAAGAAACAGGTAAAATTAACTTTAATGATATATTTTATTTGACCCAATGTAATAAACCAGTGGATTGAAAGTATCATTTGGTAGATAAATCGTGAAGGGTTATGAATGGGATGTTTCACATTCTTTTTCCCACTAAGACTTTGAAATCTGGTGTGTATTTTGCGCATCTCAGTTTGAATCATAAATCCCCCCTGGGACATGATCTGCCTTTGAATTTAACAAGATGTACCATTAAAAGAATTTACCCCCATACCCAAATTGTGTCAAACATAAATGTTTCCAGTAATGGAATCAAGTTATCGTTTTTAAAACTTAAATTTAACGCATCAGACTAGCAGTTTCCGCTCAAAAAATAAATAAATAGCTCAAACTGTCAGTCCCATTCTCACAATAAAAGCTAAATCAGTGAAAATCAGTGATTATCTTGGATGCATCGGAGAATTGAGGGTGCAGGGCAAATGCCACACTGACGTCTGGAGAGACGGGCAAACAGCAACCCCCAGCCAAGACGGGCTGCTTCCCGGGGCACACGCCTCTGTAGCCAGAAATGGGCAGAAAGAGTTAAATCCCAGGCAGCTGAGTGTGATCGAGTGTGAGAAGTGGAAACTCCTGGGGAAAACCGTCTTAAAAACGCCTCCACATCTCGGGGTTTGCCTCCAGAAACCCCACCGGGGTCTTCATAATTACGAGGCAAGAAAAAAATTTCCCCAAGGCTCTGGGAGGGGGAAGGAAGTAGCCGGTTTTTGAATCTGCCCCGAGCATTCTCCATAACAAGGCCTCCTCTCCTAAGACAAAGACTTTATCAGAGCCTTATCCCACCTAGAGAAAGGGACACCTACCCAGCTTGAGCCGCTTTTAGCTTTCCTGTGTCACCTCGAGGGAAGATCCAAACAAAACAACAAACACTGGAGGCCACAACCGAGAACTCTGGCCCCGAAAAGGCCGAGGTTTAACCACTAGATTGTAGAATGCTTCTCTCCCACCCACATCAAGAGGGCTCTGAAAAAATACGAGATTGCAGGTGGAAGAGCGGAAAGGGCACAGCCCATAGGTCAGGGGGGACACAAGCAAGGACCCAGGAATTCGCAGTCTCTGGCACCTGCATCTACAGCAAACACTGAGCAGCCCAGCTCCTAGCTAGAATAACAAAAACACAACGAAAAACTCAAACTAAAGCTCTCTCGCCTCAGTTCTTGTTCACCACATACATATGCCTGGCTCTCAACAAACAGTACAAGGCACACTCAAAGGCGCAAATAAATAAAAGCAGTCCGAGAGACAAAGCGTGCTTCAAAACCGGACTCGGGGGGACAGATTTGGGATTATCAACTTGGGAATTTAAAATAACTAGAACTGCTTTTAAATCTGCGTTACCACGTTCTTCAGAAAATGGGTGGATGCGACATCACGTAGTTTCCCTATTTAAGTGATTCACAAACAAACGTTTTAAACGCCACTGATGTACAGAGGTCAGGAAAAAGGCCATTCTAGATCAGAGCTAGAAATTTCTCATCTGCTTTTCCTCATTTCATTCGTGTTCTGGAGCCTTCCGATTGCTTTGGGGGAGGGGCATATCGACTCGAGAGAACGATACAGGGTTAAAGAAAAAGCAGTGCGTGTTAGTTGCAGTAAATTAAGAAAATAAAGAAGAAAGAGGAGTTAGGAATGCCCTATTGCGTTGCCCGCGCTGCACATGACGACGTAGGCGCATCGGTAATAAATGAGCGTTGCAAACTGCAGAGCACCCACTTAAAAAGTTAACCAAGAAAGCATAAGTGACGTGATAAAACGGAATCTCATAAAATTAAAGCCAGAGGCAGAAAAAGAAGATAAGTGCAATGAATGAGCGACAGTGACAAACACCGGTCATCGCTTTCAATATAAAAGGTCTGAAAGCATCCATGAAAAGACAGGGATGGTCAGAGCAGATGAAAACCAAGGTTCAGCTGCCGTGTTTGAATGCAGACATGCTTCCCGGACGTCCTCAGCGACAGTGACTCCTGCTCCGTCTTTCGGTTCCTTGTTATAAAAAAGTGAAAATAAATAAAAAGTAAAGCAGCTGGTTCACGTCCCCACTCCCTGGTATATCCAGAGAAATGAACTTAAAGGACAGTGGCTTTGAGCAGCGTGGTGGCCGACTGAGCACACGGCCGTGAGGGCGGTGAGCCAGGGGCTGGCAGTGTGAAGCTGCGGGCAAGTGACGTCGCCTTCTGAACCCCAGCGCTTCAGGAGCCAGACTCCTCTGCCACCCTCGGGAGAGGCATCGTCACTTCCAGTTTAGTTTGTGAAAACTGTTCCGATAAGGGCGCTCTGGACAGGGAATCCACCCTCCCCTACCAGGCCCCGCACGGTCCCCTCTACGCTGCCCCATGCAGTTGTCGGTGCCACCCCCTCGTCCCCTGCCAACCCACGGTGGTTTTGTAGGAAAATGGGGCACCCTTCCCCAAAGCTTTAAAACCCCAGGCACGTATTTACTGATATATGAGACAGAGAGCAAGCCACCGAACGGAAATGGCCCCTACGCCACCTCTGGCGACTGTCCCCCTCGCTCCTCGGGTCCCGCTCAGAGGCCCCGCTCACAGGCCGCCGCCTGTGACATGTGCACGTTTCAGAGCGCGTGGCTCCAGGAGCTCATCATCGCTGCCAGGCGTGAGCGGGTTTTCATAGTCCGTTGTCAGGAGCCTCGTCCGCAATCACCTGTCCCCGTGTCGCTCCCCAACTTAATTGTCGATGACGGCGATTCAGCCTGGCTCCGGGACCGTCGCCGGCCGTCACCATTAGCGTCACCTCCGAGGCCGAATGGAGGAACAGTGTCCCGCCGGGCGAACACGGCGATGTTGGTGTCCGAGAATGAGGCGGCATCTCCCTTTCTTCAGACTGAACCGGACGAGAGTCCAGCTGTCATGTTCGACCGGCCTTTTGATGTCTGGGGACAAACCGCCCTTCGTCACTTGGTTTCCTCTCAGCAAGAGGCGTTCCTGATCCCCCTGCCCACCCACTTCTCCAGAGATGGGCCCCGGAGCTGATGAAGTGCTTTCTGCAACCGTGATGCTTCTGAGAGGAGGGGCCCTGGGAGAATCTGGGGGGACACGCAGGACGGGCCGCCCGTGGGAAACTCAAGACTTTGATGGCTGATTTTTTTTCTATCCTTCTCAGCCCTACTAAATTTGGAACCTCGTGCCTTGGCTCCCAATTATAGAATCCTCCGACGGTGGCCCTTGACGAATGGTTCGCTTTCGCCTGCGATGTGGAACGAGCAATAATGAACCTCAAGGAAACCGTCCTTCTTCCTTCTCCTCCTCCTCGACCAATTTTAATTTCACGAAATTCCCAAGCCCGTTTCTGTTATGCTTTTATGGGATTTCAAGGCATGGCACAAATAATGAACGACGCTTTCCCAAAAAAAAAAAAAAAAATGAGACCATTAAACAGCGCGTCTCGGATTTGAATGTCATGTGTGTCCCCACGGTTCCCAACACTCTTAAGACTTGATGGTTTCCTTGATCTTTCCAAAACACGTTGAGGAAACTAATAAGGGATTTTTTATTCTAATTGGATGGGAAGAAAGAAATTAAGGGATGCAAGCTTAAGGGATGTGGGGAGTGAATCAGTCACTGCTGCCTTTGGGACAGAGAAGAGAGAGGGGCGGGGAGGCTCTATGTCACGCAGCCCTGAATAAAAACCCCTAAATCCGTAACCCCGCAAAGAACCTCTGGCAAGTCCAGACAGAGGCTGGGGGGAATTATACAGGAATCAGCTTCCCGGATGGTTTCCCTTCTCTTCCAGTTTCTCTATTCCTGTATAGGGCTGCTTTGATTTTTTTCTCTTTTAATCTGATTGTAACAAACGCATTTTTATCCCTTGGCTTCTAAACCCTCCGTTCTCACAGTCTCCAGCTTCACAGTCCTCTCCCCACACACGTCCAGGTCTGCAGTCGCAACCGTTCTGGGTTTTTCTAATTTCTGCGAATGGATGATTCTCTTGCGACGGGAAACGCGACTTTAAACTCCCCGGAAAGGAGACGAGGGTTTAAAACCTCACCTAGGAACAAAGGAGGACAAAGAACATCTCAGACGTTTTCTTTTCTTCGGAGCTTTCGCCAGCCCTTCCTCTCCCAAGTCCCCGGGACAAAATAAAGGGCTCCCTTTCCTGTGTTCCCACGGTACCTTTTCCTTCCACAGATTAGGGCGTGACGGCACATCACTGCAGTTTATTTTTATTTTTATTTTTGTGTGTAAACTAAACTTGCTCTTTTCAAAGTCTGGTCAAGACAGAGTTTCTTTTTCAGCGGCTGTACAAATGAGGATAAGGGTGAGAGAGAAAGAAGAAAATTCAAACACCCGAGGACTGCGACGGCTGAGTCCCTCGCAGGGGGACTCACGGGGCCACTGCTTCCTGCCTGTGAGCTGGTTCAGAGGGGACTCATCAGCCTGGCCGGGCTGTGCTGTCACGGGTCCCCGGTCTCCTCACTGGACAGCATCCCTCGTTCGTGGGGATCCCGTGCAGCCTCGCACACGCCTGCGCTTTGTGGTGGAAATGCCTCTGGAAGGGCTGACTTGAGTCTAAGTGGAAACACTGATTTCGCCGGCATATATATGTGTATCTTGTATCAGAATTAAACACAATATGCAAAAATGCCCATGTCGTAGTCGTTCGCGACCACCCCCCAGTGCCGTGTCTGACGCAAAGACAGCGACAGGTGTCTGCTCCGCCTGCCACCCTCCTCCAGGCCCATAACCGCGTATCCGTTTTGGAACTGCGGTTAAGGGAGACACAATGTCAGCTTTTCTTCCTTTAAAGTTTGCACCTTTGACGCACGGAACAAGGCAGAACAATGTCTCTTGACAGCGGGGTCTCGAACCCCAGCCGACCTCTGCCATGACCGTCTCACAAAACCTGTGGCTTCGCTCAGGAGGACGGCCAGACAAGCGGCTGCCATCTCCAGAGCCCGTGTGCTCCTCTCTGGTGCTCGTGAATATGTTTCTTTCTGGTTCCTAAATTTAGAGCCGCCTTTTGAGATTTCAGCCCCCAGGACCACGCGCCTCACATTTTCCTGCAAAACTTCCCTGATTCAGCCGTCTCTGCCAGTTGGGGTTTCTGAGGAAATGGACCAACCCCCGGCAGTGGTTGCCATGGTGACCGAGCCTCTACGGAGCGAAGTCAGGGGAGCATCCATTCACAGGAAGGGGGAGCCGTATTCTAGGAGAATGGCCATCTGCTGAGGAAGAAGTGGTCCGAGAGCAAGAGCCGGGGTTCTTAAGAGTATGGGGGGCGGAATAAGCACTATGGGGGAGGAAGCAGGGACTCAACCAGTAGTGAGTCCTGCGACTAAAGGGCAGTGAGGGGCCGGCCCAGGGGAGCAGCAGGTGTCCGAGCGGCCTGGAAGGAGGGCTCCGTGCTCACTCACAGAAATCCTGGCGTCCTGCGCGTGACAGCAGAGAAAACAGACGCACAGCTTAGCCAGGACGGGGTTCCGGCAGGGGAGATACTGAAATGTGTGCAGCTCAGACACCCTGTGAAACAGGCACCTCTCGGACCACTGAGTCTTTGCCTCAACCGACACTTTGCCGCGGAAGGAACGGAAGGGCTTGTGCGAACCTGAAGTGTGATCAAAGGCAAAACCTCTCATTGTTCTCGTAACAATCCCTAAACCGCAGGGTCGTTACGAGAACAAACTGTATGATTAATTAACTAGAAGGAGCTGACAGAGTGCCTGTCCCGTAGTTCATGTTCAGCAAGTCCTCGTCCAGATCGTCCAAAAAATCCTTCTCTCGGATTCCAGCTCCCATCCGGGCTGGAGCCGTAGCTCAGCTAGCAGCCTGTGGCCCCTAAAAAGACGTGGCAAACACACCACATAGTCCTCCGAGGGCTCCATCAATGTCATGGTACACAGTGGTGACCTCCAGCAGCAGGTCAGAGCCCCGCTTGGCCTCTCTCTCGTCCAGCACGTGCTCACAGGACGACTCGGGCGCAGAGGAAGGCTGTCCCCTGAGGCGCGCAGCTTGGGATCGACGCTCTATGCAGGCGCCTGAGCAGGCAGCACATGGGTTTCTCCTCTGTGCATTGGCTCCCTTCCAGCCGTGGCCGAGTGTTCCTCCTCTCCCACGTGATGGGGGGGTCTAGGGCATTGGGGGGGCCCTCAAAGAGGGCCACCGAGCTGGGGTGCCGCACATCTCAGAGTGGCCCGAGGACTTTACGCCTCAGGATCACCTGGAAGCTGATTTCAAACGAGGACTCCTAGGTGTTGCCCCAAACCACTGAATTGGGGCCTAGAAACCTGAATTTTAGCAAGCTTTTCAGTTGATTCTGGGGGGCAGAGAAGGTTGAGAACCTCTGCAGGGAGGGTAGCAGGTGCCTGAGGGCACGGGGCAGCACAGGTAACAGAAAAAAACGATCGACAGGATTTCTCTTCGGTTAGTCTTCCTTTTGGAAAAGCAGAGTTTCTTATTTAAACAGCCAACATTAAGCAGAACCGTTTAAAATTAATATTTCAAGTATATGAAAAGTACCCGAGCCAAAAACACTTAGGGGAAACCAGGACTCCTTCTCGCATTTTCTGTCACTGCTCCATCCAACCCTGACTCCCAGTCGGGGCTGTGGCAGGGGTTCCACCTTGCGTCTTTGCTTTTATGCCCAGACTGTCCCGCTAGGCTAAGCCGGGGGTTTCAGGCTGTGTGGGTGACAGTTTACCCGTCTGCCACCACGTCCCTCAGTCACAGCCACGTGATTCCTTCACCCTGCCCCACTATTAGGACTAAAGAGAGAACGGTGTGGCCTGTCCCCCCACTCGTCCGCTCCCGTCTCTTCTACGTCTCCTCTTATGCGCGGCCTGAGTGGATGGAGAGAGAGAGCAATTAGTCACGTTTAGTCGTTGGCATCAGCTCCGTGAACCGCTGTGACTGTGTTTTTGGTGATAAGGGAGCATGTTATCCTCCTCAGAAAAAAAGAGTAGGACTGGCCTCTTCTGAGACAGCGTTCGCTCACCAGGCGGCCCTTAAGTCTGCGGAAAATGGTTTCTCAGAGCAGTTGTTCTAGAAATCGCTGCAGACACGACGTGCCTCCAGTTAAAGGAGCCACGTGCCTTTTCCTGCTCGACAAGCTTGAAGGGAAAACCCCAACACGTGCCAGTGGCAAATTTAGCGATCCTTACAGCAGATACGCTCGGTAATTCCATCTAACCCCAGCCCCCCACTTAGAAAGTCGGATGCTTCCCCTTGGGGCACTTTTTTTTGGGGGGTAGAGGGAAGGATTCCTAATGTCACTTTTCTTGCCAGTTTCAGAAAAGTGGATAAAGTCCAAAGAATGCCAGCAAAATGTGCAGTCGAGCCACTGAATCAACGAATTCTGAGTCAACGAGTTCAGAAATGGGGCTGTGTGGGAGCCTCCTGCTTCCCACAGGACCCAACTCCCCCCTGCGCATCACAGGAGTCAGTGGAGGTTCAGACCCACAGCTCTTCCACGTCCCCTGCACCTGCCCTGCAGGTGCTTAAACTGAGCCAACTGATTCCTGAAAGGCAACTTTTTCTTTTTTATTAATTCAATAGGGAGTTGCATATTTTCTGAACACAGTCCACAGTGGCTCTCTTTCCCTGGTGGTTTATGTCGATCGCTTTGGCACCTGGACCCCCTTCCACCTGCGTAGGATTGGCACCTGGACCCCCTTCCACCTGGGTAGGATTGATACTCGGGGAAGGAGAGGGCGACATCAACCAAGTCCCTCACACTGGCCGAGTCCTCTCCATCTAAAACCTCACGCGTTTTCTCACTTAATCCCTTAGCACTCCTGAGGATTAAATACTGACATGATCTCAATTGTACAGATGAGGGAGTTGAGGCTCGAAAAGTCAGTGACCTGCCCCAGGTCAAATCCTTCTTAGGACTGGAACGTGAGGCCCTTACCTATCCGCACCCAGCTCTCTCACAGCTCCTGGCTGGCATAACGCAGGCGGGTACGGCCAGAGGTAGGGTGGGGGCTCTGGTCCACCCCGCCACATGTGTAGGCTCTGCTGGGGCTTGGGGTGGGGGCTCCTGTGGCCACTAGGAGAAGCCTGGCGTTCTGTCCTTTTACTAAGGGTCAGTAAGGCAGCGGGGCACCATCGTTTCACTTTCATAAAATATATCAGCGACGGGAGCAACACGAAAATTGCCCAATCCTAAATCTTTACAGGGACGTTCTTCTCCCTGACTTTGTAGGTTGGGGTGAGCTAGTGTGACAGACACGAGGGACACGGTAGAGACGTGTGTTTCAGCGACGGAAAAGCCAACACCCTGCCCCCCCTGCCGCCTCACTCACTGCCAGGCTGCATGATTCTGACAGGAGCCGCTTGGGTTACCCCGGGCTCCATCTCCACCCAGCCGCCTCCCTCCTCGGACATACACACTCGTCCCTCGTATCAGAAGAGAACCCGTCCTGGAAAGGCGGCTGCTTCCTCAACAAAGCGCCCTCGCTTAGCAGCGGGAGCCGACAGGCCGGTTTGCTCACGGTGCCCTGGCTCCGACCACGGCGTGTGCCAGTCGTCGGCTCTTTCCCGTCCACGATTTGGTGTCCTTATTAATCGATTCGTTATGTTCGTCGGCTCAGTCCATTATGGAAGAGGGTGAGAGCATATTCACAGGGAAACAGCCTCGGTCATTACAGCTTCGAGCCGAAGAGGCAGTCGAGACTGAAAGTGATTCCTCTCTCCCTCCCGCCTCCGATCAAAGCTGTGTAGGGCGATTGGGTCAACTGACGACGAATACAGCACGACCCACTCAAATAACCAGGTAATGTCACCAGGTAAATGATCTGCTTGATTTTTCCCCGCCTAATTCTAATTCAAGGCTTGATTTTTTTTTTAATGATTGAAATATAATTCAGATAACCGTAAAAGTCACCATTTTAAAGTGTACAGTTTAGGGGTTTTGGCACATCCACCAAGTCGTGTAGCCATCATGACCCTCTAATTCCAGGACATTTTCATCATCCCCAAAAGGAACCCTTACCCAGAGCAGTCACTCTCCCCCTCTGCGGCTCCTGGCAATCACAGACCTATCCCCTATATGTGTGTTTTCTGGACGTTTTATATCCCGGAATAATGCACCGAGAGGCCTTCGTCTGGCTTCTTTCGATAAGCATGCTTCCAGGGCTCACCCACGTTGCAGCGTGTATCAGTGCTCTGATCCCATTTTATTACTAAAGATGTTATTTTTTTAGAGCAGTTTTAGTTTTACAGCAAAACTGCGAGGGTGCAGAGACTCCCCAAACACTCTGTCCCCACGCCCCTGCCCAGCCTCCCCCGTTATCAACAGCCCCGCCAGAGTGGTGGTCCCTTGGTTAAAATCTGACACGTCACAATCCCCCAAAGTCCACGGTTTACATGGCAGTTCACTCTCGGTGCCACACAGTCCATGGGTTTGGGCTAATGTGCAGTGACGTGTGTCCATCATCACAGTAACACGTAGGATTTTCACTGCCCCCCGCCCCCCAACTCCTGGCAGCTGTTGATCTTTCCACTGTCTTCGTGGTTTTGCTGTCTCCAGGATGTCGTTAGGTTGAAACCATATAGTACGCAGCCTTTTCGGATTGGCCGCTTTCACTCAGGAATATACACGTTAGGGTTCTCCACGTCTTCCCATGACTCGATAGCCCATCTGCTTTTAGCTTTATCTTCTCTATCAGTGCATAAGCTCTCGCAATCAGGTCTTAAAATGATCCAACACCGCATCCGCCTCAGAACGTATCCCAGGGCTTCGTCCCTAGTAGGGGCTCAGTTCGTATCTATAAAGGGAACGAGTCGTCTCTTTGCTTCCGCTCGAACTGAAGCCTTTGTCAGGGTTGTACAGAACTCAGAATCTGTATCAGAGGCTGCTCCCGGCAGAGATGACACCTCGGTACAAGAGACCAACGCCCGTGGTCGAGTGGCCCTATTACCTCCCATTGAAAGATGGCAAAAAGGTGACCTACTCCCCTATTCCTCCTGCATCCTTCTTTCCAAATCAACCTCCAAGGAAATTTAGATGTAATTTCTTTGGGAAAAAAAAAAAAATCCATCCAATGCAAGCCACGTAGATCTCTGGGCACCTGACATTTCTGGTCTGAGACTCCTCTTAAGTTTAATGTGTCCAACGTCACTGAGAGTCCCCAGGTAAAAGGCTGGAGGGTCGTCAGTCTCATTATGTTAGTTTTACCATAAAACTGTTATTGAAGAGGAGATGAAAATAACATGATACTTTACAAGAGCTCTGGGCTCCTCGAGCTCTCTCATGGCTCCTAATGAGAGCATAATCGCAAAATTATTACAGGGATTTTGTTTCTCTTCAACCAATAAAAACGACATTTTTCGGAGTCGGAACTGGAAAACCACTTTCGCCCGTCCCTGCTGTCATTTACCTGCACATGGTGCAAGCGCTGATTTTGGGTTCTTAATGAAGGCACGGAGCCTCTAATTATTCAGGGATGTGATTAAATGACTTTCCCCGGTACTGGGTGTCACAGGAGAAATCTGTTAATTTGCGCGCTGCTGCCGCTGATGTGTCTTGCAAACAGTGACTCTTTAACAATCCCCATTGCCACTCATTTGCCACTGCTACTCCAACTCATTGACTTTGAAAGTTTTAATAGTGCCCAGTGAAACTTTTAATTGCCACCGATTAGCATTTAGGCTTCCTGAGGCGGGCTGATGGGGGCGGGGGCATTCAGCCAGCCTCTGCAAAGAATTGACTGCAGAGGTCTTGGATGAAGATCACCTGCAGAACAAAGAATTCCTTCATTTCTGTCTCCTTCTTCCCCTCCCCCACCTTTATTATTATTATTATTATTATTATTATTATTATTATTATTGTCATGAAAGGCTCAATATCTATATTTGAAAATCTGCGTCACTTCTTCTTGGTTTTTATTTATTCTCATCTCATGTGCCCATTAAAAATCCATTAGCAGAGCAGAAAAGCAAAGAACACAACCACTCTGGCAGAAATTCTGACTCTCTCTTTGTAGTTTACAAACTTTAACCTCTACGTCTTTGTGCCCAAGTCTCGTCAGTCCTGATTTACGTTTCGTCCACCTAAGGGCCGGATCCCCAACGGGTTCAGCCACGAATATTGGAAAATGAAAGTCAGTACACTGGCTCATGTGGAAATCTTGTTTTCTAATTTATACTTGATCTGAAATAATTGCAGGTGGTGAGACTAATAAGTAGAATAGACTTTAGAAAAGTTATTGGCAATGTTGATGGGGCAGGAAAGAAATGGGAAAAGGGAGGCAGGGCCTGTGTTTTTTGTAATGAACGTCAGGTGGATTCAGTACATTTCTTAGCATCGAGGAAAGAAGATTGGAGAAACTAGAAAGGTGGGCATGCCGAGAATAAATGTCGGCAGGATCTGTGGACGTAGGGAAGTGGGAAAACGAGTAAGTCCTTTGGTTTGCGGAGAACTTGCCTGATTATTCATACGACCACTGAACTGAAAATTTGAGGGATTCTTTCAATTTTTTTATGGGGACATGGTTTTTAGCATGCTTTTCTGAACGATTGGTTAGTTTTGCTCTGCATTCTTTCTCATTTGCCCTTTAAAAGATCTGGAAATGATTTCATTTGGGGGAACTCCAGTATGTTCATCTGAAATTCTAAATCAAAAATTTAACTATTATTTTTTATTTGCCTTTTAGTGGCTTCATTAGTTAATAACAATAGAAGATTTAAAATTATAGTATTAAAGAATTTATTTAAATGAGGAAACGTTTATAATACATTACTGGAGAAAGTCGGATTATGAAATTATATGACATTAAAATATATGTATGTATGAAATGTATACATACATATATTTCTTCATTTTAATTCCTTATTTTAAAAATATATATTATATATAAATATATAAAAAATATAGAGAGATAAATAGATAGATAGATTATTAGGGGGGCATTTGGGATCTTGCTCCCTGGCATATGTCTCTAGCTTTGGCTCGAATAAACTCATAAAAATTCTGTACAGACTTGCAAATATTTTCTCTCATTCTGTGGGTAGCAGTTTCACTTTGTTGATTAATTACTAAATTTTGGACAGTGAGACAGGGCGATGAGCACTTGAAAAGGGCACTCTGTGTCCTGATTTGTCAAAGTTACGTGTAGTTATTCCCAGTGTGAGCCTCAGGAAATAGACCACTCGTTAAAGAGACGAAACAAGTCTGACGTTCAAGAAAGCACACCGAATTTGCTAGTTTCTTCTACATCACAGAAGAAGCTGATGCAAATGTCAAGTGGGAAATGGGACATTTCTGGTGGGTCTGACAGGAAATATAAATGTATTTCAAACGCATTTGGGTAAATTACGACGGAGGCAGTCATCAATGACTTGAAGATATTCCGCTCCTGGAATTTAGATGGTTTCAGGAGATGAAATAGAAGTATTCTCTTGACGTCTCTGTGAACAGGAGAATTCAGGTGTGGTCTGACCATATGCTCAAATGTTCCCGGATAGCTCACAGTTAGAAAGTTTGAGAACATTGACGGAATGATGAAATTACCTCGAATTGATTCGGCATGCCACGTGTTATCCCTCTTCCTGTCTGTTTCAGCTCCAAGTAGAGTGAAGACAAACTTTCAGCAGGAGGTGCTCCCCTTTGATTGATGGCCAGAGGTCGGGACTCTGGAGCAACTCTGATGAATATATGTAACTTCTTGCTTCATCTCTATTGTTTCGCCCTAAATTCTGCAAATGAGATGATGCAGATGATCAGTGCTGCGGCTCCTTCCCATTTGCATTTTATTAGCTTATGACAGTTCCCCTCTTGCATGATATTACCTAATTACATCCTCCAAAGAAGCACTAACGTATCACTCTCCACTTCCAATTATTCACTCCAACGAAGGGAATCATGAAACATCAGCCTCTCCCAGAAAAGCCAGCCAGCAACTGGGCCGCTGCGGGAGGGAGGTGGCATGGAGAAGAGGGACCACAAGTCTAATCCGCAGGTCTTGAAGAGAGGCCGAGCTGTTCACTTCAAGCCAACTTCCCAGCCACACAAGAAGGCAAGTCTCAGAGCTGGGCGACCTCTTTTAGCGATTGCGGTAGCTGCATCTCATAAATTTTGATGCGCTGTGTTTTCATACTTCTCCAGCCTTAAATACTTTCTAATTTCTTCTGCAATTTCTTCTGTGATCCATGAATTATTTGGAAATGGGTTGCTTAATTTCCAAACGTTTGTGGAATACTTTCAAATATTTTCGTATGCTGTTGATTTCAATGTAGTTCCATTTTGGTTAGGAAACGTGTCTGCGTAGATTTCAATCCTTTTGACTTTATGGTTGTGTGATGGCCTGGGCTGTGGCTTACCCTGGGCAATATTCCATGTACGATGAAAGAAGGAAGGTATATTCTGCTCTCGTCAGCTGGATGATTGCATAGGTGCCTGATAAGTCAAGTTGGTAGACAGTGTCATTAGTCTCCTATATCCTTGCTGATTTTCTGTAGAGCTGTTCTAGCAATTATTGAGAGACAGGTGTTGAAGACTCATTATAATTGTGGCTTTGCCTACTTTTCCTTTCGGTTCTATCAGTTTTTGCTTAACATATTTTAAAATTCTGTTTTTTTGTTTGTTTGTTTGTTTGTTTTGTTTGTTTGGTCCAGTGGAGCTGGTAGAGATGGTAAATTTTTTTTAAATTAGAGAAAGTCAATAAATAGAAAAAATAGTTTATTCTTATAACAAATAATGAATCGTTTGAGTCGGTCTGGGAAAATGTAGATGAGAAATAATATATTTGAAGAGAAATTTGAAATGGGGGGGCAGCAGCATAATGGAGAAACTTAATACGTATCGTGGGTTAACTATGTTCACTGCTCTGTTGTTACTTAATTTAATCTTTTAAAAAAAACTCTTTAATTCAGACATTATTTTTCTTAAACATGAAGGAACTGAGGATTATAAGAGCTAAGCAAGTTATTCAAGGTCAAGGTCAATGAGTGCCGACTTCGACCCAGTCTATCAAACTCACAAACTCAGTTGCTTACACTGGGGGTTGGCGAACTTTCTCCATAAAATGTCTGAAAAGAAATAGTTTAGGTTTTACGGGTCACATGGTCTCTTTCTCAACCGCCCGATTCTGTCCTCGTAGCAGAAAGCGGCCATACACCCGGCGTGGCCACATGCCAATAAAACTTTATCAGAAGAAATTGGTGTCCTGGATTTGGCCGCTGACAAGTGGCTTCCATCAAGCAGAGAGACAGCTTCGCAGTTCCTATAGCCTGTGGCAACACAACGACACGCAAAGCCTCATTTAACGCTGATCCACCAGGATTATTTCAGATGCAAGTTAATGAATCTCGTGCTGCTTAGGACTCATGACTGCCATGTCACAGCCTAGCGTGCATCCGTTGTTCATGGTAAAGCCGAATGGGAAGACACTAATTAAAAGTTTAAAATAATCCAGAAATATCATCTCGCCCCCAAATCCCAAATTTGTCTGTCTCCCAGACTTTCTCTGGAGCTACTGAGTAGGAAACTGAACAGTGTAAATTTTTCCTTTGTGTTCCTTTCATCTGCTCTCTGAGGGGTAGAACTGGCTAGCCCCAGGCAGCATGGAGAGAGAGAGAGAGAGAGAGAGAGAGAGAGAGAGAGAGAGAAGGGTGGTCACAGATTTGAGAGGATGCTGAGCGAAATCCCTTCGGAGGCCTCTAACTTAGTGGTCTGTCATAACTAGCTCCAGATCATCAGAAGTTTCATAGAGCAGGTGGGATGCTCAGGGTGTTCACTTTCTCTTGGTGCCATGAGAACTTACCACAGACTGAATGGTTGAAACACTCACTACCCCAACAGTCCATGGGGCAGAAGTCCAGGCACCGCACGAGCAGGGCTCAGGCTGAAATCCAGGTGTGTCAGCTGGGCTGGGTTCTTACCTAGAGACTCTGGGGAAGATTCCACTTTCACATTTCGTAGGGTTGTTGGCAAAATGTAGTTTCTTGTGATTTTAGGACCAAGGTTATAGTTTTCTTAACACGTGGCCCCCTTCATGTTCCAGCCATCAGTGACATGGGAAGTCCCTGTGACTCGAGTTCCTCACTCATCTTCTGCTCTGCTTTGAAGGGCTCACGTGAGCAGATCAGGCCCACCTGGAAATCCAGGATAATCTCTGCATCTTAGTCATGTGATCAATAACCTTAACCACATCTGCAAATTCCCTTCTGCCACGTCACGTGACATGTTCACACGAATAACGCCGGGAAGCAAAGGTCAAGGAGGCTACTTCACACGCAGTAAATCAGAGGCTGGTATCGCAACTTCTCCCCAGGGTAGAGGGAGGTTGGGGGGAGAAGTATTTGGGTCCCAGTTTACTTCAGCAACTGCTTTTTTATTCCATGTGAGCGTTGAAGACTGAATTCCCTTCTTTCCTTTCTTCTGACTAAAGTTTTATAGAGTCCATGTGGGTTAAAGAGAGAGATAGGTTCTTTGTCTAACAGGACTTGGACTGATTGGGGGGTAAACGAGCTAAGAGGTAATAGAGATAGGCAGGACAAAGAACACGGGGGCAAAAGAGCACAGGAGCGAGGGGGAATGGATATGTCCCATTCTCAGGGTGTCGAACATTCTAGAAAAGATGTCCTCTAATCCATGCAATAAAGGGTGAGTCAGCGTTAGTCAGCTCTCCCTCTGCTTGTCACCACATCTCATTGTCTTTTCATTTTAATCCTGATTTTCATTTCCATTGAGAAAGATCACGAAGAGATGAAAAATCAAGCTGTGGTCACTGAATTTATCCTCCTAGGATTTGCCAACCGTTGGGTGTGTGCGCTGGTGACTTCTGCACTCGCTCCGTGTGGGCCCAATCGGATCCGCTGCCTTCTCTGTGACGTCCCATCGCTCCTGATGCTCTCCTGCTCACACGCATCTCTCGGTGAATCTGTGCTCCACGTGGCCAGGGCCACCAGGGGCCTGTTTACGTCAGCGTCCTACATGCTCATCACCTCTGTCGTCCTTAGGCCTCCCCCTGCTCGGGACTAGAGCAAAGTCTGCGGGCTCCCATTTCTCCCCATCCTCACCGACGCTTGTTCTCGGTCTTCTAGATGATGGCCATTTAGTAGGTCAAGTGGTCTCTCACTGCTGATTTGTAACTCACTAATGGCTTATAATTTTAAGGTCTTTAATAAGCACCATGTCTGTGACTCTCCTTCACATATAGAAAAATCTACGTTGCTAAGGGAGTTTTTGAACGTTCGAGACTTAACTCTTCATCCTGCCTACCATTTTCAATCCGAATACTAGTAAAGTAAAATACGGCAAGATGGTCGAATTTATAGTCTTCTCCCCGTCTGCGCCCTACAGTGCTGTCCTATGGCTCCGCCTTTCCCTCCTTTAGCACTCCATGGCAACGGTGTCGTCATCAGGTCATGAGGAGTGGCAGGGCCAGAAATCGGGGTCATGAAAACATGATGATGCTGATGGGGAGGAAGAAAGCACCGTACCCAGGCGAGCAAACCTAGCTAGAGAAGCTTAGTGCCCGGAGAGCAGGGATGCTGTCAGTACCAGGCCTCAGGTACACGTCCAACTGGCCGAGCAGGAAGCACAGGAGCCTAGTCTGAAGGTCCAAGGGCACGACCACCAGAACGAATGGAGAAAATTCCCTTGCACTTTGTAGGATCCAACCAGATGAGCCCAGTTCATGCATCTCCCTCACGGGCCGGGAGGGAAGTTAGTCTTTCAGGCCTCAGCCACCCACAATTCCTAACAAAATCCTAGAACTGAAACTTAGCCACAAACACCCTGAGAAAACGAGGAGATGCTGAGCTCCTCACTGCGTGCGGGGAAAAGGCAGTCGGCCCGACTTTAATGAACCCGGGAGAGAATGAGTCTTCCTTTTCTTCAGTTTCTATTCTGCCCTTGAGCTGTTTGTGCTCTGAGCCATCCCAGCACAGCTGCTTGGAGAGAGAGCACAGTTAGACCCCAAGGGGCAGTCCACGAGCATTTACGAATGTCCGTTCCAGAAAAATGAATTCACGGAGAGATCAGAGTAGGGTCCTGACCCTGGTGTGTGTTAGGCCGTGACTATGCTCAAGGCAGCTCCTGAGTTGGCAGGTCCCCTCACGATGTCTCCCTCCCAGCCCCAGAACTAGAGTGGGGAGCAGCAGAGTCAGAGGAGAATCCGAAAGCCTGAGGGGGAGCCTGGATTACTTAAGGGAGATAACGTGAGAGGGAAATGTGTCCTTGGTAAATCACATATAATGCATAGTATTACTTCCAGTCTAATTTGGACAAGCAAGACAGAAAGAAACGATTTTTCTGGGGAAAACATATCTCCTGTTGCTACATCACGGGATGACATCAAGGGCTCACGAAATATTTGTTTAAAAATGTAATTAAATTTGCATAACATGTATTTGGAATGTTTTTTTCTCTAAGCTAAGGCTTCTCATCTTCATATTGCAATGCCCTGATGTTAAGGAGATGGATTGCAAGCAATTTATTAACTGTGATGGAGACTGGAAGTTTGTGAGTCATTTATCCCCCCCCAGTCCTTTATTTATATATATGTGTGTGTGTGTGTGTGTGTGTGTGTGTGTGTGTGTGTGTATGTATATATATTTATATTTATATTATTTATATTTTACATGACATATAAACATATATTTATATGTATTTATATTACATATAAATTTATATTATATATATTTATATGTATGTCCCCTAGATTCAGGGCTATTCTTATGGAATTTATTTCTCTCTCGTTGGCCTTTGAGGTGGTTCTTGACTGGGCAAGACACAAGCAGCGTCACTGCTGGCTGCTTGAGAACTGAGACAGAGCCACCAGGCGATCTCCATGGGAACCGCCGCTCTTACAGGAAAGGATGCCCATGGGGCCAGGGTGCCACCTTTACGTCCCCATAGACTGCTGTTTTTCTTAGGCCGGGAGGCTGTTTGCACACAAACTGCCGGACAGAAATGTCCTCCCGAGTTCAGATGCGCTGTCCCTTCTCAGCCTCTTCTTCCTCTGTGGGCCTGACTAAAGCGTTGGGTTTTGTGTTTTTCCTCTTCCACTGGCTTTGAGTTGTGTTGTTAGTGAGTAGACTTGTCACCCCAAGGTGTGGATCCCCGTTCAGCTTTGGCAGGTGGGGCATCAGATGCCGTTGGCAGAATCGGGCTCCATGATGGCGGGGTCAAGGACTGAGGTGCCATCTCCTGGAGAGGCCCAGGCCAGGCCTTCACTCTGACAGTCACGGTCACGAATGAGTCAGTGAGGGAGGTAGATAAGCGGGGTTCAGAGAAAACCGCTCCCTGAATCTGCTGTTATTAAATTGCCTCCTGCTCAAAGTAATCAGTATACCAAAGTGGCATATTTGGGGGTGGCATGACCTAACTTCTACTGTTGTAATTTAGGGTTCGTGCCTCCAAATGAGTCAGTGCGAGAGGAGTGACCTAAGCATCGTGAACCATTCACCATGCAGGTGTAGGTCTGAAGGGGCAAGGCTGCCGGCAGGGAACAGGTGAAGAGGTTCCACCGGTCCAGATGGATGGTGACAGACTATACCCGTGGGAGAGAGGCAGCAGGACGATGAAGGCCGTTGCTGGAAACGTGATCACGTTTAACTGGACTGGGGTGCGAGGGGCCCAGATATTTGGTCAAATGTTAACCTGGGCGTTTCAGTGAGTGTGATTCTGGATGAAATTAGCATTCGTTGAAATCGGTAAATTAAATGAGTAAATTAGTTTGGGTTGGCCTCAGCCAAGTTGAAAAAGCCTCATCAGTTTCTATCAGTTAATGGAACGAAAATACTCACCCTCCTCCAGTGAGCGACAGTTCTTTCTGCCAGAGGGCCTCTGAACGGGGACTTCAGCCTGCCGAGCCCCCCGTCGATCTTGGCGCCCGACAAGGGATCTCACGGAGGCTTCGTTTTGCATCTCTCCGATGCCTAAGGACGTTGAGCATTTTGACATGTGCTTGTGGGCCATTTGTATAACTTCTTTTGCAAAGTCTACACAGAAAGTCTACTTTGCTCTTTTTTTATTTTTAGTAAAGTTATCCAACCTTTTATTTGTGAGATGTAAGAGTTATTTATACATCCTAGACATAAATCCATCATGAGATACATGTTTGCAAACATTTCCTCCCACCCTGTGGATTGTCTTTTCACATTCTTGGAAGCGCAAAATATTTTAAGTGAATCGCATCCAATGTCTCTACTTGTTCTTTTGTTGCCTGTCCTTTTGGTGTCACCCCTACTAATCCATTTCCTAACTCGAAGGTTTGCTCTCTTTTTTTCTTAAGAGTTGTATAGTTTGAGCTCTTACATTTGGGAATGCGAGCCAATTTGAGTTCATTTTCGTGTATCTGACTTATAAATCTTAAAAATGACGTTTTGTAAACAAAACCCATTGTGAGCTGGAGCATGTACCCTTTGGAACGACACAGGATTCACTTTGACATTAACTATGATGCATGAGAATATGTCGAACAGCCTCGGCGCTTTTGCTTCGGGGGCAGGCAAGATTTCATACATTTATATACCTCTATTATGACATCGGTGAGGTCTTAGAAACAACATTGCTCCTTACTGAGCAGAAATAGCAGAGATTGTTACCGATGCCTGCATTTCTGATGTCTAAATCTGCCACTGTCAGACGTTTTTGTCCTAGTTATGTTCCAGGAAAGTGTTGCAGAATTACCAGGCCGGTCCCTTCCCTCAGACACAGAGGCATAACGTTGCCCTGATAAGCCGTTGGTTTGCTTTTACTTTCCTTACACTTCAGGGGCGATCGGTGTTAGTACCGAGTCGTGGGCAATGCCAAGCAGACATCAGGGGAACTATGAACCTCAGGAAGCTGAGAGGAAGACAGAAGGCACGGCACTTAGGAAAGCAGTTTTCAGCAGAGCGAGGTTGGTGCTGAGGAAGAGGTATATAGGGAGAAGCAGCTATGAATGCCAGAGGACGGGCCAGTCTAGGTCGGTGAGGAACGAGGAAAGGAAAGGTGTGATATGGAGTCTAAGAACCAGGTCCAAGATTCCAGCTCTGATAAAGGAAAAGTCCACGCGTGGGCTCTAAGTGAGCAGCTGGGCTGTGGTTGGTGTTCAGAAGTCCAGGCAGAGCAACGGATAAAGCTATTAGTTCAATAAACACAAGGGAGGGGCTGGTTGCATGGTTTCTAACACGGAGAAGAAGATGGAGAGTGTTCACACTGGCCGTTCGGGACCGGGTAAGAAGCAGAGTCCAGAGACGCTGGAAATAGCAAGGCGGGATTTAGGACTGCAGAGCTGTCTAACCACAACATGGGCATGAGATTCTTGAGTGCAGGATTGGGTCTCCTCATGGCTCGCACTGCGATGCTCAAAATGGGCCTGACTGGCGTGAAACGGGTTCCCCGCGCGTGCTGCTGAATGAACGAACGTTCCCAACAGGACAAAGCTCGTCCGTTCCCGGGCTTAGCTGAAGCCCGCACTTATGTGGATGTCTAAGGGCTGTCAGGGGTATACAGTCCACCAGAAAGAAGCAGGACTAAGGAGGCAGATGGCTAAAGTTGGAGGCCCTAGCCTAGGGGGTGAACTGAATTCAGTCCCGTGCAGAAGCCTCACTGTCTGTACCCGAGAGTCAGTCACGTGGTAGTTAAGATGAAGAAGCCATAGGGAAGGGAGAAAGTCTGCACGAAGGAGGAAAAGAGTCACAAGCGGGTGACAAGCCAGTGTCCTGACCAAGGCTGTAGAAACCAGCTTCAGTGAGCAGCCATGCAAGGAGAGTCTGATTTGAAATCTAAGAAGCACGGCCTGTATTTATCATCTCTTTTTCCTTAGAGCACAGAAAGAGAGCTCCACGGCGTGCCGAGGTGGAGGGCTAGATCTCACCCCTGGGTGCTCACGATAAACTCAGTCCGGAGGTGACCAGTCGTCATAGAGGACACATAGCGTGTCGACGGCATGGTCACTGGAAGTGGTTTATATCCCGTCCGTGACACTTATTAGCCAAGGGAGCTTGGGCACCTTCTTTAATTTCTCAGGGCCTCATTTTTCTCATCTGTAAAATGGGGCTCATCATATAATCTATCTCCTCGGGTTTTTGCGAAGAAAAACCAAATTAGTAAAGGTAGAACGTGTAGAACAGGGAGCTGTACGTAAGGGTTCACTACTCTTGCGACTAGATCGACTACTCTTCTTCGGGGCCCATCCGAAGTCCCATTTCAAGACACGTCAAAAAAGGCCGTGAGACCAACTCCGAAAGGTAACCGACTTTGACCCCTGAAAATGTACGTCCTTTTTGTTGGTCTGGTTCAAAACTAGCAGACGTCTCTCAGAGTAACTTTGCGAAGAGCCTCCTTCTACAGGAGACTGCCTTTTCTTTCTATAAATACACCTAGATCAAGCTGGGGTGTTCAGGTGGAATTTCCCGTATTAGGGGGTGAAGTGATAAACCTGCTTCCAAACAGGTTCCCCTACAGTGATGACAAAGACCACGAAAAGCGGTGGCTCCGTGACGGAGGGATTTGTGGCGAGTGCACGCAGACTCCGAACCCATTTCCGAGGAGGATTTCCCGAAAAGCCGATGCCTAAGGCACTCTGGGGCGTGAAGCGGGCACCTGGGTGTCCCCTGCAGCTCCTACCTCGACAAGTATTTCTGCCTTTTAAACGTGTGAGGACCCCAACCTCAGCTCTCGTGCTCTCGTTCCAACTACCCTGCCCAGCACGTTCACAGGCAGCCGTGGCTTCGGCTCCCACCTGCTTGCCAGGGACTCCTCAGCTGTCAGCCTTTGCCCTGGGCGCCAAGCCCACATTTTTAATTGCGGACTGGGCATTCCTCACGCATGTCCCACACCACCTTCGACTTCCAAAAAAGTTCTCATTATCCTCACTCCAAAAAGCATTTCTTCTCAAGAATTCCCTGCACCAGTTCATGACACCCCCTTAGTCCTGGACTGTCCAAATGGACTCGACAAATCCAAACCCACTCATGGGCTCCAGGATGCTCTAAAAATGGCTCCTCCCCTGGGGGCTATTGCTACAGGACCTCTCTCCAAGTCCCCAAACCTCCATCTTAACACTACAGGCCATTCCCTCCGAATATAGTTCGAGATCTGCCTCCTCTCGAGGTTTAAATGAGGACGTTTGAACCTCAGAATCCACTGATCGCTGTGAAAAGTAGTGGGTTTCACGATTTTGAAATTCCCTGTTGAAATTATGTACAAAATTTCATGAATAAACGTCAGTTTATTTCTTTAGTCCTTGGATATCATCAGGACATCAGAGCAGATTATGATCTGATCGATGCTGGCAGTCCCATGACATCTCCTTCCAAATGCCCCATCTCCCAGGCTCCCTTGGTCCTCTCAGATATGCTGCCTTCCACACCCACGCCTGGTTCCCATGGGCCTCTGCACACACGCACACAGAAAGCGTAGGACGATGTTCCCTGAGGCCCTCGTTGCAGAAGAATTTGATTGCTGGTCCCCAAAGACCTTGGCACGGTTCCCACAGACCAGTCTTGCACACCAGAGGCAGCCGGGAGCTATGGGAGCCTGGCAGAAGCCATCTGGGGTTGCACCAGGTCGCAGGCTGTCTCTGCAGCAGGGACCACCGGACGTAAAGATGCACCCGCTGGTGAGTTGTCACCCTCAGAGCTCAGAACCCAAGTGCACTTCCTCCCTCTGCAGCGATGCGGCCCTTGGAGCTGTCCACCGGTGTCCCAGAGACATTGGGGACCTGCACGCCATCGACATACGTGTTGACTCCTCCTGAGCCTGCATATCTTTGACCTCTGCTGTCCATAACTCATGACCTGACCATAAGCTGAAGGAGCCTTGTCTGTCACTTAACCTCAGATCTCATCCTCTTGCCTACGGAGAAGTGTTCTTAGACGTTTCCCTGTGAGCTGAAGAACACCCACACTAACCACCCCACGCACTCACACACACACACACACACACACGCTGGGAGGGCCGCTTCGCATCCATCTGTGGTCCACGCACCACGAACCCACCAAACAGGTTCACTGCTCCAAACGAATCATTGACTCCTGCTTTTGAAAGAGATGTCGGTTCTTACACACACACACACACACGTGGACACCCTATCGATCTTCACAGAGAAAAATAATAAAGGTCAAAGCTCTGCCAGGAATCCTGGGCCACAGTGTAGTCATCTTTGGGGACCGTTACCAGCTCCCCTGAGCAGAAGCCCCCAAGACCCCCTCTACGGAGAGTACCATTCTTCGTGAAACTAGATGCCGGAGATAGCTCTAACTCCATCTTCACTGGGGAGTGAAGACGGCCTTCCAGATGTGTCTTTTCAGTGTGAGTTCAGCGTGGTGTCCCAGCCAACGTCCTTACGTGATGAGCAGCATGTTGAGTGACGGCTGCGGTGGGACCTGCTTATGACACATGCGAAAACGCTTAGCTCTGCTGACATCCATAGGCCCCTGGGCAGCACTTCATTGTCGATTTCAGAACTGGCTCCAGATCAATTGCAAGAGAACTTAAGACGCTCAAGGTAGAGACGCTGGACAAACTGTAATTAGCCACGCGGCCTAAGTGTTTCTTCCTTGGGGCTGCTGTAACGAACGGCCACACACTCAGTGCCGTAAAACAACACAAATGACCGTCCCGTTCGGAAGTCGGGATGTGAGCAGGGCTGCATTCCTTCCAGAGGCTCTAGTGGGGAATCCGTGTCTTTGCCTTTTCCAGCTTCTAGAGGCCACATGCGTCCCTTGCCTGATGGCCTCTTCTTTCCCCTTCGACGGCATCATTCTAATCTCTGCTTCCACCATGCCTTCTCTTTGCTCTAACTTTGAGTCTCCTGTCTCCCTCCTACAGAGGCCCTTGTGATTACCTGGGGCCGCCCAGATAATCCAGGAGAATCTCCCCACCTCCAGACCCTTAATCACACCTGTAAAGTCCTTTTCGCCATAGATCGTAACTTG
The DNA here is from genome assembly GCA_030015415.1 of Cynopterus sphinx. Taxonomy (NCBI): domain Eukaryota; kingdom Metazoa; phylum Chordata; class Mammalia; order Chiroptera; family Pteropodidae; genus Cynopterus; species Cynopterus sphinx. Next base: position 39,734,255 of record CM057392.1, read on the forward strand.
TTCATAGATTCTGGGGATCAGGACAAGGGGACCTTTTGAGTGCCATTGTTTTGCCTGCCACGGTGAGCAAGGTAGCACTCTTTTTAGGATGTCGTCCTTCTTCTTAATAAGGGTGTCACTTATTTTCCGGGTTTACCAGCTACGACCTTACTTTTCCACCCGGACGCTTACCCATCCACGTTGCTGACGGAAATTAGGGTCATTTCTGGCTGTGTCTATTACGGATAAGACTGCCATCAACATTTGTGTGTACATTTGGTGCACGTATTTTTCATTTCCTTTGCATTTGCAGGAAGAAAAAAAAAAGATTTTTTTTGTCATTTTCCAGTCCCTCTCGCCCGCTGGAGCCACATTCTCTGTCTCTGACTTGGTTATCTCGCTCACCTCCTGGGAAAAGCATGTGCGCTGCTTTTCTCTAGTCTAGAATAATTTTTCTTGACTGTGTTTTATAGAACTTTATAAGATCTTAATGATTGCACCAGGAAAAAAAAAATGGTTTATATCGTCAAATAACTTTGGAAAACTGTAGGCAAAATGAAACAGTTTTCTCATGTGGAAAGATGCTACGTGTACCATCCGTCCCCAAAAGGGAGCTGTGGTGAATTTTCTAAACTTATTGGTTAACAAAGGCACTCTGTCAGCGTTGCTGATTCCTGGGACTCGCGCTCCTCAGAAGCGCTTTGGGAAAGGCTGGTCCAGAAAGTGGCGTCTCAAGCTTAACTCGTGAATGTAAAATATTGGCTTCGATTACTTTGATTACGGACTTACGTAAATATGTGTGATCATAAAACTAGATGCAAACTCCACTCCTCCGGCTTATCGCCCTTACAGAAGCAACGATAAAGCCAAGTCAATTTAGCAATTAAACCTAAGCAAAACCAATAACATTCAAATGGGCCACATTAAGTTAACGTGACACGTAACACTGTTTTGTTTAAGCAAAATCACCACTGCGGGGTTTATTGATAAAAACGTAACGTCTTACTATTAACTTGGTTTTGTTGATTTTGTGCGCGACAGACCTGCTTTTGAATCGTTACCAGACCATTGCCAGTCGTTTCTTTTTCTTTTTTCTTTCTTTTTAATAAAAGGAGCTCACTTAACCACAGATTTTTGAATGGGTCAATCCGTTTAAGGGTGCGCCTCTCCCATAGACAATATATAATTTTAAAAATTCTTTTAAGCAAAAAAATTACTTAATGCATATTTTCTACTGATGTATTTTCTCCTGAACCATGGCGACTTGGTCTGAACGAAGAATACAAGTGAAACATTTAAAACATTAATACCGTACAACTGTTGTATCCTCTGATACGTACAGATTCTTTCAAGTGTGACATTTCTGTTTTCTGCCGCACGACAGTGACAATCCTCCCAGCGCTTTTACTTCCTTGAACTAGCGCAAAAGCTTCATCGGCAGCTGACTTCGGGGTGTTGCTTGGCCTCCTCTTGGCAGGAACGTGGTCACCAACAGGCACACTCAGGTCCCAAACTAGCAGGACATAGTTTGTTTGTTAGGATCGTCGCCTATCACCCAGGACACGTTTGCAGTACTTGGAAGAGGTTGCTACGCACGTGGGGCAGATGATGGGGAGACAGATGAGAAGCTGCCGGAATGCCCACGGTGCTCCCCGTGAAGAGCGCCGATGGGTGGCCTCCCTTCTCTGCGCCGGGGTGAAGAGAGATCTCCCGGCTGAAGTCTCCGGCCCCCGCTTTCTCGCCTGCAGTTTTCTCCTCTCCCCTCAAAACGAGAAAGGAGCGGCCCATCAGCTGTGATTTCACACCCACTCACGGCATCGTGCTACATCCGTTTGTAGTTTTAAGCTTTTCATCTGACACTGTGGCAGGAAAGACTTTCCCTCCCACTGAAGGAGACTCAGACTCAGACTTCCCGGACCGGAGGAAGACCCCGGATTTGATTTGGGAACGGGAAAGATAAAGAGCGACGTTCTCCTTAGACTTTCAGCTACGTTTAGGGATGAGACCTACCATGATACTCGTCCAACCGGAAATCTAACCTGCGTTAGCAGGTTCAGGCAGCGTGACCTGGAGTAAGCCTCAAGTCCCTTCTTCAAGACGTCCTCTTCCGTCCCTTTCCCCACACTGTAGCCGGCTCCGGCCCAGGGCTCTTTCTGAGGCCTGGTCCTCTCCTCCCCCACCCCAACCTCTCTACCCAAACTGGAGAAATTACCTAGGTGGTGGGCTGCCATGGACGGAAGCGAAGGGGCCTCATCCTCAGAGAAGCACAAGCTCCGAGAAGACGCGTGGCCTCTGTCCTTCATCATGTGGGGGATAATCGAGATCCCGAGATGCTCACGACTGTAAAACATAGAACCTGGCCTCCAAGTTCACGCCGATGCCCTTGAGCTATAAAACAATGGCAGACGATGCTGACCAGATAGTGGGCACCGTGTCTTGGGGTTTTCTCTGGACGGTAATCTCACTCACTTAACTGGGTTTTCCGATCCGGAGCTCTCTGAATGACCACTATTCCACCGAAGTCAGGCGTGAAGGACGCTCGCCTTTTCTTGAGGAGACGAGGAGGAAAGGCGAACTTGATCAGAAAGCGAGGTGAAAGGCCTGCAACTCAAGTATTTCGTACGAGGCCTGCTCCTCATTCTGTCTAGACATGTTCCCTGTTTCTCCTCCTCATTTTGATTTTTTTAACTTTTTTTCTCACTTTTTCAGCAGAGGGCCTTTTATGGGATAGGCCCTCTGCTAAGTGTTTCAGGGTCAACGCCAAAGGACCGGTCTCTGCCCTCAAGGGACTTTTATCCTCCAGGAGGAAACGATAACTGTCAATAGGAAGCGGAGAAGTAATTGCAGTACATGGTCATCCCTTACCTTGGTCAGGGCCTGCGCAGCCCCCCATATTTCCTGCATTGGTCATTTTCTACACTAATCTTCGTCAAGCAAGGCCCACCCTCGTCTGCTAAGATTCTGCCATCTTCATCCAATAGCTCGCTGAAGAGGGCGTCCGCATGTACGTTTTTGAAAATGAAGATACAGCTTTTTCTCTAAGGACGACCGGTCTAGCTATAGATTGCAAGCTCTTTGTGCAGGGGCTGTGTCTAATTGTCCATTTGTACAGCAGCTAATCCACTGGGAGAAGTGCCTTAAGTGCTGTGAAAATGTAGTGACACTCCCTGCTGCCACCTGGTGCTTTATTTACACGAAGTTAAGCTCAGAATAGATGATGCGAAGGAGAAGCCATTCACCACGCGCCGCTGTAAAACGAAATCCTGCCGCCCCAATGCACACGCAGACACACATAAACACTCCCTCGCCACAGTCACATACACTCTCCATCCCTGCGAGCCCAGAGCAGGCATTTCTTCACGTTTCCTTTCTTTATTCCCAACCCGACGCTACCAGGAGACCCAGAAATCGATCATCCCTACAGGGCAAAGGACCCACGACGGGAAAGACTTTCTCCTGGTGACAAAAGCACGTGCTGCAATGACAGACCCAACTGTGTAGAGTTGAGAGTCGGTGAAGTGGGCCGCGATCGCTAGCCTGTCAGTCCACCCATCATCAAATATGTACGAACGCCCAGCATGTGTCAGGCACCATTCCAGGCTCTGGGCATCCCTGGTGGACAGGAGAAATACGTTTTCTGCCCTAAAGGAGGCCACAAACAACGTGAAACACGATCAGGCACGAGTCAGGGCTAGAAAGCACATAGGACATGGGATGGGACGAAGCCGCCGCTTCACCTAGCGGGGCCGGGGTTGACCCCTCAGAGGCGGTGGCATCTGAGATGAGGAGGCGATAACGAGGCCGAGATCTGGACGAGGATTTCAGGCAGAAAGGACAGCACAGGCCCTGAGGGTGCCCTCGGCGGCAAAGGCAAGGCCAGGGAGGCCAGCGGGAGGTGAGGGAGGAAGGGGACCGGCAGGCGTGGCGGGTCGGGCAGCGCCCGGTGGACCCCAGCAAGGTGTTTGGATTTGATCGGACACATGAAGGCAAAACTGCCGGAGGCATTGAAGCAAGGGGCCGGCAGGAGCCGCTCTGCTCCTCTGAGTGATGGCCGAGGAGGATGGCTGATGGGGGAAGGGGGTCAGGCCCAGCTGAGGGGCTATGGCTGTGACCTAGGTGTATGGAGGATGGCGTGGTCCTAGCAGACAGTGGGGCAGGGAGAAGTGTCGGCTTTGAGGTACGTCTTGCAGGCGGAGCCAAAGGGTCTATGGAAGACCTAGATGTGGGGTGTGAGGGAAAGCAAGAAGTCAGACGGGGCTCCCGGGGCTGGTAGGCAGATGCTGGCACCGCTGCTGAGGTGAGGCTGGGGGAGTGGGACATGGATATCTCTGTCAGACCACGGCAGGTCTGAGAAACCCGCCAGCTTTCCAAGTGCAGCAGACAAGCAGACACTAGGTCCGGATCTCAGGGAAGAGGCCCGGGCTGCAGACTTGAGAGTCGCGTGCAGGTGGCACGAAAGGCCACGCTTGCTCACCTTGCCCTGCTTCGTAGCTTCAGACAGTCCCTTGACCAAACACGCTCTGGCCCAGCTCGCACAGAGGCGTGTCTCCACTGGCGAGGGCGGCAGAGACAAAGGCCGGATGGCACGGAAAGATGCGCCATATAGAGAGGCGGGCAGGCTTCGCACGGCTCTGCCAGCAGGGCCCTGCTTTACGGAAGAGGAGTCTGGTGTGCAGAGAGGCGACCCGCCAGCGAGGTCACATAGCTGGCATGTACACGGCCGAGCCGCAGCGCGGAGCTACGCGCGTTGCCCCCAGCACTGTCCCCCCAGCCCTCCCTCCGGCGGCCAGCGTGGCCTGACAGGATTAGTGTCCTCGGGATGCGCACGAGGTCAGGCGTGTGGGCCTTCCGCCAATGAGTTTAAAATTGAGATCGTAATCTATGGTTGAGGTTGTCGTTCTCCAGCGCTGAGAGTGAGTGACAGTTCCAGGTACAGCATAGGACGAGCAGGACGAACCGCTGTCTAAGCGGTGCCTCCTGGGAACCGGTCAGTTCCTCCCTGTCTCAAGGCCCCTCTGGACCCCATTTGTCATCAGTGAAGCTGGTCATCGGCGAAGGCCAAGAGGGCTTCTAGCTCTCAGGTGCCCCGGGAGGGATGCTGCCTCGGCCCTCCGTGACTATGGCAACGGAGAGGTGAGGCACAGCCGCCAAGCGCCGCTAGAGGGCTGCAGAGACTAGAGCGACAGGCGGAGGCGGCCGGCGACACCTGAACGGGAGAACCTGCCCCACCACCTAGTGGCCCAATAGACTGACTGTCCCTACAGACTGGGGAAACTGGAGCCTCCGAAAGAGTTAAGTGGTGCGCCCAAGGCCACTCAGCTGGTTGGCGGCAAAGTCCCAATTACATCGGGGTCCTCCAACTCAAAATCAAAGTGACACAATGGCAGGGAGTGGGTTTCAGAGCCAAGGATGCCCTCCTTTCCGGTCTCATTTGGTGCAGCTGGTCGAATCCCCTCGCTTGCCCGAACCTCAGAGTCCTCGTCCGTTTCACGGGTGACGGCGCTTCTGTCGCGTTGTGCCGGGAAGTCAGCACAGTCGAGAGGCCTGGTTCGCGGTGACACCCGTCAATGCCCGGGCTTCTGCTCTTTCCGCCCGGGCCCTGGTTCCGCCCCGAGCCCGCTCAGCCTCAGGAAGCGACTGTCAGTAACAGATGCACGTGACCCCATCCAGTGACGACAGCCCAGCGGCCGCACGTACATAAAGGGCCGTGTGTGTCGCTTCAAACAAACAAACAGAACCATAGGAAGCGTCTGCAGCTTTAATTCAACAAGGAAGCGAGGGAGAGAAAGCGGCTTCGTTGCCACTGTCCCCGGATTTGGGTCCCCAGGGTCTCTTCCTCCACCTTCAACCGGTGGCTTCCCGGGTGTGCGGGAGGCCGTGTGAGGATCCCGCCCGGGACCATACCCACCATTCTGCCAGGGCACCGCCTTCGCCCCTGTGTGTACTTTCCTCCTTCACTCTCACAGTTGTCCGTAAGTCACACAGCGCAGCTGGATTTTAGACCCGGGGACACGGAGGCTCAGAGAAGTTAGACAGCTTGTCCCAGGGCTCCCAGCGAGCAGGTGGCAACGCTGGAGTTTAGTCGGCTCCGCCTGTGCGCTCACCCCGCCACCGCCCTCCTTTCCTGCGAGGGGCCATCGGTGTGAAAACGTGGGCCCGTGAGACGCTGCGGGAGGGGAAGGGGTCTGGGCTAGCCTAGAGGCCACGTGCAGCCGCTGCAAGGCCGCCCCCTCCCTGGCCTTCGGAGGTGCCGCCGCCTGCGTCGGAGACATCGCGAGCATCTCCCGGAGACGTCGCGAGCATCTCCCGGAGACATCGCGAGCATCCCCTGCACATGACCATCCAGATGCACGTGCAAAGCGGTTCTGGGAAGAGCCAGGCACCTGGGGATGACCCACGCAGGACACATCTGTCCATCCGGGCCAAAGCACGCTCCTCCAGGGCGGGGAGAAGTCACAACCGGAATCAGTCATTCACCCCACGGAGCCGAGCCTCCAGCTAGGAGCCAAACGTCGTTCCAACCCTGGCTGCACTTTAGAACCACCCGGGAACTTTAAAAAATACCAACGCTCCACCCCAAACCAATTAAATAAAAATATCTGGGAGTGGAGCCCAGGCCCGGGTCCTCTTTACCAGCTCTCTGGATGATTCTTCCGTGGTTGCCGACCCCTGCGTCAGTTATTCTTGCAACGGAACCGGGACCACCGACCGGGCCTCGAGGACCTCGTGGCCCCACAGAGCCCGGGAGGTCACTGTTATGGCCTGTTTTGCAGATGGGGCGGCTGAGGCTCCGAGGGAGCATGTGGGTGCCCGATGTCACCCAGCGGGTGAGCAGCCGAGAGGGCACAGAAAGCGGGTTTTCTGATTCCAGGACTCCCGCTCTCACGGAACAGAGGAATTGGACTTGGGAAGAGGGTCAGTGCATGTCGTAACGGCTCCACGGCGGGGGTCCAGAGCCGAAAGAACAGACAGATGAGGGACAGTCCTAGACGGACCTCCTATCGTAACGAATGTCTGCCGAGCCGAGCAGCCGGTGTCCACCCGGGCTCCTGAGACGGCGCCTCTGTCGTCGCTGCTTGTTTATTTAACTGTTTTCTGTAGGGCCTTTTCCACAGAGCCTTGTGGCCGGAATAGTAAGTGGATACTTAAAAGATCACCTTGCCAGACTCCGCAATTGGCCTTGGGACATGCTAACAACCTTTAAGGAGAAAACAATTTACTGCACAACTTCCTCGCCCGGGAACGGTAGCGCCGGCAGGCTGGCTGGTCCGCTGGCCGTTAATTAATGGTCAGTGGGCGCTGGAGGGGCAGCCTGTGTTAATAGAAAGAGGGAGGCAGGTCTGCCAGCGAAGCAGCAGGCCGGCCCGAGGCTTTGAAATCTAATTCCCTCTCTTGGGTGGCCGCTTAGCCTTGTAAACCCTTTGCCTCTTTAGGTGACACATGCGGTTCTGCCTGCTTGGGAGTGGGATCTAACGTTCCCCAGGTGGCCTCGGAGTTATTGAGTCTATTTTCCCACGGGCTGCTCCTTCGGGAAGGAGACGTTACTCTTTACAACCGGATTCACTAGCCGCGTGCCCCTCCCCTCGGCAGCCCGGCCTGGACTCATCATCCCTGTCCCCTCTCCTCCGCACTCCTGGCGTCTGTCGCCAACAAAGCGCGGCCCTCGCGTGTTGCAAACGAGGAGACTGAGGTCCGAAGAGAGAGCTGGCCAACGCGAGGTGGAGCGAGGACCAGCCCGGCCTCCTGGCCCCACCCCGGCACGCTGCGGGGTCAGAAACACCCAGAACTGGAAAGCATGTGCCTTCGCAGATCCCCTTCCTGGGGCTCGAGCCACTCACCGTGACCAGACTCATTTTTTTTTTTTTTAAATACAGCATTACACCGGACTCATCGTAGTGGCCTTCGAGCAAAATCCCAACGCAAGCAAAGCTGGTCCTGACCATTCACCCCTGGCGGGTCGACGAGGCTGCTCTGCATTGCTGACCCCTCATATCTACTTTTCGAAAAAGGACCCAACGGAAGAACCCAGGATGTAAGCCCCTGACCTCCGCGCCTTCGGTCTGAGACGTCTGGGTTCGGCGACCTCGGCTCCTTCGCGAACAGCAGTTAACGACGAGAGCGATAACCGACGGACCCGGAGCGGGGCACCGCTTTGTCCCAGGCGGTGTGAAGCGTGCTCCGGGTGTCACCTCACACCCGGGTGAGGAAGGTCTTATTTTCTAGGTAAAGAAATGAGGACGCTCGACCTCAGGGCGGGTGATAACTTGCCCGAGTCCACACCTGAGCCGGGCTCAAGTTTTCTCCAGAGACGGGGCCTTTGTGCCTTACACACAAAGCACAGGGACCCCTCCTCCTCCCGGACCGAGGCCTTCGACGAGCGAGTGTCCAGAAATCGTGGACGAGGCAGGGCCTGCCACAACTCCAAGGGTGCACCAGGGAGCCAAGCATCAGCCCCTCCTAACGGCCCCCACCAGACGCCCCACCCCAACACACACCTCAGTCCCCATCCACTCCACCGCCTTGGCCCATCCATCTCCTTGTTGGTCACAGACCCCGGAGGCCGTGGCGGGCAGACAGGGATACTGAGGCTTCCCGGAGGGGGTGTCGGCAGCGCCGGTTCTGGCACGGGCCCCCTTCAAGTTCAAATCCAGGCTCCGCCACTCCACAGTGCGACCTTGGGCGAGGCCCCCGACCTCTGCGTGCCTCGTCTTCCTGGCCTGTAACTGGGGGATGCCATTAGGGTTGCTGAAAGGGGAGGTGACATAATACGCGCGTGGTGGCCCTGGCCCGAGGTGCCCGGCTCTGCGGACGCAGCCGCTGCCGGTGCGAGCGAGACAGACAGGAGCGTCCGGCCTTTTCCTCCTGTCCCGCCTGGTTATTCCCTGACAGAAGTTGTGGCAGAGGCGAGAGCAGGTGTCAACAGTCGGTGAGCAAGACCTCTGACAAGCTCATGGAAGGGACTGACACCAGCCGTTATGGGAAAGGTCACGGCCCAGTCAACACCCGCACACGTGCCCGGGGCTCCGTAGGAAACGCCGGCAAGCTGTCCCTCTCCGCGTCCTCTGACGGCGGAGCCAGAGGAAGTGACCTTGTTTCACGGAGGAGGGAAGAACCCCCCGACGAGGCATAGACATGGGCCCCAAAGGAGGAGGACGGGTTCCCGTCTCCTACTTTTTTTGAGCTTTAAAATGTAAATAGATAGATTTTTGCCCTGAAATGGGGTCCTAGGCACGGCCCTGGGTGACTAGAGGACAATTCTTTCTGGCAAAGACAAAGGAAGCCCAGAGAAATGAAGTCCACGCGCCTGAATCCACGCAGGGGAAGAGTCGGGGCTGAGTCTGGCTCCGAAGTTTCCCACACACACGGGCCTCGGCCCTGCCCGTCGCTAGGGTTGTGTCTCCTTGGATTTTCCGTCCTTTTATCCAGTGCAGACCCAGGACGTGCCGGGCGATCTTCTTTGTTCTTCTCTTTTAGGTCTCATCTCTGTATCTGTGTCCGTGTGACCGCCTTTCTCTGCCTCTCGGTCTCGCTATGACACACACACGCACACAACCGTGCTGTCACCCTGTAGGGTTACAGGGTGGCCAGCGGATCCCGGCCCTGCCCACGCCCTCCCCAGCCCTGGGCTCACCACACCGTGGTCCCCAGGCCCCGTCCCCCGCCAGCCGGGCCGGTCCATCCGCGCGAAGCCGGCTGCTGGGACCGCACCTCCTCCGGCGAGCCCTTCTTGGCAAAGTGGGGAAGTTTGTCCGTTCACTGTCATCTCCACTCAGCGGACAACAAAGCGTACATTGTCTCGTAACAGCTCTACCATTGTCGCCTTGGACAACTGTTCAGCCCTTAGAGCTCTCACGCGGTCTGTCTCGTTCCTGGAAGCAGGGATCATGTCTTGTGTCTCTGTTTCGTCAAGAGGCCCCGCGTGCTGGACGCGAGGGGGGCACCCAATGCCTACTTGTTGATTTTAGGTCCAGTGTCCTCTCCCTCCCGAGCATGGGTCTGCCTAATTACCCCTCCTGACACATTCTGTCCCTGCTGGATCCTCCCATCGCGCCCTCCCCCTTCTTATGTCTTCATTTATCCGCCTCCCGGGTTAGCTCCGCCAGCCGTGGTGGAGTCGTGTTTACCCGCTGAATCACCTCCTTTGGGTCCTCCAGGGGGAAAGCCAACCAAATTTGGAGGCTTACGATCCATCCGAGAGGTTTGGTGACAACAGAGTTTGCTGGTCGCATGCATGACCTTGGCTAGGCCACCAGACCCTTCTGAGCATCCACTTCTCCCTCGATGATTGTCTTCGGGTCTTTTTCCTCTCGGACAAGCTACTGAGACGTTATCTCAAAGGTCATCCAGGCCCGACCCACACGGCTAAAGCCAGGAGGCCCCTTTCCGCCTTTTCCTCTTGTCCTCATGGACCAGTTTTCTTCATCTCGACGCTCTTTTGACTTCTACAGCTGCTGCTTCTGGTTATCCTTCTTGTTAAAATGATTAACGTAATAACTAGCATTAATTGGCGCCTACTATAAGCCAGGATTGCGTTAAAATTTCTAGCTACTGTTCTTTAAGGCGTGTCCTGTTGTCACCCCATTGAAGAGGAAGGTACCGAGGCCCAGAGAGGGGCCACAGCTTGCCCGGAGACACGTGGCCAGAGCGCTCCGACTCCAAAGGCCGTTTTCTCAGCGGAAACCACCTGCTTCTCAGCCTCCTCTCCAGTTCCCTCCCTCTGCTGGGCCCTTCACCTTCGGAGCTCCCTGGGGCTCCACCCTGGGCTGTTCCTCCTCCCTCTGTCTGTGCTCCCTGGGCTTCTCCCCCGCATCTCAGTCTTCAGTAACCATCCCCCACGGGGAACTGCGGCCCAAGTCAGAAGCCTCAGCGTCCCCTTTCCCAGGGTTTGTTCATCCTCCTTAACGTGGCTCCCTTCAACACGCGGCTCCTGCTCCTCTTTCCAGCCTCGTTTCTTCCCATTCACCCCCCGACGATCTCCGCCTAGCCGTGACCAGCCCGCTGCAGTTCCTAGAACGAGCCCAGCTCGCTTGCTTTCCCTGCCTTTCCTGTCTGAGGCGTCTGGAAATCCTACCCCTAACACTCTCCGTTCCTGGATCCTCGCCTGGCTCAACCTTACTCACCTACCATTCGGTTCCCGTCTTAGATGTCAACCCTTTTGAAAATACTTTCCTGGGCCAGGTTCAGTCTTCCTGCTGGCACCTTATTTCCCCCAAACGTACCCAATCACACTTCTCGGTAATTACGTTTCAGCAGTTGATACGGCCTCGTCTGCCGTCGCATCCTGACTTCTCTCGGAGCGCCGCGTGCCTAACAGGCTCTCCAAGCGTCCTGAGCGGATGAACAGCCAAGCAGTTCGTGATAGCCCCTCGGCTCCCCTGGGCAGTTGTGGAAGTGACACGAGATGGTGTTTGCCATTGTGCTCCGTCAGCTGCCAAACGGGAGAACGAACCTGCACAGCAATAACTCCTTGCACTCGGTTATATCCCCTCCATCTCCAGACTCTCTGTCCTCTGTCGGGACCCACCATCGCAGCCGTCAAGAGGCCACGGTGTGTAAAAGTCCCGTCAGGCGACTCCAGCCGAGACTTACCCCCCTGTTCTCTCACCTGGAAGCCCCCTCAAAGCCAGGAGCGGCTCGGGGCAGCTTTCACATCGCCTGGCAGTTGCATCCCCAGCCTGGCTCCCTGAGCAGCCGCTGTCAGGCCCTATACACTCGGCCCTTCATACCTGCAGCTCAACTCCCGTCTAATCCGCTTCAGTCCTTTAGTCCGACCCCAGCACCCTCAGGGGTCTCAGTGCCCCTCTTTGCACTACGGGTTAACATCTTGTTTCCCAAACACTCTGAAGGTCCCTCTTGCTTTCGCTCACTCCAGAAACTTTGGGAGAGGGCATACCCCGACCTGAGCTCCTCCTGGCCGTGGAGAAGTTGACTTGGAGAAAAGAATGTGAACGTTTAAAGCAAACTCCCAACCGATGGATTCCAGGAAAGAGAGGCTGAAATGGGTATGAGAGAAGGGACTGAGAGGGGAACAGAGAGTGTGGGTGAGAGGAAGAGAGTCGCTGGGTGAGCGGGGAAGTCCATCGCTCCTCCCGGTCATTCTCTGTTGCAGACGAGAGCCCATCGCTCCGAAGCAGGCCGATGACTCTGGCCAGCTCCTAGCAGAAGTGGGGTGGGGTCCCGTCTCCCCTGGTTTATCCCACACAAGACGTACACTTGAACTCTCAGGATTTAATTCAGAAATAGCATGGCTTATCCAGAACCATTTCTGGGGCCAGAATCAGGGCTAATCTCGTGGTTTTTGTTTCTATTTTTGTTTTTGTTTTTAACATCCCCAGGAGGGTGCTATGGGAAAGTCCATCACTGTATCAGCCGCTGGTTTCAGGTTATAAAAGCAACCACAGTCGCAGCAGCAAGAACGCCAGTGGCTCACCCACGTCAGGAGAGGGTGTAGGCCCGCACCCCAGCGGCCCCCCTTCCTTAGACTGACACGCTCTGCGCCACCTAACAAACGGCCCCGGACGCTCGCATGCTCGTGTGTAAACATATGAGGGGAAAGCACTTAACGTGCCCTGCCCTGGACCACCCACACCGGGGAGGGACACGCTGTCAGTATCCCAGAGGACCGCTGACCTGGAAGTCTAGGCCCTGGGAGCACGGGGACACTGTGCGTGCGCTCACTTGGTTTTCACGTGTTCTGTGCCTTTGGAATTAGCATGTCTAAACTCCAGAGAGTGCTGCTCGGATGCTCAGGTGACACCCCCCATTCTGCTCTCGCTCCCCTCGGCTTCCCTGTGCAGACCCCCTTTCTACCATGAGCCCCCAGCCACCCCAGTCCCCCCTCCCGTCCTGAGCAGCATGGTTTGTATCACACTCAGGGTGCAAAGCTTACCTACACCGTCCTCCGTTTTTACCGGGCGATTCCGGAAAGTGACAGAACTGTCATAATGTGTATGTTTAAAGCCTCTGAGTTTCCAATTCGACAGAGAAGGAGCAGAGGGGCCTTGTGAAGATGGGAAGGGTAGCAGGCACACTTCATAATTTTTCAAGATATTGGTCCTAGAGCCTCGTAGTTTCACCGCCCCTCCCCCCCCCAAATCCCTGCATAACAACTAGACAGCATGATGAGCGGTGTGACACCTGGGAAGGCAGCCAGTCTAACAGCATGAGAGAGATAACACAATTTTAGAACTGGAGGGAGCCTCAGACCGACTCAGTCCAGCGCCCTCGTGCTGAGATAAGGACAGTGGGGCCCAGGGAGGGGTTGTGACTTGCTCAAGGTCGCTTAGGGAGTTTGGTCTAGGCCCAGCCTTCCGGGCAGCCAAGGCCACACTGTTCAGACTACGCAGGGCCTGAGCAGCAATGGCAAGGCCCGTGCAGAGGGCCGGAGTGGGCAATGGTTAAGGAAGTGAGGGTCACTGAGGAAGATGCTTTCGAAGCCCAATTTCAAACTGAAGGGTCAGGCCTGAGACATCTGGGCACGGGAGGTACCAGATGGGCCTGGAGTGAGCAGCCATCAGGCCCCGGGAAAGCCACTGGAAGTCAAGGCAACCGGAAGAGGCGGATTTTGCCAACAGCCCAGGGCTCTGCGCAGAGAAAGCTGCAGCTGCAAACTCGAGAACAGCGTTGAGACTTGGGGCGTGTTTGGGGGACTTTGGGTCCGCGTCAGTCACCTCGGCCAGGCCTGTGAGTCACAGCCACATCTAGACGAATTGTCTTCTTGAGCGCGATGATGGAAAGATGAATGGTGGCTGTGAGTGCCTAGGCTGCACTCAGCCTTTGAGACGGTTAGGAATGCTGATCCGCCCAGCCCTCGGCCCGGATAACGACGTCCCAGAGACACAGGGATCACTGTGAGCAGGAGCCGCCTCAGAGACAAAGGCCACGACGCTGCTCAGCCCGGTGCCAGAGGAGCCCACTTTGTCATGGGTCAGGGCCCAGGTTAACAGGGACGAGGGTGGGGACGGAGCAGAGCAGGGAGCTGAAGAAGGGAGAACACGAAATTGTCTACTTTCGTCTCACAAATTCAGAAGTCGTGGCAGGGCGGCTGCAGAACCTCGGTGCTACGGGGACCCGAACTGGCAAGCCTCTCAGCAATTCCCCCGCCGGGATCGTCAGGAGACGGTGTCACAGACCTGAGTCAGTCCCTAACTTTGCTCTGTGTCGGGCTAAATCGACGCGAAGGGAAAGCGTCTGCATGGAAATGAACCGCCGGTTGCCTGGGTGTTTTGCCCACCTGACAGCCAACAGCTGGATCCTTGTCTACATTTGGATGGCGCACCTAAACTTTTCACTTTTCATTCAGATCACAAAATCACAGAGTCTCAGCTCGGCGGGAACTTCAGGGTCACCTAATCCCTGATATCTGGCCTCGCCTCAAATGACCCGTTTGGCGTCGCTGCGTGCATCCGACGCCGAGATAGGGGCATGTGTTATGTCTAACCACACACGTCGGATCTTATTTAACTTATTTTCACATTTTGTTCTCCTTGGAGGTTTAATTGAATTGTCAATGAATCATTTACAGGGGAAACGAGATTATTATACGTATGGAAATACGAAGAAATCCTGTAATTAACCCCGACTTGCTTTAAAAAAAAAAATGCTGCGGGTGTGTGAATGGGTGTGAGGCCTGGAGCTACCCTCGGCACAGAGCCACGTGGCTGCGTGAGTCCCCTTCACTCTTGGGGCGACCTGCCCAGTTTTGGAGGGAGAAGGGTTTGCAGGGAAGTTCGCTTCGCCTCCTTTTGACCTCCCTACTTCTCGACCTGCCATGGAAGGAGCTCGAACCTGTTGCTCATCCAGATGGCCAGGGTTTCGTGTCACTCCAAACCCCCTCCACATTCAAAGGATCCCTCTAGAAGCCTTCGCCCAAGTACAGCGTCACAGCGGGGGTGGGCTAAGGGGGGTTTCTCGGCCAGAGACTCAACTTCCGATCTGAAGTGGGCGTTGAGCTTCCCTGACAGTCTCCACGGAGCTTTTCACTTGTAACACGTGGCCCTTGGAGCCCTGGTCTCATTTTTGCCGGGAGGCTCCACAGCCAAGTTCAGAGATGGGAGCAAAACGGGACGCGGTTGCCAAAGCTAAATAGCGTCGGCACTGAGTGAAAAGGATAGCCTGGGGGGAGAAGGGAAAAAAAAGAAGTTAGAAGGTCCAGGAAAAGGAAGAAAGGGTGACATGAGACGGCGAGTCGACGAGGCAGGGAGATCTAGGGGGACCATCCTGGATGGTAGGATGTGAAGATAAGGAGGTTCTTACAGTTGCAGTGATGGACACTTGTCGTAGGATGGAGGGGACATGGCGGTGACTCGGTAACCCCAGCAGGCAGCGGCACAGCCCCACGCACGGAGAATAACTCAGGCGATCTGGGTTAATCCATACGGATGGCGGAGTTAAGAGTCAGCGAGCGCTCGCGCGGCGGCAGATGAGGCATTAGGCACTTCGTCCGCATCACGTCCCGCACGTGGGAAATATAGACCCGCCTGGGACATCGACGCACCGAGTCACATGCCCGTTCATTCTGCTACGAGACGAGCTGAATGAAAGGATGTGGACGCGCGGCCTCGGAGCACCCCTCCGTGCAAGGCTCGGGCACAGCCGTCGTGCCTGTTCGTGCGCAGCCCTCGGAGCGCGGGACGCAGACTGATCGGTGTGTCCTCGGCTGCGAGGAGGACTTGGAGGCGGGCAAGGAGCCGCCGTCCGCTCTGGGGAGAAAACTGCTCCCTGTCCCCTGTCTGTATCTCAAGACGGCTTCGTGGTTCTGGGGGTTCCTCTGAGTTTGTCGTCATCCTTCCGAGACGAGGCTTTGCCGCATTTGATGGGGGAGAGGATGCACCGGCGTCGTAGCTGAGGGTCTGATGACGTGGGAAGGTCTTGGGAGTGAACCGCACCGAGGTCAAGGGCCTCCTGAGCTCAGGGAAACACTGAAGGCCCCACCGGGTGCGGGACAGCTCTCCTGTCTCCCCTGAACCCAGGCCTAGGCAAAGCCGGCATGGAGGCGAAGGGTCCGTATCTGCGGTGATGCTGGAGACGCCGCTGAGAGGGCCCTGCCCTCGTCACGCCTGCTGTGAAGTGAGGAACATCCCAGCGGTATTCGGGGGTTTAGGATGGAGAATTACAAAGGTGTTTCGGCTGGGCCCGTCTTTTCCTCGGAGGCCCCCTGGCCTCGTGCTCCCCTCCCGGGGCTGTCTCTGGAAATCCCACGAGCCTGCTCTCTGAGCTCTGACCAGACGCCTCGTCGACCCACATAAAGGCGGCCGAGCTGAATGTTGTCCCGTGACCCTGGCCGTGCACCACGGCCCGCAGCCACAGAAGTGACGCTCGCGGGGCTCTTTCGGGAATGTGAACTGGGAGACGCCAAAAGAGAAGCCATCAGCCCCACGAGAAGCAGCGAGGACGTGAGCACAGGGGAGCAGCGGGAGGGAGCAGCCTGCTCGCGGGGCACAGGCCGGATGAAGGACCACCTGGGGCTGGATCACAGTGCCGCGTGGCATTCGCTCACCGTCAGGCCGCTGCCGCCAGATGCCCCTGTGATGTCCCTCTCCTGCGGCCACAGCTGTGCCTCGTAAGCCCCCACTCACCCACCCACCGAGGCAGCCCGAGTGAGGGACTGTCGCTCCCTGGAAAACAGAAAGTCCCAGGACGGTCAGAGCTGGCAGGGGGGTCACTACTCAGTGCTGCTCGAAGAACCAGTGGAGCCCACCACTCCTCGCGAACATCCCCGTGAGCAGGGAATCATTGCTCCCATTTTACCCGTGAGGAAACTGAGACCTCTGGAGGTCGAATGGCTCACCTGGGGCCACGCAGAGCCCTGATTCGAACCCAGGATTCCCGAGGCCACACGGGATGGGCTTTCCAGAGCGCCACGCCGAGCCCGGCACATGCCCTGGGTAGCTGCTCCCTCCTCGAGCTGGATTACCTGTGGCTTCTATCGTTCATGTCCCGGGCTCCCCGGTTCACAACAAAGAGCCTGTGATGGGCTAGTCTATGGCAGCCGAAGCATGGTGACACTCGGGTCAAGGTCATTGGTGGGGTTCTCAAAAGACCAGTTCCCTTTGTCTCAAAACAGTACAACCTTGGTTCCGGGGACCAGGCCCCCCCACTGATCAGCGCGGGGTGGGCAGAAGGGTTTGAAGAGAGCAGAGCAAGCCCATCGCTGATCCTAAATCCAGGCAGCCTGGGGGAGCACGTCGCATTGTTTTATTCTTTATTTTTGTTTTTTCCCAGGGGAAGGGATAGAGAAGCAGCGGGATTTACCCACAGAAGCCTCGGGCAGGTGTGGCTCCCTGGGCGCTGCGAATAGGAACCTGCTCACACCATGCAGCCCCTCTGGAAAGTTTTTCAAAGGAGCGGGTTATGATTCCGGTCACCCACCCGGATCTGGAGCTGCGAAGATCCAAGGAGAGGGGTGACCATGGCTCCTGGAGATGGGAGGCTGGGCGAGGATGCCTGCGCAGGTGAAGGCAGGAAAGGCTGAGGCGCGGTGGGTGCAGCCCTGTCTAGAGACAGGGCCGAGAGGCTTCTGTTTCCCCACAGAGCCACAGGGTGCAGGCACCCAGCCCCGCCCTGTCCTCTGCAGGGACCTCCGCCTCTGCTCCCGGCCCTCACCCCCAGTCCCTTCCCGCCTTGCTCCCTCAGCCCCCTCTCCCTCCACCCCGTCACGGGTTCGGGCCTTCCAACCCCTGTATGCTCACGCACCTGTCCACCCTCCCGGGGTCTCTATCTCATCGTCCCATGACTTTGACCAGAGGGCCTGTCCCCTACGACCGTGGTTCTCAAACTCCAGCACCAGGACCCTCTGCAGGGCCTTGTCAACGCTGCCTGCTGGGCCCCCCGTTTCTGACGCAGCAGGCCTGGGGCGGGGACCGAGAGTTCGCGTTGCTAACCCACTGCTCAGTGATGCCGGTGCTGTCGACGGTCACTCGTCCCTGTCGTTCATCTGGCCTTAATCACACGCCGCCTCGTATTGCTGCCTTAACTGATCTTGCCTCCCGGATAAAGCTGAACGATTCGAAGGCAGCGATGTGGAAAGTACTCGACTGTGTCTCCCTAATGACCTGCTGGCACACTTAGAGCAGGTACCCGAACCCAGTATAAGTTACTAATTGATGCGAAGGGTTAGTATTGACTTCAGGTGAAGTTATGAAATAAGCAGTTTGCCCCCAGGAACCTCCCACTCCCCTCTCCCTTCCTCTACCAACCTCTGTGCCTCTCACTCTTCCTCCTCCAGGCCGAACCGGGCCCCCCAAACGTATGCCTGCCCCCCCCCCGGCCTCAAAGCCTGTGGTTCTTTCGTCGGCCCCTCAGAGTCGACGGCAAGTCTTGAAAGAGGTTTGGCTGAGAAGGAGAGAAGCGGAATGAACAGGCAGTAGCTAGAGAGAGGTTTGAGGTCCGGGAGGCTGTTTGCTTTATTCTTTTACTATGAGCAGGACTTGAGCTTGTTTAAATGCGGATGGAAAGGAGCCGGTCGAGGGGAGGGGTGCTGGTGTGAACTGGGAAGGTGTAAGGGTAGAGGGAGGTCTTAGAGGCCGAGGGGGATGGAACCCAGAGTCCAACCGTAGGAACCGTTCTTGGACTGCGGCCCGTATCGTACAAAACCACAACGGGCTGGCTCTGGCCCACGGGTCGCGGGGAGCACGGTGAAAGTGAGAGAGGCAGTGAAGTGTAGCGGGATGTCATGACGCAACCCTTCTGCCGCCTCGGTCGCAAGTCCCTTTTCCTCTGCTTGAAATGTATTAGTATCTCCGCGAATTTGTTAGAAACCTTGCTCAGGGTTTGGATCACATGCCACATCCTCTGCGACGCCGTCCCAGAACTCCCCTGAAGGACTACCTGCTGCTCCCTCCTCTGACCCTCGGAGTGCTCCTTCTGCGGTGCTGCGTCCCGTGCTCCCCCCCCCACCTGCCAGGCCTTCAAACTCGGGGGCTCGATTTATTCGACGTCCTTGGCGACCGAGCTTCCCCGTCACTCTATTGGGTGCAAGAAAAAGGAACCGTTAGAACCAGTCTGGGTGGGGAAGGGGCATGTTTAGAATGGGGAAGATCTTAAGGAATCGATGTTTAGGATGCGTCCATGGGTTTGGAAAGCTGACAACCAAGAACCTCCCTCCCTACATCTCTCCTCTCCTCTCCTCTCCTCTCCTCTCCTCTCCTCTCCTCTCCTCTCCTCTCCACCCTTCCCCTTCCCTCCTGTCCCCTCCCCCCCTTTTTTCCCCTCAGCAGTCCTCTCCATTCAAGAGATCAACTGGCTTCTGTGAGTCCTACTTCTAAATCTCTGGGAGGGAGAATCTTGGTGGCCAGACCTGGCGGCAGGGTATTCGCGTAAGTGCCCAGGCTTGTCTGAGCGCTCAGTCAGGGGCTTATTCTCCAGGGGTGGAGGGAACGTGTCGGGCAGACACCTCAAGATGCCCATGGCACCTGCTGGCCTCATTCACGTCCCGATGGCTTGTTTCGCGGGTCCTTGTGGGCCTCTCTCTCTTTTCCGCCGTCTAGACTGTGTGTTCCTCTAGAACAGGGACACAATCTCACTCATTTGGGTGTCCCCAGTCCTCTCGGTGTTTCGCACACAAAATGCTTGTGGGATTGAACCGAAAACACCGCCTGCTAGTCCGTCTCTCACGCATCTCTCATCTCCCTAAAAGGTACACGTTCCGCGGCTCGGCAAAAGACAGGTGGCATAAAAGATACATTTCCTTTTCTGGCTTCAGTACTTTTTTTTTTTTTTATTAAATTGTCTTTAGTTCAGATAATTGCACCATCTCCATCCCAGGTTTTCGGAGGTCAGACGACCTCCGGCCCGGATGTGCCGCGAAGGCAGCATTAGTAGTTGCGGAGCGATGACCTCCTTCCAGGTCTGCGGAGAGGAGCGACTTGAACCCCGGAAGCCCGGCTAGGAAGGAATCCTTTCACATGTGCCCCGCTCAGCGTCGGCCCAAAGCAGACTCAAGGCCAGTCTGAGCAGAGAAGGACTTGGCTCTGCCCGGAGGCCTAGGGAGCTGCCAGCTATGTCTGCTTCCAGGCAGGCCTGGGAGCAGCCGGGTGGACCAGATGGGACCTGAATCCCTCTGCGCATTAACCAAGGCAGGGCCAGGTCAGCCTCGGCAGCCACCAAGGTCAGCCGGCAGGCACCAAGGTCAGCCGGGAGAGGCAGTCCTTCCTTGGTTGTCCCCTGACTGCTGGAGACTGTCTCTCTCTCCACCGCTGATGACATCTCCTCTGATCTGCTCCCTCGGGGAAGCTGGCTCATTGTTTACCAAACCAGTTGCTCCCACGGGTGGCTCTGCTGCCTCTTTCTGCTCCGATGAGCTGTAAGCTTCAGGCAGAAGCAGATCTCAGGGAAGGAGACGCAGAGGCGGCCCGCGGCGCACGCGCGGGGTTCTAGTCTGCGCCTTCCTGGCCTCGGCTGACGTGGATCCCGTGGCCTTTCTCGGGGTCTTAGCTCCTTTCCACATCCTGGATGGAAGAGGGGGAGACAGGACATGGAGGCTCCCCTGTCCCACTAAAATACGATCTGTACTTTGATCGTATTAGACGCTCTAAGACTGTCGTAGTCGGGGTGTCTGCTCAGAAGGTCAAGGGGACTGAGTGTGAGTGTGCCCCGTCTCACCCACACGGGCCACGTCTCCGCCTCGCGAAATGTGTACAACTCCCATGATTACCCGTTACCCCCCCTTACAGAACAATTACGAATATGAATCAGATATGGTGAACTCGAGCCAATCCCGGACCACCTTTTCTCATTCATTCAGGCTCCTCCGAAAGCAGTCACAAGAGTCACAACCACTAGAGCATTTTCAGAAAGTTGCCAGGAAAAAGAAAAAAAAATAAAATAACTGCTTTACAAAGTGGTTCAGTAACGTGGATCTATTATTAATACATATATATTAACACTAATATATATTGTTAATACAAATATATATTATTAATACAAATATATATATTAGTAATACAAATATATACATATATTGGGCATGGAAAAACGGTAATTCTCAATTTTCTACCCATCCCTTAAGGCTTGGCGGGGAAGCACATCGCGATTTGTGGATCCCCTAGATGCTTTTGTCGACTTTCTCCTGTATACGGCAGCTTTTGGCCACTTCAGTGACCTGAAACTTAGTTGAGAACAGATGAAATTTAAACTAACGATTTTTTAAATTCGAAAACCTGCGTTCGTCACGGCGCTGTTCTGAGACGCCGGAGTCCTGCTCTGGATTATTTTGAGGGATCTTGTCAAGCGGTAGTTTTCCGTGGCGACGTCATTTCTCTCAGAAGCGCTGTCTGGAAAATATCTTCCTTGAGTGTTGATATTTACAGACAAACCACTCAAGAGGAGCCTGATATAGGCAAACAGATGAGGATGCAATGAGTATATCCTTTCAGTTATCCGTGGTTCAGAAAATTCAATGGCAAGATAGACGATATGGAAGAGCAGTAGCGAGCAGGGGCTTTGGGTCAAACGGAACCAGGTTCGGGCCCCTTCTACTCGTGAACTGTGTGACCTTGGGCAAAGCAGCGAATGTCACCACGTCTGTAAAACCAGGACAAACACGGCATCTAACATTTGTCGATTGCTTTTTATGTGCGGGGCCCTGTGTTCATTATGTCACATGCGTTCATTATCTCATTTCTTCCTCAAAATACTCCCGTGAGGAAGCTACTATTAATAGCCTCATTTTACAAATGAAGACATGGAAACTCAGAAAGGTCGAGGGGTTTGTCCAAAATCACAGAGTGGCAGAGCTTGTCCCTCAGTGCCCGGTCTGCCTGACTCGAGAGCCCGAGGACACAAACGCCGCTTAATCTTATCTCCCTGCAGTCGTGTTCTTCTTCTAGGGTGAGCTGGGGGGTTAAATGTCATAGCGCACGTGGGGAGCATGCCTGGCTCACAGTGCTCTTCTTCTGGTGACATCCTCGTATCTATTACCAGCTCATCCACATGGTAACTCATTGCCTCGTGGTGTCACGGGAAGTACCACAAAACTGGCTCATAAAGGGTAGAGGAGTTGGCCTAGTTCATGTAGTTTGTGAGCACACCGATGTCGGATCCCAGCTCTTTTCATGCCTGAACCCAGTAACTTCCCCCTGCCCGTCAGTCGTTGAGGGGCGGCTATATTTTCATGTAATTTATTTATTCTTAGAAGACGGGGCTATTTTCAGATAGGCGAGTTCGAACCTTGCCTGCCTTCACGTCGCTGCTAGATCTTGAAACTCGTTTCTCGACTTTCCTTCATGTCAGACAATTCGCCTTCCAGAAGTGTGGAGGAGAAAGAAGCCTCTTTCTTTTGATTCCCATATCCTTCCTTCCCCGGTAAATACATACAGGTGGATAGATAACAAAGTACAAATGGCTGGGGTTCTTAACACTCATTTTCAAGTTGGATGTTTGGAAAGCTGAGTGTTTTTCCTTCATAAAAACCATGTTTTAAATGGAACATCAGCCCGAAGACCCCATAAGAACCTATCATGTGCTAGATGCAAGGAATGGGGGGCAGAGAGTGAAGGTGAAGCCAGGGTCCTTCTTCCTTGAATTCTAGGCTTGCTCCAGATAACATTTTGAAACAGACCATTTGCCTTTAGTGTGTCTTCCCCTTCTCCTAGTGCCCCCGTAGCTTCTCTTTCTCTAAGCAACCCCCAACCAGGCCTGCCTTATACAAGAGTCTTCAAAGTTCAGAAACTATCTACCTGCTTCCCCTAGTCTTCCCACCTCACCCTCTAATCTACATGGCTATTTGATAAGAACCATGTGTTTGGAGGAAAGTAGCCTAATGAAATAATTCACACTAAAGTGTGAGAGGCTGACTTTCCTTATTCCCCCCGGAGGTGTTTGCATTTTAATTAGAATATTCCTAATGCAAGTGAATTCGTAATTGGTAGGAATCCCAGCAGCGAAACAAAATAAAGAGAAAAAATGGCTATTACGTAGAAGGTATTTGGGAAGCGATTTGCTGTAATATGGATGGACCAGCCCCATGAAGGTCTTTCTTGTTCTGTCCTCTTATGTGCCCACAGCACACAGGCACCCCAAACCCCATCTCAGCTACTTTGGCTTTTCATCTTTTCCTCATCAACTGAATAATTATTAGGATAATAGCATTTTAGTGCCGGAGAGGGTTCTAGAGCTAATGTCGTTAGTTCGTTTTGTAATTGGGGAAGCAAAACTCAGACAGCAGGGCCGGGTTCACACACTGGTGAGTGACAGAATCGGCACTAGAATCCAGGTTTCTGCCCCCAATCGAGGACATTTTCGTCTACACTCTCTGCTTAGCATTTGGAAGTCTTGTAAAATAAACTCACAAACACTCCTGCGTCGACCTTGCTCACTTATCCACCCGGATGTTTTTTCCGTTTGGCGTTGGCAGGTGGACGCCATCAGTGCTACAAGCAAAATGGTCCAGCGGGTGTTTCTACCAAGGTTTCTTGACCCAGAGCTGGGGATTTTCTGTCCTCTGCCAACTGTCCTCTGTGACCACAGAGGATTTGGAAAATTGGGGCCATTCGGGGACCCTGGCACATGCTTGGCTACTCATGAGAGACGTCACGAGATTCAACAACCCATGTAAAAATATTAGGATTCTTCTCGCCTCCCTCTGTGTTCTGTCATTGAGCATTTGGATTGTCACTCTCATTTCTGGAACCACCCTTGCCACTCCCTCCGCAGGACAGGAAAGTGGCGGAGAGGCTGGCCTCTGGAGAGGCGGGCCGCCTGGGGCCTGGTCTCAGCCAGCGCTTCGCTTTGCGGCTTAGTGAACTTCACACCTTCCAGAGCCTCCCCGAGTCTAAGCTCCTTCATCTAGAAGATGGGAGCAGCAATCGGTTATGCCTCATGGGGGGGTGTAACATAGGCCCGCGCTTCACGAGTGTCGGCTGTTGCCACCACCATCATTATCAACACCTGTGGGTGTTTTTCAGTTTGCTTTTTGAATATTTCTAAGGAAGGAAGAGCTTCCTGGTTCTTTTACTCCATCGCCCGGCAATCTGTAAATTGTGCAGGCTTTGGAGGTTAAGTTGACCCTTCGTGCATTCCTGTCTGGAGGCATCATTGTGTGTAGTGAGTCACCGCCACTTAGAAGTGGACGGTGAGTCAGTAGCCTGGTGAGGGGAGGTTAGAAGTTCCCGCGGCTCAAAGCGAGAGGATCCAAACCCAGCCCTGGTGCAGTTGTGGCTAACTGGTCTTGGGCTGCCATGGAGCAGCGAGGCTCCTCGGATCGGAGGGCATAGAGTGGTGAGTAAATGCTGGGCCTTCGGCATCACGCGGCCCTGAATCTGATTTCAGCTCCACTTCTATCTCGCTGTGTGACCTCAAGTGGGTTCCTTAACCTCTCTGTGCCTCCTTTTCTTAAATCTCCTGTAGATGAAGTTGGTCTTCATAGCAATGACCTAACGGTATAGCTGCTCGGGAAAATGCTGAGACTCGAGTAAATACTCGACCAGAAGTGCCTGGTGTTATCATCACCATCACCCCCTCTTCCCTTCCATCATCCATGAGCATCGTCGGGGCCAAAGGCTCCAAGAGTCAGTCGGCCATGCCAGAGAGCAAACTAAGGGGAAGAGGGGAGCAGAAACAAGGACGTGCCTGATGGGATGAGTTGTAGGTAGTGGCAAACCATTTCGCTCGTATCAAATGGGAAGAGTCATAATTTATTCTTTATGGCAACCCTACCAGGAGCGAGCGATGTGCATTTTGTAGAGGAAGGTTCTGAGGATCGGAGTGGAAGCCACCTCTGTGCCGAAACACAGACCTGGTTTCCAGCTCCAGTGAGGAGCCGAGCTTCCTTCCGTTCAGATCCTGCTGCGAGAGGGGTTCCCACCCTGGTCTGGGCAGGGGGGACCTTGTCAGGTCCCTGACCCCACGACACGGTGAGATTATGAATGTCACCTAATCATCCCGCCGTTTTCCATCGCAATCGGCCCTCCTGATTCCATGCCATCTGCAAATTTCCACGTCCTTTGTGCTTTTTTGCTCACATTTTATGTCTTCCTTTGCCATCTCATTTACTCCGCACGTTTCAATCTCTGGGCTTCCATTTTTCTTCTTCCTTTTTAATGCAGTGTTTTTTTTTTTCCTCTTTCTCTTCCCTCCTTTACACCCCCACCTTCCTCCTCCCTCCACACCAATCAAATTGCTGCTTGCTTCTTGCCATATTCATTATCCTACCTCATCCCCCCTCATTCCTAGAAAACAGCTCACAGAGACTCCCCTCCCCCCTCCAACCCGCAGTGCCCACCCTCCATAAATTCCAGCAGCCTGGCAATCAGTAACTTTAGCATCACATGTCACAGCTCTCAGAGTTCACACTACTTGTTACTACTCTCCTTGCGACTCCTCTCTAGGGTTTCTGCTTTTAAAGAGAGAGAGAGAGAGAGAGAGAGAAAAGATCCACTTAAAAAATATCCTGGATACAAGTTGCACCCACCGTTAAGTTTACTCACACGTTTTCGGGTTTTGTGGTTTTATTTTAACCAGTTGCTCAGGTCTAGGCTCAATTATGCAGCGAAGAGAGGCTGGATTTTGGGGAGGGGGGACCTATTTTTCACTGAAGAAGAAAACCACCTAAACGTGCAGTGCAATCCCCCAGACGGGGTCCACCGCTCTCCCACCTCCCCACTGCCCCCCATCCCAGGCTGGTGGGACATGGCTTTTGCCCTTTGTGGGGGCCTTTTTCGCTGGTCCAGGCGCCCAGCCTGCCGCCCAGGCTGTGTGTATGTGTGCACACGTGTGTGGCCAGAGCTGCGCCTCCAAAGGGCTCACCTCTCTTCTGCCATTTTAGCAGGAGACAGGAGGCGGCTCTCTCTCTCTCTCCTGCTCCCTCGCTCGCTCTCCCTCTCTCTCTCTCTTTCTCTCCCTCCCCCCAACCCAGCTTAGGCTTTTTCCTGTGTCTTAACTCCACCAGGGCAGCAGCAGCAGCAGCAGCAGCAGCAGCAGCAGCAGCAGCAGCAGCAACTAGCTAGCTGCTTGCCTGAGAGAGAGAGAGAGGGAGAGAGAGGGAGAGGGGGAGAGAGGGAGGGAGGGAGAGAGAGAGAGGGAGGGAGGGAGGGAGGGAGAGGAGTGTGTGTGAGCTAGGCCGAGCCTGCGAGCCTGTCGCTGGAGACTTGGAGTTTGCATTCAGAAGAAAGGAGGAGGGGGACCGGCGGGGAGGGGGAGGCGGGGGGCCGGGGGGGCCGGAGCGGGCGGGAGGGAGGATGTCTTGTTTGTGGCTTGTCAGCAATTGCTCGAGACAAGCTTCCATGTGTGAAAGCGACTTGGCATGAATGCCTGGGCCGTACCAAGTGCCCCGCCGCCGGGGGGGAGCCGGCGGGCGAGCGGAGCGGAGCGGAGCAGACAATAGGCCCCTAAAGTCTTCCCCCCAAGTTGCTTTGATGCTGTCCTAGTGTCTGGAGGCCGGGAGGCCGGGGCTGGCGGGGGAGGGGCTCGTCCTGCCTCGCGGCGCTCGCCCCCCCGCTTCGGAGCCGATTCTCCCGAATTTCTGCGCGTCGGGGAGGTAAGGAGCGCGGCCGGGGCCGCCCCCGCCCCCCACTCCCGGGCGGGCCGGGCCCGGCGCCCGCGGGCGGGGAGGGGGAGGGGCGGGCTGCGGGGTGGGGGCTCGGGCGGGGGGTCTCGTTCCTGCGCTGCCCGCGGGGGGGGTGGGGACCCCGCGGAGCGGCTGCCGCCCGGGCCCCGGGATCCGCGGGGCGCTCGGGGCTGGGGGCCCCCTTTCCAGGGAGCCCCGGGGGCACCATGGGTGCCCCCGGGTCGGTGGGGGCGAAGGGGCGGGAGGAGGTGGGTGGGGGCGGGTGGGGGGCGGAAGGAGCGAGGAGCCCGGCAGAGCAGGGGAGCAGGGCCGAGCCCCGCGTCGGGGCGCCCCCAGCCCGAGCCCCGCGAGGCCCCGCGGGCCGGCCGCCTGGGATGCTCGGAGCTCCGTGGGCGCCCGTGGGTGCGCGCCCGTGGGCGCGGGCTGCCCTGGTCCCGCGGGGGCCCCCCCCGGCCCCCCGGCCCCCCGCGCGGCCGTCCGTCCGGCTGCAAACTTTTCCCGTCCCGGGGCTGCCTCGGGGGAGGGGGGCAGGGGGTCCTGCCCGGGGCTGGAGGGGGGGACGCCCCGGGCCTCGGGTTCCCCGCCTGCGACACCCCGGGAGCCGCCGCGGCTGTGGCCTCCGCCGCCCGCGGGACGTGGCGTCCGAAACGCGTGGGGACCGCGGGCTCCGCGCCGGAGGGGCCCGAGGGGTGCCGCCCGGGGGTGCGCCTCGTCCTTGTCGGTCGCCCCGTCCCCGTCCCCGGCGTCAGCGCCGCCCCGAGCCCGCCAGGCCGGGGACACTCCTCCTCCAGGGCTGGAGCATCTCTAAGGAGACAAAAAAGCCTTTTCCACCTGTTGGCTTCTGTCTCTTCCTCTGGTGTCTCCCCGAGATTTATGGGCCGATGTGTGCCGAGAATGGGGTGGGAGGGGTTGGGCTTCCCCCCTTCCTCCTCCCTTGGACATACATTTTTTCTTTTTTTAAAAAAAGAAGGTCAATGTGAGATGCTCGAGAGGGAAAACGTGCCTCCCGTGCTGGGAGTGTGCTCAAGCCCCTGTGTTTCCCCGCGTCACGTCTGCAAACTCCGCCTCGGAGGTTAAAGATTTTTATTGTGGCTTTTACAGATTAAATGAGATTTATTTACAGTTGCCATGTACCAGGGAGCAAACACCTCCCTGCGTGTGCCTGCGTGAGGGGTGAGGATGTGAAGGCTGTTTACCCACTGGTGGTTTTGTGGATAAAACCTTCTGCTTTCTAAAGCGACATCTTTGAGAGATGGGAGTCGGGGGCTAAATTCATCAGGGCCTAATAGTCATCTTTAAAACAATTTTGTAGGGGAAAAGATGTCTGCTTGTTTTCTTGAATCGTGTCTTTCCTTTCTGTTCCTGTACAGTGTGTTGCTTCAATTCTCTGGGGGAATTTCGCTTTCTTACCTGATCTGAGGTTTTTCTGTGACTCTGCTACTTGTCCAGAAAAAAAAAAAAAAAAAAAACCTGTAAAAGTCTGGGCGGCTCTGCCTCCTTCCGTGCTAACTGCAGGTGTTTATCGGACTGACTCCCTGTGACAGCTAGAGATCGAAGCCAAGTGCCAAGTGCCAGCTCTGGTCGCAGACGTTTCTGCTCTCCCTGTACAGGCCTGGAGAACCTGACTGTGGGTGTGGGAAAGGACCAAGGAGAGATTTTAACTGACCTGATCTGGCAAGAAGCCCCCCCAACCCTGACCCCCAGACAATGTTTCATTGGAATAGAACAGAACTTGCTATTTTAAAACTTAATTGTTTCCAAATTTGTAAACAGAAGATCTTAGCATCTGAAATCCTGGTTCTGGCAAGATTTCGAGGTCCAGGTAGCTTCTGGAAATGTTAGATTTTCCCAACCACAAGGAGAAAGAAAGGTTATTTATCAAGTTTTAAGTGGGGACACTGAAGCCCAGGGAAGATCAGCAATGGTCTGAGGGTGCTGGAGGTTCAGAGTGCCCTGAGGGTCGCCGTGCCCCCCACCCTTCCCTGGCCTCCACACTTGATTTTGCACCCCCCAGGCCTCGGGCCAGCCACGGACGGGCACCTTTTGGAGTTCTGCTCTCTGTGCTGGATTCACAGCAGCACCCTCAGCCCTGCCTGTGGCACAAACACGGCAGACACACGCATCACAGCATGAATTTGCATCAATTCATTCATGCATTCAGGTGTTTATTCTACTCCTATTTTGGGGGCACTTACTATGCGCCAGGCACCTTATTGGGCACTGAAGATGAGGGGAAGAACAAGGCACATATGCCCTTGTTCTCAGGGAGCTTGCAGTCTTGGGGCATAAATCAACATTAACCACACGGTTTAACGAATTTGTACTAATAGCCTTGACAATATGTATTGAACAGCGCGATAGATGCTGTAATGCAGGGCGTAAGGTTGTGTAAGAAATTGTCCTGGAGATTGTAACTAGACTCTCCTTGTCCCTCTGAGGCTGAGTTCTTGGCCTAGCCGACTCGCATCCCACTGGGAGCATCCTTGTTTCCAAACACGGCAGCAAATTCCCTCTCCTCCTCAACCTGCTCTCCCTTCACTCAATGCAACAGACACAAACACTGTCCACTAACCCTTTACACGTGCACGATTGAAGAACTCCACACTCATCGAGAGCGGCCTGTGTAACCGTCGTTATCTGGGTGATTCGCGTTGGTTGTAGCCTCTGTGTGCTGTTAACCTGCAGTCAGGGCTGCTCTGGTCCTTAGTCCGGTTGGACTAAACACTTAGCTGCAGGAAACCCCACCATTATCACTGTCATCTTGAAATTCCAAAGACGATGCTGCGATGAAATGGCTTTGCCCATGCCTCCCAACCAGGACCCGTATCTGAAAAGGGAAAAGAAAACTTTAAAAACTTCTTCAACAGGTCGCATTGTGGTTGAGTTATCAAAATCTTACTGGTTTGATGAGGCCAAAGGTAGAAGCAGCTCCTTCTCCTCTCCCCTGCCCCCAACTGCATTTGTGGTCTTTCTCGGAGAGAACGTAAGGTTGAGATGCCAGTCACTTTTTTCGGAGACGGATTTGTGTTCATGCTTGTGTCACTGTTTGCAACGTTGCCTTTTCCTCGTACGCAGAGGTGTCGCCTTCAGTGTTGTCAATCCATCTTTTCTCTGTTTTTTAGATTAATTTAGTAGTTTAAAAGGAAGACAGACAAGCCCACCCACACATAAATCACAGGTTTGCTGCCTAGACTTTGGCAACCCACACAGGTTGTGCGGTTAAGTCGTGAGATGAGCAGAATAAGAGTCATTTCTGCACACCCCACGTCATCAGTGGGGCCATGTAGTAGTCGGCCCACGGTGTAGCAGCCACTTCATCCAGAACTTGCCACCCCATCTACATTTGGCACCTGTGGCCCCTGCCTTCTCTTTTGGGCTGTCTGACTTCATTTGCAAGTCTTTGATCACTTCCAGCACACCCCCCCAACCCCCCACCCATGTGTTATGGAGAAGTTGACTGTGGGGATGGGATCTGAGTCTCTGAAGAGTAACCCAGAGAGGGACTAGTAGTCTGGGAGTTTAAAAGTAAGTTAAACAACTATTTATCCGGGGGCAGGCGCAGGAGGAGGAGGTTAAACAGAGCTGGGCAGCCGGATAGCCTTGACCTAGTTCACCTTAACTCAAGAAGAATGCAAATGAAGACTGTGTTAACATTTAAAAAGGTGGGACCTGTGTGTCTTAGTATAAGTAGAAATGTTGGAGCCTCTAGTCCTAGCGAAGACAGAACCAAAACAACGTGCCACAGGGGCCAGAATTCCTCTGTTACAAACACTGCTTTTGCATGTCGTTTTATTAAAGGAAAATTTTTTTTTTTTCCCTGCAAGAGACATCAGATGGAAAACAGAAATTTTCTCCATTTCTTTTAAGCCTGGACATTTTCACGCACTTTTAAGTGATATCTGCTTAGTCCTCTCTGATGCGAGCTCTGTGAATTAAGTAATATTATTATCCTCCGGCCGTATTTGAGTAAGGTTATGTAACTCGCTCAAGGACTCACAAGAAAATGAGGGGTGAGAGGGCTAGCCATCACCATCACCACGATACCCAGGTCAGAAGGACTGTGTTGGCGTGCCTTAGATCTGCCCCTTTATTTAAAGACTGAGATTTAGCATTTTGATCAGGAAAAAAAAAAAAAAAGAAAGAGAGAGAGAGAGAGAGCCCCAATTCTAATTTAATAATTACATGTTTTTTACCAAGCACATTGGGCCAGTTTCTGGTTTGGGTTTTGCCAGCCTCTGACCTGAAACTCCCCGTCCTACCTCGCTTGACCTCTAAGAATGAAGGGATTGGGCTAAATCAGCTCTTAAATTTCCTGCTGGCTCTGTTGTCATTCAGCATTTCTCTGATTCTATGAATAGGATCTTCCTGGAATCCGGTCTTTGTTGGTCAGCCTCTACAGGGCCCAGTTGGAGAACTGTGGTTGCCCAAGGGGAAACGTCGTTCAGTGTGTAGAGGGGGTTCACGCCTGTACATCCAGACCACACGGGTGTTTTAGACGCGAAAAGCGCAATGGGAAAAAGGGGGATTTTAATTTATGGAGTTTTAGAAAATGTGCCAGTCAGCACGCAGGCACATGTGCGAGGAGACGAAAGAGCCATTTTCAAAAGAATAGGCTGTTTTGAATGCACGTCTTCCTGTAGGATGAGGATGCATTTAAAATGGACGGGCCCTGGGTGCCTCTCTCAGCCTCACCATTCGCACTGATTTTTCATAGAAATCGTGCTGTTCCCTTTTAGTGTCATGCTTCCATAGTGTTCCGAGGTGGCAAGGGACCAGTTTGAGCAAGTGCAGTCAGTGCTGATGATACGGGCTGTGTGTTCAGCTCTATGCTTTTGGGCACGACAAGACTTTTGGCAATCTTGGAGATACGCAACTCCTGAAGGATGGTGCTGAAGACTCGTGGACAGGAGGAGGAGGAGGATGATGATGATGATGATGATGATGATGATATGTATGATACTGATATACATACCCTTAGGATGTAAGTAATAAACTACTTCTGAAATGTGGCCAAGAGCGGGTACACGGCGATAGATATTTTCATTAATCATGCTTTCTATGAGTAATGCCAAGCGCTGTTCATTGGAAATTGGTTAAACCCCTGAAAAGAAATCATTTTAAAATTTTACACGGTGGCTCTTGATGCAGTTTTCAGAATCTCAGAGTCATTTCTTTTACCATGTTTTAATAATGTCATCTTGCTTGTGTCAAGGGAGGCCCGTTCAAGGCTGCCTTGACAATCGGTAAAACCACTGACTCTCTCTGAATTGGTCTTATTTGTATCTGAAAAAATAATATATATATATCAGATATAGTTACTTTCCAACTTGGGGAGAGAATTTTGAAGACCATGTATAATAACGTTTTGCCTTCTATTTGTTCCACTATTCTTGGTTGCTTAAAATCCCTACCGTTGGAGATCTTGCTTACCTTTATGATAATCCTAAGAAGTAGATACAGAAGAGAAATCTATGGCTGACTTTGAAGAGGGGAAAACAGGATGACGTTGGGGAAATGGCGCACCAGCAAGCTTTTTAAAATGCAAGAATCCGCCCTGTAGAAATAGGGGGTATGTGCGACTATTGATGAATGCTCATCCGTAAAGGAAAACAAAGGAGCATTCTGTGTATTCTTGTTGCCAGTCTAATTTTTGGTGACCCAAGTCATCCTCAAAAGTATTTTTATGCTCTTCACTTAAAGACTCAAAATGCCTCTGATCTAAAGCTTTGGAGCGCTTTACCCATTTCCACGAAAACCGTAATCCCTCTTTTTCTTGAAAAATAAATACAGAAACTTGAAATGAACAGTAACGACAGTTGAAAGAAGCCAAGCCGTCATTTGCTGGGAAGAGACACTCATGGACTCTGAGGTAGCTTTGTTTTGTCTAATGCTGGATTTATGGGATTTCCCATTATCCTTGGGGCTTGTGTCGTCGGCATGTTTGAGGAGAAACGTTTGGCTACGGGTCTTTCTGAAAGAGGGTCAAGGGCATCCTAGCTCTACGGATGCCTGGGTTGGTGATTTATTGTGCAGATACCTGTGACGTTCTGGGGGTGTCTAAGGCGATGCTGGTCTAAAGAATGCAGGATTTTAGCTCCCCTGCCATCGCCCAGGCTGCTTTGTCTGCCCGGAACACCCTCCTGCTTCTTTCCCAAGCCGACTGGCTCCCCCAGTCAGTGCTCCTGCGAGTCTCATCCTGGGCATTTCTTCTGGAAATTTCTTCGTAGACCCAAACCACCCTATCTCAGCTCCGCTGCTCTTGGGCTGGCCCCACACTGATGCAACTCAGTAGGGACTCGTCTGCTTCTCGCTCTGCGCTGCGGCCCCCGTGACGGTTGGGCCTGCCTTCGGTTTTTGGATTCCTAATGCCTAGCACAGGGCGGAACAGAGCAGGTGACCAATAAGGGTTGTTGAAGGAATGGACGGTTCACATGGAAATACAGCTTATGAAAACGTTTCACCAAACACGAAAAGAAGACCAGGGCGTGTACGTAAACGACACAAGTTTATGTTCCACGTTTAAAAGAAGGAACTTTCTTTAATGGGAGGGTATTCACTCTTCTCCCCTCCTTGCAAAGCTCTAGGTCACTCTTGCACAGCCAAGTATTGCATGTGCCCGAATCCTCCCTTTCCTTATGTCCTGATCTTCTGCCCTCAAGCTTGTTTGTCGTCGTTTTCATTCTTGGACCTTGTGGTCTGTCACCTAAGAGTTTATTTTTTTGGTCAAAAATCAGAGATGACAAATGAGTTGGTGACGTTTGTCTGGCTGTTGAGGTGGGAGTTGAAGAGGAGAAGTTTCTCTCAGAAACAGAGAAAATAGAGACAGACCTTCGGGCCGTGTGGGCGGGCGGCAGAGAGTCAGGTGAAGGACCGACTTCCAGGAATCTGCAACTGTGGCTCCTCTGAGGGAGGGGACAATTCCATTTTACTTTCGTCTTCTAAAACAGGTTTAACCCTTCTAGAACCTTCTAGAAAAGGGTGCTGGACCTTCTAGAAAAGGACCTTCTGGTTGCAGAGAACTGACCCACTGCAGTCTCCTCGGGAAAGGGGGCATTCATGGTTGAGGATGCTCACAGAAGAACTGGGATCAGAACTAGGAAGGTTTCAGCTCCCGGGCAGTCCTAGGGCAGACCTCCTCTCCTCTCGTGTCAGCCTCGCTCTCTCTCTCTCTCTCTCTCTCTCTCTCTCTCTCTCTCTCTCTCTCTGTGTTTGCTTTACCTGGGCTCCGTTTGCTACCTGCTGGCATGCTCATCTAGCTTTATTCTGCATAAATCCCCTCAATCTCATAGCTTTTGCTGATACCTAAGCGTTGCCTTTTTGCTTTACCAAGAGCCCCGAGTCCAGAACTCTACCCTCTCACCCCTACCCCTTCCATGATTTCTTTCCTTATCGCCTTTCATTTGCCCTTTTCCTTGATCATGGCTTCCTTCTGTCGGAGTTCCCTAATTCAGATTCCCAAGAAAGAATCCAGTGAACCCGACTCATCCTTTCGTCGCCCTGTCTTACAGGTCCCTAACTAGCCCATGGTTGGAGGGACCCAAGGGTCAGAAGCACAGCTCTAGTCCAGTCTGCTGTGGCAGAGGAAGGGGGATTGTCCCTCGGTGTGAAACCGGATTGTCTTTTCATGGAATCTATGACAGACCATCTTCCCTTCCGTGTGCATTTGTCACATCCAATATAAGTTTATGATGGGAGTCTGAGAAATTAAGGATAACAAGATGACTAAAAACTAAACTGTTTTGCGGACGGCGGTTAGTGTAACTGAGACAAGACCGTGGGAGCGAGAAGCAGATTTCTAAGCAGGAAAGAAATTGTGTACTGGAGTCAGTTCTTTGTTGAGTGACGTCATTTCATGCGTTTATTAAACAAGCAAGCGTAGGTGTGTAGTGAAAGGAGACTGTTGACGTGGGCTGCAGAGGCTGGTCTGGAGAGCAAGCGTGATGCTGGAATTGGAGACCAGGGTGAAGCGGGGATACTAAGCTTCTTGGGGAGTTTCTTCCTGGAACCACACTAGTGCTGTGCCCTCGGCGGGTTAGTTACGAACTCTGACACTCAATTTACTCATCTGTGAGATGGGGTAATGATGGTCATTTCAAAAGCTTATCCTAAGGATTATATTGGATGGCGTAATGTCTTTCAACTGGCGGGTCCATTTTCCCTAGGAGGTCAATTGTAGCAGTTATTCTAGCACATGGGAAGGAAGGAAATCCTGACTTCACCAGTGTGCTGGGTAAAGTTTTCCTGGTTGTGTCATCTATGCGTTATGGTATTCCTGAAGGACCTATATCGTTATTTCTACCTTACGAATAGGATACAGTTATCATACCCAAGTTGTATGTGCTGTGTGCAAGGCACCGAGCTAAACCCTTTCACGTGTTGGCTGATTTAACCCAAGGCGGGCGCTGTCAATGTCTTCATCGCATAGTCGGGGAGACTGAGGCCTAGAGAGCTGAACTTGCCCAACGTCACGCAACCAGTAAGTGACCATCCGAGTTCGCGTGTAAGTCTATCTGAACGCGGGTCGGTCTGATTCCAGAGTTTTCCAGAGTCACGTATTTTGATGACAATGAACGTGATGAGTCAAGAGTCGGGTTTTGCTTAGGGCCGACCGAATGAAGGTTTCTGCTGCATCCGCCTCTGGGTGCCACGATTAGACAGACAAAAAGGCACATTTCGGAAAGGGTACGAAGGGAAAAAAAATTAAAATAATTAGGGTATGCGAAAATAGGGTCTCTCGGACCGGATGCAATGATTCGACAAACGTGTCGAATGCCTGTTGAGTGTCAGACAGTGGAAAACGAGCTTGGCATCGGGCAAGTGAGCGAGGAAGGCTGAAAGCCTGCCTCTCGGGGGCTTTCCACCTGGTGGAGGGAGATAGATGCTCACACGGCTCGTTGTAAAGCGCGTTGCAGTGACTCAAAGAACGGCAGTGGTCAGAGGGAGGACAATTTGGTGGTGGCCGAAGGGACTGGGGAAGGCCCCACCTAGGAGGTGACATTGGCGATGCTCTTTGAGGGGGCAGATATAAAAGCACTAGAAATCCTTCTTGTTTGCTTTGTCTTCTCGCCAACGGTTTCAGAAAGAGCGGCATAAAGTGGCCAACTACTGCAGGAACGTGTGATAGCTAATGGGATTTCGAAGGTTTTGAACATCGCCACGTCTTGGCCTTTTCCTGGTCTGCACGTACACGTGTTTCTGTTGGAGGGGACAGAAAATGGAATCTTCTGTCCCGTGCGTCGTTAGTGGGGCGTCTGCAGTGGTCCGACGATCCGGCGGGGCCCACAAATCCCACAAGTGGCCACAGGGCACAGCTCTCGGCTGCGTCGCGTGGTGTTGAGTTGTACTGAGGTGCCGGCAGGCGGGTCATTTACCCATCTACACTTTGACCAGAGATTTTACTCTGTAGTTGGGAATGACCGGTTTTCCTTCTATGCAGCCCCAGGCTTTCTGAATGTTTTTTTCGAGGCAGTCCTACTTTAAAACACTCTGTCTTGCCGCCCCCATAAGGATATTCGTGATCTGTGTGTAGCCTGTGTGTTCCGATTGGGGTTTCCGGTGGTTAGTGAAGCTGAGTTCCCACAGCCAAGCAGACGTCCTCGGCACGTGGACCGTGTCCACTCACAGTGAGAGTGTCCTCACTCGTCTTTACACCGTAAGGTGGAAATCCAGCTACGATCTCTCTGGTTTCGTTTTGTTTGGTTCTTTGCTCAAGTTCCCTTTTCCCAGACTCCGTCAGTGGACATCATGCTTATCTTTCCTCCAAGGCCTCGCTCCCGACGTCACTTGCCTCGCAAAGTCTTTCTTAATTCCTGGATCCAGCCCCATGATCCGACATTGCCTATTTCTATAATTACAATAACAGTTGTAGTTATAGGAATATATAATTTTATCATATACATCCATGCTACGGCTTCACCTGAAAGTCAGAATTTGGCACTGGGTCCTCTCATTTCAAAGAAAACAGACGTGTTCTTGCTACAGGCTCTCTGGTGCTGTGCTTGGGATGATCCCGATAGCCACCTGTAGTCACGATCTCAAACCCCTTAATAGTCGATAAACCAGAGGGTAGGTCTTCAGTTTCTCAGCATCAGACAGGGTTCCTGCCCTACAAGCACTTCTTGCCCAGAGATGTTCATTGAATTAAACCGAATTGACTTCTGGGCTTCCCCGGACTGGCTTCGGGCGTGATAGTATTGCTGCCCGAGCCCCCGTTCCTTTTCAGAAAATGATGTTGCTTTTAAAAAAAAAAAAGCGTCTTAACTGATTTCGGGATGAAAGACCCCACATACTGTAAACGGTAACTGTGATTATTATTAATAAGCGTAATTAAAATCGCACGAACTGATCGAATTCCTTCCTTCACGTGCCTTGGCTGGCAGAGTGGGCAGGCTGGAGCAACGGACGGGTCTTCTCCGTCTCTGATATCTGTGATTCTTGGAAATGGTATGTGGACAAGTGCAAGCTGACGGACGCTGGGAGGAACAATTGAAGCAGCTCATACTCACTGATGGGCTCTGAATTACCCTCCGTGGAAGTGCCCAGGAAAGAGATCGCGGATCCATTGTGGAGTCCTCAATAGAGACAGCTGCTCGCTGCGCAGCGGCCGTCGGGGAGGATGAATGAGGTATAATGGGCTGCATTAACTTCGAGGATGGGATAACGAATCCTGCAGAAAATAATAGAGTGCGCGTAATTTGGCATTGACGATTTCTGTAATTACAACACAACATTTTAACGACATACACTGATGTTATGACTTCACCTTCAAATCGGAATTCGGCAGTGGGTCCTCTCGTTTCGGAGCAAACAAAGCGGGAACACAAAGGACCCAGAGAAAAACCACCCACTGTCTCTAAGACATGCGAGGGATGTGCCTGCAGCGAGGAGCTGGAAAGACAAGGACGTTTTAATTTGGAGAAAGGGGGTGGGAAGGGGAGAAATGACATTGTATAAATTTATGTAAAAGGAATGAAAGTTCCAGAAAATCGCTCGAGCTAGCTTCTGATTATCCTGGGCAATGGAGGTCAGAGCGAGGCAGGATAATGGAAATCCCTGATAATCTCCGACCTGCACGTTAGCTATCAGTTGTAGCGTCCCGTCCTCTGGAAAGTTTCTGCAGATGAACAGACACGAGACACCGCAGCCCAGGGTTTGGGGACTAAAGGGCCCATGAGAAAGGCAGCCTGGGGTGTTGGGGAACACACAGGATTCGGAGCGAGGTGAGCAGGGTTCTAGGCCCCACTCTCGGATTATCACCTGTGCAACCCCGAGCGATAGGCCTAACTTCTGAGAGACCCAGTCCCGTCCTCTGTAAGATGGAGATAACAGTGGTGTCTGATTTACGGGTCCGTTGGCAGAGCTAACGGGGCTACTGGGAAGTGCTTGGCGAGCTGTGATGTTTGATGATGGGTGCTGGTGGGCGAGAGCGCCTGCCTGCCCCTGGGCTCCCCCATCTCAAGCGCAGACATGCCCCCCGCACCTGGGTGGCGCCTTCCCTTCTCTTGAATCTTCTCCGGCTCATGCTCTCGGCAGGAGGTTTTTGGAAAGAGGTGTGCAGCGTTTCCTTCATCTCCACGATCATCTGTGATGTGCCTATTCCCTTGCCCCCAGAAAGCCTTAAGATTCTGATTTTACGTGTGTTTTTATGAATGCGTGGTT
Organism: Cynopterus sphinx; assembly: GCA_030015415.1. Classification (NCBI taxonomy): domain Eukaryota; kingdom Metazoa; phylum Chordata; class Mammalia; order Chiroptera; family Pteropodidae; genus Cynopterus; species Cynopterus sphinx. The sequence continues at coordinate 39,772,395 of CM057392.1, forward strand.
GTCTAGAAGTCATCTCCCGTGAATGTCACAACAGCCTCTGAGATGCAGTCACCGTCGTCTTCCAGATTCAGACGCTGAGCTACAGATAGACACCTTACTCCGAACACAGAGTAATGGCAGGATAAAGAGTCAGCCCTATACTGTCTCGCCTCGGAATTGATTTACAAAATCTAGAAAACTGACCTGTGTGACTGTACCGATCCCTGCCCTGGGGAGTGACTGCCTTTCCTTATTTCTCCAGGAATCCCTCCTTATCCACACACTCAGCTCAGGACTCGCCCCCACCCTGGTGCCTGTCCGAAGCCCTCTCTTCCCGTAAGAGAAATCATCTCGTCTGCCTTAGTGCTCTATGGTGTAGCTCTTAACACATTATTATGTTAACACTAGAAACCCTTATGCCCTACTCAGTCGCTAGCTGGTGATTTAGTGGGACAAGTTGGGTTCAAGCAGGCATCATACAAAGTGATGGAATCATGCCGTAATCCTGTATTTCAACTTCAGACATCCCTCGAGTTTTTGGTGTAGGGCCGAGCCCTCGTTTTTGGAGTGCGGGGCCTCCCGTGAGCGCGTTCTGTGTCTTGTTTCTTGTACAAGCCACGCCTCCGAGGTTTTCGCAATGATGCTGTCTTGGTTTCTTTGAAGTGGAGCGAGATCTTAAAGACATTTTGTGGGGCCATCAGATCTTTCTAGATTTTAGGGGCGTGTTACAGCCGGCTCTCCCACGCCTCGGCTGACAGCACGTTTTTTTCTTTTTACTAATTCACGTTTAATGTGCCTCTTCCGAGTGTCCGACTTCGATCTTGTCGATGCAGCTTATCTCTTTTGCACTCGTATTTCATTACTTTAAGTTTACTTAAATTGCATAATTACAGTGATAGGAAGAACCAGCATAAACAGGTTCGGGACCAAACACACTGACTTCTGGGGAGCAGACAACGGCGCTGGTGGGAGCAGCAGAGGAGAGGGCAGGCATCCTGGAGGAGCCTGCTACTCGCTGTGATCGCTCAGCGTGTCATGGGCCTTATGTCTTCACATTTATGGAGGGGATGGAGACCACAGGTCAATCAGTAAGTGTCTGGTCCCTTAAGAGAGAGAGCCCTGCCCAGTATGCTCCTGTTCCATGTCTAGCCTAGAAGATAAACGCCTCAAAGGTCTAACTTTTATCTTTCTAGTTCGTCCCCGAACCTCGCAGAGTGACAGTGGCCCTCCGTAAGCGTTGACTAACTGACCCACCAACAAAAACAAAACTCGGCTCTTCCGCTGCGCGTCCTCTGGTCCTGAGTGACGATGCGAAAGTCGGATTAGGGAGAGAGAGACGGAGTCAGCAAACGCATTTCTCACAGGGCTGTACGCTGAGATGACACGTACCATTAAATAGTTAAATGTCAGGCGGCTCCGGAGAAGTGGATTTCGAGGAATATGTAATTAACCCGGGCAACTCACTAACATAAAATAACAGAGACGACGCTCTCGATAACACTTGCTAAAGGATTCGATGTGTCCTCACAAGAGGGAAAAAAGTCCGCACTTACGCCCATTATATCCGACTACAAAAAGCCTCTCTGCTGATTGTGTTCAGGACCAGCCAGGTCAAGAAAATTTTCCCTCGCTCGTCTATCCTTGCAGGGGCGAGTTTATTATGTGCTGCTTGTGACAAAGTAAAGAACCTTGACGGGAGCACGAGAAGAGGGAAGAAGGCAGACCTGAAGGACATGAGACAGTCTGCGATAGGCGGCTGGTTTGGGAGCGGAGGGTGGTGAAGCGGGGGTGGCAGGGATGTCCTCTTCCCCAGGATAAAGCAGGCCCAAACATTTCCCCTCGTGCCCGATAAATGTTTGGGCCAAAATACACTGAGTTGGAAAATTGCAGAAAGTTTACATGATCACAGAAAAAGGGTGGGAAGGGATATACTTGTGTGTGTGTGTGTGTGTGCGTGTGCGTGTGTGTGTGCGTGGTGTGTGTGAGTGTGTGTGTGAGTGTGAGTGTGTGTGTGTGAGTGTGTGTGTGTGTGAGTGTGTGGAATAGACACAGCCCTCCATGGGATCTGGTTCGAGCCTCCTCATCAAGTTTCCATATTAAGAATCCGCAGGCCAGTTTCACGATTAATTCCTGAGGCCCTCCTAGCTCCTCAAGAGGGTAGGTAGGAAGCTGTCGTCTAGAAAAGGAGGCATGAAATTCCTATGGTGTTAAGCCCTCGCCCTGTGTACTCATCATGCTGATTGTTCGGTATGTGTTAGCAGAGTCCTTTGGATATAAGTTGCAGTTGGATTTTGTAAGACCCACGTGACATTATGTACCACTATGGAGAACCCCCCCCCAATTCAGCTACGGCACATCATTGATGTTAAAATTCACCTTGATTTCGAGCTATTCAAATGTGAAAGATAGGCATCTGGAATCTCATTTAACCTCCCCCAGACCCTTAAACTAAACACTAATTTTGCCGGATGAAGAAAGTGAGGCTCAGAGAAGTCAAGTAATTGGGCTAAGAACCAAATAGCAGGTCAGTGTGAGGGCTGGAGTTTGACCCAGATTATTCTCTCTCCAGATCCAGGGCCCTTTCCATCCTACTGTGCTGCTGATCGACATCAGTGCTTGCTCAGGGCTCAGAGATTTAAAAAAATAAATAATAAAAGCCCTGGATTCCACTAAAAGTGTTTACCTTTGGACTTATCTCCCAAAGACCTTTCCTGTGACACAGGAGTCGGTGACAGCTGTGGGCTCCTAAGGGCGGCAGGAGAATCTGAGTTCCTCTGGTGGGGCCTCTGTCTGGTGCTGGAACCCCTGATGATAAATAACTCTCCCTCAAGGTGCCATGGGGCTCCTGAGAAGCACACATGGGATCAGGCCACTCCGGGCCATGGGCAGCTCCGTGCGCCTGTTGTGACCTTCACCTTCTCCAACTCACATGTTCTGGTTCCGTCTGTGGAGACATAGAGGGTTGATCTCTCTGTCTTAGCACCACGTGGCCCCTGCCACGTTTGTAACAACGATTAGGGTCCCTCCAAGACTTCTCTTCTCCAGGTTGAACATTCTCCGTTCCCCATAGGACATGGCAGAGACATCTGTCTGTCTGGCCACCAAACGGAATGCACTTGACTTTGTGTGTTTTCCTTTTAGAAAGAGGCGTTTGGAAGCGACTTTGCCCCACGTGGACCAGAGAGCTATCGTTCCCCTCCCTTTAGGCCCTGTATTTCTCTTGATGAAACCCGGGCGAGCGCATTCGCCTTCCCCAGCACCTCATCGGAGAGTGTAAACTCCTCCTTCTCCTGCCCCTTCTTCTTTACTCTCCTTCTCTCTTCCTTCTTCTTTTTTCTTCTTTTTAAAACAAAAAACACCTGCTGCCATGTAGGCAACATGGACTTTAACATTCATCTTGTTAGAATTGAGGTTTCTGAGGGGTTTTTATGTTTTGTTTTGTTTTTCCCATTTGATGGTCATCTCTACCGATTCTGGAACCTCCACAAATGAGATTTTAAAAATGTTTTCTGTAGCTGAAACGAAGTCATTGCTCTACAAATTAAGCAGGACAGGGCCAAAGACAGAGCTCTTTGCGAGGTCAAGAGCAATCTTTTCGTTGTTCAGTTATCCGTCCACCAGATTCTTCTGTCCAGCCCCCGTATTTCTCTGTCTCGCTACAGGAATATCGGGGGCTCTGCATGTGCCGTCGCATTCAACCTGGGCGAAGAGTCCCATGAAGGATGTTACCGTTCCCATTCCACAGTCAGGCAAACCGAGCCTCAGACAGGTGGGCAGCTCGCCCAGGCTCCCTGCTCGTTAGCAGCAGAACCAGGGTCTGCACCCCAGTGTTCAGGTCCCCTCTCCTCTACCGTGCTTGTGCCCGTGGTGAATTACTTCGCTGAAATCCAGAGATGGTGTTTTTACCTCATTGGCCTGAAGTGCAGGAGACTGTGACCTCAAGAAGCCAAATGTCGTAGGGGAAGTGGCTCCCTTCCTCCCCCCTCTTCTCCAAGCAAGCGGGCGGGCGAGTGGGTACCACATTCCTCTCTAAGGCTGGGATGCGCGTCCTTACCTCCCCGCGACCTCTCTTAGACGCAGAGACAAAAGCAGAGTTTGAAAAAGACGTGTCTTTCCTGGACCCTCTGGGCAATGGGACAGTAGTTGGTCCTGAAGGCCAGGACCTCGGTCCAGAGAAAACTGAGATTTTTAGAAGCTGGTAAAAGCTAGTTTCCTGAACCCTTGGTCGTAAAGTCTCTCCCTCTCCCTCCCTTCCTCCTTCCCTTCCCCCCAACCCGCAAGCAGAGTTAGAAAGCCTTGCTTTCACTCCCTTCCTCTGCTATGAGGACTTCATCTTTCAGAATAAAATTACTATTGCAAGTTAACAAAGGAAGGAAAAAGGAAAACAACAGAAGTGACAGGGGGAGCCACCCCTGCTTACTCCAACCACAGCTGGTCCCCAGGCAAGCAGGTGTGCCAGCAGGGGTGGGGTTCCTGAGGGGTGACAGACGGCCCGGAGCGAGGCAAGCCACACACCGAGGAGGAAGCGTCCACGGCAGCGTGTCCCTCCCTGGGGGACCCGTTTCTGGTGGATCTCTTCATCTTCCAGGAGGAGTCTTTCTAACTATTAAGACGTCATACAGACGAGACACCAGGACTGCACGGGCACCTCAGGACTCTCAGACACAATCAATAGCAGATGGTTTGCAACTAAACTCCCGTGCTGACAATACGGATGATTTAAATAACAACGGGGACATCCAGTCACCCCCTTTCATAGAGGGAGCCCAGGCCAGCGCATGCAGCCAAGGACAGCGAGGGGAAGAGAGACCGCCTTGCTTCTCCAGCCAACGCTGTCCCCACTTTCTGCATCAATCGAAGCCTCGCTCCAGGAGGAAGCTCATTCAGTACTTTTCTCCCAGAGAAGTCGCCTCGGATAAATGAACTCCCCAATGCAATGGATTGAGGCAAACCCCAACCCATTAAGACCGTCTTCCTGGACTGTAATGTAATACAGGGAAGAATTAGGGAATTAGCTGAAACTTTTATCTTTTTTTTTTTTTTCCCTGAAAAGGAACTGCTCAATTCAAAATTAATTGCTAAGGGAAGCGGTTCCGACATTATTCCCCATAAACCCACCTCGGGGATGGAAGGGCTGGGGGGAGTGGGAGCCACAGACGCGGGGTCTGTCTAGGGGGCTGATAACACCGTACGCGATTTTCAGCAACTCCCAGGTGGCTTTTCCTGACATCCATGCCATGTCAAACAATGGCAACCTATTTCCATGCTTATTTGGGTTTCCTGGGCACCCTTAAATGCCATGGTGAAGATGAAAGGCCTAGACCCTTCTCGGTCCCTCTTATGATTATTCATAATTTTCCAAAATCACCTTATCGAGCAATGCCGCCTGAAGATGAATTTTAGATCTAATTATCTATTCGTTCATGTATACGTTCAACGGCCATTTATCAAGCACCTTCCGTTCTCTGCAAGGGACTAACAGGCATGAAAAATCAGATTCGTCATCATCCTCAAGGAACTAATCATTTAGTAGAGAGTGAGACGTGCACACAGCTGCCTGGGATACAAAGAACCACATGATAAATGCTTGAAAGCGGTTCAGACACACGCTATGGGGGGCTCACGCCTAGTCAGGAAGGGCAGGAAAGCATCGTGGAGATGGTGTCCTTCAATCCCGAGGCCTGAGCATCAGTTCAGACCCCGCAAAGAATGTAAATGGAAGAAGGCAAGTTCCGAGAAGCGCAAGGAGACCGCGTGGCCCAAGCGGAGGATGAGTGGAGGCGAGTGTGGTGAGAACAACGGGGCGGAGGATCCGACACGCTGGGCTGGAGAACTGTCATTTGGTCTCCTGGGCAGTGGGGAGCCATCGAAAGCTCTTGAGCAGCAAAGCGACATGAGCAGAGTTTTACTTGTGGAGCATTTACCTCCAGGGGAATGTGGGGCGGAAGGGTCACATGAGAGCCTGGAAGAGCAGTTGGAGAGCTATGGGAGGCCCATGAGAAGGGCTGAGGACCCGAAGTAGGGCGATGGCCCTGGAAATGCAAAGGGAGGGCTGAGCTTCGCAAGCGCTGGAGGCCGACCTGATGGGATTTGGCAGCAGATTACGAGGGGGTGGGGTGGGGAGAGACTCACACTGGACAGATAAGGGGAGAGGAGGAGGCTCTGACCGGAAAATGGGTGAGTGCACTTGTGTGCTTGGGTGAGGGGATGGCAGGATTAGGAATAATCTTTTTAAAAGGCAAATCAGATTTCATTGCTTCCCCTGCTGGATAATCTCTAAATGCCATTCCTCTGCATTTAGAATGAAACCCGAACTCCTTCCCACGGCCCAGTGTCAACTCTACAGGATCTGGGCCCTGGTCCCCCCGAACCTCACCCCTTAGCACTGTCCAGTGCTTCGGCCGGAGCCACACGGGCCTTTTGGTCCCGCCAATGCACCAACTTCATTTCTACCTCAGGGCCTTTGCATTTGCTGTACCCTCTGCCCAGAACACTCTGCCCTCATCTTCTCTTGTGGGTCAGGTCTCCGCTTAAGTGTCATCTCCTCAGAGATGATAATAACCCATTACGGTACCCTTCACCCACAGACACTCTTAGCCACATCATCCTGCTTTGAATTCTTCACAGCACTTACCGTAATCTGAAATCATCTCGATTTGCTTATTTTGTGTCCGTTTCCCTCTATGAAAAGTGAGGTTTAAGAGTGTGTTCATAACGGATTGTTAGAACCGGGCCTAGCACGTAGCAGCTGTTGTCGAATGAATGAAGAATGAAGAATGAATGAATGAATGAACGAATGGGTTCTCTTTGGGGAATGCTGGCTTTCGCGCAGGTGTCATGGTCTGGTAGAGAGGGCCTGGCAAGGACTGGGGTATGTGGCACCTGTCTTACAGGGGACAGAAAGCGGAAGTATTCCAGCTCCTGGGCGCTTTTGAGCGATGGCATCAGTTGCCCCTGACTTAACCTACAGTGTCCGAGCGAGTGTCCTTTGTCCTCCAGAGGGTGTCTTCTTTGGCAGACGTTAGCGAATCCTTCCTCTGTGAAGGAGTTTCCGGATTCCGGTCCTAGAGCTGCCCACAGGCCTGCAGGGCCTTAAAAATAGCATAAAATATTCATAACTGCCTTTCGCTAAGCGCTTGTACCAGGCACTGTCCTCGGTGTTTTCACACATTTTCTCACTCAAGCCACCTCAAAACCTTGTAAAGCAGGTAAAAAAGTCCCCCCGCTTTGCATTTGAGGAAACATGAGACCCCCATTGTGCAATGTCAGCTCTGAAGTTCAGACTCAGGCCGAGTGACTCCGAAGCCCGCACGCTTAACCGCTTTGCAGCGTCCTCTGTGATGAGGTCTGTGTGGGGAAGGGCTTGGGGGCAGGCGGGTGGAAAGTGGGTGGGAATCTTTATCTTCCTTTGGACCTGAATGTGACTTTGGGGAGCAGCCAGGATCTGTCGAACAGAACCCCAGTTGGAGCATGGAGCCCCTTGCTTTCCCTCCTCTTTCCTGTTCTCGCCGTTTTTAGGAGTGCTGTGTAGTCTGTGATGAAGGGTCAGAGGTTGCACCGTCGGTGGAAGGAACTGGAGAAACGAAGCGTGAAATGGGCGCTTTAAATGACTGTTGGGCCCCTGTTTGAAGTCTGGGAGGCTGGGCGAGCCCTGGGGCCTCAGCCTTCTCACCTGGAAGAGGAGGTGCTGTTACTTGTCTTCCCCATCACGGGCTTGTGGCGAGGCTCAAGTGGTGGCCACGGGGGAACTTTGGAGAGCACAAAACTATGTAAGGTGTTCTCATCGGTGCCGTCGTCATCGCCAAGTGAGAGTCTGTCCTCCTGTTCAGAGGCCTGACACCTAATCGCGCTCTGTTCGTAGTCACCAGAGTTAAACCCCTTCTTCTTCTACTGAGACACTTCTCAGACACTCGCTGATTCTTTCATCTTTATGCTCCAAGTTCTGGCTTAGATGGACTTGCTCTCTGCCCTGTTCGATCGGGGTGGCCAGTATCCGCGTGGGGCCATGGAAACGAATTAAAATGGAGTAAGATTAAAAATGCAGTCCTCCCGTCGCACGAGGCTCGTCTCAGGTTCTCGGTAGCTGCGTGCGCCGTAGGGGACAGCGCAGGGAGACGACGTTTCTGTCTTTGCGGGACGCTCCACTGGATTGCCTCGAGCTGATTTGCTTGAGTTCTGTGTCTCCGTGCTTGCTCGTCGGGCTGTAGCCGCAGTAAAACCAGGCTGGTTTAGTTGGGGAAACGGAGACCTGATGTACTTGCCCAAAAACTACAGGGTAGAAGGTCCAGACTCGACAGAATTCCTCCTTCTGTACACGGGAAGACCTAAGCCCGCAGAGGCAGCGGCATCTCTTGCTCGGGCCCGTTCTTCGACTCTTGGCTGGACGGCCACGGCCCTCTCCACCGTGTAAGTGCGAACACACGAGTGAGAGCAGGTGTGTGTCCCACCTGCAGGGCTGCCAGCACCAACCATCGCAGAAGAAAACGTGCCCGAGACAGCGTTTCCAAGTCGCGGCTCCTGTCACTCCGCACCCTTCTCCTGTCACCCTGCCGGGCTGGTGTGGCTGGGGGCCCGCACGGAGAAGACAAACTAGGGGAAAGCTGGAGAGCACACGCCCCACGGCCGTCTCTGTTAGGTCACAGGGGCCCAGAAGGCTGGCTGCGTGAGAACCAGGGTATCCGGGGAGTCAGACTTCCGAACAGCCTCCCTGGACCCGCTCGGATCCGTGCGATTGGCTTCACTGTCTCTTTACACTCGTTTGAGTCGTGAAATACTGGATCCTGAGGCCCACTGCCGGGGGGAGTTGTTGTCCCCAGGGTTACATGCGATACGAAGGCAAAACGCTCACGGCTCCTGGACTTAGTAGGGGCTGATGCTGACCTTTGTGGCACCTGACGCTGATTCACTTCAGGGAAATTTCCTGAAAAGGGATATTCAGAACTACGCAGGTACAGGATCTGGGAAGGGGGGCGTGAAAGAGAGAGGCCCCGAAGCGAAAGGTTCACTGGCTTTTGTCTTCTGTGGAGAGGTGGAGGCCCACTGTGCGTGTTTCTGTGCGTCCACCATGTCCCATGTGGCCGGAACAGGGGGGACGCTAGGTGGACGCTAATCGTAGACGGGTTCGGGATGTGTGAGGTTGATGCATCCGGCCTCTTTCACTGACTTATCGGGTATGGAAGCTACAAAAAACACATTGAATTGGACCCTGTGGGAGAGAGTCTGGGTGGTGAGGAGGGGGAAGGAGCCTCTTTCAACGTGGGGAGCGGAGTTCACCCCAACACTAACGCTATCTGCTCGCGGTTTTATCTGACTTAATGAAGTGACATCATATTTCTCTCTCTCTTGTTTTCTAAAAAAAGAAAAAGCAACTTCTTCTCAACCCTCTCTCTTCTCTCACACACATACCCACACCCCTCCAGCAAGTGGACTTTTCAAATCCATTGGCTTTGGGAATGATTTCTCTTTTTATTAAAGAAAATTTAAGAAGTTTTTTCCCATTACAGTTGACATTTAATATTATTATTAGTCTCAGGTGCACGGCTTAGGGGTTAGACACTCGTACACCTTCCAGAGGGAGCCCCCAGTAAGTGTGGCACTCACCTGACACCGTACTTAGTTATCACGATAGTGTTGACTATGTCCCCCAGGTTCTCTCTATCCCTGAGTTTGTTTCCGTTTTGTTTGTTTGTTTGTTTGTTTGTTATTTAGATTTCTCGTAGAATTGGAATCACATGGTGCTTGTCTTTCTCGGACTTATTTTACTTAGCATAAAGCCTTCTAGGTCCACCCATGTCATAGCAAGTGGCAAAATAGCATTCTTTTTTACAGCCGAGTAGTATTCCTCGTATCTATGAACCACATCTTTATCTGATAGTGATTTCGAGAGTAAATTCAGGAAACCAAGCCACGTTTTCCGGAAGAGACTTACAAAATTTCCCTGACATAGTCCTGTCCTCAAGTTTAAGAAGAGAATTCCCTTCTGGCCTGCTTTTCATAGTCACGAAGAACTCATTTCCAGCATATTTTAACTGAGTTGACATGTCCCACGTGCTTGGTGTCTGCCTAACGGAAATTTAAGAGGGAAAAACAAGACGGAACCATTCCTTTCTTTTCTTTTTTCTTCTTTTTTCTTGAGTCAAGTAAAAGCCAGGAGGAAATACTTCACTTAAAAACACCAGGTATGCTCAACTATTAGTGGTACAAAAATCAATATATTTCCAAAGCATCAGCCTTGGCATGTAGCGGATCCTCAGTGGGAAATAACGTCTAAGTCTGTTGAAAGAAATTCTGTGAGGAAATGATGGGCCCAGGAGACGTGAAAGCAAGTCGTGTTCCTGCGTCACGGAGCCTAGATCTGCCCTCGTCCTAGGACCCCCACCCCCACCTCAATCTCAGAAACCGATCGCTCCCTCCTCCCAATGCACAGATCCCTTTATCTGCTTCCAGGGCGGCTTTCCTGGTGACCCGGCAGGTCTGACTGCCTCCCGTCTATGTCGAATTTTATGTTCCTTGTCAGCCCTAATAATTATACTTTCAAACGCGGGCACACTGCCCTCGAATGGCAATCTTTAAATCGTTCAGGAGCCCACCTACCTCGGTAGCCAGCACCTCATCTTTTTCGATGTCCAGGCGGCCCACCCATCCCAAGAAAGTTCCAGCCACGTTACTGCTCCCTGTCAGCTTCGGTCCTAGGATGGAAGTGCTTTAAGGCAAAACTGGTCAAATTAGCTCATCGGAGGTGCATGCCACAGCTTGAGGGGCTTTACAACCGAACAGAGCAGATTCTTCCTAACAAATATTCTGCTGAGCGACCCAGTCGGCACCGCCCAGAACGCTGGGGCCTTCGCAGACGCCCACAGTTTCCAGAATTGTAAGGCATCGCCCTGCATCATTTGTCTCAGCTTCTAAATGCTTAAATCCCTCCTCTCAGTACGTTTCACCTGGGCAAGGCTTAACCAGAAAGGTTGTTGGGGGGAAAAAAAAAGGCAAAACAAACCAATTTCGCGGTCACTTCCCTTGGATGCAGTCGGAATAAAAGTGAATGGTCTGTGCTTTCTGTACACCCACCTGAGGGGGAACCGTTTTCTGGTTTTTTAAATATAGAAAGTGATCGGACGCAAGGGGAAGGCAACTTCAAGAGGACTCTTAGCCATCTTCTCTTACCTGCTTCTCTCTTTCCCACAGACCCTTCTAGAAGATGTAGGAAATGACGTAATTAGACTTGAGGGCATCGTTGCAGGAAGGCCTCCTTCTCCCCAGGCCCTAGCAGGGTGTCCTTTCTTTACCTGCATCGTGGGCACGTGCTGACGTTTCTTCCTGTGGCTTTTTGTGTGTCTGTCCCATTTCTCCCACTATTCTTGTCCGTTTATTTATTCAGTCATCCCCTGAGTACCCACCACGGTGCCAGATGCCAGGGATCCCTAGAAACCATAAGATAAATGTCTTCCCCTCAGGAAGCGTACTCGGTGGAGTAGTGGTTAACAAACCGTCCCGTGTAAAGTGGCAAGATTCTTGCTAGAGGCCTGGAGGAGGGAAGGTGGACACCAGGCAGCCGGGGGAAGCGGGGGCAGGAGACAACTCTCAGACTGGGCTTTCCGTGTCTCAGGGGTCTTCTGGGTGAACAAATGGGGGAGGGAGGCGAGAGGAGGAAGAGCGCCCAGGAGCAGGGAACAGAATGTGCAAAGCCATGCAGCTATTGGAGCACACGTCTTCCTGGGAAATGGTGGTTTTCTTGCAAAGAAACAGTTTCGGAGAGAGTAGAGGGAAGTGAGCAGGGGCCGGAAGAGGAAGGGACTGTCCCATGACAAGGAATTTGAACTTTATCCTGTACGGTTGTGACAGTGCTTAGGGATAGGGCTCGGCTGGATGAGCTACCGAGAGAGGTGGGAGGGCCCCTGGCAGTGGGGACGAGGAAGAGGGGGCCTATTTAAAATGTCGGGGCGGGGGGTCGGATCTGTAAGACAAGGTGGGAGTGAGGGAGTGGGAAGGGTTTAGGAAGCCTCTGCCTTCGGGCTTTCTCCCCCTTACCTTCAACATCCAGATGGTCCTCAGGTCTGTTGGCTCCACCTCAAAAATGTCTCCAGATTCAGCATTTTCCCTCCCCATCTAGCACCGTGGGCATGCTTCTTCGAGGACTTATTCTGTTTCATTACAATTTTGTGCGTGTTCATCCTTTCTCCTCTAAATCCTGAGATCCTCGAGAGCACTGTTGTCCTCTTATTTAATCTAATACTCCTGCCCCTGGTTTAGGCCTTTGGCCTCCCACATGTCTGATCGTATTCTTTTTTAACAGATGCTTGAGATAATGGTGGGTAATACTTTCAGGGCCAGGCATATATCTTAAAGGGGACTGGACAGAGCGTGTATTAGGTGCGCAATAAAGGTGTCTTCATTGGTGAGTATTGCTGGCTAAGAATCAGGTCGAGAGGCTCACCCCAGGGAACAGAAAATCAGATTCTCAGAACCGGAAGGGACCTGGCAGATGTCTTCCCTGGTTCTTTCAGTTACAAATGGCAAGGACCAAAAGGAAAAAAAAAAAGCAATTCAGTGTAACAACGATTACGCTAATTACAGCAAAGGGAGGGCTCTGGCGTGAGGCCTGGATTCAGTCCTTGGCCTTGTCGTTTCATAGCCGTGAGGGGGTTTTGTTTACTTGTTTTTAGGAAATTATTTAGGTCTCAGCTTCCTCGCCTTGCAAACGGGTAGTATTTCTGGAAAGGTTAGGTAAGAAAATTCACGTGAACCAGTCAGCACGAAAGGAGGAGGAACTCGCTCCTCGTGCAGGTAGTTCGAGATAAACCCGAAAATAACCAGGTTCCCTAACTCCCTGCCACGTGCTTCTTTCCACGGCCACCGCATTGTGCCAGAAAGGAGTAGCAAGACGGGGAGATGCAGGCGAAGTTCAGAAGTGGGCATTAAGGTGCCTCGAAGAAAAAGAAATTCCCATCACTTACTGAGGGCTGTGGCCAAGGACTCCCTTCCTTCCATCCGTCATTATTCCTGAGCTGGCGAGGGAACACCGAGGTGTAGGTAGAATAAATAATTTTCCCAGACCCAGATCTGTCTGACTGACCCCCAAACCCATCCTTACTCTACGTGGCGAAAGGGACTCCGAACAGGACTTTGGTGGGTCACCCTTTAGCACTGCCCTTCGTGGCTGCCCCTTCATGAGGCTGCAGTTGCCACCTGGGGGAGGTCACGGTGTGATGTGAGAGTGGACAGCCTCTTACACCATTTGCTTCACCGTATGGGGGAATCTGTGTAGACAAATGAAGATCCCACTGCCATCTGGGACCGGAATTCCAGGGGAACAGGCTGTCCGTGCACCTCGATGGCAGAGGATGGTGTGTTTTCTTCCAGTGTGAAATGCCACAGAGTCCAGGAATGATAAAATCACCCCGGTTTTTCTTATGAACTCCTAGAAGTCATCTTTGTTGGTATAAATGAGATCATTTAGCCTAATTAGTTCCAAGCTTAATTAGCAGTAATTATCCCAACATGGGAGTAATATCCAAGCAGGAAGTGCCGAGTCCTCGATTAGATAGATCTCTAATTGGTGTTACAATATTGTAATTAAAGCGTGTTTGCACGCCTTTGCCGCGGCACGCGATTTGTCTCGTGTCTGATTAAACGGGGAGACCCAGCAGCCTTGCAGGGGGCCAGGACTTGAGATCGGACTCATGCAACGTGTTAACCCCGTGACAGAGGGTGCCTGGGGACCTGCCTCCATGGTCATGGTGCATAAGCAGCCCCGAGCCCAGGGCATTCCTACCGAGAGGATGTGGCCCAGGTCCGCTCATCTCTCCACTCCCGTGTGGTGTGTGCAAGAGCTTTAAAACTTACAGACTTAAAAAACTTACACACATAAGTATTCGGCTGCAAGGCCGTTTGGGAAGGTGCATACTTCTGAGGGCTGCCTCATAGGTGACCCGAAGAACAAATAACAGAAGCTGCCATTTACTGAGCATTTACTATGTTGCGCCCAATGCTTTAAACATCAAAACTCATCACATCTTCAGAGAAAGCCGCTGAGGTAGCTATCACAATCCCTGTTTTACAGACGAGCACCTGAAGATGAGGGAGTGGCTTCACCAGGTCAACTCCAAGGGCATCCCTTCAGGTCTCACCTTGAGCGTCACTCCTCCAGAAGGCCACCTCCGACCACTAGACCAGGTTAGCTCCCCCGCATGGCTCCTTGTCATTTTCCCTCACACGCTTCCGTGTAATGTTATCGACCCTCTTCCCCACCAATTGACAAACTCATCGGTTGCCTCCTTCACTGCCCTGTTCCCAGGGCCTAGCATCTTGCGAAGCGTCGGCCGCGTAGCAGGTGTTTAACACATAAGATCTCAGGGAACTGTCAGAAGTCACTCAACGGACACGCTGCGTGATTCGCACTCAGCTCTGTGTGGTTCCGTAGTCCAAAACTAAGTTTCTAGGAGGTACAAACACAATGAATGTCTGTTTGGGGCAGGGAAAGGGGAATAGATTTTCTTCCTTCTCATTTCAAAAGGCTGCGTCGCAATTTTGCAAAACCATTTGCCATATTTACCTATTTAAGTCTTCGACCTTGTGTTAGAATTTAGGCATCTTTGCCCATGTGCAAAGAATTGGTCATTGGATCTGATAAACCCAAGGAAAGGAAAGTAAACCAGGTAGAATCTATGCGCATTTCTACATCTTTGGATTCTGCAAATTTAGAAAAACTCTCAGAATCTGTGTTTCCGTGGTTCCCGGGTATGGCTTTGACACCCCCCAAGAATGTCCAGTTAATTCTCAGGGTTTTGTTCTTTTTTTTTTTTCAAATCGACTTTGCTTGATGTTTTAAAAAAATAGATGGCACATGATGCCCTGTGGAGGAATAAGAGACAGGCTGGGTCAGAGTGGATTCGGTATCTTTAAAATGTTGGGAATCTACTGCTATTTAATCTTGGTCACGGATGAAACATGTTTAGGGATTAAGAAGCTCAACGAGGATATTTGCTGACTCATGCGAAAGTTTCTTAAACATTTTTTTTTAACGAGAAGACGATGCTGCCACAAACCATAAAATTCACAAAAGGGAATCATCCGGGAAAAGGCCCCCTTCCACGCTGCCCCTCCCCTTAGCCACTCCAGAGATAACCGGTTTTTCGTATCTCTTTCTGGAGATATTCTCTGCACGTGCCAATATGTACATCCCGAAAGGCAATGTTTCTTGATGAGACACCCTAGCGCCCGCGCACTGGATCACAAAGGTGACTCAGCTCACTTCCTAGTGGAGGCGAAGACAGGAAGCGAGGATGAGAAATCCCGCACGTAGGAACCGCAAAGCACAAGGCTCTGTAAGTCCACGTCCTTGCAACACTAAACATCGTGGTCATGGATTGAGCTTGGAAATGTAGCACGAATGAATGAGACATGCCGCGTGGCTTACGACAGTGGTGACGTCGTCAAGTGTGAGTCTTGAGCCTCGCTGGGTGCTTCTGCTCTGACTAACTCTCAGGGAGATGGTGCTGTCCGGCTGAGCCCAGCAGGATGAGGCAGAGGCGCTGGGTTCCAGCCACTGGGAGCGATTTAACTGACCTCGTCTCTGTCATTAGAGAAATTAGGCGAGAAAGTGAGGTTGGATTCATGCACATCGAGGGCCATCAAGAGGGAAAAGCCTCTATAAAGGACATCATGACGTTATTTTGTGGGGACGGGGCTTGACGCATACCTTGGATGACTATCTCAGTGCAAGAATAATCCACAAAGCTTCCTGCAGTTATTATACTAATATTTGGGAATTGTGGGGGGTTTTGAACAAATAGAGATGATCTAACCACGGTATTAAAATAATTGGATTTGCAGTTACACAAGTAAAAGAATAAGCCCGGGTAAAAATTGTCGCAGCATGAGTACCTTGTGATGGCCAAGGCACGCCCTAGCCAAGGTCATCATCAGCTCACTGTAGTTTATATTTAGAATTTATTGAGGCCTGCACATGGTAGAAAACTTGGTGCCCCAGGAACCGATGGTTTTAAGCTCTTCATCACGCCATCGTGTTTTTCAAAGACTTGCCTATGGTCCCTGTAGCTTGTCTCTGCACCAAGGCCTCGCCTTGAACGGAAATAGATGCCGATGCTTCTCTTGTGACTGTCGAAGGCGCTCATGACTGAGTAGAGTGTGATTCTCTTCTGAAAGGTGCCCCTGGCGAACAGAAAGACCAATGCGACGGAACATTCTGGAAGCGCCATCTATATTCTCAATGTTCTGTTCCACGCGCTTGTGTTTTGCGCCCCACTTTCGGGCTTAGAAAATATCACTGCTAGCGCGGCAAGAAAGTGGCTCTCGTGTGGGCCTCAACCCTGAGTGGAAAGATAAGCTTTTGCTTGGTTTCTCTGGACCTCGATCTTTCCATTTGTCACGATAGATGTTAGACCGATTGATCTCACAGGCCCCTTTTGTCTTTGGCATTTTACCGGTATGAGCTTTGGAGCAGTGCTTTCAAAGTTTTTCTACCAATTCTCTCTCTCCCTCTCTCTCTCCCTCCCTCTCTCTCTCTCTCAAAGCCTTCATGATATCCAGCTCTGAATGAATCAGGCTCTAATCCATTAGACGGACAAATGAACCCATCCATTATGTCTACAGGGACAAACTCCAAATATTTCTGCAATCTACGTTAATTGATTGCTTTCCTTTTACTCAGCTTAAATTTAGAAAACCTTCCCCCCTCCGTGAAACCCGAACACAATGGGAGTTCTCCCTCTCACGGCACAGCTCCTCCCAAGCTTCTCTTTGCCATTTTAATATTTCCAAGAATCTGCCTTTCTGCTCCTGCCAAGTGACAACCGTGCCCCTGAATTCAGTTACCCTCCTTTCAACCATTAATACATTTCATTCGTATTTGCTGTCTTTTAGGGCAGGGACCGTGTGACATCCGTCTTCTCGTGCTTCCTGCTCTCTGTGCCAACGCTGTGCACACACTCGGCGCTCGGGGAGGGTGGTTGCCTCTCTGGCAGTCCCTCTCCATCACATCCTTCAGACCTTCCTCCAAAGAAACCTTTCTGGACTAATTCAGTTCAGACTCGGCCTTCCTTTCATTTGCATTCCATAGTACTTCTGTACACATGGTTCGCATCACATTAACTCGTGTCGTTATTTGTTCTAGCTCTTCCCTTTGAAGTAGAAGCGAAGCAGAAGGGCAAGGTACCCAGGCTCGGAACCAGGAAACTTGGGTTCTGTCTCTGTTCATTTACTAGTCGAATGACAGAAGACGGTCATTCGGCCTCCCTGGGTTGTAACTGTTTGTTGTTGTTTAATTTGAAAGATGAAAGGGTGAGGAAGGATCAAATGACTCCAGCCTTAGAATTCCGATTTGGGGCCTCTGGGTTCCCTAACAAGATTGGAAACTTCTCAAAGGCAGAGAATCTCCTGTTTTTGTTGTTGTGGTCACTGTTATGACATGGAATAGATAATAGTGTTTGACATGGGCGGTGTTTAATAATTTTTTCCTTAGAAAGTGACTGCTCTTTCTGCTCAGGTGAGAAAGTTACACCTGAGCGTGACCCTCCCAGGTCAGAGCCCCCGACCCGAAGGGGCTCTGGGATCCACTCTGGGAAGTGCCCTTCCGGACTTGGTCATCAGCAGCTAAGACGAGCACACCGTGCTGGTCCTCGGGTAGAGGGGTTCACCCAGCAGCTTTGCCTGTCTCAGTAAACGTGTTTATGGTTTGCGCTGCTTTCTTCAGGCAGATCATTTCCTCCCAAGTAATGAGAGCTGTGAGCGATATGGTTGAAATCCTTCCCCGGGCCGAGATGGAGAGCCACGTGACGGGGAGCAAGCCCATTATCCCAGCGGCACTCGCTGGCTAAGTCTGGCAAATATTAACCGGGGAGCCACGGCAGCAGTGAGGAGACAGCAGTCTGCCCACCTTCCTGAACCCACCACCTTGGATGTGGGGGGGAGGGGGGCGGTTTCTGATTTTCCTTTCCTTGACTTTCCTTGACTTGAGCATCACACTCATGTCCCACTTTCATTCATTCTTCCTTCTCCTCTCTTAAAAAAAAAAAAAAAAAAAGCAAAACGGAAACAAGACTTTGTATTTTCTCCATTTATCTCCGACTGGAAACGCTGATATTCTGAGTTCAAGGCAGAACATTTTTCCTCTTTTGCCTAAGTGGCGTACAGGGAGTTTCTTCATCGTCTCTGCCTCCAAGCAGGCCTGGGCATCGGAAGGGGTCTGGGCTTCCAGACCCTCACGCAGGCAGCGATGGGCAGGATGGATGGGCTCTGAGAGCAGCTCAGAACCACCCCTGTGTCCCGGAGAAGATTTCCTCGGAGGAAGAGCAAGCAGCCCATGATGTTCTTCCATATGGCAGAGAAGGGAGTGACATATTAGGTGGAAGGCGGCTAACGCACGTCTGAGTGTCTGTAAGGAAAAGACTTATAACTAACAGGGAGGAGCTGTGGTTTAGGTTAAAACCACGGAGGAAGTGAAGGACATTACCACCTTCCTCTCTGTGGGTGGAAGATTCTCCTGGGCTTGTCTCTTGGGCTCTGTGAGGCTGTGTCTCCCTGTAGGAATATGTTTATTGCTCCCACCCTTCTAGAAGAGTCCAATGCATTGTGGTTTGTGGTCTCCGAGAGTGTAGACTTGATTTTTAAAGCATGAATGTGCCACAAGGTGCTCCCATCTCCAAACCCGCTGTCCCAGCGTGCTCCCCTTATCTTAAATAGAAAAGCAAAGAATTAAAGCGCTCAGGGGAATGAAGGGAAGGAAAAAGCCTTTCCCAAACTATCTATGCAAGTCCTGATCTGATGCTGATTCTCCTTTGTTTTCCTGGAAGAGACCTTCCAAGTTTTGACTTAACAAACCAACAAAAAATTAGGAGTAGCTGTGTTCCCCTGATAGCAGCCATTTATCGAGGACTCACTATGTGCCAGGTCATTTTCCTTATGTTATCTCTAAATTTCCAACAGTTCTGAGAGAGAGAGATTTTGTAAGTTTTATTTTTATAGGTGAGAAAGCTGAGGCTGAGAAAAATCAACTTATACTATCATCGTGAACCTTGAACTCGGGTGTGTTTGCTGGTACCAACCACTGTATTCTCCTTAAAAATCTGGCTTAAGAAGCATTTCAGCCCCTGATGTCACTTACTACCTCATGACCCCGGGCAAATTACTGGATCCCTTTCTCTGGTGTGTCTTGATTCGTATGATGATTGCTTTGATGATTCTGGTAAAAGTCCTTCTTACTGGCTCATTAGAATTAAATGAAGCAGTTGTTAGAAAGGTGTGGCCTATCTCCTGGCATGCGGTAAACTCCCCCAAAACGGCCAGACACTGACTGTGTATAGGTCAGGTTCTAGGCTACCCTGAGAAGGAGGTGAAGTTGGCTCGAGGCAGCCTTCCCTTTCTTTAAACTGCCCTGTCTTAACTCTCACCTGAAGATACACGCAGAGCTCAATGGCTGTGTCGCCCCCTGCGAGACAGCAGTCATACCTCTTCCACGACAAACACGAAAGAAGCAAGCTGTCCTGGGAGAGTTCTCTTCTTTGAAACCTTGGACGACGGTGGTTTTTTGGTTTATTGCTTGGGGAATGAGGGGGGTAGGGGGGCAGCATCTAAGTGCCCCCGGCCATGCTGCACGGGGACCTAAGGCAAAGCTAGCTTTTCGGGATGTGCTCAGGGCAGGCTCAGTCACAGATTCCAGGTCTCAGCTGCTTTTGATCAGAACTTTTTTTTTTTTTTTTTTCTTCCTCTGGTGATTTTTGCATGAGTTTTAGAGCCCAGTGACTTTCAGTTGCCTGAGTCTGGTTTTCATTGCCGATTTTGTCAAGATTTCACATTGAGGTGGCATTTGCAAGGCTTTTCTGTTTTCCTTCTCTGACTGTTGTGCGTGAACTTCAGATTCTGGAGTTTCTTCCAGTTTGTTTTAAATAGAATATTAGTGTATTTTCCTAATTACGGAAGTAATAACTACCCGTTGTAGAGAATCAGAACAAAATAACCAAGAGAAAAAGTCATCACGCACAAAGCCAGCGTTCAGTTTAATGCACACATCAGTCCTCTATGCAGATACATGTTCCTATTTGTGTAAATATATGTACGTATATTTTGCAAAATAAGGATATACACATTTTGTATCCTGCTTTTTTTTTTTTTACATAACTATATCATGAGGACTTTTTCATGTCAAAATATTTTTTGCGAAAGATTTATGGCCGCCTAATATTTCGCCACATAATTGTACCAAGGTGTATTTAACCATTCCCATTCTGCTGGATGTCTAGATGCTTCTTTGTGTACATTTCTGAGTTGCCACAGTGCCGCCTTTTTCCCTATAAATAATTTCTAGAGAGGGGATTATGAGGACAATTAAGGAAAAGAGTATATACTTCAAATTTTTATCTACAAAGCACTCGTACCTGATTATTT
The DNA here is from genome assembly GCA_030015415.1 of Cynopterus sphinx. Taxonomy (NCBI): domain Eukaryota; kingdom Metazoa; phylum Chordata; class Mammalia; order Chiroptera; family Pteropodidae; genus Cynopterus; species Cynopterus sphinx. The sequence goes on from CM057392.1 coordinate 39,792,774, forward strand.
TAATACGACAAGCCTGCGTATGGTCTTTTGAAAGCCTCTTGATGTATTGTGCCAAATTGATTTCCACAAATGTAACTCGAGGACAGGGCAAACTATTACGCATGGGCCAGATCGGTTCCATGGCCTGTTTTTGTACAGTTCATGAGCTAAGAATGGTCTTACGTGTTTCAACGGTTGGGGGAAAATCAAGGGAAGAATCATATTTTATGACATATTAATATTCTATGGAATTCACCTTTCAGTTGCCATAAATAACGTGTTTGGGGCACAGTCCTGGTCGTTCATTTCCACATTGTCTGTGGCTGATCTCACCCTCCAGAGCTCTGTGACAGAGGCTGTCCAGCTTGCGACCCCCCAAATTCATGCCATTTGCTCTTCCCAGATACGGTTTGCTGACCCTGCTTCATCCCGTGAGCTGCATATGGGTGCTCATCTGAACTCTAGGATTTTCTTATCAATACTTCCAAAAGTCAACAGATATTTACCAACTATTTCCCATGTGTCAGGCCTTCATAGAAAATGCAATTTACTTAATGTTTCTTTGATTACCAGTTAGAATGAATGTTTTCATAACATTCAAGTCATTTTTTTTTTTCCTATTAATTTTCTGTGTGTGTGAAATGTTAAAGTTCAGCTCAGGTATTTATTTTTTTCAGACTGCTGTGTATGGTCTCTTTATCCACTAAGAATATAAACTTCAGTCATATTTGTTGAGATACTGTTTGTTGGAAATATTTTATTTCCGTTAGATTTGTTGGCCTTTTAGCTTTGATTTTTTTTCCTTTTACATACAGAATTTTACATTTTTATGTAGGCAAATCTCTTGAATTATTTATTAATTTTTCCCTTTGATTTTATTCTAAGAATAGCTTTTCCTCTCCTCAAGGTCAGATAAATATTCATCTATGTTTTCTTCTAGTTTTTTTTTTTTAACTGATTTTTTAAAATATTGATCTCTTTAACCTCTCTGGAATTTTTTTTTTTTAATTCTATGATGTGAGATAAAGATCTTACATTTTTTTTTCAAACAGCAGATTATTCCAACATTATTTCTTGAGTAATCCTTCCTTTAACTACTTATCTATGATGTCACCTTTACCAAATTCTTATGTATCCTGGGATGTGTTCCTAGCCCACATTCCAGTTCTCTTTAATGGTGTGTGTGTGTCTGTGTGTGCGTGTGTGAGAGGGAGAGACTGCCGACTCCTTGTGGATGTTCACTTTGTTTTTCTTGATTAAGCCTGTGCAGTTCACAGATTCTAGCTGGATTTGGGGATTTGTATGTTTTTGTTCCTTTGGTGTATTACGCCTTTACAATTGTAAATTTCAGTAGCATCATCCCTTCTCCTGTGTCAGGAATGCAGTATAAGCTTATCTCCTAAAAGTACACAAATGGTAAGGAACCTTCCTGCCAAACAAGAGATAAAGGCCAGGGCCAGGCCTCACACCTGTGTGACCCGCCAACTGTGGTGCTCATTCATAACCACTCCAGCTGACAGAGGCCTCTAGCGTCTGTAACCTAGGAGGCTGAAGGTTTTCTGGCCACGTAGTATCAACTGGCATAAAAAGAGCACATCTCAGGAAGAGGTTCCCAGAAGCACTGTTACATGATGCGCAGCCCCTAACCTTCTGTTAACAGCTCACCCCAACCCGACCTCACTTCACAGTGGACTCATTTCATTTACCAGGTGTGAAAATTGGATTTTACCACAGAGAAGAGGGGGAGTGACTACCTATCAGGTCTGCTATTTAGGGAAGTGGAGACTGTGGTGGGATTTGTTCAGAGACTTGCTATGCAGGCAACATTTAATTAGAGATGTGGTCCTTGAAAACGGATTTGCAATCTTTGTCATTTTAAGAATGCTGGGGTTTTTTTTTTTCTCTTAGTTTTTCTGTCTGACAGCCTTCTTTCCCGTGTAGGTTGCACACATCCTACCTAGGATCTGAATATTTTATATGGCACCATTCTGCCAAGAGAGGAACCTCAGGGGTGTGACAGAGAGTGCAGTTTAGGGGGTGGTGGGGATGGCCTGAGGTTTGGATGCTGATATTAGTCACACATTGATCACTAAGAATGGAGGGGGATGATGAAATAATTTTCATGTTGATTCATCGCTGTCTGGTCCAGGCCTCCATTTGATGGAGGTATTGGGGCCACTCTGAGACTCTCTAATGAGGGGCTTCTTGAAAATCAGGAGTTTAGATTTAATTACCGGTTGTTAGAGACTATGTAGACAACTTCAAAGTTCGTATCTGGTTAACCAAGCATCTGCTTTTTTAAAAAGACACCTTGTTTACTATCCTGGCGAAGGAGGTGGCTGAATTTATTACTGTTTAGCATTTCTAGCACACTTTGTTCTCCCCGAGTGCCTGAAACTTATTTATGTATGTATATTGGTTGTGCTCGCAGCACTCCCTTGAGATGAGTGGGTGATAAGTTTTATTATCAACTGCTTTTCCAATGAGAAGAGGGGAACTCTTGAACAGAGAAGGGTCTGGCCTGAGTTTCCAACTCAGATCTCCCCCCACCCCCGCCCCCAGGTCACCTTGTTAGAGGATCCTCGACAAAATGGCCATAAAGGGCGCCCTGGTAGCCTTCCTCTGCCGCCTCCGGGTCCCGGTGTGCCATCTGCGCCTCATCCTGTGTCCCACTAACCACAGTGGGCGCTCTGCAGCTCATCACATCGCCTTCCTCGCAAAGGCACCTTACTCCCCTGCTTTTCCTCACTGCCCGGCTCAGCTCCCTGGAGTCCCCCGTGACTCAGCCCCTCCACCCACTCCAGTTGCCCAGTGAGCCATGTAGAGCCTGCCCCCCCCCCATATCCACCTTCCTCCCTTCCTTTCTCGTCCCCCGCCTCCCCCCCACCACTGCTGTCATTCAGGTCCGCAGGACTCCCTACCTGGAGTTCTCTAACACCCTTACCTGTGTCCCCACCTAAACTTCCCACCCTAAAGTCTCCCGTCCCGAAAACCTTTGAAGCGCAGCTTTGGTGAACCCCCCCCCCCGGCCATTCGTGGCGTTCCCATCCCTTTCAAATCCAAGTGCAGATGCTTGCTTTGCCCTCAGAGCCCACCCTCCTGTCCGGCGCCCTCTCTCCTGAGCCGCTGAACACCTGTATCGCGCCTCAAGATCACCTGGGCAGGAGGTCCACAGGTGCCTCGGGCCGGGCGGGCACCTGCGCGGGGTTCCCGCGCCCGCAGGTGCGCCGTGGGGGGGCCGGCTGGACCCCGCGCTGCCCCCGCGGCCTCGGCCAGCCCGTGCTTTCGGGCCCTGGGCCTGCCTCTGCGGTGCCTCGAGCCCCAAACCCTCCCCTCCCCGCCCCCCATCTCCACCTGTTGGCATGTTTCTCCTGCCGTAAGGCCGAGCTCCGAAGGCTCCTCCCCCGGGAGGCTTTCCCGATTGTTCCAGAGGGGTCAGGACTCGGGGAGTGGCAGGTCCTTGCGCACAGCTCAGCCCCATCACCAGCCTGGCCGCCCCAGGGTCCCCGAGCCCCCTCCATCCCTCCGCCAGGAATGCGGCCCCGCCCCGCCCCCACCCGCTCCTGTTTTAAACTCTCACCACTAGGCCCGGCTCAGATGTCACTTCCTCCGGGCCACATTCATCCATCACCACTCCGGGCCTTCCAGACCCTCCCCGCCCCCACCCGCACCAAGTCCCTCCGGCCCGTGTCCCTAAGGGGGAACTCAAGGGCGAGCGAGGAGCTCGGCTTCGCGGTTTACCTGTTCCACGTAACCCGGGCAGTGGCCTTGGCTGGCTGAGCAGGTGCTCTGCTGCCAGGCCCTGGCACGGACCGATCCCCAGCCCGCCCTGGACCCTGTCCCCAGGCGTCCCTCCCCCAGCTGGGTCGCTGCCCCCGCATCTCTGCTGCACGTGTCTCCTTCCTCCCCCGGGACTGTCTGGCACCCTTTGGGGGGTAGGTGGGGGGGAAATCTTGGAGGATTTCGCCCTCGATCCCTCCTCCTGGTTCCCCAGACTGGGCCGCAGCTCAGTGAGCGTTTGTTTAATTCAGGTGCAGGGTGTAGTGCTCAGCGAGCTGCTCAGCAGCCCCCTGTGAGGGGTTAACTAGTAACGGGACAAGTTCGGCTCCTGGGGGGCATTTGCATTTTAATGGGATCTTAAAAGCCAGAAGCTAAAGGGCTGGAAAGGTGGGATTGCGGGAGGTGCCGGACCGACGGGGGCTGGAGGAAAGCCACTTTTCCAGCCCAGGAGTCCTTCAGCGCTGCGGTGACAGGCAACCCCTCGGGGCAGTGTGATGAGGCCATGGACAGAATGAGTTTCAACATAAAATAAACAGCGGTACACAAAGTAGTTACGAAAAATGATCCAGCTATTGAAAAATACCGAATTCGTGACAGAGTACTACGTGCTTCTTTATTAGGGCACGAATAAAGGGATCCGTTGGCGGGTCTAATTAATGACTCCTGTGATTTTGTCACCGTGATGAGTCTAAGCCATTTTGGGACATCCGCCACAACTGTGAGGTGATGTGAAAGTATCTGTGACTCCTTTGGTGAAAAAGCCATGGACTGCTCAGGCCTTACCTACTGCCTGCCTTCTCAATGGGAGGAAATGATGCATTTCAGAAGTCAGTGAAAGGAAAGGTGTAGCCCCCTCCCCCACCCCCATCCCACTCCACGGTGGAGCCCGGGAATTAGAGACCTTGCTTCGGCCACCCCACCCCCACGATGTGGGTGGTGGGTGGTCCCCAGGCCTGCGTCTTCCACCCTGGACTCCCGTTTCCATACTCCACTGCCTCTGTCTTTAACTCCCAGATTCTTATTATTTTAACCCTTGATTCTCACGAACAAGGACAGCAGTCTAAATGTGCTTCACTTGCACCAGAAATGGGAAAGAAGGAGAAATGAAAAGAATGGTCAGGCCCTGGGGAAGCAAAGGGATCTTTCAGTCCTTAGCCGGGTAGGCTTCCCCTCCCCCAAGGTTCCCCTCTAGGGTGGGGGTGGGGTGAGTGGAGGCAAGGCCTCCGCCTCTTGAGGTGGGAGAGCAGCTGCTGCGGTTACCTGAAAGTCTCTGCCAAATGCAGAAGTCAGTCTTGGGGTGACGGAGCCTGACTCCCGGGATGGGCCAGCACAGTACCCGCCCTTCGTTGCGATTAGAGATGATGTGGAGCATTGTTGCTCTTGAAACACCACACTCCCTAATGCCGATCTGATCCCCAACTTGGATAAAAGTGTTTTCGGTTCTCTTTTTAGTGTCAGAATGCAGGGAACAAACGGATTCAGTCCATCCTTGTGTCACCTAGAATCAGTGTCGCCCGGGATGGATTGGCCCTACTGCTTACTGCGCTTCAGGGCACATACTTCTGCCTTCAGCCACGGCCTGCTTAGAGGATGCCAGGAAACCCCAACATGAGCCGGACTTGTTGCTACGGTATCCATTAGCCCAGACAAACCGTCCTCTCTGTCCCTAAATGGGCAATGACAACAGAGGTTTTGCCCTGGACATTTTTCTTTCCTCTCGTGGGCCTCTTCCTCTGGCGAGCTCGTTGGTTTTGATTGCTTCAGCGCTCACCTCTGCACCTCCAGCCTGCCCCTCACCTGGTGGCACGTCTCCACTTCCGTGTCCGGTTGTCATTCTAAAACTTAACTCTGTACATTCCTTTGCAAACCAGCTCCACCTTTCTAAAAAAAACTGCTTTATTTAGGTGTACGCTACAAACCAAATGTCCTCCCACTGACTCAATGACTTTTTCGGTAAACTTCGTCTTGTGTAACCATCACCCAAATCCAGCTTTAGAACATTCGCTTCACCCCAGAAAGATCGCTCAGTCCATCTCCATTCCCACTCCACCCCACCCCTTAAATTGCTGTCTCTGTATATGTGTCTTTCTTGGATATTTATGAAATTATACATAATCACTCTTTCAGATCTGGCTTCTCTCACCTAGAGTAGTGATTTCGAGGTGCGTCCATGTTATAGCACGTATCAGTACCTCTTTTTGTTGCCAAATATCTTTTATTGTATGGATGTGCCACAATTTATTCATCCGCTCATTAGCTGACGGACCTTGGGTCGTTGCCACGTCTGGGCCATTAGGACATTCTCCTCCAAGCCTGTGTGGCCACACGTTTCTGTTTCTCTTAAGAGTGGAATCGCTGGGTCACGTGGTAAACTTATGTTTAACTCTTCAAGAAACTCTGACACTGTTTTCGAGGGTGGCTGCAGCATTTTACACGCCCACCAGCAACGTGTGACAGTGGCGCTTTCTCCCCATTTTTTACTGTCGCCATCCCCAGTTGGTGTGTAGTGTCATTTCACTGGAGACCCGTGTCATTTTTGAACCACCCCCCTTTCTGAGCACGGTGACCCCATTTCCACTGATTTTGTGGCTGGAAACCAAGCTGCAGTTACTCTTCCTCTCGTCGTTACAGGCTGCCGAAGCGAGCTGGATTTGCCTCTTCGTTCTCCCTTTTCCACTGCCCACCTGACTGTCTGCCGTCTTCCAGCTGCTCTCCTTGCTGCTTCTAGGTCTTTCTTCAAGTCTTCCTTTCCTGCGGTTGCACATTGTCAGATAGTAACATGGAAATGCCAGGCGTGGACATGGAATCAGGAGCCTGTGCTGTAGTCCAGGAATCACACCCAGTCGGTGCTCGCTGACATCATTTAATGGTCGTCATGACTGTTATTATTTATTATTCATTATCAAGGGGGTATCTTCCCCATGTCTCACCTGGTTATCGTAAGGATCGAATGTGGCTGTGAATGTGAAGGTGTTTGGGGGAAATACCGTCCCAATCCCAGCGGTGTTATTCTTGACACCGTTTTCCCCTTGCTCGGGGAGAGAGGCATTGCCGGATGGTGGCAAGGACAGGCGTTGGCGCCAGCCTAGCATTCAGTCTGGATGGTGCTACTTAGCAGCAGGGAGGCCTGGGCAAGTAATTTAACCTCTTCGTTTTGGTTTTCTCATCTGCAAAATGGGTGTAATTATAAGTCACAGTCGGGACGGTAGTGTGAGGAAGGGGGGTGCAATAAACTGTGGCTTTTTTTTAAAGCTCAGTGTATCCTCGTGTGCTTACATTCTGTGCAATGAGGTCCCCACTATTTACCCAACTGTACTCCCCACTATTTACCCAACTGTACTCCCCACTGCTTCCCACCACTCGCCCTGGGGAGCGGCTGTTGTGTGGGGAGTTGGAGCCTCTCCCTCAGCCTGACTTGGGTTTCCATCTCAGCTCCCGATTCTGCGTGAATGTAGCACTTACCCACCCTCGAAACATCTGGCCCCTCCACTGTAAAACGGGAAGAACGGGTCCTCCTTCACGGGGTTATTACGTGCATTAAATGAGATGCCATCCGTGTAAGACAGAACAGTGCTTGGCACACGCGCGTGATGACTGCTCGATGGATGGCAGCGGTCAGTACAGTGCTTGCGGCCGCCTTTCCCACCGTCGTTTTCTGTCCACACATATGCTGTTGTCCTTTCCTTCTCTGCCTCGGCTCCTTGTCTCTTCCTCCTGGGTCATCTCCCACTTCCATGTCCAGTCATCATTGTCAAACTTAACTCTCTATCTTATTCTTCAAGGCCCAGTTCAACTTCTGAGCCTTGAATTGTCGCCTCCGACCTCACACCCACTCACGGCTTTTCTCCCCCGACTGGAAATCCGGAGTTTGTGTCGCGTCTGTAGTACACTTTAGGAATTAACTGTTCTTACACTTTTTCCCCCTCAGCTGGACTGTAAGATTCCCGACGAGGACTATGTATGTCTTCATCTTCTAATAAAATTCTCATTCAGTTGGGCACTAGACAAATATTAGGTGCTTATGAATCTTTTATTGATAAACAATAACTAAAGCCATTAAATTAATGAAAATTAAAAACCAGGGCTTTCATGATGGCCTATATAGTCTCTTTCATTAATTTGAGGATCCACACTGGTCCCTGAGCATAATTATTTTTGCCAAAACGCAGCCTGGAGTGGAGAAGGGGACTGTGCGTGGAGAGTCCCAACGTCAAGGTCAGCACTGTTTGTTAACTCAGTAAAGCTCGTCGTTGCTCACACGAATGACCTTGTTTTTGTTTTCATCACTTCTTGGCAACTGTCTTCAATCGCACCCCTTCCTCCCATCCCAGAGGACCTACTGCCCTCAGAAAGCCCTCTGAGTATTTCCTTCCAGCTTGAACTTCTCTGGAAGGTTCTCCAAGCTTCAGAATCAGCCTTTCCTTTCTTCCCCACCGTATTTCCTCAGTATAGTTAGCAGTTAATAAGGATAGAGGTCTGGTCAGAAAAATTATTAAGATAAAGCAGGCTAAGACTTTATTGTGTTACTCTTCCCAAGGGCTTGGGGAAGCGACATCTTAAATCCAAACGTATGAACTCCTCTTGGCAGAATTTAAAGGCATGTGTTAGAGTTGAAGAGGTACCAGTGAGATGTGGGGTGAGAATCAGAACTGAGGAGATGGTCTTTCAGGGCTTCTTTGGGGGAGCCTAAATCTAAGCCCATCATGGATAATCTGGAGATGAGAAAATGCAGTAACAGTAACCAACATTTATTGGGCACTTACTATGTGCCAGGCACTCTTCTCACATACGTAGTTACTCATTTATTCCTCATGCTACCCTGTGTGGAAAATATTATCATTCCTTCACTTAAGGGAGAAAAAACCGAACCCTAGAAAGGTTAAGTAATTTTTCTAAGGTCACACAGCCTTCTGATGGCAGAGCTGAGAGTCAGAGCCGGACAGACTGGCTGATTGACAGCCCCTCCACCCAGAAATGGCCCTGTTAAGTCATGGGTCTCCCCTTGTAAGCATTCTGGGGAAACTGTAAGGACCAACTTCATGAGAAAAAACTAGGTATCGTCATCATCATCATCATCATCATCATCCTCACGTCAGAGCACACAACTCACTTCCATTGTTTCTTGTTAAGCCACAATGGGCCACAATTAAATTGGGGAAGGGGGTCGGCATTTATAGATCAGCATTTCTGTGTCAGTCATTTCGGGCGCAGGAATAGCAGACTGAGTGTCACATAGCTTGACTTCTAGAAGGCAGACAGGAGGAGGGTTGGAGGCAAAACCATGTGGATCTGAGTGTGAGAATAAAGGAGAATCGTTGGTGGTGCCTTCTTAAGGGATCTGTCACGTCATGGATCTGTCTTTCACGGATAGGGTGCCCGTAATTCCCAAACTGTGGAAAGCAGCTAAGCAACCACGCAGAACAAGGCCCAAGTTCACATCCAGAGTGCCAAAGGCCCCGGGGAGAGCTGCTGGAAGAAAGGAGGTGAGGATATCTGTTTCTTCCTAACGAAAGCGACACTTAGCCTTAAATTTTCCCGGCAGAGATGAAGCTCTGGGACTGCCCCTTGACTTCCATGGCCTGGTGAAAGCTGGTTCAGGGCGGTTTGCTTCCCCTTCATGGGTGACCTAAAGAAGAAACCACTTCCCAGCCCTTTCTTTACAGCGTTGAGCAGCAGCACTGTGAGAGTCAAGATGCTGTTTCGTTCTGACCCTTCACTGTCCGCCTTAAATTACCCTCTTGGTAGTATTTCTTTGAGGTCGAAATTCGCCAGTTTTGGTTTGGACAATGAGAGAGATGAATCGGGTAGAAACAGTATAAGTGGCAGGAATTTGTGGACAAACTGAGGGCTTTGACCAAGGCAAGAATTTGTCAGGGCCCGTGAGATCCCTGGCAGCAGCTGGCTGAGTGGGCTCAACCTTTCTGAGTCTCAGTTCCATCCTTCCGAAGGTAGGACTTCATGTTCTCTCCTCCGACAATAATGATTAAACGACCCTGGGGAGTTCGAACAGTGTGGTAGAGTGTTGGACTTAAATCCTAGTCCCTAAAAATGGGCATCGTCTTGGCAAGTCATTAAACTTCTTAGAATTCTCTTCTGTAAATGCAGGGGGTGGGGGAAAGGAGTCCTTAAAATTTAGTTCATCAAGAGCTAAGATAACGAAATTAGTTTGAAAGTGGAGTTTACAGGTAGAGAACACCAGAGGCAACCTTAAATAAGGGATGCTGAGATTAGCTGAAGACTAAGAAGCCAGTCCTATCATCCACGTTTGGCATCACCGTGCGCGCTTTGTCATCGCTATGAGAAGCACATTTCAGAAGAAATCAAACCCAGATTTCTTCAGCGTCAAACGCCTTTGTTATTATTTTTTTTAACAATTTTACCATTTGGATTTAAAAAAATGATTTATCTTAGAATTTCTAGAGTAGTAGAAACAGTTTGAAGCTTTTATTTATAGGATGATTTTTTCAATGATTTCATCGTTCTCCGTTAGTGTTTATGTATATACTGTAGGCTTGATTCCTATACAGCAAAAGGGAATCCTTTCTCAGATGAGAGAGAAATGCATGGAAGCTGGAAGTTTCGGAGGACAAAATTTAGTAAAATAGATAAACTATTGAATAGAATAAACCACATTTTAAAACATTTCTATTCTTAAATCTTCAGTAGTATTTATTCCCTTTTTACCCTCGAGTTACCCATTTAATGTTCACTTGCATTTTTCTCGATTCAGTAAATAACTTTGAACTTTGACACATAGAGCCGCGTGGGGGTTATGATGCCTAATGAAATGGTCCAGACTTTTGGGCATGGGTGTTGTTATGAGCTTGTTTTAATGAGTTTTCTGAGTAAACGTAATCTAGTCTGGCGCACTCCGCGCACAGCTCATTTAGTGGCGGTTTTCTCTCGTAGATACAGTCTGTGAATCCCTCCTTGCCACCTATGTTAGCCATCCCAAGTGTTTCTTGGGTTTAGTTGTCTTTTCTCATGTCCATACCCGACTCTCTTCCTCCCGCCTTCTTTTACAGAAGTTCTTCCCTGTGTCACATCAACTCTTCTATCGCCAAAACTTGACCAAAGGAAGCGTTCGACTTTAAGGATTCCCCACTTAGAATTCTTCAATGGATCTTGGCTTGAGATCCTTTATACCTATGACTGTCTTTTTTTCTGATCTATTCATATCCTGAGTCATAATGGAAGACAAAGAGAAAACATCTCGCTATGAGAAAACAGGTTTTCACAGGCTCTAAGCGGGGGAGACATGGGATAGAAACTTATATGACCAGTCGGGTTGTGAATGGTTTCCAAAGCTTTCTCTTTTAGGGCTCTCCTGTATCATCCCTTCCCAAAGCCCGCCCGCAAGGAAAGGGCCCTGCCTTACACAGGGAACCCAACACGGAGATAGGTATCCTGGTTAAAACCATGGGTGACAGAAGCAAAAGCGGAAGAAACTGTGTCTTCTTCTCTTGGCCATCTTGCCTCCTGCATCGCTCTTAGGGGAGAACACGCAGTACGTGGTGACACGGGCTGTCTTCTCTTAGCCCATCCAGAGAGCCGCGGGGCCGGCGCGCGTAGTTGCAGAAACATCTAGACTACAGACGCGGGTGTGTGTGTGTGTGTGTGTGTGTGTGTGTGTGTGTGTTGGGAGGGGGTGGCCGGGGTGTGTGTGTGTTTTGGGGGGGAGGGGGACGGGACACAGGGTGTGTGTGTGTGTGTGTGTGTGTGTGTGTGTGTGTGTGTTGGGGGGAAGGGGGTGGCCGGGATGTGTGTGTGTTTTGGGGGGAAGGGGGTGGCCGGGGTGTGTGTGTGTGTGTGTGTTGGGAGGAGGGGGTGTGTGTGTGTTGGGGGGGAGGGGGTGGCCGGGGTGTGTGTGTGTGTGTGTGTTGGGGGGAGGGGGTGTGTGTATGTTGGGGGGGAGGGGTGGCCGGGCCGCAGACGGGTCTGTGATAACGCTTGGTCCCTGCGGTCCCGGCGGCCGCGAGGGCCACAAAGCCCAGCCCGGAGGAGCGGGAATCCGCGCTTCGCCCGGCCGCGTGCGCTCCCCGCGATGCCGTCATTCTTCCTGCCGAAGCGGCAGCGCTGTCCCGCGGGGCCCCCCTCACTCCGTGGGGCACAGCGCCGGGGGGCCCCGGCCTCGAGCTCTGGGGAGCAGCGGCCTCCGGCAAGCCCGGGGAGCCACCCCGCGATGGGAAAGCGGCTGCGGACCGATTCGCGGACGGGGGCGGCGGGGCTCCTGCGGGCGCGAGGTAGCCATGCGGGGCGGGGCGGGGCCGCGCGGGGTGCGGGGGAGACCCCGGCCCGGCCTCCTGCAGCGGGCGGCGGGGGTGCAGCCGGGGCGGGGAGGGCGCCGCTGCGGCCGGGGCCGCGCAGAGAGCGCGCGGGGAAGGCGAGGGGCCGGGGCCACGTCCGGGGGGCGCGAGGGGGTCGCCCCGGGACCGGGCACCAGGCCGGCCGGCGCGGCGGGCGGGCGCGCGGGCAGGACCCCGGCCTCCGGCAGCGCCCCGCCCGCGTCTGTCAAAGACGCCCCAGACACGCTGCCCCTCCCCCTCCGAGCCGGCCGGGGCGCGTCGGGGCCCCCAGGGCTGCGGGCAGCGGGAGGGGGGTCCGGGCCAGCGCGCGCCCGTGGGGGCGGGGGAGGGCCGGGAAGGGCCGGCGCCGCCGGCCCCTGGGGCGGGCCTTCGGGCCGAGGAGGAGGACGCGGCCGCTTTAAGGTGGGCGGTGGGCGTCGCCTCGGGCCGGGCGGCGGACTGCGGGGGGAACCTGGGGGCGTGTCCGCGCGGGGCCGGGGGCGGGGCCGAGCGGGAGGGGCGTGGTCGTGGGCGGGGCCGGGCGCGGGGCGGAGGAAGCGGCCGGGCCGGTACCACTGCGCGCGTAGCGTGGGGGGGACGCGCGGCGCCCCCGCGGCGGGGGCGGGCCTGGGCGTGCCCGGGGCGGGGCCGGGGCGGGGGGAGCAGCCGGCCGGGACCATTCCGCGTGGAGTGGGGGGGCGGGCGCGGCGCCCCCGCGGCGGGGCCCGGGGCGGGGGCGGGGCCGGGCCCGCTCCTCGCCGGGCGGGACGTCGGGCCGGGGCGGGGCCCCGCTCCGCGCGCGTCCGAGGCGGGGCCGGCCGTCCGGTTCGAGGCGCGGGGCGGCCGGGGGCGGGCCGAGGGGAGGGAAGGGGCGGTCCCGGGGGGGCCGGAAAGGGGGAGGCGCCGGCGGACAATGGAGCCTATGTGTGCCCGCGGGAGCGGGGCGCCGCCGCCGGGCCGAGACGCGGCGCCGGCCCGGGCCCCGGCCCCCCGGGGCTGAGCGCACCGGAGCCCGCACCCCCGCTCCGCCCCCCGCCCGCCCGCCTCGGGGTAAGCGGCGCCGCGGGGGGGGGCCCGGGCCGGGGAGGGGGCCGGGCCGCGTCCGCGTGTTTTGAGGCGGTTCGGGGGGCCGGGGCGGCCGCGGGGAGCCGGGGGGGGGCGGGGGTCGGGGCTCCGGGTTCGGAGAGTCGAGTCTGGAGAAACCCGTATGGGGCGGGGGTTCCCCTGCGAGCGCCCGCCGAGACCCGGGGGCGCCCGGTGTTGTCAGAAGTGGGGTCCCAAGCCTGGGATGGGGCGGCCCCAGGGTCCCGGGGTGAAGGGGCACCGGAGGGGCGAGGTGGAGGGCTGAGAGGGGAGTTGGGTGTGGAGTTTGGTGGGGTCCGTACGATCCCAGAGATGTTTAGGGGTGAAAGGGACTTTGCAGGCCGGTGACTTGTTAAAGGGGCGGCGGGTGGGGTCTTAGAAGACCGCAGGAGGAGGACGGGGCTCCAGCAGGTGGGCGGGCCGCATCACTGAGTCTCTGTGGGGGTCGTGGACACACCAGCGACTCCCAGAGTGGAGCCCCCGTCACTGACCTTTGAAAGTTGCGGAGACCCATGTTGAGATGTCACCAGTTAGTGCTGGGTGAGCTTGGTGACGTGGAGATACCCTGAGGAAGACGACAGCAGGTTATTTTGTTGGGAGCGGGGAGCCAGAGGCCCGTGATGGTGTTGCTGGGGGCCTTATGTGAGGACTCTCAACCCTAAAGGGGGGGTCCTGATCGTCCTGCAGGAGCCCTGGTGTGCTACCGGAGAGGAGCGACTTAGGGCCTCAAGCGCAGCCCTGTTGGGAACTGACAAGTTATAGACAAGGCAGAGGAATGGACAACTCTTGGTGGAGAGAGACTCTCAGGTGGGCTAGTTAGACTTTGGTTAAGGCAAACATGGGTAGAGTCTCGCAGTGACCTTAGTGGGAAAATGATTGAGTGGCTGTGTAAAGAGTTACGTTTTGATCAATGGTGTGTGATGGCCTATTTGTTAACCTTTGTTATATTCAAGACGTGAGGTTCATTTTGGGGCCAGAAATTTGGACTCTGTGCACTGAGCACAGAACGATGAATCAGATTAAACAGGTAGGAAGGACTAAGTAGTAAAATAATTAGGGGGGCGGTAAGGGGGCAATGGATGGTGGTGGTAAGACCGGTATGTGAGTTAAGAACGTTTGATTCTTCAAGGAGGTTGTGCCAAATAATAGCCCTGTTGATTGATTGATTGATTTTTTGACTGGATACTGGTAACTTGGGAAGTTTTAGCAAGGAATCAATGTTTGTGTGAATGTTATAGTCCTCAGTACAGATTTAAGAAAGGTCTCCTTTCTCACTAGTGAAAAAGACCCAAGCTATTAAAGACAGATGATTAATAAAAGGAGCAGATAGTTAGATGACATAAGGATGCTTTGGGGAATGAGGATTCCATTAATTGATGGTTTGGATAAGAAGAGAAAATTTAATGCAAAGTTGAGACAGGGGTGACATGGCACAGCTGTAGGACCTGGGATCTAATGGTATTGAACCATTAGAATATCATTCATAACAAGTGTCAAACATAAGATGATCGCCGTTCCGTAACATGTGGTGGATGGATGAGGAAGTCATTGACTAAAAGAAGAGAACGTAATGTTCTCATAAGGCAAGTTACATGTAAGTTGGCTTCTGAGCTAAGGATTCCCCACTTGGATTCTTAGATGACTAGCATAAGTGAAAAAGTACTTAGGTACAGTGGAATTTATTCTATGGGATGTTTTCCCCATAGCCTCCAGAAGCATCTGCTCCTGTGAATCAAAAGAAAATGCTCTCTGGCTTGTGTGTGTGTGCGCGGAGGGGGTAGTACAGAGCGTTCACAAGCGTTCTAATCAACTAGATATTTGATCATGGTGACTTGGTATAGTGGTCAGGGCTTTGAACTTGAAATCAGGAGGCTAGCTCTCCCATTGGCTTGTGTGTGACTTTGAACAAATCTGTTATTCTCCAGTTTTCCCATTTATGAAGTGGTGATGCCACTGCCTAGGCCACTCATAACGCATTACAGCGCTTAGACAAGTTAATGCCGATCTGCAAAGGCCTTTGAGCGCTTATGAGAATGAGAGACTAGATAGCCCAACTTTTCCCGTACTTCTAAAAACAGACCAACTCAGCTTTGCTAACAATTATTCGCACGCTTGACTGAGGAACAAAAAAGAAATGTACCTTACACATCTGTCTTGTTTTATTGTCTGGAGTTTGGTTTTGTTTCGTTTTGGAAGGTGGCAAGAAGTTATAGAAATGTGAGCAAAGGTCTGCATGGAAGGGTGAGAATGTACATGCTCTGAATGCTCACCTAGGCTGATGCTGACCCTAAATTTGTGTGACCTTGAGCGTGTTACTTGGCTTCGTGATGGCTTAATTTTCTTCAACTATGAAATAATGCTGGTGGAAGGACTGATTTGTCTGCCCTGGTGACTGTGATGTTAGGGTCTATAGGAACATCATTTGCTGTAGATCAGGGATTCTTAACCATCTAGGTCCCATGTCCCTCTTTGGCAATCTAATGAAGCACAGGACCCCTTTTCAGAATTTTGCTTTTTAAACACGTGACATAAAATGTATAGAATTATATGACCTGGAAACAGTTACTAAGATGTTAAACAAGCAGTTGTGCTACAGCCATTTGCTTCTTTGTAACACATTAAATAGCAAAATGTAGCTGCAAGTCTAAAGATGCTATAATTTTGAAGTAGTGATGAGTGTAAATGGTATGTGGCCAGATCTGCAGCAGCTGTAACATGATGTGGAAGGGTCTCTGTGGTTTCTCTTGGTGCCACAGTCGCAGGATCACTAATACTAACGCAGGTTGTCACCTGTGTCACTACTGAAGGTAGCGCTAACCGCTACTTAGAGGTTAGTGAATAGGAAGATGACATTTTCCCTGTCAGGTTCACAGCCGTCATCCCCTGTCTCCCCACCCCCGCGCCCAGTCTCTCCACAGACCCTTGGGAGGCACTGGATCCCAGGTGAAGAATTTCTGCTGTCGACCGGCTGATTTTTGAAAGATAAATTGTTTTATGGCCCCTCGCATTTTTGGCTTTGCAGTATTTTTTCAGCATCTCCTCCATGCTAAGAACAGGGGAGAGAAGATACGAAATAAAAGGCCACTTTGCAGCCTGCGGTGACTGTTCTTGGTTATGGAGAAAGTCAGAGCAGTGATTGGAACGGGCCTGTGTGTCTCGTGGGGTCTGCTTTTCCTCAACTTCCCCAGTCTTCATCGGGATGGATTTGGGCTCCAGCTCGCTCTTGCAGTTTTAGCGGTTTTGCCCTCCTTTCCCGTTTTGACCTAGTCCTTTTCTTGCTCTTCCTTCTTCCAAATACTGTCTTGGCCTCAGCGCACTGGGGAGTGAGTGGGTGGTTTTCTTTGCCGTTGCTGCGAATTGGCATATGAACTTTTCCGTTCTTCTCGTCCCTGTAGGACTGAATGTGGGACTAACTGGTGTCACTCCACTTTGACCTAAAACTTCCCTTCTGTGTGGGAGGCAGAGATCATTTTTGGAAAGTTCCTCTGTGTCCCAATGTAGAAGACAGAGCAAACTGGACAACTTGAAAGGTAAAGAGCCTGGTGTCGAACCCGTCACTCCTGCGATTCAGTCTGGGAGTGTTGTAAGTTTATGTCTGTCTCCGTAGGGTCTGTTAGAAGTGAAGACTGCATTCGTTCATTATTGTAGTGGCTCCCATGGCAGAGGTCATCAGGTTCAATAAAAGTCAAAACGGAGGTGCGGTTACTTTATACTCTTCTGTGCAGTGACATACCTCACGGGAACGCAGTGGATGAGAGGTTACACAGGTGTTTGTCACAGCATCGTGGACCTGTGGGTGCCAGGCAGGGGGTAGCAGTGCGCAGGGGCCTGCACGTCACCCTCCATGGATCAGCCAGCTGGGTGCCGGGTGCTGACATGGTGACCTTCTTCCTCTGCGAGTTCCTGGCCTGCACACACCCCATGGGGAGCTTTATCAACGTCATAATAGTCTGTGGATATGATGCTGTGGGGCCTGGGGGTTGTTCCTGGAGGTGATTAGGAACCAAGGAGAATTTCACAAAGAAGTGTCTTCTTTGCTGGACGTTTCTTTAGGGTAGCTGTTACTCTAAGTGATGGTGGTGGAAATTCGGTTTTGCATGCTTAAATTCTGTGAGAACGCTTTAGCTTGATAACACATTTTTATCTGCTTCGAGTTTGTTAGCTTGAAGGACGACAGACGTGCGTGTTTACACTGTGAATACGAAAACACGTGTTAGTATGTTCCTCGGGCGAAGGTTTTCTGTACCTGTGAGCCCACTGTATAGTTTTCCTTTGGCCACACGTTGCGGGAAGAGAGGTTCTTCCCGTTGTGAGCTTTTTCTGAGAAGGAGCCTTTCAGTAGCCGGCATGCCAGAAGTTAGGAATGAGCGAGGAATGGAATCCTGAGGCCTTTTGGTTCCACGTTCTAAGTTTGATACTCTGCCTTTTATGGACTAGTGGTCATAGCACAGAAATGAAATTTGTTAAACACGACGTAGTTGTAATAAACGTGACTTCTCAGAGCTGGAAAATGGGAAAGGATCATTGGAAGAGTAGAAACTGGAATCGTGGAGGTGGTTCTGGGCTTGGTCAGATTATTTTGTGGGTTTATTCACAACCTTGTGCCAACCGGATAGAGTCTTCTTTTAAAGATTCCTAAGTAACTTGGCCTTGGGACACTTGAACTTGGTTTTGGTTCTTCCTTGCAATTTCAAAACTATAAATCCTGGGCCAAGGGGAAAGCTCGGTGTTCTAATTCACAGGGACTCCCATTGGACAGTGACCCGCTTGGCCAGTACCTCAGTGTCTCGTCAGCTTGTCCAGCTCAGTTCAGGATAGTGTTTTGCACACAGTAGGTGCACAGAGGGGCTCATGCGGCCTGGTTGTTTAGCCTTATGATCCCCCAAAATCTGGGACAGTAAACTTTCCTGCTGAATTCTGGCCTTGTGGAGTCCCAGGTGAGGACGGGGGAGGGAGCCGCGAATGGCAGCTCCCTGGAATTCAGAAGCGTCCCTGGAATTTTGTCTGACTCACCTTTAGTCAGCGCTCAGTTCTCCACACTAATAAGGGAATAAGGAATGGGCAGAAGCAAAACTGGGAAGGATTTTTTTTTTTCCTAGTAAATGCCCAGAAATTTAAAAGGTAGAAAATTTGATTCGCCCTTAGCATTTCTCTAGTCTCTGAAAACAAAATGTGCCTTGGAAAAGTCACAAGGGCCCTGAAATAGCTGCTGGTCGAATAACGTACCTTTTAATAATTGGCAGTTGGTTCTGTTTACATGAGAACCGACAACTTCCTCTTAAACTCATTCTAGAAGAAATAGGAAACCCGTCCTTCTCTTAACATACTCAGTAACAAAATGATGTTGTCCAGTTGTAACAAAGTGATGTTGTCATCATTGTTGTTTTGTAGTCCATTTAGGATTTTTTTTTTTCATTTTATTCTCATCCAGGTGGGGGTCACCTTTGAGCCAGGGGTTCGTGGACTCCTCCAGCTCCTCGCCTCCAGGATGAGCACTGCAGTGTCGTGACCCTGGGGGTTTCGGTGAGTACCTGCTAGATGTCGACACCGGCGAGCATGCCTGGCTTAGGAGACAGTGTCGGGGAGAGACTTCCATTTTTATTCAACAAATATTGTCTCAGCAAATACCCTGTAGTGAGTACTAAGAATACAGGGATGAACAAATCACTCCTGGTCACTTTCTGACCTCTCTCTGCCTTCGTGGAGCCTGGGAAGAGCAGTGAATGTTACTCAGGTGATCACATAAGTACAAAACGTGGGACACGTTTGCAGGTGAAACAGGATGCTGTGACGAGAGTGTGATGGAGACTGTCGTGCAGATTGGTGCATTCAGGTCCCTTTCTCTCAAGGAGCAGCACTGAAGCCGAACCTTAATTCATTCAGCAAAAATCTCCAAACATTTGGGTCAGGGTGACGGAGAGAGGTGTCAGCAGTGA
Organism: Cynopterus sphinx; assembly: GCA_030015415.1. Taxonomy (NCBI): domain Eukaryota; kingdom Metazoa; phylum Chordata; class Mammalia; order Chiroptera; family Pteropodidae; genus Cynopterus; species Cynopterus sphinx. Next base: position 39,811,837 of record CM057392.1, read on the forward strand.
GTCCCACATTACTGGCACGAGCAGCTGGGTGGATGGAGGTGCCGTTTACTAAAATGCAGACGACTGAAGGACAAATGCTTTTGGGAGGAAGGCTCTGTAGAGAAGGAGGATTCCTCCTTGGTCCTGTCACATTTGAGGAACACAGGGCGAGGTCCGGTTGGGAGTTGTTGGCATGGAGAGAGCTTACAGAGTGGGGAGAGGAGAGGCCCCAGATAGGGTCATGAGGAACACTGAATTATAGAGACTGGGGAGGAAGGGGCCAGCGAAGGAAGCAGACAGAGGGGTTGGAGAAATGGGAGGAAAACCGGGCAAGTGGGGTATTCCGGAACCCACGAGAGGAGAGGCCTCATCCACGGCACAGGGACAGTAGTGTTCCCACCAGCAAGGTTGGTTGTGAAGGAGCTATCATGTGGACAGCCAGGTGGGCATGAGAAGGAAGGGATCGACCCGCACGATCTAAGCGATGGAAGAAGGTGAGGTTAGAAAGTGGCCGGTGGTGACCTGCCCAAAAACAGTGGTTTCTGTCATCTGCGGGTGGCAGTTGGTTTAACATAGTTAAAGGGTGAATGGCAAGCGAAGGAAGGGTCCGCTTCGTGGCGAAACTCGGCTCCAATGGGGACCGGAATGCTAGAGCTGGGTCTGGTTTATTTTTTTAAACCTGGACCATAGGCTGCGTGTCTGAACGCTGATCACAAATACCCAGGAGATGCGGGAGGTAGAGGGGAAGCCCAGAGAGGAGCGTGAGAGCGCTCAGGAAGCCGGATGGGATGGGCCTAGGCCACCTGTCGTGGGGATGACCTTTGGGGGAAAGTAGGCTGTTTTCTCCATTTCAATAATAGACAGAAAGAGGGGGCAGGCACTGATGAAAATAGGCGCAGATCTGTCGGTGAGGACATCCTGCCCGATGACTTCTCTCGTCCCGACTAAGGCCTGGGCAAGACGGAACCTTGGAAGTGGGAGGGAGGGAGGGAGGGAGCTGCTGGTTGGAGATGGCGATGAGCAGGTATGAGGTGGCATCAGGCAGAAGGGCGAGGGAGCTAGCTGGGGGATAGGGAGCCCGAGTGCTTATGTCGTGCTGCTGAGCACTTGCTGTACCAGCTTGCTTTGTCCCCCAAGTCCCCGCTTTGGCAGGCGTTAGAGTGATGGCTGGCCAAATGCCAGCTCTCCCTCTCACTGGGGTATGACTGACCAGAGTGTGACCCAGCTTATGTGGGCAGATCGCTTAACATTTCAGAGCCTCAGTTTTCTATTCTGTAAAATAGGGACAGCAGGGGTTCCTGCCTTCTGGGGTGGTCGTGAGTGACATGGCCAGTGCTTAGGGACATAGTGAATGTTGTAAGCATTGTCTTAAGGAGAAAAAAGAAACATATAGATCTGAGGAGTTAGGAGATTTAGTTATTTGGGGGAAAATTTCCCTGGCTATAATTAATCATTTTGTGGAAGATTTTTCCAGTCCTTAAAAGTAAACAGTTGGCACCAGCTTACAAAGGTAGGAGCTGAAGAGCCTGATTTTATTCTTTGGAACCGTACGATTAAGTGTCAGAAAGGCTGAAGCTGAGAGTGGCTTATTTCAGCAACTCTCTTGGGTTAGGGGTCAAAAACCCTGGGTTTTGCCATCACGAGGTGAGCCCCTGTGCTTATTTCGCCTTCTGGGCTGTCCCCCCACCCATAAAGTGATGGTGAGGAGACGCTTAGAGCAAAGGGGGGGTCACACGCACTGACAGCCTGGGGAGCCACTCACAGCCGTGGGCTCGGTCCGTTCGTCTGTAACGTGCCCGCTGATCAGCTTGGACCAGGTTGTGAGGACAAGAAACTCTGTAGAGCTGCTTTCAGAGTAAGTGTTTTCTGTTCACAGTGTCATCGTTAGCAGTTGCCGTTGCTGCCAGCTCATCAGAGATGCCTGGCAGGTCGGGGTGATTTGACATTTGGGACGTGGGCCGAGTTCCTTTGGAAGAGGAGGGTGGTTCTGTCCTGGGCGAAGCCAAACAGGTCACCGCGGGTCCCACCACAGCTTAGCACGTCACACCGAGTCTATAGGAAAACCAGAGCACTTTACAACGCGGTCCTGGTCTTCCAAGATCACAGTCTTCGTGGGGAGGGGGATACAGTAGACACAGAGGACTGGTCCGTACGACACATGATGGAGTGCGGGAATGTGTGACGCGGGCAGCGGTTCTGGAAGAAGTTAGGGAGGGGACCGGGTAGGTGGGACCTGCTTTGCTTTTCTAGAAGTAAATGTTTTCTGATGGCTTTGTCCCGTGCAGGTGCATTTGCTGCTTCTGTTTTACCCATGATTCCTGATGTTTAGAGAGAGGTGGCAGAAGGGTTTATTACTGTGTGTATCAGACTTGACTACTGCAATCAATTCTAGAGTCTAAACTGAAAAAAAGAAAAACAAAGGCTGAAGGTGGTGAGGGATAAAAACATAACCTTAAATATCTTCAAGACCAAACGGTTCTGAGGATGCTTTCTCCTCATAGAGGTATTCGTGGCATTTTATTCTAGTTCTTTCCCCTGTTTCATTTAAAAATGAAAATGTAAGTGTATGCCCTCAGAACTTCCATGTTCTTTCAGTGTCTCATAAAATAGCTGGGACTGTCGCAAATTTCTAAACGAAAATGTAGACACTTCCCACTTGATAATGATCACTCTCAGTGCCAAAACCTAGAATATGACTAATCCTCCCAATTTCAGACCAGGTTTTCAGTCTCCTGAGGTATATGTAAGCTGTAACACCTGAGCTGCTTCTCTCTTTGATTCTTTAGCCACTAATCCTGCATCTCACACCCTCCCCCTTTAATCCTATACCCCACGAGGCAGAGAGGGGACAGTGGTTACAAGGAAGCCAGACTGGGACTGCCCTGGGCTCGGGGACCGAAGGCCTCCCTTGCTTTTCCCTGAGTGAGGGCAGCCTTCCTAGATAAAGGGCTTTCTCGTTTGTTCTCCGGCTAGGTTTGGGAATATTTTCCTGACCTTTATGCTTCAAATTAGCCTTGCAAATTGGCTCAAAAAATATCTTAGCCTTCAAAGATGTTCTTTTACCTTCAGCATTGTGGGTCATTCCCATGCTTACCCATGCCGGCAGCCCTGTCGTTAAGCAGTGAGAACACAGGCATATACTCAGCATAATTTAATAGGAAGATCATGGAAATCAGGGAGCAGAACTGATTGTATTTGGTATTGGCTCAATAGTCGATTTCAGAAGCATCTCCTTTAATGCCTCCCCAGCCTCAGGCCCAGAGAGGAGACGCGTAGATTAATGTGTTCCGTGGTTTGAAACTGGGATGTGTTTGTTAAAAATCTCAGCGCGTTGTTCGCCGTCAAAGATGAAACGCCAGGTGGTTGCTGTGGATGTGGGGGACCCAGCGGTGGCAAAGCGTTGCTTTGAAAAAAGAAAAACTCGCGTCTATAAGGGTTTCGACTTCAGAAGTAGAGAAATGGAAGGGAGAATGTGGGCTGGAGACAGCGTTTTCCCCGGATCTGCTCACAGACGCCTGGTCCAGGGTGCTGGGGTGGGCGGGAGGCCATGTGCTGGGCGGAAGGTCTTAGTCACCCTCCAGCTGCCATAGCCCAGAGCCTTTCGGCCGGACTGCGAGCAGCACCCATCCCTTCGACCCCAGTGCAGTTGCCGGCGCCTTAACCTTGACCCTGTCGCATGCCTCTGTGTTTCTGGTGGCCTTTCCCGTAGTGTGCCCTGGAGATGCGAGATCTTTCCTCGGCGGCAGGAGGCACACACCCAGAGGATGCTGGAGCGGCGAGGGGACAGGACCCACTCCCACAGCCGAGGAAGACAAAGAGGAAAAAGGCGCACGGGGGCCCAGCGCTGAGGGACACACCCGGCCAGCCGCGGGCCACGGCCCCGAGCAGCTGTCTCTGCTGCAGCCCGAGGGCCGCTCGGGGATCGTGTCCCTGTTTGTGACGCAAGCTCAGGATTTCAATCAATGCATCCCAGCAACCCCAAAGTGAGGGACTCCCCGGCAGGAAACGCACAGAGGTAGGGGCGACGGCAGCCCGCAGGGTAGGGCGGTCACCGGGGATGGGGACCGGGGGTGGTGACCGCACGGGGAACTAGAAAGGAAGAGAAAAGGGACCCGCACGTGCTGATGGGAGAGTCGGTGGGCCGCAGCGCGGTCAGCGTTTACTTAGGGGCTTTCTCGGTCCTCTTTGTCCATTGTCCTCCTGGCTGCTCTCCAAAGCACAAACAAAAGGACCCTGCAGACCACCCAGAACAATGCGCTGACCATGGCAGGTGAGGGGACCCCAGAACCGAAGCACCAGCCCCTGGACACCCCCTGCGAGGCTTTGACCTCTGGTCCCCAGCGCTTCGTTGATATTTTTAAAGACTTTTTCCTGGTCCCCAGGGTTAGTGGTTAGTGTAGCTGCCCCTGAGTAATGCTGCTGGGGCCGGGGGGTCGGATCCTGGGGGGTCACCGTCACCTGCCCGTCACAGCGGGCTTCCCTGCTGTGCTGGACCTACTCGTATCTTCCAGGGAGGACGCTGGGCTCCTGCTGCAGCTGTCCCGTGTCACCGGCCAGGGGTGGGCAGTATTTTGATCTTCTCGATGCCTGTTTGTTTACCCTGTGCTAGTCTTAGTGTGAGAGTCACTTCTCTGTGTACATAGAAACTGTTGTCCTTTATTGACGGAAACCCTAGAGATGGGTCCCATGTGACTCTAGGACTCCCAAGACCTGGCAGGCCGCTCTCTGTGAAGAGCTCTGCGATGGGCACGGGGGTAGAGCAAGCAGACAGGTGGCCGAGGTGACACGTGAGGGGTCTCTGGCTCCCCATGGTCTCTTGGACCCACAATGGAAGCTGCTTCCCCGGATTTGTGCTGACCAGCTGGGTCTGGTGTCTGATCTCCCTTTGTTATCTGTCTCTTTCAGTAGCCCTAAGTCAAAGCAGGAGGTGATGGTCCGTCCCCCTACAGTGATGTCTCCATCTGGAAACCCCCAGCTGGATTCCAAATTCTCCAATCAGGGTAAACAGGGGGGCTCAGCCAGCCAATCCCAGCCATCCCCCTGTGACTCCAGGAGCGGGGGCCATACCCCTAAAGCACTCCCTGGCCCAGGTGGGAGCATGGGGCTGAAGAATGGGGCTGGAAATGGTGCCAAGGGCAAGGGGAAAAGGGAGCGAAGTATTTCCGCCGACTCCTTTGATCAGAGAGATCCTGGGACTCCAAACGATGACTCTGACATGAAAGGTATGTCTATAAGAGCTCTGAGACTCAGGGGGACATAGGTGTTCCCGAGGGAAGGCCTGTGGCATCGGTAGAGGCTGGAGAGCCCAGCAGCCCAGTGGGGAGAGTAGGTGGAGCTGTTTCTTCTCTCAGGAGTCCCTGCTCTTGAGGGTGCAGCTGGCTTAGGGGTCAGGGCAGCGTGTCCTACTGCCCTAACCATGTTCGCATAGGCGCTGCTGGCCACCCTGCTGTGGGTGCTTCAGCTCAAGGCCATGGCTCCAGTTTCTCTCTGGGTTGGCCCACCCCGGAGCAGGTTTTCTGGCCTCTTCCCTTCCATCAGATGACTCCTCAAGGCCCTGGGCTTGTGCCTTCTGGTTGCGGCTTTGCCAGAGTCGTAGGCACAAGGGGAGGCCCTGTCCCTAATCTGGGTTTGCCGATTGCAGTGTGGCAGGAATGAGCAGCTGCACGTGGCAGAGATCAGGCGGGCACCAGAGTGCAGTGAGCTAGCTGGAGTGGGCCCCGGGTCGTGGTTTTAGGTGTGAGACCAAAAATCGTAACTGCGGGCCAGAACACAGAGTGGAAAGGTGACTCCCTGACCCAAATCGGAAGTGAAAACCTGGGTGCTCGTTCCCCCGACTTTCCGTCCCCCTCAGGCGTCTGCGGGAGGCGTGATGCTAACGCCAGCACTGAGTGCTGCTTACTGGGGGAGCCCTGGTCAGCAAGACACACAGAGTCGCTGTCCTCGGGGACTCGAGTGTGCCTAGACGCAGACCGTTCAACAGTTACGATGAAATCTGACAAATGCCGAAATAGGAGAAGTGAGGGGGCTGTGGGTTCAACTAGCAGGGGCATCCAGTCCCGTCCAGGAGGTTCCAGAAGGTTTCCAGGAAGAGGGGCGTGTGACGGGGTGGAGGCGGGAGAGCGCTGCCAGTCGTCTAGGAAGACACACTTTTCAGTTTTCACGAGCAGAAGAGGCTGCCTTTTAGCGAGGTGCTTCCTCCTCGAAAGCCTCGAGGTGGCTTTGTGGTACGATGCTGTATGTGCTGCCAGAGGAGAGTTTTGTTCTCTCAGCGACACGAGTCTTCATCCTTCTAGAATGTAATTCCGCCGACCACATAAAGTCCCAAGACTCACAGCACACGCCGCACTCGATGACCCCGTCAAATGCTGCGGCCCCCAGGCCCTCCACCCCCTCGCACGGCCAGACCACTGCCCCAGAGCCCAGCCCTGCGCAGAAGACCCCGGCCAAAGTGGTGTACGTGTTTTCTACTGAGATGGCCAACAGGTACGTCGAGGGCCTGGCTCGCGTGCCTGGGCACCTAGGTTCTCATTCCCATCGGGGACTGATTCTTTTTCTTGTTTGCCCCCTTACGTGATCATCACTTAAAGCTAACAGCACGGAAAGAGGTAAAATAAAGTACAACCCCCCCCACGCCCCTCCTCAGAGGCAACCACAGATGAAAATCTCGCGACTTTCCTTCCAGCAACGTCGTGCGCTCATACAAACCTACCTGTGTCCTTTCGTAAACACAAAAGGGGCTGATTGCACAACACGCTTTTCTGCAACGTGGTATTCTTTTCTAAACGACACGTGTCGTATGTTTCTGTTTTAGAATAATTACAAAATAGCAAAACTTCCCGGAATCCACCGAAGTGTGACCATTCTGGTACATGTGTCTGGTGGATGGATGGATCCAGGGATTTTTACTCATTTTTAGAAAATGTACCCTGCATACAGTTTTCTGACTTTTCCACTTGAGATGTTTAAATTGAGACACAGAGTGAACCTTGACAGCCGTAGGTTATCCTCGGTGTGAGAATCCTGTGCACCGTTGCACGGCTGGGACCTTGAACTAGGATTCTCTATGAGGTACCAACCGCAGTGCGTTGGTTCGAGGGAGAAAAAATCTCGATTTTTTTTAATGCCTCTTTTGAGATTTGCTAATGGCTGTCGTCTAATGTCAGAAGCTGAATGGTAAATGCTAGGCATAAATCACGAAAACCTGTTTCTCTTGATTTTTCCTCCTTCACCATCCCTTGGCGGTTCTTCGTACCCGTCCTTCCTCCCTCTCGCGAGTTCAGTCTGGGGTGAGGGTGCTTGGGACTTAAGTTCGCGGAGCAGCCCCGAGTGCTCGCCTGCCCCTCTGTCCCTGCAGGGCCGCAGACGCCGTGCTGAAGGGCCAGGTTGAGACGATCGTCTCCTTCCACATCCAGAACACCTCGAGCGGCAAGGCGGACAGAAGCACAGCCCCCCCGGTGCGTGGCGTTGCAAACGGGACCGTGGGTTAAAGGGTCTGCAGTGGCCGCGAAGGCAGGCGAGGCTGAATGCCGTCGCCGGGGCGATCACCTGCGTGTCGCTGTGTGGTCTGAGGCACGTCCCCCCGTGCCGGCTTTTCCTATCAGCCTGCGGGCCTGCGATGCCTGCCTGGGAGGGAGGAGGTGCAGAACGGACAAGGAGTTGGAGAGGGAATTTTGGGATTTCCTCCGCATGACCATCTCTCTGGGAAAATCTGAATTCAGACCGTGTGGACGGAGCTGGCTTTTTACAAATAGCAAACCACTCTTCAGTTAGTTGTCACATCCTAGAAAACGCGGCGTTCCTGCACGCGGTGTTAAGTTCACGCCGGCAGCGAGCTGAGCTTTTTTCCTAAACGGGGAGTGGGTTAAGCGAACAGGCAGGAGCAGATGACCATCAAAAAGGGCCCGGGTGGCTCCCGGGAGGCTGATGAAGATCCCTGAGGGGGAGTTTGTAGGCCGGACCCGTCTGTACCTCCAGCAGTGCCACGGTTTAGACGCAGAACAAACACGTAAGCCCCTCTTCCAAACAGCGACAGCATCCGTGTCACCTGCTCTAGGTGAGCGTGCCTTTACCCAGAACTCAGCGTGGGCTCCGCGCTTAATAAATAATCAGGCGATCGTGCAGCCTGTGAAAAGAGCAGCCTGCTGTCTGCTGGAAGGAGCAGAGCCAGGGACACCGTGCGCGAGGTAGCCTCAGATTTCTCCGCGGACGCGTCCTGCCCGCAGATTGTGTTACCGCGGTTAATGTACAAATGCCTATCAAATGCGGAGTCGGTGATCGCAAACTGAAAACAGAAACCGGAGATGTCAGGCCCCCTGGAAACTCAAGGAGAGGAGCGCGCTGGCCGCCACCCTGCCAGAGGGGACAGTGAAACGGGCCGCCTTGGCCGCTGCCTCTGGCAGGTAGAGGACGGAGCTGTGAGTGACAAGCAGTTTCTCTCTCCGTTTGGAAACATCCTGCTTTTTGATTGACAGCCAGACGCCTGCCTACCCAGTTGTATTTTCGGGGAAAAGAAAGGTGTTAGTACAGCCTCCCACATTCCCAAGAAACTCATCTCACCTCGAGCAGGAGCACGTAGTAGACGTGCGACATCAGGCCTGTTCCTCAGAGTGGGCCCTTGGCCGTGTCCGTTCGGCAGGGCTTTCAGCGTTCTGGAAGCCTCGTCTGCATTGGGGGTGGGGGGGAGAGGCTGCCATCGACGCTAAGGTGGCAGAGGAACAGCAAAACGTCTGTGTCCAGCGCAGGGTCAGACACGAGCCGTTTCTACGGCAAGTGTCACTGTGGATTTATGTGGCCGGGACGGGTCCTTTATAACGTGTCTTGCTCTTTTAATTGCCCTTCTGTTCCGTTTACCGATGGTTTTTAAAATCTCATTTATCTCCAGAACACACAGCTGTCTGCCCTCCGGAGCGACCCGAAGCCTGTCCCACCGCAGCCCACAGCGCCAGCCGGCCAGGACCAGAACGCCCCCCAGAACACCAGGCTGCAGCCCACTCCGCCCATCACGGCACCAGCGCCCAAGCCCGCCGCAGCCCCACGCCCCCTGGACCGGGATAGTCCCGGGGTGGACAACAAGCTGCTCCCGGCTGTCGGCAGCCCCGCCAGCTCCACCCCGCTGCCCCCGGACGGTGCCGGGCCCAACTCCACGCCCAACAACCGGGCGGTGACCCCCGTCTCCCAGGGGAGCAGCAGCTCCTCAGCAGATCCCAAAGCCCCTGCCCCCCCAGCGGTGCCCGGCGGGGAGCCCCCCTCGCTGGGGGAGAACCCCGATGGCCTGTCCCAGGAGCAGCTGGAGCACCGGGAGCGTTCCCTACAGACGCTCAGAGACATCCAGCGGATGCTCTTCCCCGACGAGAAGGAATTCGCAGGGCAGGGCGGGGGGCCGCCCCAGAGCGCCGGCGTGTTGGACGGACCGCAGAAGAAGCCAGAAGGGCCGATCCAGGCCATGATGGCGCAGTCGCAGAGCCTGGGGAAGGGGCCTGGGCCCCGGACAGACGTGGGGGCGCTGCTCGGCCCCCAGGGACACAGAGACGTGCCCTTTTCTCCAGACGAAATGATCCCCCCGTCCCTGAACTCCCAGCCTGGGCCCATAGGACCCGACCACCTGGATCACATGACCCCCGAGCAGATAGCCTGGCTGAAACTGCAGCAGGAGTTCTACGAGGAGAAGCGGAGGAAGCAGGAGCAGGTGGTGGTGCAGCAGTGCGCCCTGCAGGACATGATGGCCCACCAGCACGGGCCCCGGGGCGTGGCCCGCGGGCCGCCCCCACCCTACCAGATGGCGCCGGGCGAGGGCTGGGGGCCCGCGGGGCCCGAGCCGTTCACCGACGGGCTTGGCATGCCGCACTCTCTGCCCCCGCGGGGCATGGCGCCGCACCCCAGCATGCCAGGCGGCCAGATGCGCCTCCCCGGCTTCGCGGGCATGATAAACTCGGAGATGGAGGGGCCGAGTGTCCCCAACCCGGCGTCCAGACCAGGTCTCTCCGGAGTCAGTTGGCCAGACGACGTGCCAAAAATCCCAGACGGCCGGAACTTCCCGCCCGGCCAGGGCGTCTTCAGCGGCCCCGGCCGAGGGGAGCGTTTCCCCACCCCCCAGGGGTTGTCCGAAGAGATGTTTCAGCAGCAACTGGCAGAGAAGCAGCTGGGCCTGCCCCCGGGCATGAGCGTGGAGGGCATCCGGCCCGGCGTGGACATGAGCAGGATGATTGCGGGCTCCCAGCGACACCTGGAGCCCGGGAGTAACCCCATTTTCCCCCGAATACCAGTGGAGGGTCCCCTGAGTCCTTCGCGGGGCGACTTTCCCAAAGGCATGGCCCCGCAGATGGGCCCGGCCCGGGAGCTGGAGTTCGGGATGGTGCCCGGCGGGATGAAGGCGGACGTCGGCCTGAGTGTCAGCATGGGGCCCAGCGCTCAGATGCTACCTCAGAAGCTGCGAGAGGCGGGGGCGGGCCCGGACGAGACCTTGAAGCTGCGGCCCGGGGGCGCGGACATGCTGCCTGCTCAGCAGAAGATGGTGCCGCTGCCCTTCGGGGAGCACCCCCAGCAGGAGTTCGGCATGGGCCCCCGGCCCTTCCTCCCCACCTCTCAGGGTCCAGGCAGCGGCGGCGGCTTGCGGAATCTCAGAGAACCAGTCGGGCCCGACCAAAGGACTAACAGCCGGCTCAGTCACATGCCACCACTACCTCTCACCCCTTCCAGCAACGCCCCCGGCCTCGGCACGGCCCCCGCCGTTCAGCGCGGCCTGGGGCGGAAGCCCTTGGACGTGGCCGTGGCGGGCAGCCAGGTGCATTCCCCAGGCATCAACCCTCTGAAGTCGCCCACGATGCGCCAAGTCCAGTCGCCAATGCTGGGCTCCCCCTCCGGGAACCTCAAGTCCCCCCAGACTCCGTCGCAGCTGGCCGGCATGCTGGCGGGCCCAGCTGCCGCTGCTTCCATTAAGTCCCCCCCCGTCTTGGGGTCTGCTGCTGCTTCGCCCGTCCACCTCAAGTCTCCGTCACTCCCCGCCCCGTCCCCCGGGTGGACCTCCTCTCCGAAGCCTCCCCTTCAGAGCCCGGGGATCCCGCCGAACCACAAAGCGCCCCTCACCATGGCCTCCCCCGCCATGCTGGGGAGCGTGGAGTCAGGTCAGTATACCCGCGTCCTCGCAGGTGGACCCTGTAGCCGGGGTTTGCCGAAGCCCGATTCGGTTACTTTAAGGAAACTGGTGTCCCAACTGGATTATGCGACCAGGGGCGGTGGCCTTTGCCGAGTTGGACGGATCTGTGGCGAGGGGCATGGTCACCTGGTGTCAGATCGTGTCCAGGACACACAGGCTCGTAGTGCAGTGCTTGTCAGGACCGTTAGGAGGAGGAGGGACCACGGGAGCTGTCATTCCCCAGAGTAACTTACACTCGCACGGGGAACACGTGTCGGTGAAATAGAACGTCTTAACGTAGCTGAATGTGGTTTCTTTAAATGCCGGACGCGCCCGCTTCCAGGCGCTGCCCGCAAGCCGGGGGGTCCTGAGGACAATCCTCAGCGAAGATGGGAGGCTGCCGGGAGGTGCGAGTGGTCCTCGTAAATCCACTAAATACACGTAGACCACGGCGACGGTTACCAAAACCCCCTCGCTGGGAGACCGCTGGGCTCGCAGATCGGCTTCAATTTACCAGCATTTTCTGCCCGGGGGACGCTGTCGCTGATGACGGTGGTTTTGTGAGCGGGACCGGAGGTGGTCGGTGGAAGATGAGTGCTGAGGTGTAAATACTAGGTCCGAGCTCTGCTCACTTGGGAAACAGCAGAATGAGAATCAGGCAGGCGGTCGAGCCCCCGAGCCAGAGCCCCGCTGCCGGGTGGCAGTCCGCAGAGGCCGCTCGGCGCCCTCGGACCCGCAGGCCGCACGTCGCGTCTCGTGGGAGTCGATCGCACGTGCGCAGGGCGATGGGGCCGGTGCCTGGGGTGGGGCGCTGCTCTGGCCTCACGGCGCACCAGTCCCAGGGTCGGATTCTGAATTTGATCAGCAAGGGGACGACCCGCTCACTTCGCATCCTTTTCAGGGAAACAGTCTGAAACCTGTGTCTCCCCCAAGCCTGAGCCAGTATCTAACGCGTCCTCGCTGTGTTTGTCGTCCCCTCTGCGGACCTGTCACCTGCACGTCACGCCGCGACCTCCCTCTGCACGCACAGAGCTGGAGTCGCAGACGGACGGCTTGTGTCCTGGGTCTGATGACACCGTCCTGTTCCCGCGTCTCAGCCTGGCCTCGCTGGCTCCTCATCGCGGCGGCCAGCCTTCGCGAGGACTCTAATCCCGGCCCGTTTTGTTTGCTTCTCCTAGGTGGCCCCCCACCCCCTACAGCCAGCCAGCCTGCCTCTGTGAATATCCCGGGGGCCCTCCCCTCTAGCACACCTTACACCATGCCTCCAGAGCCGACCCTGTCCCAGAACCCCCTGTCCATCATGATGTCGCGAATGTCCAAGTTTGCCATGCCCAGCTCCACCCCGTTGTACCACGATGCCATCAAGACCGTGGCCAGCTCGGACGACGACTCCCCGCCAGCGCGTTCTCCCAACTTGCCATCGATGAATAACATGCCAGGTAAGAGGTCGGGGAGACAGGGCAGGGCCTGCTGCCGCACCAGGGAAACTTCCGGCGCGTTTTCTCCTTGGCCGTCGACCTCGCTAGGCAGAGGTCCGACGAGCTAGCCTCAGTCCGATGAAAGTGTCTCCACTAGAGACCAGAAATGACGATTTTTGTTAGCTCGACTGAGAAGGTTTGTAAGGAAACAGGTTTTCTTCTGGTTTCTTTGTAGAAGTTCTGATGCTTCTGTTTCCTGGCTTGTTTGTGGGGGGGAGGGTCCTCCTGGGGCGGTATTGAAAGCATGCAGGTTGGGGTGCCTTTGTTCTCAAGTACCTTCCTGGAAGCGCACCCCCAAACTGCAGACGGCGGAGAAGCCCGTTCCTAGACGAGGGGTTCTTTAGGTCCCTCCCTTCGCTGTCCCCTTCGCGCCTGCCCCTGCCCCACTGAGCTCACCAGCAGGAAGTGACGTGGGGTGGCGAGGCCGTCCGCAGAGACACCGTGACTTTCCGGCCAGGGTTCCGGTTCCGGCTCCATTCCGGCCGTTAGGGGTGCCCTTTGGTCACCAGAGATCCCAGTCGATCAGGTGGGGACACGCTCCGTGGACGGCACAGGCCGCCATCCTTCCCGCACAGAGCGTAGACCAGATGTGTACGTGTCCCAGAGGCTCCAGTGGAGTCTGCGTGGGTTTTTTTTTTTAGTCAAAAGCTGTCACTTCTTTGACATTTCCTGTAACCCAGACCGAAATGCTCTCCCTGCGACATTTGACATTCGCCAAATGTCCATTGACCAGGGCCTGCTTGGCCTCCTGGCCGCTGCTGCTCTGATTCTCGGTCGTGTGGGACTGCGTAACCCTCCTGCTCCTGAAAGGACTAACTCACGTCGTTCAGACAAGTGTGTGCGTCTGTGGTCGGTGTCTCCAGTGAGGAGGGTGACTCGTTTGCGTGTTGACTTGTGACTTTTCACACAGGAGACTTGCTTCCTGCTGTCCTTCTCACGCGCTCGTGTCAGTTTAAGGCTCGGTAGCACTCGGCCTTGCGGGGCTGTTCGTGCCCCCAAATGAGTTACAGCCTCGCCGAGGGCAGAGCTCGTGTGCCGTGTGTGTTCCCTGCCTAGTGCCGTGCTCATCTGAAGCACGAGGTTTTTTGTTGTTGTTAATTTATTATAGTTTTCCGAGTTGCTTTCGGTTGAGTTGATTTCTTTGATATCTTTATTTTTCTAGGAATGGGCATTAATACACAGAATCCTCGAATTTCAGGTCCCAACCCCGTGGTTCCGATGCCAACCCTCAGCCCAATGGGAATGACCCAGCCGCTTTCTCACTCCAATCAGATGCCCTCTCCGAATGCCATGGGACCCAACATACCTCCTCACGGGGTCCCGATGGGGCCGGGCTTGATGACACACAATCCCATCATGGGGCACGGGTCCCAGGAGCCTCCGATGGTACCTCAAGGACGGCTGGGCTTTCCCCAGGGCTTCCCTCCGGTACAGTCTCCCCCGCAGCAAGTCCCCTTCCCCCACAACGGCCCCAGCGGCGGGCAGGGCAGCTTCCCAGGAGGCATGGGTTTCCCCGGAGAAGGCCCCCTCGGCCGCCCCAGCAACCTGCCCCAGACGTCGGCAGACGCAGCACTTTGCAAGCCTGGAGGCCCAGGGGGCCCTGACTCCTTCGCCGTCCTGGGGAGCAGCGTGCCTTCAGTGTTTACAGACCCGGATCTGCAGGAGGTCATCCGGCCTGGGGCCACCGGGATACCCGAGTTCGACCTGTCCCGCATCATCCCCTCCGAGAAGCCTAGCCAGACACTGCAATATTTCCCTCGCGGAGAAGTCCCCGGCCGCAAGCAGCCGCAGGGCCCCGGGCCTGGGTTTTCGCACATGCAAGGCATGATGGGCGAGCAGGCCCCCAGGATGGGACTGGCCTTACCCGGCATGGGAGGCCCGGGGCCCGTGGGAACCCCGGACATCCCTCTCGGCACAGCTCCGTCCATGCCGGGCCACAGCCCGATGAGACCGCCGGCCTTCCTCCAGCAAGGCATGATGGGACCGCACCACCGGATGATGTCACCAGCACAATCCACCATGCCCGGGCAGCCCGCCCTGATGAGCAACCCAGCCGCCGCCGTGGGCATGATTCCTGGCAAGGATCGGGGGCCTGCCGGGCTCTACACGCACCCCGGGCCCGTGGGCTCCCCGGGCATGATGATGTCCATGCCGGGCATGATGGGACCCCAACAGAACATCATGATCCCCCCACAGATGAGGCCCCGGGGCATGGCCGCTGACGTGGGCATGGGTGGCTTCAGCCAAGGGCCCGGCAACCCAGGAAACATGATGTTTTAAGCTGCTACGGTCGGATGTGCCGATCCTTGTCGAGATGAGATTCCAGGTCCCGAGGGCTGCTTTGGGGGCGTCCCGGGGGACTGCTGGTCATGCAATAGGAGAACAGAGCCCCGAGGGCTGCTTTGGGGGTGGGGGGACTCGAGAATGTATGGATTTACCTGAAAACAAATGATTCATTTAATCAACAGGTGTGTTTTTTTTAAGATTTATTTTTTAAAAATTATTTTTGTGGACTTGGGTATCCCTACTTTTGGGAGTCTGTAGCCGTGCTTCGAGAATTGCCATCGGTCACGTGTTGCACCGTTGTCTGTGTGTTTACGTCCTTTGGACTGGCTTCTCCCAGGATTCTTCTCTGGTTTTGTTTTTGTTTCTGTTTTTGCTTTGGGCTTTTTTTTTTCCTGTGTGTACTGTACTATATTGTAAAAGGGATTTTAGCAGAGACTTTAGTCTTTGGGACGAGGACAGGAATGCTGGGCTGTTTACTTCAGGTGGAGAATCCATCCTCAGAGCTTTGGACTATTTTCTTTCAACTCCAGTGTATAGAAAAACCAAACTACGACCTCAGAGCAGAGTATTAATGAAAAGCACAAAAAAAGGAACCAAGTTCAGCGAGGGGGCGGGGGGCGGGGGGGAAATCTTTCTTTTTAAAAAACGACGACGTTGAGGACATCGGTTTTTCGGTTCAGGTGCTCTTCAGCACTGCCTCTCCCAGGCTGCCGGCCGCCACCACCGCGGCCCCCGCCCGTGTCCCTCCGTCCCTCCCCCAATCCCGGCCTCCTCGGTGGGGTGCGGCTCCCCCCTCGGCCCCCAGGGCGACCCCTTCTTCCCGCCTCTCGTTTCCCCTACGGCAGCTGCAATACACGGTGTTCTTTGGGGGAAATAACTCTAGCGAAGCCTCGACTTCCACGCGGCATGGTCCCGGCCGCCGCAGCGGGCCGTCTTGGGATGCTGAGGGTCTTCCTGTCCCTTCGTCTTTCCTCCCCCGACGTGCCCTTCCCTGCCCACCCAGATTCCGGTCTCCTTTCACTAGGAATTCCCAAGCGAATTTTGTTAACGTGGGAGTGGAACAGATGCTAAAAGCTACCCAGGGTTTTGTTTTCGGTTTTTTTTTCTTTTTCTTTTCTTTTTTTTTAATTTTCGGGTTCCTTCCCCTTCCCCCTCCCATGCGTAAGACGTTCTGTGTAACCTCCATTAAATTTGGTACAAAACCACTCACCAGAGCTGTGGTGTCAGAAAAATAAAATATATTGTTTCTTACAAAATCGAACTGCTTTTTGTTGTCGTTCCTTCGGATTCCCGTTTGCTTCGTGTCGTGCGTGTGAGCTGCTGCGGGGCCTGGAAGCGCAGCATCCTTGTGTCCCTGTGCAGTTTGGTGTGTTCCCGCGCGCGCTCCTCTGGAGTCACGGGCGTGTCTAGCCCAGCCAGTGGGCGTCTGGGTGCCTCTTTGCTGCCAGGGGAGAATCGGAGGAGCCGCAGGTGCAGCGTCGTCCGCAGACAGGTGCGCACGCGTCGGGCTCCGCTGGCGTCCACGGTCCGACGTCTCCCGGATCGCGTCTGAGAAGTGGCTTCGGGAGCTCTTCCTCTTCCCCTGTCTGCAGCCGTCTTCTCGGTGACGTGAGAGCCCCAGACACACAACCGAGGCGGCGACCTTTTGAGCACCCACTCCACCCTGGTGTGTGTGCTCTTGCCAGCTTCGAGGGGCCCCAAGGACTGGGTGTTGATCCTCTCCGTTCGCAGACGAGAACCCTGAGCTCATAGTTCCAAGAATTCTGACGCAGATCGGCTCCGATGGTCTCGGGTGGTGAAGGTTTTATGTTGTGGAGGAATCCAGGGAATAAAATGAGGATTTTGAGTCAAGGATTTGGCCATATTCTTGGGTTCCCTGGGCTTGGAGTATAGAAGAGAACAGGGAGACGAGCCTGGGGGGCCCGAGTGGGGAGCCCGAGGAAGGTGGGGGCCTGGCACGTGTCCACTGGGCTGGCTGCTTGGGCAGCCCCACTCCCTGCTGCATGTGACAGCCGTGGGCACCAACGGTGTGTGGTGCTGGTGCCACTGTCCCCAAGGAGACGGCCAAGGGCCAGCAGCCAATGGACCCCTGCTGGGAGGGGGAGACGGGGGGCACCCCCGAGCGGCCCCCCGCTGGAGAACCTGCCGCCACCGTGCAAAGCGGCCTCCCCAGCAAAGCGGTCAGCTGTGGAAAGACCCCTTGGTACGTTTGCTTGGTCCATGCGCGTCGCGGGCACATGCAACACGCTCCATCACGGTGACGTCTGACGCGTTAAGTTCTTTCAGGGTTCGAATGCGAGCATTTCTCATGTACAAAGATTCCCGTGAAGTCACATCGTCCGTGAGAGACGGATGCTACTGCGTGGGGAGCCCTGACGACGCGAGATTTTTAAAAACCAGTGAAAGGGTGGTGAGGACGTTCGCGTGCATGTGACGTGTGACGTCGCGGCCTGGATGGAGCAGGTGCGATGGCGACGTGTTTCTTCCTCTCAGCGGGGACCGCTGGGGTGTTGTGCGTCATCGCAGCATTTCCTAAGGACGAATGAGGCGCATGTGGCATTTTCCCTAAAACGATGCGACATCATTTACTTTTCTAGAGAAAATCGTAAATGGAAACAATTGTAGGGGTCTTCGAAAGGGTGGGCATGAGGAACTAACAAATTCTAAAACAATTCTTCGTGTTTTAAAGCTACCCTCTAGAAAAGTGACCCAGGATTCCTCCCAGCCTGCCTGCCCTCCTGCTGTCCTCAGGGCTGGCTTCCTGGCCTTGTGCCCCGTGCCGCTGCTCAGGGCCCTGGCTGGCTTTAATGCCCTGCTGTCACCTTAGGAAATTCTTAATGACCTTTCAGTAGGGAACCCCACATTTCTGTTCTGCACTGGGACCCACAGATGATGTAGCGGGTGCCGGCCGTGTGAACGAGAAGTGACAGCGGCGCCCGGCGGCGCTGGGGTCCTGGCCTCTGTTCTCGCCTCCTCCTTCCCTGCGGGTGGGGGGTGGGGGGGTCCCCCAGGGGGGCGGCTGCGCTCCATTCCCTCTGCCTGTGCCCCGGCCATTTCCCCCGCCGTTCCTGAGCACTTTCGGAGCCCTGAGAGCAGAGGGAAGCTGCATTTAAGACAAGGACTCATTTGTTGGGCAGCCACTCAGCGAGCACCGCCTGAGTGTCAACTGCCAAGGCTCAGAGGCCCCAGAACAACGTGGTCGTTACTGTAGCGAGTAGCGAACGTGTAGACGGTGCCATGGGCCGGAAGGGATGGGGACGCCTTTATGGAAAGGTCATTTTTTGAGTTTACTCTTGAAGGAGGGAGCGTCTCCTGGGTGGAGGGTGGTGGTGGGAGCCCCAGGGAGCTGCCTGCTGAGACTTGATGGGTGTCTTAGGGCAGGTTCCCAAGAACCTGAGAACCCCGTGCGGCCTGCAAGGGAGTCGGGTGATCACTCTGGCTCCAGAAAGCTGTCTGCCTGCCCTGGGGCCTGGAAGAGTGTGTGTGGGGTCGGGGGGAGGCAAGAGCCCCCCAGGAGGTCACTGGGAAAAAACTTGCTTATTCTACAAAATCCTTAGACTCATTGGCTTTAGAAAAAAAATCAAATTATTCCCTATTTCCCGTGCTGTTTAAACAGCGTGAGCCAGACCGCCACTCTCTGTTCTCTAACCCAGACCCGTCGTTTTTTTCAAAGTCACGAACTCTCACATTTAGGAAGAGTCATGGCGTCTTAATTCGGGGGCAACATGTTAACGACACGTTCACATCGAACGGTTTCTGACGCACAAAAACCAGTGTGTGGCCTGTTGGAGGGAGCTGAACGATACGCTAGGTCAGAAAGAAAGCATGTGATGAGGATCGTGTGAATAAAAGTCCGTATCTCCCTCTTTATCCTGGCCCCTTACTGGGCAGGGTGCCGTCACAGACGTGGTCTGCTCGCTGCCCTGGGTGACCACGCTGCAGCTGTCACCTCTGTGGCTCGGCGCGTCGTGGTGCTTGGTGACCCGTCCTGCCAGAGGAAGCAGGTGAGTCTGTGATCACGGACCGAGAAGACGATGAGAAGGTTCAGAAACGATTTCCTCACCCGTACGTGGAGCGTGGAAAAGGGTTCTAGCTGGAGCCGGAAACGGTTTCTTCTTTCGGAAGCGAGACCCAGGGAAACCTCTTGCCACTCTCCTGGGCACTGAAAGGAGGCAAATCCCAGAGGAAGCTGTGCCAGAGTGGAAACTTCCAGAAGGGGGGGCAGGGCAGGTTAGCAGGAGCAAGAAGGTGTTTCCAAGAGCGTCTGTTCCCTGGGGTCTCAAAGCCCAAGTGGCCCGAGGTAGCAACCCCGTCCGTGGGGTTACACCGAGGTCACCATGTTCTCAAGCACGTCCCTCTCCCCTCTCTAAAGAAAAGGGTCCTTCTTGAAAGATCAAAATCATCAAATTAGAGGACCAAATCCCATCCCTGACCACATGAAAAGCGAAACGGGGCCGGCCTCCGACTCAGCCTGTTCCCAGGCCACGAAGTGGGTTCGCAGGACCCGGAGGGACTGTCTCTCAGAGCCCTTTATCCCCACCACCTGGCGGCCCTGGAACCCTGCACCACCCTCTGGCTGGACGCCAGCGCCGCCCCCGCCGGCGACAGGGAGCCCTCCGCGGTGGCCCGGTTCATCCACAGCCGGCTCCGAGGATTTCACAGATTTCCCTCATGTGGATCTACAGTCTGCACGTCCCTGTAGCTCACCTGCCGGTCTGAGTGTGGTCCCCGGGGCATAAATACGACACGGGACATGCCCTCAGTCCCTCCCGTCTCCCCCCCTTGACGTCCCTTCTCCAGCGGGCAAGTTCGTCTGTCTCTGCCGCCAAGTCTGGCGCTCAGCTCCGGGGGGTGGGGGGACTCCGAGCCGGGCGGGGTGGCGCACGCCCGTCACCAGCTCCATCCCAGGCACCGGAGCAGCCACGGCACATTTTGAAGTTTGAGGATCAGATCGGACTGAGCGAATGGCTCGCTGCAACCCCTGTCCCGTCGTGGGCAATGGACCGAGATGGAGAGCTCTGTCTATGCCCAATCTCCCCTCGTAACGTGTGGCCTAAGATCCCGAAGCAGGTGTCAGCGTAAGCACCGACCACGACCAGCGTCCTTTCTTTCACGCATTCGTTCAGCCATTCGGTCTTCCGTCGTCCGTGTGTGCCCTCCTGCATTCTGTGTGCGTGTGTGGTTGTATTTTTGTGCAAACCGTCGAAAAGGAGGTCCGAACGGGCAGAGGCCTACCTTACCACGGGAAACGCCGAGAACGACTGCCTGCGGAATCAGCAAGTGCATTCAGTAAACACGTGTCGAAGCCCGACTGTGTGCCCGGTCATGATCTACCTGCTGGCGAAACCTACGGCAACGAACCACCCAGACCAGGTTCCTGCTGATCACAAATGGGAGATGGAGGAAGGTAAAATGATGATAGTAGCTGACATGTTACTGAGGATTTCCTATGTGCCAGGTACTGAGGCGGCGAGGCTGTAAGTCGCTTGCTCAAGGCCACGCAGACCTGAAGGACACAGCATCACCCAGACTCCCTGGCTCCAGAGTCCAGCGTGTTTACCCCCGGGGTCCGCGGCGCCTCTGCAGAAATAAACCCTGAGTGAAACAAACACGGACACCGACGCAAACAGGCCCACGTTTAAGCTGCGATCTGAATGTAGAAGGAGCCACCAGCCCGTCTGTCGGTGGGGAGAGCGAGAGGGGGTGTGACGGCTGCGGTTGGAGACGCGAGCGGGGCCTCGCCCAGGGCCTGGTGTCCCAGGGAAGGCCGGGGGTTCGGGCTGTAGGAATCCCATCGGGTACATCTAAATGCTGCTTCACGGTCCAGCCTACGCACGCCCGTCTTGTTTACAGATAAACCACTGAGCGACTTCTGGTCCCCATCCCCACATGAGACCCAAGGCTGCCGCCCCCTTTACACGCTGAGCAGGTCCCTCCCGGTCCGTCGTCGCCATCGGTGTGTACGGCAAGGTCGGGACTCAGAACCCATCACACCTCTGTCTTGCCGCAGCATCTTGGCCGGGTCGCAGCCTCTGTGATCATCAGCTTCCGGGGGTCCATCCCATCGCTCCTTGATGCTACCGCACCCCTAGAACTGGACCGCCAGGAAGTAAGCATCTGGGGACACTTCAGTCTAGGAAACAATCACCCCTTTGACCTTTTCCCCTCCCGGTCGCCTCCATCCGCTCTCCACGAGGCCCAGGTGAGCTGTGACTACCGTTGGCTTCAGCTGCTAACAGCTCCGGAGACGGCTCTCACCTCCCAGGAACCCTGCGGGTTTGACCCCATCAAGCTCTACTTACCCAGGTGTTACACAGCCCTCCCCTAATTACACACTCAACCAGTTCCCCCGGGCTCAGCAGTCTGTGGTCTCCGGGCCGTGCCCGGCTCTTCCGGAGGCGGCTCCGGCCCAGCCTTGGCCTTGGCCTTGGCCGGGGAGGCTCTGGGAGGCGCTGGCTGGGCTTCTCGGCTGCGGGGCCTGGCGCTGAAAGCCTCGCTGCTGTTTCACACCCCATTTCCTTCCAAATTAGTTCTCTGATGAACACTGTCCTTTGCGGGGATTCAGCGCAGGCCGTTTCTGTACGCCCTTCCTTTACCTTCGAGACTCTTAATCGCTCCTGAATCCCGATTTGGCTGCGTGGAGAGCCCGCCTCGGCGGAAAGGGCCCTGCTTGCCAGCCGGTGCCTACATCCCGACGCTGCTGGCTGTGAGCTCCGGCCATTGCCCCGGCCGGTGTGCCTTCTCCGAACACCTCTGCGCCCCAAGGGGCGATGCGAGCTTCTGGGTGACCCGTGGAGGGCCGAGCTTCCGCTCCCTGAAGGCCCAAGCGCATGGAGATGCTTGCATGTGCGCAGTGGGCATGCTCCGGCCCGCAGCCACCCACCTCCTCCCACCTGCAGGGAGCACCCCCTCCTCAGTGCGCAGGTGAAGAGCTCGCCATGCTCAGCGAGTTGCCCAGTCACGGGGCCTGAGGTGGCAACGCTGGAAGTCAGACCCGGGCTCCTTGCTCCAAGGCGGCTGCTTCCTTCACCATCTCGCACCCCTGCAACGGGCACCGGGGTGGTACCACCCATGGCACGCCGCCCGGCGAGGCGTGTCTGGCGACAGCACGAGTGACGCCTTAGGTTTGAACAGCACTTTTCCTGGGACAAAGTGCCGCTTGAAGCACCTAGTCCAGGTGATCCGGGGTGAGGCTGCGACGGGCACTCTGGCAGTCGGTTCACAAACGAGGACGTTCAGGCTTGCTCACGGGGAGTGACCGCCCTTGCCCAGAGTCGCACGGGGAGCACGTAAAGAGGGAGGATTTGAACCCACAGCACGTGACTCCAAGACCAGTGCTCTGTCGACTCCGCAGACCTTAGTTTGGACCTTTGCTTGGGAACTGGAGATTGTGGGCCACGCCACCTCCGCCTTCCGGGAAGCGTGCATCTCGAATGCCCGCGGAGAGAGAGGAGTCCTGGGGAGACCAGGCTTTTTTATCGGGAAAAGCCTTTTTCAGCTCCCTCCCCACCACCCTCAGGCAGGGACCCGGTTTCCAGGCTGGCAGGGTGGACAGGGAGGGTCAGGACTGCCCGGCCCATCCCCTTGGCCACTAGAGGGCAGAGTCTCAACAGAGCGCCCAGCCCTCTCCCCCGAGGATTCCCACCCAGCCTAAGGCACCCAGACTCTCCCCGGGCGGGCGCCCAGGGCACACAGCACCAGCGCCGAAGCCCGATGCCTCCATGTGGCAAACAAAGCAGCTGCTCTCAAGCCCTCCCGGCCTCCTGCGCAGGCAGCTGGGATGCGCCCCGCTCGGTCCCGGCGGAGAAGGGTGCCAGGTACCACATGCGAAGGTCACTTGGGTCAGCATGCCGGGTGCCGGCGCCCCCAGACCCGCGGAGGAAGCCTGTCCCAGCTAAGCTAGCGGGGAAGAAACGGCGAGAGGGCAAATAAAGGGCGTTCAGGAGCCCTTCCGTTTACTCAGTTCCCGCAACCACCCTGCTTTATAGGTACGATCATCCCCATTTTACGAGAGGAGAAACGGGCTCAGTCACACCTGTCCAAAGGGCGCAGAGGAACAAATACAGCGTCAGAATTCGAACCCAGAGGTCACCTGTGGTTCTGCGTCCCCCCGCCCGCCCCACCCCCCACCCGGGGGTGAGCAGGGACCCGTGCGGGAGCCGCTCTGTGGGGACAGTGCAGGGTCCATTCCACGACTCTTTGCTGAAGTCCACCTTGTGCCAAGCCCTGTGCTCGGTGCTGGGAACACAGATGGACAGCCCCCCGCTGAGGGACCGACGGAAACTCGGGAGGCGTCAGGATGTGCAGGGACTAGACGGGCCAAAGGCATCGGGGTCAGGGGAGCGGGACGGAACGCAGCTCGCCGTGGCCGGAGCAGGCGAGTGAGGGGGTGCCGAGGGGTGTGAGCCAGCAGGGGCAGGTCTCAGAGGGTGACGGAAGGCCAGAAACCGTGCGACTCCGGGGAGCCACTCGGGAACCTGGGAGGGCGACCGCGGGCCCAGGAGGGCAGTGGCAGGGGAGATGTGCCCATGGAAGCCTGTCTTCGTGGAGCGTCCACTCTGGTGAGGGGCGGAATTCACGGGTGCGTCCTGTCAAGCGCTGGTAAAACCCATCGGGTGCGGGGAAGGACAGGACAGGGTGTGTCGGTTTGCAGGGCCACCATGACTACAGGTCGAATGGCTGGAACAACAGAAGCGGGAGTGCAGGAGGAAAGGGGCGAGGGTGGAGCCCGGAGACACCCCACGCTTAGAGAGCGGAGAAAGAAGGGCAGAATCGGCCCAAACTGAGCAGCTGAGAAGCTGGAGGGAAACCAGGGGCAGCTGTCGCGGAGTAGGGATGGTTCATTCGTATAACAGGAAGAAAGGGCCTTGTGGGCACCAGCGTGGCTGGGTTAGCAGATTGGGGTGGGGGCACGTTCTCTTCTGATCCCTTTTCCATTCCTAGTGACGTAATGCAGTAATCGTCAGAGTGAGGATGCACAGGGGATGGTGAAGATCGAGGACGGAAGAGAGGGGGGACTGCTCGACCTTAGCTGGTTAGACTGAGCGTCCGCGTGAGCGCATCGGAGAACACGAGGCCAGCGACCGGGACAGAGCGATGGGTGGGGCCGACGCAGACGGGGAAGCCCGTGGGAGGGGCAGGTCCCGGAGGGGAGAGGGGCTTGGTTCCGACCTGGCAAATTTTGTGTCTAGGGGACACCCGAGCTAGAGACGTCGATCTGGGTGGGGGCTGTCGACATCAGGGTGGCGGGAGGCGGAGAGGTTTCTGTGATGGCCATTTCCTCTGAGAGGTAAGGGGACTGGCTGGTCGAGACCCTGGAGACCGAGGAAACGGATGAGGAAGAGGGGGCTCCCCAGGAACCCTTGGGCGCCCAGTTAAAGGTGGTGCCCTCAGGTGGACGGTGGCCCAGCCGCAGGCAGGACGCGCCCCTACCCGTGCTGAAGGACACGACTCCCGTTCCCGCCTCCAAATGCAACAGCCGGAGCCAGTATAGAAAAGCGTTTTATTCAAAACTCGACACGTCCCCTTGCGTGCCTCAGTCACTGTCCGTTTCTGAGTTCTGTCACCTGTGCTTGAGAGCAGAGCGTGTGGTATTTTTCTGGGGTCAGGATGTAGACCGACATGGTGTTCAAGAACTTGTCCAGTGGACAGAGCTGGTCAGGACACCCTCTGGGCACCTGCTCCTGTGGAGGAGACACACTCAGCAGGGCCGCCCTCAGCGGGCTGAGGCGCTCCGAGCCAGCGGCCTGTGCCCACTCACACGTGACAGCCAGCAAGGCCTGCCCCTCGGTCCGCTGCCCGAAGAGCGTGATGCCTGCCTGCACACGTCCCTCGCGCACGGTTTGGTGACCTGGCCAGGAGGCCACAGTCAAGTCGCGCCCCCGAGCTGGGTGGGCTGAAGGTCTAATCCCTGGGGACTGCTCTGGATGGCAACCTGCCGAAGCCACCAAGGCACACGCCGCCTCCCAGACACCAGCACCGATTTTAAAAACAAGCCTCCCGGTCGGAATGCCTCACCCTGGCAGGGACTCCCAGGAGAGGGGGCGGTCCTGTTTCTAGAAGGAGTCAAACAGAACCGAGGAGGCCCAGGTCCCAGCCTGCCGGACCCACTAAGTTCTGCTGCACCCCTGGGCCGCCCCCGAGTACGCAGATGACTGACGACAGCCCTCCGAGGAGGGAGACCGGGTGCTAGGCCGGAGGCGAGGGGGAGGGTCCCCATCAGGTCTCACCTCCCCATGGTAGTAGAGCTGCACGAACCACTCCTTCGACTTCTTGTGCTGGTAGAGTTCGATGGTCACGTCAGCGGCAAACGGTGGCCACTTGTGGTCGAAAACCCCCAGGGCCGTCAGGAGAGGGATGAGGGTGGAATCGTGAACCGCATAGAGGTACAGCTTCCTGCAGGGAAGAGAGTCCCCGTGAGTCTTTAGCCAGGACTCCGCCTGCCCCGTTCGAGTACAGGACAAGAAACCAAGTGACATCGAGAAGTCGGCTGAGCCTGGCGTCACCCGGTGGGCAGAAGCCACCCGCCAAGCTCGCAGGAGGTGGGATCCCCAGGGCGTGGCCCCCTGGCCTCCTGCCCACCTGCTGGCCCACCCACCCGCTTGCTCCTCCCTGGGTGAGTCTCCAAGCAGAACCTGAGCACGGGGGCTGGGCCCTGGCTCCCTTCTGTCCCCAGGCCCTGCCTGCCTACGGCCGAGGCTCTTGCCGCTCCCCGGCGTGTGACGAGCTCAGCAGAGCAGGGTCTCCTTGCGTTTCGGGGGAATTCAGGGAATTCAGTCCATTCCCGCCCGGCCCTCGACACATCCTCCGAATGGCTTTCATCAGTGACAAAGGTGCCATTGAATTTTTATTTTCCTGACCCTGTTTCTGTCTCGGGAGAAAGGTCAAGGATTTCATTCATTGAGCCCCAAACCAGAGACCGACACTAGGTCCGGGTGTATTCCAGAGACACGGGGCCAAGAAGGGCTGGGCCAAGGCCAGCAGGAAACGCTGTCACTGCGGGCGCTGTCAAGGACAGGGCAGCGCGGCCGAGCGACCCGCCCTTAGAAATCTAAGTCCCGGAAGGTGCCTCGTTGACGCGCTGTCCTGCGGTGCCACACACGGGCGCGTGTCCAGCCACGTGGCTCTCTCCAGCAGGCCGCCGGCAGGGCTTCCTCACATCAGGGCTACGGACGGACGCCCTGGGGACCTAGCTGAAATGCACATCCTGTTCAGCGCTCAAATCGACCCCACTGTCTGTCCACCCACGGACCACGGGTCGCTGAGCAGGCGCCGGGAGCACCCATCGTTCCAAACCCACGGCCCTGACCGGGGCTTCTGGCCCTGGAGGGTCACGGGCCCCCGCCACCGTCTTCGAATGCCTGGTGGGGACCACGGCCTCCGTGCTCGCAGCGCAGGCGGGCCTACTGGACAGGCTATCACACGACTGTCTCAGTTCTGGGCGATTCCAGTACCAAATCAGTGCGATGTAATCAGCCGCTCCGATACGTGTTCGATTTGTAAAAAATAGAAAAATTAATTTAGGGTTCATTTTGGCTAAAATAACTCCAAAACGTGGTGGGATGGGTGCAGCAGGAGGAAAGGAAAAAACGCTGTGGTCATCGTTGGGGCTCGCGGCCTCTTCGGCATCCGCCTGCCGTCCCCGACAGCCTGTTTCTTGTCCCGGCTAAAACCTGGGTTCCCTCCCTGCGGCCAGAGGCCCCCACCGCCCGCAGGGGCGCGGGGCTGAGCTGCTGTGCGGGGGGCACCTGATGTCCTCGGGCGGGGTGGCAGGGTCCATGGCCATCAGCAGGTTGCTCTCCAGCAGATGCAGGAAGGGTCCGATCATCATCTGGAGGCTTTCCCTGTGGCGAGGAAACACCGGGTTACTCGGCCAGCGGGGCGGCCGGCAGGTTTTGCCCCCAGGACCTCACGAGCCCAGTCAGGGGAGCGGGGAGACGGGAAATGGTGCTGCCACACGGCTGGCGGGCGGAGGGCGCCCTGTGGGCAGACTGCCAACGAGAGCTCCGGGCCAGACCTGGACACCCGCGTTGGAGACAGGAGGGCGACGGGGGAGGGAACCGGGGAAAGCCAGGGCGAGCACTAGGCCTCGGGGGTGAAGGGACAGAGCAGGGAAGGGCAGGGCCTAATGATCCCCCGGCTTCCAGAAGGCCTGGAAAAGCGAGCCGAAGCAGCAACGCCCTAACTCTGCTTCCCGGGGCAGCCGCCTCCTTTGGAGAATCGACTGGAAGGGCCTTGCTCGTTTCCGGACTTGGTTTAACAAGAGCCCAGCGGCCGTAGCGCCCGCCGGGCTGGCTGTGGTTCCACCACTGTCGTCCTCGGGCCGGTCGCCTTGCGATGACAAGGCGGCTCCACGACTCGAGGCGTGTGGTCGCACAGCAGTGGACAAAGCGGACAGACGGGGGCCAGTGAGCCTTCCCGACTGTTCCTCTACCTCCCTACCAAGCCGCCCACGCCGAGTGCAAGCTGGATGGTCTTAAGCAATCAGAAAAAGTGTGTTTTTGCCATTTCGTAAGAGAGGAACGCTCCGTGCTGAGAGCCAGGAAGCAGGGCTTCTAAAAAGCGAGTCCCAAGTACCCGCGACACAGAGAGAACACGGGCTCAGGAGACCTCACCTGTCTCCATTCTGCACGTACAAGGCCGTGTCCACAGCCCGCCGTTCGATCACCTGTGCGAAGCGCTCCAGCACGGGGCAGCTCAGGAAGCCGTGCACCTGCAAGGGCCACAGGCAGAGTCTGAGGGGGCGGCCGGGCCTGTCCGCTCCCAGGGGGCCTCGTGGCTCGGAAAGCTCTGTCTCGGAGCCGATCGAGCGGTCTGAGGCCCAGGGGAAAAAAACAACTGTTTCCTCTCCTTCTGATGGCTCCCCTTTCACCCCAAAAAAGAAGTGAACGAAACCGGTATTTTTAAAGTGTTTGGAAAAAAAAAAAAAGGTAACTCGAATACAAGGCGAGGAATTCCCAAATCTCTCTTTGGCCTTCAATTTCCCCAAAACGATATCTAAAAGGCACGGCATGTGAGTACTTCACATGAACTCTTTGTCTTATCACCTTCAACCTGTTTGACCCCTAAGCACGTGCTGCGTCCGCCTCGGGGGACACTCATCCTCACACGAGGAGGGGGATCCGGGCTACACCGCCGCGGGGGTCTGACTCCCCGGAGCGGCATCCCCAGGCTGTGGTCCTCAGGATTTATCAGGCTGTCTGTGCTCCTCACCGAGTGAGGGGTCCTCCTGGGTCGTTCCCTGTCCCTCACAGCGGCCTCCAACCCAGGAGGCCTCCACCCGCCTCTCGCCACCCTGCTCCAAGTCAGAGGCAGCCCAGCCAGCCCGGTTCTGCCCGCCAGGGCCCAGGGGGGCGGCCGCAACACCTTTTCAGCAGCCATGTTGTCGAAGAGGATGAGGAAGTCCACTCCGTCTTTCCCGGCCATGCCCATGCCTTCTGTGACCTTTTTCAAATCCTCTGAGATTCCCGGCTGCAGAGAGACGGTCCGGCTCCGGGATCTGCCAAAAAATAAAGTGATCTCTCATACTGCGTAGCGATGACGGTTCACAAAGTGTATCTCAGCATCACTCGGGATCTCATTCAATCCTCAGCAACTCATCGGGTCAGCGGGCTTTATTCCTGCGTCACAGGTGAGTAAACCGCGGCTCTGAGAGGACACACGACAAAGGAGTCAGCGAGTACCAGGGATGGAATAAAAGCCTGGCCTTTCCAAATCCCACCCTCGCATGTCATTACACCAACGACGACGCGAGCGTGGCCCAGGTCTGCCTGAAAACAGCGTTCTCTCTCTTCTGTGGGTCGTACCCTACATCATCTTCGCGCAATTCAGAAACACCCGAGCCCTGGGGGGCGCCACCAGCCCCGCCAACCTGTCGCACAGGGCCACACTCGTGATAGGTACATGTGGGAAACTGCGAAGCCCCACTCGTGGCCGTGCACATCCTCATCTCTCCTGCCCGGCGTGTGGCTCTTCCCGTCTCCCTGTCCCTTCGCTATGGGTCGGCCCCGTGAGCCTGAGCTGCCTCGTTCCCTGGACAGCGACGCTGGCCCTGAGTGTAGCGCAGCCCTTCTGGTCCCGCATCCGCCGGCACGGTGAGCCCGGCAGGCCCTCGGCTCAGGCAGACCCTGCCAGCAGCAGTGGGAACAGGCTGCCTGCCCCCCACGGGTGACAAGAACCCGGGCAGCCACCTGGCTCTTTCCCGCAGGCTCCAGCAGTTCTCTTGGTTGGGGTACAACACTTCAGAGCTGGCTTCGTCAGTGTGGATGATGATGGGTCCTGGAAGGAAGAGGGGAGCACAGGCAGGAAGAGGCGTCAACTTGCTCTCACCAGCACCCCCTCCCCCCCCTTCTGTCTGCACAGATGGAGCTGCTCCAGGAGGCGCATTGTCAAGGTCACCTAAGGACAGCGAACGCCTCTGACATGCCCCGGCCCTGCCAACAGGAGCCTGCCGATGGTCTGCGCAACGGCGAGCCTTGCTCTGCCTGGCACAACCCCTCCTGTTGCGCCACATGTGGGCTACAGTGGGTGCAGGCCTGGCCAGGATGGCATGTCCCTGGCTCATCCCAAACGGCCTGCCTCAGGGAGCTCCCCACGCTTGGGCTTCGCCAGGAAGGACGGGCCATCGCCAACTTTAAGTGAGACACTGCTGCAAAAGGAGGGCAGGGGGGACACTCGGCTGGGACCCAGGCCTCCGGTGATAACCCACAGCAAGACCCAGGTGGCATCGCCGGCTTTGGTTCAGCCTTTCCTCGTTGAGAAAGTCTATCGGGCCTGGGTTTGGGCAAATTCATCCAGCGAATGATGGCAGCTCGGGCCACTGCGGGCCACGTTATTCCTTGTGGGTGCCACCTGGGTCTTGCTGTGGGTTGTGGCCAAGGCCAGAGCCGTCGCAGGAGGCCTGGGCCCCAGCCAAGTGTCCCTCCTGCCCTCCTCCTTTTTCAGCAGTGTCTCCCCTAAGCAAACAGCCCCCAGTGCTGTTCACAAGACCCGGCTAGGGATGCCTCACGCGGCTTGTGCAGAAGCGTCAGCGGAGGGGTCAGGAGACTGGCCCATCGGAGCGACTGAGGCATCATCGCTGCAGCCGTGGCCGGAGGTCAGACCGGGAGGGCAGCAGCAGGCCCAGCAGGCAGGGAACATTAGAGCGGTGTGCCATGGAAGCCACGTGTGCGGGAGAGGGACCGGGGAAGAGGCAGCAAGGAAGCGAGAGACGGGGGCTTTGCAACCGAGGAGAAAAACTTCCTGGGGACAGGGGCTGGCTTTTAGACTTCAGACTCGAACCTTCTTTCTGACACTGGAAAAGCCCCGCCAGCAAACACCGGGTAGACTCCAGCGTCCGACGTATGTTAGTGGAACGAATACTGGAAAGAAGGAGAAAGGCAGACAGTCAAAAAAGGAAGGGTTCGTTACTTACATCTACTTTATCCCGCAGACTGGCTGGGAGGCTTTCGGGAGCACAGCAGGGGACCCGTGGCGCTGGGCAGAATCCTCTCTCTCTGTGGGAGGGCTGCCCCAAGGAACCCCGAAGCCAGTGCCTGTGACCTCCAGTGACCCCCTGTTCGCAGGATCCTATCATCTCCCGGCAACTGCCCCAAACTATCTTGCTCGACAGTGGGGACACCTAGGGGTTCGGGACTGGTTTCCTCCTGCTCAGGACCTTACGCTGGGTGCGACACGTCCATCCCAAGTGACTCACAAGACCTCCTGAGGGTTGAAGGTGGGTGAAAGGAAGGGCACGTCCTCCACATAGTTCTTCCTCAGCCTCTCTCCCAGGGCGAACATCTGCCACATGCCCACGGTGGTCAGCTGTCCGGAAAACATGCCTCCCTGAGGCGGGCAGAAAGAGGGAGGAGGATGAAAAGGCCGCAGCCTGCTCAGCCCAGCCCAGAGAACACCCTGGAAGCCTTGCGGTGGGCTCCTCGGAGCACGGAGCATCGTGTACCTTCAGGACGGTCTTACGGTATTCGGAGTCGAGAGGAGAATAAGGTTTCGGGCCCCCATTGAGACTGGTGACCGTGTAATCGAAGTGGGTTTGCGGGGGGACCTCTAACAGCCGGGGGTTCCACTCCGCCTGTTGGGACCAAAAACACGACACTCGGTTGGAAACGTCGAACCTTCACGTCCAGCAGCGCTGGGGACAGCGCTGGCATCACCCTGACGAGACCTGCAGCCCCACTGTGGGGAGCGGGGACGGAAACTTTGGATCGAGCTCCCGGGCAGGGAAGAAGAGACCAGACTTGTGACCCCAGGCGTCCTCAGGCCACATCTGGCCATTGTGACGCTCGTCCTCGCTGTCGAGAGGCTGCTCTGGCACTAAGCACGGATGGGAGTCAAGGAGGGAAGTGGCCACGAGGCCTGGCAGGAATGAAGGAGGAGACAGAATGAAGAGAAGCGCGTCTCGGCGACCGCAGACGTGCAAGGATTTTCTAGAAATCAACGTGCGGGTGTCTGCAGGCGGCCCTAAGGACCCTGCCTAACGTCCTTTGCAGCCGCCTTTCCTCCTTCCAGCTTCTCAGCAAGTGGCTACTC
Organism: Cynopterus sphinx; assembly: GCA_030015415.1. NCBI lineage: Eukaryota > Metazoa > Chordata > Mammalia > Chiroptera > Pteropodidae > Cynopterus > Cynopterus sphinx. The sequence goes on from CM057392.1 coordinate 39,843,238, forward strand.
ATCACCTTCACTTCTTCGCCATCTTCCTCGACTCCCGGCAGTCTGGCTCCTGCCCCCACCGCACCGTTTAGTCTGCGAATGTCACACGCAGCCGAGGCCCGGAGCTCCGAACGCCCAGAGGCGTTTCCGCGGGCTGAGTCAGGCGCCGGGACTTGACTTTACAAAACGAAAGCGTCTTCTCCTAACCCCACACCCAGCTCCGCTTCCCGACTCACTATTCCCTCTCTCCGTGCTCCCATAACTCCCCCAGGCCCCAACTCCAACCCCCAACTCTCCCCACTGCTCCCCCAGCCCCGCGCCGAGCCCTGCCGGTCGCTGGCTCAAGGTCACTGCAATGGCCCTTGTGTCACGGTCAGGCCAGACACGAGCCTGGGACGGACTCACTCCCACAGTCCACGCACGCGCAGGCACCTGGAAAGACTTCTGCTCGCTCCGCAGGGCAGGTTAGGTTTCCCAGAAGCCACGGCCATGAGCCCAGGCTCTCACAGCGGCTCCGTGGCCTGGTCCAACGGCCCGAGAAGAGCTCCGCGGCCAGCCTGGCCGGCTCAGTCGGCTCAGCTTCCTGAGAGCAGAGACGGGGCCGTCTGCTGTCCTCTGCACTGTGCATGCCCGACAAAGGGCCTGGCACACTGCACAACTGAGGAGAGCTCCAGCAATGTGCCAGCTCCCGTGGGCGACCCCGAGCTTGAGATAACACGACTCTGTCTTTTCTGGATTTTCCACTTAAACAGAGACCGCGAGCTACAGACGTGAAGGACAGCCGCACTGCAGCGGTGACCACCAGAGCCCGCACGAAGGCCGCACTGGTCCAAAGGCAAGACAGACCTCCTCCCCTGGCTGGGGGATTCAGGCGAAGTCTCACGGAGGGAAAGACACTGGAAATGAGCAGGACTTAGACGGGCGAAGACTTGGACTTGAGAGTGAGGCGGAGGCGAGAAGGGAGGCTGCACGGGGAATTCCCGGACCGGGGAGGAGGGCTGGGCTGAGCAGAGGTGAAGGACGCGTGGAGAGGGAAGCAGCAGGCTGGTCGGCCTCAGCCTGGAGGGGTTTTCAGACTTTTTGCTTAGCGGGCACCGAGTCGGGTTTAATTGTAGGTTTGTCTATTTCCAGGCAAAAACTAGGATTTCTCTGTTTGATCGGGAGCGGGAACCCAGACCCTCAGCTATTCAGCAGCCCCTAACCCACGGGCTCCACAGAATGGTCTGAACGCCAGCAGAGTGGGGCACAGATGCAGGACAGGCAGATTCGAGATGTCTGCCACCCAGAGCCGGAGGCCGCACGTAGGGCAGGAGGTATAGGGGTGTGGGTCTAAGTCACCGGAGTCAAAGCTGGCAAGTGAGTAACTAAAAGCTTACGTCACGCTGGTAGGTAAACGAGGCAGCATACAGCGGAAACGACCTTGATTTTGATCCTGAGTGCCTGAGGTGACAAGGGTCGTGGAGGTACTCTCTGACAAAAATGGAAGGACAGGACAGGACAGCTGAGAAGCTGCGCTCGGTCGGGGCGTTTGCGTGCCCAGCACTGCTGGCTTATTTCCGTAACCGGAATCTGTTTGGTCTTTCTCCTTCATCAGGATGCGACTCCTTTACAGTCGGGACTGAATTATCCCTCCTTCTCAGCCCAGTGTCTGGCAGGGGTCCCCACACCAGGTCCCCAGGCCGGTGTGGCCTCACTGAGGAATCCCCTGCTGCTAGGCACAGTCACCGACGGAGGCCCACTGGTGTTTCCCGGGAATGACTCCTGCAAGTCTCGGTCAAGTCTAGAGCGCACGTTTTCAGATTTTCAAGAACGGACGGCGCATCAGTGTCACACGTGGTGTCCGCCTCTCATGCACACTCATCCGTGTTCCTGAGTCGGTAGCAAAGCTAACTAACCTTATAATTTTACTTCATTATTTGTGCCCCGTTTTCAGGAACCGACTTAAAGCAGGTGACAGAAAAACCTAAAGTATAGTCAGGCAGCCAATTCGAAGTACGCAAGAAAGCAAAAGAGCATAGGGACCAAAAAAAAAAGAAAATAGATGCAGTGAAAAGTCACACAAACACGCCCACCACGAAAATCCATATACTTGGAGGTGGGCTGAGATTCGGGCCGAGCTTTCTGGCTTTCGGCAAAGGGAGACACTAGATCAGCTGGACTGGAATAAAGACCAGAGCGAGCCAAGTGTTGCGAGAAGCAGACCGTTCCCGCTGCTGACAAATCCTTCCCGAGGGCCCTCCTGAAGAGGGCACAGCGAAATGACGAACACCTCTTCAGCAGTCTCAGCGGTGAGATCTGTGGGGTCGTTTCTCACTGTTTCCTCGACACAGAAGGGAAGGCTCTCACTAAAGCACATTTCTGTGAAGACAATCCAATCCTGGGGTCAATATGCTACATTCCAGGTTAAAAAAAAAAAAAACTACATAAAACGAACCAAAAACGTTCCAGCTGCAGATTTTAGAATAACGCATCCGTTTTAAAGCTTGACTGCACACTGGTGTCATGGGGGAATTTTAAAAAATCCGTGCCCGAGCCCCATCCTGGCCTAACCCCATACAGATCTCCCGGAGGGTGGGGTCTCCCCTTTTTTCATGCTATCCAGTCCAGATCCTTCTAAAGCTTCACTCGAGAAATCGCTCCTATGTCTGGATGCTCCGGGCCACACTTACACCAGAATCTCTAGGAGAGAATCGGGTATCCGTATTTTTTTTTTTTTAAAGCTCCCGTGCTGAGTCCAATATCCCACCACACCTAAGCAGCACGGCTTCACAGGAATGAATAAACTGCCTGGCAGGCACGTCCTTCGCGGTATTAAGCAACAATGAGACTGGCACTATGTTTCCCAGTTCGTTTACATTATCAGATAAGCACAGGCCCAACTGCCTTAATCGACGGTGCGACTGGGACACGATGGACTTTATAAAACCTGAGGCGCCTGCCTGAGTTGGAGGCCATCCTGCCACTGTCTGGAGGGAGCTGAGGGACATCCAAAAGCAGGGCCAAGCCTGTCTTTTGAATGTGTACTTGGGATCTAATCTCACGGCCAGAAAAAACGGGCAATCGAGTCCCTGAATTTTATTTCCAGAGCACAGGGAAAAAAGCTGTCAACAGCCATTCGAGCCGTAAGAAAACAACTCAACTAAACATCTAGTTTTACACAACGCTATCTTCTGAGGACCTGTGAGATCACAGAAGGAGATGACTCATCACAGGCCTATCTATAAACCAGTCAGAACTCTGGCAACATCCACCAAAGGCAATTTTAGTTTTAGAACTGTTGCCAGGTAGTCTCTTCTGACTACAATTCATAGCAGAGCCAGGAAGATTAGAAATCCCAACAACAACCTCTGTCAAACTGAATCTTCAAAAGAAAACCCGAGAGAAGAAATCCAGAAAAGTCACAGCAGGCCGGTGACAGTCACTCGCAGCCTAAATTTAACGAGAGCTGGTTCCACCTCCAGCTTTTGCATAAGGTTTTATGTGAGATAACCAAAGATGTTTAAGGCATCTGCCTAAAGTCTGGAGAACGTGAGCAGGCAGGAGAGGTGATGTACCCTCCTAACTGCAAAGTGATGTCACAGACTCAGGTCTTCCATGTTTTAAGGCTACACAGACAGACGATGAATGAAGCTGGCATTCTACCCGACCTACAACTGCCCCTTCCAAAACAAAGGCAGAAGATACCCAACATATACCCACTGGCTCAGCAGAAGCCCTAAAAAGAATCAATCTTTTTCAGGCCCTCCAGGGTGTGTATATACTGTAGATATTAAGTCTAGGCTTAGATGCTCAGACTTGTATTCTGTTACCACTGGAAACTTTGTAACATAAGTCTTCATTCCTATGTTATTTCCCAGCTTTTCTGTAACAAAAATATGGGGTACAGGGGCACAGAGACGGAAGTCATAAGGAATCACAAAATCATAAGGAAAATATAGTGACCTAATATAAAGAGGCAAAGTAAGGGACCAAAAATAGATCAAAGCGGAAGGAAGGAAGGAAGGAAGGAAGGAAGGAAGGAAGGAAGGAAGAAAAGAAATTCCAGCACCAGAAAGTGGCATAGCCATAGAGAAAGGCTAACTAGGAATCTGGTAATGGAGTTGTGCCACCCACGATTTATTAATGTGAGAAGTGCTTTCAATTCCTGATTTCACGTGCGGCCAGCTTTAAAAACTGGGTTTTCAATTGTACAATGAGTTTTCAGAAAGCAACTATGATGTGAAGAGTACACCAGATACCAGGTTTAGACTCCTGTTGAGCCTGCACCAACGTTAGCATAAGGAAAACGAACAATGCAAAAGCCACAGATATAAGTGTGACAGCAGGGGTGGGTCGGTTCCGGGTGGAGGATTTCCTGTTGCCTGAGGCCTGCCTGCTGTGAGAGGTCAGAGACCTCTACTGGCTCTCTCCAAGAAATAAACCCAGGAAAGGTAAACATTTAGAACAAGGGTCCACAACCCCAGGGCTGTGGACTAGAGGCCCACTAGGAACTGGACTGCAGAGCAGGCGGTGAGCGGTGGGCAAACCAAGCTTGGTCTGCATTTGCAGCCGCTCCCCAGCACTACTAGCATCAGCGCTTCAGCTCCGCCTCAGATCATCATCAGGTGTTAGATTCTCAGAGGAGCCCTGGTTCCTGGTGCCAAAAAGGTTGGGGACCGCTGATTTGGACAACTAATCCTCTGCACTCTAATCATAACTTTCCTGACTAAATCAGGTCGATTTTAAGACATTATGGCCCCAAGACTAGTCAATTAAAATTTTTCCCCCCTACTTCAAATCCCTTCCACAATCAGTCCAGAAACCCTAAATAGAAAAGATGAGCCCCAAGATACAGCACTTGTCACCAAAAAGCCTTCGAGGGATCTCAGTCGGCCTCCAACAGACCCTTCGGGGAAGCTGCTGTAAACTCTGTTCCCAGATCCCTGTTATCCACCTTCATCCCAGCTGGGGTGGTGCCTGTCATAAAAGTCGCTGGGACTCTTGGACAACTTTTCGCCAAGCGCCACACAGAAACGCACTCCACCTTTGCATTCAAGGTCACCACACACGGGTTAGAAATGCAGAACCTCAGGCCCTCACCCCACCCCACCGGAATCAGACTCTGCATTTTACAGGAGACCCCCTAGGCGAGTTGAATGCACCAGAAGCAGCCGTCAGGGCGCCCCTGGAAGTCCTGGGGCGGCCCTGCACCCGGGAGGCCCGCGGGGAAGAGGGGCGGGCACGGGGCGGCCAGGCCAGCAGCACCCTTGCTCGAGGGCTGGGGAAGGAACTGGAGACGACTGTTCCCCTTTCGTCCGGGCCCAGCCCCACCCCCAGCTCCATCATGCGCGTTGGGGGCCAGCCCTGGCCTGGGCCGACCGCTCACCTGCCCCTCCTGCGGGAGAGGCTTCAGGGGGCTCCGCGCCCCGTGTCGGAATATGACCTGCACCATCTTCAGCTCCAGGAGGCCCCGGTCCACGGGCGGCTGCGGGGCGTCCGCCCCCCACAGCCAGGCCAGCGCCAGGCGCCGCTGCTGCAGGTAGCAGGCGAGCGAGGCCAGCAGGCCGAGTGGGGCGCCCAGGCGCGCCCCGAGCCCGCGGGCCCACATCCGCACGCCGGGGCCGGGGACCCCGCCGCGAGCGCGCAGGGGGGGAGGGAGGCGCAGCGGCCGCCCCCCACGGTCAGGGGCGCTGGAGCCGGCGGGGTGCGGGGGGGTCCTGCTCTGTCGCCCTTAGGGGACCTCAAACTTGTCTTGCAAGTTTGGCCTCCCCGCAGCAGCCGCGCGTCCCTCCTCGGCCGCGCCGCACGCACGGACGCGGACAGCGCGATCCCACTTTTCTACGAGCCGACACGCCCTCCCCGCGCCTCCGGCCCGCCCCCTTCCCCCCCCCCGCTGGCCCCGAGTAGACTCGTCCGCCCGGGGTGGGTGGGGGCGCGCAGAGGCGCATGGGAAGACGAGTCCCGCGGCCACGCCTGGCCCGTGGAGGGGGGCGCGCCGAGCGGGAGAACTACAACCCCCACAAGGCCGCGCGCGGAGGCCTCGCCCGTTCAGAGCCGGAGGGCTCGGCGGCTCGTGCGGGGGCAGTGGGGGCCCCAGGGTGCGGGGCCGGAGGGTGTCGGGGGCGGGACGGCGCGGTGCGAGGGTCAAAGCTTCCCGTGAAGCGGCCCCGGGGGCGGCAGCTGTAGGCGGGAACCGGGTTCCAGCCGCAAGGAGAGCGCGGTGTGGCCGGACACGGTGGCACGGCCGTCTGCTCGCTCGCCGGCGGCTCGGAAAGGCCCGCGACGCTCCCACTCGGCTCCGGGGCCTGGTCGCGCCACGACCAGGGCTGGACGCGCCGGCGCGGGGCGGGAGGCTGGAGACAGGGCGGCGGCCTTCTCCGGCGGCTGCTCGAGCCCCGAGCCGAGATGCCCACTGGCCCAGGGATCGCTTAACCGCGTGCGGGGCAGCGCTCGGTGCTTTGCATTTCACCTCCACTCGCTGTCCATGCCCCTCTCCGTTTAGAAGGGGCGTGCACGTGGCAGACGTGCACAACTCCGAGCTCTCTGATGTGCCCTGCAGAACGTTTCCTGCGGAAAACTCAAGGCTTTGTCTGCAAGTGTCCCCGGCGACGAAGCGCCTTAATAATTTCCAAGGAAGAATGCCAACCCGAACCACCTGCTGATCTGTTTCTCGTTCATGGACAGCCACCCCAAGCCCGTGTTCCAGTTCTTGGCAACAGGACACCCTGGAACCCTTTGTGTTCATCTCTAGGCAAAAGGTCTAGTGCAGAGCAGAGGCGTTTGTGAGAGTCGGAATATGTGAAATAAACGCCAGTTCTTTCCTCATCCTAAATTCTGTCTTTGCCTCAGACTGGATCAGAGGTGAAAGTAGCAACTAACATGCTTGTTACGGAGGATGGATTCTGCCTGACTCCAAACTGGCTCATCAAGCTAGAAGGTTCTGGACACCCTGCTGTGCGGGAAGGGCCGTTTCGGAACACTGCACACTGTCCAGCTTTCCCCCTGGCCGAGAACTCACTTTTCAGAGCCTTGTTGTGTGCCCTGATGTGATTAAAAACGGAAAGCTGTTTTCCCATAGCCGGCGCGAGGCGTCGGGAGCACCAGACAACCCCGCTGTTACGTTCGGGTTGGGGACAGCTATTCTCAACGGTTCAGTGAAAACGTGCTACAGCTTTAGTGCGGGAGGCCCTGTGTTTGGCAGCTTCGGCATCCCTGATGGTCTTAGCACATCAGAACCCCTTCGAGGCAATGGAATTTGGCATCTGGACACCAGGACCTCCTGCATAAGGGTCAGGCCACCCCAGGCCACACCCTGCATTCTGTCAGATGAGCAGCACCTTCAACCTGTCTGAGCAATAGCAGGGACTTGCCCTGCCAGCCACACGTGTGGCTGTGGGGTGAGAGGGGTGGTGCTGGCAGGGAGTGGGGGATCTCAGCAGATCTCTGCAGGAAGCCAGAGCAGGCTAGGATGCATGACGGATTCCAGTGATAGTCGAGAGCACCGTTTGTCAGCCCACACGAGACAACCCCTGGGGAGTCCTGCCAATCGCGTGTGATGTGTGGTGGTGCTGCGGGCCACAGTAAGCTGCAGAGAGGCTTTTTAAAAGAGAGGCTAGAAATCTTGACATCATGCTCCAGAGAAGGTTCCAGAGTGGGCGTCAAGACCGTTATTTTAACCCTGGTTTTACCACAGGTCAGGGCTCGCTTGAGAAATAAGCCCTCCCACTGAATTGTCTTCAGAAGGTGGCATTTGATATTGTGCCGAAACTCGGTTTTAGCCATGGGATTAGATGAGAAATGACCACGTTCCCTTTTTTCTCTCCATCGTGAGCACAGTGCCTGGCTCATACTAAGGGCTCCATAAATGCTTGCTGAATGAAATTTAGGATCGATCGTGGAATATGGTCGAGGACATTGTCTGTTACATGCCTTGTTGCTCCCTGTATGAATCTCCTGAGAAATTTGTTTTGGACCAAAGTGTTAGCATCAGAACAAGCATTAAAAAGTATGAAGATGCCTTTTCCTTTTTTTTTTTTTTTTTGCCTTGGTTGACAGGAAGCTGGGAGCCCAAATGTCAACTTCACTACGGCAAATATCTAGAACCTAATGGCCAGTATAACCGCGATCTTCTCCTCCAGGGTGTCACCCTGGATTGGAAGGCAGCAAAACTGGAGAGAAAGTCAGAAGGCAGTCGCAGCATTCCAGGTGTGAAAGCTTCAGGAGTGAGAGGGAGGAAGAAGTAGTTCCTGGCCTGGGCAGCTCGTGCAAGGACGCCGTTTACCTGGAAGAAGGTTGAGCAGAAGTTGGCGAGTTAATTTTGGATTTGTACATTATGAGGTTCCCTCTAGACGATTGATTGTGTGGGTCTGGAGCTCAGAATAAGTTTGGACCAGGAATGCAGACGCGGGACCCCTCTGCATGTCATTATGAATTGAAACAATATGAGTGGAAAAGAGTCCCAGGATGAGTGGGCAGAGTGGGAAGAGAAAAAGAGGGGGCTCGGTTCGGACTCCGAGGAACCCCACTGTTTAAGGGAAAGGCAGAGAAAGAGAAACGAATCTCCTCTGACCCCTCCTGGAGTCGAAGGCTAAGTCATCCCACCCCGACACCGCAGGAGCCACCAGGGGTGCAGGCAGTTCTTCAAAGGAGATTCAGAAAACTGGTTTTACTTTTTTAAAAAGGAAAAAGGCAGGGAGGGTGGGGGTGAGTGGACGAGGGGAAAACAACAGCTGTCTCCGGCGCGTTTCTCCCATCTTTCCTTCCCTCATTAATCAACTTCCCACGTGCATTCCCAGCGACTCATGCTCAGGTTGCTGACCTTCTGTAGTAGGAGGTGGGCTTGGTGCTCTCTGCAGCTCTTATACCTCCAGCAGCGTATGTCTATGTCTATACATCTTTGTCACCCCCTTGTTTAAACATCTTTATTGCCCACCCCCAGCATCGCCCACGGAAAGATGATTTACGGTCTCAGGGTTTGATGGTCTGCTACTCCCATCCTCCGGGCTGTTTCAGAGTCCTGGAATGCGGGCATTTCTGTTGGTGTGACACTGTTCTTCTGGAGTTTAAAAAACCTGAATTATTTGTCGTGAGACGTTCCAGAGACATGCTTCGTTAAAATTTTGAGACAGTGTAGGCCATCTTTAGAGAGCCACCTTCTATAGTTCCATATTCCACAAGCAAAAGAGGAAAGTGACCACCCCTAAAGCAAGCTTCTAGTGCAAGCATGCTTCTTATCTGTCTAAAAGACTTTCCCACAAATGGGATATGAGTAGAACACTTATTGGCATTAATGTGGTGTCTACAGGAGCATCTCCATTTATAGGAGATGAGATAGGAAGGTGAAGACAAATGAGAAATAGTTTATTTGAATCAAAAAAATATATATATACATATGTGTGTGTGTGTGTGTGTGTATTGCTTGTTATATGTAAAAAAAAAAATTGCCTACAAAGAAACAAAATGTCCTCCTCCCTCTCACAGATCTCCTCAAAGTTACAACCCAGATATGATTGTTTGAAAATAGTGGGCTGGAGAAACAGATCTAGAGCAGCTTATAATGATCTCTTCTATTGCTTTATCGTTCCCTTAACGAGCATAGATTCAGAAAGAAGAATCCAGCAACTGGAAGGTTTTCACAGATCAAAGATGTCGCCATTGATACACTAAGATCGATTAAAAAAAAAAAAGAGGTCGCAATTGTATTTCCTTTTTAACCTCAGTTACACTTTATTTTAGGGAGCGCTCCCTTGAAGCAATATTTTTTCATGTTAGAATGTGTAAACGTCAGTATATTTACGTTTTACTTATTGGAAATGTGTCAGACACTTCATTTTACTCATCTCAGGCCCTTGCAATATGTTACGTGAAATAAATACCGAAATATACTGAAATTTTACTCCAATATTCAGTTCGGCACTGGACGCCCTTGCCACCAGCCTTCCCCATCTCCCACCCCCATCCTTAGGACAGATCTGCTCTTTCATCTCCTTTTCCAAATATGGCTTGGACCTGGCTACCCCTCTCCCTTTGCGGGAGGCCTTGGCCCCTGTTTCTCCCTGGAACGTTTGCATTGACCAAGCACAGGTGAAGGAACGGGATCGTGAGTGACGTACTAAAGAGGCAGTCAGGGATTAAAGTGACAGTCCTGGGTAAGAATTATACCTTCGACCTTAGTTTCAAGCTGGAGTTCCTCCTCTCCTCCAGCTTGGGCCGGTCACAGGCTAGAAGCCTGCCGTGTGGAGGTGAGGGAGGTGGGGTGTTGAGCTTCTTCGTGCTCCTTCTCCTCTTCCACCTTGCAAACCCCTTTCTCACACCCCTGCAGGATCTGGAGCTTGGTGAGGGGGGTCAGCAAAGGCGATCAGGGAGGGGAGTTACTGTAGCCAAATTCTTCATTGATCAGTACCATGAGGTGACGGAGCTGGTGCTTCCTGGGCCTCGAAGACGTCTAAAGCGAGCGCTATCTTGAGGGACTTGCATGGGTCCCGCAGACACCTTCTCTTTGCCCTAGGCATCCAGCCGTGGTTCATCTCTTTTCCCAAGGCCCCTCACCCCTGCGGGAGGTCGTTGTGAACAGAGGCTGAGCAGCAGCACACCGTTCGGTCCCCTTGGGTGACTGGTCCACGGTTTGCCCGGGCAAACTCTGGGAAGGCAGCTACTGCCCCCCACCTCAGCCCTCTGGCTTAGATGTCCCCAGTGGGGGCCAGTCAGCACCCCCTGCCCCTCTGACTGTGGGAGGCAATGCACTGGGATCTGCAGGTCGTTCCCTCCAAGTCCTGCCTTTGGTATGAGGTAGGGAGCAGATCTCCCCTCCACCACTTCGGCGAGGAGGCTAGGAGGCTTCGCACCCAGTAGTTCTCTCCAGAGAAATTCTTTTTCCAAAAGCTTCCTATCCCCAATTTGGCATCGCTTTATGCCATCGGCGTGGCTGACAATCTAAGTTACCTGCCTCTCCCCCTCCCCGCTTTTTACCACCTGCTTTGCCAGTGCTTGCGTTTTGGTCCAACACCCAGCTCTGGGATGGGCCTCAGCCGAAGCTCTCATCTTAACATCTTATTACACCCCTAAAGCTCATTTTCATCTCTCTACCTCCACAAAATCTTCTCCATCATCCCCAAGGTAGTGATTTTTTACCTCTGCGAACTGTTAGGCGTGGATCACGATGCCATTCACACGGTCTCATGGGCTGCTTTGTATTGCGGTTACGTCAGTAGACTCATTTCCACCAAAATGCTGTCGGTTCCTCAAAGACGGAAGCCATGCATCTTCATGTTTTTATCACCAAAGTCTTACCCTCGGTGTGCACTTAATATTTATTATATCAACAAACAGACAGACAAACATGGCTTTCTCAATAGTGCTGTGCTTTGTGACGTCTTGGAGAGTAGGCGGTCTCTTCGGTGCAACCTGTGTCTGCTGACTGTGTGCCAGCACTGCACCCCGAAGAGGGGACAGGCTCAGGCCAGGCCAGGCATACTCACCGTCATCAGAGGAAGCTGGACTATGACCCAGAATGAGAGAGTCCCCACGATCGCGAGGTCACGCACAGGAGGAAGTGGTTAACTCTAAGCAAGAGGCGCAGGGACGTCTTCGCAAAGTCGCAACTACCTGAATTTTTTTGTTTTAAATGGAGCTAGAAGTCACCCTTTTAAAGTATACCATTACATATTTTTTATATTTAAAAAATACAAAATTTAAACTTTTTGTGTTTTATATTCATGAAGTGCAACCTTCACCCTTATGCGCTTCCAGAATATATTTATTAGGCCCCCAAAGAAACCAGTGGTTCTGCATCGCTCCCTTCCCAGCCCCTGGCAACCAGTAGCTCCCACCCCAGGGAGAAGTCACTACGGGAGTCTCCCACACGTGCTGCGGCCTAATCAGAGTGGCACACGCGAGCTCATGCGTCATGTTCCTTTTGACACCAAAGGCAGCCTCCCTCTTTGTTTTTTAGCGACGAAGATACCAACTGGACTTTTCCCCCTCATGGGCTGAGGCTCTGTGAGGACCCAACGCAGCTAAGAGAATTTGCCTCTCAGAGAAGGTGCTCCCGATGGCCGCCAGAGGGCGCCCGCTGCCGGCCCTGGGCGCGGGGCTGTTGCTGGGGGGCCGGGAGCCCCCTGTCTGGGATGGACTGGCTGTCAGGTCCACGAAGGGCTGGTGGCTGCTCGTTGTAGAGCAGGGGTGGAGGGTGTTTCCTTGGCCAGCTGGGAAGGGAGGAGAGAGCGTGGGAGCATCCCCTGCCCATCTCGCCCTCCCTCAGCTCCTGCTCCCTCCCCCAGGGCAGTGGGGGCAGAAGGTGTCACCTGCCTTCAGGAGCCACTGAGCAGCCTGCGCCGTTTGCAGAGATAGACGGAACCGCGGAGGGGTTGTGAGAACTCCCAGCTCAGAACGCGGGGGGGAAGGAACACTGAGATGCAAAGACTTATGAGGGGGAAAGACACCCGGAAGGAAAGGAAATGAGAAACCAAGCAAGCAGAATATTCAAAAGGCAGCCGCACGCCGCGCATGGTGATGAAGCTTCCAGGCCCCCTTTGGCTTCGTGGGTCCCCTGACTGATTTATGCAGCGACTCCCCTTCCCTCTGCAAACAGGTGGGTGTGAGGGCCTTGCAGCTGCTTCTTACCTCGCCCTCCACTCCTCCGGAGGAAGGTCAGGCCTTCCAGAGGCTTCCTTAAGGCATCCAGATGGAGAAACAGGCTCCTGGACCCGCCGTTTGCACAGGGCCTTGGAGCGGGTCAATGGCAGTCCTGGGACAGCGGGCAGACCCTCAGTGCCCCGTGGATGGCGCTGAGGTCCCCTGGATCATCCTCATCAGCCCACACGCCTTTACTCCCCCCGTGGAACAAATGCATCGTTTCTCGGCCTCACTCTCTAGGGCAGCTGCATCCCGTTTCTCTCTCCCCCTTCCCAGCGAAACTCCGTGAAAGAGCTGCCACCTGCAGTGCCCTTCTCCCGTTATCTCGTCGACCCGCCCCGGGCAGGCGTTCTCCTCCCGTGGGTCCCAGAAACAACCTTTACAAAGGAGAGCGGTGGCTTCTGTGGAGCTAAGTCCACGTTCCTCCTGTAGTTACCTCCCCTCCCTATCTCTAGCTTCTCCTGCCCCCATGCAGCCCCTCACAGAGCACACTGTCCCCTCGGGCTGTGTCCTCTGCCTGGGTGCCCTTCCCCCAGGCACCGGCATGCCCTATAGAACCTCCACTCAAGTGTCACCTGTTATTTCCTTTTTTTCCCCCATTGATTGATTAATCGATTGATTAAATGCCTACAGCACCTGGTCTTCCTAGGTGGTCTGTCTCCCACCCAAGTACCAACCAGGCCCGACCTTGCTTAGCTTCCGAGATCCGACGGGGTCGGGCACGCTCAGCGTGGCACGGCCGTAGACCAGTGTCACCTTTTAACGAGGCCTCCGCTGACGTCCTGTTTAAAGTCCCTGGCCCCACCCCACCTTGCGGGCACTCCTGGTCCTCTTTCGTGTCAGTTCGCTATTGCTGTGTAACAAATCACCCTCCAGCTTCGCGGCTTAGAACAAGGAGAGACGTATATTCTCCCTCACGGTGCCTGTGGGTCAGGGATTGGCAGTTCCTGGTGGTTCCGCCTTGGGGTCTCCTAAGAGGTTGCAGTCACATGTCACCCCAGGTGGGGGCCGTCACCTGCAGGCTTCCCCGGGGCCGTGTTCGCATGGTTGTTGGCAGGAGGCCTCGGCTTCTCCGCCCCCAGACCCTGTCCCAGGCGGCTTGAGTGTGTCTGGCGACACGGCAGCTGACTTCCCCTAAGGGAGAGCCCTCAGAAGCTGCGACACCTGGCGTAGCCCAGCCGTGGAGCCACACGTCATCACTCTGCAGGATCTTCTTAGTCTCATGTGCCAGTCCCACTGGGCGCAGGAGGAAACACAGGCATGTGTTCGGGAGGTGGGACCGTGGGGCCCCCCTTGGAGAGCGCACCTTCGCTCTGTCTTTTCCCCTCGTGCTTGTCACCTGCTAGCATGCCGCATCCTCCACCTGTCGCAGACGTTTGCTTGGTTCTCCCTGACGTAGGCTGCGAGCTCCTCGAGGGTGTGATTTTGACGTTCTGGTGGGGGTCAGATCGCTGGCGTCCATCACAGTGTCCAGCATACGCGATGCACTCAGAATTGTCGAATGAATAATCGGACATAAAATCTGTCCACCTAGCCTGACCACGATTCTGGAGCAGCGTCTCTCTCTCTTCTATTACGAGGAGCGGCCACTCCAGCGGCTCTTTACACCTGTCTGAGGCCAGAGGAAGGAGCTCTGGGGCTCGGGGGGCTGTGAGAGAGGCAAGGGCACGTGATGGCCCCGCTCCGTGGTCTACGAGAGGAATCATCAGCATCTGGGTGGCAATCCCACTGTCACCAGAGATCGGGAATCACCAAGAGGAGAAGCGGCACCTGTCCCTGCCCTGCGGGTTGTGGCCGAGCCAGCAGCTGGGGCGGCAGCGACATGCTGGTGCCTGAGGACTGGGGCCCCAGCTGCGGGGAGGGGTGACAGAGCAGGTGGCAGCTGCGAAGGGCAGGGCCGAGCCGGTGAGGGGACGGCCACTCTGCCCGCAGCTAATCCCCCACCTGTGCTCTGGGACCCTTCCCGGCGTTGCTCACGGGCTCCTGCTTCGCCCCCGTGCCCTCTCCCATTCCTTGCTTCTCCCTTTACCATGGGCTCCCCCACAGTCCGCAAACACGGTCAGCTCTCCCCTGTCCTGGAGACCCCCCACTCCACCGGGACCGCCGTCTGCAGGGCCTTCGCCATCCCCCAGACAACACGGACATTTGGTCCTGTTTCCAACCACCAAGCGTCTTAGCAAGCTTGTTAAAGGAGCTGCTCACGTGCCTGGCCTTCCTCCTCAGCCTCTTCGTTTATTAATTTATCCCACAAGCGATTTATTGAGGACCTATTGAGTATAAAATCCCGGGAACGGTGAAATGGAGTACAGGGTCCTGCCTGGTACGGGCACAGAGAAGTCAACACATTATAACGTCCTGTGATGAGATGGCAACGAGGACACGTGCCACCTCCGGAGGTGACGGCGGGGGAGAGTCGTGGGCTGGAGAGCAGAGGCAAGAAGCAGAGACGGTTTTCTGGGGATGTGAGGAATTTGAAAGACGCCAGGTGGGCGTAGAGCTGGGGAGCGGGGGAAACAGGGAGTGTCTTGGAAGTTGGCCAAGAGGTCCCGATGGACTTGATCCAGTGCAGGGACGTGCTCGGGAGTCGGGAGCACAGCCACTTGCCGATGCGTTGGAGGGAGGAGGTGGCAGTGGGACGGGGCGCGAACGAGGAGCGAGGACACAGAGGTGGATCGGGCAGAAGCTTAGCTGAGCCTTGTCCGGTGGCAGCTAGAGACAGGGGCAGGGTGACCGAGCTGCAGAGGCGGGGGCCGTCCACAGGGGCCACCAGCCTCTTAGGGCTGGTGCGAGGGCCAGATGAGTTAGTGCGTGCAGGGTGTAGGGTGTAAGGCGACATGGTGGGCACGCACCGGGTTAGTCGGCGGTGGGGCCAGAGTGCAGATCCTCGCCTTGGGTGCCAAGCCCACGCTCGTACCGTGGCACCCGGCAGGCCTGGGGGGGATCTGCACACGCAGAGTGTTCGTGGGGAATGGGGCGACACAAGAGGCCGGGCAGAGGTCTCCCTGCTCGTTCAGGAGAAGTGGGCTCTGAGGTTCCTGGGTGCAGACAGGGTTGCGCCCCCGACCCCCCGGCCCAACTCCCCCCCACGTGGCTTCTTAGCCTGACGTCTTGTAAGAGGAGGATGCCTCCTAAGCTGAGGCCGAGGACGGAGCTCGTCCTCCCGCGACAGCCCCCGCGGGCGGGGTTCCTGCTCTCCCGCAGCCTCACGCTGCGGGTGGGCAGCTGAGCCACCCTCATCTTCTGTTTTTGCCCCGTGTCATTTCCCCCAGCCACGCCTGTCGGTCATCCCACTGTCCCCTAGGCGGGCGAGCTCTTCGCACCACAGACCCTTTCATTGCTCTCTCGGCGTGGACTTCACGTCGTGAAAGATCTGATCTCCCTACTCCCTCCCCAAACCTGCATTTTAAAGAATCATTTTCCAATCAGGATTCGTCAGACGTAACCAGCAGGTGGGAGGTGTGCAACAGAGAGGGGACAACTAGCTAAAAGCACACGGAAATAAACCAGACTTTTTTCTCTCTTTCATCACATCATTCCTGGTGAGGGCATAATTTCCCCTGGACTTTTTGAAATACCGGAAACAGCCCGGCTCTCCCATTGTTCCTTCAGAGTATTACGGAGCCTGTGAGGCCTCTGGGCTGGAACAGCGGGACCAGATGGTGTCGCAAGTCCCCTCTACTGCAGAAATGCCCTAAGTTTATGACATCCTTAGATGGTGGGTGAGTTGGAACGCCCGGGAGCCGGAGGTCCAATCGAAAGAGGCGTGCGGGGCCCGACGGCGGTTCCGTTCGCAGCCCCCTGAACCCTCGACCTTCACGCGCTGCGACGCCGCCCTTCCCAACTCGTGCCACGTCCGCGTGGGTCGCATCACCTTTGCTAAGTTTAGGAAACGGGTTTGCTAACCCGAACGGCCTATGCCAGGTCTCCCAGGAGCTTGGGGGGACGACAAGGGCAGGTGCAGCGTTGTCGGGCACTTCATCTCCCCAGCCCCGCTTATGCACCCGGCAAAACCCATCTTCCCAGGAACGGATCATTTTTACTATCGTCCACACCCCCGGTTCCCCGGGATGTTAGGGCACTGGCGAGGAAGTCCGATGCTTGGTCTTCGAGGAACTCCGAAGCCCGAGAAGTCGCGTCGGGAAGCACGCATGCCGGGGTGGAAGTGCCCCAGGAGTGCCACGCGGAGGGGGGAATGGCCGATTCCGCCTGGCGTGGCTTCTGGGGCCACCCGACAGAGGAAGCGACGTCGAGGCTGGGTCGGGAAGTAGGCGTGTTCCAGGCCTGGTCAGAGGTGCCTGTTTTGTGAAGGAGGAAACGTGGGCTCCCCGGTGCCCGCCTCGTCCTCGTCGGGGAGACCCAGCTGTGAAGTGGGGGCCGGGGTGGGGTCTCCGCATCCCTTAAAGCGTAAGGAACTCCCCAGATCACAGGGGTCAAAGCTGTGGGCTCACTGCCTTCTGTCCCTTTGTGGCCTGGAGGATATCCCTGCCAAGGTGAGAGCTAAAGTTGCCTTAGACCCTCTCGGCCCTGCCTGTAGGTTCCACCACCTGTAAGGGACCGGGGGGGGAGGGAGCGTGCCGCTTCACCTCGAAGCGAGAGGTTTCTGTTCGCCGATGGGCAACGTCCTTCTTCCCCGAGGTCTCCCCGGATTCCTGTCCTGCTGTCCTCTGTCGAGGAGAGGAAATGAGTTTCTGTGGATTAACATTTCACGAGCCTCGGAGCTCGGCAGAAGCCACGTGATCAATCGCCCACGCTCTGCGTGACTGGAGCCCCCGGCCACGTGGGCTTCCCTGCGTGTCGGCCACACGCGGTCCTTCCCCGAGCGGCGTCATCGCAGCGTCATCGTTCCCCGAGCGTGGGACCTTTCCCCGGCTTAAACGCCCTCTGGATGAGGGACAGAAAGAGGGGGCTGGGAAAGGCCTCAGTTGAAAGCTCTGACTCGCTTTTCAGAGCGAGTTTTCCGCGCTCTCAGCACCCCAGGCGTCACCAGGGACAGCCGCTTCGACTCTTGGACGCTGAGCCGAGGGTGTGGTTGCGGTGGCAGCTGGTGTTAAGTGCGACTGGACGGGGCCGGTCTCAGCTGTGCCTGTGGTGACAAGGAGACTGCAGTGGCCCCCTATCCTGACCGTCACCTCCTCGCTGAGCCCGCCAACAGAAGATCCCACGTGGTGGCCTCATGGAGGAGGCAAGGGGGATGTGAGAGGCCAGAAGAGGAGGGGACGACAGATGGAGCGGGGAAGGTTTGCCGCCTGCGCTGCGATGCCCAGGGTAGCTCGGGCACCGTACTCACACCACAGGGACCTAGGGAGGGGGTAGGCGCCCCCGAGTATAAACATGGGGGTGACTTAGGCTGATGCTGTTCCTTAGGACACTCCCAAAGTTTCTGGTTCAGAGTGACGTGGCCTCAGAGAGGGGCCCAGCTCAGCCCCCTGGGGTCCCTCGGGCCAGCCTGCAGAGGCGACGCTCCTGTCGCTGGGACTCGGTGACCACGCAGCATGCAGGGTCCTCCCTGGACCACAGTGACCTCCGTCCCGGCCTGAAAGGAGAGCTCGGAACCGCTGAGGGTGCTCGTTTTTCCGAGCCCTTCCCATAAGCCGTGCCATCGGAGTACACCTTGATCCGTAGCCACGGTGCGACTTGCACACCCCCAGTCCACGGACACCGATGGACGTTGCAGGTCCCCACTCCCTCCACGCCCTGGCTGCGAGGGTTACGTGGGCTCCTCCCAGGGCCACGCTGGCCAAACAGCCTGGCATGTTCCTGCTCCACTGACGTCGGCGCCCGTTGTGGTTTGTCCTTACGTGCTTCGCAGCAGGTGACACACGGGCCCTGCGACCTCGCTGTCAGGGCCTTAGCCGGACCTGTGTCGCGTGATCAGGCTGTGCAGAGAAAGGGGATCAGCTGGGCCGCAGGAAAATCGACCCCTCAGGGCTCAGCCAGGCCGTCCTGACGGGCCGTCTGTGCCCAGACTCGTGGGCGCCCACCCGCTCACAGACCCCACGACTAAACGCTGGCAGCAGACGGGCCGCGTCTCAAAGCGGCACAGAGCAATGGAAAAGCCAGTGGCGCATCAGTGGCGAGCGATCACAGAATAGCGTTTGGGTGATGGCAAGAATGTTTGCGAGTGGGAGAGGATGGGGCACGGCAGACGACCCGCGCCCGCGTATTCGCCAGGGGAGCCGCCTGTTGCCTGGGCACTCCCTGCTTTCCTGAGCCTCCCACTGGGAGACACCGGCGTCACCCCGACAGGCCCGAGGGGTGTCCCTAGCGCTATTCCCATGAGCACAGGTCTCCGCTGAACTTGGAAACCTCCAGGAGGTTGGGCCCTGTTGCTTGGCTAAGAAGAGCGAGCGCGTTTCTGCTGCCTGCTCAGGGACAAACGTCAGCCTTGGGGGTGAAAGGAAGGCATGAGTCTTAGCGAGCTTCACAGGCTGGTGGCCAGCGGGATCGGGGGCGGCCCTGGGGTCCCCTGTCGCCACACGTCCCGGCTCCTGCATCCCTGTATTGTACCGCAGTTTGAAGAGACGAATGAGAGGCAGTTGGGAGTAAAGGAATAAGAGTAGCTCCCATCTGCGTGGCGTTGTGCAGTCTGCGAGGGTTTCCTAAACAGGCCCTCCTGTAACCCTCCGGCAGCCTGGGCGTGGGGCGGTCGTTCCCACCAAAGTGACGAAGCAGCTGAGCTCCGGTGGACGCCTGGCTCCGGGGGACGTCTGGGTCCCTAGCCTGGCCGTGCCCCTCACTTGGTGTAACCACAGGCGAGTCACTGAACGTCCTTAGTCTCAGTTTCCTCCTCTGTGAAACGTGGGGGGCGGGGTTTGCTGACTTTAGATAAGCCTGTTGGCCCTACTAGTCTCCAGCTCATCGAATCCAGGGTGTGGGCCCTTCCCGGCTCCCGGGTCACACTCAGTGAGACTCCGTTCCCCACGAACGGCCATTCCAGCCCGGGGCTTTCGTCTCTGAACTCCCCGTTGGAACGCCCCTTTCCCCCTTGTCACCGGGGACACTTAGACACCCACTTGTAAGCCCTAGAAGCTTCGAGACTGTCCCTCTCCCCGTTGATGCTGGCAGAGGGCACGGGAACTCACAACGCCAGCCACCGCAGTGGCCCTGTGCAGAGAGAGGAGCCCGGGCCAGGGCGACACAGGCGGAGACAGCACCCCACGCCCGGGCAGGGCCAAGGCTGCTTGAGTTCGGGGACGAGGGTTAGGCTCCCGTGGGGCCGTCTGGAAGCCTCCCTCTCCTGTTCATTTCTCTGGAGCAAGGATGTCAAGTCTCAACAGACGTGTTTCGGCCACACGACCTACCCGTAGGCTGCAGACCGCCCTGCCTCGTGCCCGACCGTCGTTCTTAACCTTCCAGGGTTTTGTCCCCATTCAGTAGGCACGCTCACTAATGACCTCGGGTGGCCGCCGCTTCTTTCAAAGAACCCTTCTCCCCGCTGCTGAGTGCTCGTGCTCCCCCCAAGTCTTCGCAGACCAAGCAGCATGTCAGCCGCGGGTGACAGATCCGGAGCGGGAGCAAAGGGATGAAAGCCTCCCAGTGTTTTGACCCTGACCCCATGCCTTCCCTCCCCCGGATCACCAGCCCGGCTCCGGTTAGACACAACACCGGCCGGGGAGGGGTGCCAGAGCCTCTTAGCCGACTCGGTGGCACTTCTTATCAAGTGGTGACCTCACCTACCCCAGAACAAGGGCTAGGAAGCGGGCGGGCCTTGCGAGTTCAGAGTGTCCCAGACTCAGGGCTGGCTGCGCGTCGTTTTTAAATATTTATAGAACTATTCCCCCCGAACTTTGTAAACTCTGCTGGTCAGTGCATGAAAGTCGAGTATTTATTCTGTTAGCTCTGTTTTTGCTTTCTAAGAGCACGCGGATAACAAGGGAAACGGACTTTTATAAATAACTCCCATACTAGGCAGACACCCGAGAGCCCGACGAGGCACACTCGACACACAGACGCAGCGTCTCCAGAGGAGAGAGGCTGTCGCGGGCTGGAGGATCGGAAAGGGGTCCTCAGGAGGCGCGACACTAGAGTCAGGCCTTAGAGAACCGCGGGGGCTTCGGCAGGAGGCACGGGGAGCAGGTTAGGGAGGGGGTAGGTGGGGTGTGAGCACGAGGCAGCGGGGCAGGTGCGGGGACGCGTGGGAGAGTAGGTGCAGCGGGGGTAGCGACGAGAAAGCTGGCGAGGGAGCCTGCAGGGTGGCTAAGGGACTTTGGACACCAGACGCTGGACGTGGACGTGGCTCAGTGAGGGCCCATGGAAGGGGCTGAAGGAGGGGGCGCCACGTTCCAGGCTCGGGTCTCGGGAAAGTCGCTGCGGCCCTGGGTGGGGGCCGGACTCACGCGGGGAGGGGACGGTGCGGGCACCAGCAGGAAGGCTGAGCGGAGCCTGGCACCGCGTCCGGGCCTCTGGGCGTAGACGGGGCGGATGCGGTGGAAGGCGAGGACTGACGGGGCCCCGTGCGGCGCCCAGCGGAGGTTTCTGAAATTCAGACACGAGCCTCTTGAGAGCTGATGTGCGTGAGCACGGCCGCTGTCATTCTGGGGGCTCTTGCGTGAAAGTCACAGGGGCTCCCTGTCGCCTGTCGGGTGAAGTAAACCCAGGCTTCCCGTTCCCGCCCTCACAGCTGCCCGTGGACCGGACCCTTCCCGATGCTCTCTCCACGGCCCTCTGCGAGCGCTGTGAACCCTGTGGTTCTGTTTGGGCCAAGATGACCTGCTGTGGCCCCTGGCCCGCCTGGGCTCCCGGCTCTGAGGCTGCCTGACAGCCCAGTCTGCACGGCCCACCCCCCGCACGCAGGCTCGAAGGCTCCCTTCGGCCCTGCCGCCTCGGTTCAGCACTGTCGTGAGCTAGGAAGACCTGCCCCGGGGACACGTGAGTCCCAGGCCTGGCTGGGCTCTATGTGTCCCCTCCTGCCGAGACTCTCTGGGCCTCACACTGTCCTCCCCTGAGCCGTGATGGACCGGACAGACGGGATGCGACGGACAGGACAGATGGGATGCTCACAGCTCGTCCAGGACCTCAGGGGTGGGGAGGGGCCAAGATGGAGCTGAGGGCCAGGCGCAGCCACACTCCTCGCCCTGCCTCACGCGTCTGTGCTGTGTGCGAGCCTACAGGAGGCCGCGTGGGAAGGGCTTCACGCAGCCAAAGGGCTTTAAACAAATCGACCTCGACCTGACCAGCTTCTTTGGGGTGTAAAAATGGAGCATGGGGCTGGGGAGATCTGCTCCTGCCATTTGCTTTCTGACCCGGCGCCAACAGGTCCCGGGGCCCGAGCGTGACTGGACAGGAGCCTGGTCCCCAGGCCTCGGAATGTCGCCCGTTCCGTGTCTGGGGGCAGCAGTTGTTCGGTGCAGCTTATTTTGAGAAACTCTGTAATCCTCGAGTCTGAAGATGGGGCTTTTGCGGATCTATATTGGGCAAGAGGTGATGAAGCAACGGGGTGGAGGGGGGACGGCACGCAGAGGTCCTAGGGGTGGGGGATGGCATGGAAGTCTCCGGAAGCCTTCTTTGGAGGGGGCCTGGGGCAGGAAAGCAGACTTCATTGCTGCCACCAGGTGCCCGGTCCCCCCCTCGCAAAGGCCCTATGGGGCCCCTCGTTTTCAAAAGCCCAACTCCACTTTCCCAAAGCACCTGCTCCCGACAGACAATGTCTGCTTCAGGGTTTATTTTTAGCCGACGTTAGCTGCCAACCCACCCTGCTCCACCCTCTGCAAAGTTCTAAAAAAGCTACGGATTAAAGCGGGAGCAGGCATCAGGGCTCGGAGTGCATCTTATCAGGGAACAAACGCCCAGCACTGCCCCAGTGCCTTCTCACCTCCATCTCAGCAAGGAGAGGCTGCACGGAGGGGTGTGGCAGCTTGCTCGCCCCCCTGGCCCTGCCGATGGCCAGTGGCGGGGCTGCCCCGACCCGAACGGACCTCGTGTAGTCAAGCCCTGCGTTACCTCATTTCCCCCCATTGTGGGTCCTCTGCTCCTCCTAGCCCTCGGCACGCACTGTGTCTGTTCACTCCGGGAGAGCCGGGCGCAGGCCAGCCAGGCAGGCTTCCAAGGTGCCCGTCTCTGCGGGTGGCTGCGACGTCCGGGCTGTACCACAGCCGTGGGTGTACTAATGACGGGAAAGAAAATGCATTTATCAGAGCAGCCACTTTTATGTTCACGCAATAAATGTGGAGTTGCGCCTAGTCCCTTCTTTTAATCGATAGATACCATTCGGCACCTTAGATTACGTGCCAGACGCTGGTCTAGGCACTGGGAGACGCGGATGAGCTGACAGAGTCGGCGCCCTGGTGGGATTTGCATCCTGAAAGGGAGACAGACAGGAAACAGGATCTTAGCTCGAGTTCCTCCCTAGATCTGCGAATGAAGTGGAAACTGGGAGTGCAGGGAGAGCGAAGAGACGCCCGACCTTGCGGGATCGGAGGAGGCAAACCCTCCGGGCCGCAAATAACGGGAGTTAGGATGCAAAACCTGATTGTGCGGCAAAGGTTCGTTAAGATTTCACGGAGGGCCCCCACGGATGGAGATAACCTCACGTGGTCACCTCCACACGCAGGCCCGTCGCTTCAGGTGGCTTCAGGGTACCTGGCCTCCAGCGGGCTGCGCGAGGCGTGAGGGTGAGGAAGCAGGGAACGAAGGCAGTTCTGAGGCGGATGTCTAGGAAACGAGCTGGGCTGTGTCTCCGGACACATGGGGTCGGCGGGAAGCAAATAGATTCGAAGCCTGTTGTCTCCGAGAGACGCGTGTTGTCAGAGAAATCGGGATCCTGACCTAAAATCAAAACTAAACAGAAACAAACAAACTAAAAACAAAAAACGTAAAACCATCTCGTAGTATAAATCCGCTCCCAGGCTCCCCGATGTGCCCAAGCTGGAAGCAGGCTGCGAGGATGTGCAGGCCCGAGGACAGCCGGCCCAGCGACGCGTCCTTCAGAAGAGGCCGCGGAGGACAATGAAGCTCCCCAGGGGAAGGCAGGGGCTAAGGAGAACCGGGGACGAGGACATGCCTCCAGAGCTCAGGACGCAGGTCTGACCAGGGACGTTCACCCTCGGCTGTCCTGCAAGAGGCGGTCACCCCTGCAGGCGAGCGACTGCCCCGAGGCTCCGTTCCTCTTTCTCGAAAGGCCACTGAGCTGTGGCGGCCCCGTTCCCGCCTCCGCCTTGTCTCTTCAGTGGTTGTTGGAGGAGGGAGGGCATTCCTCTTGGAGTCCATAGGTCCCTGAGCCCCAAGGAGACCCATGCGGACTTTCTTTGCGGAGCGAGCTGCGCATCGCCCAGAGATCCGGGGCTCTGAGCGGGACCTAGGGCCTGGGTGAGGTTCCGAGTGTGCGCGCGGGCACACTCACGCGAAGGCTGTAAGAACGGGAAGGAAGGCAGGCACCGATGTTTGAGGACGCGTCTCTCTGCCTGGCAGACTGCTAATCCTAGACCTAGAGGGCCGGCGGACCACCAGTCCTCGTATAGGATGGGATCGCCGCTGGCGGAGATTGCATTTCCCGAACTGCCATCGCCGACGGAAGATGAACGCAGGTGACGTGGGCCACCCCCGGGGCTGGGACTTGTAAGAAGCTGGTGGGCCGTTCCCGCATCTTCTTCTCCTCTCTGCTGTCCGCGTGTGGAGAACTTTGAGTTTCTAGAAAATAGTGGAGCCGCAAGGCTGGCCCTGAACACTACGGGAAGGATGCTGCGATCCACCGACGGAAAATGCGCGTTGGAGAGCTATGCGATGGAGAAATAATCTATTGCGTGAAACTCCCGTTATTTTTGTTATAGAAACGGGCATTGTAGGTAGGACTCCATGGCGGTGAATCGGGCCTTCGTGAAGCCCATAACCATGTTCCTGGCAGAAGCTTTGTGGGCGGAGACAGCAAGTGCAGACCCAGATCAGCGTCTCTCCCAGTGAAAACCACATTGCTGGCCCCTCTGACGACAAGATCTAGTGGAGTCAGCCTTCCGGGCGAGTGGGGGACTGGTACCTCTAGACCATGGTACCGTACTGAGGGTTCAGGTCCGGTATTGGCAAGGAGCCCAAAGCCGAATCCCCGAGTAAGCCGATACCCGAAAAGGAACAACTCTACGGTGCCTCCGGGAATTGCACGGGGAAACAAGGCGCCTGTCAGGGACGAAGGAGGAAAGGTCACCTGCGTAGCACTGGGGCGTGAACCTCTACGGCGAGTTCGGGGCTCAGGCTCACGGCGTTTTCTCGGAGCCCGAGTCTCGAGCCGGGCCTCCGACAAAGCACCTGTTTGGTGCCGTGCATTAAAACCGCAGGAATGCCCCCCCAAAACGACACTGTTGTCGTCCAAGGTGACCGCTCAGCACCGAGGTCCCAGACCCCTCCATCACCCGGGGTTCGGCTTCTGGAAAATGAGAGTTAAATGTGATTCCTGGGAGCCCCTCCCGGTTCTAGGATCCTGTGATTCCTGTGCTGGGGACAGAGGGTGACGGGAAAGAAAGGCGGACGTTTTCTCTGACGTCCGGGCTTAGCGGGGAGGACAGGTGCAGGCTTGTGAACCAGCCGCCCGGGCCCCAGGGCTCCGCGGGGTGCCAAGGAGAAGTCAGCGGGGCGCACGGGAGGTGTCGGAAGGAATGGGCAGGGGCCTTGGGATGGCGGATCCAGGTGGGTGCAGAAAGGTGCGTGTCTGACACGCCAGAGCTGTTTCTCTTTGGAAGCTTCGCTGCCACCCGGGCAGCCCTGCCCCTGTCCCCGCCCTGACAGCTCCCAGCCCGTCTGAGGACGACTTTCACTCTCCCGAACCAGCTGCAGTGCCCTCGCTGTCCCAAACTCAACACCTCCACACTCAGCGACAAGGGGGCCCAGAGAAAGGCCGCCCTCGCCCCTCCCCGAGGCCTGCGGGTTAAGGGCTGCTAGAGAGAGAGAGCGAGAGAGAGAGAGAGAGAGCAAGCGCACGTGTGCGCTAACTTTCTATTTTCCCCAAATCCTGAAACTGTGTTAGGGACGGGGAGGAAGAGAATAAGTCAGTGACGGTGAAGTCCTTGACTCACCGGGGAGGGGAGAATGATTCCGTTCTGCACCTGAACGTCCTTCCCCACTGAAAATTCAAGCAAAACTGGGGGGCTGTCTCAGGTTGGGGGATGGGCGAACGGGGGGTGTCCTGGAGAGGGGGCACGGGGCATGACAGCAGCGGCCCGCCTGGCCACCTGCCAGGCAGATGCCCAGGTCCGCTGCCTGGGCGCGGGAGCCCTTTGGGTGGAGCAGCGTCTCTGGGAGCGTGGTCACACTCCCGCCCTCAGTGGAACTTTCCGTGCCGCGTCACCGTGCACAGCAGCACACGGAGAGGAAGGACAGGCCCTTTGGGGCACTAGTTCGTAAATAAAATAAGGCGGCAGAAGACAATGTGGCGTCCAGGGAAGTTACAGAGAGCCTTGGCAGGTGTTTTCCAGCATCTTCCTAGACGCTGTGAGGCCCAGGGTCTGGGAGGCAGCGACCGACCTGTCGGGGCAGACACGACGAACACACACGAAACCGGGAATCCCTGCGGCTGCGGGATGTCAGGACTCCTGTTCTGTGCTTGTTCTAGAATGAAGCGCTGCCTCCAGCCCGATGCTCCGGCTGCCTCTGAGCGCTGCACAGCTCTGAGTGGAGTGAGGACAACAGATTTCAGGCAGGACTCCCCGGCTCTGGCCGCGTTCCCGGGAAGCGGGGCTGAGGCAGAGGCTGACGGGCCAGCGTGTCATCGGGGTGTATGGCTCCAGGGGCCCGAGTGGGGAACGCGGGGAGAGGGGGAAGGAGGCAGGGTCAGCGCGAGGCGTGTCGTCAGGGTGGGCTCTGCGAAGGAGGACCACGCCCTGGGGAAGCCCCACAGCCAGGCCTCGGCACCACCGTCCCCCACACACCCAGGTGGTCATACGCTGGCGTGGGCGCTGAGGGGAGCGACACGGCTGTGGCTGTCGGGGAACCCGGGGCACCTGTGTGCAGCTGGGCCACGGCCACCGGCAGCCGGGGTGAGAGGCAGCGAGGCCGAGGGCCCAAGGTGAGGCCTGAGGGGTCTGATCGACCCGTCGTCCAGCAGTTTCCTCCACGGGTCCCCAGTCCTGGCGCCATGGGGGCACAGAGGGGTCCACAAAGGAATGAAATGACTGTCGCGGAGTGAACGAATGCACGGCCCCGGAGACCTGAAACCCCTCATCCATCCCTGACCTCCTCCTCTCCCCTCATACCTAGCCAGTCCCCAAGTCCCAGCCGCTGGGGCTCTCTCCGTGTCCTCCCACTTCACCCCGAGCTCAAAGGGCGACCAGGACCTCCCAGCCTCCAGGGTCCTCCCTCTGCAGCCCTCTGACCGCTGCTGCCTTCGGCCAACCTCAAGGTCAGCGCCGATCGCCCCACTCCCCAGAGACACCCAGGAACTTAGTGCCTGCAGAGCGAAGGCGCGACTTCGAGGCCCCTCGGCACGCGCGTGGGCACTTCCCAGGGCCAAGCTTCCCGCCGCCCCCCCCCCCGGCTGCCTCCCAGCTCTGGTCATGCCCTGGCTCCTGTGGCTGGTGCGTGCGTGTGTGTGTGTTGGAATCCGTGCTGTTTGCCCTCATAGCAAGTCTTCTCTACATAACAGGACATTATTCGTCTTTTACAGCCGATTTCAGGTGCCACCAACTGGGGACGTTCTTCCTAAGCTTTCCCCGCTCTCTGCTTTTCTCCCTCCTGCCACACTGAGCTTGCCCCCTGTAACGGGGCATCGCTCTTCCCGCCTGCCGAGTCTGCGCCCCTGGGGGCCGGCTTCTCCCTCCCTGGACCCTCCCAGCCCGCCCAGGCCTGCCTGGCCCGTGGCCCTGGCGGGGTGTGAGGCGGGCGCCCTCCACACTCGCCACACCGAGGGGCACGAGAGCTCGGGGTGCGGGCCAGGCGTCCCACTCTCACCCCAACACTCGGCCATTTACAGGCACGGCTGGTGGACCATCCGCCGTCACCCAGTGGGCCGCCCAGACCCGGGGTGGGTGCCTCCCGCTGATCTTATTCCATGTAAGGGTGGCAGTCAGAGCCCAAACAAAGAAACATGTTCCCAGGCATGAGTTCTGCGGAAACGAAGAGGCAGCTCCTGGCAGCCGCCCCGGGGGGACACCAAATTTAGCCCAAAGGTTGAACATGAATGTATTTTAATTTTTTTTAATTACAAAAACAAACACGATAACATTTAAAATCGTTTCGAAAACAAGGAGAGTTAAAGCGCCACCGTGGACCCACCGAAGATGCTGCCACCGTCGTGTCCCTTCCAGGCCTCCGTTCTTATAAATTCTGCTTTTTGCACATTGTAAACACGGCATGCACTCCCTTTTGTTTCTTGCCTCTTTGCTTAAAAGTATATGAGAGACGCCCCAGAGAAGGGTAGTGTAGACAGGGAGGTGGGGTTTGAATCCCTGTTCTACCTCTGACCAGCTGTGAGGCCCCTAGGGAAAAAAGCACTTAACAGTTGCAAGCTTTTTCATAATTGTTTCCAAAATACGTGGGTTTCTATAAAACTGACATTTCCCCCGCCAGCGACACCCCACGCGAGTTCCTACACGAGCCCAAACCCCGCCACGTTCCACGGTTCAGCCCATTTAAAGAGAAGTCCCGGGAAGGCACAGACACCGTTCTGCGGCCCAGATGCGGTGCCCGCTGCCTAAGGGGGTGCGGCAGAGCCCGGGGCGGCAAGCCGTCCTGCCCGGATCAGGCCGGGCTGCCAGGTCCTCTGAGAAGCTCTCGCGAGCAAGAGGGGGTGACCCGCCCCAGAAGGGTCTTGAATCGGGGTCATGGAAAGTCGGCCGGGTGGAAGGGACAGAGGAGGCCTAGGCCTCCTATCCAAGCCGTGACCTCCCAGGGCCGTGCTGGCCTTACGTGAGGTGACGGCAGCAGGTGCCACCGTGGGGTGTTTGTCAGGTTCCACGCCCAGATTCCCCCCCACCCCCTGCGGTGCTCGACGAGGTGCCTGGGAGGCGCACTGGTGGTCATTCCTTCTGCCTTAGGCACTGAGGGCACCGTTAAAGCCACGTCTACTAGCAGCAGCAGCTTATCGGTCAGCACCTCACCCTAATTCTGGGGACGGGCACCCCCCACCCTGCACTCCGCCCACAGCTGCCCGGGGCCCCACGCGGGAACCCAGGACCAAGCCCGGCTCTGCGCATGTCAGACTCCCGCGTCTGAGTCTGGAGGTCCAGCCCCCAGTCGCCATCAGGGGCCACGGCCCAGTGTCCAGCTGAGAGATGTCCCCGACAGTGCCTGCCGGGTGGCCTGGCTTCCCTGCTCATGGGCTCCCCCTCCTTCCTCACTCCCCCGCCCCATGCACTTGACCTCTGGCTGTTTGGACTTTACTGATGCCCGGAGCCTCTGGACCACGCCCTGCTGGCTCCTTCCCAGCCCCTTCGGACACAGGCCAGCGCGGGCTCCAGGGGACAGGCCTCGTTTAGAAGTCCCCAGGCGTGTCGCAAGCGTCTACACTGTGAACACACCAGTCGCAGCCTCAGATAAGGCTCTTCAGAACCTTAACGTATAAGTCGGACCTGTTCTAGTTCAGACCTGTCCTAGTTCAGACCTGCCCTAGGCGTCTTTCCTTCTTCGGGAGAAAGGATCTCTCTCTCCCTTGCGGCTTTTGCCGAAGGCCGCGTGTGTGTGTGTGTGTCACAGCCGGTGCCACTGCTGCGTGAGGTGCTGTCTAGGTGGGACTCGAATTCTGTGTCTCGGAAACGCTGGGCCAGACTGCGGTCGGGCACGGCTGTGCCCAGGGGTGCCCAGGGGGGAGTTTGGGTTCCTCCACCTGGGTTCCTCTCCGCCTCCCACAAAGGGGAGCTGTGGAATCAGCCGTCGACTGACCGGGTGTTCCAAGGCTGCGCAGGCAACATCCTAACAAAACCAGCAAAGGTAATAACAGCAACCGCAGCGACGCCCGCCGCGGAACGACAGGCTGCTATTTCCCAGGCACTCGGCTGACCTCTTCATGCAAGGTCTGTCACGTAACGGCCCGACGAGGTCGCATGTCATCACTCGGCCCAACTTGCAGGTGGGGAAACCACGGCTCAGTGGCCCGCAGGAGTCCGGCTGGACCCCAGCCCCGGGGATTTCAGCCCTCGCCTGTCTGACTCGGACGCTTTGCTCCGCCGACTGATGGGACTGGGGTGGTTCAGGTGCGTCCCGCCCCACCCGAATCCACCACCTTCTCCTGCAGTCACAGCACGAAAGGGACACGAGCAGAGACAGAGGGAAGGCCGGCCTTTGTTAAGACGAACTACACATCCCATTTCCCTTTTCCTTCCTGAGACCCATCTCTCGGACTCCTTAACTCAAGAACACGCATTTCATGACGCGAACACATTTCGTGGGTGGACGGTCTGTTCTGTTTCGTTCTGGAGTCTTCATGCCAGTGCCAGACGACAGACGAAATGGCGTTCCCTCCAGGACCTGGGATCCCGTCGTTCTTCCCCGGACGGCATCCCGGGCGGTTCCCTCCACCTCTCTCTCTAGCCTCGTCCATCAGCAACGTCCAAATATCAGCAGAGGGGCCGGGAGATGGGCAGGAGGGGCAGAGGCTCAGCCTCCTTCAGCGCCTCCACCCTCCTCTGTCCCAGCCTCTTGTGCCCGTCTATGCAGACAGGTGACACTGGAAACGCGGAGGCTTAGCTTCTCGCAGTGCAATTGGAGGGAAGGCAGCAAGACACAAGTTTCTCTGAGGTTTCCTTTTCTTATTTCAGGGCTCCCCTCCCCTTCACCCACCCTCACAGCAGGTGTGTGCACGTGCACCCCCTCCCCCCCGCACTCACACTCATACACGCATTTAAAAAAGTAACCATCCCCCTATATGTCTCAGTATCCAATTCCGAGCATCCTTTACCTTCAGCCCATATGGCAGCCCCGTATGCACGGGCTGGATGGAAAGACCAGGCCAGTCCCTGGGGGAGGCAGGGCGTTTCTGCCCTCGCCACCTGGCAGTCCCTTAGGAGCACCAGGGAGACGCGGGAATCTCTGTGCTCTCGAACGGGAACCCTGCCGAGAGAGCTGGAGATCCCCCTGTGCTTCGGGGCCGCTGTCCTCCAGGGAGAGAGAGATGGGGGGGCTCCTGGCTGTCCTCGCACCTCCTCTTGGCACTCAGCAAGGGAAATAAATAGGAGGGAAAAGTCGATTTCCAGTATTTTCTCTCCTCTTTAATTTTCATCTTCACAGCAGAATTATTCTTTTCCCAGGGGGAGTCCGAGAAGCACAATGGCCTCTTTGTTTTAATAAGACCTGGGGAAATTCCACCGGCCTCTGCGGCTGGCAACCTGGTCGGGGTCTGAGCGCGGACGACGGCTTCTTGTCGGTAAGGTCTTTAGGGGAGCCCTGGGTGAACAGCCGAGGGAGGGAGGGGAGGGGTGGTTCCTGTCACCGGGCTGAACTGCAAAAAGGCTTCGGGATGACAGGTGGTGGCGGGAATTCCAGTGGAGTCTGTGCACGGTGCCGACGGGAGCTCGTCGCCCCCGGGGGCGGTCGCACGGCCTGGCAGAAGGATGAGGCCGTGGCACCACTGCGGTGGGACATTCTCCAGACGTACGTGTCACGGCGCTTGTAAAGTCGAGGTTGCCGGTCGCGTTCCAAGGACGTCTTTCTCAGTCAAGCTGGGGGGAGGGGGACAGGCAAGGGCAGCCCAAGGAGACCTCGCCACCACCACGTCACGGTTTGGCCCAAGAGCGCATCTGATGCAAGTTTCGTGATTCCTGGACTTCGCTGGCTGGGCACTTTGGGCTCCTCCTGGCTGGAGGAGGATGCGGTCAGGTCACGTAAGGCCCAGGGACCTGGCGAGCCCGTCCGGTGTGTGGCTGGGACGCAGAGAGTTATCCCAGCCCGCCGGGTCTCCCGCCCCGGTCCATTCCCCCGCCCCGCTTGATGAGGCTTCGCTGAGTAGCCGGGCAGAGGATGGGGAAGGGACAGCCGCCGGGGTGGGTGGCCATGTGTCCCGACTGCGCTCCCACAGCCCTCGGCACTCCTTCTGGAAGACACGAGGAACGCCACTGAGACCTGGGGCCGACAGGAGCAGAGCAGGGATGAGAACGAGAGAGCGGGGGCGAGGAGGGACGGTCCGCCCCTCTGAGCCTCCTCTGCTCCCACCGGGTGCCCCCACGCCGGACGGTCACACCGAGAGGTCATCCGACCTGGCCTTGCTGCTGGCCTTGCTGAGACGGCGCTTGTCGCTCTGGTAGCCATGGGGGGGACGGTGCCCGGGGGCGACCTCGTTGGGCACCTCGGGCTTCTGGCCATAGTGGACGTGAATGAAGCCCTCCCCGGGAATCGGCTCCTGGCCTCGCACCTGCTCGGTGGCCAGGTTGTCCGTGTTCTGCTGCGAGGCCACCTTGTTGCTGAAGGGACTGAAGAACTTGCCCCCGGGGCCGTTTTCCAGGCACTGGCTGAAGTCGGGGGGCGGGGTGCAGCTCTGGCCGAGGCCGGCCGAGGGACCGGGCAGCTGACACTCGGCCACTCCCTGCGGCGACTTGGCGAATCGCTGTCTGAACTTCTTCCAGCCCAGGTGGTAGAGCTCAGCCAGACTGAGGACGAGGGACAGTCCGGCCACGGCCAGCATGAAGACGATGAAGACGTTCTTCTCCGTGGGCCGGGACACGTAGCAGTTGACGGGGTGGGGACAGGGGCTCCGGCGGCAGACGTGCAGGGTGTCCAGGAAGACCCCGTACAGGAGGTACTGGCCCACGATGAAGGCCACCTCCATGGTGGTGCGGATGAGGATGCTGCAGACGTAGGTGTTGAGCAGGGTGCCCCGCAGGACGATCCTGCCGTTGGCCTCCTCCCAGCAGGACAGCTCGGCCTTGTCGCCCACGGGGTACTCGTAGGGGCCGGCGCCCCGGGCCTCCCTGGCCCGCTCGGCCTCGCGCAGCCTCCGCTTCTCCTGCGCGCGCACGTGGTGCACGGCGTGGCCCATGTACAGCAGCGACGGCGTGGACACGAAGATGATCTGCAGCACCCAGTAGCGGATGTGGGAGATGGGGAAGGCCTGGTCGTAGCACACGTTCTCGCAGCCCGGCTGGATCGTGTCGCACTGGAAATCCGCCTGCTCGTCGCCCCAGGACGACTCGGCCGCCGTGCCCAGCACCAGCATGCGGAAAATGAAGAGCACGGTGAGCCAGACCTTGCCGATGACGGTGGAGTGCTTGTGCACCTCCTCCAGGAACTCTCCCAGGAAGCTCCAGTCACCCATCTCGGCTCAGCGGGCACCCACGGACGCCAGGCTCCTGCACACGGGGGAGAGGAGAGGAGAGGAGAGGGATGCTCCTGCCACTGTTAGGAGGACCCAGGCCAGCCCTGGGCCGCCACCGATTCACGCCCGCGTGCAGGCGGGCGGTCAGATTCACCCACGAAGCCCACTTACTGTCCCCCCTAGAGAAAATAGATTCAAAGCGCTCGTGGCAGCGGGGTTGGAGCATGGGCCCCACACCAAGGGAGCTAGGAATGAACTGAGACGCGTGCGACAATGTGGATCCCGTGCTCTCGCCCCCAGACGGTCTCCTTGGGGAGATCCGGGGGGCCGACCCCACCCCTGGGAATCCGGATTTGCGACACGCAGCCCCGGTGGCTGATGCAGGCGGGCCGAGACGCACCCGTGGAGAAACACCGGAGAAGTGGGCGGAAGGCGGGGCTGGGGTCTGCAACGGTGACGCCGGGCGTTTACCTCGCCGAGTCTGTCTCCTTGTCTGCAAGAGGAGGACGGGGGTCGCCACACCAGAGGATTCTGAGAACTAAACGGGGGGAGCATGTGACATGCTGAAAACCATGCTGCAGGTGTTCCGTGTGCCTGAGTGGCTGGTAGGTGGAAAAAGGAAAAGTATTTCTTTTTCATGGCTCCGGAGGGCAGAACTAGGTGGAGGAGGAGACAGAGTGGCGAATTCGGCCCCTCGGGAAGCATCCTCAGACCGTCAGAGAGGACCAGCGAGGACCAGCTGGACTGGGAAGGGACGAAGGGAAAGTCTCGGGTCACACGAGGCGGGTGCTCAGCGCAGTGCAGCCGGCAGCGCACAGCCCGGCCTGTCCCGCACACACGGAGGTGCACTCAGGCCTGCTCACCCGCGCATCCGCGACAAATGCCCCAAACCTGTGGGCCCCGTACAGAACCCGCCCTCATCAGGCCCTGGCCTGCCCCTCGGGCCTCGTCCCCTGCCTGTCAGCAGTGGATGCCTTTATCCAGCCACGCCAGGTCCTGGGCCCCGTTCGCAGAGCCCTCTCTGTCTCCGCTGCAGTCAGCTCTGGCCCGTGAGGTGCGGGGCGTCTCAGGTGGAGGGGGTGCTCTAGGAAAGGCTCCCCATCCCTCAGGTAAGGGGGAAACCTCGCTTGAACCCTCCCCACCCCCACCGCTTCCTGGACCGGGTGTGAGAGCCAAGATGCGTCAAGCTGCCCCGAGGATCTCAGAAATGCCAGCCAGGGCCCTGAGGCCTCTGAAACCCTCCGGTCGCCTTCCTCCAGAATTCTCCATGAGCGATACATGTCCCTATGGGTTAACCAGTCCGAACCAACAGAATTTTTTTAAAAATAATAAAAACAAAATAAAAAACACAGGTGAAAGCTGAACATAATATTATTCCTTTCTTAGAATCCTAAAACCTCGGATTCTGATGGGACCTCAGAGACTGTCAAGTTCAAACCTTGACCTCGGCATCTTTGTTGCCAACGGCCCCCGGTTTCTAGGCAAACTAGGAGGAAGGACGGGGTGGGGGTGCCCTATGTCGTGGTCCATACCTTGACAGAGGCCAGCCTCCCGGCCTACATCCTCCCGTCTCCCTGCTCCTTCCCCAGAGCATGCAGAGTCAGCAGAAGGGGCCTCATCTCTGTCCCGCTCCCTATCAAAGACCCAGCTAGGTCCCGAGGCCTTTCCTCTGGTGTATGATCGGACATCGGCCCTCTCCCAAAAGTGGCGAAGCGCCCCCCTCCCTTCATCCTGCAAATGTGGAAAAATGTGGAGCCGTGTGCTCCACAGGAACACGGGTGATTAGATACGAGTTTGACCGGCTGTCATCTCTTCTGGGCACGTGCACAGCGTTCAGCGCCCTGAGGGACGGCCACGTGTCTGCGGGGGGGACGGGGATGTGGCGAGCTCTGAGAGAAGGGGAGGGAGAAGAAGAGCAGAAAGAGGGAAGAGACCAGGGGCAGTTGGAAACGGAGGAAAAGGGACCATGGGACGGTTAAGAGGAGACAGCCAGGGGCTCAGCGAAGTGGGGTTCGAACCCCACTGCTGAGGCTGGAGGAGGTTGTGGATCTGGGTCGCGATTTCCTCATCTGTGGAATGGGGAGAGCCTTGCTTAGCCACAGAGGGTGGCGAGGTCTGAATACGAGGCGGCCCTGACTAGCAGGGGGGTGGTGGGGACGGTCGAGACCCGGAGAAGGAGAGAGAAAGAGGAAGGAGAAAAGGGAGAGTCCCCGAGGCGCCTCACAAAGGAGAAGACAGACGCAGGGACGAGCAGCAGAGGCGGAAAGGAAAACGGATGGAAATGAAAAGGAGGCGAAGAGCGAAACCGATGTCCCGTCCTTCCAGGGTTGGGGGGAAGTTCTCCCAACTCCCCTCCCTCCCCGAAGGCCTTGCCCTTGATCTTCTGATCCTGTCACTTATTCCTTACAAGTCCCCAAGGAAGTATAAACATAGTTCCAGGCAAAGAATGTGTCGCTTCGGCTCGGCCCGCCAAGAGGCGTGGCTGCCGGCTCCCTCATGTGTGGTCCAAGAAGTCCCACCTGGAAGGGGCAAAGCGCAGGCCCAGAGGGGAACGACGGGGAACATCAGAAGGACAGTCTGGGAAGGGGTGCGTTCCGGGGAGGGGACAAGAGAAACTAGCCGAGGCCTGGCGGGGGTGGGGCAGACCCACTGGGCGCCAACGGCAAGGAGGAGAAAGGGCGTCTCATCTGTCACCTTCCGGACGACTCAGGCGAGGTCAGAGGAACTGCCACTTGCTACCACGGACGGACGAGCCGCTCGGTTCATAACGTGAAAAGGCCCCGGCTGAAGCCAGTCTCCCAGCTACACTGGGTCCCTTTGGGTCCCCCACAGCCGAAGGCAAAGAGACTTTGGCTGAGGGGCCTTCATTCGAGTGCTTCGTGGGTTCTCATCCTTTTCTTGGCAGGAAGCGCCTGAGGAGGGGCCAAGGAAGCTGTCGGTGCCACGGATAGAGTCTGCCCAGTACAGTGGGCACATCCCCGCCGCCTGAGCTTCGGGCTTCGCTGGTTTCCTACAACTTACAGAGTCCAGACGCTTCAACGTGCCCTTGAGACCTTCCACCGCATGGCCTCCCTCTCCCAGCTCCCTCTGTTCCCCGCACGCGGCCGTTAGAGACAGACGAGGGGGCCCCCGCCTCTACCCGGCTCAGCCACCTTGGCTTCCTTCCACCAAAGGGAGCAGTAAGCACGTCCCTGCGTCCCTGCGAGAAAGCACGACACGGCAACTGAAGGCAGGGCTACAGGCGCGTGTGGCCGGAGGCCGGCTCTGGTGGAGGGGGCCGGGGAAGGCCCCGCTCGGTCGGGGCCCTCCAGGGATCCCTGGAGAATTGAGTTCTCCGGCCCTTTGCAGCTGACACGAGTTCTGAAGCATCCACGGCAAACGCAGACGGTCCCTGGAACCTGGACAGGAGCATCCCAGCCCCGAAGCGGCTTCACCCCGACCCTTCTGCATCCCGAGACTAAGCGACACTTCTAGGGTAGTTGCCAGAGAGCTCGTAGCAGGACATGGAGCTTGGATGGGAGAAAGGGCCAAAGGGAGACACCTGTGTGTCGCGAGCACGACTCATTTCATGACCTTCCTTCTCGTATGGAATGGCTAGGAGTGAAACGCCAGCACCCGCACCCCCGGCCAGTCCCCCCTCGCGCTGGCCGCGTTGCCTGCCTCCCTCCGCACCCAGGTTTCCACGGCAACCCAACTTCGGCAACACAAATGAACATACACTCAGTCGGGACCTTTCCTCTGACCCCACAGATCTGAGTCAGACAGCGGAGAAGTCGTCTCGAACCGCCCTGGGCCCGCTTTGATGGCTCCTGAAGACTAAGTCAGATGGGGTCCCCTCCCCCTGAAATCTTCACCCTTCACCCTGGTCGGTGCTCACTACCGTGCCTCACCCCTGGGAGTCGATTTGTTACTTTTAAAGGAAACCACTATGGCATTTGGGTCCCTCAAAACCCCTAATGACAGCAGACGGGCCTGCTTGGGAAGGTGGCCTCGGGACACCAGAGAGACGAAAGCCACTGAGCCTTCCCTTCGCCCGCGAGAGAGCCGTCCACCCGGCTGAGCAGCACAGTCGTGTCCGAAGCAGACTCTGTCGGCTCGGACTCTCCCTTCTCTGCGTCCCCACCCCTCCCGAGGTCACCGGGGAGCTCCCCCGCGTTTGTCAAAATTAGATGCTAAGACCACTCTGCGGAGTCTGAGGCTAATTTTGGACAACGACACCTGCTCTGGACAGAATCTGACGAATCCGGGGTCTCAGTCAAGGCTGTTATTCATAGTAATGGCGACAGCCCCGGCCCCGCGCCGTAATTCCGCTCGTGTCCACGGGAATGTGGCCCGGGGCAGGGGTGACCTGCTGCCCAGGGAAGGATCTGCTACAGAAAGACCCGACGGACCTCCCTTAAAGCCTTGGCCACAGCGTCGTGTCAGCGCGGCTCGCTTCAGAGTGTTCACTGGGATCCTGACTGGTGCCAGACACCAACGGGGGCTTCATGAAGTGAAACAGAAAACGGGACCGTCACCTCAGAACGCTCCTGTACCACGCTCGTTCGTGTAGCTTTGTCCACTGTCCCCTCGACCCAGCAGTTTCTCCCTAAAACGGAGAGGACCGCGTGAGGACTGTGTGTGGTCTTGGTGCTCGGCGACCTCAGCACCCTTCGCTGCCCCTGGGGAGGCTCAGCTCCATGTTCCAGTTCACCCAGAGTTAAACTAAGAGGGAATTTGAATTTAGGCGACAATAGCAATAATGAAATAACGCTTCCTGAGTCGCCTCTGCGTGCCAGGCCCTCTGAAAAGCGTGTTTTATGTAATTTTCTCATTTGAGTGTCACAGCAAGCTGAGGAAGCAGGGACAACCCCGTCCCCTTTTCACAGGGCTCGGAGAGGGTGACGGGGACCAGATCCCACAGCTGGTCTGCAGCGGAGCTGGCTTCACACCCAGCTCTTAGCCAGACTCGATCTAAATGGACTCAAGTCCTTTTCCCGAGAATCCTTGACCTACGGTGCGGGCCCCAGAGAGGTTCGTGTGACGACTGATAGAACAGGGAGTTAATTTGGAAACGGTTGGGGGGTCATTCTTACTTTTAAAATTTACGTTCTTTTCCTGATTTAGGTTTGGGGCAGCAGCCTCAGCCTCTGGGGAAAGAACCAGGTATATGATGTCGCTGCAGCTATTGACTTGGGCAGTTGGGGCCACTTTCTCAGAATTAGAAGCCTGATGGGGGGCCCTCTGAACCTCGAACCTTGAATCGCTGAATCTGGATCACTAGCGAGGGCCGGGGGATGTGGAGATGAGTGAGAGGGGAGATGGAGACAGATGGCCGAGACGAAGTATCGCCTTAGTTCCCCTCCGACCCCAGCCGACGGCAGATAACTAACTCCTCTTTCCACTTAATTATTTTATTCTGGCAAGGACGGGGCCGCTGCTCACTCAGAGACACCCTGCCGGCGGACAGTTGTTTCAAAGCCAAGGCCTTGGGGGGAGCGGGCAGAGTGGAGGAGGAGAATTTCGCTAGGGTAAGTACGTTTCCTTCCCAAAATGTTGGAGGAAGAAATATACGTAGGGGAGGGGCTGGCAAACGGAGAAATGCAATCACCATGAAATACCGGGAGGTCTTTATTGATCAGTACCCGCCCCCTCCCGCCAAGGGGGTTGATCCGTGCCTGTGCAGTTATTAATGGAAATCACATCTACGGTTCCACCACCTTGTCGCAGCTTCATCGCACGGTCGCGCCGAGAGGGCTCTAGAGGTGGATCGAAGTCGACCCCTCACTCTGACGCGAGAGGAAGACGAGCGTCCAGGGAAGTTAAGTACTGGGGATAACAGACACACTAAGCGGAGCGCTTCCCGCGTTTGCAGCCCTGTCCCCCTCTGCTTTCTGGCCCTGACGGCGACCCACCTAGGAAAGCAGCGTCGTCCCCGCTGCGGGAGCAGGACGGCCCCATTTTACAGGTGGGAAGAGCGAGGCCCGCAGCCCACGTCCGTCACCTGTACGAAGTGGCCCCACCGGCGGATGCCGCGTCAGGGCCTTGAACCCGACTCCAAAGCCCACGTTCTCTCTGTGTCTCTAAAAGGGAAAGAAAATCAAGGGGGCCCCACCCCGCACTGACAGCTGGGGACGAACCTGCGGCCAGGACTCCAGCCCCTCAGCTCCCCGGCGGGCCCTTCCTGCGTCCCCAGGGGGGCCCGCGTTTTCCCTTGTCGCCTGTGGCTCGCTGGCCGGCCACCTCGTGCACGCGCAGCTCCCAGAATTAACAATGCCATCGGGGCCCTGGGCCCGCGTTGGTCGGGATTCCCAGACCTCGGCCTCTGCCACCATTTGGCCACGGTTCCCATATAGAAAGCTATTTCCTTTTTTAGCCAGTCAGTGCTCTTGGCTGCGGCAGCGCCCACAGCCGGCTTCTCGCTAGCCAGACAGCAGGCTCTGGTGTTCCCTCCATGTCAGAGCATCACGAGAGCAAAGGAACCAGAAAGGGTTAGGTGGAGGGACCCGCGGTTCCCGAGAAAGCGGTGTGGCGACCCGGCCTCCATCACGCTCTCGTTATGGGATCTTAGGCAAGTCACTGGACCTCCCCGTCTCCTCCTCATCTGGAAAATAGGGGGACGTGCACTGGTCGAGATTAAACACTGTGTGGACGTGTGGAGTCACCTAGAACAGTACCGGGCACACAGTGGGTACTCAAGGTTCGTTCTCCGTTTTTCTTTTCTGACATTTCCAGAAAAATAGATAAATAAATAAAGTCCTCTCAAATATAATCCAACGAGCCAACTTGATGCGGAAGTGGACGGTACGACAGTCTGGTTGAGGTGACACAGCGAGGCCCCCCACGAAGCCCCAGGAGGGGGAGGGGGACTCTCAGGGTCCTGGGAAGGGTATTGATCTGTCAACTGGTTATCTCACTAGGCAGGAGGATGCCGGGGTGAAGAGGAAGGGGCTACGGGTTTCTGGCCAGGTGAGGCCCCTCTCGTGCTCGTAACTGGCCCGGCCTGCCCCTGAACTTGAGCACGCACGTGGACTCCTCGTGAGTCCGTGATCACACGCGACCTTCCCGTGTGATTCCCGCCCCCGAATCTAACCACCAGATCTGAAGCCGAGCCCACGATGGCAGGTCCGAGAAAGAAAACTCTGGAAGCCCTCTGTGAAGAAGGGCCTCGTAGGAGAGGCTCTTTCCAGTTCTGACTGTTTCGTTCTGACGAGGCAGAACTTGGGCCTCCGTTCATTTGGGTGCAGAAGCACGCGGGGGAGCCGGTGGTCGCTAAGGCCCCTCCAGCGCCAAGCTGGAACGTCTGGGGAGTGTGTCTCACCCCCTTGTGACAGCGTGGCACGGTAGTGGCAAAGCCGAGGAGCAAATCTAGATTTCCTGAGTCCCAGCTTAGAGGCCAGCAGAACGAGTCCCAGAAAGGAAAACAAAAAAAGAAAAATCTGCGCTCACAAGACCAACCAATGCTTTCTCAGAATTACATGTCACGGCGGCGAGCCCCCTGGAGGGGTCCTTGCATCAAATGAGAGGCAGTTCGAAGAAGAGACAGGGCCGAGGACCCGGTGACGTGGATTCCCCCCATCTGTGCATCGTTCGTTGATACTTGGTATGTGACAGCCACTTTAATACCTTATTTTATTTAATCCTTATGAAATCAAGGAAGCTATTTACTAACCTCTTTGGAAGACGAAGAAACTGAGGATCAGGGACATCAAATAAGTCGCCCACGGGCCACGCAGTTGAACGTCTCACCCAAACGCGCCTGAAGGCCCGGGCTCTCCCCGTATCCTGCCTCTGGACCTAAACCCTCCGGGCTGTCAGTCCCTCTGATTCTGACCCCCGGAACAAGTGGACGGTTTGCAGGCTGGATTTTTCCTGCCCGCGATTTGCTAACACGTCAGAAACCACCGACTCACAGAGTGGCATCGGGCCTTGCCGGGAGCTAGCAGCGCCTGACTAGGGAAAGGAAGTCAGTTTCTCCTCTGGGAAACCCGAACTTTTCCAGCAGAAACGAGCATCCCTCCCCTTCGGTCAGCTCGGCCCTCGAGCCTACGCGGAGGCCGGTTCCCACGCGAGCTGCGGGGATTTGACCCACACGGGCCCCCTGTCCCGTCTTAACTGGCTGGGCCCAGACGTGGGGTCAGCCGAGGGTCCGAGAGGTGGGCCGTGGCAGACCTGCTGCCTGCTCATGCCCAGAACCGTCCCCTGCGCGTGCCCCCCGCCCGCTGACGGGGATGGTGAGGAGCAAGTGGGCAGGTGGGTGTCACTGTCACAAAACGGGGCTGTGGAGATGCTTACGCAGGAGAAGGGGGAAGGCTCGGGGTTGACGGAGGCGCAGCGACCACGGCCAAGTGGAGGAGCCCTGGGCGGGCGAGAGCAGGGTGGGCTCCCGACTGTCTGGCCCTGACTGTGTCACCTCCAGCAATCACTTCCCTATCCTAGGCCTCGTTTTCCTCATTCGTCAAAGAAGAGGTTGTCTGGCAATCTAAGAGGACTTTCCAGTCCTAGTGGCCTTGGCCTCTGGGCCAGTACGAGGAGAGGGGACAGGAGCGGGGCAGCTGGGGGACAGGGACGAGGACCGGTTTCGGAGCCCGACAAGAGCATCTCGGGGGCTCCAGGGCAGTGGCAGAGCAGGGCCAGCTGCTGATGGCAGTGCCACGGCCCCTGGGATGTCACGGGTCTGGGCAAGGGGTGCCCAGGGTGCCGGGTCGGAAGCCAGGGAGCACACCCCCAGGATCCTCTGCTGCGCCCACAGCGGTCACTGCCAGAGGGAAAAGCTTGGAGGGCCAGGGGGGTTTGAGGGAGCTCGCACAGCTCTGCCACCCCGGGGAGCCTGGCAGGAAGGTAGGAGTTCACAGCTGTCCCCAGAGAGGGGTGATTCAGGGTCTGGACGGGGCTGCGGCCGGGAGGCAGTAGGGGGAGGGGATGCTTGGCCAGCGGACATACAAGTCAGGCTGGGATGCCCCTAAATACCAGCCCCTGCCCCCACCCCATGGGCAAATGGAAGCTCCACAGCTCCGCACACGGGCCTTGGGCTCTCTCTGTCCAGCGTGGCCCGTTCCTCCCAGGTCCGCCGCCCCCACGTCCCTTCCTTCTCAGCCCCGGGAAGCAGCCCAGTGAGATGCTGGGGCGTTAGGAGCCAGGGGTCCCTCCGCGGGGAGACAACCGGGAGGGAAAGCGGGATGGAGGCACAGGGAGCACGGAAAAGCCTGGCGTCCCGCTTCCTTTCTGCAGTGACTGAGCTGCGTTTGAGCCCAAGGCGGCGTAGCTGCCGCCTGAAACCAGGGCGCCCCTCCTCCTTCAACCCCCATGTTACAGACGAGGAAACTGAGGCCCAGAGGGGGAGGTGTCGGGCCCAAGGGCGCACAGCCGCTCGGGGCCCCGGAACCCAGGTCCTGCCCCCGGGTCCGGGCTCCTCTGCCATGTGCTCAGCAGAGAGGTCAAGGAACTGACAGGCACCCGGCCGCCCTGCAACCTTTGCCCTCGCCCGGCAACCAGGACCGAAAAGGACCGTCCAGCGGGCGCCCCTCCCAGGTGGCCCTCCGGGCCTCACCAGCCTCCCTCCACGGACGGGACAGCGTGTGGCAGGCCAGATCGCTCACGAGGCACAGCGGGGACCATGATACTCTGCAGGAAACTAAGCAGGGAATATTTTTAAACCGTCCGACATGCCTTAGGGAGAAAAAAAAAATCAAAACACTCCCCTGGATGTCAGGGAAAGCGTTTCAGAAAAGATCCCAAGCCTAAAGGAAGCCTCGTAAAACAGTGATGGGTTTTTTAAAAAGCCAATTCCATCTTAACAGAAGTGCTTGGGACTG
The DNA here is from genome assembly GCA_030015415.1 of Cynopterus sphinx. Taxonomy (NCBI): domain Eukaryota; kingdom Metazoa; phylum Chordata; class Mammalia; order Chiroptera; family Pteropodidae; genus Cynopterus; species Cynopterus sphinx. Next base: position 39,885,784 of record CM057392.1, read on the forward strand.
TCCTGGGGACACCGGGAGGGTGCCCTGGCGCTCGCAGCTCCGCAGGTGGCCCAGCACCTCGGCCCTCCGCCCGACCACCCCACAACCTGGAAACCAAGGGGGTCGTTTATCTCCCGAACCAGCCTCCTCAATGTGCCCACAGCAGGGGCAGGGGATGAGCCCGCAGGTGCCCAGCAAGAGCTTGTCCTCATCCAGCCTGGAATCCCAGGCTCTCGCTCCTGGCGCCTTCCCTCCAGCCGCTCGTTTGATCTCTTACCTTCTGCTCGCTGGGATTTCGGGGGCTTCTCCCGTCCTCTGGCCGCCTCCGCGGTCCCGGGCTCTTGAGCCTGTCAGTCGCTCCCCTCCCACCCTCTTTTGAATCGGTATCTGTCGCCTCCCTCCTCCCACTTCTTCCTACTTTCTCTCTCCACCCCCGGCCCCTCCCTCCCGCTCTCCGCTGAGCTCTCCGACTCTTTGCTCATTTAAAAAGTTTTCTTCCCTCTGCCTCCTGACGGCCTCTCCTCACCGCGGGTCGCCCCAGGAGGAGGCAGAGCCCTTCTCCTCCCCTGCTGGCCGCCCCCCCTCCCGCTGTCACTGTCACCGCGGCCACAGCCCTGGCACTCCCTGCCCGCCCTCGGTCAGGCTCCTCCGGCCAGGGCAGGGAAACTGGGACCACCGGGGACTCCTCTTCCCCGTCCTTTCCCTGTCGCCAGATGAAGGGACACGCACCCTGGAACAGGTCTTTCTGGGATGTCTATGCCCACTCCGGCGGGCTGAGCCCCAGCTGCCGTGGGGAACGTGGTCTCAGGGATCACAGCCACCAGCACTCAGAATAGACACCGGGGTCACCTGACAGATCCCAAGGACAGGGACGGCGGGGCATCCCCGCCACCGGGGTCACACTCTCTCCTCCTCCTCCGACGGGAGAGCGCACCCTCCACGCGCAGGGCCCTGGGCTGGGGGCGACACAGGCACGTACACGTTTAGTTTTATTTCACTAGAATGATTCCAGCTTCCGATTCTGCAAGGGAGACATTTCCACACCCCACATGCGAGGGAACGGAGGTTCAGAGAAATCAAGTCGCCCGATCGCGGTGACCCGGTGAGTGAATGGTGGCGTCGGGCTTGGAAGTTCCCGCCAGGGCCAAAAGTCCCCTCTCTCTGCCCTTTCCGGGAGGGCATTCGGGTCTCCAGCTGGGACTGGGCCAGTGGAAGCGCCGAGTCTCTCGTTAGGTCACTCACTGTCCCTGGCGGGCAGGTGCAGAAGCGGAGGCACCTCTCCCCCAGGCTCAGCTCCTTCCCGCGGGGCCGTGCACCCACTGGGACGTGGTCAGTACCAACCGCAGAGCTTACAGGGACTGGACGGAAACCAGACAAGCCAGAGACTGAGAGCCCGCCAGTGTCAGAGCTAGAAGGAACCCCAAGAGCCCATCTGGAAAAAGCCAGGGAAACTGAGGCCCAGAGAGCCCAGGCCCCTCGTCAGTGCCACCCGCAGTAAAGAGGGCGACAGAGCCTGACCGGAACCCAGATCCCCGCCTTCACCCCACATTTTCACGTCCACAGAGAGCACCATTCACAGCAAACTTTCAAACCTTTGGCAAAACCATTAGTTTCCTTAGCGGGCAGTATTTCTCTAGGTGCATGAGCTTAGGACCCGCAAGAGGGAAGAGAACGTGGGGCCACATGTCCTGTGTCCACCAGGGAGGGGGGTGTCAGCCTGTGGAAAACGAGCGAGTGCAGGATTCCTGATTCCTTAGCCACTCCCCACCCCCCTTTTACCCCCTGTGCAGCATCAGCGCGCACCCGGGGCCCACCCGCCTGCGTGTGAATCCCGGCTCCACCGCTTAGCTTTGTGACATGGGGCAAGCTAACCTCGGTGCATCTCAGTTTCCTCAACTGTAAATCGGGGATAATAATAGCTACCTCCTGGGGTCGTCGTGAGGACTGCTGAGCGTGTGTGAGGCAGTTAGAGCACCGTCTGCTCCGCGGCGGGGGCTGTGGGTGGGACTGCAAAGTACAGTGCAATACAGCACGAGGCGAGACAGCACGACCCCTGTCTCCCCCGCCTGTGCCTACCCTAGCTGGCCCGACCCCCGGACTAGAAATCAGCGTGTGAAACCGTAGAAAACTCTGACGGTACCCACTTTCGTCTCCGTGGTCCCTCCGTGGCTTTGTTCTTACATCCCAGCCCCTCTACCAAGGCCGAGGCTCCCGGAACCCCTTGTGGAGATGGCCAGCCAAAGAACCCATGCGCTGTCCCGGGTGAAAGACAACCTGAGAGTGGGGGAGGTTTGTGGAGTGTTAATTCCCAGGTCACTGGCTGCCGAAGGAGAGTCTAGCCGGGGGCAGGGCGGGGGGTGAAGGGGGGATGCCATTTTCCTCCCAATGCCCAGAAGGACAGAATTGCCCACCTGGAGGCACACCCACCGCCCTGCAGAGAGCAAAGGGCACGGAGGGTAAGTGCTCCCACCTTGCCTGGCAGGTGGGGAAAATGGACGGGTCGCTGGAAGCGGTCCTGGAAGTCGGAATCAGGATTGGGAGAGGTGGAGGTCTTGGACCCGGATCATCCCAACTCCACAGAGTCAAAGGGCCTTCCAGCCAGGCGCTTCGCTCGGCGTGGCCTCAGGCCAGAGTGGTGTCGAGGGCCCAAGCTAAGCCGCGTGGTCAAGGCCGTCGGAAGTCGGTTTATCCTTCCCTGGCTTCCTCTCGGGCTCAGGTAAGGCTCTGATGAAATCAAGGGAAATGTCGTTTCGCCCGACAGCACTGCAGGGCAGACAGGCTCCTACGATGGTTCCATCTCACGAAGAAAAGAGAGAATTCAGACTCGGAGACGTTTGGGGACTTAGCCCAGGCGGTTCTGCGGAGAAGTGGAGCTAAGTCTGCCTGACGCCGAAGGGCAGGGTCTCTCTCTCCAGGCCGCAGGAGGCATCGTGACACCCACCGGCCCGTCACAGGGGAGGCCGCAGGGGGTGGCGTCCAGCCCTCGCGGGGGGGCTGTGTGTGGCCACGACCGTGAAGACGGCACAGCGCCTGGAGGGGACGTCCAGGAAGAGACACGGGCCCCTTCTTGACGAGCCTTCCCAAGGCGGCATTCCGGAAATCGCCCTCTGGGCTCCGCCACCAGCAGCTGCGTGACCCTCTTGGCCGTTCGGAACCGGGGAGTTGGGCTGGAGACTAAGTTGAAGACATCCGAGGTTCATCGCACGCAGAAGCCTTCGTGGAGCTTCTCTGATCCGACCAAGCGCGGCAGCTCCTGGGAAGCGAGGCCGCGGGAAGCCCACTCTGCGGGCCTGTCACAGCCGTGGGGAAGACGGGGACGCCAGCCCCCTGCACCGACAAGCGTCAGCGCACCCTTCCTCGTCTCCCGTCTGTCTGTCCTCCGCAAACCTGTTTGTCTTTCCTCAAGAAACCTATCTGTTCCTCCCATAGCAGCCCTTTCTCCCTCCTCTCTCTTCTCTGCTAAGTTAAATGTGTGAGGCTCTCCCTTTGGCCGTCAGTGAGCTGGCTGCCTTCGTTAGCTCCCCTAGGCGCACGGGTCACCCTCCCTTTCTCCTCTTCATCTGTCTCTGTGCCCCCGATGAACCTAAAGGGCAGAGAAAAAATTTTTCTCCCTTAAAACTGCATCTGGCTGGCTCGTAAACTGAGGATGATACAGCAACTTCGGACTCCAAGATTGCACGTGGCCTCTTCAAAAGGGGTCATCGAAGGGGTGGCCCCTCCGAGTCAGGAGACAGGAGACAGGATCCGCCCTGTCCCTTCCCTGTGCACCTGCGGGCAAACCACGGGGCTTCAACATCCCTGTCGGTAACGTGGCCACAGCAACTCCACCTTCTCGAGTTTGTCCTGTGGACGTGGCACCCCTGCGTTATCGTCACATGCTCCGAGATGGCGGTGAGGTCTCGGCGGAGAAGCAGAGGCCCAGAGGTCCCTTCCATTCCCAAAGGGTGTCGCACCTCCAGGTCCGCCAGCCCCCCCACCCCAACCCCCCTGAGGAATCTGCAGAAAGAACTTGCCCTGGGGCATTGTGCTGCAGCGCGGGTGAGCTCAGCCCTTCCTTGGCTCCAGCGCCTGAGTTTGTAAAGGAGGAATTCAGAGGCTAATCTGAAAGGAAGTCAAATTGTTTTCGGAAAACAATAGCCAAGTAACTACAAGTCATTAGCTTCCTCCCCAGGGCCTGAAATTAAGCTTGTCTGGGTGGCTGAAAGGCCTGGTAGCACTGTTTACTTAGAGACCTCTGGGCAGGCCCCGTAAATCCATTCCCAATTCCCGCGCAGGACTTTCTGGACTGCGAGGAGGAGGAGGGGAGTCGTGGAAGTGGGAGAAGGCAGGAGAGTGGAGGAGAGATTCTGTTTCTCCAGGGCCCAGCCGGGTCCCTGACGCTGGCCTGCCTTTTCTGGTTCTCTGGGCGACGGTTTCATTTGGGTGCCCAGTGGACATCTGCCCTCCGAGATGGCGTCGTTAAAGCGTTTCTTCCCAGAGCAGAGCAGAAAACCCCCAAACCTCCATTCCCTGCCCTCCCGGTAGAGGCCTCTGGAAACCAAACGCTCGCCAGGCAGGCAGGGCGCTTTGAGAAGTTGCTCTCTGGGCAGGAATTTCCTCGGTGACGGGAGCAGACTGGAGTTAGGGGACAGTCATGACTTCTTAGACGGTTTTCCCTGCGCCACACAGGCGTCGAGGACTCAAAGGTGACAGGACCCTGGAGCTCGAGGAGGGCCTGAGAGTGACTGGACCAGATGGGGGTACCGAGGTCAGGAGCAGAAGCCAGATCTGTCAAAACATGGGAGGTCTCCCCCTAGAGCCGAACAGGCCAATCGATTGATCGCGGAGACTCTGACCTCTGCTGGGCGCTTAACTTATTAAAAACCCGAGAAAAGACATGCTTTCTCGACCTCTCTTGTTCTAGAAACGACTTGTCTCCAAGAGCTGGAGGTGACCGCAGAGCTGGAAGGTTTTTGAGAGAGAAGCAAACTTCTGCTCTTGAGCCGCTGGTAAACGTCTTTGGCCAAATCGCGAACTTGATGATCCGGAGTTTGGCCAGAAGGTCTGAGTGTCAGGTGCGGGGACCCCTGGAAAGCCCTGCATTCACTCACGAAGACCACAGTCTTGATCCGATTCATACCGTGCTCTGCACCCACGAGAGAGCGAAGATCCCTGCCCTCGGTCCAGAAGGTCGAGAAAGGTTACTTTCCACCACCCTCCCGTGCAAGTGGAATCGTGGGCGAGTCTAAGGGAGGTCAACGTGTTCCGCCCCTCCCCTGACCTGTTAGCCTCTCACCAACCAGGTTGAAACCTGCCCCGAGACATGAGCTCAGCGCCTCGGTTCGGTCTTCACCGTCAGACAGGAAAGGCCCTCTGAGGTCAGCTTATCCTCCTCTGCCTCTGTAACTCCCTAAACTCCCCCAGCTGGCCAGGACCGGCGCCGGAGCTCCTCTCGCCTCGTCCAGCCTCATAAGGTTTCCGAGGATTCATCAAGCACCTTCTAGATGGTTGTGAAACTACCCCAAACGCTAGGGGAGCTTCGGGAGTGCAGCGTCTAGCCCCGACCTCAGCGGATTTGTAGATGCGTGTGGGCAGATGAACGCGTTGCCTTAAAATGAGGAATATTTCCTTAAAGCCTCTTCCAACACCTGGGGAAAGTGAGGACACTGGGAAGGGCAGCCCGCGTCCCGGGCTGGCCCCTCCAAGTTTATTAAGGTAGAACGTTGCTTCACTGCGGTGCTGAGGAGCCTGATGACGAGTCGAGGTGTCCTCTGGATGGGGATGCGGATGCCGGGTCCCGACTGGGCGCTCCAGGGACACATCTCACTCTGCAGAGATTCAGATTCAAGAGTCTCCACCCCACAGCTGCCCTGAGGGCGGCCTCTTCCTGGGCCCCTCGCTTCACGGGAAAGGGAACTAACGTTTATCCATCATCCACCTTTCTTAAAGCAAGGACCCCCCACCCCCAGCGGTGACCCATTCACAAGCCGACCTCTGAGCCCAGCCGCAAGCAGAAAGCTTCGTTCCTTTTCAATCCCTGATACCGTTTTCCGAATTATGAAGAGCAATATCGTAAAACTTGCACTGTAAAAGCGGAATTGTGAAAATGTAGCAGCACAGAGAAACAGGAGTTAAACGTCACCTATAGCCACTTCTAAAACATTCGTGTTTGCCTTTTGTCCGTCACACCCGTGTTCCTATGCATTTTTCACAGATTCAGGATCGTATTGTGAACACTGCTTTTGCAATCTGCTTTCTTTTCATTGAACGATGTGGCAGAGACATCCCCTAGGTCCATGGATATCTATCTTCTTCGCCTTTTTCACGTGACGTGAGAAGAAATGGCACCCAAAGGCCGCATAACGTTTGTGCCTGTCTGTCTACGAGGCACCCCGGAGCTAGAATCCCCACGGACGGGCATCTGTGCGGTGACGCCGACGCCGATCCTAGTAAATATGTCCCCGCCACCCGCTGCTAAGCCCTTGGCTTCTACAGTTTTCTACTCTGTGGATTTACCAAAGTTCACGTAGTGCCCCTGCTAGCCTGCCCCATTCAACCCACCCCTTCCCCACCACACACGCACGCACACTCAGAAGGAAGTGTGCTGGGGGAGCGGAGAAACACTCGGGGAGATAAGGGTGAGCTCGACGGGGCCCGAGAAAGCCCTTCGGAAACCTTGGGAGATGATGCCCGCGGGTAAGCAGGTGTTTGAATCCTGAACCGCTGAACCAACCTTGCCACCCCGTCCAGCTGCTGCCCCCAGAACGACCGTCACCAGCGCCTCCCACCTCCCACGCCACCCGGGTTTCCATGAGCTCCCACGCATCTCCGGGACCGAGGTGCCAGCTCCTTCTGTGGTGGCGAGGACGCGTGCCAGAGGCCAGGGAGGACTGCGAGTCGGGGACTCAGAAGACCCGAGCTCGAGTCTTACCTGACAGGGTCGGGTGACCCCGAGAAGTCACTGATGATCCATCTCGGTCTGAGGAAGGGACTGGGCTAACTTACACCGACTCTTCCTTCCAGGCCTGAACTCCCAAGTCTCTGTGATTCTAAACAACCGGTCCCCTCCTCCACACCAAGCCAAAGCTTGGAAGAAGCCGAAGTTCGTCCTTGTCTGTTCGGCTCTTGTAGCTGCTCCCCTCCCTGACCCCCGCCCCCAGCAGTCTGGGGAACACAAATATCTCCTTCTTCCAGATGGAGGCACGGGATTGAGAACAAGGGTGGAAGGAGAAAGCAAACACGGGGAGCTGAGTCTCAGCGGGGATGCTCCTGCTGTCAGCGACCGAAACCCAGGCGCGGCCGGCCACCCTGCCCACTGCGCTGCGGGCGCGGATGGGATGTCCTGGCGCTACCGCGGGGCCCGCTCACGCCCAACCCACTTGTTTGCTCATTTGTTCCATCGTCCATCCATCCATTTAGAAAACCCACAGAGCTTGTCACTGTGCTGGGAAAGAGACGTCCAGACGATTAAAGAGACCCAAGCTCGGGGGTGTCCCAGAGAGTCGGGTGCTCCCAGACCGCCTCGGGGCTGGGACCGGCTGTGCGTGCAGACCTGGCTGGGAGGGAGGCGCGTTCTTGGTTCGGGTTGCCGAGTCCACGGAGGCTTGGCGATGTCCGGGGGGTGTGTCTGGATCGGGGGCTGGTCGATGCTGCTGGAAGGAGCCTCAAGGGCCACAGAGGGGGTCAAGTCGGAGCCCTGATTTCGAGGACTCCCCTGCCGTTTTGGGGATCCACAGGACGATTTCTCCGCTGCCCTGTCCTGGATCGTACCCAACGGAAAATCACTTCTGCTCTGGCCCCTGCCCCTCGCGTCAGCACCCCCAGCACTTACAGGTAGAGGTCAGGGGTGGAGACTTCCGTTCGGCTGCAGATCCAGGGCTGGAACGCGGAGGATGCACAGTCGTTTGGGGACAGAGATGGCAGGACACCCCAGCAGCATTCCGCCGTGGAATCGCAGGCAGGTCCTTCCCTCGGGGAGCCCCGAATCCAAGCACGGAGGCCAGCAAAGGCTGCCTGGGACCATCTCCGAGCATAAACTCCTCAGCCGGAAGGCTCCCTCGGACTTCGTAAGTGGGAGGACGAATGGACAATGCAACCTGACTGTCCCAAAGACATGGCTTCCATCCAATTCACCAGGCTGTTGTCGTCCTCCCCAGGACACACACACCTGCAGCCCCTCCAAACACAATGAGTCAAGTCGCAGGCTGCGCCTCCACTTCTGAACGTTCCCCCCCTTATAAGTGGAGAGTCTGGAAGCCCCAGGGCCCTCAGGCCACCTGCTGCTTCTTTTTAAAATTTGTTTTCCCGATTACAGCTGACACATGACATCACATTTGTTCCAGGTGTGCAGCATAGTGACCAGACATTTATATCGCTTAGAAGTGATCACCTGGGTGAGTCTAGCACCCACCTGACACCGCGTTCCCCGTGTTAGACGTTACGTCCCCACGACCACTTAATCCCTGTTTCATCCATCGCTCCACGTCCATCTGGCCCACCTACTTCTTGACGTCTCTGCCGACCGTGGAGAAAGAGGCTGCTGGAGGTCCTGCTGGAGGTCCTGCAGACTCAGGGACAAAGGGACACCATCACAGGAATGACCCACCGGCAGCCGCAAAGCCTTCAGAACACGGCACGTCCCAAAGAACCCTCCACTCGACTCTCACGCCGGCTCTGTCACTCGGCGGCGGCTGTGGGACTGGGGCAAGTCCCTTAAGCCCTCCAAGTCTTAACATCCTCCTTGCAAGGAGGTATTTCTTTTGTAAAAAGGCTGTCCAGCCTCTGACGCCCCGCTACGGTATCATGACGAACGAACGTGTTCCAAAAGCAAAGGGCCCTGTGAGCGACGTTATAATCAGACCCTCCCTGTCCACGCCGCGGGGACAGCATTTCCCACGAGTGGCAACTGTTCGGGCTTGTCGGTGGCATGTCCACAGGCAGGAGCAGGAGGCATGTGCCATCTCCCCACCTCTGCACCAGCTTTGGCGGGGCGGGCAGGGGAGACGGGAGGTGCCCAGTGCCCCCTCCCCTGTGCCATGCCCCCCTGAGCCCTGTCTCCATCTCCAGCCCAGGTAGTGGGGCAGGGCTCAGAGGCCCTGCAGGCCAGAGCTGCTGTCAAGGGGCCTCCCAGGGGGAGGGGAATGGGCACTTTTTTCCCCTAACAAGCATTCTTTTTATTATTAGTGAGGTATCACTCGTGCACAGAAAAGCTGTGCACATCTGGACGAATCTGATGGTAAGTGTACGTCTGTGACGCCGTCCCCATAAACAATGCCATAGATTCAGCCATCGCCTCCACAAGTCTCTCCCTCCCTCCCCTTTCCTTCCTCCCCCTTCCCTCCCCCCATCTCAATCTACATGGACCATAAGATACACAAACCCAGGCTGTATTGCATACTATTCCCCATGCCATACTGTAGCTCCCCAGCGCTTCTTCATCTGCGTAACTAAATCTGTGCGCGGAGGTGGGCACGTGTCATCCAAAGCCTCGGAAGATGTTTGCGTGTGCTTTACTTCCGATACATAATGAGACGGGCGAGTTGAGGGCAGAAGTCTGGCTCTTCCCCGTTTAACCGGTATAGACCACAGGGCTGGAGGCGCTGGGGGAAGGGGGCGAACTGTGACCTCCTCTCTCTGACCAGGCATCTGAGGGCCTCGCAGCAGCATGACACTGACCTTCACACCAGTACCGTGAAGTGGTTACTGTTATCACGTCCGTCGTACAGACGAGGAGTGCCACGGCCAAGTTTCCACTCACCCGCCGGCCGTCGCAAGAAGATGAGCAAAAGCAAGGAGGGGGAAAAGACTATTGAAAATCAGATCTATGACGATCAAATTATTGTGCATCTATAACAGAAGGACTGGGTGACATACAGGTGTGAGAGAAGTGATCATTTCTGAACAGGGAACAGCCAAATGGCAAAATTGTGAGGGAACAGGAACCAGGCCTATGGAAGCTCAGAGGAAACATTCCAAATACCGAGGAACTTGGAGAAACTGAAATTAATTGGAAAAAATAAAAATAAAAAAAGCCGAGAGGCCAATTTCTCACAGATCCTGTAAAGAGGCTATGTGAGGGTTTGGAGTCGGGCTGCTGGGATTAAACCCGTGTCACCTTGGAAACGTTGCATGGTCTCTGGAGTCCCAGGGTCCTTATCTGGGAAATTTTAATCATGCCGTGTCCGTCAGAGGAATGTCGAGAGGATAAGACGATGCGTGACAACGTGTTGAGCGTGGCCCCCGGCACAGAGCAGGTGCTTAGTAAACACGAGCTGCGCGACCACGGCGTGTCAGCCCCCAGGAGCCCGACATGCTTAGGGCCCAGGCACCCGGGAGCACCCGTGGGTGGGTGCCTGGAACCAGACCAGGCCCTCTGGGGAGTCACGAGCAGGGACCTTAGAACAGCAGCGACCCGGGTCCTGGCCACTGTGTCAGACGGATGTGTTCCCAAGGGATTCTAGAAGTGTCCGCAGATGCAGACCAGCCGTCTGACAGCTCCCTGAGCGCTACGAACCTTGCATCTCTGCTCTCACTCATGCTCTGCGCGTTGATGAAGGCCTCTTCGTCCTCCCCCGGCTCCGGGAAGGCAGGGCCATGCCTGCCTCGTTCACGGCTTGGAGCACAGCTGCAGTACAGGACACAGGTCACGGCCCGGGTTGGCGGGGCGGATAGACCTGGGTTTGAGTTCCACCCAGCTACTTACTCATTCTGTGACTTAGAGGACGTGACCCCCTGATACCCAGGTTCCTCGTCTGTAAAACGGGGTGATGAGAGCTCTCGTGAAGATTGCTTTAGTTCACACACGTGAAGCGTTTAGCTTGGCCCCTCGCACCTTACCTGTGCTGAGTAAACGGTCACTACTATCACCGTGTTGAGCCCTCAGTGAGTTTAAGCAAGAGGATTGCATAGGGCTGGCCTCGTTGAGGGGGATTCTTCTCCAGGCCCCGAGGATCCTGCCTGAGTGGCTTCTGCAGGAACCAAATTCTCCCAGACCTTGCATTTACAGCCGGGTGTCAGAGGCTTGTTGCTTTAGGAGATGTCTGGGACTCTTTACCTGCAAAGTCCGGTTGTTGCCTTGGACATTTTACTACCTTTTCCCTTTAATCATTTTATCTTTGTGCCCGTCTCTGAATTGGTAAATCATAGGTACTCTCCTTTTCACCACGAAAAGGGCTTTTTCTTCTGATTCTATAAGTAATATTCAATGTAAAAAAAAATGTATACAATATATAAACCACAGAATGAAAATTAAAAATCACCTGAAATAATTGCTGTGATCATTAAACGACTCTGTCTATATAAACTATACATCAGCATCTATATGGGCATGTATATATTTAGACATATATGTGACTTTTGATAAACGTTGTGGATTTTTAAAATTATGAACATTTTTTCCTTAAGAGCAGTGTTCTAGATAGTCATGACACAAAGATCCAGGGACTCGATGGGTATGTGATCTGTATCTCAGATTTATTTACCTGTATATATCATAAAATAGCGATACGTACATAAAGATCTATATATGGCTAGCTATACACAATCGCGTAGAGATCAGTTTATATGACGTGTTTTTATTTGACATTCTAGTATAAATTTCCACGTTATCAACCCACCACCATGTACATATAATGAAGAATACGACACATTTGTTCTTTTAAAAGTTTGAAACGTAATTCGTGGTGTGTCATTTTGGAGGTCAACCCGGCGTGTGTCCCAAGACGCCTGGCAACAACGTGGCACGTGTTCGAAGCTAAGACCAGGGCCTGCAATTGGGTTCTAAATCCAGGAGGATCTGAAATTCAAACTCCTACAACTCAGCACAGCTCAAGGTAAATCGGAGCACGGTCAAAAGTGCCAACCCCGAAAGGAAACTCGGAGACCACCTGCTGCAGGTCGCCCCCTTCACAGCTGACGGAGCCGGGGCCACAGGAGGGACGTGCCCGGTGTGGCTGACTGCTCTGAAAACCCATTTTCCCGAATCGCCATCTCCCCTCTCTCCCTCAGACTTCGTTTCCTATGCGGGTCGCGTGTGGCGACGCTGTCTTCCTTTTTTTCCTAATCACACGTGCCCGGAAAGGCCTGGCATCTTTTTCATTCAGACCTTTTCAGAGACCGAGTCAGAGGAGGAAACGAGGGGTCCCTGAGAATTCAGGTCCCATTGTGTCTAGGCAGATAAGGGCAGAGGGAATAATAGTTATGAGAACAATGGGGCAGTACATGCAGCGCTTACTCAGCGGTGAGGCAGTCACTATTATGATCCCCTTTACAGAGGAGGAAACTGAGGCACCGGAGGTTAAGCAGCGTCCCAGGATCTTACGACAAGCAGGTGGCAGCGCCCCGACTCTGAACCCAGCAGTCCGGGCCCTTGCCCGTGACACTAGGGCCTCTCGCAGTGAGAGGCAGGAGCTGCGACAGCGCACGACGGGGCCGAAATCGCAGGCGCAGACCTAGCCGAGCCCTTGTCCCTGTCACACTGTCTGCTCCGCGAGAGCTACCACGTAGGTTTACTGGCCCTTTCTTATTTTCTTTTCTTTGTTTTTTTTTTCAGTGTTTTATTAAGGAAGATCTCAGACATGTGCAAAAGTCGTCGGTATAACACAATAATCCCCACGGACCCTGCTCCTAACAGCAAGTGTTGCCTCCTGTGTGTGTTTTTTTTTTTTTTAATTTCATTTAAAGCATTTTTTTTACCCTTTCCAAATATGTTTTTATATATTCTTTAATGTACTGAATATATTGACACCGTCACACATTTTATAATTTATCAATAATTAAACATAGCTGCCCTGGAGGGCCGGCTCGCACATGTGACACGAAAAAATGCTTTAACTAAATACCTAAGAACTTGTGCACTGAGGCGGCTGTCGGTGATGTACGGAAATAGCTGACGTGTCAAACAAAAACAGAGTCAGAACGTCTGGGTTCAGATTCTGGCTCCCCCGCTCCGAGCTGAGTGACTCTCCAGCAAGAGTCACCTCACTTCTCCGCGTCTCATCTTTCCCATCCGCAAAATGGGGCTGGTCCTTCCGCCTGCCTCTCAGGGTTATGCTGACCAGAGACCAGAAAAGTGAAAGGCGTCGCAAACAGTAACAGACCACAGAGAGGCGAGGTGGGAATCGGACTAACGCCAGCTGGGGCGTCGATGGCACTAGGCCTGGTGACTCCCTCCATCCCACCTCCAAGGACACGGCAAAGGCAGGACTGGCCACCCGTAGCCAGGGGCACCAGGCCTGGTTCCCACGCTGTCCCCCCTTGGTGACCATGCTGCCACTCGAATGACACCCAGCCCTGCCCACTGTCGCCCAATCTGTGTCCCCAGCCTCTCGGGAGCATAAGCACCCCTTTGGTCTGCACCCCCGGGGCACACAAACCTCTAGCCTAAAGGAGCTCCCGCCTCTCGTGGAGGAGACAGGGAGAGACAAATGCAGTCCCTCTGAAGAATCGCAGCTCAGAGGGACCGCTAAACCCAGACAGGCCAGCTGCCACAGCACATGGAGGCCGGGAGCCACCGAACTCGTTCACATGTCATAAGCCACTCAAGAGAATATTTTTAAATGGGGATATTTCTGTCTCGGAGTCACCCTGGGGACGTGCCTGACGCCCGAAAATGGCAACTTTCCATGAAGACGTATGCGTGGGGGCCGCAAAGGCCACATACTCGGTGCGTTTCCGTGGTGATCCAGGCCCACAAAAATGGAAAGGCTGGAACGGCCCGCGGGGCCTGCCCAGCCACAGCGGCTCAGGGCTCAGGGCGGCCGATCTGGCCACCATAAGGTGCTCTCTCCATCCCCACAGGCACACGAACACACACCTCCAGGGGTGAAGACTGCGGCCGGGCCATTTGACCCAGGCCCCTGCCGTGCAGGTGCTCCCCTCGTCCGCGCGAGCAGTCATTTGCTGCAAATTTCCATCTCGGTTTCTGAGACACTGTCAGGCTCAGCGCCGCCTGGACAGATGGGGGGAAAAAGAAACAGCTTCTGAGGACTTCAAAGCTTTAGAAGCCGCTTGTGGCAGGTGCCACAGTTTTTTAAAATGTGTAATTTAACAAGGACCGTTTTCACCATGATCGCCAGAAGATGCTTAGCGAGGACACTCGAGAAACGGTGCTCGGCTGGACATTTAGGGGCAGCTACAGTCCAGCCTTCAGGGTGTCCATCCACGGCCCACTGGGGTAATGGGCAGACGGGCCTGTCGCTTTAATACAGAGAAAAACAAGCACTTAAATGAACTGGTGTAAACCGTGAGCACTGGAATGGATGGGGAGCGGGGTCTGGGCCTCAGGGAGGCTTGGCAGAGTCCGCCGTCATCACGGCACGGACTCGGGGTAGGGCTGATGCAAGACGAGGGAGGAGAGGTCGAGAAGACATCGGTCTGCAGTGATGGGGTCAGGAGGGGTGTGCAGCACACACTAGGCCCTCAGGAGTCAGCTGAACGAACGGATGAATGGCTGATGGTCTTCCTTTCGGTCACTCTCTCAGCGCTGTTGGTCCTGGAAGTTCTTGTTCTTCGGACCCGCACGGTGATGTGTCCCATCAGAGCTTGGTTCCCTGGGACGAGGACTGGGCCCTCTTCAGGTGTCTCTGGAAGGAGACAGCACATTAAATTAAAGCCTGCTGCCAGTACCTGCGGGCGAACCCGCTGCTGAGCTTCCTTCCCCCGACGATGTGACCTCGCGGCAACTGTTCACCACGTCGGCGTTACGATTCTCGTTTCCTGTAGGTGAGGAAAGGGGAGCTCGGAAGCCCTAAGGAGCATGCCCGAGGTCCCACGGCTAGAAAGTACGACAGCCAGGGTTCAGGTCCAGCGCTGTCTGGGCCAGGCCTGGCGTCAGCCGGCCGTGCCGACAGTGTCACCAACCGAACAGTCACTGCGGCGGCTTCGCACCAGCCATTCGTAGTCACCATTAGCCGAGTGGGCCTATTGCTCCTCCCCATTCCACACAATCCCGGGGATACATTATTTTCCTCAAGGCAGATGGTTTCCTGTCTGGGGAATTGAAAGCAGGGAAACCAAAACAGAATCTGTCACTGTTTAACTTGAACTTGAGGAAAAGATTGGATGGAATACATCTCAGCCCTTCCGATGCTCCTTTGAGGAGGTTTGTTTTTCTCTCTCCAGTGAAGTGACAAAGCAGAGAGTGGTGCTGATTCCTTAATGCTTCGCCATCTGTTTAGCGTTTAAAAAATTTTTTTTTTTAAATTAGGGACATGTGGGTTCAGAGCAGGGGATACTAGCCCTGGAGCAATGGTGCTGAGTGGCTATGGCGGATGGCACCAGGCCCCTGAGCCGTACTCATTCCCAGGCTTAACCAGAGCGCGTGCACACACACACACGCACACACACACACACCCATAAGGATGTGCTTGGTTAGGAGCCAAGCCCTACCCAACCGAGCGCCAGACACCTGGAGAGTAATGAAAACATTACGAGGACGGATTGCATCCCTGCCTGGGCATGAAAACAGTGTAGGCCTCACTACGGGCTAGATGGCGAACGTGACTCCATCCAGGTGCGAGCGCCTCACGGCGGGACCCGGGTGGGGACTCACAGCTCCTCCTCAGGAAGGAATGGATGACAGCTCTCCCCACCAGGACCACCCCAGTTTGGGGGAGATCCGGAGTTCTTGTCTCCTTTCTTTCCCCGCGTTCTGCTGATCCTTTCCCGTGTCCCACACTATCCTTGCCTCAGCACTAGCCGGGGGGACAGGCCACTCCCTTGGGTGGTGGCTTCATCTCTGCTTCCAGGGAAGTCTCAGCGTCTTCACCCACAGTTAGTGCAGAGAATGCATCCTCTCGGCTGATAAGGTTTCCATCGCTTCCAGCACTCGTGGGAAGCCATGCGCAGCATCCCTCAACCACCCGAACCTCTCCCTGCCTTCCTAGTCGTCTTACCTATAACTTGGCAGTGAAGAGAGGGCCGCGAACCTCTCGCACAACGAATATGTGACAGGTTGGTCGGAGCCGCAGATGGGCCCCATCATGGGGATATCAATCACATGATCACCATCCCCCTTTGAGGCCACGTGGGGTTTTATTTCTGTTCCCATCTTGTGCCCAATATTGTGTGACCCAAACAGGCTGTGCAACCAGCTGTGCAGCCACAAAGATGAACAGGACCTGCCTCTGCCCTCGGGGGCCTCCAGTTTAGCTGGGGAGACGCAGCGAACAGACGATGACCATGCATGCTAAGAGGGCCATCATGGAGCGGTGACCATTGCCGGGGGAGCTGAAGGAACTGCCGGGGCTGGAGATAAGAAAGGAGAAACTTTGCCGTGGAAGGCGTTTAAGGCCAACTCCCCTTAACAGCTCAGTTCTGCCTGAGACCTGGCGATTCGGTGCTGTTCTAGCCAGAAGGGGCTTCGGCCCCGTCCCTCCTGAGCTCTCCCTGTCGTCAGTATTCAGAAACGACACCAACTCGGCCAGGGACCGGCATCTTGAGACCCCTGACATCTGCCTTCAAGGATTCTTCCCTGATTCGATGGCGAGGCCAGGATGCAGACGTATAAATAAATGAGTTCCTCCGACAGGGAGGACGTCTCCTGAGCTGCCAGCCAGGCAGCCGGCTCGGGGCAACTCGGATGCCAACACACACTTGGAAAGTTGACAAAAATGACTTGGAACGGGTCACTGATTCTCAGACCAGGACGAGGAGCAGGGGTGACCACGCAGGGCCAGCCTCCACCCACATCTGGTGTCAGGAAATGACGCAGGCCTCAACGCCAGCATCCTTCTCGAGACCAAGGAGCTAGGGGCTAGCTCTGCACTTTCTCTGTCTTTTCTGCAGATTTCTGCGCAGCCAGCATCTGCCTGAGCAGCAGTAGCCCTGCTCCTGGGTTGTGTTTTCTCTTCAGGAACGTTAAGGGGCCTAGAAGAGACTAGTTTCCGTATTAGCACGTTGGAGATGGACGCTCGTCCCCATCTCCTTCTTGGTGTTTCCTGAGGATTCCTGGATGTGTGTGTCAAGCAAAACTTTTGCCGGAAAGGTCGGCAATGGGAAATCGTGAAAAGCGACGCCGAGCAGCAGTTTATCTTCGTTTTCTACCCATGGTGTTAGCGTTGGAAATAGAAGCGGCCCTTTGGGTTCAGCCCCCAGCTCTGCCTCCTCCTAACCGTGCTGCAGATCATAAGGGAGCGATCACACTGTTGACTGAGTCGTCATTGCAATCGTTCATTCATGGATTTGTTCCGCAAACATTTATTGAGCACCTACTGTGCGCGGGCAATGAAAGGCGGTTCACTTTTGTGAGTTGAAAGCATGACCTCTTGAGCCAGAAGGTCTGGGTCCAGGAGTCATCAGTGTGTGACTTGAGTGAATCATGTGAGCCCTCCATACCTCGGTTCTCTCACCCGTAAAATGGAGAAAACTGTAGTGCCTACCTCAGAGGGGTGAAGTAAAAATTAAATTTCTTAACATACATCCAGTGCCAATGAATTAAAATTTAATATTGGAAAGTCTGCGTTCTTAGAAAGGCCCTCTGCAATCTTCTAGTAACTTCCATCTAAAGCGCTGAGCCCCTCCTGGACCTTCCTCCTGTTCCTTCCTCCCTCCCCCATGCCCAGTCCCACCCACTTCTTAGAAAGAGCAGTTTAGCATCTCTATGGTTTTCTTGCTTCTTACCAACCTCAGGGTCTCTCCCTTCCACCCCCAAATCTACCAGGGGATTTTCTTAAGTAGAGACAATTTCCTCCCTAACAGGAATCCTTAACGCAGATATCAGGAACACTATTTTCATTCTGCTTCATGAGAAATGTCACACAAGGAGAACGTCGGGTATAAATGACAGGCTGGGAGGTGGGGAACAGAAGGCGGAGGGTGACTGAGAGAAAGGAGACGAGAGAGAGTGAGTGAGAACGGTTTTGAGGTTGAAAACACCGTCCAAGGAAGGAAGGGATCAGAGCTTAAGGCCGTCCGGCCAAGTCGCCTTGTACTTACTGGCGTTTTCTGAGTTCGTTCTGTGAGCCTGGGCACCGAGGCTGGCAGGAAAAGTTTAGAGGAGAAGGCCACATGGAATGCCCCGTGGAGGCTGGAGAAGAGGAGTTTGGAGGAGAAGGCCACATCGCATGTCCCACGGAGGCTGGCCCTGCAGCCCCCAGGGAGCGTGAGACTCGTGAATTCCGCTCCTGGCCTGGGTGCGACCCTGCTTCAGTCACCCCCCCCACTCAGGGGCTCGGTCTCCTGATCTGTGTAGCAGAAACGTCAGATGAGAGATACTTCCCCACAGATTCCATCTTCGGACCTTGAATCGTGTCTGCAGTGTGCTTGGTTTTCGCTTGGGGAGACTTTGATTGAGAGCAGGAGTCACAGGCCAGAGTTTGGCTTCGAGAAGGGAGGGCAACGGGGATAGTGAAACGTATGAAAATGTGGAGAGAACTGAAGGGTTCGGGCAGTCGACTGGCACGTTAGCTAAAATTCTCCGTTCGTCCAACGGGTGGATTTCAACAGAAGAGAACCCTTGGCACAAGCACACGTTACAGGTTCTAAGACTCCGCTTTCCCCAGCTGAGAAAGGCCTGGTGGGCTGGCCCATGCTGTCACCGTGAGACATCTCTGTCCTTCTGATGTCACTTCCCTCAGCGTTAGATGTTCCATCGAGAAGAGGAAAACCCACCCACTGAATCGTTAATCTTGGTATTTCCAACCTCGAAAGGTGTTTCTCTCAAACTGCGCTTGGTTCGTCCCAAAGATGCTCCAAGCACAAAGAGAACCCCTTAAATGGTGCCCGGGAAGCAGCACCATGCATCTTCCATGCGTGCGTGGAGCTAATCTGAGGACAAGGCTGACACAGGGGGGGAAGGACAGACAGAGGGTCCGTAAAGGGGTCACCGAGCCTCTGAATTAGCCATTTCCTTAGCCACTTTGAGCTGACTTTTCTCCCACTCGCAGCTGAAAGCACCCTAACTTGACCCCACCCAGGGATCTACGATACTCCTAACTAACTCCCTTAATGACTCGAATGCCAGGGGCCTGGGAGTCGTATTTTGAGAAACTCAGCTCTAAAGTGATGGCAACTGTGCGGCGAAATCCGTATTTCCACGAGGCGGGGGACCTCAGGTGGTTCAGGGAGAGGCCGCCCTCACTCGGGTCGTTCTTACTTGTGTTTGCAGCCGATCCGGCCTTCCTTCAAAGCTCAACACATCCTCCCGCCTAACAATCTTTCTTTTTTAAAAAAGTACTTATGATTGCTTACCATCCTGGGAGCTACGCAGCTGCAAATCCTGGTTAGATGCAAATATTCTCCCTCCCTCGGGGCCTCCGGGGTGACGCGGGAGGGTGTGCTGACTTCCGAGGTACCTTGCGGAAAAGCTGGATCGTATCGCAGTTATTTTAGACTCTCAGGCCTCTCCAGGGGCTCACCCATCACTCAGTCCCCATCTCCTGAGCTAAAAAAACCTCAAGGAACAGTGGTGGCCGCTGCTGTTTTGCTAGTGAGGGTCACAGCGCCTAACTTCCCCCCCTAAGCAAGCAGAGGCCCAGGGTTCTGACCTGTTGGCCGAGGGAACAAAGTCAGCTGCAGCTGGGAGTGATGAGAAAATGGGGACGAGAACCAGCCTTCAGGGGGAAAAGGGGGCCCGACCCCAGGGATAGTCCAGTTAACGCCCAGTCCGCGGTGGTTTAGAAAGGCTGGACGAAGGGACTGTAGCCAGCGATCAGAAGGACAGAAAGAGAGTGTGTGTGTGTCCCTTTTAGGGGAATCTGTGGCTTCCTGGGTGTCCGAAGACACACTCTTCTCATGTAACTCCTGCATTTTCAATATTTCGCCTCCGACACGTCTGGTCACCAACTGTGGGGGTGACCAGACGTGTCAGAAGCAAGCACCCAGCCGATGTCACAGAATGGCCAGTGTCCCACCAAGCCATTCTTCGACACCAGCGGGATGTCCCACAACCTCACTCGGTTCTGACACTACCTACCTGGAGCTACAGCCAGCAGACTCGAGCCCGTCAGCTAATCGCCTTGCTTTGCTTCGGGGCGTCCTCTGTCAAGCTCTTGCTTGTACCTTCCCACCATGGACTGTTCCTAATCGCTTCTGGTTTGTCGCTGCCCGATTTGAGGCGATATCTGCTCAAATAAACTCTTAAAATTTTAACTATGCCCCAGTTTATCTTTTAACAGATGCACAGGACGAGGTATGTGGGAAAAGACACGGGGCTTCTACACCCTCTTTCAAGCGTGCCAACCGCCCCCATTCCGACCTGGAGCTCCCTGAACCCTGTCCTTCACCCAGACAAGGTTGATTAAATCATTGGCCACCATTGATTGATTCAATCTGCAGTCCCTCTCCTGTCCCCTGAGGTAGGAGAGTGGCCAGAAAGTTCTAACCCTCTCATCACAGATATTGGTTCCCTAGACCCCATCCTTAGGAGTTTTCTAAAAGTCACTTTATTAACATAAACTCAGGAGTTTGAAAGGGGCTCGTTCTAAATACGAAAGCACAACTTCACATCTCTTATCACTTAGGAAATTCCAAGGGTCCTGGGAGCTTTGCGGCAGGAACAGCTAAGACCGAGTGTGCATTCCTTATCATGAACCACAATTTTCCGCCACAGCAAAGGAAGGACTGTTGGCGACAGTACATTGATTTGCTGCAGAGAACGAGACTCCATATACACTTTTCAGTAAATGCGTTTGTCTCCCACCCCCTGCGACCAGTAGGGACGCAGATTTTCCGTATGGTGCGTTGGAGATGGCAATCTTGCTCCCAAAAGGCAAAGAGAAGCGATGGGAGATTGTTTTCGAGCTTCCGGCGGCCCTCAGTGACGCACAGTATTATTTATTCCCTGTATCCTGGAGGAGAAGCACCTCCCTCTCCCTGGGGGGCTGCAGTCTCCCCGGAGTTAAGGACCGTGCTCCACTCCTTCGTACCACCACACGACGGTGAATGTACGTCCCCACGCGAGGACTGACTTGAGTCGAGCTAAGCCATGTCAAACGAGTATTTTGGTTTAGAAAACAGTAACTAAAACCAGGGCCGCCCTGATGTAGAGGCAAAGTCAACAGACGCCTCCATCAACACGGTCTGGGAAAATGGGGAAAAGCATTTCATCCTCCTCCATGCCCGACTTTAGGCCTTTATCCTTGTACCATGACAATAAGTAAGAAGGTGCTCTGGTCCCTCCTTTATCCATCCCTCTTCTCCAAAAGTCCCTCTTGAAGTTCTCCCTTCCGCAAAGCCTGTGTGTGGTTCCACCACCGAGACTTGTTCTCTTGCTTTCGGAATTGCCCTCTCTGGGCCCAAGTTTTAAAGTATAAATACCTCTGGGAGAAGTTACACGTTACCTCCCTGTCACTTTTATATAAATACACTTAACCCGGGGTTTCCTCTTAATAGAGAGGCCTGGGCTCCTCTAGGGGCTGAGGATTGTTAAAGAGAAGGAGAGAAAAGGTGCCCAGAGAAGCGGGGAATTACAGGGCAGGGAAGAATGATGTTCAAGTGCAAACGGCCTCACTGAGGTCTGGCCCTGAATAAAAACAAGCATATCAATCGCAGTAGCTTCTATTGCTCATTTTGTGAGACTCGATCCTTTTTGGTAAAACTCCTTGACTTTAAGAAGCTATTATCCCTTTGTAATTAAAACAATATATCGTATCCTCCGCTTGGGATTCCTTTGAAAGGGGGTGGCTAACACACAATGGCGCTCGGAAAGCTTTTATTTCGCTTCTCTGGAGTCAGAGCAAAGTTTTCAGGAAGGATTTATCACGCCAGGCCCGGAGCGTTATCTTAAATAACTCACATGCAAGATAGGGGAGCCCTGGGGGAGATTCAAAGCTCCCTTTCTGGTGTGAAGAAGGTGCAAATACAAGACCATCTCCAAAGCTGTCATCGAGCAACGACTTATGGCCTGCAGGTTTACTGGGGGGAAGGCGGGTGGGGCTTGGATATAAGCAGGGCTGAGAAGGAGTCTTTGCCCTTCGAAGCAAACAAATCTTTTCCTTACTTTTTTCTTCTGCTGGGAAAGTTCACCTCGTAAAAAAAATAAATTTGAACTTGAGGAATCCACCGTTTGAGGTTTTTAAGGAGCACTTTTTAGCGGCGGGCCTCAGTGTCCTTATCCACAAAAGGGGTTAAGAACGCCCCAGCTCAGAGGGTTAATTGTGAAAACCGGATGAGGTCGTGTAGGGGTGAAATCATGGAGGAAGCGCTTGGCCAGGAATATGCAGAAGGGGGATGCGTCATGGATGTTGGTTCCGACCCAACTTCTCTCAACTGGCTGTAACCCGCAAACTCACTTTGGGGAGCTCCCATGTCAAAACTCTAGATTACATCTCCGACGTCTCCTAGTCTGGCCTAAATTCCATTCCTAACAAAAAGTTGCCTCTTACAGGTCAAATAAATAAATAAATAAATAAATAAATAAATTAATTAGTTAATTTTGGATTTCCAGCTGTTCCATTATCATATTTCCAAACACAAGAGTAGAGGGCATGGCCTCACCATATAGATAATTAGGGGGTTTTTGCTTTTTTGTTTCTTCTTTCAAACGTGTCAACTTACTTATGTGAAAAGCCTTTCAAAGGCAAAATAATTAAGGCACATTCAGGTGCGTATTCAAGAACTATCTTTTTGAGGAATGAAGTTAGATCAAAAGAAAGCAAATTCAGGAAAAAAAGAGGAGAGAGGAAGGAAGGAAGGAAGGAAGGAAGGGAGAGAGGGAGGAAGGGAGGGAGGGAGAGGGAGGGAGGCCTTGACTGACATCAGATGGCATGAGACAGCTCGGTGGTCACAGACACACCTTCTCCACTTGCTTATCAGGGAGGACTGCTGGGGCTGGCTGCCAGCAACGGACACTGTGTTCCCTCACAGGCTATGGACCGACCTTTCTGTGCCAAGCGGCCCGAGACCTTCTGGTCCTTGGCCGCGTGCACGGCCGTTTCCTCAGGCCCACAGCCCTTGTGACATACACGCCGAGTGTCACTGAGCTGAGATGCCTGGAAAGTAGTCCGTGTCCAAGTGATGGGAAGGAAGGGAAAATTCTCCAGAAACAGAAACAGACTAAGGCTGAGAAATAAGCCGAGGCACTTTATTATTATTTGCTTTCGGAGGTTGAACGCTATGGCTTAGTTTTGGCTTGCTTCTCGCATTTTTTGAGCCAAGGCGAAGAGACTGGTTATTCGCCTTCTCCTCTCCCCCACCGTTTCTACCGTCTCGGAGAAACACTGCTCGACAGCAAGGACGGTGTCTTCCAATGAGCCGTTCAACTAGAAGATGCTCATCCAATGAGAAACATGATGACTTAACTAAGAAAGTCGACTTCGAAGTCCAGGCTGGGTGCCCTGTGTAGTCGGGGTTCCCCTGGGTGAGTGCCATCCTTCGTAGCTAATCCCCAAACCCACAGATAATTCTCTGAAGCTGTTTTCTCTTCCTCAGGTGGAAAGGCACCACCTTGACCAGGCTACGAAGAAGCACCGCGGTGCCCGTCTCAGCTGGCTCTCCACTCAAAGTCTCCCCAACGGGTCTTAGCTTCAGCGAGAGCCAGACCTTGGAAAACGATGAGTTGAGAAAAACACGTCTCAAACTCCTTCTTCCCCTACGTCTTTTCCTCCCTGGTGCTGGCTGCCTTCCTCTTTCACTTCCGATCTTACCTCTCCTTATTGGAATAAACTCTTGGGCAGATAAAAATTACGTTGGATAAATACACATCAGTTAGCATCCGTTAACCTGAAGGAGTAGGCCGCCTCCTGCCTCTGCTCACTCGACTCCAACCCTCTGTGCTTATGTTCAAGCCGCTCCCGCCTGGAAGGCCCTGCCCCACCAACTCCCATCAATTAAAGTCTTACTCATCCTTTAAGACCCAACTCAAAGGCTGTTTTCTCCAAGAAGCCTTTCCTAACCCTCCAGTCGGAATGAACTGCTTCTCTCTCCATGTCCCTGTGACATTTATCATACAATACTCCCATGTCGTCATATTAAAATGTTATATACTATTTATCATACAATGTTCTGGATGCCTTTATATTAAAATGCTGTGAAGACATAACAAAGCCTCGCCTACAGTCTGACCGCCATAAAAGAAGCCATTATCGAGACTATGAATTTTACTCTATACCTGGCCCATCGGTCAAGTTTTAAATGAACCTAGTTTAAGGGGGGCGGAAACAACTTTACCGGCATTATAAATTACAAAACTTGGCTGTTTTGGGGAACAAACATGAAAAGAAAAGACAGCTATGAGGTATACACCTGTTCTTTCATCTGCTGAGACACACACTTCATTTTGTCCAAGAGACGTCAAAGCTCAGCATTAAACGGGCCCTGCTAACCCATCTCCCCACCTTCCCAACCACAAAACAGTCGTAAAACCCCCTCCCCATCCTTCCAGCTATGCTCAAACCCACTTCCATCTGAGGCCAGTCTTTCAACCTCTAAGAAACTATAACAACGACCATCGGAAAAATAGCCCTACGTGTAGCAGACCACGTGCCGGGTGCCGTAGTGTTTCGGTTCACACTCAGGAAAATAGAAGCGTAGAGTAAATTTGCCCAGACACAAGCAGAGGCAAACCAAGGCCGGAGTCCTAAGCCTGTGCTCTCACCATTATGCATTCTTGCTGTCTAAATGGTTGAAAAAGTCCTCAGTTTTGTAATTTAGGTGGAAGTCGTGACTTGTGAGTCTTCATCCTTTGAAACCACCAAAACATGCCGATTCACCTTCCACTTTACCAGCCTGCAAACGATTCAAAACAGGTGGCCTGATGCCAGGCCCTCCCGTTTCCGGGCTAGACGTGCTTCAGCTACTTTCTGTCCTACACGATGGCATCAGACCGCCTTGTGGCCTGGTCCCCACCTCTGCACACGTTTCACCTCGTCCCTGTTTCTCCTCAGGGACAGTGCCCAGAGCAAGCCACACTCTCCAGGCATGGCCCTTGCAGCTGGAGCAGGCAGACTCCTGGCTCATCACGCCCCGCTTTGGGGTGAGACTCCCTCATGTTTTGCCAACTCATCTTCGGCTTCTACACATGCAGGTGTCTTTTTAGGACGAAGTGGAAGACCTCCCATTTATTCCCATTAACTCCCGTCTCCCTATATCTGGGACATCGCGTTAGTCCGCTGAGAGCTTTCTAAATCGCATCTTGTCATCCACGCAGTCACTCACCCTCCCATCGCCTGTGATCGGTTTGTTCTGTAAACCCATCCAAGTCATTAACAAAAATGTTGACTGAGACCCTGCAGCAAATGACTGGAGACCGCCCTTAGAGCTGACACGGCTTCGCTAACCACCCGTCTTTGCCTGTGATTATTCCACCGATTACAAATCCACGTAGCTGAACTGGACTCAGAGGGCTGCATCCTGCCGACACCCACCAGGCCGGTGCCCCCACCCACAGAGGGGCTGAGCTTAGTCTGGCATAACGGGTTCTGAGGGAGCTCTTGTCGTTTTACAAAGATGGTTCTGGCAGGATGGATGCTGAACCCACACTGCTTCTCCTGATGGTGTCTGAACGTGAGCTGGGAGTCGCACTAACATGATAAATCACTTGCAATCACTCGCAAACCGGCCAGAGCTCCCAAGCACCTACCCTGACACAAAACAAAAACCACCTAAATGCCAGAAACCAGCCTGAAGGTAAACTGCAAAATTTATCTTTGCTTCTCTGACACGTTGCTCTGATCCCTGTCTCATGACATCCCCTTTTTCCTCCCCAGTATGAGACCTGTGACCTCGCGAGACCCGCGGGCCTCCCAGAGCTCCCCAGATTGGTAACCGATCTCATTCCTGCCCTCCCTGAAATGTCCCAAGCTCCAAAATGAACTCTTTCTGAACCCCTCCCTGCTCCATCCTATTTCGCTAACGTTCTGATCTCAGATAAATATAAAGGGAAAAGCAACTGGATGGAAAGTAATCACGTCGCAGTTTGAATGATTCATTGCCCTGCAAGAATGTTGGTATTTTTGAAACAGAAGCGAAGTTAACCCCAAATAATCTCTAACTGGTGAATTAGAAGCCATGTGATAAATCCTGGGTGAAGAATTGAAAGCCGAATTGGAAATCTCTGCTGCTGGGGTTGAGGGAGGCGGGAGAGGAGCTTTCGTACGAGCCGAGGTTCTCAGATGCGAGTAACAGAAACTTCCTCTGATCGCCTTAATCAGTAAAAGGCTTTAGGAAAGGTATCAGGTATGGTCCTCAGAACCGTGAGGCGGCTTGAAAGTCAGACAGACCCAAGAAAGACGAGGCAGCCCAGAACTCATCTGGGTCACCCCATAAAATCAGGCTGTCTGGGAGGCGGCGGGCTCCCCTGGTGATGCACACTCAACCCCGAGTCATCCTTGTCTTAAACATTTGCAACTGGCCCAAAGGTTCAAATGCCAGGGCCAAACCGGCAGCCGGCCAGGCCTGGGCCACACAGCCGCTCCTCTTTAGCTCTCCTGATGGGAGAGCTGTCTTCTCCCCCTCCCTCCCGGTTGGAGGATTCAGAAGTGGAGCAAGCAAGAGCGGAGGGCTCCAGCAGAACTCCTCCAACTCCTTAGGTTTCACCAGGTGCTTTTACCCGAGAACCTGTCCTGGGGGCCCTGGCAGTCACTGCCCTCAGCTCAGAAAGCAAAATCCCTCAAGGGATTAGCACCCAACCGGGATTAGTTCTAGTGCCCTGAAGCCATACTGGCTTTCCAACACGATGCCCTAAAACCAGGTTAATCTGAGTAATAACAATGGTAATCGGGTGCTAAACTATACCTTAGGTTCATGAATGAGCATCACGTGAGCTTAAAAGACACTAAAAGGTGTTGCTGGAAGTGCTCGCACCAGAAACGGAATTCGGCTTCAGTTAAAAAACATGGTTTGTCTGAGAGCATTTGAGCCCATTTGGGGTGTCAGGCTTGTTTCCGTGACTGACAAGGGCTGACTGAGCACCGGGCCATCCCCCAGGGAGCCGCCGTTATGCCCATTGCAACGCATCGGTGATCTGGGGGGAACTGGGCTTGAGGAATGAGGATAGGGTTAGAGGTAAGACTAGAGGTAACAAAGCCAGTTTACAAAGAGATGGAGCCAAGAGGCTGCAGGCGTAGAGCCGCGGACCAAGGCAGGACAAGGGATGCTGGGGTCAGACCGAAAGCATTCCTGCTCTCCCAGAAATGTGCCCCAGAAAAGCGAGCTCCTTGAAGAAACGGGCTGAAGATTAAATTGCACCTCCCCCCCGGAGGCACCCCCAGCAATCATAGGGCACTTGTGGGGGAGAGGGATCTAGAGGTGAGAAGCCAGGGGGCAGGGAGAGGTGGCCGTAGGGCTTTGTGGCAGGAAGGACCCCTGCCTCTCAGCTGTTGGTTCTGTAAATGGAAGAAGAAGAAAGCATTTTGCATTCCACAGGGCTCCCTGCGTGGAGCCATCGCTCACTCGGAAAGCCTCCTTCTTGATGAAATCATATTAGCAGGACAAAGAGAGGTTGCTGCCTGCGAGAGTTCAGGGTTAGTGAGGAAGGCAGAAAGGGGACAAGGCCGAAGCCCCTGCACTCTCGGTGAAGGAGGTGGCCTGACTCTGCCCGGGGGGCTAGGCTTTTCCCAGCCACACGTGTCTGACTCTCTGCTTCTCATCCCCACCCCAGCCGCAGACTCGGAGGCGTGTGTACCGCTCCACGGGGATGGGGAGGACGAAGAGAGGAGGAAAAAGAAAAAGAAGCAGAAAGAATCTGAGCGAGAAGGAAAAGCTGAACACGTCCAGGATTAGGAAGAAAAAGGGGAGGGAAGCTGGATGGAGTCAGGGACCCTCAGGACACCGCTGGGGTCGTCAGATGTTAGGACATAACTGGGTGCTGAGGCCATGAGCTGCCTGCGAAGGGCTGGTCAAGCATAAACAGGGACAACGAGTACCCAGTCCTGTCCTAGGACTGAGCCTAGTAATCCTAGATGGAAGCTACGCGCCCCTCCAGCCCCTGCGTGCCATCTCCCGCACCCTCAGTGACCCTGCGGAGGGACCCCTGGTATTACTCGTTTCCACAGATGAGGAAACTGAGGCTGTGGACATTGAGCCACTTGGCCAAGAGCAAGTCAAATTGGAACCCAGGCTGGTCTGACTCCCAGTTCTATGTTCCTAAACCCATGGATTTCAAGAATCAGGAACTTTTCCAAATTTAGGAACAGATAGGGTGTTGCCAGTTTTTGTGACAGATGAGGATATAATTTCCAAGAGCTTCATTTATCTATTCATTTATTCAATGAATTACCATTGGTGTGGGCTCTCTTCCAGGAATGTCTTAGGGGCTGGGGGCGCAGCAGTGAACAAGGCCAGGCCTCTGGCTCGTGTCATTATCATTTTAAGGTTTATTGCCAAGGATGTTTTAATGCCAAAAATGCGTTTAAAAGATGTACTATTATAAAAAGATGGGAAATAGCCTTACCCATTAGATAATTCCAACCACAGAAATAATAATCACATAAAACATAAGGGAAAGGATTGGAAATAATAATACCAAGCATAAAAAATATACAAAACACAGGAAAGGTAGGTGTTGTAAAGATAGGAAAGAATCTCAGAATAAAAGTAAATTCTTCCCAGGAAAGGATATCTAGAACCTAGAGCAACAAAACGCCGCAAAAATACAGGATCAGTTTTTATCTTGTGATGATAAATCGTACGTAATTGTTTGCCAGTTTTGATTTTTACATTCAACGGTGCAATGAAAAACGGAGTTTGCTGGTCCAGCGTGTTTCAGGAGCTCGTGTCAAATCGTAGTCTTTACAGAAAATTGCTTCTAAGACACCCATGCAATAAAAATCACAAATAAAAATA
This sequence comes from Cynopterus sphinx, assembly GCA_030015415.1. Lineage (NCBI taxonomy): Eukaryota > Metazoa > Chordata > Mammalia > Chiroptera > Pteropodidae > Cynopterus > Cynopterus sphinx. The sequence goes on from CM057392.1 coordinate 39,914,461, forward strand.
CAGGAAATAATCTTCTAACACTGTCTCCCAATTTGGGATGAAAAAAGCATTTCCCACCCGATCTTCCTCATTCTCCTCATGGCTCCCAGAGAGACCGGGGGAAAGCAGGATGAAGGGGCAGGGCAGGGCTAGGGTCTGCTGGGTGGGCCTGTGGGGGCTCTGACCATCCGCCAAGTAGCAGGCAATTGTCGAAAAGGGAGGCTGTGGAGGGGCGGGGAACTTCTAGAAGACCAGCATGGTCTGGGACTGTGAGGGGGGACTCCACTCCCAAACTGCAGTCCCTAAAGCCGGTCCAACAAGTGAAGATTTCTTCATCCGAGGCCCAAAGACAGCCTCTCTGTCTCCCGAGGCCCCTATGAAAATGCAGATATTTCTGAGCTGTTAAGCCCGTCAGCTAACACTTTCCTTATCAGCCCCGGCACCTTTGTTATCAGCAAACACCTTGGCTTAAATTATTTGACAACTTTCCAAGAGTGTGTGGGAAAGAGGCCCTGCTGGGTCCCCGGTGGAGGGAGGTGAGGAGTGGAGATGGGCTTTGGGGACTGCAAAGCGGGAGGAGAGAAGCATTAGAGGAGACCAAAGATAAGTCCGCACTGACCTGGGCTTGCCTTACCTGCCCACCCCCATACGAGCGGGGGAACAGAGGGAAGGAGGGGCAGGCAGGGTGTGTGTGTGTGTGTGGGTGTGGGTGTGTGGTGTGACCTATGCAGAGACTTCTGGGAAGCGGACAAGTCCTGAGAAGAGGATTACAGGGACATCTGCCTGGCTGGATTGGAACGTATGGGGACTCTCCACGGGATGGCTGATGTGCTGTTTTAATAGATTTGCTTGAAAATAAAATGAACAGCCAGCTGCTCCGCTAACACCCAACGAGTTCTTGCTTTCCTTCTACAAGGCCATTCGAAAATGTACCCTCCTCCGCTCCAGATCACCCCAGGAAGCAGTTACACTGTGACACAGCTGTCGACTACTCAATGCTGAAGGTCAGAAAGAGCACCTGCAGCCGGGACAGTGAGCTACGACAGCCGCGGGGGTGGGGTATCCTATTGTCAGGGGCTGACCACTGCGACCAGGTCCTGCTCCCCAATCCACGCCTCCCCGATATGAGCTCAGCAAAGAAGGCTCCTGCCTTCTCTCACAGGGAGAGAACCGGTGGCCTAGACAGCGTGTCGTCCCCCCAGCTCTCAGCATTATTCACTCCATCTCCTCCCTCCTAGATTTTTCTAGGTATCTTCCATTCATACATTTTAACGTGGCTCCAGGGACCGTGGCAAAAGCAATCGCTTATTTAAAGTAATAATTGGTGAAACGAGATAAGGGTAATGGTCCCTATTCAAAGTAACAAACACGGTGATGTCCCAACGCTGTGAAAACATAGCACGGGTTTCAGGACGCCCTGAGGATGCCCACATCCACCGATGCTCAAGTCCCTTCCGTGAAATGGCACGTCATTTGCGTCCAACCCACGCACAACCTCCGTGGACTTTCCATCATCTGTCAATTACGTGTAAGACCTCATGCAATGCCGACGCTGTGTAAATAGTTATTAGACTATATCGCTTAGGGGATGATGACGAGGAAAAGATGTCTGCACACGGTCCACACAGACGCAGTCATCAGAGGCCTAATCCCCTGTGTCCGTCAGCTACGACACCACCCCCATCTTCTCCAATATCCTCGGTCGACGGTAGGTTGGACCCACAGCACCTGCGGATACGGAGGGCCTACCGCCCATATGCAGGTGTCCAGGAGAGGAAGACAAAGAAAAACGCCAAATACTGTTTGTTTGTTCGGATGCTCCTTCGTTGGTTGGTTAGAAGCCGGAGTTGGTGAGACCTTCGTGGGGGTGGGGGCGGGGCTGGAGCTTGGCAGGTGCGAAGAACGGCAGCCTCGAGCAAACGAGGCCTGGGCACTTTGGATGGCATGGGAGTTTTCTATCAGTGCGTAACAGATCGCCACAAACTTAGCTTAAAACAACATGCGTCTGTTATCACCCGGGTCCTGTGAGCCAGGAGCTGGGGAGTGGCTCAGCTGGGTCGGCCGCTCAGGCTCTCACGAGGCCACGATCGACACGTCAGCTGGGCTGCATTTCGTTCTGGAGCTCGGGGTTCTCCTCCAAGCTCATATGGTTGTTGGCGGCGGCGTTCCCTGTGGCTGAGGCCCCTGCTTGCTGTCCGGCTCTCAGAGGGGCTAGAATAGAGGGAGGAGGGCATCTTTGCAGGGGAAGGGCTGGCCACGGAGGCCAGAGACTGGTTTCACAGGGGTATTGATCAAGGAATTAAATATGTTATAGATCGTGGGACTCAGATTTCTCACCATCAGAAAACGGAACTACAAATATAGAAAAGCAGAAAATTGGAATGAACTCTATGATGTTAGGTCGGAATCGGAGGTTTCGGTATGTGATACGTAGACGGCTCGATGGAGAAAGTGGCCGGTGCCTGAGTGGGCCTCCCTGCCCACATTTCTGCTTTAACTTCCCCGACAAGTCATTCCCGACACATGGGCTCCTTTGGTAAGAGTCACCGGATCAAAGGGGGGGTCTGGCTCCAAAACCTCTTCCCTTCCTTAGACTCCAGATCTCTGTCTGTCCCTGAGCCTTCCCGAGGCAGCCGGGCCTGACCTGGGCCTGCTCAGAAGGAGGTTTCTTACTTGCTGTCGCACCATGAGCAACGTGGCTGACTTGTGCGTGGGATTTCCTGCCGTCGCTCAGCCAGGGACTCAGCTGGGTACGGCGAATCCTGCTGAGAGGTCAGCAGCTGGATTCCCCCAATCCTGCAGCCGTTTCTGGGAATCGACTTTGCTGCACCGTGGACCCTCGCAAAGCAGCGTAAGGCCCTGCTGCCTGAGAGGTTGGGGAGGATTTAGCAGTCACGGCAATGGACTGGGTATAAAGGATCATAAAATCTATTAACAGCTGTTCCCGAGAACATCTGTGCCGTCCTGGGCGAGAGAAAGCATCGCTCTGTCCTCGCGGGTGATATGACCGTAACCCCACCAGCCCGCAGCCGTTGTCAAGGTGCGTGAGAGGATAAACAGCGTGTGCCCAGTGGGCGTCTTGAGTTCTTTACCAAGAGAAGAGTGTGGAGAGCCATCTTGCTGTGTTTATTCAGGGCTTAGCGGAGGGGAGCGATTTCAAACCCGAGGCCCGCCGAATAAAATGAGTGTTGTTTTTATTGACAATTACATTATGGGTACCGGTTTGTGTTTAATCCCTTATTTGTTTACTCAGTACTCTCAGGGAGCACACACACTGTGCTGGCCGCCGCTTAGACCCAAAGGGTGCAGGTGTGACTAGGATATAGTGTGGTCCCTGGAGCATACGGACTAGTGGAGAGATGCAACGAGCCGGTCCTCACAGCTGTGGGCAGTGATGTCAAGAAAAAAAAATCTGTTTACATTTCAATGCAAATCGCTATTTTTATTAGGCAAAGACAAAAATCACAGGTCCGGGCGTGGGGGGATTTAAGACCCAGCTCCCTGCGTACTGCGACGTGAGGCTCAAGAAGTTACCTGACATCCGACGACAGCCTCGGCTTCATCAGCATCCTGAAAACCAGGATGGTCACCTCTGTGTAGCCTCTTCCATGAGGTTCTCGTGACCCAAACAAAACAGTCCATGTGAAAGCGATCCGAAACCCGAAGACACGAGGGTTTTCACTGTTGTTTGTGCAGCCCTTGCACGTGGCTGTTCAGGTGTGGAAGGAGCCGAATAGGTTCCAGATCCGTGTCACCGTGCTGACCGCAGGTGTCCATGACAGCCGGAGATGGCCGGGCCTGGACGTTACAGATCCACGGCCGCAGCCCCGGCCTGGGCAATATTTTTAACCACGAATCCGACGAGAACACAGGAAGCTGTGTAGCGAAGTACAGAAGCGAAGGACACGACATCCCAAGAGGGAAAGTCAGAATCCGAAATGATCCCCCGGGATGGTAAGATGAGAAAAACCAAGACGAGAGCAGAGTCCTGGCTGGAGGGTCGCAGCAGCCCAGAGGCCGAGTCAGGAGTCGCATCTGCTCTGCTTCTGATATTTCCCGTGTGAGTGGCTCCTGCTGTTCTCAAAGCGCTTGCATCTCATTTAATCGCTTTGGAAGGTGACGCCGGTGACTCCGTTACGTTAAACAGACATTTACTCCTTTTGGTTGCAGATGCAGCATTTCCTGACTTCTGTGGGAGTCTGAGTTCGTGCAGATGACCAAGCACAGCTGGATTCTGGTCCTTGTCACCCCTGAGAATATCAGTAGCGAGTACTTGGCCCAGGATTAAACCACGAGGCACGGACGGTGCCAGGAAGAGACTCCCAGACGGAAGATTTTCTTCTTAAATGTGGAATTGTGCCTTTTCTTTGACGTCCACATCCTCTAAGAAACTTTCCCCAGTCTTCCCAGTTAATCCAGTCGTTGCCCCATATTTCACATGCAGATAAATGTGTCTGTGCGCACACGCGTGTGCCATCCTGCACCAGCTCACCCACCGCAAGCTAAGCTCTAGAGGATCGCCTCCTGAAAGTGAGATCTGTGCCCTGTACCTTTTAGATCTTTCGTTCTCTGACACAGACATTTGTATACATTAGGTGCTCAATAAACCATGGCGGGATCAAGTAGCTACAATGGAGGGCAGGCTTTGCAGTTACACTTCAGTCTGAATCACCGTTTGACAGTTGACCGAGCTTGCTCTAGTCACTTTTCCCTTCTGGATTTTTTAAAAATCTCTCAACTGAGCATAGCATAGCTGCTTGAGAGCAGATGTTCTTAGCATTCAGTGCCAGCGAAATGCAGAGGTTCAATCGTACTGGTTTCCTTCCCCTTCATTTCTAGCTCGTTGGCTTCGCTGGGTTATGAGGAGTTTCTTTAACTGGAATAACCCAAACAAGACGCCCCGACTCCAGCGTCCCCAAGTTCCGTGCTGGGGATCAGGTATCAGTGGCTTCGGGTCCCCAGCGGCCCAGAGTCTCCCAGTAATCCCTGGAGTCATAGCGTAGCAGCTGTTTTTCTCAAACTCAGCCTCGCAGGGCTATTTTTGAGCCGTGGGGCTCCTCGCCCCTGCCGCTGCCGTTCACAGCCATTCACGGTGTCCCATTGGCCCAGAGGGGGCCCTCAGGCCTGACGATGGCGCGCAATTCAGCAAACGTTTGACTGGTTTGACTGCTTACTGTGTTTCAGGAATGATGCTAAAGCCAAAAGGGACTAGAAAACTGGCGGGGACACAATTCCACCCTCAAACAACTCAGTCTGCCCGTTTCCCCCGGGTGCTTCCCAGGGCTCTGCAGGACAGTGTGTATGAGGATGGGAACCGTGCGTGAAAAGACTAACCGACAGCTAAGGAGGTGGAAGGACGGGCCTAAGGGAAGGCAGTGGGGAAGGATGGGCGGCATTGGGGTCGCAGCCAGTGAGGAGCTGAGGCTCCCCATCCGACAGCCCACGAGGAACAATCCCACCAACGAGCTTGGAAGCTGAACCTGCCCCAGCCAGGCCTCGAGACGACTGCAGCCCCGGCTGATGCCCTTGGCCGCTGTCCAGGAGCCCCCACTGGAGGACCCAGATGAGCCATACCCAGATGCCAGACCCACAGAGACTGTTCCATCATAAACGTGCACCGCTTTAAGCCCCTAAGTTCGGGGATAATTTGCAGTAGGTAGTTAATGCACCTAGAGAGAATGAGATGCCTTGTGGAGGACATGCAGGAGCAGACTGGTACATCCAGCCTGGTTCTGGTGCGTCTTGCCCGTGTCTGACAGGCAGTTGTGAGCGGTATAAAGGCTGCAATATGGCCGGACCAGCGACGCACAAGAGAAGTTAGACCATGAAGAAATTAAGAAATTAAGCCAAACTCTAAACCAGCACATGATTCTCGGATGAGAAGCAAAGCACCAGAGAGGAGACGGGAGGCGGGAAGGAGATGCGATAGACTCATCCTGTGGCTGCAGATGGAAGGTGGAGGTGAAGGAGGGGGAAGAAATTACAGGGAGACTCCGAAGAATAAGTAACGAGAAGTTGGAAGTGTGGAGGCGTCATTTGCAGGGATGAGCACAGGAGGAAAAGGCGTGGGGGGAAGAGAGTGAGTTTGTTCCCCGCGTGCGTGGCGTCTGACCATCAACGGACTATCACGAGGCCAAAATACATAGCCCATCAGAACCAGACTCGGGATGGCAGAGACGTTGGAAAGGCCCCTGGAGAGTCCTTCTTTTAAATTTATTTTTATTTTTCTGCGACCCTTCTACTTCAAAGTCCGTCCCAGCTACACTTCCCTTTACATTCTGTTGTCGCCTGATCCTAGGACCGCAAGCCACGTGGATCATTGTGTGGTTTCCTGGCTGCTCTGTCCCTGCCTCCCCCTCTGGGCACCCTACACTCTGCCTCACCCAGATCGACTGTTCCAAAATGCCACTCGGTGGCACGTGACAGCTCTGCCTTCAAGACTCCCTGGTTCAGAATCAAGTCCTGCGGGCAACCCCCACCTCCCATGCAGGCTCATCCCCTCCTCTGCCTCATCCCAGAAGCCTGCCACCATCACCTCCGGTGCCACCCTGCTCCCTAGGCCCTTTGCCCTGCCTCGCTCCCCAGTCTCCGTGTATCCACGTGTGGGTGACCGTGTGGGTGACCAGCCAGGCACAGCTCAGTCCCTCCTCTTCCTGTGAAAGCCTCAGCCCTCTGTGGCTACTCCCCTCTCTGTGCTTCAGTAACTTTTTTTGCCTGCTATTCCTGTAACCGTTATTATTCGTTACTGATGACAGCAAAGCGTCACGTAAGCTTCTCGCTGTCCGCCACCAGCCAGGTGCTTTACACACGAGCATACTTCACGTCCTCATCGATCCTTCATCGCGAATCCTGACCGGATTCCCACGTGCTCGGTGTCATTCTCCCCATTTTTCAAACGAGGACATTGAGACCCAGAGGCGTTATGCAACTTATCCCGGGTCACACCAGCCAAGAAGTGGTGGAGCTGGAAATCAAAACCCCGGGGCCTGTGCTCTTTTTCTATTTATTATATTAAGCGGCTTCTCGTCGACTCTGTCAATGTGAATTCGACAATCATGACGCACCTACTACGTGCGATGCACTGTCCTATGTGTCGTAAGAAGGTCGAAGGTGGATTGAACGTGAACCCAGCCTTCAAAGAGCTCTGAGATGTACTCATCATTTCTTCTTTGTCTGTGTTTTCAGTCCCTCCATGCCTGGTACAACCACCTCTGCAGACAGTGCAGAGCCTTTCCGTTGGACTGTCAGTGCATGAGGTCAAGGGTCAGGGCGTCTCTTAAGCAATGCTGCATTTTCAGTATGTAGCACAGGACCTCACACTTGATTGATCCTCGAGAAACATTCGTTGAACAAGTGAGTAAGGGAGTGAATGAAAGAATGTTAAAAGGGACGAGGATGTGGGCGAGGTGGGGGGAGTGGAGGGTAAAGTCCTCCACTTGCATGTCCCAAGAGCCCCAAGGGGAACAGCATAAATATAGCAGTTCGAGAGCCAGAAGGAATTCGGTATTATTTTCGCTGCTGAGCTGATGGATGGGAGTCACATCGTTCCCATGTTGGATATCAGGCCCACGGGGCTGGTGACTGGCCCTGTACAATGTCCCCGCTCCCACACCAGGAAGAGAGGACTCCAGGTCCAGGGTTCCCAAGTTCAATAGCCTTTTCTTTTTTGCCTTAAAAAAAAAAATTGCTGAGGCATGAGATACTTCCGTTCTCCACTGGCATCTTTGCACTGTGCCCAGAGAAACAATCATATCACGTCCAGGAAGGCAAGGGCCTGCAAAGGCTGGGAAACAGGAACCGTCCCCACGGATGTCCCCTCCCCCGCCAAGGGGAGTGGGGGCAGCCAGGGGCTGAGAACAAATGCTGTGTGAAAGGAAAGGCAGACTCTGTGGTCCACCAGGGGCCCCAGGTGGAGGGGCTGGCCCTGCCTGGCCTCCAGCAGGACCCTCCACCACCAAGGCCAAGTCCGGGAACAGCGTGTTGTTCCCGAACGTTCTCCCTCTTCCTTCCCTACCCCTGGCCTCTCACACACAGGTCAACGCCTGTGTGAAGTCTGAGTAGGGGGCTTTGTACTGCAGAGCACGCTCCAACTTCGTAGGGAGGTCCTCCCCAGAAGAGCATCCGTCTCCCTCTCAAATACATCTCCACAGGCCCAGCTCCAGCCTGGCGGCCCTGCGCCCCGTCCCCAAACACGTGTCAATCCCGGTCTCACTCCGATCCATCTCTCCCTTCCCTTCCACCTACGCCCTTCTCTTCCTCTCTTATTAGCAAGTTCTCCCCAGGGGTCCTTGACCCTGTGGGTCTCAGCCAGAGTCCCCTCCAACTTCATAAAATGATTTGGGAGTGTTCCCTCCTCCTCTGTTTTCAGGTAGAGTTTATGTCGAGAGAGGATTTTTCCTCCTTAGATGATTAATAAAATTCACCAATAAATCCAATAAAACCATGCATGTGGACCTGCAGTTTTGTGAGAAGGCTTATGATGATGATTTCTTTTTCATTTTTATACATTTTTTTCTTAAGTTAATTTTTAAGTAATGTTCTTCAGTGAATTTGTCTATTTTAATTAATCTAAGTTGTCATTTATTGGCATAAAATTGTTTACAAATTTTCCTTACTGTCCTTTAATATCTGCAGCATCTAGGATAATGTTCTTTCATTCTTGATTTTGAACTTTTTTTCTCCATCAGCCTTATAAGGGGTTTATGAATTTTAAAAATCTCAAATAATCCACTTCAGACTTTTAAAATTTCTCTGCTGTTTGTATTTGTTTCTATTTAATCAACTTCAGCTCTTTATTTCTTGCCTTCTCTTTGTGCTTATTTTGTTCTTTTTCTAGCTTCTTAAAATGGAAATGCAGATCATTGATTTTAGACATTGCTTCTTTTCCAAAAATAAAAAGGTATTTAAAGCTTTAAATTTCCCTTCAATTTTTTCTTTCAGTATATATCTACATTTTGTTTTATTTAGCTCAAAATATTTTCTAATTTCTCTAGTGATTTCTCCTTTGAGACATGTGTTATTTATAAATGTGTTGTTTAATTTCCAAATATTTAGGGGTTTTTCTAGCTACCTTACTGTTATTAATTTCTAATTTAGTTTTATTGTAGTCAGAGAATATATTCTGTACGATATTAATCTTTCGAGAGTATCGAGAGTTATTTTATGGCCTAACATATGGTCCAGCTTAGTGAACATTCCCTGGGCCCTTGAAAAGAATGTTTATTCTGCTGTTATAGGGTAGCGTGTTCCATAAATGTCAATTAAGTCAGCATGTTGATGGTGTCGTTCAGCGTTTTATCCTTACTGACTTTTCATCACTTGTTCTATAAATTACTTAGAGAAAGTTATTAGAATCTCCCACTATAATTGGATATTTATGTTTGTTGTTCCCTTTAGTTCTGTCACGTTTTGTTTCTGTTATTAGACGCATTTATATTTAGGGTTGATATGTCTTCCTGATGAATTGACCCTTTTATCATTGTGAAACATCCCTCTTCAAGTCTGGAAATACTCCCTGACCTAACGTCTACCGATATTAATATAGCCACACCATTACTCGCATCTGCTGTTTAATTATATATCTTTTTTCCATCCTCTGGCTATAAACCTATATGTGTATTTTTTTTTCTTTTTTGCATTTCAATTGTGTCTTCTCTTTTAAAAAATTATGTCTCCTCTAGATATCACTTACTTGAGTCTTGATTGTTCTTATCTGATCTGGAAAGTCTATCTTTTAAAGAAAATATTTAAAAGATATTCATTTAATATAATTATTGAGATTGTTGATTTTAAGACTACCCTCTTGCCATTTCTTTTCTGTTTGTCCTATCTGGATGTTTCTGCTCTATTTCTCTTTGCCTGTTTTTAGTCAGTCAGTCAGTCAGTTAGTTAGTTAGTTAGTTTGCTTGTTTATTTGTTTTGAATTTGAGCTTTTTTGGTATTCTATTTTATTTCCTCTGTTGGCTATAAGCTATATCCCTTTGGATTTTTTTTTCTTAGTAGTTGCCCTAGACATTACCACAAGCATCCTTGACTTTTCATAATCTACTTAGAATCAATTCTGTACAACTTCACATGATGTAAGAATTTTACCACATAAACTTCCATTTACTCCTTCATCCTTTGTGCTATTATTGTCATATTTTCTACTTTTGCCTATATTCTATCCCCCACAATATAGTCTAATTAATTTTGTCTTAAGTGATTGCTTGTCTTTTAAAGAAATTAAGAGGAGAAAAATAAGATAGTGTTTCATAGTTACTTACATATTTACGCTCTTCATTTATTCCTGTAAATCTGAATTTTCATCTGGTATCATTTTCCTTCAGCCTAATATCATTTCTTGTCAGGTAGGTCTGCTGGCAACAAATTCACTTAGCTTTTATTTATCTAAAAAGGCTTTATTCCACCCCATATTTCAGAAATATTGTTATAGATTATTGAATTCTAGGTTGACGGAGCTTGTTTTTCTTTCCACCTATGAAATATGTCATTCCATTTTCTTTCAGCCCTCATTATTTCTTATGACAAGTCAGGCTCTAATTTGTTTCTTTGTTCCCTTGTATGTCATGCCCTCTTTCCACCTGCTTTTAAGATTCTGTCTTTATTTTTTATTTTCAGCAGTTTGACTATAATTCCCTGAACAGGAGTTGAATTGATGAACATTGAAATTAGACCTTCGTGCTCCGATTGCAGGTTAAATCTCTGGAAACATTTCTTATTATACTTTCATCTGCCTCACCATTTCCCACATCAAGAAGGCAAAGAAGACCTTTGAGAGTGTTAAGATTAGATATCCAAAATAAGGAGGTAGAAAAATAAAGCCACGATAAAAGCTTAAAAATTGTTATACTAGAAGAAAAGAAGTCTGGGGAGACTTCTGAAGAGAAAATGCACAGATACCCAACAATAATTAAATCAATCTTTTAGCTCTGCCTAAATAAAATTCATGTATTTTAATAAACAGAGTTATCCAATAATGAAACAGCCTGTCTCAAAGAAGTGAGTTGCCTGTCACTGAAGGATCCAAATAGGAGCACTCAGACTCCTTATCAGGAAGCTGGAGGAGAGGGCCCTGTCTTTGGAGAAGACGAACTAGCCAATGTCTATGTTTTATCAAACTCTAATATACTATATATTCGATTTTAGAATTTTGGGGTTTCCCTTTTTTTCATTCACTTATTAACAAATACTGAAATTCTATTATGCGCCAAGTGCTGAGGATACCATAGTGAGCAAAATAGATATGCTTTCTGTCCTTGAGGAATTTACCCATCTAGCAAAAGGATGAGGATAAATAAATCTGGGCTCCGGCACAAAGGATTTAGATTAGCTCTAAAGCAGGGTTTGCTCAATTGTTAAACATAGAAGTTTTGTGATTCGTATTCCTTTTTGATAAATCTTTTAAAGTAAGATAGATTCTTATCTAGCTAGGACGGTTTAAAATATAGTCAGGTAATATAGAGAGAGGAAGGAACTATATAGCCACTGGAAACATTTTCTATTCTAACGAACCAATTATCACCTGAACACATTTGGGAATATGTTATGTTAACACTTAGAACTTTTCATTCAATGCATAAAGGATATAAGAGACATACAAGACATTGCGAAATTTCTAACAGATGTGTAATTTAACTCCCGAAGGAAATGAGCGAATGGGAAAGAAGCAATATTTGAAGAGAGAACAGCAGAGAATTTTCTAAAACTGATTAAAGGCAGCAAGCCATATACTGAGAATCTCTAGGAACCCAAGCAACATAAATACAAAACAAGCGAACAAAAAATCCTCAAGTAGGCACATTCCAGCAAAAGTGCTGAAAACCGAGACAAAGAAAAAACTGTAAACGCATGCGGGGAAGGGGGCAAGGGAAGGGAGTTGGAATCTCATAAAGGAGCAAATTAAGACTGACAGATAACTTCCCGACGGAAACTATAGAAGCCACAAGGCAATGATGTATTTAAGGGGCTGAAAGAAAACAACTACTGGTCCAGAATTCTATAACCTGTCAAAAAAAAGATGTATCCTCAAGAATGAAGTTGAAGTGAGTCCATTTCAAACAAAAACAGAAAATTCATCGAAAGTAGGCCAGCACGAAGAGAAATACTAAAGTTAGTTCTTTAGAGAAAAAAGAAAATCATCATCATCCCACATGGTAGGTTGGAGATGTTAAAAAAAAAAAAGTGTTCAACAGAAATGGTAAACATATGGCTGATTCTAAAGGACTAGTGGAAACATAACCAGGACAGTCACTCAGGTGATAATCAGAAACCTCTCTGCATTTTCTAACCATCACATTTGTGCCAGCGTCTCAGGCCACAGATGAATTTCCCTTCTAAACCTTCATATTATGTTTCATTATTTTTGGTTAGATTAGGTCATCAGTGACTGGGATTTGTTGATCTGTTATGATGACTCTTTTCCAATGCATCTGAACACACCTTCTCCAACACCCTACATACAAACAGCTGCACTACCTTTGCAAACATAATTTGGTAAATTCTGTGGTCCCAAACTTAATGATGTTTATTCTGAAATTCGAGGTCCGCTGTCTCCCTCATCATCATTTATTTTCTGTTCCTGCTATCAAAACTGTTGGATGCTCTGGTATATTTTTCCTCTGTTTCAGCACCAATTACCCAATCCTGAGTCACAACCACACCCACTTTCATTCGTACTCAGAAGCAAGCCTTCCCATAACCTAGAATTAGGCATAGCTTGACTCTGGAAATTAGGCTAGTTTTTCAAATCTCGACTTGCTAGTGTGACATCAGTACACCATTGGCTAGTCCATACTCTAGATACCCCAGAGTTAGTGGGACCAAATGTTGAGCTTTTAATTGCCTGAGTGTCTAAGACGCTCACATTGGCGATGTTGACTGAAACAAATTATATTTATTTGTTCATTTGACAAACACTTTTCAGCACCTAATACAGTAAGACTCCAGCAATGACAATGAATTTGAATTAAGACAATGGGAGATTGGCTCCTATCCTGCATTTCAAGCCCTATTGTCAAATGTAGCAGTCTAAATTTTATTAATATTAATTTTAATGACTATGCCCGCCAAGAACGTACATGTTGTGGGAGGAGCCAGCAAGTTAACTGATAATTCCGTGTAATTTAATAAATTCCATAATAGAGGTACGAACAGGATGAGATCATCCCAACCAAACAAGGAGATAATTAGCTGTCTTTCGTCATGTTTTTCAGGAGGTTGCCCCTGGTCACCTTCACTGCAAGGCCTTTCAGACTTTGAACAGGCTGTCAAGGGGAATGGGTTTTAGGTCTCTGTTGAACCAATCCTACAATCGTTGATTATATTCAGCGTTATCATTATCGTGGTCGCGATTTTGGTTGTTCTTAAAGTTAGGACCACTCTGAGTCCATTCTTAAACTAAGTGAATTAACTCCTGAGCAAATACAAACCCGAACTCCATTTGACTATGCTAGTGGAAAAAAAAAAAGACCAGTTGAAGGAGGTTATGAAAATCATTGAACTTAAAACTAACACGAGGGGGGAAAAAAGATCCCTTTGGGACCATAACTTTTTTATTTCCAAGAATAGAAGAAACGGCAACAGGCAAAATCATACGATTGGAAGTTGAACGTTTCATGAGGCAGCTGGAGAGGGCCCAGAGGAGAAGGCTGTCCAAGGTTGATTGCTTCTGGACAGCACGAGATGAAGGAAGACTGGAGACCAAAATTCCCCGGACACTAATTTTCTGGATGTTCTTACCTCGCTCTCTCCGCACAGTGCTTCTACTGCCTCCTCTTCCAGCCGACATCAGCGGTCGGCCAAACAGCAGCCGCCTAGTCTGGTTATAAAGGAATTTCCCACCCCCAGGAATGGTTACAATAGGGTTTCAAAAATGCAATTTACAAGCAAAAATGTACAGCAGGAAACATGAAAGGAGCGGGTTATGCATAAACCATGAGCCATATCTGCCTGGGCCCTCTTCCTTATAAGGTTGCATCTAATTATACAGGGAGCCATAAAGAGAACGGTCCCCCCACCCCCACCCCAGCCTCGCATTACCAAGACTAGGGGAACGGGGTGGGGGAGGGCGGGGTGTCTCTGTAAACAGAAATAACTCCAGCTTGGCTATGTGTCCCTTCTCCCTGTGATCCTCTGGGTCTTTGTCCCTCTCATGCCCTTTTATATTTGCCAGTTGTGTGTCTCCGTTTCTTTTATCCAAGCCCTCTCCTGACCGATGATAGTTTGTCTCAGGCTTTAATGGGCACGTGAAAGCACAGGATCTTCCTCCCCCATCTCAAAGAAGACATCTCCATTGCCTTCCCGGGCCCACCCAACGAAACATGCCAAACTTCAACTGACAAAGGATCTGCTTCCACCGAGCCCCAGGTTAAAGCTCAACTGTAGACTCTTCCCTCCCCTCCCCTCCTTGTTTCTTTATCCCGAGAAAGCAACTAACACGACCCGTCTTGGACTCCAACTGCTATCTCTTTCTCTACATTCTCCAAAGGACAGGTGCCACGTAATGGAAAAAACACGGGCTCCCAAGTTCAGGAGGCCTGGATATAAATCCCGAGGTTGTCACTTCTTCTCAGCACTGTGACCTTGGACAAGGGAATTAATATATTTAATTTCTGTTCCCCCATCTGCAAAATGGGAATCAAAGAGCTACTTTCTAGGGCTTACACGATGATTAAACGGCACGATGTAGGTAAAGGCGTAAGTGATATGGTGTGTATCTATGAAGTGCTAACCTAGGAAGAAAGACACATGTCCAGCGGGTTAATGAGAACCACACGGTGTCAGTCCCCAACGCCATGAGTGATGGACGGCAGCAGACCTTCCTGTTTACAGTTGTGATCAAGTTGTCATGCTCCCTGATTTTATTTATTTATTTATTTTGGTCAGATTTCCAACCTGATGGTTGATGGATGATGAAGTGATAGAGCTGAACCAATCTCTCTGCTCCAGGAATTGACAGGACCATTTCTCAGTCTCTTTCGGCTCATCCCACTCACCACGTGGAGCTGGGAGAAGCAAGTTGGCCTCCTCCTCCTTCAGGAGAGAGACCCAGCAGAAGTGGTGACCCAGGCTTCGGGCAGGAACCACCTGGGCCCATCCAGAGATTCACCACGAATCCAGGCAAAGCGCGGAGTGAGGGGTTGCTGCATCTCGGAGTTAGCACTTCACCATTTTCAAAGAATTTCCATATTTCCAACCCTCTGGGAAGGCCAACTCTTCGTTATATGTATATTTAGCACTCCGTATGTGTCCTTCATTGCGATGATATTAATTAAATGATAACTTATGTACATTATTTATTCAATGTCTGTCTCCAGGAGGACAGGGCCCATGTCTAACTAGTGTGGCCTTGGACTTCCAGCTCTTAGCCCTGGCACAGAGTAAATGTTCAATAAATATCTGTCGAATGAAAAGAAGTTACCACACTCTCGTGCCCATTACTCTCTAATTAAAATATTTTTAATCAAGCCAACAGGTCTAGTTGGAGAATTAATCTCCTCCCAAAACGAGCATCCTGACATTTTCCAAAGTCAAAAGTAAATATCGCTTTTGGACAACCCAGGCTACCGCTCCACAGGTCATCAGAAAGGGACCACAGACGCCCCTAACTCTCGCTGCTAATGAATCATCATCGCGTCTAAGAAGCCAGCAGAGTGTTTTCTTCCCAATTCCGTTCCATCAGTTTTCCTTAAACAGTTGTCAACCTTAATAGGTTGTTTCTCCACATTAATTCTCTTCACTCCTTCAGAAAGATGGATGGCACATCGCTCTCCTGCGGATCTCTCTATTCTCCAAATCCTCCTCAAAGATAACAACGTGATTTAGAGATCGTCCTGGGACCTACGCAGCGTCCTAAAACTTATAATATAGATTTTGAAATTTGTAAGAAATTTTCAGATTTTTCCAGATCGCTCTTTTCTGATTTCCACCCTCAACCTTTTTCTTCTTTTGTAATTAAAATCATCTTGTCGAAGACTCTAAAAATAAATAAATGATCAGGGAGGTGCGACAGAAGCCCCGAGATGTGCTTTTTTCCTGGCGTGACCCCAGATTCGGTGCCGCTGTGCCGAAGGCTGCCAGCACCGTGGAATGGCTCGGCAGACACACTGTCCACGACCTGCCCTGTCAGGCAGTGCCGAAAGCCACTTTGATTAATTTTTATTTTTAAATACAATTGGCCTGGGGGTGGAGTATAGATCCTGCCTCTGCGAGCTTTGGGTGGGGATGTAATCTGTCTTGGTCACCCATTTCTCCACCTGCCAAATTGGTGTGACAGTAAGAGCTTTCTCTCCACGGCCACATATCTGGGGAAAGATAAGCTACCCGGGAGCCCTGATGAAAAGGCGCCCCACAAGCTCCTCGAAACGGTCGGTCTTCCAGACCCTGCGTCACACCTGGCACCGGTAAGGAGCTCCCCTCAGCCACACTGTGAGTCCCCGACGCCTGCCTTTGGCAGTTGTACAAGCCACTCGTGCAGCTCCCTCTTAGCGCGAACTGAGTCAGATGAGAAAATCCTTCCCCTGAAACACACATCACAGGATTCCAGAGCCAAACGCAGATCACTTTGGGGTCATCGAAGCCACAGCTCCGCGGGCACTGCGGGCTAGCCTCCCCTGGGCGCGTACGACAGCCAGGGGCTGCCTCGGTGCTCTGCACGCCTGGCCATTCAACCCTGACAAGTGCCCTGTGACATACGTGCTATTGTGAAACTGCACTTTACACGTAGGAGGAAACTGAGGCACAGACAGATGAAACGGGTTCCTTGATGGCATGTAACCAGTAAGTGGCAGAGCCAAGATTTGAGCCGGCGGGCTTCGCTGCGGCCTCTGTGGCCTTTCAAGATAACGACAGCGACCATTTACACGCCAGCCACTGGGCCAAGTGCTTCACACAGATCATCTCATCAGATACCCACAACGGTCATCTCCATCTACAGATAATAGAAACCAAGACTTAAAAGAGTCAATTTGCTAAATATTAGTGAGCCGCAGGTTCAGAGCCAGGCCAAAAGCCAAAACAACAACAACAACAAGAACAAAACCAATCCACGCTGAGAAGGCCAACGTCAAGCTAAAGAGGCTGCCATGTAAGACCCCCTCCTCTTCTAGAAGGACATGAAAATGTGCTTCTTGGATCTAGCAATTTCTCTGGCGTCTCCACTCTAATGGGTTTGCAGACAGGCCACGGGGAGCCTGGCTGGCATCTCTGTGGATTCAGGCTGTGACTTCTGATCAGCCAGCAGACTTTGTGCGGGGCGAGACCGGGTGGGCGGCTCACAGCAGAGCCCCCCCAGCAACCGCCAACCCTGCCCCAGCCACAGAGGCTTCCCGTGGCACGCAGGTGGATGAGTTCAAGTCACACGGTCTCAGCCTTAACTCCCAGTATGGACTCTCCGTGACCCTGACCAGAACGTCCCCAGAATGCTTCTCGCTCTCTGAGGTCAGGGTCTGTCCTCTGCCATCACATGAACCAACGCGCTATACAAGTGACTGTCACCCTTTCAGAATCAACTCCTTCCCCTGGTACAATCAGGGGTGCAGTAGAATCGTGCAAGACCAGAGAAAGCAGGCAGACCTGGGAGAGGAAAGGGTACGGGGAGCAGAGGCTCTCAGATTTGGTGGTTTTAGGTTTGGGGGGTGTAGGAGACAGAATAACTATTTCGGTGATGAGAGGGGCTAGTGAGTCAGAAGCAAGGAAGAGGAGAATGGGGGTACACTCGGGGACATCCAGCTCCATCAGCGTAAGGGTCACTAGACAGAGAGAAGGAGGGGTGCCGGAAGGCCAACCCAGGAAATGTGGCCTCTCGAACAACTGTCCCCCGAAGCAGGCCCAGGCCCTGTCTCCTTTCGCGTATGCTGCCCTCGGCCCCTCGCAACTGAAGCAGCCCCAGCTAGTCCATGGTGGTACGAAGAGTTCCCAGGAATGGACCTTTTTCTGAGCCCCCCTGGTCTCTGAAGATTTTCTAAAAAAAAAAAAACCTGGTCATGGAGCAAAAGAGAGACAGCGTCGCCCCCTAGTGACGCGAGGCCCGTCTCCGTGGCGTCCGGACGCTGTCCCCGGCTGCCCAGGCAGAGGGACACTACGGGGATGGGTACAGCGCCAGCAGGAGCTCTGACTCTTAAAGGACAGGTTTTGTCAGAGCGACGAGGTCTCCAAAGGCCATCGTCCTGCTCCCATCATCCTCCCAGCCGAGCTCTCCCCCAGGAGCCACCCCTGTCAGCAAGGTCTGCGCTGAGGACAGGGTCCCCTGCGAGGAAACTCGTGGCCCGATAGGTCAGCAGATCCCGGCCGGCAAGGAGGAGAGAGTCCCGATGTCTTTGTTTCCGTTTCGGGCCCTTCTGCCGAGTCGCGGCAGGCCGATTTTCATTCGTCTTCCACCCAAATTACTACATTAAAGCCCCTGACGTGAAGGCCATCGCGAACGCACCCCTAGAGAATGACAAATGCCTTTTTAGGCAAAGGAGAGAACCATAGCTAAGCCCAGGGTGGGCGGAGGAGGCAAAGAAGGATTTCGTTGACCCGAGAGATGTCTGGGCCTCGAGACCAAAAGCCAGGAAAGGGACACGGAGCTCTGGATGCCAGGCCAGTGGTGTCCCCACAGGTGGCTCGGCCTGCTGTCCCCGGAGCCCTGGGCCCATCTTCCGCCTGCGCTGTGTCTCCGGGACCGTCTGAGGCTCCGCCACACGGGGGTCCACTTCCTCCCAGGTCCTCCTCGGCCCCCGCTGGGAGGAGAGTGGGCCCGGGAGGGCGGCAGAGCCGGAGGCCAGACTCTTCCCGGCGACTCTGACACAGGGAGCGACAGCAGCGAACGGAGCCGGCCTGTTTCCATAGATACTGATTTCAGTTGCATTTTCTGACAGCCGCGCCGGGCGGCCTGGTGAGGCATTGTTTGGATGCCTGGGGACGGCGAGGAAGGAAAACAAGTGAGGAGCGATTCACACGCACATGCACACACCCCAAGTGGCTTCTCTCCCACCTTCAGGCCAAGAGCCCCCTCTGCCCCCTAGGGAGGTCCACCTTTGGAGGTGAGGGAGGAAGGGGCATGGCCCCCTGGAGCCCTGGCCGGGGTGACAAAGCCGCCCCCGAGCTGTCCCTGTCCCCCTGTAGAATCCCGTCTTTCGAGGACTGAGAATTCCCCCCTGGGCCTGCTCGGCAGTCTTCTGTCCCCTTCGCAAGCTCTCAGACTCAAGCGAAGTGGGACTTGTTACCAGGATGTCCCCCTACACAGCTGGGGGGAGCGGCTGGCATGCCTCCCTCAAGGGGCTCATCTGAAGCCCCGTGACTGGGGTAATGCCAGGAGGGCTAGCCGTCTGTCCCCCGGGCTCCCACTCCCCCCACCCCAGCTGTGTCCAGAGTCCCTTCATGCCTGTGCGAGTGTCATCTGGTGTGACCCATTCGGGGTCCCTCCGTGGACATTCTCAGGTGTCTTCCTGCCCCAGATGAGGAAGAAAACAGAGCAAGATAAGAATATTTAGGCAGAATTTCCAGCAGGGGTCCTCCTTGGCAGGGCTCTTACCTTTGGGTGAAGCTTGGGCTGCTCTAGACCCTCAATTCCAGGCCCCTGAAGGTCACGGTCAAAATGTTTCCTAGAAGCAGGCCGCTGCTGGGGCTTCTCTTACAGATGGGCGAAGGAGCTGCCATCTCCCACACCCTGGTGATCCCCTGTGAGGGTTGCCACTGGGGATTTGAGAGGAAAGGTCTCGCCTTGGTCTCCTGGGGGGGAGAGGGGCAGCCTGGTGCCTGAGAGGGACTCCCCTCACTCCCAGATGCAAACCATCCACCCCCAAAACCCTCATTTTCCTTTCTCACATCTACATCTTCATCTCCGGCCATCTCATCTACCTGGAATGCCCTTCCCTCTACTCGTCGCTCATTCACTTATTCGCTTAACAAAACCCATTGAGTTCTCTCTCTTGCCTCATTAAATAGACATGAGTAAGACCTGCTTCCTGCACTCGGAAATCTCACGGACCCACGGGGGAGACAGACACATCAATGAACCATTAAAACGGCAACCTAGATAGGGTCAGATAAGACTTTCCTGGAGAAGCCGTAGCTCAAAATGAGCCTTAGAGGATGAGTCAGAGTTGGGGGAAGGTTCCGCGTAGAGGGGACTTTGTGGGGAAAACCATGGAGACAAAAATCAGAGTCACATGTGCAGGGAACCCGGTAGACCAGTAGACCATGGATGCGGAGGGTCAAGGGCAAAGCTGTGAGTGGCATCAGATGGGCTGGAGTACCAGGCAGGCTCCAGACAGCAGGAGGCCCCATGTGCCATGTGTGAGGCCCCAAGCTTCATCTCGCAGTAGTTCTTGAGCCTTGATTCGTGGGGCCCACTGCTCCTCTGAGGTGCCTGTGAGGCAGGGCTAGGGGCCTGCCGCCCTCGATCCGAGCAACTTATTTTATATAGAACTTAATTCCAGAGTAAGGTTTAACTTGAAATCAAAAGGTTGGACAACTCCTGGGATGTAAACAGCAAGCTATAGAGAAGGCTCCTGAGTCTGGGAAGGATGTGGCCAAGCTCATGTTCCAGGGGGCCCCACTTCCAACCATGCCTCGGGGTAGTCTGTTGCCTGAGGAAAGCTCTGATGGTAATGAACGCTTCTTCGTTACAGGTTGCTAGACTTATTTTATTCAGAGGGAAGAAAAGGAGGTGGCATCTCCTTTCCCCACCCCTGACAGCCGGATCTTAGCCTCTGGGCTGTGTCGGTGGCGTCATCTAGTGGGAAGAAGGCAGCATGGACCCCAGTCGGAACCCAGCTTGCTTGGGCCGAGGAACCTGAGCCACACTTATCTGTAAAGTTCTCTACAAGCAACTCGACGAGATAGGTCTCACTGTTTATCCATGTTTCAGGTCAGAAAACTGAGGGGTGGACAGGAGACAATACTTGTTTTGCGTCTTCTTTGGACTAGGACCGGATGCTTTACGTGACATTGGCCGTATCTCAGTTTCGAAGGTGGAGAAACAGAAGTCCTTGGTGATTGTGAGGCCAACTAGATTGCGCCATAGACAGTGAAGTTTTCCTGCTGCTAGAACCATTTTCTGTCAGAATCAAACCCCTTACTTAGGTTTTTAAATTAAAAAAAAAAAAAAAGAGGTAAAGGATTAAGAAAGTTTTTTGGGGAATTCGGGGTAACAGGCCCAGATTATAGCTATTTTCTTTGTCATAAAGAAAAGACAAACACAGAAATAAAAAGCAGGCTCCTCCCCATAAAACAATAAGAAAAAAAATGCCTGTAAAAAAAATAATATTCTCGCTCTCTCTCCACCATGCATGAAATCTGACTGTAAGTACAAATCAGGCTTCTGGAACCATAAAAAAGCAAAACAGAATCACCTACAAGAAGCAGGAAGGTACAGATGATCCCCCGGTGTGGTTTTCTGATTTGCAAATCAAAGTAGGCCCTTAAAAATGGCGATGATGATGAAATCTGTCATCAGAGGCACCGAGTTGATGAATAGAAATCATATAATTTCTTTATTATTAAAATAAAAAGGCCAGTAGAAAAGAAAAGAGTCTAAAAACCAGGAGAATAAGCAATACTCATATCACTGTGACAACTCGGGGTTTCGAGAATCCAGGCTTAGAGGCCGAACTGAAACAGAAAGTACTCTGGCAAATTTCTTTTCTAACCGGTTTTCTGAATTTTAACAGAACGTAGAAGCCTTTCTAAGCCAGGCACAAAGTCAAGAAGCCATACATTTTTTAATTACAGATTCGATTAGATAAAAATATAAGTCTGCGCAGCAAAACACCCTAAGAGCTAAATTACAGGCGGCAGTTTGAAAAGTTTTATAACATGTGACAGAGGAATAATAGCTCGTCTATTTAAAACAGGGTTATAAATCGAAAAGGGGAAGGCAAGTAACCCACCAAAACTGAGCAAAGACGATGAGTAAGTAATTCAGAGGAAAAGAGATGCGAATGGCTAGTAAACACAGGAGAGGCACTCCATCTCTCTCGTAGTGGGGGGGGGGGGTGCAAACAAAATAACAAGATATTTTCTGCCCAACCTATTGTCAGAAAACATAAAGATGGACAACAGCCACTGATGGCATCATGAGGCACCCTCTCACAAGCTCCCTTGAGGGTATAGCCTGGTACGGTCTGTTTTGAGACTAATTGGTAGTCTCCACCAACGTGTAAATTTAGCTATCTTTTGAATAATCGATTCTACCTCTAGGAATGCACCTTCCAAAATGTTCCTGTATCTGCTCAGAAATATATACACATGGATATTTATAATTCTAAGTCTGTAATAACAAAAAAGAAGAAAAAAAGCAGCCTTAACGTCCTTCCAGAGAAAACAGACTGAACAAATTTACAAGATGCCCTTATGATGGAGTACTATAGCGGACATTAAAAGGATGGGGTTGATCTATATGTACTCCAAAGATCGTCAACATATACTAAGTAAAAAAGTCACACAACAATACGCAAGGCATTGATCTCACCCACATTTGCATACGCATATGCATAGATTAAAGGTCTGGGAGGACGCAGGCCAAACTGTTAAGCCTGGCTGCAGTGACGACGGGGTAGGAAGAAGAGACTAAGGAGAGATCTTTTTCGTCATCCGACAGGCTCCTATATTGTTTGCTTTTTTTTTTTTCGGTGTGCGAGTGTTTGTGCCATCCGTTTGTCATTTCAAAGTCATATACGTATATATTGCAAGGTAAATGAGTCTATTTGCAAAATATTTGCAGCTGTGTTGGTTTTTCAGAACCAAAAAAAAAATAAAAATAAAACATTTGTAAACATCTCAAATGTTAAGTGCTTAGCACAAAGACCAGAGACCCAAAGGCTCCGAAAGGTCAGCGCTGCGGAATGAAATCTCACAACTAGAGGAGCCGAGGAGGCCAGCCAGAGCTACCAGGTCTGGCCCCGTCCCTTTCTTCCTCCGACCTGGAGCAAACGACTGACCCTCACTGGATCTCCATAAAGGGGGATGAAAGTGCCCACCCCTCAATCCTGAGGTACATACCACGGACGTACAGAAAATTCCTCTCCCCTTCTGATCTATACTATTACCTGTGTGCAGAGCGGGCTAACATGGCATCTGAGAGACTGCAGGGAGATCCACAAGGTTGTTTTTTCTGGATGGACCCAAAGGAATGTTTAGGGGGCTTCTTCTTGGTGGCTGAGTGTCAGGAGGCGTGGGGGACGGCTGTCATTTAAAAGTTCAGGCTGGGCACTGGGGCTAGGATGAACAGGGCCAGTAGCTGAGGCTACCTGGAGCGGTGATTCTAAACTTTCGGCAGGCATCGCAATCCCCTGGAGCACCTGTCAACCCGGTTTGCTGGTCTCCATCCCCAGAGCGTCTGGTTCAGCAGGTTCATGGCAGGGCCTGAGAGTTTGCGTTCCCAAGAAGTTCCCATCAGTCTGGGGAACCACCGCGTGAGACCTGCTGACCCAGCACATCCATAGCCGTTCCCACCCCAGTGGATCTGGGGCCTCAGCAGCCTCTTCCCCCATCTCTTTCCTGGAATGTTCCCTCCGCACCTCCCCGGGCACCTAGAAGGCCAGGCCTCTCCCTGGTGATGCTCCTGGCCAATGCCAGTTCCTACAGCCTGAGCTTCTATCCCCAAGGTGATGGGGCGGCTGAGGAGGACCCAAGACTTTTAAGGGGGAGAGGGGCGGTGCTGGGGAGACAGCCAGCCAAGAGCCTGCCCCAGCCCTGGCCTGGGCCTGCCTGCTCTGTGTACTCAGCACATGGGTGGGAAGTGTCCCCCCTCTGCCTAAGCAGATCGGGAAAGATAACTTTGTTAGCAGGAGAAGCCCGGGCCCAGGGGTCGTGCTCTATAGAATTGGCACAATCTGCTCTCACGCATGAGCTGCTCCGTTCAATAGAGAACCCGGCCTTGTCCTGACAACTCGTCTGTGCGGGAAATCCTCTCCCCAGTGAAAGTGTCCCCCATCCCCCGCCCTCCAGCCCACCCCTTGCCCCTCAGGGCACGGGAGCCCTTGAACCTCAGCCAAATGGCTGTGGCGCTGAAGACGAATCTCCGGCTTGAAAGGCTTGAAATCAAGTCAGGCAGGGACGAGGGACAGAGAGGGAGGGCCACGACTCCTCCTGGCTCTCCAGGTGGCAGAAACAAGGACATGCAGGTATTGCTCCCTATGCTGATAAATCAAAGGACGCTCGACCTCGCTGCAGGAACATCCAAACCTTGTGGCGGTGACACAGTGACTGTGTGTCAAGCCCTCACCGTGCGCCAGGCACAGAACTCAGTCTCACACGCATTGTTTTACTTAATCGCTACGGCCCTTCAAGGTGGACGCCGGTTCCTGTCTTTCTCGAGGGAAAACTAAGGCAGGGACCAGGAGAATCACTTATGCGAGGTCAGCACGTGTGATGCTCAGATGCCCTCCATCCAGGGCCTGGCGCTGATCACTTCCAAGTTCAGGTTCCAACAAGAACCTGCGGGCCTGGCCCTTCGGCCAGACCAGGGCCTCAGGAGCTGGGGGACCCAATGCCCCACTGCCCCCTTCACCAGGCGCGGTGACTGCTCAGCAGGCATCCCCAACACCCAGACAAGGTGGATGCTCAACGAATCCTTGCTGAGCGAACCTCCAGCCCTTGCCCACTGAGTCAGAGCCGGGCCTGACATGCTGGGGGGTAGGGGCCCCGCTCACCCACAGCCCCTGGCCTGCGGTTGCTCAGACTCGTACAGCCTTGCACACCTCAACAGCTGGAAGAGAGGGACCTGCATCTCCCAATTCCGGTCACCACAGGAATCGACGGAGATCGGGCTCCTCAAACCCACACACCTGCCTCCCTTGTTCTAAAGCTGGGGCTCACCTGGTCCATCCCAGAGAGACCGCTGCTTCCGTGAGTCAGCTGAATATGGAGCACCTGGAGCCTCGGATACACCTGGGCCTCGGAGCTGTGCCTCGGGCTGTCATTTCTCACATAGACTTAGTGTCCTCATCTGTAAAATGAAGGGCTTGACATGAGAAGAGATGAAACACTGCCACTTGCGACAACATGGATGGACCCCGAGCTGATGATGCTAAGCGAAATAAGCCAGACAGAACAAGTTGAAAACCACATGGTATCACTTATATGTGGGATATAAACTTAAAAGCAACAAAGGAACAGGGCAGAGACTCATGGACATGGACACTAGATTAGCGGTACCAGAGGGAAGGGGGAAGGGAGGAGGTAGATGGGGTCAAAGGGGTCAAATATGCGGTGACAGAAAGAAATCTAACTATGGGAGGTGAACACGCAGCGTAAATATATGAAAAGAAATAAAAATGAAAAAGAAAATAAATTTTTTAAAAATGAGGGGCTTGAGACCAGTGATCTCTTCTAGTCATTCCCAGTTCTGGCATTTTCCCTGTGGAAGGGGAGCCTGTCTGACCTTGGATGAGGCCTGCGTGGAAACAAACCAAGCCATGACCCCAGGACACAGGACAGAGTGGAGCTCAGATGGGGAGGTCAGAGCGAGCACAGCCAACAAGCCACTGTTGTTATCAAAAGTCCTTTTCTCGAAACAGGAAAGGAAGTGGTCACCATCTCTGTTTCGCAGACGAGAACCCAGTGACTTGGAGAGGCTGAGCAAGCCCCTCCCCCACTATCCCCTCCCCCGTGGGAAGCGAAAGAGCCACCCGGAGCCAGGTCTCCTGACTGCAAATCCCCTCATCTCTGCACACAAAACGCGCCCGGCAGAAGGAGGCCACCCTTCGATTACCTGAAATGTCAATAATCTCACATCCTCTAGGACTACAGACTACAAAATTGGAATTGGCATCTGTGGTGAACCTCACGTTCCAGAGGTTTCTGTACATCGAATAGGGCCACCATGAGAAGGCATCCCTCGGAAAGCGCCGGGACACTGCCTCTAATTCCTGGAAAGACCAGACACCCGTCTCCCTCGGTGACAGCTAAAAGGAGCCTCTCTCTCATCGCTTTCAACACGTTCCTCCCGTGTTTATATTTATTTTCCGGCACTTTCCAGCTGCAGACAGGAGCACGCGACAACACAAATAATTCACCCCATTGAACCTTATCAGGAGGGCGTCTTCGGTGGCAGCAGAGCCAATAGGCCAAGTCAGGGCTCACTCAGGAAACCAGATTCATCCAAACCTGGGACTCCACCCTCTGTTCAGGGCCCTGTTGCCAGCGTCTGGTTTTCCAGACTCTACGAACCACCTCCCACACCGTGATGTCGGGAAATGGGGCCCGGTTGGACTGGGAAGCCCTGGATGGGAGAAGCTCTCTTTTAAGAGAAGCTTTGTGGGTCCAGGAAGGTCGCAGGGAACCCTCAAGCTTCGGGAATTGGCACCTACTGAAGGTTCTAAAAAGCATGATTGTGTCCCCGTCCCTGTCTGGTCCCCACCTCGCCCTTCCCCAGCTCCCCTGACCCCTTGCCTCACTGACCTGGAGGAACAGCCTTGACCAGCTGTTTTTAACTGAGGGGTTCCCTAGAGGGCCTTGTCCCCATCCGTGTGGGCCCTCGAACTTGGGAGCTCAAAAGAGATCAGAATTCAAGTTAAATAAGGTGGTGGGCTACGGGACATTTTAACAAAAATTGAATTCTGAGATTCACGCGGCGTTGGTAACATCCTCCTTCCAATTGTCACCGTCACAGTCCCACATGCCTGTGAAACTAAAAAGGACGGGAAGCGGGGGTGGGGGAGAGGGAAGGGCGCAGATGTCTTCCCTGGTTTACCCTGAGAGCGCCCTTCAGTGTAGTGACCACACACCAAAGATTCCCTGCAACAATCCCACTTTCAACTGCTTCTGCTCCACCGTATTCACAGATAAACTTGTAAAATAAAATGTCCCAATTTTCGGTTGGGAAAATGTGGTCAAAACAACCGTTTTTTGTTTTTGTTTGTTTGTTTGTTTGTTTGTTTCTAATATACCACTGAGATAGTCGATTCTGGACAGTGGGAATGGGTCTCAGGGAGGCACAGAGCATCACGCCTCGCAAAG
The DNA here is from genome assembly GCA_030015415.1 of Cynopterus sphinx. Lineage (NCBI taxonomy): Eukaryota > Metazoa > Chordata > Mammalia > Chiroptera > Pteropodidae > Cynopterus > Cynopterus sphinx. The sequence goes on from CM057392.1 coordinate 39,941,386, forward strand.
CCACACTGGTTTCACCCCAGAGCCTCCTGGTGAGCCAAACGGCACACCCCATTTCACAGATGCGGGTGCTAAAGTCTAAAGCTGGTTGGTACCATGACATCGTCTCCCTGCCTTTGCAGCTTCTCAAAACTGTTTGTCATTATGAGTGAAACAGGTGGGGAATGTTATTATCCCCTTGACAAATGGCGCCAGAATTCTTTGGGGTGTTAAGGCTCCTTTTCAAAGAGGGAGAGCGTCCTGCTCAAAGTGTCTTTTTCTTTTTTCTTTCTTATTTTTTTTTTCTTTTGGTTACATCCTGCTGAAAGTTATGAGACACAAAAACAAACCAGCAAAAGGAGGATGGAAATCTCATCCACCGAGAAAACTCTCCTCCTGGCTCGGCTCTGGCACAGTCTGACTCGGGGCGGAGGGATGCACACAGGTGACCTCTGACTGTCCCTACATCCCTAAGGTCTCTAAGCTGATGATGAGAAGCTGGGAGAATGCCCCTGGACTCGTGCCCCTCGAGGGGAGCTAGAGGTTTCCTGCTGTTGGGCCCCTTTCTGCTGCTACGAGAAACTTTTGGAGGCTGCACAGGCCGCATCTGAGCTTTCCCCCACCTGCCTCCCCTCGGTGCCCGACACAGCTCTCCCATTCTCTCTCTCCTATTGTTTTCCAAACGTCCCTCCCTTCATAAAAGCTGTCTGGCCGGGAGCTTAAAATATTGCTGGACAGTAAAACCTACCCATCAGGGCCGATCCAGTCATACTTGCTCAGTCGTGCAGCACAGTAGGGGCGGGGTAGAGAAGTGGGAGGTGGGCTTTTAGGTGCCAAGGGAAAGAGCCCACAGTTGCCATTTTGCTGCTGAGCGCCAGGAGAGGGAGTGAGCACGTATTTCTCCGGGGGACCCTACTCCTGTGGGCAAGTTTTCCTTGGGCGCTGTCAGTTTGTGGCCTTCCCGTCTCCCCACCCCTTAACCCCCACCCCCGCTTCTTTCCCAGCCTCATCTTTGGGCCACTTCGGGGCTTCTCCATGAGGAGAAATACGGCCACTAACACTAGGCCTTGGGCTGGGATGGCTGGGCTCAGAGTTGGATTCTGAAAACCCTCCTGGGATTGGCCGAAGGGTTGGCAGAGGTGTGGAAGGGAAAGGAATTGGGGGTCGGGGGGCACAGAGATGTCCACAATCTAACTAGAACTTGGCTTTCTGAGGCGCCTTCCCTTGTCAGAGTGAGCTAACACGCCCCAGGATGCCAGAGGGATGTCAACTAAGTACTCGCTGTTAAGAGAGTTTGGCACTTTTGCGCTCACACTCGGCCCTGGGAACAGTAGTAATGGCTACTGAGTGCTGCGGGGGTAGGGGAGGCTTCATGCTTCATGAATTTGATGTTGGAGCATTTCGTGGAGCAGGGAGACGGGTCTGGCTAAGAACCATAAAACTCTGGGGGTTCCTGGGGGTACCACCTCCCCCAAACCAACCGGAGCCCTAGGCGGCCGTCTGATCCTCTGGGGAACTTGTTAACATGGGTGTGTGTGTGTGTTGTTCTGCCTCTTTTAAGCCAGGAGAAGGCTTTACAGCACTGGAAATAGCCCCGGGCTTGTCGCTGGACAGCCAGGGCTGACATCCCGGGCCTGCCCTCGCTGGCCGAGCCATCTGGGGAGACTGGCTTAACCTCCTGGTCTATCTCCCTATCTGGCAACGGGGGCCGGTAACCAACGGGTCTCAAACATCCCTCTGTGGACCTGTCGGCTTTGATCCAAATGAAATTGTCAGCAGTCGGTGACAAAAATGTGACAATAATGTAGCCAACAACGTAGTAAAATTGCCTCCGAGCTACACGGGTTTGATTTAAAGGCCTGTCTTTCGTTCTGAAATTATGTCCTTTCCAGTTTTGTATTTCAATCCCCCTTTTTACACAACAATGTTGAAAACAGACCACAGCCACAGTTAGTGACTTAGTAAGTTTCCTGTTGTTATGTCCCTGCTCGGCAAAATAAGGAGATGGCAGCCCCGTGGCAGCCAGCCATCCTAGTTCGCTGCTGCTGCAGTCGTCTGAGAACCACAGCCCTAGTTCACGGACGTGACGGGAACTGAAATGAGATACGTGAACGTGTGTCATTTATAAATAGACAAGGGCTCCCCGAACCTAAGGTGTCATTTTAATCGTTACCCGAAACCAGAGGCCTCTGGCGGGGTGTCCCGGCCGACTCCCTGTCAGTTTAGTTTCCCTTTGTGACAGATCCGTTCACTGACTTTTCACAAGCCAAAGAAGACAGAAGTGCTTCTTGGAAGAAGAGAGAGGGAATATCCTTCCTCCAGTTTGGGTTTCCTTTCAGTGCCACGTCTGTGGTTAGGCCTCAGGCACTCCCCCCAGCACCTGGAAGGTTTCTCTCCTCAGCTGACCTGTTTCCATGGCATGGAAATGGAAAGATTTTGTCCTGAGTTACAGTTTCTCGCCTTCCATTATTTGAAGAAACTTTGTAACTGGACATTAAAAAAAAAAAAACCCTCAAACAATCCTGGCATTGCAGGATTTGCCTTGAACTTGGAAATTGCTAAATGCATGGTCAAGAGGGTCTCGGTGTGTCGTAAACACGTGTCCTGACACTCGTGTGTCAAGAGTCCTCGGCCTTCCAGGTGATATATTGGATCTTATATAAAAGAGGGTCTCAACACGGCGAGTTTGGGATTCGTTCACTATTCTTTTCTGGCAGTTGCCATTTCTTTGCTGGTTTTCAATCTCCCGACGCTACCTGCCGTGGAGACTCGAGTCCCCTAGACGAAGCGATACCAGCATGCCATGACCCCAGGGTCTCAGACTTTCAGATTCCAAACGGTGGTCATCGGTCCATCGTGGGGCTCCGACTCGGTGGCGGTCTTCGTTCTGGGTCGTGATAGTTCACAAAAGATGAAGACGAAACGGTCCCTGCCCTGGCAGAGCTTTTGATCCAAAAAGGGGGAAAACGAAAACTAGGAGACGTACAGTGCCCAGAGCACGTGCTCGCTGCACACACTCGTGCAGACTCGTCAGTGAAACACCCACAAAGGTCCAGAAAGGCTAATAGGGTACAATACGAGTAAGGTCTTCAAGACCAGGTTGGCATGTCCGTGGGGGCATAAGTCATGAGACCTGAGTGCATTAAAGCCAGACCTGATATTACAGGGTGAATTACATCAATTGTTTTAACATGAATGCTAAATATTGGGTAAGAAGTTTGGATTTTCCCGACTCTGCCACCCATAGCACGTATGCTCTGGCTGCTTCCCTGACTGCGATGTTCCCCACCTTTTTCCAGAATGGCTGCCGCTCTTTCCAGGGCCAGCACTAGGCTTCACTGACCTTTGAGCCGTGTTAGCGGCAGAGGAATAACTAGGTGCACACAACCGGGGTTCTGCACTGCTCCTTCTGGGCCGAGGGCGGTCTCTCTCTGTTCCCAGATGCCACAGCTGCTCCCACCGTCCCAGGAGGAAGAAGCTGCCGCCGGACACGCCACCTAATTGGGCGTTTCTGGGGCTCCAAGAGGAGCATCACATCACCATCTGCTCTCCAACGAGAAGCAGATGGCTGTTGTGTGTCCCCTGAGAGCACAGTCTGGGCATTGCTCATGCCTGCAAGCGGTGTCAGCCACCAAGTACTGTCTGGCCGGGCTCCAAACCACAGGTTGGATGGAGGCTTTAAGATGCCATTTGTCTATCCAGTCCTGAAGACGAAAATCACACCTAATTGGAGACACCATTTTTCATCACTCATTTAAGTGTTTAACGAATATCACTGTCGTGAAAAGCCGTGCGCAGATTCCTTGGGCCCTGTGGGCTTCCGATCCCACAGGGTGGGGGCACGGCTGGAGGAAGCCCAGGGCAGCACATCTCTGCTGCTCTGGGAGGTCAGTGATGAGCGAACGCCACCACTTAGAGCTGTCCGAGCGGGAGGAACATCTGTCCCAGGCTGAGGTGGCAGCTTCGATCACAGTCCTTCCCAGGCGACCAGCCTGCAAACAGGTTCGCGCTGGATAAAGGACCCAGTGCGCACACGGCACCCCTGTCGGTCCAACCTCCTGTCCGTTAGTCGTTGCTGTTGCTGAGGCATCATGTGCTATGATGTTTAGTGGTTTTGGTTGTTTTCTAGAGACTGACTTTTACTTCTGTTAAAAAACCCCGCATCTCACAGACCCTAAAACCTTTCATTCTGCGGGACCCTAGAAGTGTCCTAGCGAACCATCCTTCCCAAAGCCCTCTCTCCATTCCTTGGGTTTCAGAGAGTAATCATTACAGTTTTAAGATATTGCTCTCAATTTGCAAAGCTATGAAGAAGGGTTTCCACATTCCAACCCAGAAAAGAGAAAACGTAATTAGGGATGCAAGAGTCAGAGAACTGTGAGGCTCCAATCACAGGCGGTGAATCTCCGGGGCGTCCCAGAACAGGCTGAGCCCGGGGACCAGGCAGACGGAACTGCTGCTATGTAGCTGTCTGATCATAAACGATTCCTCTAACCTCTCTGAGCCCCAGCTCAGTTCACCAAAGCTTAGTGAAGTCTCATTACGTGCCGGGCTCCGTGACGGGCTCTGAGTCCACAGCTGGAGGCAGAACAGGTGTGGGCCGTATCCCCGAGAAGTCCGGCAGGATCAGATTCAACGAAATAATGACAAAGGTCTGTCCCTAAATAGATATGCAATAGATTGCAGTTTCCTTCCACTTCTCTTCAAACCGATGATCATCATACAATCTCAGCACAGTCCAAAGTGAGATGGTTACAGACGATTTCATAGATACGAGATTTTTTTTTGGGGGGGGGGGACAAATGCCGTGATCTAGGGTGTTTCTCAGCATTATGCCTCACGAACCTTACTTAGTTCTGCGGCGGTCTTGATGTAATTCCATGTAACCACGGGTTTCTATTTATGGTCAATGATGAATCTTTATCTCACGGCAGATTTGGGGGGATTATACACATGTTGCCTCATGTATCCTATTAGACTGAATGCGGAGTGAATGAGAACAGAAATTACCATCCGGACGCCCTCCACCGCTGAGGACGCTAGCAGAAGCAGATGCCTTTTGTCCCCTAGTCCTAGTCCACACAGAGGGAGCCCCCAGCAGGTGCCCTTGACAGGTGGACTCAGGAAGCAGAGGGGACCCCCGAGAGTCAGGCGACACGGCCGGCCCCAGGGTGGGGCCGTGGCCGCTCAGCTTTTGCCCTGTGTCCCTCCTCCAGGTGGGTGAGCCATGGGCGACTGGAGCTTCCTGGGGAACATCTTGGAGGAGGTGAACGAGCACTCCACGGTCATCGGCCGCGTCTGGCTCACCGTGCTCTTCATCTTTCGCATCCTCATCCTGGGCACGGCGGCCGAGTTCGTGTGGGGCGACGAGCAGTCGGACTTCGTGTGCAACACGCAGCAGCCGGGCTGCGAGAACGTGTGCTACGACGAGGCCTTCCCCATCTCCCACATCCGCCTGTGGGTGCTGCAGATCATCTTCGTGTCCACGCCGTCGCTCGTGTACGTGGGCCACGCCGTGCACCACGTGCGCATGGAGGAGAAGCGCAAGGAGCGCGAGGCCGAGGAGCTGTGCCAGCAGGCGGCCGGCGACAGTGGCGAGCGCGGGCCGCTGCCCGCCGACCAGGCCAGCATCAAGAAGAGCAGCAGCAGCAGCAAGGGCACCAAGAAGTTCCGGCTGGAGGGGACCCTGCTGAGGACCTACATCTGCCACATCATCTTCAAGACCCTCTTCGAGGTGGGCTTCGTCGTGGGCCACTACTTTCTGTACGGGTTCCGGATCCTGCCCCTGTACCGCTGCAGCCGGTGGCCCTGCCCCAACGTGGTGGACTGCTTCGTGTCACGGCCCACGGAGAAGACCATCTTCATCCTGTTCATGCTGTCCGTGGCCTCCGTGTCCCTCTTCCTCAACATCCTGGAGATGAGCCACCTGGGCCTGAAGAGGATCCGCTCTGCCTTCAAGAGGCAGGTGGAGCAGCCGCTGGGGGAGATCCCCGAGAAGTCCCTGCACTCCATCGCCGTGTCCTCCATCCAGAAGGCCAAGGGCTACCAGCTGCTGGAAGAAGAGAAGATCGTGTCGCACTACTTCCCCTTGACCGAGGTGGGCATGGTGGAGACCAGCCCGCTGTCCGCCAAGCCTTTCGGTCAGTTCGAGGAGAAGATGGGCACGGGGCCCCTTGGGGACCTGTCCCGGGCTTACCAAGAGACACTGCCATCCTACGCGCAGGTGGGAGCGCAGGAAGTGGAGGCCGAAGAGCCGCCTGCAGAGGAGGGAGCCGAACCCGAGGTGGCGGAGAAGAGGCAGGAGGCGGACAGAGTGAGCACCGAAGGGCAGGAGACCGCAGAGGTGCAGGAGGGGGAGAGGGTGGAGACCCCCGGGGCCGGGAAGGAGGGGGAGAAGGAAGAGCTACAGGCCGAGAAGGTGTCAAAGCAGGGGCTGCCGGCTGAGAAGACACCTTCCCTGTGTCCGGAGCTGACGGGGGATGACACCAGGCCCCTGAGCAGGCTGAGCAAAGCCAGCAGCAGGGCCAGGTCAGATGACCTCACCGTATGAAGCGATGCCGAAGAAAGAAAACCGCCCACCAACACAGGGCAGCGTGAAAGCAAAAGACACCGACGTGATTTGAGTCTGCTGTCCCCCCCTCACACCCCACACACCCACCCCTGGTTGGACAGGTGTGCCATGGGACGATGCACACTGTGCAACCAGGAAATCGTCTCTCCCGTATACGAGCCCTACCGAGACAAAGCCACTGTCCCATCAGGGTTCCCGGTCTCTCATGCCCGCCCTGGTCCCCTACCCAACGGCCCCCGGGACTTCACTTTCATCCCCATTTCTCCAAAGACATCCTTCTGATTGGAGTCGTGATTGCCCCATAGCTCTATGCTAGTCTTGTCTCGAGCTCGTTAACTCAGCCAGGCTTGTCACCCTGGCCCTTCCCTAACAGACACCACGTGGCCAAATGTCAGGGGTCCCAAAAGCAAATGCCTACGGGATGTGGGCAGGTGAGCTCGGTGGGGAAAGCGGGCCGGTTCTAACGCCCTGGGGAGTGGGGCTGTGGAAGTTAGAGAGCAGAGGGCGGCCGCTGTCCCGGTTCCAGGTGGTGGTACCTGGCGGTGGTACCTGGCCATCCGATTGTTCAGGAGAAGCCTGAAGCCCAAACTTCGAAGTGAAATCTCCAGCATTTTTAGTGTTGCCAACTGAATCTTAAATGTGCCACGTGCGCCAAAATGTGTGCGAGCCAACTAGAGCCTGTGGGCACCAGCTTGCATGGTCACCTTACCCTAGCGAGCCCAGCTTTCCTCTGGAACTGGTCATTTGTGTTTCAACTTGTTCCTGTGGCTTCCGAACCCCATCGCTCCATTTGGAGCGTTTGATTTAAAGCATCGGTCTGGGAGATACCCAGAGTTCTCGCTGTCCTCTCTTTTAGGTCCCTGTGGCACCTGGGTTCTGACGCAATTATATCCCTCCTATCGGTGGGAAATCAGAGAAAGAGGTCAAGACCCCAGGCCCTCTCTCCCTGCAGGCTGAGATCTGGTCACAGTTTTCTTCCCCGAAGCTAAGAAGCCCTTTTCCTTCCTCCCCTCTTCCAAAATCAGTGCTCAGCCTAAAATCTACACCTCCTTTTACTGAGAACAGGGATCAGGCCTAGCTTCACGCCGGAGGACACCTGCCCGCAGACCCGTCTTAAGTCGAGTCAGCTCTCAGGCATTGGACATGTACAGCAAGGGCCACCAGGGTGGCACTCGGGGGAGCCGCTTATGGAGGGGGAGTCCAAGAAGCCAGGATCCCAATGTCCAGTCCAGGCTTTGTCTCTGGGAGAGACCTAGAGGCTGAAGGGAACAAGAGGGGTCCCCGAGGCCTCCCACCCTTCACCCCCACAACCAACACTCCTCAAACTCAGAGTCCAATCGGGGAGAGTCCTCAGGCCCAAGCACACATTCACACGGGGAGCAATTTTACCCAGAGCCAAGCAAAGCCAAGAGCAGAGGGAGAACGTGATCACCAAGATGGGTCATCTAAACCCCATTATGCTTCACGGGCTGCAATGCCAAGGCCAAGGCAGCGGGGGATGAAAACCAAGGTGACATGGCAGGGATCTGGACAGGAGACCCTCGGGGGCCCCAGAGGAGGTGCCCAGCAAAACCGCCTTCGTCCTGCCTTCCCTGCAGCCAGCCCCCGGCGTGCAGACCTCCTGCGCCGCTCTCAGATGCCCCCTCCCTTTCATTCCAGATGTCCCTTACGGAGCGAAGCCTCCCCCGAGGCTAGTCCTCTCCGTGACGGATTCCCGGTCTTCGGTGCCCCCTCCTGAAGCAGAGTGGTCTGCAAAGTAAACTGATTCTAGGGTCTGCTCGTTGGACGGTTACTCCAGGGGAATTTGCCATTTTCAAAGAGGAAGCCTCGACTCTGTTTGATCCGGGTTAATCCAAAGCGACAGCCTTTAATGAAGGCATGTATGGGGCGCTGGTGTGTTTATCCTGCAGACGTGTGACTCTCTGGTTGTCGCTTGAACCAAGGCCATTGCACACAGACCTCCTTCAGTGTGATGAGAAAAGAAATGGGACCCCAGGCCCGCGAGCCCGACAGCCCATCACCGACACCAACGGCTGCACCATCGCTCCCACTGCTTCGTTCACGAAGATCCGTTCTCAGAAGACACCAACTCAGAGCCTGAGGGTAGCTTGATCCTTACCAGGATCAAGTGTCTGTCCCAACTAGGACCTGACCCAAAGCAGAAAAGAGAAAGAAAACTGCATTCTGTTCCGAGTGGAGTGGGCCGGGGCTGTCGTTGAGCTGGGGAAAGGCCTCCGGTCTCCTGGTCTCTGCCGGGCCACGGGGGTGTGAGTGAGTGTGTTTCCTCACATGAAGCAGTGTCCTGCTTCAGTGTCTCCATTGACCCCGCCACCAAGGAAGGGGCCAATTTCCCTTAATCGTCTCAACAAAAGAGGAGGCCTGTTTTGAAAGAGGCAGACACAGGCATCAAGGGACCGGGTTTCGTTTTTGTTTTCCATTTCTGCCATTTAGTGGCTGTGATATTGTCACCGCTTAACCTCTCTGTTCCTCAGTTTTCTGTCTACAGACTAGAGATGGCATTTGCCACCGACCTACCTCCAGGGGCATCATGAGGATTAGTGAGTTGGCTGCCGCACCTGGAGCCTGCGGAGTGGTGCCACTGCCCGAGAGGTGCCTCCAACGCGAGGAGACTCGGAGGAAGGACTACCTGTCCCTCCCAACCTGCCATGGTCAGATCAGTTTTCTCAGAAAACACTCAAAACAGAATCTTGACCTCAACTGTTTAGTAGGAAGCTAGGGCTCTTTGACCTTGAGAAATGTCCGGAGACAGATTGGTGATTTCCTTCATCCTCCGGAAAATGTCCCTTTCGTGCCCCATCTTGAGCTGCCACACAGCTGCTGCCAGACTCCACTCACGGGCAGCTGAGTGTCTGTGAGGCCCTCGCTCTATGCAGCCTGATGCCTCAGCATCTGTTTTGAGGCAAATAATTATGACCAACTCAGGATGATTATCCTTCTGGGCTCCCTTAGGTAGAGCTTTAAACCCTGCTCCTGGTCCCTCCTGTGTTAGACGAACCCCTTAGGGCCTCTGCCACTGGAATAAAAGGGCTGATAGCTCGACAGCAATGACGACACCTCCGTCAGGAGATCTGTGACAGGAAGGGACAGAGTCCCTCCAAGTTTGGATAGGAAGTTTTGAGCCTGGCCCCGGAATCCCCACGCCTAGCACTTGGGGCCTTCTAAAAAGGCCTGTATGCGTCTCACCATGACTTCGTCCCTTGCCACAGAGGTGAAGCATCCAACAGAGAATTAGACCAATATTTCTGGATGCGGGTGTGACCCCAGGACCAGATTTTCCCACAAAAAAAAACAATGAAGTTCAAGTCAGAAGTGCTGACTGCCCCTCGTTGACTCTGGGGATCCCAGGATGTCACTTACCTTTTCCACATGATAATTTCCCCTCAGCTACCTGAGAGTAACAAGTTTTAGTGAACCGATATCCAGGAAACACTCTGAGCATTCTAGAAGAAAAAAGTGGGTATTTTTTTTTTAACCCACTAATTTAAAAACAAAAGAAGGAAGGCCTTGTCCAATCGGTCAGAAGTCCTCATTGTAAAATGTGTACCGAGGCAATGACAGTCACCACTTTCACACACTCCGATCGTTAACCATGAGACTGATAAAAAGTGAGCCCATCAGTAAAGTGAAAGGAGTAAATTAAGAGGAACGAATAAGAATTCATCGCGGAAAATGCTGCTGCACGTACTCAGCTTCCCAGGGCTCAAGTACAGAGATGCTCCAGCCGCTTAGACATCTCTGGCCCCTGCCACGAGGGAGGGAGTCCGTGGGCCCTGAACAAACTGCAAGAGACACTCTCAGTCCACACCCTGCACCTCCCACCCCGCACCCCCACCTCCTCCTCCCTCCTTCCCCTGACCCTGAATTATTAGCCCTTTAGGCAGATTGTGTGCGAACGATCACACCACCGAGTTAGCCGAGTTTAGACGAAAAAGGTTTGCCTGGTTGGATGGAAACTCCTCTGAGCATAAAAACAATCTGGAAAATGGAGTAAGTGTGTGCCTAGAAGTGATAGTGAAATAGTCAGGGGAACGTTCTCTTCTCGTAATTACTGTACTATAACCAGATATGTAGTTGGGAAGGAAGGAGAAAAAAGAAAGAAAATTCTAGGTTCAGCAGTTAGAAAAGAGGAAGGAAAGAATTTTATGAAAGACAAGGCAGGCTCCACCACCCTAGACATCGCAGCTCCCTTAGCCAGGGAAGAGGGGGCCCTGCAGTGGCAGTGGTCACCGAGGTGGCAGTGGGCTCTGCTGTAGGTAGGCTCCAGCCCCATCGCCCTCTGGGAGTTCTCCAAGGCAGACAAAGAGAATTCTGGAAGAATTCACAGAGCTTCCTGGAGGGAAAAATAGCTGACTCCATCGCCTTTTTTTTCTGCAAATGTTTCCATCTGTGAAATGGGATCAGTAGAGACCCAACTAAGGAGCGCATTCGTGAAAACTGCCCGTGGAGATCTCTGGCGAAGGGGACAGGCTTTATGGGGCTGTGTCCTGACTTCTCCAACCTTCCGCCTCCTTATGTCGGAGCTAATAGTCACCTGTTAGACTGTTACCGAACAAATAAAACTAACGTGACTTTTCACCGTCTTTGGGTTTTCCTTCCACCCGTCGGCCAAGCTAATCTGTGAAGAGACTGCCTGCCCCGGTTTCTGGTTGTTCTCCCTTTGGAATTAAGGAGTCGGGGAGCAAAAGGGCTGGGGTACCAGGAGGGAGGCGGTAGCCTGCTGGTAAACATTTAACAACCAGCTCTCTCCAGGGTGAAAGGCCCTCCCTGGTTTGTTGTTTTGCCAATTATCTTGGTGTCAATTCTCCCGTCATCGCCAGTTTCAAGCTACCAACACAAGGTCACTCCACACAGAGATGGAAAGAGACGTACACGACATCAGAAAAGATGCCCACCGTGCAACAGATATAAATAACTCCCAGAGCATGGGTACTGATCAAACAAAGAAGAGCTTTCAGTGTTTATGACTTTCATATCTCACATTTTTAATTAGGTTTATGTCACGAGGTCACAGTGAGATGGTGACAGGGCCTGCAGTTCCAGAGGCTCACCTGGGGTGTAGGGTCCACCCACTCCCTCACACAGCGACGGCTAGTGCTGGCAAGTCAGCTTCTCTCCATGGGTCTGCCTGAGGGTCCTCACCAGCTGGTGGCTGGTCCCCCCGGAGCAAGTGATCCCGAGATCAAGGCAGAAGCTTCAGTGTCTTTTATGACCTAACCCTAGAAGTCACATGCTGTGACTTCCACCATATTTTCTTGGTCACTTTCCCTCAGACTACCCCGACTACCGTGGAGAAAATAAACTAGAAAGGGGCAAGATCGGAGGTAAAGTCATCAATTGTGGCCTCTTTCCTCTTCTTCTTCCTCCTCCCCATCCTCCTCCTCCTCCTCCTCCTCCTCCTCCTCCTCCTCCTCCTCCTCCTCCTCCTCCTCCTCCTCCTCCTCCTCCTCCTCCTCTTCTTCTTCTTCTTCTTCTTCTTCTTCTTCTTCTTCTTCTTCTTCTTCTTCTTCTTCACAATTGAATCATACATACGGTATGTGTTGTAATCTGCTCCAAATTCTTTAAAAAGTGGGCAGGATTTGAACAATCAATGGTAACTATAATGTGAGTTCCAGATTGCTGTACAATTGCCACCAGAAAGAAAGCCCTCAGCCAAGGGTAATCCGTTGGCCAGGACAGAATTGAGTCCCTTTTGTCTTTCGGTTTTGTTTTTTGTTCGTTTGTTTGTTTTTCCTCTAGCTTCTGTTTTTCTCTAATACCCAGCTTTCCTGAAAACTTCAGTTTTTCTAATTCATCCAAGTTTTCCAGTTTCATTTCTCTTCCTCTCTCATCTGCTACACTGGTTAGTCTGTGGATGGGCCGAATTCTCCACCACGATATTATTTTATCATGACGAACAACAAATAAAAAAGCAGACTGCTGAAATAAATCATGGTAGAATCCTGCGATGGATATTATTGAGTCGATGAAAATGTAAAATCTTCAGTATAAGAAAATGCTCATGATACATTTCTAAGTGAAACAGTACACAGCCAAACATTATATTATGTTCATTGTATCTATTTTGAGAAAAATGAAGAAGTATCCATGCCTGGGTGTGGGTGTATAACTGAGGAACCAAGAATAAGAATGAATATTCCAGGCGTTGGCAATACACCAGTACTGAGCTCTTTTGTGGTCATTTGACCAAAGTTACGGTGGTAAATCACAGCCAGTAACAAAGGCAGAGGCTTCTCCAAGGTGAGGAAATGTTCACATCTGTTCCTTATCCTGATAAGAGATGAATCCCAGAGCTCCACGTAGTGGGGAGGTCGGGAGGGCTTTCTGCTCTGCCCAGGCTCGGAGGGCAGGAAACCCAGATTTAAGCACAGAGAAGTTCAGGACAGTTATGGAAAAGCGTGACCATCTATTACTTATAATTATGGATTTTAATTCACATATTCAATTTTAAATTTCCTCTCTCTAGATCCTTCTGTTTTATTCACAAATTATATGGATCAAATTAACTCTGCATGAGAGTTATATTAGTAGGAAATCCCCAGATGAGTTTTAATAAATGAGAAAAAATGTAGTGTAATATACTTTAAATAATGCCTCTGAGTCCGAATGTGGGAAATATACATTTATTAGTTCAATTTAAATAATTGGCAACCAAGAGTTTTAAATACACATCTAAACTGATTAGTAATGAAGGGAAACTGTGACTATAAATTCATGATAATAATAATACTGGGTAAAAATTATTGCATACTTACTTCAAAGTACTGATTTTTCTAGGGGTTTTAAGTGTATTACTTATTTCATCCTTGCCATAACCTCATGGCTCAGCTACCATTACTATTTCTATTTTTTAGATGAGAAAAATAAGGTACAAAAACTTAAGTAACTTGCCCAGGGGCACACAACAGGAAAGAATATGGCCTCCAGGACAACCAAGCACTTGATTCAGCATTAACTCTAACTCATCTGAAACTATCAAGGGCCTGGACAGGACATCCTAAGTGCATACTAGGTCAGTGCCAAGGTCAACATATCCAAAATAAGGCTGTAATAAGGGGAAAGAACTAAAGTGCATAGCTAAGAAGGTCTGAACGAGTGGGGACCAACCAGGGAAGCTGTTCATATTAGATTCAAGGAAGATGAATGAGCCTGGGGGATTTTTGAGCCAAAGCACAGTGGTTGTTGTTCAGGTTGTTGTTGCTCAGTGGGTTCTTTAATGGCAGATCTCTCTGGCTGTTTGACTGTCAATCTCTCAGTCAATGGTAAGCAATGGCCAGTAGTTATGAACATAAAGCAGTTTGGAAAGCATGCTTGGAAAATGGGACGAGAACTGGAAGCTCAGTCAGTGGCTGGACAGTCCTTGGGTTGGGAACATAGTACCAGGGTAGGGAAGGGAGGACAAGCCATTTTGGTGACAGAGTCCATCGCCACCGGGAAAGAGACTTGCTTTGAGAGGAGTTTTGATTGGACATTAATCTAGTGTGAAGGTGTCTGGAGACATTCTGCAAGCAAATGAGGAGGGTAGCAGTTCACTGGGTCACCCAGGCCTGTCCTTTACCTAGACACAGGTGTTACAGTAGGGAGAATCCCGAATGGTATCATTCAAAGCTCTGCACGGGCCAGGGGCTAGTGGGATTGCACACCTTTCTCTGCTATGCCAAGTTCACTGAGACCCTGAATGCTACCATGCACCCCAGTAAGCCACCACGGTAAGTCTTTCACCTTGTTAGGCTCTCCCAGCATTTTGCACTATCACATGACCTTGAATCTCAGAGATTCTAACTTGTGATGTGTAGGTAAGTGCTTACACAGTAGCATCTGTGCAGGCATCTACCTGCTTCCTTGACAGATGTAGCCAGGGACACAAAGTTCTCTGGTTTCAGATGTTCCCATGACAGGGCTGCCTCCACTGCTGCCTGGCCTTCTGGATCAGGGAATGGACATCTGATAGGTAGTTTGAGCTGCTTAACATGTCAGAGTTCAACACTTAGAAAGCGAGACACCTTCCCTCGTGTGTAATAAATTTGTGAGTCTCAGTGACTTAGATGGCAGTAGTCTAAGCACTCGGGTCCTAGATGCCAGGTCCCCTCAAGGCGGTGCTTCTAGATATTGGCAGCAGCTTTGATGGCAGCCACTTCCACAGTGGGCGATTGTCCTCAGCTGGAGCCAGCTTCTAGGACTATGAGACCCCAGGGACTGCACGCACCAGCTAGAGCCTAGGTGGGAAAGGATAAGCCCCCATCCGTGACATAAGCCTTTGTGAAATGAGTACTGAATAGTGATTAAGTCTACACATGAGCAACTCCCCCATGGGGGAGTGGACTATTTCCTAAAATAAGCCATCTTCAGACTCTTCAAGAATTATTCTTTGTTTTGAATTAAATCAAACTCCATTTAACTTCCAGGCTTTTGTCCCACAAATACTTCTTGGGGCCATATCAATTCTCCCCAGATCTTCGCATGAAGATAACTGACGTTACAGCGCCTTCTTCAATTCCCTTCACGGATGCTCATCCAGTGGCCGACCTCTGAGCATGCTCCG
Source organism: Cynopterus sphinx (assembly GCA_030015415.1). Taxonomy (NCBI): domain Eukaryota; kingdom Metazoa; phylum Chordata; class Mammalia; order Chiroptera; family Pteropodidae; genus Cynopterus; species Cynopterus sphinx. Next base: position 39,956,493 of record CM057392.1, read on the forward strand.
ACCCACCTCTGTGCCTCTTAAGTGTGCTGAAAAGAATGCAGTACACCAAGTGTGGTCTGGTGGGCACCGAGTACGGAATCACCACTCCCTTATCAAAGACGATGTGCTTTCTCTCCTTTCCTCTTTTATCTGCTTATTGTTTTGGTCACGTCCTAAGTTCACGCGGTGAGCTGCACTGGTTAACATCTCACCTTCCCTGCCACGCTTCCTCGCCTGTAATTGTGCGTTTGTTTCTGGAGCCCAGCACACGTTTTATTTGACCTTTCGCACACAATGCCTGACTTAGGGTCTGACTCATCATAACAACCATTACCAACTTCACCTTATTCGCTGTGGCCACTACGAAACGGAATGACCCCTGGACACAAGATGGAAGCTCAGACCCCACCGCCTCCAGCCTCAAAAATGGAAACACGACTTCGCCTCGCCTAGGCTTCTGCATCGCTAGACCGCAAGGTCTTGCCCCGCCCCTTTTAGCCGGGCCTCGGCTATTAGGCCCCGCCCCAGAGTGGCGTCTCTTTGGCCCCGCCCCGGAGTGGCGTTCCCCTGGCCCCGCCCCCTGCGGCTCGGCTTCCGGGTTCGCGCGCCCGCCGCGCGGGGGGACGCGCTCCGCGACCGCTGATTGGCTGGCCGGGGCGCGGCTTGATGGCGTCGGGCCGGCGCGCGGCGGCCCCGGTGGCCGTCCCGGGGCGAAGGCCACCTGCGTGAGGGGCCCCGCGGCCCGATCGCGCTGCGGCCTCGGCGGGAAGGCGGCGGAGGCATGAACCGCGACCCCCCGCTTCGGCATGAGTTTCCTGATCGACTCCAGCATCATGGTCACCTCGCAGGTGAGCCCCGGCCGCCCTCGCCCGAGCGTCGCCCGCGTCCTGCAGCCGTCGTCGCCCGCCCCCGGCCTCCACCCGCCCCCTGCGCCCGCTGCGGGGCGGGCGGGGCGGCCCCGGCCTCCCCAAGCCCCCGCCCGCACCTGCCGACCCGGGCGCGGGGGCCGGCGCGGGCCAATCGGGGCTGGCTGCCGGGTCACGTGGGGGCCTCGCCGGCTCCCGCGGTCCGAGCCTGAGTCCCGGGCGGAGGGGACGTGCGGGGGTCGGGCCTTCGAGCGCGCCCGCTCCTCGTCCCGCGGCCCCCGTGGGCGGCTCGCTCGCGGGATCTTCCCGGCGGGCCCCCTCCTTCCTTCCTTCCTTCCTTCGCTGGGCAGGCAGCCAGTCGACCGTCACACGGGGCTCGAGGGTGCACAGCCCGCCCCGGCTGCGGAGGAGCGGCGTCCGGGAGCCGCCCGCGGGCTCTCAGCCTCGGTCACGGCCCCCGTCGCGGCCCCGGCCCCGTTCGTGGGCGTGGGCGTCTGCGCATTTACTTTCCGAAACGTAGCCTCTCCCCAAAGCAAGCACCCGATAGTGCTTGTCGGCCCTGTTCACATCTGAAAGCCCCGGCTCTCTAATTGTCGGTCTTTTCCTCCTCGTGTTTCCAGTAATTTAAAGTGTTTTTCCTAATCTTTTCTTACGTGACAAGTGACAGACGTCGTTTCTTTGGGGGATTTAAGGTACATGAAGTCTGTGCTTGGATCCAGTTTTTACATTGTTTCATCCTGAGGCTTCTGTCTTTGGAGGACAGCACTGTCCTTGCCTCTTGAAAAACTTTTATTACAACAGAAAAGAAAGTATGAAACAAGGAACACCCTAGTACAATACCTTTTTTTATTTTTGAATTACCATTCTTTATACAGTTATCATAGTTATTGTTTTTATTGGCTGCATAATGTTCCAACGGATTGATGTACAAAGATCTGGACACGTAATTTTCTTGCTTTTCAACCTTTTCTATGGCTTCCTGCTGCCCTTGGTGACACCTCAGGGTTATTTTTAGCCTGATACCAACTCAAGAAAAGTGGCAGTATTTAAGTAGCATTTTTTTTTTTCGCTCAGAATAAAAATAAGAATTTCAGTGAGGAAATTGACATTGCACTGTGGCCTCTAAGATTGTTAACACAGACATAATTGACAAGTTGAACCAAGAAAAAGGCTTTCTGATTTTTTATTCAGTATAGTACTTTAATTTTCACAACATAATGAGGGTGGAGAAGCTAAGAAAGCTCCACGAAGGAAAACAAATAGAACATATCAGTCTTTCTACTAGTTTTTTGTTTTTTTGTTTATCTTAACTCTTTTTCCATGAGGTTTTGTTTTTTTGTTTTTTGGGGTTTTTTTTTTTAATACCTGGAAACAGATCATCTGTAAGAAAGCACATTTCACTGACTCCTTTTTTATTTGCTAACTTCTCTGGCTCATATTGATTATCATAAGATTACAAGAAAAACATACACTTTAATTTTTGTCTAACTTAAAGCACATTCTAAAACATGAGTAATTTCAAAAATTGAAGAGTATTTTAATATCTAGTCCTAGTGTTGAGGACCTTAATAAATCTTACATGAGTAGATCTCATCTTTAATCTCTGAGATCAGTTAACTGTCCCGTTAGCAGACCTTTAATCATAAAACATTCTGTATGAGGCATTTCTCAAAAGATTATATATATTAACCTTATATTGTCTTTCTCTTTCAGATATTTTTCTTTGGATTTGGGTGGCTTTTCTTCATGCGCCAACTGTTTAAGGACTACGAGGTGAGAAGAGATCATTTTGACTATACTGTATGAATTTAAATTATATTAAAATTAGGCAAGAAGAATAGTTTCATTAAAGGTCATGTCACTTCCAAGATAGGAAGTACTCATTTGTCCAAATGAGTACTACATAATTCTTAACTTGGAGGCTTAGTTGATTTTTTTTTATACCATTTCTTTTATTTTTTGTCTTTATTTAAATAGAATAGACAACTAGTTGCCTGCATTTACACTGTACAATTCAAGGAGTTTATTGTTCAGTTGTAGTTGGCATACAACACACCAGCCTCAGCTGTACAGCATACTGATCAGAGATGCACACAACTCCCAAAGCGCGCACCTCACCAGATCTAGCAGCCCTCTCCCCGCTCCATACATGTTCATTCCGACATTATTAACCATCTTCCCCATGTTATACTCCACTCCGCACGTCCACTCTGCAACCATCCACCTGCACCTCTCAGTCCCTGCTCTCTTCCTCTCCCCATCCCCTCCCATCTAGTATCCTTCAAAATATTCTCTATATCTATGGTTTATTTCCACTTTTGTTGTTGTTGATTCTGTCCTTTAGATTCCATGTGTACATGAACTCCTGAGATATTTGTCTTTCTCTATCAGACCCATTTCATTTAACAATACCTTCTAGGTCTATCAAGGCAATATATTTTTCCATCCCCTTCTTTTTAGTCTGCATGTGTCTTTTAATCTGAAATGAGTCTCTTATAGGCAGCATATGTACGCGTCTTGTTTTCTTATCCATTCAGCCACCCTATCTTTTGGTTGGAGTGCTTAATTCTTTTTCTTTTGAAGTGCTTGTAGACAGGAATGTAGTTGTTACCATTCTTTATTCCTATTTTTGATACCTGTTTTTAATTCTTAAAGAAGTCCCTCCAACATTTCCTGTAATACTAGCTTGGTGATAAGTTCCTTTAGCTTATTGTTTGTCTGGGAAGCTCTTTGTCTGTCCTTCAACTCTAAATGATAGCTTTGCTAGATAAAGAATTCTTGATTGTAGATCCTGGGTTTTCACCGCGTTGAATATTTTGTGCCAAGCCCCTCTGTCCTGCATAGTTTCTTTTGCGAAATCAGCTGCCAGTCTCATGGGTGCTCCCTTGTAGGTAACTATCTGCTTATCTCTTGCTGCTTTTAAGATTCTCTCTTTGGCATTTTAATTATGATGTGTCTTGGTATGGGCCTCTTTGGGTTCCTGGTCTTTGGGACTCTCTGAGCATCCTGGAGTTTTATGTCTATTTCCTTCACTAGGTTTGGAAGATTTTCCATTATCATTTCTTCAAACAGCTGTTCAGTATCTAGTTTTCCCTCAGGTACCCAAATGACATGGATATTTTTACCTTTAATAGTGTCCTCTAGGCTCCTTAGATTATTATAGACTTGGCGTCTTTTTTCTTGCTATTCTGATTGCGTGTCCTTGACTTTCCCATCCTCTCTATAGGTCATTTGATCCTCTTCTTTATTCACTTTGTTTATTTCATTTAATATACTTCTCAGATAATGTGTTCTTCATTTCTGACTGGTTCCCTTTTATAATTCCCATTTCCATTTTGATGTTTTTTATCTCTTTGTGGAAGTTCTCACTGAATTCATCTACCCTTTCCATAAGTTCATTGAGCATCTTTATAGCCAGTGTTTTGAACTCTGCATCTGTTAGATTGCTTGACTCCATTATATCTTGATCTCTGCTCTGTTCTCTCATATGGTTTCTGCTTCTTTGTCTTCTCATTGTGGCTGCCTTTCCATGTCTGTTTCTATGTACTAAGCAAAGCTCCTAAGTCTCCCGGTCTTATTAGTGTGGATTTGTGAAGTAGGTGTCCAGGGGGACAGTCCTGAGAAAGGTTCAGCTTCAGACCAAATTTAGCCTAAGCCTGTGCCTCTCCAGAGACACCTGTTAAGATTCAGCAAGCAAACCACAGATGCTGGGCTTAAAGTTGTCTCAAAAGGCCGCACCAGAAACCAGCTGCCTCCAGTGTGAGTCTAGGTGCTGCTCAGCAAGGAGCACCTGACTCGCCAAGGACACACCTGGATATGGCTTGGATGGGGCCCGAGTTGGAGGAGGCGGGGTTTCAGGGAATCCTCTGGGCAGAGCGACCTCTGTTACCCAATTTGATGGCATGAAGGGCTGTGGCTGCACTGTGTCCACGCACTGGGACAGGGGAGGGCTCGACAGAGGGACAGTGGACACCGCCGGCACATTTGCCAGGGAGAGACCCTCGCTCTGACAAGTGTCGCCCTGTACGTCCCTGTGCAGCTGATCAGGCACTGGTGCTCAGAGCAAGCAGGTCCATCACTGTGAAAATTCGTGATGTGGCCCATTTAAGAGGCGTCTGCCACTGCCACTCCTACAGCCTCTGTCCCGGGTCCGGGCAGCCCCGCATCTTCGCCCCATCCTACCTTCTGCCATTGCAGGGTGATCTCTTGGATTTCTCTCTAATTGTAAGGCTTGTTCATCTAGCTCCCAGCCCATTTCCTTGCTGTTTGCTCCTTGTTTCTGTCACAACTTTGATTTGGTTGCCAGAGGGATGAACAGAGCCTCTATCACCTACGCCATTCTTTTTATCATCCTGATTTTTTTTTTTTTTAAGGCAAATCAAGTTTAGCCAGAAGCCAGGAGCAGGCAATGTCCTGCCTTGACTATCTCAGTATACACAGCAATAGCAGAGAGTTATTCTTTGGGAGAGAATTTAACTTATAATGTCTCATAAATGTTCCTGATCATTTGGATATCTGGCCTTCAGTGTTAGATGACCAATCTCACATCCTAAGTTAATACCAAAATCCTAAGGCTGGTCTGGTTCTTATCTTAAGCCTCGAATTCAGAAAAATGCCTCCCTAGACTAGACATTTCATAGCTAACCCTACTCGCTTAGTAACAGGCTCAATGGTTATGGACTACTTTGGGGTCACTTCTAGGATATTCTCCATTAGGCCTCCCCAGGGAGTCTGGGCTGTTGTCTGAAAGAGCCCAGGATTCTAGAGCTTTCATTCTGCTCAATCCCTTAAGGCCTCCCTGGGGAGATTCCAGAACTGGTCCAAGGCCTGCAGAGTGTTGAGGAAACCATTTTGGCTCTAACCTACATATATAAATCTGTCATGTTTTTTGTCAGTGTGCATCAGGAATTCTGAGTGCTACTTATGACCCTGTCACTTCATTTTCTTGGGCCTTAAATTCTCTGTCCACAAGAGGATGATGGTAACAGTGAGCCATAATCTAGGAGCACCACCTGCTTCCATCGGTTTCTGTAGCTCCAGGCAGCTCACGGTTGTGGCCCTGTTTTCAGTGACTTGAGAATTCCTTCAAAATAAGTTTTCTGACTTGTAAACCAGAAGATTATCAAGCTAGTATTTCAAACAGAGAAGTGACTCTTAGTCTCTACTTGGCTTTTAACAGGTGCGTCAGTATGTCGTACAGGTGATCTTCTCTGTGACTTTTGCATTTTCTTGCACCATGTTTGAGCTTATCATCTTTGAAATCTTAGGAGTATTGAATAGCAGGTAAGTAAGGGTACTAAGTCGCTTTCCTCTTGAAGAGACCTATGTGACTTTCTTTGCCGTAAAAGACTGTCTCGGATCCCATAGCTGAAAAAATCCACCGGGTGGTTAGTTAGGTCTTGATGCTGTAATGATAACATTTACTCTGGATCCCAACCACCTAGTAACTGGGTTGACAAAGATTGGGAAGTAGCTGGAAAACAGTCTGCTCTTTATCTCTGGAATACTAATTGAGAAAGCGGCTATGAGAACCTAGGTCCCAGGCTTCACTCCTAGAAAGTTTATTTTTCTCGGGCTATTTTCTAACTGAATCCCAGTAATGGCCCTCCATATCGTTCTGCTGATTGAAAAGAGCAGAATTCTCCAGAGCTAGTTAAGGGCTTTTGTGAAGACTGAACTCCAGTTCATAACTTAGTTGATTTCACAGTCATGGTCAAGTCTAACTGACCTTAGAATGTTCTTTAAGGATTTTTTAAAAGCAAATCTTTCCCCCCTAGAAACATACTTGTTAATTTATTAAACAGTCTACCCCAAATATTTCTTCCTTGTTAAACTGCAAGCTTGGGGTTTTTAAGGCCACTGTTTGTGTGTAGAGGACATCAGCTATTAAGAATAAAATGACATGTGACTCTGTCATCAGCAATTGGTGCTGAGCTGAGATGTCTGACTCGTTACAGGCTCTTGACGCTTGAGACTTACAGAGAGACTATTCTCATGTTCCTTTTGTGAGAATCAGAGTTGGTAATTTGGTCTCTCGATCAGTAAACTAAGAATTATAGTGTGGTAAAACCGGAATATGTTCTGACTCTCCTGCTTTTCAACTTGTTTTGTAATCATCTAAACCTTTCTAGGATGAGCTGAATACGATCCTGTGACTAGACAATAAGCCAGTGCTATATTACATGATAGTTATTAAATTTTACTGTCACAGCCTAGAAGTTTCACTGCTATCTAAGCAGAGTTGGCAAAGTTTTTTTGTACAGGGTAGAGAGTAAATATTTTAGGTTTTATGACCCAGATGGTTCTATCACAGCGAAAGCAGCCATGGGCAGCATGTTGGCAGGTGGGCATGACTGGCCCCCGATCTCAGCCATGGTAGAAGGACTATGGCACAGATATTCTAAAACCAAAATGAATTTGGAGAAACATGGCAGAGTGGGAGACGTCTCCAGATTTCTCTCCTTGAAACAACAATAAGTCAAACATCTAAAACTCAATAGAACACACCCAAACTGCACACCAGCACGTCTGAGGGTGGGATCTGCACATAAGAGCTGGTGGTGTCAGGCGGTGGACTGGCAGACACAAAGAAGCTGCCGCTGGCTGCCAGAGCTCCCTGCAGGAGGAGGGGGATGGGAGAAGGAGCAGCGAGTTCCCTGGACAGCCCTGCCTGGGAGAGCTGTGAGCTCCTCCGGCCAGCAGCAGGGCCCAGTCATCAGGGCAGAAAGCAGAGAAGTGGGATGGCAGAGAAACAGCAGTTGAACTTTACCAGCCGTGGTTGCAAAACAGAGGCTGAACTGTAGCCCCCAACCTCTAATGTGGAGGGCCCCTTCCCAGAATCCCAGGGAACCTGAGTAAACGCTACTGGAACTGTCACTAACACTGCTGACAGGGACTGAGACTGAGGGGAGCGAGTGTGATTAAACAGCTACGAGGAAAAAATAGGCATTAAGACATCATGTGAAGCAGAGATCCAAAAAGCTTACACACCACCTACTGGAAACCAAGAGAAAAGCGTCTCCTTTGTAACAGGCTAAAGAGAGACCTATATATAATAAATCTTTCTAGAAAAAAGCAAAATACACTTACCCAGGTGGAGAAATAGTCCATTAAACACCATGAACAACCGAAGTGACAAGGCAGCTCAGAAAGAAAGAGGAAAATCTCCAGAAAATAAGCTTACAGACGTAGAAACAGGCAACTCAAATGACAGAGAATTCAGGATGGCACGTCTGAGAAAACTCAATGAGTTCTGAAATAAGTCACATTAACAATTTCAGGAATTGAAAAAAACAACTAGATGAGCAGAATGAGTTCCTTAGCAAGGAGATCGAAACCCCCAAAAGAACAGAAAAGATCTTCTGGAGATAAGACACACACACACACTGCAAGAGTTGAAAAATGAAATAGCAGTCTTGGGAAATAGAGTCAACCATATGGAGGAAAGGATCGGTGATATCAAAGACAGAAATCTAGAAAGAAATCACAAGGAAGAAGAGAGAAACAAGAATGAAAAATAATGAAAAATACAAGAACTAGCTGACACCATCAGGAGAGGAAACAAGAATAATGGGCATCATCGAAGGCAAGGAAGAGGAGCAGGGACTAGAAAGCATTTTCAGACAAATGATGACGAGCACAATTCTGTGAATGTCCTAAACACCATCTAATTGAACGCTTTAAATGGTGAATTATATCTCCATAAAATTATTAAAATCCGAAAAATATTTTAAGAAATAAAATGTCTTTTACATGCAATAATAAAGTAGTCTTGCAAATCAGGTGTTTAATTGTAGTGAGGAGACAAAAGAAGTATTTCTGAGTCTTTGTCGCACATGTTCCTGTTAACATTTATTTTCTTTTAATTCTCATATCAGAACAAGACTCCCAGTGGAGGGAAACTGTAGTGATTCTGCTCGTGAGGGTAAACGTTGACAGATGCTACTGTCCACTCTGTGAATGTAACTGGAACGCTGACGTCCTCGTTTTAATAAGTGCAGTTTTAAGAGGTTGAGATGATGCGGGGTACCTTTCAGAACTTTACATTTTTTAATCTATAAACGAACGGACAGTGACAGCCTGTCTGCTGTTGACTGATTAGATGGGATGTGTTCGGCATGGAGTTCCCAGAGCAAGAGACCCCTTGGACAGCCAGGGGGAGTGACAGTCCCTGTCCCTCCCACCTGGTGATGGCCTTTGGCGCTCGTTTCAGCTCCCGCTACTTTCACTGGAAGGTGAACCTGTGTGTGATTCTGCTGGTCCTGGTTTTCATGGTGCCTTTTTACATCGGCTACTTTATCGTGAGCAACATCCGACTGCGTGAGTACTGGGGCCTCTGGTGTTGGCACACGGGGGGATCCGTATTCTTGAGGATTCGGGCCCTGGAGAGCTTCGTTGCCACCTCACTTTCTGTAGCTACTGTTGCTCGTGGGGCATCTCACACGCATCATCTTAACAAAGTTGGCACAAAATAAATCATAGGGTTAGTTGTCCTGCCATGGTCTTGTTTCAGTTTCTAGTAGATTGTCTCTCTTAACCCAACCCATGTCTTAATTTCAGCCAGATGTCTCATGGTGGGAAGGTGCCTTCTTTAAGATTTGTAGCGTCCCATCGCTCATTTGTCAAGTGAAGAAGTCAGCCAGATATTAGTTACACGACCTCATATTTTTAAGTAGAGCAATCTCTGAGACGTGTATCTATTTAACCTAATGCTCCTGTCTCCTCTTTTTAGTCCATAAACAGCGACTGCTTTTTGCCTGTCTCTTATGGTTGACTTTTATGTATTTCTTCTGGAAACTGGGAGATCCATTTCCCATTCTCAGCCCCAAACATGGTGAGTGTATATGTGGTAGGGAGGGGGAAAGGGCGGCTTCTAATTTTCTAATATTTCTAATATTAAAAATAATTTTTTAAAAACTTCAGATTGTGAGAAATATAGCAAATTATTTCTCTAGAATTTCTCTGGTTTTAAATCTCCTGATACTGTATGCAGAATTACGGGAATATGTCTGTATGTGTATGTGGAGTTGGGGTGTCCAACAGGCTTTTATCAGATTCCCACAGGGGTCTGTGACCCAAAAGATAAATGGTCACTGCTCAAATGATGATAAAGATTGTCTTTAGGGTGTGTATGTGTTTTGAGAAAGCGGTGGCATAAAACAATTAGTAAAAATAGAAAAGCTTTCTAGGAGAGATTCTCACACACGAAAAAAAGTTCATTTCAAATACAAGAACAGGTCATGGACAGAGCCCTAACTTCTGTGCTGAAAACAATGAACAAAAACCTCTTGGCTAACAGATTCTTCCAGAACTACTTTAGAACTATAAATACAAACCTGTCTAAAACAGAGAGTGTACCTGTAGTAAATATACTAGACCTTTCATGCTGGAGCATTTTAAAAAATAAACATCTATTTTACTTTCCTGCTGCATTTATCAGGATTCTTGTAGCAGAAAATGGAATCTGCTCTAACTAATTGAAAGCGGAGAGTAATGTATTACTGGGTTTTAGGAGGTTTGTAGAATCTCTAAGTGAAGATGACAAGCTTTAATGCTACATAGTTAAGAGAAACACCACAGAAATACCATCGTAGTGAACTAGAAAAACCCACTGAGTGGAAGTGGTCACCTGCCACTCGGGACCTGTGACATCAGGGACCGAGCAGTAGATCCCCTGCCCAGCTGCTGCACAGAGTGTTGCCTGCTGTTTCTACTTTTCCAGCAGACATACTTTCCTGATGATTATTTTTTTGGGCCAAAGCTTTCACTAAAGTACTTTGCTTTGTTAGAATTCATACTACCTTGAGTAGTAGAGATGATTCTGGAAGCATATGAGATAGGAAGGAAATCTGTAGACTTTTAGATATTTATTGTAGAATCTCTACTTACTAATAAAATTTGGCTTGCATGACTTAGTTGTATGTCATTCGTGGTTTCAGTGGTGTTCCTGGTGAGGGCAGGGGGAGCCATTTTCTCTGCATCTCCTGCATTGATGTTTTCAGGGATCCTGTCCATAGAACAGCTCATCAGCCGGGTGGGTGTGATCGGGGTGACCCTCATGGCTCTTCTCTCCGGATTTGGTGCTGTCAACTGCCCGTACACATACATGTCCTACTTTCTCAGGTAAGGAGCATTTTGTCTCTTTTCTTTTTTCCCTTGAATACATGTGTCATGTCATGCCACCATCATGAATACCTAAAAAGGCAGTGTCACAGATCTAATCTGTATTCTTTTCTTCTGTCCTGTGGGCATTGGCCTAGGAATCTAAGTAAGTCTTTTCACTTATGTTGCCTCCCCTTGTTTGTCCTACATTCATTTATTTTTAAATTGGCAATTTCAGTTTGACCCTCCTTATCCTCTCCTCAACCCCCCACTTTTTAAAGGCACATCCTAGTGGACACCAGCTTCAGCTAATCAGTCCCTCCCCAAAGTAGAACAATAGAAGACAATGCCACGTTAAAAGTGTGTTCACACGTGCATCGTAAATGTCACTGAATCAAAGCTAAGAAAGACTAAAAGAGAGCTCATCACCATCAATTACCCTAAGACCCCAGAAGGAGTAGCTGTAAAAAATGACAGCAAAAGCATTTTTGCCTATTATATTAATTTTCATAATTTCTGAAAAAGGTCCCCGAATACCTGGGTAACAATCGAGGTGTATGCCTTTCTCCAGCTGCCTTGTATTATGCCCAAGAGTGGGACCCAAAGGCATTGCTCACAGTCTGTGCTTATTACAGGAATGTGACTGACACAGATATCCTAGCCCTGGAACGGCGGCTGCTCCAAACCATGGATATGATCATAAGCAAAAAGAAAAGGTAAGAGATCGGCTTATTAAAAAACTTGTACGGTCAGAATTTCTCAACAAGAAAATTTAACAGTGCGTTGGTACTAACAGGGAATTTCATCTATTCATTTTCATTGTAAGTTAAGGTACCGTCAGAGACTTAGCATCTTGTCCTATATGAAAGAGAATTTTCAAATGCAGCCTTATTTCTTAACTTTAGATAAATTCCCTTGACATGAAGTGTTAGAATATTTTTTGTATTTGAAGGTATTATACATTGGATGTTTTATAAAAGTCTATTGTCTGGCATTTTTACAAACCTTTTCATGCCTAACTTCGATCTTTTTAACTTCATTTTCTCCAACTACTTTAAAAAACTCTCCAAGTCTTCTCGCTATTCTTGTATTTATTATTTTAAAATTACTTTTGAATTTTATGTTTTCAAAGGGATCTGTATCACAGTGGGTAAAGTGTAGGCTCTACACTCAGACTGTCCAAGTTTGAGCCCTTGGCCTGCAACTCAGTGACCTTGAGCTAGATACTTGATCTCCTTATGTCCTGGTTGCCCCATCTGCCAAATAATAATGAGTTGGTATGTAGCTCTCTTAAAACAGTGAATTACACATAGCTAAGGGAACTGCAGTCAGGCTGGGGATTGAGTCTTGGGGGAGCTTAGCAAAAGTGACTCCATTTTGGATCTATTGTTTCTTTGTTTAAAAAAAGGGAAATGCAATTAAAACCACAAGATATTATTACACATCTATTAAAATAACGAATTCGTAACACCACCGAATTCTAGAAAGGATGCAGAGAAACTGAATCACTCATATATTTCAAATTAACATCGAATAGTTTAGTAACTCGGAACAAAGTTTAGCAGTTTCTTAAAAAGTTAAACATGCAACTCTCACACACCCAGCAGCTGCATTCCTGGGCATCTGTGCCAGAGAAGTGAAGACTTGATGCTGGTCACACAACAACTTGGAACTTTTAGCGCAGTTTTACACAGTAGCCAAAAATGGAAATAACCCATCTATCTTCTAAGAGGTGAATGGTTAAAGGGCGGTACATCCATACCACAGAAGCCGACTGAGTATTATTAAAAAGGAATGAACTATCGATAGATGAAACAACCTGATGAATCTCCAGAAAATTCTGCTGAGCGAAAAAAGCCAGTCCACAAAGGTGACCTATCGTATGAGTCTGTTTTTGAAATGACAGATGGAAAACAGCTTGGCGGGTGCCTGGGTTTAAAGAGGGGCGGAGGTGGGAGGAGGAAAGTGAGCTGTTCAGGGGCGACATGCGGGACCCTTGTAGCGATGGAAATGTGCTGGGTGCACCCCCAGGATCGGTTTTCTGGTGGTGAAGACGTTTCCACTGGGGAAAGTGACATGGGCTCTCTGTGTTATTTCACAACCACGTGTGAATCTACAATGATCTCGAAACGTTTAATTTGAAAAGAAAAGTCATTGCTGACCTCCCACCAGAAACAGTGGGCTGTCACACTTAAACCATCGGAGACATCTTTCAGCCTCCTCACCGCAAACTGCCACCACCAAACCTCAGCCAAGTGCATCGGCTTTTCCAGATGGTGGGCTTTTAACTGGCTTTTTAGCTAATAATAGATAGATTCTTGCTCTGGCTGCCCCTGTCACAAAGACGCCACAATACAACACGATTATGGTGGCAGTGGTGACAACAGTGAAGAGAAGGTCGAGATGGAAGTCACCTGCTTCGCTGGCACCTCATGCTCTTTTTAATTCTTTTCACCACACCTCAGGAAGTTGGTTGTTGTTACCCTCTCTTTTTAAAATGTATGAATATTTTTCGTCTGCATCCCATTTGGTAAGAGCAAAGTTGGTTTAGAGTTAAGTGATCCAATTGAAAGTGAAAGTGAGTTGTTCCCAACAAGGCCACACGTGTCTGTGCAGCCAGCTTTCACTTCTGCACCTCTCTGCCTGTTACGGGGCCACAATGCAGTGTCAGTCACCTTCACTCCTCGCCAGCCACTCTGTGTGTGGTGGGAGAGACAGTCAGACGAAGGACAGGAGAAGTGTCCCCTGCTCTCCCCCACCCCCACTCCTGTCCTTCAGTCAGCATGGCAGTGCAAGTGAACTTCAGGGGCGTGGGATACAGCCTCTTCCTTCTTCATACACGCATTGCAGCTTTCTCAGCGATGCAATGTGAGCACTACGGGTTATGGGTGCACACAACTAGGTCAGCCTCTCCTTGGTTATTAGCTGCGTCTCCCAGCACGGCCGAGTTACAGCGAGCGTGTGTATCGCCAAAGGGAGAGGCAGAGGAGCTAACACTCCGAGCTGTATCAGCACCCAGGCCCTGATGGCAAGGTGGATGAGACCAAGGTGGATGAGACCAGGCTGAGACGCTGCATGCTTCCTCGCTGAAGTGTGTGTTTGCTTGTTTTCTTCTTTGCCTTTCAGGATGGCAATGACACGGAGAACTATGTTCCAGAAGGGAGAGGTGCAGAACAAACCGTCGGGATTCTGGAGAGTGATCAAGAGTGTCACCACTTCAGCCCCAGGAAGCGAAAGTATCCTCTATCCCTCTGCTTGGTTCCTTTTTTTTTTTTTCCAGTTACAATGGACATTCAAGATCATGTTAGTCTCAGGTGCATGGCATTGAGGTTAGACATTCATATGCCCGATGCGGTGATCCCCCCGCAACCGAGCACCCACCCAGCACCACTCATTCTTTTTCCCAACTCCAGACGAGGCTCTGACTGCATCGGAGCCCAGCCAGCCGGGGCTGGGAAACGTGGTGTTGCACAGTCACCTCTCTAGCTCCCCAGACAATCATAAAACCACAAAACCATTGTCTTCGAGCAAAAGGCTTCCTACCAAGTCAGTCTTTCCATTTTACAGATGAGAAAATTGACTCAGACGAGTGAAGTCACACGGCAGTTTGTGGCAAAGTCGGCACCAGAGCTGTGGTCTCCCTTTCTCAGTTCTTTCCACTCCACTGTGACATTTCTCAGCTCTGAAAACTACCACGAAACAGATGGGTCCCTAAAATGGTGGTTCATATATGAGATGGTACGGGCCCAGTTCTGAAGCAGATTCCTAAACAAAGTGTAAGCAGCTTCTGTATCTCCGGTTTAAAGAATCAAGGAAATTGGGTTAATGGATTTTTCTTGGCCCCGCTGGTTGCAGTATTAAACGAATTTCCAAATTGAGCAATCAAAACTTTGGGGGCCTGGAGCTGACATGGCGTGTTCCTGCTTCCTTCTCTGGCAAGAAAGGAGGCTGACTCCAGGAGAGGGGAAAGAAGGTTGCTTCAAATTCATTTAATCAAGAAACACTTCTTTCGTATCTCCTATTTCCGGCCAGAGTGCTGAGGGGTAAAATGAGCAGAGTACCTGGCTCAGACTGTCTGTCACAAGGGAGGCGGACATTTAGGTAAACACGTTGATTGGTGACCTGGACCGTGCTGGTGGCAGCCACTGCTGAGGAAGGCCTGAGGGCACTTTGTGATTTGGATGATGGTGGGAAAATCACAGAGGAGGGAGCATTTAGAGTCAAGTCAATGCTCCTGTAGTCAAAGGGCTCTCTTCACTGTTTTTATTACTTAAAAATCCACAACAGCCGAAGCTTAGGTTTAAGCTATCTTAGCGACAGTTAAGTCAACCAGAGTAGCAGGATTCTTTAACCTCGCTGGGCCCCGTTTCCTGCGTGGAGACCTGACTGAATTATCCCCAGTGACACTGGGTAATGGAAAGAGCAGCTCTGGGCTGACCGCATCCCTGCCTGGTAGCTGTGTGACTTTCAGCAGCTGAATGACTCTCGGAGCTTTACTTTCCTTGTCTGCAGAATGGATGACGACACCCATCTCGTGGGCCTGTTTTGAGAATCACAGAAGATAATGTCTAAAGAACTAAAGAAGTGAATGTCTGGAAATCCTAGCCTGTGTTAGAACACAGTAAACATTAATTTCCTTGCCTAACATTGTATTTATTCAGATAAGTAGGAGAAACTCGCCTACACAATAGGTGCTTTCACTATGTAACCGTTTGAGGTTTCAGAGATTACATTTGACTTTAGATAAAACCAAAAAGCAGAATCATCTGTCTGAGCTACCTGAGCTCAGGAGACACTGAGTGGGTAGGTGTCTGGTGGCGATGCCCCTGGCAGAGGAGCTTCCACACCGCTGAGCCGGAGGCTGGGACATGGCTGTGAAGCAGGAGATTGAAACCCCAGGAAGTTCCTAGGGTCCGCTATAGAAGAAACCAAAAGCACAGGCTTTCTTCATTTCTATTTCTTGAAACTTCTGTGTGATTTAAACCTTGATGCCCATTTTGTGCCAGATCTCACTCTCATTCAACAGGAAGTGGACGCGTTGGAAGAACTGAGCAGGCAGCTTTTTCTGGAAACAGCTGATCTGTATGCTACCAAGGTACAGAGCAAGGAAACTGAGTGTGCTTTTTGCCGATATGATGGAGGGAGAACAAGACCGGGTAGCTTTCTGCTGTCCTCGGTGGCCCAGCAGGGCAAGGGACACCTCACAGCTTCCCTGTCAGCCGTGAAGCTTGAGGGGTCTGTACTCATCGTGACCTCGCCCCTAGAGCTAGCAAAACCCTCCTTAATGGAACACTCTCGATCACAGAAAAAAGTGAGGTAGTCAGAAGAGGCCTTTCACCATCTAGAATGGTGGAACATGCCACCTCCTGGGGACCCAGGATCAAGGTCACGCTCCTCCGATTTGTATTCCCTTGCAAGTGAGGAATATTGTAGAAGCTGTAAGAGGCCCGAGTTGTTATGGAGGTGTAAGTAGTTAACGCGGGTCAGGGGTTTATCCCCCTTCCTGGCTTCAAGTAACGTTCGATAAGTGTCGCCCACTGCCATTATTTTAATATTATTACCACGCATGGTTTTGTGACTCAGCCTGAGCAGCCATTCATTTTCGTTAATCATATAAATTTCTGTGTTGCTGAGACTGACCATGTTTCACGTTTGTTTTTCCTCAGGAGAGAATAGAATACTCCAAAACTTTCAAGGGAAAATATTTTAATTTTCTGGGTTACTTTTTCTCTATTTACTGCGTCTGGAAAATTTTCATGGTAAGTGTGTCATTTTTAACTGTCAGGGGTCAGGTGGTTTTCCCTGGTAATGGCAGAAAGAGAAAAGGGGATTTGATTGAGGCATTGAACTAAGTCTCCACCGAAATTTCAATTCTAGTCGAGTCAACAGAGAATGTGATCTTTCACATATTTGAGCCTCTTCCTTCCTTCTCCTTTTTAGGTCACCTAGCACAGGGAGGTTGCATTTTTCTTCTGTCAGAAATCGTCAGTAAGGTCTTAGATTATGAGACATGTGAAGTGATTATAAAAGTTTATTTCACAGTCTGCTTTCTGCAGTATCCGTGAGCATATGACTGTACTTCACTCCTACCTTCAGCTAAGAACAGAACCACCTGTCCTTTTTAATTACGAGTACACACCTAAGAAAATTAAATCCAAAGTAAATTCCAAACATTTCTATGGATAAATTCACCCTCCGTGATTATAGCTCTCATTCTCTGAGGCTGTCCCAAAAGTTCTGTGTTCTGTGTGCACTGTATGTGCATTATCCGTCTTGTCACTCTGCAGGTGTTCATGGATTCCAGTGTGATTACAGAAAAGGCCGATGTGACTTTCTGGTTCAGTGATTGTTCTACTGAGGCTGTTTGCACAAAGAGGAGCTCTGTCAGCTTGTTAGTTAATTTTTGATCAGTGTTGACGAACGGAGGATTCTGGATTTAACACCTCTAAGGTTATAATAACTGGATGTCAGTACCTATTCGTTTTAAATCTTGATGCAGTGGGAGAGGATGGATGAAGATAGCTCAGCTACTAAAACGTTTTCCTGGGGTGCAGCCTTTGGGGTGCGCATCTTTTTGAACAGTTTTGTGAGGTGTAACTGACATTCATTAAACCACACGTATTTAAAGTGTACAATTTAGTAAGTTTTGACAAGTGTATACACCGTGCAACAGCCATCACCACCACCTAGATTTCCCTGTTCTGGACACTTCACGTAAATGGAATCGCACAATTTGCGTGTGAGGCTTCCTAACTTAGCAGAATGTTTCCAGGTTCGTCTGGTCGTAGCCTCTATCAACACTTCATCCCTCTTCATGGCTGATAATAGTCCTTCCGCCGCTTGTGTGTACCACACTTTTATTCATCCGTTCATCAGTGGATGGACGTTTGGGTAGTTTCCAGCTTTGGGTCGTTATAAATAATGCTGTCATGAGCAGTCGTGTATGCAGTTTTTGTGAAGACACGTGTTGTCATTTCTCTTAGGTACATGCCTGCAAGAGTAAAATTGTTGCGTCGCATGCGAACTGCGCGTTAGAACTGCCCCGCTGCCGGGCCGTTCGCTGCGGTCCCGCGGCGGGGTGAGACAGTGCGGGTCCTCACGTCCGGGCCCGCACTGCGGATCTGCCTCCTCACGAATCGTCATCCTAGTGGTGGGAAGTGCTCTCTCTCAGCTTTAATATTGGCAACTTGTTCTTTTCTCTTTTTCCCCTGGTCGGTCCATTTTATCACACTTTTCAGAGAACCAGCATTTTGGGGGTTCATTGATTTTCTCTACTGTTTTTCTGTTTTCTGTTTCATCGATTCCTGCTCTGATCGTTATCATTTCTCCTCTTATGCCTATTTTTTGGGTCTTCTTGTTCTTAAAATGGAAACGCAGATGGTTGACTTGAGCCTTTTTTAACGTAGGTGTTTTAATGCTATAAATTTCTTGCTAAGCACTATTTTAGTTGCATCTCACAAAATGCAACTTTATTTTCATTCAATTCACAATACTTTCTGATCACCCTTTTGATTTCTTCTTTGGCTCATGGGTGATTTAGAAATATGTTTTAAAATATTTGGGGACCTTCCACATATCGTTCTGCAGTTGATTTCTAATTTAATTTCATGTGATCCGAGAACATACTTTGTATGATTTGAATCCTTTTAAGTTTATAGTCCCGTCAGTTTTATGCTTCATGTGGCCACTCCTACACAGCAGGGCGGAGCGCACCAACTCCTGGGCTATACAGTTTGCATTTAATGCGATTGTTGGTTTGATTAGGTTAAAGCAACCATATTGCTATGTTTTTTATTTGTGTCATCTGTTCTTTTTTCCTTGCCTTTTTGATTAATTGGGTGTTTTTCATAATTCCATTTGATCTCCTTTGCTGGCTTGTGAGCTGCGACTCTCTTTTTGTTGTTGTGATTGCTTTTGGAGGATTCAGAAAATAACCCTGAGAATTAAGTTCCTTGATTCTCTCACACTGATTTCATTGACCAGGTTGTTTGTTACCTTTCTGGCTCCTGTTAAATGAAGGTGTATATGTCACAGCATATTCCCCTTCACTCTCTCCAGAAAAGAAAGGGTAGTTCAAGACTTTTGTTTGCCAAATGTGACTAGCCAAAGCAGATTTCTGACGTACGATGCAGAGTGAGAGTAGAATTGCATTTTTAGGAACATCCACCTATCAGATCCATTGCAGTGATTAATTCATTATTTTGAATTGCTGTTTGACATAGTGCTCACTGAGATGCTCTAAAGTAAAGATCGATATCTCCGCAGGCCACCATTAACATCGTTTTTGACCGAGTCGGGAAAACCGATCCTGTCACCAGAGGCATCGAGATCACTGTGAATTATCTGGGCATCCAATTTGATGTAAGAGTTGTATCGAGATCCTGGATTTTTATGTTTCTTTCTATTTTATCTGCTATAAATTACAATCGTTAAGAGTCTAATTCCTTACGACAGGGATTAGCGTCTGTTTTTGTTCGTCCCACTCTCCTCTGTATATTTTGGCATTCATGTGGCAGATTTGTGAAGGGCATAAAACCATAGTCATTAACTACGTGCTGGTTAGTTCTGCAGTTCCTCCTGGCTTCTCTGTAGCCAGCTACCACTCCCCGGTTCCTCCCCATCAAGTATGCAGACACCTCTCTCTCTCATACTCCATGAGATCTTCAAACACACGGCTCACCTTTGATTTCTCTGGTAGAAAATTAACTAATTAGTGCTCTTTGTTAGCACTGAAATGATTTCTGCTGTAAAAAAATTACCTTTATCAATTAATGTGGACTTTGAGCTCAAGGCGGTAATGGTAACCTGCGCACACATTTTTTTAGTCCCCTTTCCAACTGCTTTGTCATACCACCGTCACTTAAACACACTCTTGTAGCAGTTCAAGTTCAATGTCTTTATTTGTAGAATAGAACATTTTCCAGGTATAAATACGGCCAGTGTCATGTTCCTTGTCCCTGTGAGGGCCTTTTGCCTGTCCTATGGGCATGGCCACAGACTGCATGCCACCCCCAGCCGTCTGTCTCAGCTGGGCCTGCCCCTGGCGGCTGCATAAAATGAAAGCGAACCAGAGAAAATGGAGCTCCTGCCTGTAAGAAACAGCTGGAAGCGCGTGTTTTTTGATCATAGATCAGCAGCATCCCCTACTTCGTGTGACGGAGCATGCTCTCGCTGTCCTTCAGGCAGTGTGCAGGTCGTGCTGCGTTTTCCTCTTTTAAATGTTTTGCCAGGCCACATTTTAGAGACGCTCTTCCTTATCAGGGCTTTCGGATGCTGTTCAGTTGCTGTGTTCCACCTGTGATTTATTTATATACTTTATATAATCCATAATTCTGGGTATAATCTTTTAGATGTTAGTAATAGCAGCTCTCCCTCAGATACTTTTCACTTATCACACTGAAGCTCTATCATTACTGTATCTTCTGATTTATGAGTTATTCTCACCACTGCAGTTGCCTCCTGTCCTTAAGTCTTGATTCAGTCTGCAAATAAAGATGTCCCCTGCAGCCTTCCTGTAGGTGTCTTAGTTGTCACTTACTTGCTTTCCTCCCTGCCTAAATTGTTTTTAAATCAAGTAGGGCCTAATGAAGTCTTCTCTCGCAGTCACAGAAGCCATCAGAGCGTACCTTCTTAGCCTTCACATCCCTCGAACAGAGACTTAACAGATTTTTTTTTTCCCTATTACGGTGGCAGGTGAAGTTCTGGTCCCAACATATTTCCTTCATCCTCGTTGGAATAATCATTGTCACATCTATCAGAGGACTGCTGATCACTCTTACCAAGGTATGTTGTGTCACGGACTTAAAACGTTCTTATTTGCTTAATTACATGTGGTTGCATGAAATAATTTTACCTAATGAAGATTTCTGCCTTCTGAGATCTGACAACGGTCACAAGTATTTAAAAGACACACAACAGAATTTTAAAAAGTTAAACTCATGTATGAATTGATGATGTCTTTACATCATATACCAGTCGGATACGTACAGTTAGCAAAGGTTATAGAATGAGACCAGGGTCTGCTTTGTTCACTCTGTCACCGGCATCTGGAACGGAACCCTGCACGGGGTAGGCAGGCACTCGGCAGATGCTGGGGTGAAGGAGCCGGGTCCCTGAGGATGGCGTAAATGACAGCCACTTGTCAGGAGGATGTGGAAGTCGGAGAAGCAGAATGTTCAGCTGTTTTCTCGTCTACATAGGAAAGCTCCATGGAGGGTAAATCCTCTGGTAGAAGAGGTGGAGATTCCAGGATCCGAGAGTTCGAATAAAAGAGGAGGCTGGGAGAGGAGGAGATGGGACCCTCAGGCATCTAGGGCAATTTTGGAAAGATTACACGGGCTCGTAACAATTACACGGGCTCGGAGTGGTTTACAGTGACGGCCCTCCGTGTGACATGGTTTCTGAAAAGTTGGAGAGCGATGGGGATGCTTTCATGTTCTGGTGTAACACTTAAACCGCCACCAGCTTCAGTGGGAAAGCTGTTCCCGGATGACTTCCCAGCCGTCCAGACAGCCTCAGTCGTGGGAGCTGTTCCACGCAGAATCGGGGCACAGAGTGACATTAATTAGATGCTCTCGACACAGGAGTCCAGCAGAGCTGCGTAAATCCACCTCTTCTCCCTTTCTTGACAGTTCTTCTACGCCATCTCGAGCAGTAAGTCTTCCAATGTCATTGTCCTGCTGTTGGCACAGATAATGGTAAGTCTAGCAAACTCGCTCATGCTTACAACGGCAACATGCCAGAGGCGTTGGTGCACTCAAGTATTTTAACCACGTCCTCCGCCCCGTCCCTCTCTGCATTCGAGTGACTTCTGGGTCTCGTGTGTGGCTTGCAGGGCATGTACTTCGTCTCGTCCGTGCTGCTGATCCGCATGAGCATGCCGCTGGAGTACCGCGCCATCATCACGCAGGTCCTCGGAGAGCTGCAGTTCAACTTCTACCACCGCTGGTTCGACGTCATCTTCCTGGTCAGCGCCCTCTCCAGCATCCTCTTCCTCTACCTGGCTCACAAACAGGCACCGGAGAAGCATATGACGCCTTGAACTCCCGCCCGGCACAGACTGCTAACAGGCCGGTGGTGTCAGAATTCGGACATAAGAGGGAAAAAACGGAGGGGACCGGGGCCTGGTATTTTTTGAGCCACAGACGCTGGGGTAGCACACGCGGCCTCCGGCTCTGCCTCCCACGCCAGACGGCACTGTGATCACTGTGACCGTGAAGCCAGACGCAGCCCAGAGCAGCCTGCGTGGGTCCCGGAGGGCGCAGCGTGGCGGTGGGTGGGGGGACAGGAAGGAGCTAGGAGACTGCGGGGGGTTGTTGCAGGGGGACACACGGGACCCCCGCAGCAGGAGCCGTCGAAGACAGCCAGACACAGAGGACTGCTAAGTCAAGGTCCACATGGATGGAGAAGGTCATAGCTTTCCCTCGAGACTTTCATTAAAACTGGAGATGGGGATGCTTTGGCCTCAGCTTCATTTTACGGGATAGCTCGGGGGTTACGCCCGTGGGATCCAGCGCGAGTGGACGTCCACCCGCCCTTCCCCAGCCCCCGCCCCATTGAAACAGGCACGAGGGTATCATTTTTTCCTGGGGATGGGGTGGGGTGGGATGAGGTGCAGCTAAAACAGATTCCACCAAGAGAGATTTCCAGTATGCGTTTTTCTTGATTTACTTCTGACTTGATGTTATTTAAAAATGAATCACTCTACATGCAATTCAGTGATGTCTCGTTTTTTCTTTCCACCTGCCCCTCGTGCTGAGGGTAAAGCAATGAATAACTAATGGAATAAGTCTCTCTCTAGCCTAGCACTCGATTTCTTCACCCGTAAAAGGTAGGTGTTTACAACACTCAGAAAGGCAATTTGAGAAAATCCTGAATTTTATTACCAAGTGGTCTCTGTTTATGACTAAGATCGTATTCTGAACTTTACCGTGTTGGGTTTCTAGAGGCAAAACAAAGGTCAAAGCATACAAAGTTTACCAAAAGCAAAAGCACTGTCTGACCTCAGGTTAGGTCAGCTAACAGGGAAGGTTCGAAGCAGACCCAAAAGGCATTTTTACGGGCATTTATTCTAGCAGCCAGAACATTTTTAAAAAGCGTAAATCGTATCTGCTTATCTGCTCAGATCCTGTAATCAGCAGCTCTCCCACGCACAGATTCATGAATCACCTCTGGTGCTCAAGGAGCCTGCAGGAGGGGGAGAGGTCATCACACAGAGATGTAGTTCAGTTGATGCTTGGAAGAGATCACGTGAAAAAAATCTGGCTCCCGCCTTCATTTCCCCTAAGTTAACCGTAAATGAGCAGCTGCAGTAGCCGCCCGAGACGAAGGACAGCAGAAGCCAGTCGCGCGCGCTGAGCTGGCTTCCCCGGGCATTCTCGGACACAGCAAGCAGGTGGCAGCGCATTCCTGTTCGGTACCCAGAAACCGCTCTCAGCCACGGCCATCCTCGTTCAGGTCACATCTCCGTGTCTTCAGAGTCGGAGCAATGGGAGGCTGTACTGCGGGCCTGCGCGAGAGAACAAGGGCCCGTGAGCAGAGTGAGCGTCGGGGACGTGGATCATGCGTGACTTACGTCAGGGACTAGTCACCTCCCGGAAGCCCGGTGACCTGCCTCTGTGTTGGGCTCTGTTTCCAGCGTGCGGGTTGGCACTGACAAATCTGTTAACGTTTATGTTTCTTTTCTATAAAGCTAGCATGGTGCTGTCATTGACTCCCTATAGGGACATCATAGGATTCTTAGGACAGTTTCTTTGTTAAGGATCCAGAATATGGCCAATGGCTGTGGTCTGAATGTTTGTGTCACCCCAAAATTCATATGTTGGAATCCAAGGTGATGGCATGGGGAGGTGGGGCCTTTGGGAGGTGATTAGGTCAGGAGTCCAGAGCTGGGATCCGGGCCCTAAAAGAAGAGGCTGCCCGAGCTCCCAGCCCCTAGCCGCCTCTGAGGACAGAGTGAGGACACGGCCGTCTGCACCCCAGAAGAGGGTCCTCACCAGAACCCGAACCTGGTGGAGTCACGATCTTGGACTCCAAAAATGAGGAATGGATGTTTGATGTTTATAAGCCGCCCACTCTGTGGTATTTTGTCACAGCAGCCCAGACTCCCCAGCCCCTGCTAAGTGACGTCACTGGCAGAACGCCCCGCCACTCACCGCACCTTCACCGCAGGTGAGCCTGGCTCTGACGCCGCAGGTGAGCCTGGTTTCGAGGCCACAGGTGAGCCTGGTTTCGACGCCGCAGGTGAACCTGGTTTTGATGCCGAGGGAGAGCCTGGTTCCGAGGCCACAGGGGAGCCTGGTTCCGACGCCGTGGGCGGGCCTATCTCCAGTGCCGCGGGCGGGCCTTCCGCGGAGTCCGGGGGCGCGTCCAGCGGCTCGGCCATGGAGGACACGATCGGGATGTCCCTGGCCTGGAAGTAAGCGTAGGCCGCCTTTCCACAGACCAGGAGCGTGACCTCGTTCCCGCTGCTCTGGACCCGGTCCACCACCGTCTCGTAGGGCTCTGCCAGCACGTTCACCCCGTTGACTTCGATGATCACGTCCTCATCCTCTAGGCCGGCCAGGCTGGCAGGGCTGCCCTGCTGGACCTGCGGACAGAGCTCGAGTCCCACCTCTGAGCACCGGGGAGCGCCGGACCCGCGGTCCTGCTCTGGGCAGGGGGCGGCTGGAGAGCCTGCTCCTAGCCCTGCTGCCTGCCGTCGAGGTGCAGGAGCCAGCGCTGCTCTGCTGCCTTCCTGCTGTGAACACGCAGCGTCCCCACGGCTGGGTGTCGCATCGTGTGTCTGAGGCGTCCAAGGCATTAGGTGCCACAGGTCCCCTCCCTCATCCCCAACTTGAGAGCACTAGGGTCGGGGGCTCTATGCTGGGCGCCCAGACGCCACCAGGCATCCCTCCGGGGCCTGCTAGTGGCTGTCAGCCACGGTGCTGTCGGCTCACATGAATGACACCAGTTTGACGTGCGGGTCCACGGACACGTGGGCCTCCCTCAGGTACTGTAGCCGCCTTTGCTCATGGCTCCCTTAATCACTTTTTTCATTGCAGGAACACGGTGTGCAGTGCACACGTGTCGCGTGAAACGCGTCAAGCAACGTCCACGTCGCCCAGAAGGCTTCCGGCCAGCTGTCCGTGGTTAAGTTTCTGGGGGGCCAGACTCGTGCGTGGCCTTTCAGCTGCGGGGGGGGCCCGAGCACCGCTAACCTGTGCGTTGCTCAGGGGTCGCTGGGACAGACGTTCGAGAAACAAAAGCCGTGAGCTTAGGACGGCCTGGGAGCCAGGGGAGAGGGCGCAGGGCAGGACAGCCATCGTGGCACCCGACAGGCCTTCCGCGTGGCCTTTTTCCTGCACCGCCCCGGGCCGGGAGGACGGACGCCCTCCTGCCCGGCCGAGTTCGGAGGCTGCCGGCACCGGACCTCCCTACCTCTTTGACGAACGAGCCCGGCTGGCCCCGAAGCGCGTTTAAGTGGAAGCCGTAGCCGCGCTCGCCTTTCACCAGCCTGCACAGCCTCGGCCTGGGCTCTGCGGCCTCTGCGGCCTCCGCGCGGGGGCCGTCCAGAGGGGCAGCGGGAGCCGGGGCCTCCTGGACAGAGCCGTCGGGCCGTTCTTGACTTTGATAGTAGAGAAATGGAGAAAAATGAGCCTTTTGAAAAAAAGGGGGGAAAACGTTAATTGTAGGAGTGAGCGACTGCCCTTTAGTAAACGCCTGGCTTGATGTACAGGGGTCAGGCCTGAGGAGTCTACGTGGGGGCTGTGGAAGTCCTCCGCTCCAACCAGAAAAGGAATAAAGGACGCCCGGGTCACGGAGTGTCGTGCACAAGCACGTGGACAGGGGCACACGTGCGTGAAGCAGAGGCAGCCCGGGGCGTCCTGCAAGGATCCGAAATAAGTCACAAGGTCACTGGCTGCTTCTGACTTGGAGATCGTGAGCGAGTCACGTGGCATCTGTCCCCGGTTGGAAGTCACACCCACTGAGGGACTTGCCCAGTGCCTCACGCCAAGCAGGCTCGTGTGGCCCTCCCCCCTCAGCAAGGTCATGCCAGAGCGTAAAGGCATGGGAGAAAGTGAAACCGAGACACTGTTTTTATCACTATCTGAGGTACGCCCGGGGGGAGGGGTGCGGGGTATCAAAGGTTACGTCCCCTCCAGACCTGCCGTACTCTGGCTAGTACTGTCGCCCTGGCTGACGCGTCTGTTATGCGAAACCCCGCACCATCTTTAACTCCCTCTAAGCCACCCCAAGCCCCAGACCATCCGTGAGGAGCAGCAGCGATGGTCTCGAATGCAGAAGAGGCACGGACGGGAAACGTGACCGACTCTTGCACAGGACTGAGGGCCGAGCGGCTGTGGGTCTTCGCTGAGGGATTAAAGGGCAGTTTGGGTGAGGTGAGACCTGCATCAGCAGTTAACTTGCCGCCCACAAGTGCCCGAGACGGGTCAGGCGACGAGTGCAGACTGCAGTGATGGAAAGCGAGGACCACGTGTGCCCTGTCCCCGACCCTCCCGTGCAGAGGCCTGGCCAAGGGCGGACGCGGGGTCCTCCGGCACCACCTGTCTCACTAGCCACAGAGCGTTGGCTAAGCGAGGGTCGCATCGGCCCAGAACCTGCTCGCCACCCGGCTCGGCCAACTTCAGACCCTTTAGAGGTACACTTGCCAAGGCGCCACATTTTTCTCGTTAAAACGTGGGCTATTATCAGTCACTGGTTCCGTGCGCAAATACCTGCCATCACTCCCCACGCAAGCGCACCAGCTGCGTCTGACGGCAGCAGCTAACCTCGAGGCAAAGTGCAGGGGCACACGCCTAGGGAGTTGTCACTCTTCAAGTATTTGGGTGTCTGGCGCGTTCTAGGAACCGGCGTTCCAGGGGTTTTCTTCACTGAGCTACCTCTTAGGACCCAACTCACCTGTGCAACTTACTTTGGGGGGAAGAGGGAAGAGGAAGGTGAGGACAGACAGCTTTTTAGATGAGCATTCTCTCTCAAACTGACCAAAACATTAAAATCACAGTCAAGTCATTCTGTCACAGGATTAGAAGTAGGAAAGGACTCGATGCCACAAACCTCTCGACAGCAGCCTGAGCAGCGACCTCGGACTCCTCGACCGTCTTCCCCGCTGGGGGATCACCACTTTGCAGAAATGGCTGATCACGCTCCTAGCAGCTTCGGGGGTCCTGAGCCCAAACCTGCCTCCCTACGGCCTCTCTCGTGGGTGAAGCTGTGCCCGGAACACCTCAAAAACAAGTCTGCTTCTCCCACGGAGGAGCCTTTCGAATCGCTGCGAGCCGTTCAGGAAGCCTTTGCAGGCTTGTGCATGGGGTCGGTGGAACCTGCGGGCCTACAGTTTAAAATCCAGTCGGTCCCTGTTTAGGAGACTTCGGGCTGTGTCTGCCTGCTGCGCGTGGATTTTTCTCAAGACAACCAAGAGTAGCTCTGCGGTTATATTCGCAAATTCTTTCAAAATCTTGACCCCTAGGACTTCAAACTCACGTGCCGGTCACTTGGCACGCTCCCGTCACTGCCACCCTGAGGTTCAGGGCAGCCTCGTGTGATCGTCGTGCCCCTTCCAGTCTGGAGAGCGAAGGGGTCACTCACCCAACGAGACAGATGACCCGGCCAGCTGAAATCGGCCGGGCCCTCGTCAGCCGGCACTGAAGCCCGGTGCTGACACCACGGGCTCGTGAGTGGAGGAGCCAGAGAGGCGGAAACAGAGGCTGCCCGGGGACTGAACGGCACTGGCTCAATAACGGGGTGCCTGAGCCCAGCGTGGGCGCGGACGCGACGGGGCCCCGCGTCCCGCGCGAGCGTGTGGCCCTGCTCCACTTACCAGTCTGTACAGCTCGTCCGTCTCTTCGTCCACCACCAGCAGCGCAGTCTGATCCCCGCCCCTCCTGATCATCTCCACCACATCGTCGTGACCCAGGGACGCCACGCACTCGCCGTTGACGGCCACCAGCAGGTCATTGGTCTTCAGGCCAGCCGCCTCGGCTGGGCTCCCAGGGTCTATGTCTTTGATGATTTGACCTAACCCCAACCCCCAAAAGAAATGACGCCATCAGAAAGACCCCTAAAAAGCTAGGATTTCTGCCGCCCACAGACGTCAAAGGCAGGCTGACTACGGGCTCTGTCCCCCGACTGGCGTCCTAGGGAGCCCATGAGCACCCTCTGCAGCCCCATTCCCTGCTCAGAACTCAACTCCAGGAACCAACCCAGCCATTGACAACAAAAGGGCCTTAAAGAAAATCGTGTTGCTTCTAAAAGTGCCTGGAATTCAATCTTGACAGAAGAGCACGCTGAGCATGGAGGTCAGCGGGTTCCCAGGGGGCCGGTGGGCAGCCTGGACCCACACACACAGCATCTTAGGTAGAAGCTGAGCCCTAAAAGGCGGGGTGGGGGTGGGGCGAGCATGAAGAGCGAAACCAAAATGTTCGGACCCTGGGAAACCCAGGCCGGCACTTTAGTAGCAGTCGCGAACGGGTCTTTAGCCTTCCCTGGACTTGAACTATCTTCGCCTGCATCGTCCCCTTTCTGTCCCGTGCACTGGTTAAGGAGCCTCAGTGTTACTTTTCCCACTAGCTGCTGGGCATCTCCGCCTGGGTAGCCCGGAGATCCCCCCCAACGTAACGTGTCCCCAGAGCACCCCTCACCTGTCACTGCGAGCACCGCCGCCCCAGCACCCACCGCCCATTCCTCGTCCACTGCTGTGTTACGTACGGTGCTGCCTGAACATCACAGGCATCGCTTCTCCGGTCCCACTCCCTTCACCCTAAATGCAGTTCGTGTTAGTTCCTGCCTTGAGTTCTACCTAAACTACTACAGCACCTCGCCAGTCGCTCCCCCATCCCGAATCCTTGCCTTCGACACACATCCACCTTCAGATTCACCTTGACGCAAAGTCTGACCAGGTCCCGCCCCAGGGCGACAGCCTCGGTTTGGCCCTGGAGCTGAACAGGCCTGAGCTTGATCCCAGTTGTTCCGCAGCTGACGACTGACCTTGTACAATCCTGTATCTTCTCCGAGCCCCCCACTCCAGCATTTCTGGCCGAATTACTGGGCGTGACTGAGATGTCCAAAGCCCCCAAAACACTGTGGGCTTAATTTTTTCTCCTCATATTGCTCAAAAACTTAACACCTCACAACTAGAACCAAGTCCAAACTCAACCTGGCGCTGGAGGTCCTTCCTGCACTGTCTCTCTCCACCCGGCCTTCTACCCTGGTTTCCCGTGCTACGCTCTAGATGTCGCTCGAACTGCCTGCGCCCCGCTGCTTGGTCCACACAGCTGTCCTTCTGGAATGGCCTTCTCCATCCCTGCCGTCTCTAGTCCAAATTCCATTCATACTGCAGAGCCCGAGCCCAGAGGCCACCTCTTCCGCGAAGCCCTCCAGTGCCTTCTAGAGAGAGAAGAGCTGGCTTTAACCTGGAGTCCTACAGGACTTGACCTCCCTCCACTGCCACCCCCTTTTATTGGGGTGCTTCTCGGTATCTACCTTCGATTACACATGTTTCTTATCTCCTCTAGTGATAGGAGGCTCCTTGCCTAGGAATTTCTGTCTGATCCACTCGATAGTCTCAAAGGTCCCGAGGATGGTTTTTACATAATCTGAACCAGATTCACATTTGATCAAGTCAGGTAAACGTACGCAGTAAAAAGGAAACAGCAGCTCCTGGTGTATAACAGGTTCCGTGGCCCGAACTCATTACATTCTTCCATAGAGCCACCTGCCCTGGGAGCACCTCAGTGCCCATCAGCAAGACTCCTGGTTCTGTTTGAGTCCCAGGTCCCGCCCCACACCTTGCCTCCGGTCCCGCATGCTGGGTCTGCTCACAGCAGCTCCTGACAACCGGTTGTGCATAATCCCAACTTCTGTGACATGTTGGTAGCTCGGAGTCAGACACGGTGGGAGTATTTATGCCACAAAAATCAGCAAATGGAAACCTCGGGGTGCCCAGCAGGCCCCGGGGTGCATGGAGACGGAGCCAGCTTTGCTTTCCAGCTTCTTCCTGTCCCCCTCGTGCACCTGGTGGGGAGCTGGGGGCCTCGTGGAGCTCTGGGGTGACATTGAGGCCTCCGGCTCTCCCCGCGCCTTACCCTTCTGCTCGGGGCTGCTCTTCAGGTGAAATCCGTAGCTGCCACTTCTCTTCTTCATCTCCACCGCCCGGGGCTGGAGGGGCAGGAACTCCAAACTGGCCGTCTCTCGCTTGAACTTTATATTCTGCTCCCTGTGCTGCTTGTCGGTCTCCTTGTCCACCAGCAGGAACATGACACGGCTTCCCGACTTCCTCACCTGCAGGCGCACACACAGGTGAGGACCTGCATCGTCCCCAAGAACGATGCTGGGAGAGAGGACCGTTCTGGGTGGAGGGACCAAGAGTCTAGATTCAACGGAACACACAGGCCGGAGGGCCTGGTTTCCAGCTGTCACGCTCTTTCCTGCCACCTCGCGGGTGTTTCTCCACCTCCGCTTCCACGGCTGTCGTTTTCCCCTTCGTTAAGTGCGACCTCGCCCACACAGATGCCAACTGAACCCAAGTGTGAGCTGGAATTCAGAAAACCCAGAAAGCTCCTTAGGCGAAGGCCGGGAAAGGAGATTGGAAAACAAAAGAAAGTCAAGGCCTCCTTTGAAAGATCATTCTACCGAGAGAAGAGAAGGTCGGTCAATTCTCAGGGGTCCGTATGACCTCGGAGGAAAACCTCAGCGTGTCTCCGTGGGTCTGGAACGACGCTGGACATGAGATGGGTGGGGGCCCCCGGTATTCCCCGTATTCCTCGCCACAGTGGTTACAGAATAACACCCCACCTTGCTCTCGAGCCTTTCAGTAACGTGGGCTCAACACTGATCTATTATAAACGTGGAGGGGGCTCCCAATCAGGCGCCCTCCAGACCCAAAAGGTGACGTTAGTGGCTCCCGAAAACCCTTTTCTTCGAGATAACGTGCAACGAGCGAAGGCCTTAAACCCTGTTACCATCACTGCTCCCCGCACTAGTGGGTCTGTTTGCTCTCAGTACAAAGGGGCTGCAGCCCAGCACTGTGTTCCCCCATCACGAACCCCGACTGCTCTCTTCCCGCCACTTCCAAGCAGAGCGGAGCAGGGGACGAGGCGAGGAAAGCAGCCCTTCCAGACGTACCTTTTCAACCACCTCCTCGTGGGTGGCATCCTCTACGTTCTCCCCGTTCACCTCGACCAGGCGGTCCTCGGCCAGGACCCCAGCCTTCAGGGCCACGCCCTGAGGTGTTATGTCTGTCATGTACACGCCCTTTTTACCTGGATGAGTCGGGGGTGGACACAGAAAGTTCAACGGTAAGAGGTTTTCTCCCGATAAAGTAAAACTGGAACTTCCAGTCTCAGGGCGAACTCCGAGAGCCTGGCTCCTGCTCTGGAGCTGCTTGACGCAGCCAGCACTCGGTCGTTGTTGATTTAAACGGAATTTCTGAGCCCAACTGGATGCGAGGAAGGACCCTCAGGTGGCACCGGCCTCTTGGACCAGAAAGGACCAAACCATGCTTGTGTGTGTGCCACTCCCTCTGCATTTGTGGAATTAGAAGGCGTGCACTCCCTGCTGTCCTCGGTAGCTAGCACTGTCACCAGTGACACATCGCACTGGTGCGAGCGAAAGAGGCCCGGGAGCTGAGCCGCGAACGGTCCGGGCCACGCGGCCGTGTGACTTCAGTGCTTCTGTAAAAAAGGCTGTCAGTCCTTTCGAGATGTGAATATCTGGTCTCAGCAAAGGGTTGCTGTACGATGACCAGAGCAATTATTTGTAAGGAATAACAGTCACTTAATCCTTAAACACAACGTTTATATATTCATCACGAAGGAACCGTTTTCCTCGTAAACTTAACCTGAACCATTCATTCCCCATGGACATCAGCCCCAGGGCCAAGTGAATGGGATCTGAACTATGACTTGTTTCCATGTTTCTAAGCAATGCCAAGCTCCCCCCGACCGCCTGCACCTCCACTGTGTTTAACTGGCAAACTTGGGAAACACCTCTCTCTCACGGCTACTTCGTATTTCTTGCTGCAGGTTAAGTAAGCGCTGGACACTGGTTTACGCTTCCTATCGCTCCACTCCTAATCACTCACCAGGAGACGCCCACCCCCAGCACCCGAAGGGGCAGCATTGAAGGTGGAACCCCAAGGCCAACAGCTCTCACAGTTTCCAACCTTGGTCCCGGAGAAACCACTACGGAAACCACGGTCAGCCGAGCACAGGTCAGCCTGCACCTCTGAAGTTCTAGAAGCCGAACCTCTAGTGCTTCCCGGTGGGCCGGACTTTTCAAATCACGGCGTACCTCTCAGCTTGAGGTCAAGGACACACCTCAGCGTGATGCGGGGCCACGGCTAAAGGTACAATTTAAATGTCACAGGAGGTGGGGACTTTTGTGGTGTCCTCAGCAACTCTGACAGGGTCTGACCCATCACTAGGTGCTCGAGAATTTGTTGAGCACGTGAGTGACCACCAGGGCACAGAGACGAAACGAGATGCCCTTCCTGATCAAAAGCTATTATGAAGAACCTCCTTTTTCTTGCCTCTTAGTCCCCGTTCTCCCCACCACCCTGTCACGCTAAGGAAGCTGGAAAGGAATAAAGAAACACCAACTCTCGAAGCTTCTGACCTCAAGGTCAAGAGTGCCCAGTGGCCCTCCCACCCCCACTGCTGCCCAGTGTTTGACCCCTCACTGCACAGGGCTGGAGGGAGAGGGTACCGTGCCTCGGGGAGCCAGAGCAACTGAAAAGTCAGTCGGAGAAGTCACTGATCCCTGGCTTCCTTCTGGAAAGCTGGTTGTCCGTGCCCCGCCCTCAGGCTCACCTGGGACCGTCTTCAGGGAGAAGCCGTAGCTGCTGCCCTCCTTGACCAGGTAGCAGAGCCGAGGCCGGGTGGCAGCCTGGGCCCCTCCGTTCGCCACGGGGCTCGGCGTCTTGCCGTTCACGCTCGGCTCCTGGCCCAGCTCTTTCAGGTCTACCTGGGTTTTCATGGCTTTCTCATAGGAAGCCCCATCCAGAACGAGCAAAGTCACCGAATTCCCGCTCTTCCTGACCAGATCGACAACCTACAGGGAAGAAGGGAAACCATAACTTTATCCGAGAAGCCTCTGTCAGAGAGGGATGCCGGCTGACCATCTGGCTGATTGGTTACCTGGCCCTGGATCCCCGACACCCAATCAGCAGGGAGCACCCCAGTCCTCCCAAGAGCCGGGTGCAGGTTAGGGTGAGCCTCTAGCCCTGTAGGCACGGAGAGTGTGGCCCCACCCCAGCTCAGGCGACGCTTACGAGGACTGGATCTTTCTAGGAGGAATGCCTCCGAGAGCACAGCAGGCCCCGCCAGGTCCGTGAAGACAGTGACCGCGTGCGGGAGGTAGGCCTGGGGCAGGGGCAGACTCCCGCGCGTTCACCGCACGGACACACTAGCCAGCTGAGTTCCCTGTGAGCTGCTACTATGTACCTCGGGTTGTCAGGAGGATGAACGAACAATATGAAGTTGCCTGGCACAGCTCCTGGCATACAGCAATGCAGTGTCACCCTGACGCTATTTAAATCTAGCCATCGTTTTTACAGTTCCTGGGAAAGCGTGGGAGGTTAGACTAGCCGGCAGAAGGCACAGCCACGAAGGCGTCCCGCCTGGCCAGTGGCAGCCAGGAAAGCGCCACGGACACCAGAGACACTGAGCAGCGATGTGGGGAAGGGCAGGTCCTGGAGGAAGGACCACGTGAGTCCCGTTCACCTGCACGTGCTCCTCCTTGTCCACGAAGACACCGTTGATCCTGAGAACTCTGTCTCCGTCCTGGAGGCCAGCCTTCTCTGCTGGGCTGCCCTTCTCAATCACCCGGACCAGGTGGCCATCGGTGTCCTTCTCAATTCGCAGGAAGAAGCCGTAGCTTTGCCCTTCCTCTTTAGACAGCTTACACTCTCGGGGGCAGAAGGTGGAGGCCATTTCTGCGATGGAAACCAAATGGATAGAGATCCGTGGGAGAGGAAACGTAACTGGAGCGAGAACCTGTCCTCCAGCCCCTAGAATTCTCCTAATCCCAGTAAATCCCGACAGCTTGGGTAGCAACATTAGGGGTACGAGAGGCCACCTCCCAGGACTTGCTAATGATTTGTCAATCTGCTCCCCGAGGATAACCGTTTCGCTTGAGTTTCAGGTGCATGTGTTTGGTGGGTACTAGATGCAGAAGCTTGAATGTCCATAGCTCCAAGACCAAATCCCTGACCTAAAGAAATTAGGTCCAAATGCGGGAATGAAGATTTTTAAGAAAATACAGTCCCATTTTTATTCAAATATTCGAAGATCCTGGCAAGTTCTAGGCCCTGGGGATAAAGCTGTAGACAAGGCCGACCCACACTTTTTGCCTCTCGTGTGTCATAGTTTCATAGTGACAGGAGGCGAATGACCTGCCAGGGAAGAATCAGCTGGAGCGGAGACTGTAACAGAAGGCCTCAGGAGCAGGGAACGGGGTGGGACGGCTTCCTGGAGGAATGGCAGCTCCGAGACCCGAAGGACTGTCAGGAGTTAGGGGAGCGTGTGAACGCTCATCTCTAAGGCAGCCTCAGATTCAGCGGTCCCGCACCCTGCGGGCTGTCCCAGGACCTTAATCTCTCCCTCTAAGTCAAGGACGGAAAGTGCAAGTTCCTTGCTAGTAGGACAGTCCCGTGTTTGGGGAGTGGGGCAGAGGCAAAACAGTCTTGTGTCTGGTAAAAGCCTGATAAACAAGGAAACACAAATCACCGTTTTTGAGAAATAAAACTGAATTTGTTTCACACTTTCAAACAGCAGCGGGCCTCACTCGCTGGAATCCCCCGTCTGTCTCTGAAGCCTCAGGCACTAAGGCCAGAGTTTCTTTCCCCACCCAGGTGGGAGCCCAGAGAGTGAACCGGCTCAGCTCACACCCAGAGAAATTCCGATGGAGATGCCGATTGGACAAAAACAGCTGCTGCTCCAGCCCTGACTGCCTCCTGCCACCATGTCCGCCCTCCCCACAATTCAGCCACTAAAGGCTCAACGCATTTCCCAGCACAAAAGTGACCTCGCGGCGACAGCAGGCCGACTCGTCTAACTCCTACGAGCTCCCAGAAAGTCTTTCGTAAAGGAATCCTGAAGTCGCTGTAGATCAGTCACCATGCAGGCGGGGGGAAAGCAACATCTTCTGAGAAAGGAAAGGAAATGACAACGGCTGGAGAAGCGACGTCAACGAGAACTAGAGGATATAGGAGCCTCATTTCCCTGCGATCCTGCGAGTTAGTCCACCTGCCAAAGGCACCAGACGCTGTGTCAAGGTCGCGCATTATCTCACTGAGTCCTCACAACCACCTTGCAGTTTGATTCACAAATCAGGCAGGATTGATAGAAACAGATGCTTAGAAACCGCTCGGATCTACCCACTCAGAATCCCCAACTCGAAACCTAACCGTGAGCATCTTCAAAACCCCCTAGTTAAGAAACTGGTGTTTAAAACCAACCTTTGCTGCTTCTGACAGCCCTCCCCTCCCTCAGGCCCTCCCAGGAAGGAGAATGTCAAGGTCAGGTGAACTGTTAGCAGCCACCCTGAGCTCCTCTTTACTCAACTTGAGAAACCAAGGCGACAGCCTGGTTAGGAGAGGCCCTTGGCCACCCTGTACCATCCTCAGCGTCCAGCTCCGCCCACGGTCAGTGCACCGGCCAACAGCATGGGAGCGAGTGGCAGCCTAAAGTCTGGGCCTTGTGCCTCCTCCCCAAGTTCTAGTTCTAAGTCAGGCAACCTTAAGAGTCAAGCAGATGAAAACAACCTTTAAAAGCCCCCATGGGCTCTTTCTCCTATGAAGAGCCTATCAGCCTGAAGAGCTGAGGCCATTCCTCCCCTCCCCCAATCCTGCGGGTGGAGGCCTAGCCCCACCCTTGTCTGAGGCCCAACCAGTCATCCCACCGACCTCTTCCCTCCCTAGACAGTTAGCTTCTTCAGTTAGCACAGAGCCGGGAAGCTGAGGATCATGAACATTGGTCTTTCCACTTTCTACGGAACACCAAGAAGACATATTACCCCAAACCTGATTTTATCTGCTCACGCCACAGATGTTCACCTCACGCTTGGATGCAAAATAGTGTTGAGTGGTCGATGGGACAAAGTAAAACAGCACCTCTGTTCTCGAGGGACTTCAGGGTGAAGGAAAAGCTTTCTACAAAAAGACCTACACCGTGAGACAAGGGAGGGGTCGCAAGGGAGGCAGGACAGCACTTAGACCTCGACGACAGATGGGTAGGAGCAGAAATCTCAGCAGGTGCAGGAGGAGGAAGAGAACATTTTAGGCACAGAATAGCGTGGACGTCAGGCGTGGAGGTGGGCGAGTGCGGAGGTGGGGTCGATGAGCCGAACACCAGCCTGACTGAAGACCCACCAACAGGAGGGAATCCCTGGGTGACAGATTTGACCGTAAAGGTCTTGACCACCAGCAGCCCGAGGGGTCTGGCCTGAGTTTGGGAGGCAACAGGCAGCACCCAAGGCTTATAAGCAGAGGGTGACAGGACCGGGGTTGGGCTCCAGAATCGTAGGTGGCAGGGCCTGGAGCAAAGACACACGGGAGGGAGGCCAGGTAGGAGGCTGAGGTAACAATCCTCCTCACATGCAATAAAGGGCCCGAGCCAGCGTGGTAGCCGTGAGAGAATACACAGGTGACAGGTGGCAGATCCACGGTGAGGACTGAGGGACAGACTGTTCCCTCAGACTTCTCCGTGCAGAGATGGCCTCAGACAGGACAGGGATGACAGCACAGACACCCGGAATATGTACTGACACTGCCTGTGGCTGGCGCCCAGCATGGCCCCAGGCGGTGTCAGAGCCACGGGGCCATTATTCCCCAACTGCGACTTACTGCACTCACCGTCGCCCTGCTGGGGCTCACGGCCGCAGTCACAGGGGGCAGATGTACGGCCAAGTGTTCTGAGGCCACGGCTCATGCGAAGGCAGCTGTGCTTTGGTCTGGGCTCCCCTCAGCTCTGAGCTGCCAGAACACTCTACAGCCCTCTTCCCCTCTGTCTGCTTCCCCCTGAGGGCCAGCTGTGTGCTTTCCCTGAATGTATTACCTGAGCTCAGTGCTGCTCTCCTAACCAGCCCTGGCACCTTCCCTGCTTTAAGCCCCGGACTACCCTTCTGCCATGGACCGAATCGTGTCTCTCCCCCAGTTCGCGTGTTGAGGCCTTAACCCCAAGGTGACTGTTTGATGATAGGGCTTTATAAGGAGATAATTAAGGTTCAATGATCTCACAAGGGTGGGTCTCTAATCCAAAAGGTCTGCCATCCTTATCAGAAGAGACACTAGCAGTACGTGTGCACAGACACGAGGCCATGTGAGGACACCGCAAGAAGGTGACAGGCCAAGGAGAGAGGTCTCGGGAGAAACCAAACCTGCTGACACCGACATGTGGGACTTCCAGCCTCTGGACCTGCGGAGAAACACATTGCCGCTGCTTAAGCCACCCCGGGTGTGGCATTCTGAAATGGCAGCGAGGAGACTGATCCACCTGAGCACTGCAGCCCACTCGGGCTGCTGTTACAAAGGGTCACGCTTTGGAGAGGGGCCGGAAAGCGACGTTGTTAAATGATGGCGTGCCGTGAGGCATGAGGTGGCAAAGTCAGGCTGGGACAGGTCTAAATCAGGGGACTCGGCAGGACACCCTGCAGCAGACGGAAATGTGGGCCGGGAACTCAGGAGATGAGGGCCTCGAGGCTGCACAGCAGGGCTAGGGGAAGCCCAAGAGTGAAACGTGGGAGAAAGAGGGCCAGGGATAGAGCCCTGGGTGACCGACACCCACATCTGGGCGACAAGAAGATGAGGCCGAGAAGAAATAAGCAGAAGGCCGGGTTTCACGGGACAGCCAAACGCCGGAAGGGAGAATTTCAAGACTGGATGGTTCACAAGGCAAGAGGTAAAAAGGATGAACACAGAAAACGCCGCTGAGTTTAGAAAATGGAAGTCCAGGATGGACGAGGGACTAAGAAACCAGTGGACAGTAAATAACAGAGATGATGAACGTAGATGCATCTTACAGCAGACGGGTGAGAGAGCTGAGAGGGCAGCCGGAGGGGGAGCAGGGCTGGTGGATGGTTGTATTTCTGACGTTGAGAAACTGTGAGCATGTTTGCACGTCTGAGGGTGCAGGAAACGGGTTTAGCCTTGAGGAGAGGGACTACTTCTACTGGGACAAGGGAGAAGAGGAAAAAACGGGGTAAAGAGGAAAATAAGGTCACGTACCTCAGCTTCAACCTGTCCTGCAAAGTAGTTGAGACAAATCCGGGACTTGGAGACTCTGGACCAAAGTATCCACTGGGCTCAAACTGCAAAGCCAGTGACGCTGGCCGGGGGAGGCCTGGGGACCAGCCGGGGCTTAGCACCTGGAGACAGCTGCGGGGAGGAAGTGAGACGTGCCGGATTACCCGATTTCTCAAGACAACCGGGAAATCTAGGTTGATGCAACATGGCCCCATTTGCAAGCGCTGACACCTGTTCCAAACACTGAGGTGACTCCATCTGGACGAACGAGAACCGAGCCTCCTGAGCA
This sequence comes from Cynopterus sphinx, assembly GCA_030015415.1. Lineage (NCBI taxonomy): Eukaryota > Metazoa > Chordata > Mammalia > Chiroptera > Pteropodidae > Cynopterus > Cynopterus sphinx. Next base: position 39,994,966 of record CM057392.1, read on the forward strand.
CAAAGGAGTGGTCCACTGCAATGAGTCAACAAACTGAAGACAAGTGTCTAAGGAACAGCTAAGGTGAAAAACACAGCTGTTCGTGAGACAGATCGACGACTCATGAACTCCCAGCAGACCAGTGAGTGTGGTTCCTCACGGCTGTCACGCTGAGAATAGGAGAAAGCGGTAACTCCTACCCCAAGCTGGGGTTCGGCATGTTATACAACAGCAGGCCGGGGGCTGAGGACTTCTGCCTGCACCGTTAGCCAGCACAGAGCTGGGATGTCACACGTGCGGCCCACGTGAATGGACAGGTCAGAGGAGCCAGGAGGGACAGGATGGGCAGCCTTTGAGGGATCAGCTCGGCAGGACAAATGGGGAGAGGAAAAGCGAAGGGACTAAGGGGACAGTTTCAAAAATCAAGTGGTTGACACAGAATCTTTTTAGAACAGAGTGACTTCCAGTAACGGAAAATCTAAGTGGCCGTGCAGATGAGACGGGAATTTGCGTTTTTACTTCCATCTTCCCCCGGCATTCTCGTCTGGATAAAGGACAATGGAAAGAACAAGATGTAGAGCTAAACCCAGTTTTTAATCCCGGTGCCACCAGCTGTGAGAGCATGGGCAGCTTCCTGAGATGTGAGCTAAAGACAATGAACACCCGGAATCGGCAATGCGTGTGGACCGTGCGGATGACTTGATAGAACCCGCGAAGCATCTAAACGCAGCATCTGGGGCAGAGAAGCCCAGTCACACACGCCTTCGTCCCTGTCCTCTGGTGGGAGGCCTGGTGTCCTGGGAATCCTGTCTCCCGGGAGGACATCGGAGCAGCGTTCCTGCCTTTTCCGAGCTCAAGAGATTGGATGACGGACTAGGGATGGGCAGGCACCTTGATTTTCAGGTCAGATTCTCTGTCTACACATTCTCAACTCCCTCCCCCCTGCAAAGTTAGTTTCTACTGCTGAAGAGTTGGGCCTGGAGATTTTGTTCCCCTTGAAATAAAGCTCAAATAATAAACTCAGATTTCCCTGAGCCCAGAAGCGTCATGTACACCTGAAAGCCAGGGAATTAGATATAGATAGATGATAGATAGATAGATAGATAGATAGATGATAGATAGATAGATATAGATAGATGATAGCACCAAATGCTGCGTGTCAAAGAGGTATAAGATTCCGGGGAGTGTTTCTAGAACTGCAAGACTAAGCTGGCCAGAGTCCCAACACCTGGGGCAGGTGAGCTCGAAAGGTGTGAGCCTGAGGTACAGCCGCAAAGGGATCCGAAGAACAGAGAAGGTGGTGGGAGGGAAGAATGACCTTGGAGAGGCTTCTGGCCCAGGTATGCATCGTGACCAGGGACCAACTAGTGAGCAGGCTCACTCAACAGGCAGCATCCCCGGATTTCCAAAAGGTGAGAGAAAGGAGGTGGGGTAAACTGCGATGCTTGGAGGCGGAAAACAAAAGGTGGCTGTCTCCGGTGACAGCCAGGCACAGATGACCGCCATCAGGGAGGAAAGGGCCCAGGGAGCGTCTCCTTTGTGGACCTCCCAAAGGCCGGATGCCGTGGGGTTACTCTACAAACACAGGGAGCCCCTGGCCTCCCTCAGCCCATCTCACCCGTGGCCTGTGGCCTCGCCACCGTCTCACCTAACAGCTCCTCGGAGCCAGTGATGCGGCAGGAGCAGAATGCAAAGTGTAACCAGCCCTGGGGCCGTGGAAAAACCAAATGGCAAGAACACAGCAAGCAAGCCCGAGAATAATGTTTAACCCTAGTGACTGCGACTCCGGAGGGCTGAGTGCACAGTCCAGGGTGGAAGCAGAGAGTAAATGATTCGTTTCGTGGAGGCGCGAGGGGAACAGAGGGCAAACATGCGACCTGAACGTGGCACTGAACTCCAGGCTGGTCCATAAACCACCGACCCCGGCCTCGGGCCCTTGTCAGAAGGGCTGCTCCTCCGTTTGCACGCACGGGTGGAGGGTGAGACAAACAACAAACCACTAGGCTTTTGTTGGAAAATGCAGTTGGCGGAGACTGGGGCTGTTAAGTCAGCAACTCTAGACGGGCCTAGAATTCCCCGCAGCCATCAGCCCTGACGAGGGCCTCCTGCCCGTGCCCGGTGTGTCCTGTTTCTTGCAGTGGCATGAAAGGGACCCAGCTGTACCTCCGCTGGTCCTGACAGATGTCTCGAGCAAGGAGGAACTAAAGGCAACTCCATCTCCTCCTTCTCCAAAACCGTTTTACCTAGGGCAGGGCCTGTATTTGGCTGCAGATAATATATCGAAGGCTGCCTGGACTCCTCCTTTGAAAAGCAAGACCTTCAGAAATTCAAAAACTCCAGTGTATTAAATCTAAATAACTAGTGTCGAAAATAGGAGGCTAAGTGGGGCCCTAAAACATGGGTTTGCTCGCTGTGCTGCCCCCTCTGTGACAGCTACGGTTCAGGCTGAGCCAGCGATAGAGTTCAAATGCGGGAACTTAGTGACCTGCCTTCCATTTAGAGTCATGTGGAGAAGAATGATCCCGAAGCCCAGTGCGGGATTCTTATTTCTGACTGATGATAAGGCATGGAATCTGTTTATCTCAGAGTTCATCTGGCCCCTGGTACTAAATACCACCCCGGCTATCATGAACAATACTTTGTCCTATATGGCAGGACTCTGGGCTGGAGTTCAAAGTCTTTCCCACTTTACTGGCTTATCTAGGAGCTCTGCAGATTGGGAGCGAGATGGGCTTGATACGGTATGGAAACTCCGATGGCCCCGCAGAAAGGTCCCTGAAAATAGCCGAACCACCCCGAGAGCTGGCTGGAACCAGGCTGTTCCCCCGCAACCGGCACCGCGTGTTATAAAATCCTTTGAACTTGCATTTCCATCACCAGCTCTTGTTTTTCATCCTGTGCCAGAGTCCTCCCCCTCCAGCCTCTCCCAGTCACCGCCTCGAGGCAAACTCCTTATCTGGCTCTCCCTGGTTCGTCTCTAAAAACTCATTCAAGACACAAACTGCAGACTCCTGGCTCAGGTTTTGAGGCTCAGCATAACCCAGCCCAGGGTCATCCTCCTCTCCCCCTCCGCAGACCCCACTCCGGCCCGCGTGAGCTCGCCCACACCCAGCCTGCCCTTCGCTCAGGCCCATGCTCTGACATACCATCCGCACTCTGATTCCTTATTCACAGTGGGTCCTAAGCAAACATTTCTTCCAAGTGAATGAATTCTAGGCCTACCCATCTTCAAGGCTCAGTTCAAATACTAGATGATGTCCAAATCCTTTCCCGACCACCACGGCCTGAAGGGATCGCTTCATCCTCTGATTGTCAAGTGTCATTTACAGAATCGGTTAAGTTATACTTAGTACTTACAAAGGGGCAGGTACCGAGCCTCCAAGCACCAGCCGAGGCACCTGTTATGAGTTCTCATTTAACCTCAATGGTCCATTTTACAAGAAAAGAGTCTGAAAAGTTGGTTTCCCGTGGTTACTTAGAGAAGCAGCAGAACCTGGATGCAAACCCAGCTGAGTCTGGGCTCCTCCTACCATCTCCCCGGCCTCCCTGCTCTGTGAGGGAACTCAAGTAGTTAAGCTGGGAAGAGAAAGGCATCGGGACAAAAGGAATAGGGGAGTTCAGGAATGGTGAATGGATCCGAACACCCAGAAAAGAGGGCGTATATGTTGAAAGGAAGAAGGTCAGCCTAGACTGTCAAGGGCCTTCTGCTCGGTCCTGCAGATTGCAGCGGCGCTTCAGTGTTTATGTGGTGTGAGGCTTGGAGCCTCAGAAGCTGGTGGTCCTCTCAGACCACGAACGCGCCCTCCCTAGCTGCCATCCAGTGGGCTAGGGGCTGCCTTTCCTGCTTATCAAATCCCCTTGCCACAGCCTGGGCTCCTTCCCTCCCTGGGGTCGTGCCCCTCCCTGTCTGAAGATCATCAGAATGGTAGCAGTTTCAGGTGTGCTAGACCCGAGCTCACCCCCACCTGCTCCTCACAATGCTAGGAACTAGGCTCTGCGATGCCCACCTGACCGAGGAGGACACGGGTTTCGAGGAGGAACGTCTGCTCCGGATGCAGGCTTGCAGCCCCAACACCCACTTTTAATCATTTAGCCATGACACCCCCCGGGGCAAAGAGATGGGAGAAATCTGGGCATGGGACCCTCGCCAAGGACCAAGGAGAGGAGGTGCTGAGATCGTGAGAAAAACATGTCTAGCTCTAACTTGCTAATCTCATCAAACTCCTGTGCCACAACTGTGAAAGTCGTTTAACCGAGACGTGCACCAGAGATGCCCGTTCCCACGGGATCAGACGCGGACCTCGGAAGACCTGAGGGAGCATCGCACTTCTTCAGCCTCTGAGGGCAGCTTGTCAGACACGCCGATGCTCTGCCTGCAGCTCCTTCTCCGCCACTAACTCGCACTTCCCCAAATACCTAAGCATCTACTCTCGGCCACGTGTTCCAGGTGCTGGGACGCAACTAAACATCTGGCAGAGGCGGCATATGCAAAGCAAACCATTTCTGACGACAGAGGCTATGGATGAGGAGACACGGTGACGGGGGTGTGCGGGTGGAGAGCGGAGGCCCATTTTAAAGCCTTTCCTGGGGAGGGAACATTTTAATTCATCTAATGTCAACTCCAGATGAGTAAATAGAGGCTCGATGAGATCAACAGACGGGACAAGGTCTCCCAACTGCCCACGAGGCTGTTTCTCCCACTGTTGCAGCTTGGATGCTCGCGTTTGAAATGCAGCGCGTTTGTGTCCCTCCTCAAACGCATAGTTATAATCTTCAGTGCGGCCTTCCGCAGGCTTTGACAGATGAAGGGGAGGCTACGGCTGGTTAAGGGACTTGTCTAACGTCCTGCCACTAACTACTGAGTCAAACCTCTGCTGGACGAGAAGCAGCCACCAAGCCAGGGGCCTGTGAGCACAAGACCTCATCACTAGCAACTTACGGTGCAAAGAACAAGCAAAACACTCAAAGGTAAGAACGATTTACTTAGTCATAACACACGAATGCAAAGTCCCCGAGCTATTTGCCACAGGAAGGGACGTGTGACTCCTGGCGACGGGACACTGTGGCCTGAGCCCATCAGCCTCGGTGACAGGGATCCCGGAATGAGAGCGCGCTGGGGCAGGGCCTGGAACTAAGGCGGGATGTGTCCTCGCGGAGCCAGATGCTCAGGGGTCCCCCTTAGCTGGCGAGTCCTTACAGGAAAGGGCGCCCTCCGCTTGGGAAGGAAGCGGCTGCTGGTGCAGGAGGATCCCCCGGCCAAGGGCTACAACAACCAGGCCCCCCAGACCCACACGAGACTCAAGGAACCAGACGCCCCAAATGGCAGAGCCGGGAGATCTGATCCACCTCTTCAGACCCAGCCAGCGGAGCGATCGCCGGGTCTCCCCGTTTCCCCGGGGTCTGCAACACGGTGAGAAGAGGAAGGACGCCCGTGCTCACGACCCCACGGGAAAGTTTCGCTGACTCCTTGCAGAGAATCTCTAGCCCCAGAGCCCTGCGCAGCGGGAAGGCAGGGCACCTCCCCTGTGACCTGCGGGGTCTGTCTGCGGCCTCAGTCCCCTGGCTGCACATCAAAGCCCCAGGCAAGCCTGGGAGAGCGTCTCCTGCAGATCAGTCCATGGATCCTGCTTTGGGAAGCAGACGCGCACCTGCAAGACCCTCCTCACCTGCAAGACCCTCCTCACCTGCAAGACCCTCCTCACCTGCAAGACCCTCACCTGCAAGACGCGGGCCATCGCGAGCAGAGAGAACCCTGGAGTCGACCATCCCCCCCCCACACCCCCCAGGGGCCTGCTCCTTCCCCACGGGCCTCCCTGCGGCTCTGGACGGCCGGCGACGGCTCAGGACAGCAGCGAGGAGACCGGAGGAGGCGGTTCAGGCCGGGCAGCCAGCCCGCAGCCCGAGACAGGGGGCTCCTACCTGGATCCGCGGAGGAGCGGCCGGTGCTGTGGGAACGCACTCTGTGCCGGCGTCTCCAGCTCACTGGACTTTGAACGAAGATCGATTTAAAAGCTGATGTATTTAACAGGGACGCATGGATGGCGTTCAAGTGGCCTCTGACCTGCTTCCTACCACCTGGCTGGGCTCCAAGCTGGGCAAACCCGAAGAAGCCTCGGTGGACCCAACGCCGGCCCAGCCACACGGTGCCCCCCCCCACCCCACAGAAAGGGGGCAGGACAGCCAGGGAGGCGGCAGCTCTGCCCCAGGACAGCCAGGGAGGCGGCAGCTCTGCCCCTCAGTCCTCTCCCTTCGCCATGGTCACACCCAACTAACACCCGTACGCCTTAGGAGCCTCCCCAGTCTCTGACCCAGTCAGGGCTGAAGGTCGCCTGAGCATCCTCACACGCTGAGGTCTTCCCGGAGAGGGATAACCTGTGCCACCCCCAGCAGCAGAAGACCAGGAGGCCAGTGAGCCCCGTGAATGGAGCAGAGCCCTCACGGGGCACCCTGCCCGCGGGAGCTGAGCACAGAGCCGGGCTCTGTCGCCCAGGCCCCCTCCCCTCCGTGTCCTCTCGCTCTCCCTCACCTGTTTCTGTTCTCAACCGTCTTCCCCGGCCGCACTCAGAGCCTCCCTGGCGAGCGTGGCCGGGTGAGTGGCAGGTGTTGCCACGAGCCGCCCGGGCAGTGTGGGGTGCCCCACACCTGGCCAAGCCCAGGCCAGGACCACAGCAGATCCCTATCAGCAGCACCCACACAGGCAGGCAGAGCGGCCGGCTTCTCGTTGACCTGGATCCTCGGCCCACACTGGGAATCGGGGCAAGAGACTGCTCCGGGCAGTGAGGCCCAGCGAGCCACGGCTGAGGAGGGGGCGGCTCCTCTCCTCCGCCCGCGCTGGGCCGGCCACTGGTCTTCACCGTGGCCCAAGCCAGGGGGTTGATGGTTCCAGTGACAGATCCCTAAGCAACTACCTCAACTTGGGCCATCCCCACCTTGACACTGTGCCTGTAAATCGTCCAAAGTGGAAGGGGAGAAGGGGAACATCTGGGTCGAAGACCAGAACACCTGGGCCCAAATTCCGACTCCACCCCTCCCCAGGTGTTCGATCTACAGTGCTTGATTTTTAGCTCCCTGAGTCGCACCTACCCCTTTGTCATCTGTAAACAGCTGTTATTTATGTTGTTTTCGGGAATTTCTTTGTTATAGAGAGTCAGATTTTCTCCCACAGGTTCTGAGCTACACGAGGTTCGCTCTTTACCCACACAGCAGCCCTTCAGATACTGGAAGGCAGGTCGGTCCCCGAGAAGCCTCGTTCCCTGAGATGGTCCACCCATGCCACGACGTCTACACCGCTTGCCCTGGACGCCGGCCGATCCATGTTACTGATGGGAGAGCCTGAAGTCATCCGGTTAGTCATGCCGCCCGGATCATCTTGCTCAGAAGGGTCAAGAAGCCCGTCTGTCCCCTCGGGTAACGCTGTTTTGCCTGCCATCCAGGGGAGAAATGTGCCCTCCTCCCTCGAGGTGCTCAAGCAGAGGCTGATGATCTGTGTCACCTTACAGAGAGGTGTCCTGCCTTGTTAGGGGGGCCGGAGGAGGTGGTTTTGTCTGAGATTCCATGACCCTCAGTGCCGTGGGTCCTCGGGCACCCTGCGTGAGGTGTGAGTGAGGTACAGGTCCTGGTGCGTGTGTAGGAGGCGCCTGGATGAGAGCCACGGGTTTCGGCATCAAACCGATGCTGCATTGACCCCTAAACCTGCCACTAATCGTTCCGTAGTTTTTATTGTGAGCTCAAGCTTGTCCAGGCTTTAGCTCTGGGAACCCTGGGCAGCTCGCGGGGAGATTTTTCTTTTGTTTCTGTTAGGCAGCACCTCTCCGTACCCCCACGACAATGGGGAAAGGCGCCAACGACCTGCCTCAGTGTTTCTCTGTCAGGCAAATAATTCATGTCGGCTACAAGCCAGCCTGGTGAAGGGCAGGTTGTGGCTGGGATTTGCAGGAGAGAATTCTTTTTTTCTTCCCAGAGTCCAGGCCAACATAGACGTTTTTTTCATTATTTCTGGTCCGTTTTCCCCTGTTCTGGTTTTTTTTTTTTTCATAAACATATGTCCTTTTATCATACTGATATGTTATGTTTATTACTTATTTTCTGTCTCTCCCCCACCGAAATGTCAGTTCCCCGGGGGTGGAGATCTGTATTTGTTTTGTCACTGGGCCCTAAGTGCCTGGAATATAAGCCTGGCATATAGCGAGCTTTAAAACATGTTATTGAACCAACAAGTGAATAAAACGAGTCTCCTTTTGCCCACAGGACCGGTTGTCAGCCCAACATTTCACTGAGAATGTAGCCTTCTGAGGGCCTTGGCTCATGCAGGGCCTCGATTCCTGGCTCTTGTCCCCTGTCCCAAAGCGACACCGGGAAACAAACTGCTCGGTCACCGGTCTCAGCTTTCACTTCCCTTCCTTTCTTCCAAGTTCAGCTGTCTATTTGAAAAGTGTTTGACGTATTTTATTAGGTATTTCTGTGAACTTTGTAGAAGGAGGGTGCTCGGGTTATCTAGGCTGCCACGTTTGCAGAAATGGTCCTGCCATTTCACGGGTGCTTTGCCTCTCGGAGCTCCAGCTTTTTCTTCCATGAAATACAAGCTCGTAAGATTTCTTGGAGCCGTAAGTCGGAAGACATTTTACACCACCCAGAACCCGGTAAACGCTCAGGACATAATCACGTGGCTAATGTTTTTGCAAGAAAAAGTCCTCTTAATTTATGGGCACACCTGGTACAGACAGGCTCATAGTCAGTGGGCAGCTCGGAGGTCAGGATGTTAGGGGTGTCGTGGTGGTGTTTCTGCCCACTCACAGCACAGCGTTTTGTGCAAGTGACCAGAAACAGAGAACTGGAAAAACGTCCCAATATCTTTCCTACCATGTCACCCAGAAAAACTGATGATAGTTGCATGGTTCAGTAGAGCAAACAGTCGAAATAACGTGCCTGGGGCCAACTGCTCCAGGCTCCGCCCAGACCTCCAAAGACCGAGGAGATGGACACTTCAGCAGACTTTTAGAGAACAGCAAAACATCACTGAGAGCAACTAAAGAAAACTTAACTAAATGGAAATTATACCATAGCCACAGGTCGAAACTTGAACACTGTAAAGATGTCAGTTCTCTCCAAACTGAGCTACAGAGGAATATATTTCCAATCGAATTTCCCACAGGGTATTGTTGTTGTTGTTATTTGTTTTTGGTGGAATTTGACAAGCTAATTTTGAAAAATCAGAATAAGGAAGGATAAAATAATATCGAGTGACAACTCGAATTGAAAATTATTTTTATGTGTGCAAGGAATGGGTTACTTCCCCCTTTGGGCCATCGTGAATAATGCTGCTGTGAACATGGGGACACGAATATCTATTCCAGTCTCTGCTTTCAATTCTTCAGGGTCTACACCCAGAAGTGGAATTGCAGGATCATATGGTAATTTTATGTTTTGTTTTGTTGAGGACATTCCATACTGTTTTCCACAGAGGCCGCCCCATTTTGTGTTTCTGCCAACAAGGCACACGAGTTCCAATTTCTCTATATCCTCACCGACACCATTTTCTGTGTTTTTTTTTTTTTAATATATATATATAATAGTCATCCTGATGGATGTGAGGCGACACCTCATGGTTTTAATTTGCATTTCCCTGAAGATTAGTCATGTTAAGCTTCTTTTCATGTGCTCATTGATCTTTCATACACCTTCTTTGGAGAAATGTCTGTTCAAGTCTCTTGCCCATTTTTTAATCAGGTTGTTTGATTGTTTTGTTGTTGAGTGGTACCACCTCAATTTTTTGGCCAAGAAACAGACATCCAGAGAGGTGAAGGGAGTTAGCCGAGGTCACCCAAGTTCGTAGCGGAGCCCCGGCTAACGCCCCACACTTCTACCACCAAGGCCGGTGCCCTTTCTACCTCGCCAGTCTGCCCAGCTCAGTACGAGATTCCCACCTCCACCCTGGAGGTCACCTCTGATGTCCTCAAGTTTTCCCTCCAACTTCAGGTCTGATTATCCCAGAACAACCTCGTCTTTCGAGTAGCTCATTAACTTACCCGGAGCCTGGCATTTTAAGCTCCGGTGGTTTTCTGTCTGTCCTGAGTTCATGTTTACACCGGTCTCTCCTTTCACTCCCCGTGTTGCTCTGGCCTCGTGGCCACCCAGAGAAAGAAGCAGTCTGTGAAGCCTGCATGCCCTCGGAGAAGTCTGTCAGGCCAGGGTCCACGAGCAGACCCGAGGCAGATGTTCTACAGCTGCACACGGTGATGGCGGGAGGCAGGGTAAAGCCTCCTCTGCGATTGCTGAGCTACAGCAAAGCAGCAGGATAAAAAATTAGTATTCAGAAATCAGTTACACTCTTACACCAATAACAAACTATCAGAAAAATAAAGAAATTGAGAAAAAAAAATCTCATTTACAATTGCATCAAAAAATACAATAAAATACCTAGTAATAAATTTAACGAAAAAGGTAAAAGACCTGTACTCAGAAAATTGCAAGACACTGAAGTAAGAAATTGAAGAAGATACAAATCAATGGAAGTGTATACCTCACTCACGGGTAGGAAGAATTCACATCATTAAAATGTCCAGACGGCCAAAAGCAATCTATAGATTCAATGTGATTCCTGTCCAAACACCAAAGGCATTTTCCACAGGACTAGAACAAATAATCCTAAAACTTATGTGGAACCACAATAGACCCCGGAATAGCCACAGAAACCTGAGGGAAGAAGAACGAAGCTGGACATATCATGCTACACACTATCAAACGATACTGCAAACCTATAGTAAACCAAACAGCATGGTGCTGACATAGCTCAATGGAACAGAATGGAGAGCCCAGAAATTACTCTACGTCAATTAATCTATGACAAAGGAGGGAGAATGTACAATAGGGTAAAGACGGTCTCTTCAATAAATGGTGTTGGGAAAACTGGACAGATACAAGCAAAAAAATGAAGCGAGGCCACCTTCTTACACCACAGACCTGAAGAAATTCAAAACAGACTGAAGGTTTAAACGCAAGACCCAAAACCATAAAACGCCAGGAAGAAAACTTAGGCAGTAAACCCTGACACTGTTCTGAGTAATAATTTTTTCTGACATATCTCCTTGGGCAAAAGAAACAAAAGAAAAAATAAAGGGGAAGTCATAAATTTGACTCACACTCAAAAAAGTTTTGCTCAGCCAAGAAAGCCATCAACAAAGTGAAAGGACAATGTTCTAAATGGCAGAAGATATCCACCAACGGAACATCCAAAGACTTAATGTCCAAAATGTATAAAGAACTCATACAACTCGACACTGAAAAAAAAAATCCCATTAAAATTAAAATTAAAATTAAAAAAAAAAAAAAAGAAACTGCGCTTTAAGGAATAGCGGAAGGAACCGGGGATATTCAGCCCAGAGAGGAGAAATGTTAGAATCATTAACTTCCTTCAGAGATTTGATGGACACGGAAACGGAAAACTAGGTAATAACAAGAGCCAGCGTTTATTGAGCTCGTACTGTGTGCCAAGCGCCGTGCTCATTATTTCCCATACATTTTCTCATTTCACCTAAACACCAATCCTGTGCTGTGAGTGCTATCATCCCCCCAATTCTACAGATGAGGAAAATTTAGAAACGTTGAGCGACTTGCCCAAGGTCACATGATAAGTGGTGGAGTCAGGAGATGGACCGAGCAACCTGACTCCTGCGCCTGTGGGTGGCTTACCCCTGAGCAGAATTAGGAGCCAAGGCTGGAAGTTAAAGGGACACAGGTCTGCAGGCCACACGAGGAGGCATTTCTCAACAGCTGGAGGGAACACCGGGTGGGCACTTTGGGTGCTAGTGAGCTGCACATCCCTGGCGAGAGGAAGGCAGAGGATACGCGAGCTACTGCCCAGAGGAGTTCGCAAGGAGCGTGAGAGCAGCAGCAGCAGCAGCTCCTGGGGACTTGCTGGAGATATGACATCTTGGACGCCCTGCAAAGCTGCTGAATCGGAAACCGTGGCCGGGCCCAGCCCTCCGTGTTTTAACACTCACCTAGAGATTCGTGCTCAAGTGTGAGAACCACAGGCAGAGCAGTTCCCGCACCCTGCCAGGGACGGGGCCAGACGGCCGTTTCGGTCCTTTCACTTCTGAGACCTCATAGTTCCACGGAAGAAAGACAAACGTATGATGTAACATCCCACCGGCTCTCCTAATCCTGAGCATCGACTAGAAAGATCTGGAAAGCAATCCATCAGTTGCTAAATGGTGTAATTAGCCTCAGGTACCTCGGGCATCCAAAGGCTGACAGGATGACTATGCGGGAGGCCGTGGGTGAGGCCGCACCTCCCACCCCACAGGGAGGGGGACTGCATGCCAGCCACCTATGTCGCTTCGCTGGTTTTCGCTGTCCATCAGGCACCAGCTGCCCAAAGTCGGACCCGGGTTTCCCAGTGCGATCGCCTGGTTCTGTTGTGAAAGCTGAACTTCTTCTATGGGACGAGAAGGTGTTCCTGCTGTCTGTCCCCTCAACAATACTTACATGATGGCTTTGGTGCAGGCACCTAAGGGGACCTCAAACCCCAGGGCACTTTACTGCTTTAAGGACCACAGAGTATAACAAAACAGGAATTCCCTGTCCACGCTAGGGTGACAGAGACTCTAGATTAGTCATGAAAAATGTCCCCCGAGCCCGCATCTTATGACACCCTTAGGCTCCTGGGTAGCCTGGCCTGGCTGGCAGTCAGGACAGGAGTTTGCTCCAGAACCAGGGGGCTTCTTGCCAAGGTCAGAATGAGGAGCTTCTAATGCTCAGACCAACAAAGACTACAGAAGAGAAAGGGTGAGGGGGTCACAGGTGGGGCAATACAGGAAGTCATCCATCCTGTCACCCCCAGGGACGGGACAGGACCGTTTGGCGCCCGCCTCTCTGGATAGCTCCCTCCCTCTCTTCTTCCCCTTGGGCCTGGATGCAGCAGCTTCGTTCTCCATCCCCCTCGTAAGCAAAACCCTCTCCCAGGAAAAGACTTGGCACCTTGCTTTACACTCGAAGGCACGCTCTGTCCCTGTATCTTCTCCTCCTATTCTCAGTCTCGTCCTCGTCAAGTGAAAACTCTGTGTCCCCCCAGATGGAGAAAACCATTTCAAAGGGTGGTTTTCCTCAGCCCCCTCGGCACCTGGGGCTATTTCTAGCACAAGAAAAAGGCGAAGGAGAAAGCAGCAGGGGAGGAGGAAAGACTGGCCTGGGGGAGGAGGTGCGAGAGGCAGGAAGACCCCTGACAGCTGAACAACCCGTCCTGTGGTTTCCAAAGGCCACATACACCCGAAATGAAGGCAGGGCCTGACGGAAGTGGGAGACGGGGTTCTGACGAGCCAGAAGCACCAGTCGGGCTGACGGCATCCTCCCTGCGCTTTCGCCGGAGCCCGCCGCCTGGGAGCAGCAGAGAACTTCTGTCCGAGGTAAAGAGGCCGCCTGGGGACCTGGGCTCTGGGGGCAGGGACGGGACAGTGGACAGAGCCGCCCAGGCAAGGACAGGCTTCCAGTGAGGTCCCAGGGACACCCTGCGTCTAGCGACGCCTTCAGCCTTGGGGGATTGGGAAGGAGAGGTGTGCCCCGTGCTAGCTGGGCCGGCACCCTTCTCCCGCAGAGTCTGGGGGATACGGAGGTGACACTTCCCTCAAGTGGGGAAGGACCACACTCAGGGAGGGGAACCCAGGTGGGGCCCTTGAAACAGACCCGGACCCCTCCCACTGTTCTAAACCCTACAGGCCACCTACCTTTTTGTTCAATCCTCAAGAGGGTCAGGTGACAAAGGGGAGAGGGTCACTGGAGGGAAGTTCCGAAGGTTTGGATCACCTCTCCTCTGGGGCTCTGGACAGAAATCAGATGTTTTCAAATCTCACTAGTCGTGACAGGCGTCTCAGAATGGCACAGATTGTCATCACTACTCTGAAGTTAGGGTGGTGTGAGGCCGAAGCGGGTCAGAAGCCGCGTGTGCACTACCCTCTCACACATTCTCCTAACGCTGGGGCAACTGTTTTGATACAATGTGGTCCTTCTGTCATCCTCCATATTTTTAAAATTTATTTTCAATATTATTCTGAGAAGGCGACCCACAGACTTCACGACACAACCGAAAGGGTCTGTGGCCGGTTAATGTCAACCAAGGATGAGGGCCCGGCCCCTGGGTGCCCGAAGGGCGGAACCTGAGACGGTGGGGCAGCCCTGCGAGGCCCCCGGAGACCCCAGCCCTCGCTTGAGGTTCTCATCCAGGGAGCGGGGTGGTGGCAGAGCCTGGGCGCGCACCGCGGGGCCTGGGGCGTCCTTCTCAGTGTCCCAGCTCTGTGGCCTGCAGGCAGGGGCGTTTGGGGGGCTGATGGCTAACCGTCCTGCTCCTCTGAGAGCTTAGGCCTGGGCTTCGGCGGCAGAGAGCATGGAGCCTCTTCTTTCCCCTCCTGTCCCCACCTGCGACAGTCCACATTCCCTCCGGGCATGCTGGTCCCGCTCCCTGTGTCCTTGAACTGTCCCCCATGCCATGAGGGAGCTTTGGACACGGAGGAGCGGGAGGCCACGAGGTGAGCGCGAGCTTGGGTTGGAGTCCAGGGCTCCCAGCTCACGCGCCCCTGCGAGGGGCGCCTTTCCTGTCCCCGCCACCTCTCCGCCCTGAGCGTCCCAGGCCCCGGGCAGCCGGCGCGGCTCAGAAGCCCTGGGGAAGGCCAAGGCGAGGATGCTGGGCTACCCTGCACCCGCAGCACCTGCACCCGCAGCACCTGCACCCGCATGCACCTGCTCTCTCACACACACACACACACACACACACACACACACACCTGGTTTGAGTTTTACACACCCTCCCTCTCCCTCCTCTCCCTCTCTCCCTCCCTCCCTCTCCCTCTCTCTCCCCCTCCCTCCCCCTCCACCTCCCCCTCCCTCTACCCCATCTCCCCCTCCCTCTCCCCCTTCTCCCTCTCCCTCCCCCCTCTCCCCCTCCCAGGATGGGCTGATGGAGAGGACCGGGCGGCAGCGCCCTCTGGCGGCCGGAGCGTAGAACCGCGGTGCCCGCTCTGCCCGGAGCTGAGGTCACCTGCCCCGCAGGCCCCCCGCCCGCCCCCAGACTTCCCTGCTCTGCAAATCGATGTTAGGAAGGAATACCGAAACTTGGGGAATCAGGAAATTCATTCATTTAATTAATTGTGCCCACAACCTCTTAGAAAATCTGTTATGCTTCCTGGGTTATGCACATTTCAGTTTTAAGGCAATTGACTTAAAACACTTTTATTCTGATCGCCTTTCATTTCTTCTTACAAACTATCATCCAGCATCTTAGTTCTGTCCTTTTTGTTAATCCCACAAGTAGACACTTTTTTTTATTTTGACCCCATGCTACTGTGTGACTAGGATTTTTCTTTAAATTGTCATTGTAAAAAATATATAGTATATAAAACACATAATGAAAGTCTCTTTCATTGGTTCCTAAACTTCTCAGGGCAATAGTGAATTGTTTTATTTAACTAAAGGTATTGAAACTGGTAGAATGCTTGAAAAAAATTAAGTTACAGCTGTACCTTACCTTTTCCATCAAAATAAATTCCAAAAATTTTAATGTAAAAGAAAATTAACAAATAAAAGTACTGGAAAAAAAACACGAAAAACTATTTTAAATTTGGGGGTAGAGAAGGCCTGTATAGCATGTCACATAACTTGACAGAGATTAAAGTAAAAGAACAGATTGGTAAGTTTAATTACATAAAAACAAAATGATTTCTGCAACACAAAACCCGCCATAGAAAGGGAAGGTACAAGAGGGTGACGGGGGTCAAATATATGGTGACAGGAGACTTGACACAATATACAGATGATGCGTTAAAGAATTGGACATTTGAAACCTATATAATTTTATTAACCAATGTCACCCCAATACATCTAATACAATTTTTAAAAAACCACCATAGAAAAAACAAATGGTAAACTAGAAAAGTATTTCTACCTCCTATCACAAAGGACTAATTTTTTGAGTATATATAAAGAACTCCTACAAATCAATAAAAAAACATCACTATTGACAACCCAAAAGAAAAATGGGCAGTTTCATAGAAAGTGAAAAACAAACGTCTCTTGAAAACATAAAGATATGCTTAACCTCAGCTGTGATAAGAGAACTGTAAATTCTCTTATCACAGTGTGGAATTGTAAAACCACACTGAGGCCGTTTTTCACCTCTCGAATTAGCATCATGTTGTTGGCATGGGTATGAAAAAACATTCTCACATTTGCTTGTGGAAAGGTACACTGGTGCAGCCTCCGTGGAGGACAACATGGCAACATCTGTCAAAACAGCCAACGCATATACACCCCGGGACCAGCAATGCAACTTCTCGAGATTCACCATGTGCAAAATGACATATGCAAGGTTATTCACTGCAGGAGGGTTTGGAAAAGATTGAAAATAATCAGAATGCTAATAGCAATCTTGTGAATAAATTCACATAATTACGAATACTGTGCAACAATTTTTAAAAAGGGAAATTAGGTACTGGTATAGTCTCCAGGACATATTGGTAAGTAAAAAAAAGCAAAATGTAGAACAGCATGTATTGTATGTTATCATGTGTTATTACTACTTTTAAAAAGAAAAATATGGAACTGTTTATATATGCATAGAATATCTCTAGAAATTTCCACAATAAGGAGGCAACCATTATTTCATATATATAGATGTACAATTTATCTTTTTGACATAATGATAAATTATGGACATCCCTTCATGCCCATATTTACAGAACGCATTATTTTTAATACTAAATATCATTCTATTACATGGATGAGTCAAAATTTATTCAACAATTTTTCTACTGATGAAAATGCAGTTATTTTCCTGGTCTTGGTTTTTGTTCAGTTTGGTTTTTTTTGATATGGTGATAATTTTTCTTACCTAGGATAGAAAATATAAAAGTAAAATATAAATATAAATGTAAAATATAAATGTAAAATGTAAATATAAATGAAACAATAAAAATATTGGAAGAAAATTACAACCTCAGCCTGAAGCAAACGTTCTTAACACAGAAAACACAAATGATTTAAAAGAGAAGATAAATGTATGGTATTTAACTGCATGCAAATGTTGATTTTTCCTTATGGAAAGGAAACAAAGTCAAGAGACAAATAACAAATAGGAAGAAAATATATGTTTTTTAAAAATGGTAGCCAGGTTAATATCTCTAAGATTGAGAAAGCTCCTAAAAGTTGATTTAAAAAAAAATGCAAAAACTATGAACAGGCAATTCATAGAAGAGGAAATATTAGTGACCAATAAACCTAAGAAGAGCTCTTCACACTCATTAGTCATGGAAATGCAAAATAAGACATCAGTGAGATATTTTTTCATCCCTCAGATTGGCCAAAACTTAGAAGATAGCTAACATCCAGTGCTGGGAAGCCCATGGAGAAATGTACATTATCAAGCCTTCTTGTTGAACATCTTAATCTCAACCATCTTTTTAGAGAGCAATCTGATAACATGTAGTTGAAAAAAATTTTTAAGGTTCATTTTCTTTGACCTGACAATTAACTTAGAAAAAAAATCTGCCAAGACAGCCCTTAGTGTCTCTGTCTCCTCTCTCCAGTACACCCCACTGAAGTGGGTGTCTGGCTTCCCAGCCAGTGAGATTCTCACCCCCAAGGCCTCCACCATCTCCATCAGACCCCACCCAGGCAAAGGAGGTGCCTGGAACAGGGAGGGGGCCTTGGAGCCCTGGAAGGCCTTGTCCAGGATTCCCCTTGTGCTTTTAGGAAAGTGAAGCCAAGGACATTGGCAGAGCCGGCATCTACCTTGATTTCCTGGAGCTGCTGACAACGTGTGGGACGCCGATGGCACCTGGTAGAGGCTGCTTTGCTCTGGTCGTTCTGCTGGTAATTGCTGACATCAAGCTTGGTGGTAAGGACAGCCCACCCCCAGGTCCCCAGGGCAGAGACAGCCATCACGGAGGATCCTGGACTCATGAGGAGGGATGGACCCCATGAATATTTTTCTGGTGAGGTAGAAAAGCACCCACCCTTCTTGACACTAATAAAGTGTGAAAAATGTAGTATTTTTTTTTTGTCAGCATCCGATTGCCCATTCTGCCTCTGCTGCGTTGCAAAGAGCCTGGCAATCTGGCCCGATCTAAGATTCCTACAGGTTATGACATCCAAATTTGAGATTCAGATACCACAATATTGGTCGACTCTGGCAAACCCTTTTAACCACTCCGTGCCTCAGTCTGTTAATCTATAAAATGGGAACAAGACTTGTCTCTAAGGCTATCCTGAGGATTAGAAACAGTGCACTCTGATAGTTAAAGGTCCTAAGGAGTTCCAGACAGAGAGCAGAAATAAAATACAAATCATCCCTGAATTGGTAGCTGGGATTGCCCGTGGCCTTCAGATATGCCTATAGCTCGTAGACAGCTCTTTGAAGAGGCTGGGACTTAGTGTCCGTGGGGAGGCCCCATCTCAGCTGGACATTTATGTGGAAGGGAATTTCATTCACCATGCACCTGGCTTCCCACGGCTAATTCCCGCTTTCCTGTTTCAGGCTGCATGAACATCCTCAGCTCAGTTTCCCAGGAAGGAGAGAGACTCAGCTTAATCTGCACCGTGCAGCATGAGGAAGGAGAGGCAGAGGGGGTTGTCGTGTTTTTGTGCAAGAACAGGACTCGGGACTGCTCCCCTGAGACCAGCTTGGAGCAGCTGAGACTGAAACGGTATCGTGGGCCAGACGGCGGCAGCGAACGGTCATCTCAGTTGGTGTTCACCATAGACAGAGTCACGCCGTCGAACAGTGGCATCTACCAATGTTGTGCCAGAAGCCAGAAGCCAGACATCCACCTTCAAGGCCACTTTTTCTCCCTTTTGGTCACAGGTGAGCTCCTAATATCCATAATGGCACCAGGTGGGACGTCAGCAGGTGGACAGCTGGAGACCTGTGGCTGTCTCAGGCCCTGGGACGGTGTCTCAGGCCCTGGGTGGGCAGCTCCTCAGGGATATGTCCTCCCCGTGACTTGGTCCTGGCCCATCGCTCCCACAGGCAGGTGCTGCGTCCCTCAAAGCACCTAGACGAGGGCAATCTCATGTTGTCTTTAATTTTAAAAAACCGTACTGAGGTAGCCATCCACTTTTTGTTGACACTGAGACTGAGTCACAAGGAGGTTAAGCACCTTGTCCGATGCCACTCACTGCCCAGGGCCGGTACAAGCAGAGAGGTCGGGAATTTCGGCCTCCCCACTCCTAGTTAGGCCCTCTCAGGGAAGTGGCTGTGTTTCTAAACACAGACTTGAGATAAAACAGACAGTTGTTTTTAAGAGCACTTAGTTATAAAAAAGGAAAATCTATTCAAGCTGCCATAAAGAGGCAAAATAGTAAGGCAAGTACGGCTGGTGTCCAGCAGTTTGTTTCTAGAATCAGAAAGCAGGAAGCCAACAGAACCCCAAACTGTTATTGTCTCCATCTCTGGGGCAGCAAAGCCTCTGCGTATCACCTTCATTCTGAGTGTGCTCCTGTGCTGTCACTACTGTGACACATGGCCACCCCAGCCTCAGCGTTACATACGTGACATCTTCACATACCCAGAGTGACTCTCTGTGTTTTTATATGCCCACACAATGCAGCAAGCCTTCAAAACTAAAAATTATGTTCTACTTAGAATTCTGTGCCCAACCAAACTACCAACCACACGTGAGGAAAGGCACAGAATAACTCAAAACAAATTTTGTCTTCCATGTTCCTTCAAGGTAGGCTTGTTTGCATCCCCAGTATGATACAGATTATTTAGTGCTGCCAAAGTCCCCACAAATATTTTTTTAAAAAAATCCTTATCTGGGTAATGAATTATGCTGAGATGCTGCTGCAGGAGGCACTTCTGAAACCCTCGCCTGATCCGCTGATTCTCTTTGGAACCAGAGTCAGGCAACTACACAGTGACGGGACTGAAACAAACCGGGCGCCGTGGGCTCAGCCACAGCAAAGGCACTCCCAGTTCGGGCTTCCGGCAAGGGCAGCTCTGGGCAATGCTGGTCACCAGCCTGGTGGCCCTGCAAGGTATGTCTGGAGAAACTGTAAGAACTCCGAATGACGACGGTGCTATAACTTTGTCGCCTTGGTTATCCTCCAGCAGGAGGGAGGGGAGGGGATGAAGCGGGGGAAGGAAATGCTCCTTGAGCCCCCACTGTCCTCACTGAACCAGAAGGCGAAAGGGACCCAAAGGGACTCAAGGTTTCACACTGACCAGGGAGGGAATGGATGACTCAGACTTGCACTGGGTCAGTCAGACCTACCGGGAAAGGCTGGCAAATCCAGGTGCCTCGTTCCCTGGATGAACAGAGGGCTGCAAGTTGAGGCCATCATGTGACACTGAACAGGCAAGCGCCCGACGTGGTCAGCAGGTGGGTTTTGAACAATGCAGCTTCCTCGGCAAAGGCCATGGCCAGACCGAGTATATTGAACCCCCGGCTGAGACCTCGGTGCCGTTTACGAATCAGGGCTCTGTCAGAGATGACTGGAACTTGCGACACCCTGCCATTTCATCCTTACATAACCGGTAACCGACACAGGTTTTTGCCCAGCCTTGGCATGCCTAATTTCATTTTATTGGCGCTGTCCTTGAATCGAGCGCCACCAGAATGTGAGCTCTCAGCGCCGGACCTGGCCTGTTAACTCCATCAAAGAGGGTACGAGGCACAGGCGGGTCCTCAATAGTGTTTAACCCGTTTCCCGTTTGGCCCGAGAAGACTCGCCAACAGCCACTGGGGCTGTGTTTACCCCGAGATAACTCGCGGATGACAGTCCTGACCTAACCCCTACAGTTTGCCACGAAATCGCTCGTTTTGATTCTCCCATTGCTCTAGTATATGGCTAGTCTCTGGAAACGAACGACATCGTTCTATTTGTGGCGCTGTTTTTAAGTACTGGTATTTCCACTTACAAAGTATAGCATGATGGAAAACCTACCTTGAACTTTCTGAGTGGCACGCTTCTTGACTGTCCTGCCTTGCAGCGAGGCGAGGTCAAAGGCGAGGTCCCTCCCCACTTCCACCGGGATGGGCTGGACTTGGTGATGATCACGTCTGCACACTGGCAGTAACACACACACATCCCGTGTTTCCTTTCTCATCCCTCCTCTAGTCATGGGTACCAATCAGACACGCATCCCAGATGAATTACATGAGCTATTATGTTGCTTTTCTAAGTTCCGTGGCAGTGATACACTTTCCTTCTTCTTTCTACAGCTCTGTAGGCCAGACGTAAAGCAGCAAGATAGATGTGACTCTCTTTAGCTGGGCATCTCTCACATTAGGACATGGACAGAGCACCACCCCCCCACCCTCCAACCAGGGGCGGGGGGTGGAAACAGGTCAGAAGGGAAAAGATGCTACATATGCCAAGAATCTGGAGACTTCACAGCAGAGAGCAAACCTGCCTTTCTTCCCCATTCTGTCACCTGTGAATAAAAAACTCCCACCAAGGCAGCTGACACGGCTCTCGCTCAGACACAGTGTGTGTGTCCCTGTCCATCCCCAGGACTTGTCCTCCCTCCCCTCCAACACAGTGAAATCAACAAGCAAGTCAAACACCATTTCTTTGGAAGACACTTTTATTCAGCACTGTGAAGGAAAGAGAGGAAACAAGCACAGGCGGGACTGAAGAGAAAGTGCCAGACGCAGGGACTTGGTGTGGAAACGAGGAGACAGAGACCGTGGTGCCCTACCACGTCCACAAGGCACTGCCAGGGAGGCCTGCGTGGACCGGGGACACCGCAGAGCTCAGCGGCTGCCACCAAGCACCCATCAGCCTCTTCGGTCACCTCTTTCTCTATAAATGCCCAAAGCAGGGTTTGCAGCCCCTTTCCTCCTAAAGGCCCAAATCCTGTTTCTCTTTGAGCAGGTGACCTCTTGCCATAGTTAAGCAGAGAGGAGAAGTCAGGATGTTTCTGATGGGAAGAACCACAGGAATAAAGAGAAAGGAACACAGACCATTTATCTGAAGCTAAATGACAAGCCATCGAAAGGAAACAGACACCTTACCTGTGATCCTTGGGCAGCACCTGCCAACCGTGGGAGCTGAGGTTTGTGGGACAGAGAGAGAGAAGGCGGAAAGAGATGGGTAAGGCCCTCATTAGTGATGGTCCTGAACCTCAAACTCAAAGGTGTGGGTTTTGTGTCTTATGGAGGGAAAGGACTAGGCACAGAGTCAAAAGACCTGGGCTCAGATTCTGGCTCTGCAACATGCCAGCTATGTTCCTTGAGCAAATGAGGTTTTGAGATATGACTTTGGATATGTGTGTACTAGTAACGCAACCGGATGTCGATTCCGGTGTGACTAAGACAGACAAACCGATTAAAGGCATTACTGAAATCACAGTAGCCTATTGTCATGCATTTTTTTCACCACAGCACTAAAAATACAACTATCATCTTGCTGGGAGGGGAGTCTAACACTCTTTGGACCTTAAAAGTGGTCCATCTCATTAGAACAGTAAATGCCACAGGCCCACATCCCACGCTCCACAGATGTGTGCTAGCTGGAGGAGGAGAGGCAGCACAAGGCTCCGTGGACACCTTCGACACGGAATCAGGCAAAACAAAGTTTATGTGCGTGAGACCTGGACGCCTGGACGCCTGCGATTCCACTTGTCTGGCAGGTGTGAGATCAAAATCGTAGCGTCGTCTGGATGGGACCCGGGCGCTGTCCTGCCCCTGGGAAGGCCTCCAGTGTGCAGTGTTCTGCGTGTCCCATCTTAAACCCTAGAGCAGCACGTGGGTGGCGGCCCATGCGCTGACACTGACATCAGCACCAGCTAGGTCCTCCCACAGGGGAGCCGTGATGTCTGCCCCATCGAATCTCCCCCAACTCCCTGCATCAGGACTTACATGAGATTCATTCTGGACACCCAGTGAGAGAAAGCCTCCCACGCTCCAGTGCAAGGCCAGAGGGGGCTCCCCTGACACCACCTACTGAGCAGCTCTGCCTGGCTGCCAGGAAGGAGCCAGCACATGGGTGTCCTGCCTGGGTCAGCGCTCGCAATCGAGTCTGGTGTGCCCTGCACCTCCCGAAACCCAGAGGGGCCCTGCTGCTTAGAGCAGACGCGGCCCACAATGCCCTCATCACACTGATGCACCTAACATTCCCTGAGGAAACATGCCTGGATGCCAGGGAGAAAGAAACGGAAGCATGCACGTCACAGAAGTCCATTTGGCAGCAATAATTTATGAAGGAAAAAAAATGGTATTTAACTTATGACAAAGAAGCAATGGATTACAAACACCCTTTCCTCAAAGCCATTTATTCTCAACTTTCATCAACAACTAGGCTTTTACCGCGACTGAATCCCTTTGCTGCACCAGTAACGAGCCAGCAGTGTCCTGTCACCACAGGGACCACAGGGGCAGGGGCCTGAGTGTGCACAGTGAGAACCGGACTGTGAGGCCCCTGCTGTCCCCCAGCCCACTCGACCTCAGGCCATACCCTTTCTTCCTCGAGTGAGGGGAGCCTCTGTGAATATATCCACGTACCCACACACGTATATAAACAGGAATTTTTCTAATAACTACTTAATCAAAGTGAGACTTGTTGGGGGAAAGAAGTATTCTCTAAAATTCTTCTTTCTGACTTGAGAGCTAATTACCGGACCAGACAATACTGCTTGAGGACACCATCCAAGGAGCACTTGCTCGGCTGTTACGCAGCAAATGTTGTCAACTGAATTGTGTATGAGCTAAAGAAGCTATCTGATTTACAGTCATTTCCACATCATCCACCTAGAGTAATTCTTTTTTCTTAGAAATTAAAATATTATCATAAAGAAAGAGTCAAGGTGCTACATCAACAGGGACAAAATGTCATTCGGGAGTCTCCAAGTTTCTCAACTCTTCAGAGACTTGGTCATAGGAACCTTGAGGAAAAACTGACCTTTTTTTGTGTCAAGATCATTCCTTCTCCCTGTTCCCAACTCACTAGCTTAGAAACTTTAAAGAGATTGAAGATCGATCAGCTGACAGTTCTCTACTCTGCCCCTCTTAGCCAACTGCCCATTCTGTCCAGTTGAAACTAAGTCAGATGAAGGCTACTTAGACTAACACGAGTTACACTAACACGCCTGGAAACTACCTGAGAAGCAATTATCACCTACAGTTTGCAGTTAAGGCCAGCAAGGAGCTGCCCTATATAAACTCTCAACTTTCAAGTCTTCCAGTCTCTAGAAGTTTCTCCTATTTATGTGCTAAGATAGTTTTCTTCCCTCTTATTTCAAATTATATGGACAAGGGGAAGATAAAGAACACATTCGTGAATAAGAAAACAATCTGTTCAGCTCTACCTGGGACTCAAAGGGTGGGGCATTTAATATGAATGCAAAGGCCTCAAAGTTTAAGGGCTCAAGATCTGAAACTGCAACGGTTCCCCTTCCATTTGACACTCAGGGAAAGCTGCATCGACTCTCTTGACTCCTACTAAGGATCCAGAATCCTGAGTCTGTAAGCCTTCCTGCTACAAAGAGACCAGGCACCTGAAAGTCTGGGTTAGGTAGCCCTCTGCCTTGGGCACTGTTATCTAAACTGTGTCTGAAACATGTTAAGACCCAGGCATTCCTAGAAATAAACTCTTAACCCCAGCCATGTTCTGGTGTTAGGCCAATGAATCCACAGTGTTTCTGCCTAGAATGGGAGGCACCTCAGACTTCCAGGTGAACTTAAGGTGAAGAGAAAACACAGTTATGACGCATCCGGCACCCTGGTCCCAGTCCCACATATATTTCTTCCACAGTTTGACACTAGTACTAAGATCTCTAAGCAAGACAGACACTTCCACACACACACTGTTTGCCTGGCAAAAAAAGTGGGATGAGGATCATTCTACTGGGCGTCATTTCTATTTTTCTTCCTTGCGATGGTTAATTTTAAGTATTACCTGACTCCACCATGGGAGGCCAAGATACTTGGTCAAACGTTACTCTGAGTACGTCTGTGAGAGTATCTTTTGGTAAGACTGGCTAAAGCACATCTCCCCCCCCACCCCCGCCCGCAGTATGGTGGGCCTTGCGCAATCAGCTGAAGGCCTGAACAGAACAAAAAGGCCAATGCTCCTGCTGTCGAGGGGTACCACCTCCTGCCTCTGCATCAGTCCTTCCTGCCTTTGCACTCACATTAAAATATCAGATCCTCGTGGGTCTTGAACTTTTCGGCTTTTGAACCGGAGAGAACACTGGCTCAGCCAGGCTCAGGCCTTAGGAATCGAACTGAACAATAACCATAGACTTTCCCCTGGCTGACAGGAAATCCTGGGACTTCTGAGCCACTGTCATCACATGAGCCAATTCCTTACAAACCTCTTTTTATATGTTATATGCACATGCACATGCACACACACACCCACCAGTTCTGCTTCTCTAAAGAACGTTGGCTGATACACTCCTTAACCTAAATTAACCTGGAAGTCTGAGATGCCTCTAATTCTAGGAAGAAACAATACAGACTCATTAAGTGGGAAGGGTCTGGGAAACATCAAAATGAGCCTCACGTCCTCTATCAGAGCAAAAGAAAGGGAGAAAATACAGGTAACTTAGACTGATGCTACTTGCTATTCTGTGTGCTGAAAAGGTAACTCTCTGCTCAGCACTTTGTTTCCATCCTTTTGTGAAGCTACTCAGATCCTTTCTAGTTCTCTACTCATAAGTGAAAATAAAGTCACCTATCCTGGTACCTCGAGACACTTTAACAGGCAGACAAAAGTTTCCAAGCTGTCATAGTTTCTCTGAGACAGCTGAATACTGGCCACTAAATATTCATAATATACTCATACCTCCTCCCAGCCTCTTTACTCCCCATTCAAAACCAATGTGTATTTTGGGGCTACAAGACAACAGCCTTAGTAAACAGCTCACATTCTGCAAAGAAACCATCTCTACAGAGGTATGACATGAGAGGTATTATGAAAAAACATCTTTTATTACTTCTGGGCCCAACCTGAATCATACCTTATGGTGACAACTTTTCCAGGCAGGCTATTGATTCAGCAAGCCCCTCCCCCACTCTCTCCTCCCTCCCCCACTCCATCATCTACCAAAGTACAAAGGTATCTCTGACCCCCTGCCCACGCTCCCAGAATCAGTGTACATAGTGTGTGATGGTCAACAAAAACTGAGGGAAGACCCTAGCCAAGAAGTGGCCTCCTTGTTCTGATCATTCCATACCGTGAAGGCTGCTACCACCATATAAACGGTGCCCCTGTCACCCTTTTTGGTGCACCAACAGTGGTTACAGGTCCTCATCCTTCCCTTTTGAAACTCTGAGGTTCCAAGGATATTTTTGATCTTCTAAGAATGCTCTAAAGAGCATGTGCAAGAACATGGGACACTGTTAGGCTTAAAAAAAGTAAGGCACACCTCTCCTAGGGCAAATTGTTTTGGACATGATCACGACAATCCGTTTCATTCCAAATGTTGCCAGAACCAAGCCAGAAAGGTTTCGGAGATGATTAAAGGGCTTAAAAATAAAAATGAGGCAATGTAAAATCTCAATTCCCAAAGACCAATGAATTACTAAAAACGGTGAATTGGCTGTAGAAGCAGTGATGAAGTAATTCTATTTCTGCGAGGGAAATTATTTTAAGGTCCCCAGGACAAAAGATAATAAACGAGTTGGGGATCATTAAAAAACATCGGAACCAAAGATTTCAATTATCTGTCTTTCTGCGCCTGTCTGATGGCCAGCTCATTCCCCAAAAGGAACCAGAATCAGGTTCCTACCAACAGAAGACCAAGACATGTCATGTTGGTTTCTGTGCAAAGTGCATCTTGTGATGTAGTCTTTAAAAATTAAAATGAGAAGACCAAAAGAGTACAATGATAAGCCACTTTCTCCTTTCCCCTGTAATTTTTCTTTGATTTGCATTCTGAGGGTTCAAGACATTAGTCTCAGATTCCTGAATTAACCTGCCCTCAATTTACAGCTAATGTGGCCAAGAGTATATGCTTTTGTACATTTAAAACAGAAAGACTTTACATCAGCAGGACTTTAGGGCTCTGGTTCCACTGTATTCACTGTAAAATACACTAGTGGCGGAGTGGAGGCTGGACAAGGGGGTGAAAGCATCCATCACAAAACAACAGGATAGACGGCAGGCCCCTAGCTACACTTTAAGGAGCTGATTCTATTCTGGGGGGAGGGGGACCCACATAATTAAGTTTCACACTTATAAAATTATCACTCTGAATTCAGGAATAAGAGACATTTGGTTGTAGATACAATTCTGTCTACAGAAGCTAACTTTGAATTTAGAGAAGTAAAACACTCACTGCATTAATATTATGGGTTGTGGTTTCTTATATGATTCCTAATCCACCTACTATTTTTTGTTTTTTTAACAATTTACAGCTGCGATAAGAAGAGTACCACAGCCTGGCTCAGACGGGGTCTTTAGCTTCAGAAAGTCCATCGGTCATGTAGCTGGCTGTCACTGCTAAATCTGTTGCTTGCAGAGGCCTCAGAGCTCTGGGTTTGCCAAGTAGAGTCCTCACCATTTAAGCTCTTCCTACATATAGGACATGTATCGTGCTGAAACAGAAAGACATCAGTCCATGTGAACGATCTGGCCTGAGATGCTGGACGTACTAAACACGTAAGAAACCCTGAGAGCTGGCAGGTAGAAAGCAAAAAGGCCACAAGCATTCTCACACGGCGTACATGGGCTCCCAGGTGGGAGCCAAGACAGCTCCCAAATGCCACTGTAACGACAGCGGGTTCCAGACAGGCCACTCAACAACAGCTAACACACACCACCAACGAACTATAGGACAAGAGAGCTAAAGTGGTCCAGAACAGGGGTCGGCAATCTTTCTCCACAGAGACAGGTAGGTAGGGAATATTTTAGGCTTCACAGGCCGCCTACTGCCTGCGTTGCAGCTGTTCTGCTCTGCTGACGTAGCACGAAAGCAGCCAGACAATCTATAAACAAATGAGCCCGGCTGTGTCCCAACAAAACCTCATTTGCACACGCAGACAGAGCCACAGCCATCTGTGGGCTAGAGTTTGCTAACGCCTGGGCTAAAGTTCCAAAGGGACAGCTAAAATCCTGCAACGGTGCTACTAGAAGTCTGGAATCTGATCTGCCTGGCTCTCCATCACCTATTAACCGCACCCTCACCTTCAGCCACGCCGCCCACACCCCCACAGAAGACAGGACCGGCACAGACGTCCCCACAGCCGAGCTGTCTGTACTCACCAGTTCTAACCACGGCACAATACAGCTGCTGTGAAAGAAGTGGTTGCAGGGTAACTGCCGAACTTCCTCTCCCACCGTGTAATCTTCTTTGCACACTGAGCACTCTAAACCCGTATCTGTCGGAGGAAGAAATGCCTTTTAAAGTAAACAAGCAAAAGGAGGGAGAAAAAACCAGCCTAATGTCTTGAGCAACCAAAGGAAGGCACAAAGAAATGACACAAAGGATATCCAACGTGCCGGCGGAAAGCACAGGAATTTTATTTCAAAATGAGGGGAGAAGCGGTAGCAGACAGGGATGTGACAAGGAGGGCTGATGAGTGGGCCAGATCCCAAGAGACCCAGACAGGGAGTGTGCAGGGCCGACTCTCCAACGCAAAGAGCTGGAAGGACTCGACTGGGCTTCGATTATCTGTTAAATAAACTGGGGACATCTTCCCA
This sequence comes from Cynopterus sphinx, assembly GCA_030015415.1. Lineage (NCBI taxonomy): Eukaryota > Metazoa > Chordata > Mammalia > Chiroptera > Pteropodidae > Cynopterus > Cynopterus sphinx. The sequence continues at coordinate 40,023,580 of CM057392.1, forward strand.
AATGTGTGCCAGGCTCCTGGCAGTCTGTACTTAGGAAACACTGGCAGTCTGTCCACCACATGAAGGGACTCAGCTCGAGACTCCTAGCGGCTGCCATGCAGTGTCACAAGCCACTTTACCCTACTATTTCCACACTGCACATCCTCCTGCAGCGCGGCCGCCCTGAAGCACTCTAAACAGGTTGTTAATTCAAAGCAGCCCCAGCGGGTGGTGCTGCAGCGCTGCAAAGCCCAGGGATAGCTCAGGCTCCAAGCCCTGAGACAGGAAGCCTTCTTCTCTGAGGAAATGGCCACAAACCCCACTGTGAACTCCGAGTTTCCCAAATCTGGCTAATGACACCCGCTAGTCTATCCCCGCCATGGCTGGGGTCTGCGACATGCCCACAACACTCAGGGCCTCTGGAGGCAGACTATCATCACTCCTTCATCTCTAACCCCACCACCGCGGCCCCAATTCCAGCTCTTCCTTCTGCCTCGTCTACAGTAAGAGCCTCCTAGGTAGTATCCCCATCCCTGATTCCAGGCCTTCATCCATACACACATATCCTACACGGGCACCAGCTCGTTTTCCCTAACGCCAGCTTGGTAGCCATTCCCAGCTCACCTGTGCCTGGATTCTCAGCCGGTAGCTCAAAATCAACAGGTTCAAAATTACGAACAGAACCTGATCTCCCCGCCCAAACCCCGGCCCACTCACAAACCCCTCATTCCCAATGATGGCAGGACCAGTTACAAAGCTGCTAAACCTTAAAATCATCTTTGATCCTTTCCCCTCCTTTGTCCATTATGCAATCAGTGATGAAAGCCTTTTTGCAAAATGACCTTTCCTTTCTGTTAGCACTGCCACCACCTCCTGAACCCCCCCTCCCGATGCTGCACCAGCCCCTTAAATTCTTGTTCCTGCCTTCTTCCCCTTCCAATCTATTGCAGACACTACCTCCAAACTAAGCTACTTTAAAGGTCACTTAAAGTTCCTCATCCCTCCACTTGGGGACCTACAACACTTACGTACATCAAAATACCCAACCACAACTACTCTGCCAGTTTCCATGTCCTCTGTAACAAGGCCCCACCCTTCCTATCCAGTCATGTCTCCCTTTAGTCCCCACACCAGATTCCATTTCAGGTCTGATGAGGTCACTCTCCTATACCTGATTCAGACACCATGTCCATGTTGACATTTTTATATCGGTTCATACTTTTCCCTAAATAGAATGACCTCTCTAAGATGGCCCATCCCATCTTTAAAATCTTCTCTAAAGTGGAAGGTGTGGGGAAAGAAAACTCCAGTCCAAAATAATGTCCTTTATCACTCAATTCCTCTAGTGCCTATAAATAATATCTATGTCTAACGTACCTAACTATAGCTGACACAGAGTAGATGTGAAACAAATTCCCATGCTCATTTTTTTCTCTTCCTCTGTCCCCAAAGTCAGTAGCAGTTGCTCAATAAGATTTTTTCAGTTATCTAGTTGGTGAGTTTTGCTTTGCTTCCCCTAGTAAGTTCTTTAAGAAATCGAGCCCTATGTATCTTTGTACCTTTTTATTTCCTGCATGGCTAGGTAAGGGACACGGTAATTGCTCAGAAAATACAACTGACTAACAAAGAGGATGGGAACCTTTGATATCTGGCACCCAGGCAGGAATTTCAGGAGTCCTACAACTTCGCCTAAGAACTTTAGTATAAGAAGGTGCTGGAATACTGAACAGAGGTCAGAAGATGACAGAATAAAATGAAAATGAACCTACCCACTTGTTCCTGAGTTACTGTCACGGTTGGGAGGGATGTGATCTTTTCCTTGTCGGCTGGGGGAGGCCCTGTGTTTTCCAGTTGTCCTAAAAGCTACAATGAAAGAAGACAAGAAGTGGCAGACATCGCACTCTCCCCGGGGAGTGAGCTGCTCCAGCTGAGGACAAGCAGCGCAGGTTTGAAAAACAGCAGCACTTTACTTGCCTGCGGCTCGGAGGCCTGGGGCTCCCCGTCCTGCTGCCAGGCCACTCGTGCTCGCTTTATAATTTCTAAGTAATGTTCGTGTAACTCTACAGACAGACCCATCACTGCAAGGCCCACCTGAGGCATAAAGCAACTTCAGAGGCAGCACAAAGGGTTGTGATGTCATGAATAAAACTACAGCTTAACCAAAATTAATACTTAACTGATCCAAAAAATTCATTCTAACGGAAGAAAGAAAACGTGGGCGTATGGAAAGTTGCATAAGGCAAGGCAAGAAACAGGTACATCACTACCTGCAAGACTTGGATAAAAACCACATGCTTTCTATTCTCAGCAACCCACAGGGGAAATGAAAAACCAATTAAATTAAAATAAACATAAACGAGCGGAAGCAATTACACATGGCACAGGGATGCTGCCTTCTGCTTCCTTCCCCTGCTTCACCCCATCTAGCAGAAACCCCTGCTCCGGCACGTGAGTAGACCCCCCTCGGCTGAGAAGTACTTGTGTATAGGATCATCAAAGGGCTGAACATGAAGCCAAAAATGTAAGATGCTGTTTATTACAGGAGAAGTCTTTTCTTTTAGAGATAAAGTCATCTTCTAGAAAGTCTCTCAGATACAGAAAGTAAATGGATGCTGACCTAAACCTGCAAATCATTTATCCCTTTAGTAAATACAAACCCACGAGCTCAAAATATTAGGGAGAGCTGAGTGACTACAGTTTCAGAAAGCAGCAGAAGGAAAGCAGGAAGGCTATGGATCCGTGAGACACACTGAACACACCCTCAAAAGGCAGCTCCTCACCTGGGTTACAATGGCATCGAGCCCTGTCTGACCCCAGGCGTAGTCCCCAGGGTTGGAGTGCAGCAGCCCACTCCTAGACGTGAGAGGAGACAGACAGCATTAGATGGGAGCGACCAGGCTCTGCCTAACACCACAGAAAAAACCGGCAGAGGGATCCTGGTCTCTCAGCCCTGGAAAGTCACCAGATCTCTAGAATCAAGTGGCAAAGAACTTCACTGTCATTTCAAGGTCAAACAGATTATCTAGAGGTAGTCAGTCTCTCCTTCTCTAGGAAGTTTTACTAAACTGAATGGAACCTAAAACGTGAAGCTGCCTAAAGTACCACATGACAATCAGGAGCAAAAAGTGACAGAGTGACTCACTTCCTGTTGGTTAAGAAAAGTTTGTCTTCTCTGCACCTACTTTAACATTAAACGTAAATGCAGCTGCTTTTTAAAGAGAGTTTTCCCTCTGGGACTGGCCAAAGTCCAGCCAACTTCCCTCGTTCAAAGAGGCTGCCTGGGTCCCAGGGAGAGGGGCTTCCACACAGAACAGCAGCCTCAGCAGCTTCCCCTTGCTCATGACCTAGAGCGCTTACAAGGTGGACCTGGCGGCCCCTCTTTTTGGAGCTACTGGCGCACGACCTTGGATGATGGATGTCCAGACTCTTTGGGGGGCACATGTTTACAGAAACTAAAGGCTGGGAAACTGGGTAAACTGTGTAGATGAACAGAGGGCCCTCTGAGCAAAGGAGCTGTCTGGGGCAGAGTCAGAAGAGGCAACATAATCATCCAGACAAGAAGAAACTCCATCTTTACCCTGCCGTGCCTATGTATCACTCTGATACTGTATTACAGGCTTCTGCTGCTTCTGACAAACAATCTTACTTTGAAAAAAGAAAGTTAGGTGGTTACGTTTTCAATTTCAGAAATTCTTAAGGAATAAAGGCATCCCATATGAGGAGGAGAAACTCACAAAACAGATGCCCAGCCTGTTGGGGACCATCTCATCCCCCACCTCAATACACCCCGGAATCAGACATGCCCAGGGCCCAGACATCCCAGGCCCTCACGAGCCTAGACAAAAAATAAGTTCTGATTAAGTTTGAGCTTAGCGAATAATGGCAGTGTAACGGCCTGGCAACCATAGCTATATACTCACCATCACAGCTCTCCTCACTATAGCAAAGACACTAACTAGAGTACCTAAAATGATGCTTTTCCAGCAAGTAAGACAGAGGCAGTTAGTTACTTACCAGGAAAAAGGGTGTGGGGATCCAGGAACCGCAGAATTTGCAAAGAATCCTGCAAAGAACTGTTGTATTATTCTGTTGGAGGAGAAAAATCAGATAAGACAATAGACCGATGAAAGTACAAATATCCACAGCTAACCAATCACTGGCTTTTCACTGACTATTACATAATAGATAGTACCAGAAATCAGTCTGCTACCTGGTCCAGTACTTTTGTGCTACTATGGCAACCTTCTTGACTTCTGCTATTTTATGTTATCTTATATGATTCCCCTAGATCTTGTTTTCTGAATGCTAGACACTCCCCTCTCTATCCTTACTGAGATATAATTGACATGATATGTACTTTTAACCCTGATTCCCACTTATTAGTCCAATCAATGTAACAATATTAGCCTCTCCTTATTCCAAAGCCCCACAATAGCTAACTATACTATTTACTTTTAAATATGTCCAAAAATGTTAGTATGCTCCTCTCGTAGCGTAGGCTAGACTTAGACTTTTTCTTTTTCTTTTTTTTTTGGGGGGGGCGGCGTATAACTGACAGGTAACCTACCAGTTTTAGGGGTACTACATCTGACTCCATGTTTGCATATTCCAAATGATCACCACAATAACATTAATCACCATGCAGTTACAAAATTTTGTGATAAGAATGGTTAAGATCTACTCTTTTAGCAACTTTCACATGTGCAGTACAGTATTATTAACTATAATACTGCAATTCCCTATAAACTATCATCTCGTGGTTTTGATTTGCATTTCCTGGATAATGCAGTCACCATGCTGTACATTACATCCCCATTATTTGTTTTAGAACTGAAAGTTTGTACCTTTTGGACCTCTTCAGCCATTCTCCCCACCCCCTCTACAATCACCAATCTCTTCTCTGTAACTATGAGCTTGGTTTTCTGTTTTAAGAGTGGATGTCAGAGATCATATGGTATTTGTCTTTCTCCGTTTTATTTCACTTAGCATGATGTCCTCAAGGTCGATCCCCGTTGTCACAAATGTTAAGATTTCATCCTTTTTTATGGCTGCATGTTCCGTTGCGTATATATGCCATCTTCTTTATTCATTCATCCACTGATGAACATAGATTGTTTCCATGTCTTTGCTATTGTATATGTTGCAATGAACATGGGTGCATATCTTTTCAAATCCATCTTGTTTTCTTCAGATAAGTACCCAGAAGTGGGACTGCTGACTCATATGGTAGTTCTACTTTTAATTTTTAAAAGAACCTCCATACTGTTTTCCATGGTGGCTACACCAATTTATAGTCCCACCAACAATGTGCAAGCGTTTGCTCCCTTTTTTCTGCATCTTTGCTAACTAACTTGTTATTTCCTCTTTTTGATAATAACCATTCTACCAGGTGTGAAGTGACATTTCCTTGTGGTTTTGATTTGCATTGTCCTGATGTTTAGTGATGTGTAGAGCATCTTTTCTATGCATCAGTGGGTCAACCATATGTCTTCATTAGAAAAATGTCTATTCAGATCTTTGCTATTGAGTTGTATGAGTTCTTATATATTTTGGATATTAACCCTTTAGCAGATATATGATTTGTAAACCTTTTCTCATATTTGGTGGGTTGCCTTTTTGTTTTGTTGATGGTTTCTTTTGCTGCGCAGAAGCTTTTTAGTTTGATGTAGTCCCACTTATTTATTGTTGCTTTTGGAGTCCAAAAAATCACCAAGACCAATGTCAAGGAGCTTACCGCCCATGTTTTCTTCTAAGAGCTTTATGGTTTCAGGTCTTACATTCAAGTCTTTAATCCTTCCTTTTGAGTTAATTTCTGCGTAGGGTATAAGACAGTCCAATTTCATTCTTTGTACGCAGTGTTCAGTTTTCTCAACACCATGTATTGAAGAGACCTGACATTTCGTTTTGTTCTTCCAAATAGTCGCGGCCAAGTATTTATAAGTTAAAACACATATTTTTATATATCACTACCCTTTTACTTCTCCTTTATATTATTTGGAAAATAATATCTATGCACACATATTTTAAAAATATGTTTTATAGGTTATATAATGAAGGAATTTCAGATCGGGAAAGTAAGAGATACTGTATTTGTTATTTGAGTTATATTAACCATACATTCTAATTTTTTCAAGTTATAATAAATTGAATTTCTATGGCTTTTAACCAAGAGTTTTGTCTAATAAGACCAAAGAGCATCAGATAAAGAAGTACTAGGTGAAAATACAGGAATAAATTTTTAAGATCTTGGAATAAGGACTTTTATTTAAAATATGGCATGAAATCTAAAAGACTGAAAGATCTGATATGCCGAAAATTAAATACATCTATAAAAGTTAACAAGGACAAGACAAAGAATAGACTAGAAAGAAATTTGTATTTACAATATATACAAAAGGTTAATACCTTTCCCATACTGGGATGACTCCCACAATTTTTAACTCCGTAAAAGGAAAACTGTGCAAAAAAATAACAATTCACAGAAGAATATAAATACCTAATAATTATACGAAAATAAGCTTAGTCAAGTAAAAAATCAGAGACAGAGACAAAAGTACTGTGTTTTTGTCTATCAGATTAGAAGAAGTAAAGACTAATAACATCTAATTTAATAGGAACGTACAGTACACATTCAAATACTATAGGTGAGAACAGAATTACAGCCTTTCGAAAGGCAATTTAACACTATCAATTTTTAAATTATTATACCCTTTGTCCTAGCACTTCCTCTCTTAGAATTTCATCCTACAGAAACATTTCCACAGATATTCACCCTCAGTTGAGAAAAAGGAGTTGATAGTAGACCACACTGATACCTACAATCATTTTAAAAACCCAGACACTTAAAAAGTCCAGAAAATTCTTTTAAAGGCAGGGGAGAACTGCTAAGGAAACGACAGAGAGAGGGTTCCAACTTTATAGAGAGAGAATGACCTTGGAAGGAGGGGCGGGCTTTGATAAGCTTCTGTTGACACTGGTCAACACCAGAAGGCTCAGAATCCTGTGCAAAGCTTTGATGAATGCACATTGTTTGGCAAAGGCTCAGGAGGAATCAAGCACAAAGCAATTTTCTCTTTAGAACATTTACCAAATCTAAGACTATACAGGGCAACAAATAAAAAAATCTTAAGTGAAACTCTTTCCAAAACAGAGCAGTGTTATAGCAATCTCAGACGGAATTAGAGCTGAGGACCCACTGGAGGAAGGATCCTAAAGGATATATCAAGCTCTAAGTTGAAACCTCTGGAGGCCAGGGATGAACCTGACGTAGACCATCCTTATCAGGACTACAACCCAGTTCCTGAAAGAAGTAAAGTGATCATCCATTGTTCTGTATGCCCAGGAAGAAGAGCCTGAACCCTCTCTAGAGAACAGTAACATTGTCTAGATCCTCTAATATTTTTTATACAAACTATCTACATTCAACCAAAAATTACAAGACACACCAAATGACAAGACCAATCAACAAAAACCAAGAGGAAAAGATAGACAACAGAAATAGTCTCAGATGATCCAGATATTAAAGTTACAAAAAAGAGGCTTTAAATTAACTATGACTAATATGTTCAAGTAAAGATGGAGAATTTCACTCAAGAATTTTAGTCCATGACAATCAAACTGAAATTTTACAAATGAGAAATATATCTGAAATGTTGAATTTATTTAATAGGTTTAATAGCAGAAGACAAGATTATATTGAAAGTGGGTCCACAGAATATATCCAAACTGAAGTACAGAGAAAAGAATGGAAAATACTGAAACATATTTTCATAGACATACAAAAATATATGAACAAGAAACACTGTCAAGGTAGTGATGAAAAAGAAAATCTACAAGGTCCCCAATATCCATCATTAGGGAATTGTCTAAATTAACTATGGTACATTCGTAAAATGGAATTCTATTCTTGTGTTTAAATGTGACAGGTCAGGCAGCTCCATGAGTAATGACAAGGAAAGATAGACAAGATACATTGTTAACATGAAGAAAATCAGAACTATGAGAAAAATCGCAACAGGTATAAACAGGTACATAAATTAGATTTTTTATTTTTCATATAAACATAGCAAAAAGATTTTAAATATATTTTTACATGTTTCTAATTATTGGCTATTTTCTTCCTAAGTGTGCACCTAGAATAAAAATGTTAGGGCAGTGGTTTTGAAGGCAGGTATACATAATAGGACATTTAAAAACAAATTAACAGTTATACATTTATTTTAAAGCTTGACTTATATCAAAGTCAGAGACCAAGAAGATGATATATCACTGAGGATTTGCAGAGCTGGAGAACCCAGAACCTCAAAACCTCCCTCCCCATGATAGTCAATGTCCTGAAGAAATTAACAGTAACTCTTACGCTCATACTCCACCCCTCCACTATTACTTGGGCAATTATTAGAATCCAATTTAATATGGTATGGTGAAAAAAAAAAAAGTAAAATTCAGAGCAGCAAAAGCTACATTTAGGAGGCAATACATAAATTCACTAACATATTTTTAATCGTGGAGAACATATCTTTCAGTCAGTAAATACTTCAGGACGTACTATATGGCAAGCGTGTTAGGCCCTGGAGAAACAATGTTCCCTGCTTTCCTGGAACTTACAGTCAAGTGTGAAGAGAGAGAGAGAGAAAGAGAGAGGGAGAGAGAGGGAGAGGGAGAGGGAAAGGGAGAGGGAGAAGGAGAGGGAGAGGGAGAGGGAGAGGGAGGGACAGACAGACAGATAGAAAGAAAGACACATTAAATGATCACACAAAAATAAAACTGCTTCTGTGACTATTGCTAAAAAGAAGTAGAGCTCTGTGAGGATACACATGGGGACCAAGTAAGAGCATCAGGAAAGGCTTCCCAGAGGAGGTAACATCCAAGGAACTAATGTCCAAGGGTCAGGTGTGAGTTAACCTACAGAGGGGGAAAGGTCAAGGCTGGAGGTAGATCACTGCAGCAATCCAGACAGATAAAACCAAAATGTGCAAAGGCCTGCAGCGTAAGGGAACGGAGCAAATTGGGAGACTAAAAGGCAGCAGGGCTAGAATGGTGAGAGGAGGGGAGAAGACAGGAGGGAGAAGCTGGGAGGAGCAGGTTAGGTCCCTACTTTAGGGACCTAAAGGCACTCTGATCTTAAATAAAAATTTTTATTTTGTTTTTAAAATTCAATAATTTTGCTTCATTTTTAATTTATTTCTATGTTTACTTTCTACTAAAGGCAAATATTGTTCCACCAACATAAACTGTTAAGAATTAAAAGATGTATTCTGCTTCAAATAACATGCATCTGACTAGAAATGACTTAAACTGCAAGGACATTTATTTACCTTAATTAACAAATAGTCTGGAGGCAAACAGTCCCAAGTTTGGTATAGCAACTCAATGAAAGATGACTCTTTCCATCTTTCCTCTCTGCCATCCTCAGCTTATCAGCCATGTCTCCCATACATGGTTGCAAGATGGCTGCAGCGGCTCCAAGAATCACATCCTTAGACAGGAAGTAAAGAGCTAGGACTGTCCTCAAGGGAAGAAAAGAGAAGAAAAATTTTCTCAGAAGTCCTTCCAGCTGACCCTTTAGGTCCCATTGGTAAGAAACGGGTTATACGCCTTTGTCCTACCTGTCAAAGAGCCTTGAAAAGCAATATCTGGCATGTCCTGATCCTATAGCAGAGGGAGGTCTCTACTTGGCAAGAAAGATGAGTGGAAAAAAAAAAAAGCTAATGAGTATATAGTCAATAATGTTTATACAGGTAATATGAAGCTTCTTACCCACAGTATATCTAAAAAAAGAAAAGTCGGTCTAAAAAAACCATTAAATAATGTTGAGGTGGGGGGGAATCATCAAGACAGCCCAAATCATGAGTTACTAACACCCACCCAAAAAAAGGTGGTGGGATAAAGACCCATAGTTGATATATTTCCTAAGTAATAAGATCAAAATCTTCAGAAGATTGAGAAAACAGTAATGTAAAATAAATGTTAATTCTACACTAAAATTAATCTGAAATAACGTACCACTTATTCTATTTGCTGAAATAGCTAATAAAATAGATAATTAACAGACACTGGCTAGCCCAAATCCATTCCCAATACCCTTCTCCCTTGCTGCTTCCTAATGCAGAAGACAGAAGAGCTAACCCCAAGCTCTTCCAGTTTTCATTACGGCTGGTGGTGGGGATCATATGACAAAGTGCCTGGTGAGTAGAATTTTCTTGGCAGAGCGTAAAGAAGTGGGAGTGGGGTAATGAAAAAGATTTTCCTTTCCTTAAAAAAAAAAAAACCAGGACAAATAAACGGACACTACCATTTTCTTTCTTCCTGCCTGCAGCCCTAAAGCAGTAAGAACCTCAGAGCTCCAACCCAATGCCGAGACCTCACGATTAAACCAGAATGGGAGGGGGGCATGGAAGAGCAGGTATCAGGATTTTTAAAAACTTCCTCAAAGACACTAATGTACAGCCAGAATTGATAACCACAGAGCATGTGTGTGTGTGTGAATGAGTGAGTGTGTGTGTGTTGAGGGAGGAGGGGTACAGATGATGGTGAAGGGAGAAAAGGGACCAGGGATAAGAAAATGGCTGAAAGAAAATCTCAGAAGAATTAGGTCAGAGGAATTGGTCAGAAACATGGGCTGATGGAGTTGCTTTAAAAACAGAAAGGATGCCTCACCTGAGGAGATGGAAAGGAGAATACCGATGTAGAGACAGATGCTGGGAACAGAGATTTGTGGGGTTCATGCCTAAGGCCTCAATTTTCATGGTGAAGAATACAAGTTAGCTGCTGAGAATCGGATACTGGATAGGTAATTTGGAGAATAAAAATTCACGAAGGTTCAAAATATTTGCTGAGGGGAATGCAAATTAAAAAGCGAACCAACAGCATGGTGGTGTGATGGAACTGAGTGCACTTTAACTGGTCACAGAGGTGCCAGGCTCCTTACATTATTTCCGTTCGGCAGTACCTCACCATCACCCCTTGGTGGAGGAGCATGGAAAACCAGACCACAGACGTAATCCAAAACTGGCAGTACACGGGTGGGAGGGGAAAAGTGCAAAGGGGTAAATTTAGATAACCCGAAACTGAGTTCAACACTGGGGTTTATCCCAGGTAAAGAAGGGGCAGTGATCTCTGTGTAATTTAACTAGCACAGGACACAGTGGGGTTTACCTCTGGGCACTGAAGTTCTAAAGATAGCCTAAGATTTCACTTGCTTTTGTTCTTAACAATCATATTAAATTGAATTTCCATATCCTATAATCGTCCTAAGTTGTGTCTGCAACTGAAATTCACAAAATAGATAAACGAAGAGACAAACAGATGGACAGACATGATAAAGTGTGGCAAATACTAACAGTAAGGTCTAGAGGGAGTGTAGGTTCTAGAAAAGAACTGCCCAACAGGACTTTCTGAGATGACAGAAATGTTCTATAATCTATACTGTGAAATATGGTAACTACTAAGCTATCTGGCTACTGAGCCCTTGAAATGTCTGGCTAGTGTAACTGAGAAATTGTGAGTTTTATTAATTTGTAAACTGATACAAGAATCTGTGACTAGTGACTGCTGTGTCAGATACTGCAGCTCTAGAGTCACATCCCTGAGTTCAAGTCCTGGATATAGCACTGATCCAGGTTATAGTAATTTCTTGCGTTTCAGTTTATTCTTATATAAAATAATAGCAATAACACCAACTAATTCATATGGATTCAATGAGATAAGCAGATAGAGCGTGAAGCAAAGTCCTATATGCATATGGTAAACACTTAAAATAATTGTTTATCATCACTACTAAATGGGAACCATGAGATCAAAGGCCACCACTCCATAGATATCTTGCTCACCACTGTGTCCCCAGAATCCAGCGCAAATGCCCTAGCATAAAAGGCACTTGGTAAACACCTGCTGCATGTCTGTTTTGCAGTCCCAAGACTCTACGTTTATTCCTATTAAATTTCATATTAAGTCCATCACTCCAATCTGCTGAGGTCTTTTTGAATCCTAATGTCATCCAGTACATCTGATGACCCCTTTCGGTGTCTTCTGAAATCTTAATAAACAAATATATCACCTATATATTAATGTGAGACATTAATAAAAACGTTAACCAGAGAAGTATATCATTAATTTTATCATCTTTTAGGTTATAATTCATTAACTGGTACTAGTTGAGTATACATTCATTTTAACTTCATTTTCATTCGTGTATCTTGAACTTGTCCACACAGGTAGTAAGTATGAAAACCTTAAAGATTAGATTATATCAATGTCCTTCATTTAAACTACCTTTAAAGAGAACTTAAAAAATAACTGTGCACTCACCCTTCAATAGCTGGAGATCTATCAGGACGAGTACTTCCTTGTGACCTGTATCTCCGAGTCATTGGCAGCCTCGGAGGTCGACTTGGTCCCCAGAAGTCAGTGTGAGTTTGGTGACCTCTCTCACTGGCTCTATTATCTTGGTCCAGTGGACTGCTACTTAGGAATGGTCTAAAATCTTGTATAATCATTGCGTGGTCCAAATTGCGCCAGAACTGGTAAAAACCAGAAATAAACAACATGTTACAGTTTCAAGAACAGGGAAAAGAGGAAATAAGAATACAAAAAAAAAAAAAAAGTAATAAGAACATTTTGAAATTCAGCAGCTCCAAACTAAAGAAGTATAGGTTTCCCCAATTTTATAGAGAAAAAAGAAGTCTTTCAAGTGCATGCATGGGGTGGAATAAACCTTATATGCTGTGAAACTTCATTTCCTTCACAGAAAAACCACAAGCAATGGTAAAATCCCTTCCTTAACACTGAGCTCTTAACCACATGCCTCTGATCCATTTCCCCTTTTGAAATAAAAACATGGCCAAAGATGATCATGGACTTCTGTCCTAAGCATAATCCACCATCTATATCAGCATTATAACCTTGTGTTTTGTCACAAATGGCATCTACGTTTTCACTGTGTAATAACGTAAGATTTTTACATTATTACAATGTATTTACACACACTTGTAAAAAAGCATCAGCACCAAAGTGGAGACAGATGTCTCTAAAATACTTCTCTGGATCTAGAAGCGGCATCAGAAAGCAGCAGTGCCAAAGCTGTGCCACAGCAGTGCAGGAGTGTCTGGTAAGACCACTCTGCTGTGCATACTTCCATTTTGTCACTAAAAGGGTATGGCTGGAGGCGGGAAGGAGTGGGGGACTGTGTTCGTTGGGTTTGCTGAGAACTCCCTAAGAGTGAATGGAAAAATTACATTTGATTTATCTGTGCACACCGAATATTTCGCGAGTTCCACAGAACACTACTCATTTCACTCCATCCAACCAAGCACATAACCCTGGTCATAGCCTGGTCTTTTTGTTGTTTTCAAGTTTTAAATGAAACAAACTTATTATGTATGTACAACAGGGACACAGAACTGCTCAGCATACAACCTTAGGTCTTAAAATGTTCACAGCCCCCCACTCCAGACTGGTCCTCTCTTCCAGAGACAACACTTCCAGGAGCCCCCTCCAGAAACACGAAGGGGAAGGGATGGTGGCCTGGGTGCACGTTAAGCCGAGCTGATCTCTAGTCTCAATCTACTATCCAGTAACTTGTAAAACCAATTCTCGAAATTAAGGAGTTTAGGGTCATCAATGTTCGTTTTTGATGTTTTCCAGATTGGCTTCCTGACTTTCAAAATATTTCCCTTTTTAATTAAAATATACACACGATAAAATATAAAGTGTAAACAGTCTCTATTCACTCGGATGTGACCCTTTAATTCTACTCCCCTACAGAGGTTAATTTGGTGTATAAAATTCCAGATCCGTAATTATCTGTGTGTGTATATACACACGCTAGGTTTTGTTTAAAAACGTTATCTATGTATGTTCACCCACACGCGTTCATTCAACAGTTACCGGTTGAGCAGGTACTGTGTCCCAGTCACTTTCTGGGAACTGTTAGGATACAGCAGTGAACAAAAAGTTAAAAAACAAAACCTCTGCCCTAATGGATTTCATTTTCAAGTGGGACAGCAGAAACACTCCCTTCCCTCCATAAAAAGGAAAAGGAAACTGTAGATGCGAGCTAGGGATAAAGGGTATGGAGGGAAGAAGGCTGGCACTGACTCAGAACACACACAGTCCTGCATACCATGAATTCTTAGACTTCATATAATCTTTAACATTTTTATTATAATATATAGTATATGATACATGTAAAATAACAAAAAATGAGAAACATATCCATGTAACCATTGCTTAGCTCACATCATCAAAGCACAGAAACCCTGTGTCCCTCCAGAGGTAACCACTGCCCTCAGATGCCTTTTCTTTACAGTTTTCCTACAAATGTATACATCCCTCAGAGTACCTTATAAATTATGAAAGTGCCTTATGAAAGCAGTTGCTTTTTGGGCTCCACAGCCATCTTCACAGGTACTTTATGACTTACTTTAAAAAATCTTTCTCCTCTCAACAAACAGATTGTTTCTGTATTTAGCTACTACAAACAGCCAGTGTAAACATGCTTACACACGTCTTCTGCTGCAGAGATAGAAGTTTCCCTACTAGGGGCCTGTAAAACTTTACATTGTCTATACATCTTCAACTTGATTGGGTAATGCCGAACTGCTTTCCAAAGTGACTGCACCAACTGACATAGCCACCAAGAGGACTATACCAAATCTTGACAAGCACTTGATAAGACATTTTTTTTTTTTAGTTTTTATCAATCTGCTGGATAGAAAAATATACCTCATTATGAAGTTTTGTTTTTGGTTTGTTCTTCTTTTTTTTTTTTTTTGGGTTTAAGAATCTACAGGTTTTATTTAAAATGCATGTCCTTTGCCCTACTCCAAAAAGGAAACAACATGTCTGCACTGGGCCTGAAAGCCACCCTTCAGCACTTCGTGTCTGGAAGGTCTATTAGTAATAGACTCAGCCAGTATTTATCTGGGAATGTTTTCATTTCTCCTTTGTTCTTGAAGAACAGTTGTGCCTGATTTAGAATTCTCTTGGTTGACAATTTTCTTCTTTCACCAATTTAAATATGTCACCCCTCTGTCCTCTATCCTTCAATATTAACCCAACCTGAATTCTTAAGATGAACACAATTCGGCTTACGATATATTGGTGGATTCTATTTCTGTTGTTTTGGGTGAATTTCTGCAACTATATTCGTGAGTGAATTGGCCTGCAATTTTCCTTTTGTTTGTGTACTATCCTTGTCTGGTTCTGGTATCAGGTTATACTGGCCCCATAAAAATGTACTGGGAAGTATTCTTTCTCTTTCATATGAACATCTTAGAGCAACAGAAATAGAATTCCTGAATATAGCATTTAAAATTTCACTAGATAATACCAAACTAGCCTCTGAAGAACTTTTCCAATTTGTACTCTTACCAACATACAACAGCTTACATTCACCAATACTTTTTATGATATTGTTAATTTTTTAAAAAATTCTAATATCTGAAGAACGAAAAATAATATGCAAACTAAAAACAATAAGAGTTCTCATTATGCTAGTGAGGTATAATCACTGGCTTCTAGTTTAAAAAGTGGTCTACGAAACAGTTTTATCTTGACCCAAAATTCCAAAGTAAATTCAACATTTAAAAATCTAAAACTATACTTGCCTTCAGTAGGTGATGTTTTCTATCATCTATTTCACTTGGGTAAACTATAGGAAAAAATGTGATTCCCTTACTATTTAAAAAAAGTTCCAAAACTTTTGCTTGCAGAAAAGAATTCTCAAACCAATTACTATTTTCATTACATTAAAACTAAATATTTGAAAATTTTAATAAGAAAAATCAAGCACCATGCTCATAAAATAATCTGAATTGATAATCACATAAATTATCACATCTAATGTATGTAAAAATTCTGAAGGAACACAATTGCAAAGCAGTTTTGACAACAGTAAAAGGCATTTTGTTACTTGTCTGGAAACTGCAAATGAGAGCAAATGCCTATTAACGGTCAATGTATTTGTCCCAAAATAACTGCGCCCAGACCAGAGAACACAGGATAAAAAAACACACACCACAAATTTATACCAAATCAACACTAAAGATAAGAATAGCTTCAGGTCATTTGTCTCTGAGCAGACTTAGAGAAGCATAAGAAAAAAAATAGCTCATACGACAAAACTGGGTATTCAGGACGTGGCTTACATAAGTAAAAACAAATACAGAACACTATTATAAAAGTTTTAGTGAAACATTCAAAAGACTCAGAGACAATTTATTTGACAAGTTTTGTCTTGTAAAATGTAAAACTGAAAATGTTACTTTGAATGGAAGAATACTACAATGCTTTTGAAAACACATGGGCTGAAATATTTACATATTTCCAATATAAAAACAGGATAGACAATATCTTCCATTTACCAGAATCTGCTATAAACTAACCACAATCATAGCAGCACCTTTTAAAATATTATGTTCTATTCCTCAAAAAGTTAAAGTTAGTTACCATATGACTCAGCAATTTCACTTATATACACCCAAGAGAACTGAAAACACATGTTCACACAAAAATTTGTACATATTCATAGGATCGTTATTCATAACAAGTAAAAAGTGTAAACAACCCAATGTCTATCAACTAATGAGTGGATAAACAAAATATAGTATAACCATACAATGGAATATTATGCAGCCACAGAGAAGAATGAAGAACTGACATGCTACCACTGGATGAACCTTAAAAAACATTAATTACAGTAAGTGAAAGCAGTCACAAAGGTCACATATTTTATGCTTCTATTTATATCAAATGTCTTAAATAGGCAAATCCATAGGGACAGAAAATAAATTGGTGGTTGCCTAGGGCTGGGGAAATTAGGGAGGAAAAAAGAGAGTGACTAATGGGTACCAAGTTTCTTTTTAGGGTGATGAAAATGTTCTAGAATTAACAGTGGTGATGGTTGTACATTGTGAATATACTAAAACTGCTGAATTATATTAAAAGGGTAAATTATATGGTATGAGTTACATCTCAAAAAATATTATGGGCTACAAAGATGAGTCAAATGAGGATGAACTTGTTGAAAATATCAAGACAGGGAACATCACCTCCAAACATTTTCCAATGCTCTAGAAAACATCTGGTACACCCTCCCTCCTGCCCCTCCTTGCCTCCAAGAAACCAGTGATCTTCCTGTGGTTTACTTCTTTTTTTAGGAATTTGTATTTTCTAGAATTTTATGGGAAAGGAATCACATTATACGTACTCTGGCTTCTTTTACTCAGCTTAGTTTGAGACTCATTCATGTTACGGGCATCAGTGGTTTATGCTGAGCAGCACTCCATGTGACTGCATTGCTTAGTATTCCACAGTATGAGGAGACCACAATTTGTTTATCCATCCACCTGTTAATGGACATTTGTGTGCAAACGCATGTGTGTGAATATGTGCTTTCTTTTCTCTTCGGTAAATACTTGGAGTGGAATGGCTGGATCATACAGTAGATGTACTTTTATCTTTTTTAAAAAACAGGTGGCCCGTTTTCTAAATTGGTTGTACCAGTTTTACATTCAATTTCAGTTGCTCCATAGCCTCCCCAACAGTTAGTATGGTCAGTCTTTTCTATTTTAGCCATTCTAACAGCTGTGTAGTAGTATCGCACTGTTTACTCTGCATTTCCCTAATGACTAATAATGTTAAGCATTTTCTGCATGCTTATTTGCCATCTGTATATTTTCTTTGGTGAAGAAGATTATTCAAATTTTTAAAAATGAGTTGTTTTCTTACTCCATTAAGAGTTCTTTATTAGAATCTGGCTACAAGTCCTATAACCTGTGAAGAGTAGAAATTTTTAATTTTGATGAAGTCCAATTTATCAATTTTTTTCTTTTCTGGATCATGATTTTGGTGTCACATCTAAGAAATCTTTGCCTAATCAAAGGTCACAAAGATTTTCTCCTGTTTTCTTCAAAATTTTATATAAAATTTTACATTTCAGTCTATCATCCATTTTGACTTAATTCCTGTATATGACTTAAAGTATATATCCAAGCTCGTATTTTTGTACTGTAGATATCCAATTGTTTCAGCACCTACTGATTTCAAAGGCTATCACTTTTTCTCCTGGACTGCCTTTGTAACTTTGTCAAAATCAGTTGTTTACAGTGTATGGACTCTTCTGTCCTTTTGATCTATCTTGATGGCAATACCAGTCTTGGATACTGTAGTTTTATAATAAATCTTTAAATCAGGTAGTATTAGTCTTCTATCTTTTTTCTTCTTTTTCAAAGTTGTTTTAACTATTCTGCATTCTTTTCATTTCCATCTGAATTTTAGAATCTACTTGTGAATTTCCATAAAAAAGTTGACTGGGCTCTTGAGTAAGAATTATACTGAATCTATAAACGACATCCCAACAATATTAAGTCTTCTGTTCCATGAGCAGGATATATTTCTCCATTTATTTGGGTGATCTTTAATTTCTCTAAGCAATATTTTGTAGTTCTTCATGTTCAGAGTTCATACATCTTTCCTGAAATTTAAAGTATTTCATATTTTTATGCTATTATAAATGATATTTTTAAAAATTTTGTTTGTTGCTTATATGTAAAAATACAATTGATTTTTTGGGGTATGTTTTTCTTATATTCTGTAACCTTGCATAAATTCATTAGTTCTATTAGCTTTTTTATAGAATCTACCAGATTTTCTAAATAAAAGATCATGTTAACTGTGAATTGTCAGTTTTAGTTCTTCCTTTCCAATCTGGAGGCCACTTATATCTGTCTGTCTCTCTCTTTCTATCTTACCTTACTACACTGACTACAACCTCTAGTATGATATTGAACACAAGTGGTAAGGGAGGATATCCTGGTCTTGTTCCTAATCTCAGCTGAAAAACACTCTAGTTGGTACTGGAGGGGGTCATGAAGGCAGAAGCAAAACTATGCTCACAGATTATTGATCTCCCCCAGCTGCCACAGAAACTACTCCCAGGCCCCTGCTGACTATAGGCTTAAATTACTAAACCCAAAGGTGACAAGGACAGAAGAATCAGACCTCTTCTTTTCACCTCTGAACTCTTCATTCATTCTTCATTACTCCTTCCTAGTGGAGAAGTGACATATCTGATTGCCTAGCCTCTGCTGAATTCATGAAGTTCATGCATTAGGAAGTTGTACAAACGCAAGAGAAATGGTTATGAGTATGTGTGCCTGCTCTGCAGCCTCTAATTATCAGGGGGTTACACTGTATAGACAGACCTATATACTGTTCACTCGGCCACAGAGCAAATGTGTTCTAACATTTGGCTGAATAATAGCTAACTTTCTATTTCCATCTGTCTGGCTTTTATATTTCTCAATATGTTCTGAACTCAGCGGTGTCAGAAAGAAGCACAACCAATGACCATCCATCACATATAACCAGACATGTTTAACAGAGGATAACATTTTAATAAATATAATAAAGGCATAAAAAAATATGAAGTCATAAAATATATAATCTTTGTCTCTATAGAGACAAGAAAAAAGATCTGATGTAATCCTAAGTAAATTTTTAAAAAGCAGAAATACAATATGGCATACTATTTGCTTGCATCTGAAAAGTTATGAAGCATGCATGCAAGAAATGGAAAGCATTATGCAAAAAGATAAAGCTAAAATATGGTAATAAGAATATGGGAGATTTTTCACTAAAAAAAAATCTTATTAATGTTGTTATAATTTCTTTCAATATGTACCTATGCCTCAGGACAAAACCTGAAAGAAAATCTATGGGAGAAAGGGAGTTCTTAGAATAGTGGAATTCCAAATATTTTTTCACACTTTTTAAAAATTATCATTATAGTGTTACATGTGTACTGAAACAAATTTGATTTAAATAAATATAAATCATACTGCTCAAAGCACCCTGCCCTTTCATGTAGACTGGGAATTTTTTTTCTAGGAAGCCATCTATCTATTTTCTGCTAATCTGAGACAGCAGCCATAGCCACTGAAGTGATGCATTCAGGTAAGCTGAGACTCAGATCAGATGTCTCATTGGCACTAAGGTCATGGTCAGAAGCTCTCAAGTAATCAGTGAAACCTTCAGGTAGCCATGGGCTCAATTCCCCAGGTTATCATCAGGGACCTCAGCAGAGCACTGTCCTCTCCCTCCACAAACTTCCAGCAACATTTTTAGATTCATTCTCCCTGACCCTCACACATGAACTGGCAGGTCACCCTCTCCTCCCACCCTCACCCCATCCTCACAGTACCTACCTGCCCTGGGTCCACTTAAAAAAAAAAATTCAATACTGATTGTTAGAAACTATGCTTGGACTAAGTCTCTTCTATTATATCTAGTATTTTAAGAATTCAGCTATTAATTAGCTAGTAATTGCTAATTATAGAAAATAACTTCTTCACTGTACAAGCATCTCTGGCTAAAGAAAAATATAGCAAAACTGAGCATAAGCTTTTGCTGAAATTACCAACTAAAATATGGAAAAGAAAAATAACTTTGGTTTCTATATATAATTTTCTAAGTTTTTTCCTCCAAGAACATGAGCATAAAACCTTATAGCCCAGGAAATCTATCTTGAGATAGTGTTTCTCACCTCTTTGCTCATCTAAATTCCACCTACCCTTCAAGGCTCCAGTACTTGAAGCTTTGTTCTTGCTTCTCCATGAAACCTTCGTAAATGGCTCAAATTCATGAAGCACTCGCCATGTGAAGGCACAATGGCCCACCCCCAGCCTGTGTTGACTGACCGAACCCTCACATCACTATGAGGTAGGTATCATCATTTTCCTGAATTTACAGGCACAGAGGGATTCTAAGTCTGAAGTAATTTTGTGCAGGTTGCATAGCAAGTAGGTAGCAGACCCAAGATCTGAACTGGACCATCTGGGCCCCAGCATATTGCTAGGTCATTTGATCTCTCCTCTGGAAGATGTCAGTCTTCCCAAAGACACTTGCATCCCAGCTAATCTAACCTCTTCCTTCTGTGCTTGTTTCACAGACTCCACAATAAGTTTACTATACTCTGTACTCGTTTTCCTGTTTGATTCATATGTGTTTGCATGTGTTCCCCAACTAAATTATAAATTCCTAGCAGGTAAGGCAACCATATTCGTCTCTTGCCCTTTCTTGTTGCACAGTGCTGTATATAAAGCACTCAATATAGACTACTTAGCCGACTTTTTAAAACCCTGGCAACTTCTCTATTATAAAGACAAACTTTTTTCCCACCTTTTAATGCAAAGTATCATTTAAAATGGAGAAAATTGAAATATTCATGCATGACAAGGGAATTCTACAGAGGAAAAATAGGACATTATCATGCCCTTGTTACAAACCCTAAAGAACATGAAGTTACAAGCTATGACTAAGCAAATTACTTTAACACCTGAAGGTTTGATACCTCCTGCCGTCAGTGTCAGATTTAGCATTACTAAAGTTAGGAAACTGACTGCACATTTATTTTTCTTCCTAACGCATCTCCTCCTGGTGAGTCATATCTATAAAACTGACAGACCAAGTATTTCCATTTCCTAAAAGAGAAACCAACACTTAAGAAAAATCAGAAGTTTCTTCTGCATTTGCATAGTCAGTAAGTGACAATTTGTGTTATCAGGAATACCACACACACGAGAAAAAACATACTAAAATGATCCAATCCATCCAAACGAGAAAATAAAAATGAGTTCAAAGACATGATCAGACTTGAGCCACACTCTAATCCACCCATGTACCAAGGCAGTTCAAAGTTAACCAAAAAATGTAATGCTGGCTCTTAAGTACCACAGACCATAAGTAAAAGAAAATGCCCTTACTAAAACAGGGCTATTTCTCACAGATTTCATTAATTTTCTCTACTATAAATCTAATAACATAAAAATCTAAGTGGCTACAAGTCCTAAGATAATTTTCAGAGGATAAAGGAGAGGAGCTTAGGGTTTGTGAGCTTCTTACTGAATACCGCTTTTCAAATACACTGCTGCAACAGTTTTAATTTACACACAAATAAATACCAAAAATTCTGCTAGCTCAAGGCACTTGGGCTATCTCTAGAAAAGGCTAATGAGATACTAAAAAAATTAAGTCTGATAATAGGATTTGACTTTTTTTTCCCTTTAGCATCAGTTAGCTTTCTAAAGCCAAGTAAGTTCGTGGCAACAGCAGTGAAAGCAAATCAGTCTCTAAATGATTAAAAACAAAGAGTATATAATGCCACTGGTCAAATGAAAAACTAAACGGGAGATTTTTAAGTCAAAGTGAAAAAATAAAATTACTCTGAATTTACCATAAAATGATATTCATAGATGGACACAAATACTTTATTTTCAAATCAGTTAAGAGTCTCCCTCCCCCCTCCCCCCCCAAAAATGTGGATGCTGCATTATAAAATGAACTGGAAATTAATTATAGGTCCTATCTTGAGATCTGGAAGATAACTCATCATTAGTCTGGCCCCCTAATTCCAATTATACTGAATTACCACATTCATTGGAAGTAATCTCTAGAAACCAGTACCTCTGTGTAAAGTTGAAGATTGTGCCTTATTGTGACTTCTACAAAAACTCCTCCTGGCCTGCTCTTTACACGGCTATGATGCCACTAAAGTAGAATCTGCAACACTGGTATTTCAAAAACCACACAAGCTTTTTATTTTCACATCACATACACAAGAAGCAGAAAACAGTACAGAAAACACGACCATGTTTAAAACAGGACAGCTAGAGGCTATTATTCTCTCCTCAACAAGGGTTTTAACAAAAGTGAAATGCCAAAGCCCCCGCTACCAAAAACACAAACCTTTCTGAAGGCCACTTCTGCCCACGTTTGCCTATTCATTCTGTTGTTTTGCTGCACTGGAAAGTGAAAATATGTCATGATTTTAACTTCCACCCACTACCCAAAGCATACTTAAAAGCCGAAGGAAAACTCACCTCTGCAAAATGTGTCGATGTGCTATTGTCCATCCGGCTGCCGCCACCACCTAAAAAACTGAAGAGAAAAAGGAATGAGTAGTGATTCTATTCCCAGGAGCAAGCCTCCCTCATCGGAAGCTAAATATAGAATGGTACGAATAGAACAAAGCCCAAGAAGGAAAAATAACTCATCCCAACATGACACCTACAAAGGAAATTATGAAGAACTGGCATGTGGATTAATCTATGAAAAATATTATAACAAACTACAAAATCAAACAAAAATTAAGTGAAATACTGGGGAAAGGGATCACCATAGAAGGACCCACAGGTAGCAATACAACTCAAATTTCACTTTGTAAAAGAAGAAACACAAACACTTATTCTCAAAGATGCTAAGAAATAAAACAAAGTGTCTTGTAATAATATATTCACTAAAAGAACCCATTCGACCACCATATGAACACATTGGAGACTATAATAGGTACAATTTCTTGGGAATGATGACAGGTAGTTATGTGGTACTATAGTAAGCACTTCCTAAAAGGGCTCAATAAACATGTTTTCTTCTGATAGTTTACACCCTATTCTTTGATTGCTCTACACATCCTCCAGGGCCTATCTCAAATGCTACCTCCTTTGTTAGGTCTTTTCTGAACTCACTGACCAAATGAGACTCTTCCACACCCTACTGCACTCTGACTTTGATTCTAAATTTTACCTTGTATTATAAAATACCTAGAATTTTTCTCATTCATTTCTACACCTTTCCTTCCTTTCATAAATATCAATTCAGAAGGCAAAGGCTGTTTTTCTTAACACCACCAATGTATGTAGTGTTTATTATGTGCCAGACATTATGCAGATCACTCATCACATTTGAACACCCTGCAATGCCATATTTTGTATGGATAACTTGGAAAATAAAAGTTGTTAAATTAATATCAGATGAGTAGATTAAATAATTACCTATTCCCAAAGATGGGAGAAAATTTAGATCCCACTGGCCCCATAAAATTTGCAGACAGGAAACTGGTAATGCTTTTGGGGAAAGTGGGGTAGAAACAATCAAAAGAACTTCTAGATGACACTTTTACTACAAGACACACATTAAGTGCACAAACGTGTACACATACTCACCCTAGTGATATAAAGTCCACAAACTATAACAAAAAGCTTTCATTTTCAGAATTACAATACCAATCCAAGCATCATGCTGAGCTCACTGAGGAAACACACCCTGGTTAGTCAGGAACCAAAACTGAAAAAGCAAAATTAATGCCATTCTCCATGTCATCATTCTTAGGCCTTATTCTCATTAGAAACCATTTAACATCCATATTTGTTTCAGAAGATAAAAATGCTTTTGTTAAAAATACCACAAATGTAGAACAAACCCAAAAAGCACCCTACAATCCATGCCAAATAAATAACTGAACTACCACATACCTTAAAAAAAAAAAAAAAAAAAAAAAAGGTTGAGAGTCTGTGTATCCATTTTATCACTCAAGCCAAGACAGGCTTCCAAGGCCATTTCCTACCTTTACCACAATTTTCAGGGATCCAAATATCCTTGGTAATTAAAGCTACCGAGATCTTTTTTGGGTTCTGCATTCCCTGAAAAATCCCTCAGCATTTCCTTTACTTAAAATTCCTTTGTATTTTATGAGTGATAGAGCTAATCATGAAGAAGGGATAATAAAAAGAACCACATTCATTGTTCTGAGAAATGTTACATGGCTTAAGAAAATTCACAGGTGCCTCTCTAGATAAATGTCTAGTAGCAAATGGGGTCCATTAGCAAATATCTACATGCAAGACTTCCTTATTAGTTTGTACCATCCACTACTCATCTCTGTAATTGCTAAATATTCAAATCAGCAAATGTTTACGAACTTTGTAGAAGAAAATACAATGCTACCTCTAAGACACTGTAAGAAAAAGATTTCTTCAACTATTTAAAATACAAATCTCTCAAAAGACATCTTTGTGTTTAAGCATTTGCTACCACAGCACCTATGCAGGACGACCTT
The DNA here is from genome assembly GCA_030015415.1 of Cynopterus sphinx. Taxonomy (NCBI): domain Eukaryota; kingdom Metazoa; phylum Chordata; class Mammalia; order Chiroptera; family Pteropodidae; genus Cynopterus; species Cynopterus sphinx. The sequence continues at coordinate 40,048,454 of CM057392.1, forward strand.
TGAGTTACAAAGGCACAAATAAAAGAACTGTCAAGTCAAGTAACAGAATCCACAGAGTTCATAGTTCTCTGCCATAAAGGATTCACTCATCCTGCAGTTACTGACAATCCTGATTTATATCCACACTTTGTATACAGGCCTGAAGAACCCAGGATTACCATTTAATCCGTTCCTCGTTTGCCCAGAGATTACTCACTGGCTGGCAGCGCTTGTGGATACAGCAATCACCCCGAGATAACTCACAGATTACAGTCCCACAGTCTGCCGCAAAATATCTCACTTTTATTATTTCCCCATCACTCTGGTATATCAATAATCTTTGGAAACAAATGACATCGTTCTATTTAGAGCACTGTTTTTAAGTAGTGGTATTTCCATTCACAAAATATAGAAATTCTTGATCGCTGAAAATGTCAAATCCTAGAGAACGCAGTAGCATTCCCACGTGGGATGCTAACATGGTTCTTGAACAGTTGTTAGCCAAAGACTCATTTGATGAATTCATGTATACGTCTGCTAAAAATTAGAGACAAGTTCTATTTAGAAATAACTCCAAGAGTGGTTTTTATATTTTGTTTTCACACTGAAAACCAGTCAGATTTGCTTCAGCTTCAAAAGCATGTTTATGTAAAATTAAATTAATGCCAGCCAAGAGCTGTACTTTTTTTCCAAATGGGAAATAAGTTAAAAACTTAGAAAAAAAGTAAGCCCATTAATTGTCCCCCAACAACCAATATGTTCTTTACTTAACGCATGCAGAGCCTAAGTGCTTGAAAAAAGTATTTGATGCAATGATAATAGCACAAATAAAAAGCTATCCCCAATTAGCATGCCATCCACACAAAATTGCTAATTTTGCTATCACACCAATCTTTCAAGTTTAGAGTCTGTATTGTGTTATTTAAAACCAAAATTATTAGATTAACATATAAGTGCTTAACCAAACTATGTATCCCATGCCATACACTGCCTCAGACGTTCCAACTCATTTATGCACATAACCACCAATCGTTAATAAAATTCAACTAATAGTACATACTGTAAAATGTGTAGTTTTTCCTGGCTGTGGAAGAGACCTTCAACTTTAGATTCTGCCAACAGCAACAGTAAAGAAATTATTTACTTCATTAAAATCTCGCAAAACCAGATTAAAAGAAGCTTCAGATTAGAGTCTTTTTGTCCAGTCAGTACGTCTTCAACTACCCAACTAATGTTTAACCATACAGCCACAGAAGAACAAATGTGCCACTATGTTTAGCTAAAATAGGCCATCTTATCAATGCTATTCTACTTTTCATTAAATTTTTATAATTTTTTTCACATTAACCCAGAATATATAATATAGCCACTTTCAGAAATATTTCCTTTTATTAGGACTAATGAGAGCCAATTTCAAGCATTACAAATCCAAATATTAATATTACAGTAGCAAGATGGCAAATGTTTGACCACAATAATCTTAAGAAGAACAAGGACTCAAAGTGTCCTCCAAGGAAAGTAATAACTCAATTTCCCTGGCTAGAAACCAGACTATTTATTTTATCAGATATCTTTGTCAAGAGCCCTTCCCAGCCCAGCAAGGAGGTGTAGCAGCAGTACGTCTTCAAGAAAGAATAATCACTAAAAACCAACCAACAACCTAAGAGAACTTAAAGTCTCAGAAAATAAATGAAAACTTTGAGAGGAACAGCGAGGTTTCCAAGGAACACCACACACTATCAGAAATGACATCCCTTTACACCCACTATCAAATCACATCCCAAATTTTCACATATTTCTTCTTCTTCCCTCTGCCACGCTCCCCTCTCCCCACTGGCCTTTCGGCAGAGAGTAAAGTTATAAAACAAATTCCTTTCTATTCAGTCAATGCAGACAGAGTAACTTTAATAACAATGCCTGGTTTATTCACGAGCTTATACAATACCTGGAATCCTCTGTCACTTCTTCAATAAAGCCTGATTCACATCTGGGACAAATATATTCCTATAAAAGAAAAAATAAATAAAAGTCTTTCATTAGAAAATTAAGAATGTAGTTTCAGAATAACATGCAGTACCTGAGCTGATGCTGTGAAATGTTTTAAGTGCTTGCTCACTCCCAGGATATGTTTTTCTATTAGACACTGCCAAATAACAGACTCCATATAAGATGTTTGCACAATGGCTTACGGGTTCCCACTGAGAGCTAAAATCAGAATGTCAACAATTTTTTTATTTTTCCTAGTTTGGGTTGATTTTATTTAACTAGAATGAATCCATTTTCTAATTTTCTCTTCCAATCTAACGAAAAATCTCCACTGAAGATATCAGAGCAGTAAAAGATTACATAATACTGATGGGCACAGACCCTGCTATTTTTCACTATGTACACAGAGAACACACATACTGAATCGTAGCATAAATCGATTTGTAGACTAGGAACTTACAGTGCAGTTTTATAATATTTCGAATCTATTTTTGATTGTCAATGATTCCAAATAAAACTTAACATCAAACCCTGATTAGCCAAAGAAATCTTGGGAAACAACAAAGTAGGAGGTATCATACTCCCTGATACCAACTATACTACAAAGCTACAACAATTAAAACAGTATAGTACTGCCATAAAAGTAGATCTATAAATGAATGAAATAAAATAGAGAGCCCCAAAATAAATCCTCATTTATATGATCAATTAATCTATAACAAGAAGGCAAGGATATACAATGGGATAAAGACAGTCTCTAAGTAGTGCTGGCAAAACTGGACAGATACACTAAGTGAAAGGAAACTGGATCCTTTTTTTAAACTACATACAAAAATAAACTCAACACAATCATCACAGAAATGCAAATTAAAACCACAAGATATCATTTCACGCCTGTCAGAACAGTTATCATCAAAAAATCAACAGATGACAAATGCTGGCAAGGATGTGGAGAAAAGGGAACCCCCACAGAGTCAGTAAGACTGTAAATTAGTGCAGCCACTATGGAAAACAATATGGAGATTCCTCAAAAAATCAAAAATAGAGCTGCCATACAATCCAGCAATTCCACTGCAGGGTATTTATCTGAAGAAAAAAGCATTGATTTGAAAAAATATATGCAACTCTATGATCAATGCACCAATATTAAGTTACAGTCAAGATATGGAAGTAGACTAAATGCCCATCAATATATGAATAAATAAACATGTGGTGTGTGTATAATCTATCACTCACTCACACACACACACACACACACACACACACACACACACGTAATGGAATATTATTCAGTAATAAAAAAGAATGAAACCTTGTCATTTGTGACAACATGAAATAAGTCAGACAAAGAAAAATACTGTATAATCTCACTTATATGTAGAACCTAAAAAAAACAAAAACAAGTGGGAAACAGAAACAGACCCATATAGACAGGCTGATGGTTACCAAGGGGAGGAATGGGGGATGGGAATAGAAAAAAAAATCCAAAATATTGTAAATCAAAATTAATTTTAGACTATGACAAAGAATACAAAACACTCGAGCATAAAGGAGCTGTAGCCTGGAAGGCACAGATTCAGGTAGAAACCTAAACTGTGTTCCACGAGTTTAAGGGGAGGCCCCCTTTTCCAGGGAATGTTTCTGCCCAGAATCTCACTTAGGTCCATTTTATGTAAACGAGGCACCCAAATCTGCAGTTCTGACTGAAGAGGGTGGGTCTCGGCTGGCAGAGGTTGGCGGAGACTAAACCTCAGTTTCCCGGCTGCTGACTCAGATGTAAACAAGCAGGGCAGAGCACCGGAAGTCAAGTTCAGTCTGAGGTTCTTCCCATATGCAGAGTAACATGATAAGCCCCTGGCAGTAATCAGCCACCAGACTCTTTAAAATTTGTAAAATCTGGGCCCTCAGCTGACCATGAGGAGTCCACCTCTACAGATAAATTCCTTTCCTGGGTTCACGACAAATGAATTTTTCTTACTGGAGGTCCATAAAATAAACAAACAAAATTTCATGTCTATCTTTATCCAAAATTATCTTGTTCATTTATTTGTTTACTTGCATATCACCTAACTCACCCATTAAAAAATAATCTTTGTAAGGAAATAACAACATTCCATCACTCTATAGAAATATTAATTCAAATAACCAAACAATTCCATTACATCAGCTTCTATTTCCTTCAGCCCTGTTAGGGAGGAAAAACTATCCTTTGCCTCTTTCATTTGTACTCCTTCACTGTTGACCACCAACTGAAAACCTCCAAACAGAAGTGTTCTTTCTCCTGATAGAATATGACACTACTACTAGGCTATTTTCTTAATTACAATCACAATTTAGTCATGCCCTACACTGAGATTCCAACCTGATAAGATTTTAAGTGTTTATCGCTTGGGTCACTTCTGAAGATGGCTAACTCTACACTTTTTAAACTCCAATTTGGGGGAGTGTCCATGAAGTTAAGAATTTGTAAAAGGGTGAAACAGGAACCAGTCTCTCTCTGCCTCCACAATGCTCCCACACTCAGACCCTGGCCTTAGTTTCATCCTGATAAATACAGATACAGAGTTTGGAAGTCTAACCATAAGGGGTTTGTGTTGGGGATGGGGGGCAAACCAAGGATACTAGTGAATTAAGCACCCATCACACGTCCTCTGCTTAAATATTAATACATCAAATCTTCACACCAGCACTCCCCCAACACTGCCAATGTATACAGCCCCCCCAGTCACAAAAACTTAGTAAACAAATTTCATGAAGTCATTTCTATGAATTCATGAGTAAAAGAGAAGTACAACAAACTTAAGTTACTTGTCCAGAATCAATGGAAAGAGGAACCCAACTGTTTGCAAAAAGCTAAGCTGCTTTTTCCCTAGGTCTGAAAATTTACTGTACGCAATTCTAGAAGAGATACTCTAGCAGGCACACCCGAAGAAGCTGCTTCAGATGTTCCACCGCCTGTTCCATCTGATCCAGGAAGAACACCCTAAACACAGCTTAGCCCTGATGCTTACCCGCTTAGCAGAACAGCACAAGAAAACGCGAAGCACTTGAAACAGAGGAAAAGAAGGGAAAGGGTGATAGAAGGCAACCAAAAGTTTTCCCTTTCTTGGATACTGATTTTTAAGAAACAAAAGATTCAAAATGAATATTTGACCCTCCCTCTTCACTGACCAAGAGATTCAGATAGAAAAACCAGCTTCAGGAAAGAAACCTTAACGTAGTCACTTTAGCCTAATTTGAATTAAGTTCGGTAGACAGGGAGGTGTCAAGCATCGCCCTGTTTACTAGATGACCGGGGTGGTCTCTTCAGTTTTGGGGTCACCTAGCAAAAATTTACCTGCCAGGTTGTTTCCCTTTTCCTCAATTATCTATTAATCACCCATTCTCACTTTGAAGTCTAAGATCCTGTTTCCCCTTTCCTTCTTTGAACAAAATAATAAATATACAGTCTTTGGAATTTTCATGCGTATGTGAATTCGCCATGCACATGTATTAAAATAATAACTTGACTTTCTTCTGTTCATCTGCCTGTTGAGTATTAGCCCACACAGAACTTAGGTGGGAGGAAAGATATTTTTTTATGCCCCCACATGGTTTTTAATGCATTCTTTTCCTTATACTTCAAGAGATCAATTATCACAAAATGTGAGGTTTGGGCAGGACAATGAGCCACAAACCGGGACCTATTATATTAAGTCCCACACGACAAAATTTACATACCCTTGAACTTTATGTAAAATTCTGAAACTTATTCAGTACATGAAGTATAACATAGAGTCTAATTATTCATTTTCTAATTCCATAGCTTTGTTTTCCAACCTGTTCACTATCAATGTCTTAGTGTTCTTCATTTTATCTAAAACAGAAGTCTATCTTCTGTCTCTTCTGGCAGTCAAAATCTAAGATCACAATATTGTTAGCTATATTCTCTTATTCATATTCTGAGTATCGTGTGGCAGAACTGTTTAGGAACTCTTAATTAGGATTAGGTGCACAAACCGAAATGCATGACAGCCCCTGGGCCAGAACTCGAGACACCATGAACTTCATGCCAACTCACATCTCTAGGTCAAAGACCCTGCTTTTTTCTGGAGACTTTTTCAATAATCCCCTATGATTATCCCTTTTCAAGCCAGGTTACAGTTCCTCCCTTTTCAAAAGCATGGAGCAAACCCCAAAACAAAGAAAATAGAACTTCCCAGTTCTGTTCCTTCCCACTGCCACCTTCCTGGTCTTTGTGAGGACCTGTTTCTCTACCAGGAAACCTATAACACTAATGCTGTCCTTATTTTTTCTCTCCAACTCTCCTTCAGGAAAACAAAAAAATCGTCACGCTCATTTATGTGGCCCACCACTCACTCAAAAGAAAGTCCCTAGTTTAACAAGCACTTTAAATTAGCTCTCCATGAACTCAAGGAATCTGAAGCAATTGTTCCCCTGGCTATTAATCGGGAAGAAAACCAGTTTACAAATAAAGAAAACACCAGGCCACAGTTTTAATAATATACGAAAATGTCTATACAACTTAAATGCTTTTTGAAGAGCTGTGATTCAGTTCCAGGCCAACAAAACTGGCTTCATATTTATGGCCTTGCTTTCCTAGGAATGACAGTGTGCACAGCCTTCGGCTTTCTGCCCCTTCACTCCCGGCCACGGTGGACCGTTGACATCATGAGGGAGGTCGGACAGGGCTGTGCGATCAGCCAATCTTCTTTAGCTCATTGTGTAGCAAGTCAGAGAATCAGGTCAGGGGACAAAGCGCTACTTGATAGAAGCTTGATCAGACAGACAAGAAAATCAGATCAGATTTTCTAAGAAAAAAGCAGACTAAACTACAAGAATCGTCAAAGTTAAGCTCACACAACACAATGTAGCCAGAAAAGAGGTATAGTCTTCTTTGCTCACTCACACTAAAAGCAGCAAGAAGGGGAACAATCCAGCGGCACAGATATAAAACAGCAATTGATCCAAAACGTTTGTCTTTAGCTCTTGGCAAAACAAAAATTCCGAGATGTTCTAAATTAAACTACAGAGACTGGAGAGTGAGACAAAGAGACAGAACAGCTACCCTGTTAACAGCTGTGGACCAGCCAACAAAAGACTGCTCCTCTCCACGCCTGCTGGCGCGCCAGATTAACGTCCAGGTGGCTGTGTCCACGATTGTCCGAGAAAGAGAGAACAGCCGGGTGCCACAGAACCCCAGGAGCCTCTGCCTCCCGTGTGCATGGAGGACGTGCTTGTGCTCCCCACCCAGCCCTGCTGCCACCGTTGGCTGGGACTGCGTGTCCCAGCACCTGCCTTCTTTCCTGGCTAGCATTCTGGCTCAATAAAACCTGTACAAAAAACTTTCAGCCATGAAGTTCTTTGTTTAACGCACTGGTGTAGACCACCAAAGCTTGGAGGAAACATTACCTTCTTACTTTCAGCTCAGGCTGACAGAATCTTCTCATCGAAACTGACAACATTCACACAGTCAGCGAATATACTCAAAGTTCTACATTCCGAGAACTGCGTTGTTGAAAGGAAAACATTCTTGGTGGGGAAAGATAAATTTGTTTAAAAGGTAAAATAAAACATTTTTCTGCACAATGCTGTAAAATCATTTATATGTAAAATTAATAAAATCAATAAAACCATCTTTAGAAAGGGCTGGTGACATCTGACAAATGAAAGCTAATGACTAGTCCTACAGCTCACAGCCAGTTTGTTTATTCTGAAAACCCTTTCCTACCATTTTTTAACATAGCTCAGATCTAAAATGAGCAAAAAGGCATTCGCTCTAATCTTGATAGCTACTTTAATTTTAATATTTAAACACAAAGTCAAAAGAAGAAAATATTTAAGTCCTCCTTCTACACATTTTTACTAACATTTTATGAATCTCTTTATATCTTCCTATACATAGCCCAAGTACTAGATAGAACAGCTCCTGGAATATAGTAGGCACCAATAAATAGTTATTGAATGAATGCAAACAGCCTATTGATATTACTGTATGATCCAATACCTATTACGTTATTATTATAAAACACAGATTTCAAAAGTGCTATACTTCACAAATACAGTGTGTTTGTGTTCCCAAAGAAAATATCCAGACTCAATTACACTCAGGAAAAGAGCCCTTTTATAGCACTAGTGCTGTAGGATGGGACAGACCTATCACCTGTTAACCTGATTAAAAGCCTTGGGAACTCTGAATCTGCTCCTCTAATACTGATTGCATGTTACAACAAAAAGCTAACGTAATATTAAAACAAGTCTCAGACCCTCATTGAATCAGCACCTACACTTGGCACAGAATAAACCAATAATTTTAGTGATAAGTAAAATTAAGATTAAAATTTTAAGGAATTAAACATTCATGAGTCTCATTAATATTATTTTCAACCACTTTTTAATCTAAAATATGCAAAGTAAGACTAACAGTGAAAGCTAAGTTTTCCTTTTACATGTTATTAAAGAAAAAGTAAATGTACCATTAGCGTTTTCACGCTATACCAGCAATCGAAATAGTTTTTTCAAACCAACAAGTTCAAGGTACAAAATTTCCATTCCTCAACCTAACTTGTCTTTAACTAGGTACATTAATGCCTGTAAACATTCAGCAGTGACCACATTACAAGTTTAGAACCTAATAACTGACACTCTAAATTACAATTAGGGAACCAATAGTTTACTAATCTGTCTGAGAATAAAATACCCCAGACTACCACTGCAATTACAGAAGATTCACTGGAGGCAATTAAATTCCATTCAACAACTTCAGTTACAAATGATCACTGAAATTACTTTGCTTACAAGGCCAATCAGCTGTTCATCTGGAGGACAGGTAACACTATGGGAAGCTCCTCTACCCATAACCTGTCAGAGAAATGAAGCCATATTCAAACACAAGAGATTCCAACTCTGCCCGCCACTAATGCTAGGTGGTCCGTTAGACCATTCCTGGGAGCCAAACTTTGATTCATTAGCCTACAGGTTTGTGCTTGGTTTTCTGAACACTAGTACCCCCATGAGTTTCAACATGTTCAAAGGCAGAAAGTGGCAAGAAGAAAAAGCCTACAATTACAATTCTTTTATTCAACAAGTACTGAACGAATACTATGTATCAGGCTCTGTTGTAAACACTGATGGGAAAGGAAGTAGCAATAAGAGGAAATGAGAAATTTAAGGCATAGAGGAAGAACTGTCTAAAGGAAAAGAAAGCCAGATCAAAGACTGAATCTCTCAACATGTGAAAAGTACTGCACTAAAGTAGGGAAAAACAAGCAAGGGAAAAGAAGAGTGAATAATAAAAGGGAAAATGTTTTCCTATATGACTAGAAGGCATTCTCAGTGTGGACAATAAAATCATAGGAAACTCCAGCATAAGGAAGTGTCTCTATTCTCAAACTTCATATAGACAAGTCCTGAAAAAGCATCTTTATAATCATCAAACCCTAGGACTTCGCTCCATTCTATATAGAAATACCAAATCTTTCTGCAGAATTTTAATAGGCACTAAACACCCCCCAAAACAACTACCAAATAAAGTGAGAGAAACTGTGTGTTATTTGTACTTTTACCAAGAACTGTTCACCATTCTGGTGGTCTGCCTCTCATGGCATTTAAGTTGCAAATAACTCTTATGACAGTCTACTCGGGTAGCTGTTGCGTCTACGCTTGGAGCCAATGTCTCCTACAACGCAAATATCTTCCTGTTATGGACAACTGAGTGTTACAGATTGAAATGTATATTACTTTGTCATGAAATATTTTCCTTTTATTTATCCTTTATCTTACAGCTAGAAAAAAATTTTTTAACTCTATGTGTAGGGGAAAAAATGATGTGTAGAAAAGTTGTATTACCTATGAATTCCATTTCACTAAAGAGACTATTTCAAAATACTTAGTATAAAAAGAGGGCACTGGGTCTGACGGGTTTAAGAACCACCAGGCTAGAAAAGGCAGAAAAGGGCATGTAAATTCTAAGCATGGTGAAAGTAAAGGTAATGAAATCTTAACTGGAAGGTGGTTCTCTGAATTTAAAGTCTATTCAAATCTGCACAGAAATCTGCACATCAAAGCAAGCCGCAAGGAGGTGAAGATACCCTGTCTAGGAAGAACTTCCAAGTGACATTTAGTGACACTTGAAATCATGGAGAGAGATTACCTATCTTAAAAGATTTTCAAGGAAAACAAAATTGCCCATTTTGGGAAAAGGGGCTGGACAATCTAACATTCTAAAAAAGTGTGCCTAGTTTAAAATCACCAGAGCCAAATAACTTCTATTTGATATCATCTGAACACTTCTAAGGAACTTTGAACTGCTAACAATTGAACTTAAAAAGATTTTCTTAATCTTTCAAAATCTAACCTTCTAAACTTCTGTATTTGAAACTGTAAGAACTACCTAAAATGTTTCTAATGTGGCAAAGGCCCCCCACTTCTCTATAAATAAGGACTTCTCATTCCAACACTACCTTTCAAAGAGGATCAGCTCCATTTCTCAATGCTCATTCAAGCTTCTAGTAAGGGCTCCTAAGTATCAGTTTACAGTGCGATATACATACACTAAGGTAAACTTGACAGGGTCAGATGACTTGTCGCCGTTCACAAGAAGAACTGGTATTATTAGAACAAGGATTAATAACTTCATTTTACCCTCTCGCTAACAGTGTGAAGAAACTAAAAGTTTAAGCACAAAATGTCCTGAGCTCATGAAATGTCAAAGAGCTACAAGAGAAACAGAAAGAAAAACCTGATTAATGCTAAGATGAGCTATATAGAAAAACTAAAAGTCTGTTGTCTGCTTTTTGCTTTATTTTCAAACTACAATTTCCAGCTGCCTTATTAACCTACACATAGTGTTACCACCTAAATTAATTCCCAACTGACAATAAATTTGTAGACTCTTCTTTTAGAAGCTGCCCTACAGTGTGAAACTTGAGAGGAGTGATCCAGTTCCTCTGGTCTCAGTAACCACAAAGAGGAAAAGTGACCCTAACAGTTACTGCTATAATGAATAGCAGTCACTAACCACTAATCTAAACAATCCTCCCATCAGGGCTTTGGCTAAAATGATACGGTCTCCACTATTTTACTAAAAATTATCATCAGGATCCCCAAAATTAGAAATCAAAGCAATATCAGAACAAAACCTTAAGCACCACTGACTGAAGAAGGAAATGACTAACTATTCCTTCATCTTTCTCCAGGGCTCCTCAACCTCAGCAAGGGATTTTGGGGGCCAATAATTCTTTGTTGTGGGGGCTGTCCTGTGCATTGTGGCATATTTAGCCTCTACCCGCTAGATTCCTGAATCAATCCTTCACGTCCTCCACCAGCTGTGACAACCAAAAAACAAAGACAGACATTGCCAAATATCTCCTGGGGAACAAAACCACCCCTGGCTGAGAACCACTGCTCTGTGCTATGTCCTCTACGGCTCATAACTAAGCTATGAAGTGATGGACCAACACAGGTTTTTCTTTTCTTAGACCCCCTTCTAATACAACAGCTGTGGAAAAAACCTTAGCATCCTCTCTCTGAAAGTAAGTAAAGTTCATAAAAAGCCAACTAAACATAAAGAAACACAAAGTGTTAGCATCCAATCACTACTTCCCCCCAAAAAACACAAGAAATTTCATCTGGAGAGAGTTTAAAATTTTATTCTTCCCTATACTGAAAAGTCCCAGATTTTCCCAGCATATACATGTCTTTTTATCAGTAGAATTTCAAGACTAGAACTAGCCTTCTACCTATAAAAATACATATTTCTTACTTCTAGATTCTTGCAGGGAACACATTTACTGACACTGTATATCCAAAGGTCATGTGGTAGCACCTGCATTTCGTATCTCTGAAGCCTTTTAAACATCTCACAACACTAAAGCCACCACTTTTTAAATAGAAGTATTGAATATTCAACTCATATCACTTATTCATTCAAGAAATGTCTAATAAGCAACTGCTATATAGAAACAGTAAGGTACTAATCAAGCAAACTTTTTAGCTGATAAGTCACCAGTAGCAGAATTTATGATAATCTACAGATAATTCCTCTTCGGCCATCCCACCCTGAACACGCCCGATCCCGTGTGATCTCGAAAGCTAAGCAGGGTCAGGCCTGGTCAGTACTTGGATGGGAGACCACCGAGAAAGACCAGGTGCTGTAGGCATAAAAAATAAAAAATTAGGGATTGTAAGCTGACAAGGTCCTTGCAATATGTGAGGTCAACCAAGGGTTGCCTCGCCTAGGAAAAAGAAAGGAAAGGAAAGGAAAAAGGAAAGGAAGAAAGAAATTAAGAAACCTACTTTTTAGCTACTCTTATCATAGAGAGGTTAATAAGTTTTCCTGTATTGGAGCCATTACAAGTATAGCAGCACAATGATGACTTGTGGAGCACCTGGTAAAAAGCCAAACTTGATTACATTACTCACTGATAAGGATGACATTTTATCAGATCAAAGGTGATAAAAAAGGAGGTGGGAGAGGGAGGGAGCCTGCTAGTTCCTTTGGGCAGAGTCACAGGGGCAAGCATACCCTGGTGGTCCTTAATTAAACTGGTCTCCCATCTGGGAGGATCCAAACCAAAGCGATACAAAGCTAAAGTGGATAGATGGGGATTAGCTGGAGTGTGTTAGTTCACCAAATTAATCCAATTGAATGTGGCTTGACCTATGAAGCTTTAGACATATTCCAATTTTTCTCAGATGTTATAGTCAAAACTATTTCTTTTAATACAAACACTAAAGTTAACTGGGCCTGTGAACCTTTTGGAGTAGCAGGACTGTTGAGAAAAAGGATAGAAACCTAAGGGTAGTTTCAGGGCAAACAGATAAGCTATTGCTATTGCCTGCACACACTTTCAGATACATCAAGTACTATGTCCTAGAGACTGGAGAAGTGAGAAGTGAGAGGTGTAAAAACCTTGCAACCCAGTCCTACTGAACACAACTGTGACTCTGCGATATGGTTAATAATCTGGCAGGAGATGAGATGGCTGTGAAGCGAGCCTTCCCAGACTGCACGAAGAAACCTACCTAGCAGTAGCTCATTAAAAGCCGATGGAAAACTCACTACTCAGGCTGAGGTGTTCAAAGGACAGCACTCAGGGGAGATGGGTCCCTTGATCCAATGTGCACAAAAGTACTCTCTTAAAAGACCAAGACAAAGAAAAATTTTTTTCACGATAAGCTGGGCCTAGCTATCCTCAGAAAGACATCCAGGTTTCCCACGACACCTGTTCAACTGAAGAAACAACGTGTGCCTAATGTATGCTGAGCACTTACAGTGAGAGAATGTCAAGTTTATATAAAAAGTTATTTTAAAAACTTTTCTATGTTTGTCCTATACATCTGAAAATCATATTACTGACTTTCCAGTGTGTGAGCTGGATTTTCAGTAGCAGAAACAGATTCGCAGTAAACCAGCCACTTACTAACCTGCTCATTCTCAACAACCAGCATTTTCAAGATGGAACGCTGCAGGTTAAGGATACAGAGCTGGCCACAGAACAAGATGAAACTCACTGGCTAATCCACGAATCAAAACTCTACCTCTGACATAGTGCACCTTTTCCTACAAATGCGTAACCATGATTTACTAAATGTTTCTCCCTTCATCCTCAACTCACTCTTATTTTCCTGAGTCTATGCTATTGCCGAACATAAATTCTACCTTGCCTACAGACCTCACGTTAAACCCATCTCTCACTCTTCCCCTGACCTCACCAATGCTACCATATCACCCTCTCTCTAAATTCTAAAGCACGTATTATCCATCCTTATTCACCTTACGTTGTTAACTTTTCCATGTTTGTCTTGTCTTTCCAACAAAACTGTGAGGTCCCTAAGGACAGAAACCACATATTCCTGGGTAGTGTCTTCATCCAGCAAAGAGCCTTGTACCTACGTATTCCTTTAAACATGTGTTAGGCCTCAATTTACAAATCTGGCATCACAGAAAACAAATCAGACTAAAAAAATCAATAATTTCACCTCTGGGCATCAAACTAAGGTTTAGAAAAACATCAAAAAGTCTTTCAAATTATCCTTTTCAAGAGCATTCTGTAGTGAGGACTTCAACCAAAAAAAATAAATAAATAAGATATAAGTTGTGCAAAATTAGACTTTTCTTACCCTTACAGACAAATAAGTGAATGACTTAAAAAGACCAGAACTAAAGGTGCAACGTTCAACAAGGCATCACATTTAACAACACATCACTGGTCACACACACAGACTGGACAAATTCCACGCTCCCTCTCAGGCGTTAGAGACTTCTGAAGGGTCTGATATCCTCCAGCACTGAAAAATGGCAAAAAGTACAGGCAAAAACCAAGTTTACATGTAGACTGACAAGAAGAAAATTCCGAGATGTTCTCAGTTAAAATTACAGAGGGGAGAGAGGGAAAGAAACCGAACAGTTAGCCTGTTAACAGCCATGGACCAGCTCTGACAAGAGACTGCCCACATTCCTTCCATTGATGGAATTTCAGATTAATTTCCAGGTGGCTGTTTCCGCAGATTATCCCAGCCAGGCACCAGTGAACTCTGATCCCTGCTTCTTGTTTACACATGGGCTTTCCGGACTGCTGCCCACAGCCAGTCTACAGGATTTCTTTCTGTGGACTCTACACCTATCCCAGAGCTGGCCCCACTTCACTTTCTCCCACCCCTCTGATTATAGCTAATGTAATACAAATGCTTCCAAACAGCTTATACCTTCCTAACCCCTTCCCACTACCTGACATATAAAGATATTTGCAAACTCTGGAGACCATGGGCACGTTGTCCTTCCTCCCCCGCTGGAGGTTTAGACTCTGTGCCCCTAGACCCGTCTTCTTTTTTGGCTAGCAAGGGCCTAAGAAACCCTTTCGTTAAAAAAAAAAAAAAAGAAAAGAAAAGAAAAGAAAAAAAAACCTTTAGGCCTAGTGCCACAGAAGCTAAAATTTTTAATAAGATAAAACTGGCTATGAAGTTGGGGCTAATAAAAGGGAAAGAAAATGCCATAAAACCCTAAATAGCACAACTTTTAGGTGAAAAGGTTAAAATGCTTAGGCGCTTACAGACGAGACGCCATTTGTGTTTCTAAGACATACGACGTTCAGACACACTTTAGGAGGCTCTCTCACTGATTTTTATCTGAGGCATCATAAAGCTAAGCTGTGAGGCAGCCACCCTATCTTAAGACTGAACCTGGAAACCTCTGAGGAAAAGAGCCATAACTAATTCTAAAAAGAGTTGACCTAAAGATTCACATTCACCAGGGTGGCTCTCCATGCAGTCGCCCTAACACGACCCACTTCTAGGTTTAGCCAGCACGCTGCAAAAGCGCCTTCTTCACGACCACAGCCCCACCTCCCTGGGGACTGACTGTCTGGCAGAAACTGGTGAAAACCAATTTGTGTCAGAGGATGCAGTCCCCAGCATTCTGCCCTGGATCTCTTCATTAAGCGAAGAGACAGAATGCGGGTGCGGGGGGTGGGGCAGGTGAGGGAGACGGTGCTAAAAAACCCTGGCAGCATGACAATCAAAATAAGCAAGCTGAAACACATCCTGCCTTCTTCCTAAAGTCATTTCCTTAGACAGTGACAGGGAGGGCAGTCAGTCTGCCGGTCCTCAGGACACTGCTGTTTTCACTTTCACAAGAAGCCTGGCCACCACGGACTAGAAAAATCCACCTCCGCCCCGATTACCTTCCAACCCTCTTCTTGCCGAGCATCCTTCCCTAGAGACAACTGAATAGGGGTCCTCCTCACGCATCCGCGATTTGGCTTCACTAAGGATGGGAGGGTGGGGACCTGGTGAAGAGTGGAAAAGGAAACGCAAGGTGTCGGGGGGCGGGGGAGGACAGAGGTCATCGTGGGAAGGAGACAAGGTGACGAGCGCAAGAAAATCGAGAGAGTTGTCAGGGGAGAACTCGCTAAGGGGAAAAAATAAAAAAGGTGCAGGAGACCAGGTACAAAAAAGGAGAGGGAGTGAGGGGCGCGCCGGAGCACCGAGGGGGGCGGGGGGAGGCTGGGCCGGAGCGCCGCGGGCAGGCCCGGGACGCCAGGCAGCGGGCAGCACCACTGCGGAGGCCCATTTCAGGGGTGTGCGGGCAGCTTCACACCCATTCGGGGCGAGGAACCCCCGCCGACGCCGAGCGCACGGGGCCCAGGGGCTCTTACCGGTAATTTGGGGCTGACCTCGCCCTTGCAAAAGTGGCAGAAAAACCGGTGCGCGGCGACAGCGGCGCCCGAGCCCGCCCCGGCCGCCGAGGCCTCCGCCATTTTTCTCCGCCGCCGCCGCCGCCGCCGCGGCGGTCCGAGGGGGCCGCCGGCCTGTCCTCCGCCGGGCCGCGCCCGCCCGCCCGGCCGCGCTCGCCGCCTCTGCCGCCGCTTGCTCGGCGCGGCCGGCCGTTCCGGAGCCCGCGCGGGTCACGTGAGTCGGCCGGGCCCAGGGAGGCGGCGGAGCGGACGGCGACCCCAAGGCCCGCCTCCGGCACCAGAGGCACAGGAAGCAGCGTCCGCCCGCCGGCTCGTCCGACAGCCCCTCGCCGGTCCTCCAACCCACCAGCGAGACGGGCGAGAGAGAGAGCGCCCCCGGAAACCACTGAAACTCTCGGCTAGAGCGGCCCACGTGCTCCCCGTTTCCGGGTCCGGCCGGGTGTCCGTCCTCCTGCGGGAAAGGGCCGAGGGCTTCCCCTCTGCCCCGGCGGTTGCGGGATCCGCGCGAAGCATTGACCCAGAGGTTAGTGGCAAATGCTCTGGGGACGAGGTACCAAGTCCCGAACGGGAACCTGCGTGAAGGCAGTAAAGAGCCAGGAGCCAGGCAAAGGGTCTGGGGATGCTTCCCCAAAAACGTGTGGATTGGGATACTGAGGCTGAGAGGCAAAGACGTGCTTCTGAGGAATTAGGGGAAATAAGTGAACAAACGTTTGGTTTGGTAGCCCTTATGATACTTCTGTTTCTATTCGTTTCTACTTTGTTAATAAGTAGAAATTTCAGAATTCAGTAGTGCCCTGCAGACAACATGCTTCATTTCCTATTGGAAACATCCTGTCGTGAAGCTCTCCTTGATCTCAATTTCTTTTTCTAAGCTGTCATTTCCTTTATGGACTGGGAATGACTGCCTGTTCACTCCCTGTGGGCTGTGATTTGGCCTTAATTCTTCCAAACGATAAAGTGTAGACTTTAAGGTCTGTGACATTGCAAAACCATCTACCCCCAATCTTTAAAGGAAGTTAGAATCATACACAGCCCCATAAAGAAAAAGTGATGTTGGTCAGTCTTCCAGTCTTTTTTTCAATGCATACATTTTTTTTACTTATTGCTTTGTAGCCTGCCTCTTTCACTTAATGAACAATTTTCAATACTAGTGCATGTTATATTATGTGGGTATACCATAGTTATTAATTACCTGTTGTTAAACATTAGGTTGTTTCTCACATATGAGTATTCTAAAGAGTACTACAGTGATATCTTATTTCCTTAGAGCATAGTATCCACAACCAAGTTATTATGTGGAAGATATGCAAGATTTTAAGGTTTTGATATGTAACGTCAAATCGCCCTCCAGAGAGTACATGAATTTGTGCTCAGCAGCTCTACTTCCAACAGAAAAGGAAAACTTTCTATCACACAGTCTTGTTTTTTCCTAGCTCTGAGACTCCTCAATACCATGACTCAAGCAGAAATTAAGCTGTGCTCTTTGTTGCTGCAAGAGCATTTTGGAGAGATTGTGGAGAAAATTGGAGTCCACCTAATCAGAGCTGGCAGCCAGTCACTAAGAGTAATTGCCCATGACACAGGGACATCATTGGATCAGGTATATTTGGATGATACTAATTTGCTTTCATTTATTAATCTCTATTACTTGTCTTTGAATATTGTTACTCCCCACCTCATGAAGTAGAAAGGGAGGAAGCCTGCTCTAGGATCAGAGCAACATTATTTTGGGAAAAGAGGATGAGACATAGGCCTCAAGGTTCTGTTTCTCAAAGCGTTCCTGGCCCATCATGGCTCTAAGCCAAATCTTTGCTCTTTCTTTGCCATACCTCATTCATTCATATAAAGCCTGTTAATCTCAGTACTACCTTTAAGGAATGAGAATAGAGGGGAAATTAATTATACTTTGAAAGATGTAGATCAGAGGAAATGTGAACATCACAGCAAAGAATCTTCCTGATTTCTTCCATTGACATGTGATTCTTACTAGCTAGTCCAGTGGATGGAGGAACACAGCACAGAAATTGGCTATCTCCTGATGCTTAATAAACTGCTGGACAAAACTTGCCCGCAATAATGAGCTGTCTTTGGATGTTTTCTCTTTCTTTTGGGTCTTATCTAGGTAAAGAAGGCCCTGTGTGTCCTCATCCAACATAACCTGGTGACATATCAAGTGCACAAACGTGGCATGGTGGAGTATGAAGCCCAGTGCAGCCGGGTATTGCGAATGCTCAGGTACCCCCGGTATATCTACACTGCCAAAACACTGTACAGTGACACCGGAGAGCTGATTGTGGAGGAGCTGCTGTTGAATGGCAAAATGACAATGTCAGCTGTCATAAAGAAAGTGGCAGACCGGCTCACAGAGACTATGGAGGGTTAGTACTGTATCCACAGCTGTTAGCAAAAGAGACTGGCTGGCTGCAGGAGCGGACCCTCAGCTATCAGGCCATCTCACCTGCCTCTTTATTCCTGTTGTACAGATGGCAAGACCATGGACTATGCTGAGGTGTCAAACACATTCGTGCATCTAGCAGACACACACTTTGTGCAGCGTTGCCCTTTGGTGCCTGCCACTGAGAATTCAGACCCTGGGCCACCACCGCCTGCCCCCACTCTTGTCATCAATGAAAGGGACATGTACCTGGTTCCTAAACTGAGCTTGATAGGTAAGGAATTTTGACCCCTGGAATTGTAACTTGCTCTAATTACAGAAAAAAAAAATAGAGTATTTGAGGAAGTAAAAGCAGGTCAGTTAGTTAAAGCACAGTGAGCAAAGGATAGAGAGCCATGAGATAAGGTTAGGGAGATAGGCAGGGGTTAGATCATTTAAGACCTCACCGAGCATCTGGCGTTTATACTGAGAGCAAAGGAAAACCACTAAAGGAATTTTAAGCAGGGAAGTGACATGTGATCAACTTGCATTTTTGAAAGATTTTTCTGTGTGCAGAAAGGATAGGGCAAAGGTAAATGTAAGTAAAACAGCAAAAGATGTACAAGGGGTGAGGGAGACTGAGGTATCAGGAATGACATCTATGTTTCTGACCTGCTCATATGGAAGGATGATGGCACTGTACATTCGCTGTGAAAAGAGACACTGGAGCAGGGGCAGTTTGAGGGCAAAAGATCATGAATTTCTTTTCGAACACATTGCATTTGAGATGACTTCATCATTTACTTGAATTTCTTGTAGCTACTTTGTCTCCTCAGCAGCTCCAACCTAGAGACAGTTACAGACGTTCTCGGAATGGGGAGACACCTGCTCTCATGTGTGATCATATCCTGTGATCATGAGTTGGAGTCTAACTGTACAATTGTTTTATTTGGCAGGAAAAGGTAAAAGGAGGAGGTCATCTGAGGACGAAGCTACCGGGGAGCCCAAGGCCAAGAGACCAAAACATACCACAGACAAAGAGGTAACGGGGCTTTCTGGTTAGGAGTCCTCACCCTGAAGCAAGCGAGAAAGAGCAGTGAGATGGGCCCCAAGGAAGTAGTAGAACTGTGAACTCCGTTAAATACTGGCTAGGAACAAACTAACAAGGTGTGAACTCCATTGCTGTCTCCCTTCTGAGGCTTAACTTCCATCCATCATTAGACAGAGGTAGCAGCTTATGCAAAAAAAGGGGGCTGGAGGTGAAAAAGTTTGTGTTATCCAGTATGGCTGGAACTAGAGCCTCATGGGAGCCAGAGGTGAGAAATGAGTCTAGAGAGAGATATATATAGGCCTGAGCTCTTATAGTCAAGTGCCTTCTATCATCCCTATAAAGATGTCTAATAAGAATCTCAAAGTCAGTATGGCCAAAACAGAAGAATTGTTTTCCCCCCACCCAAATATCTGCTCCCTCCTCACCTTTCCTCATCTCACTGAAGGACACCACTGAAGCCGACCACCTAGGACACCACCATTTGCTTAGGCCAAAATCCTAGGAACCGTCCAGTCTCACAGTAAAACTTGTTTCCAAAATTACCTCAACTCCAGCTATTTCTCACATCTCCACTGCCGTCACCCTGGCCTAAACCACTGTCATCTCTAGTCAGCACTTCGCCAGCACTCTCCCAAATGGTCTCTCTACCTGCCTTCTTATCTATTTAGAGCCAAAATGACTCTCAAAGTTTTTTTTTTTCTATCCCAACACATCACTCGTTTAGATTCCTTTAATAGCGTCTCATTTCTCTTAGAAGAAACTCAAGTCTCCACTGCAGGTTATTAAGCCTGCGTGATCCAGGTCTTTACAGGACATGCTGGGAACAAGGCTCTCCAGCACCAGCCCTTTCCGTTGTCCCTCTCATTCACTGTGTCCCAGCTTCTTTCTTTCCATTCCTCAAACATCGAACTCTTCCCAGTCTTCAGACCCGTGCCCTTGGTCCTCCTTCTGCTTTAAAGGCTTGTCCCACAGACCTTCATGCAGTCATCTCTTTTTCATCATTCAGCTCTCAGCTCAAATGCTATTTTCTTTTTTAATTAAAAAAAATTTTTTTTTCAAATGCTATTTTCTAACAGTTCAAGCACCATTGTCTACCCTCTACTCCAGTCCCTACCACATTTTCCATTTCATCTTCACAGCATTTATATGTAGGTGAAATTATTATTTGTGTACAAGTTTGTCATTGTACTCCCAATAGACCATACACTGCTCATGGGCAATATCTTTAACCTGGCATCTGGAATACTAGCAAGATATCAGTAAAATGTTTCTTGACAGACTAGGAGGTTTGGACTTTATCCTGAAGGCCAAGGTAGTCTTTAATGGATTTTAAGCAGGTGAATGAAATGGCTAGATTTGTATTTTAGAAAGGTTACTGGAGTATAGTGGTTCACAACTTGTAAAACTCCATGGAGGGATTTCAGAGAATCCACCTGTATTTCAGAGAATTCATTTTTTTGTAGAGCACACCATAGCCTTCTTCAGAGTCAAGGGAATTGTGAACCCAAAAAGATTTTTTTTTTAAGTACTGCTCTATGGGGGGAATGATGCAAAAGGAACAAATTTAAAAGCAGAAAACCCATTTATATAATTACCCTTTTTATAGCATCCACTATATTAAAAATAAAAATAAAAAATAGGAGGCTCGTGTAGTAATCCAGGTGAGCCACGATTAGAGCCTGCAATAAGGTGATGGTAGCAGTCAGGATAAAGAAAAGGAGACATCTGATAATATTAAGAATAAATAGAACTTGGCCGTTGGATGGTCAATGAGGGAGAGCAAGGGGTTAGGGATGATACTCAGCTACTCTAGCTTAAGAAATTGGGTTAGCTGAAATTTTTTAAAAGAACAGTTTTGGGGAAGTGGTGCAAAAGGCAGTTGTGTCTATGCACCTGGAGCTTCATAGGGAGTTCTAGAATTAAGTAATACATTCAGAAGTACATCAGTAATTGAAGTCTGGAGAGCAGATAAAATCACCTAAGCAGAATATGTAGAATATGAAGTAACGAGGGCTATGGACAGAATCCCGGGGACACCAGCCTTTACAGGTGGTTTCTGGAAAGGAATCTGTGGAGACTGAGGAGGAGGAGTCACAATGATTAGAGGAGTACCAAGAAAGAATGGTGTCACAAAATCCAAGGGGCCACATCGAGTTAGGAAGGAAAATATGTCCTACTACGTCCTCATGCTTCAAAAGATCAAATAAGATCGAAACTGGACAGTATTCTCTCAACTTAGCAACAAGCAGGTCCTCGGGGCCTTGGCGTCTCTCCGTCTAATGGTGGCAGTGGGTTAAACACATCGTGGATGGGGATACAGCTGGGATGGCCATCTCTTAAGAAGCTTGGCTTAAGATAGAAATGAGAAGGAGGGAAGGCATAATGTTGGAGAAGAATTCTTTAAGAGTAAGAAAGGTGTGGACCAGGTAAAGGCTGATGGGAAGAAGACAGCAAAGAGGCTGAAGATTGGGAGCAGAGGAGGGAAGGCTGCCTGAGCCGGGACCCTGAGAATGCAGGACGGACCGGTGTGGGCACTAACCTTAGGTAAAAGGAGGAACATTCCTACACTGTGATAAAAGTGGTAAAAATACAAATTTTTTTTTAAAGGAAAATGCAGTAGGGGTTGTACACAAATTTGAATGAGTTCTGGCCTCTTGGCTTCTATTTTTTCTCTGAAATAAGAGACAAGGTTATTTGCTAAGATTGAGAAAGGCAAGGTAAATGAGAGATTTGGAGATACCAGAGGAAGGTCAAAATACAAAATAGAGGAAGACTGGAGTGGGCTTAGAGTATCTGACGTTGGAGAGTGCGGGTTTGTTGAAGCACCGATCCACGTGACTGGGTGATTTTTCTGCAACCAGTTTGTTGCTACCATGTCAGAAAAGAAATGGTGACCAGTTCAATCCCAGCTCCTCACCAGAAAACTGTGCACTGCATCTAGACGTTTCTCTATCCTTCGCTCCTCCACAGCCCATTCCAGATGACGGGATTTATTGGCAGGCCAACCTCGACAGATTCCATCAGCACTTCCGAGACCAAGCCATTGTCAGCGCAGTCGCCAACAGGATGGACCAGGTGATATCTAAGGGGGTGGGACAGTGGCCATCAAGGACATTCACTTATTTGCCAGATGTGGCTACTGGCATTTAGCCAGAGCCAGCACAGCAGAGCAAATTCTGAAAGCCAGTCCACTTTTCAAACCCAGACCAGCAGCGAGATTGTGAGGACGATGCTCCGGGTGAGCGAGGTCACCACCCCGTCTGGCGCCCCCTTCACGCAGCCTCTGTCTTCCCATGAGGTGAGTGTCATGTTCTTACACCACTTTTGCACCATCATTATTGCACATACAGCCTGGGGTTAGGTTGAGGTCTGAGCCTTAAGAGTCTCTGTCATTTGAGACGGGACAGGGGTTCTCTTCCGAGGGTCGGTGCTGAAACATTTGGTCTCTTGGGATCCAGCTTTTAAAAATCTAGACCATTCCTTTAGAGGACAAGCTGTTCCTGTTCTGAGAATACATCATTTGGAACCTGAGATGCAAGGACCTTGTCAGCTTACAGTCCCTTATTTATTTTTATTTATTTTTTATTTTTTACACCCACAGTACCTGGTCTTCCTAGGTGGTCTCCCATCCAAGTACTAACCAGGCTTAGCTTTTGAGAGCAGATGGGATTGGGCTTGTTCAGGGTAGCATGGCTATAGACTATTTTGTGTATTTTAAATTTGTTTTTAATATAGCCGTTTCTTAAAATATTAATATTTACTATTTCAATAATGTTTATATTCTATTACTTTGATAATTATATTTATCCATATAATTTCTGATGACAAAAGTAATTACATGACTATATTCAAACAGCATAGAAATGTATAATTTTTTAAAAGCTGTAGTTCCCCAAACTTTCAGGAATGTTGAACATATTCTATATCTTATTGTGGGTGGCAGTTACATGCATATATACAATCATCAGCACTCAGCTTGAACCCTTAACCTGTGCTTCTTATCATATAGAACGTACCTCAGTGTGTGTGTGTGTAATATAGTTTCATATAATCTCAACCCCAGAGATTCCTGTTAATAGTTTGATACTTATCTTTATTAAGATCTCTTTTTAATGTATCATTCCAACTTATATATGTATATTTTTTAACCAAAAAAAAGGATTATACTGTCTATACTGTTCTCAACTTACATTTTTCATATGACAGTATAATGTAAACCTTTTCACGTCAGTATTTGTAAATTTGTCTTATTTATAAATGGCCATGTCATATTCCACCTAACAGCTATGTTATTCTTTATTTTTATTCCTTATTATTAGACATTTGGATGATTCCTAGATTTTTACTTTCACAAAAAATACTACTGTATTTTTGGACATTTTTGTACCTGTGGTATCTAAAGTTAAAACATCTTTATTTCAATAATGTCAGCAATTTGAAGTTCCCAAACCCATTTGCACTGTTTCTTCTCCGTAGATCTTCAGATCCCTACCTGTTGGCTACAACACCGCTAAGCAGGTTCTTGATCAGTATCTCACTTTGTTGGCAGATGATCCAGTAAGTCTGTTTTGGCTTTTTTTGTTTGTTTATTTCTCTTTCCTGTTGTATTTATGATTCATTTCTGCCACTGAAACATAGCGTTGTTCTCCTGTACCCTTGTTCTCTACCAAACCAACTCAGACGGTTTCTCCACCGTCATCCTGTAGGAGGGTCGCCTGCTGCAGATTCTTGTCCAGATTTGCTCCTTCAGAAACAGAACCACTTTCTATTCAGTGAACTCCCTCTCTCTCTCTCTTTTTTAATAGCTAGAGTTTGTTGGAAAGTCTGGTGACAGTGGCGGTGGAACGTATGTCATCAGTATCCTTACCAGCCGTTTCCTCACAGTCAGACAGCCAGACTATGGAACAGATTTGATAATATTTAGGATACTAAATATGTTAGAAAACTGAATTAATACATTGATGATAAAGAAGTAAAAAAGGACTTTTAATTAACCAAATTTTAGTTAAGCAAAATCCTGACATAAACACCTTAGTTAATTAAGGTTTTGAAATGTTCATATAACATAAATGAGACCAATGTGAAAAACAAAATAACATTTAAATTTTAAATTAGAGACTTGGGAACAAAATTAAGATCACAAGGCCCAGGCCAGAACGTTACTGATTGACCTTAATTCTCTACATAAAGACCTGCATAAGGTTCTAGGATCCCTAGCCACAGCCACGCTGGAGTCGGTTGTTCAGGAGAGGTAAGGGGGTCCCCCCAACTGGGGTGGGGGTCAGACATGTCCTTTCCACGCTCCATTTGAATGAGTAATTTGACCATTATGTAAGCAACCAACATGGGTGCACCTTGGCACAGCTTGCCCCATTTTCCCCCAGACTGCTGTGGATCCCATCTACTATTATTCTCCACTCTAAATATCCTCCTGCTTAATTCCCAGTGATGCCAGTTAACAGCCTTCCTAAAGCCTTTTCTTACCAGCGCAGGAACTGCCAAGTGCCTTGGCCAGTCGGTGACTACCTTAGATCAGCAGGACCGTCACTGGTCCTTGGAGCTGTGAAAGATGCTCTGATCACCCTTCTTCTCTGCTTCTGGCTCTGCTCCTGGCTTCACACATGGAAACACAGCAACTGCCATCTGAGCCTCGGAGCTAAAGCTAACCTGCATTGGTATGCCATTTGCTTTCTTCGTTCCTTTCCAGATTTGGGTCTCGCTGTGCCAGAATATTCCGTCTAGTTTTGCAAAAGAAACACCTGGAGCAGAAGCAGGTAGAAGACTTTGCAATGATTCCAGCAAAGGAGGCAAAGGATATGCTTTATAAGATGCTCTCAGAAAATTTCATATCACTCCAGGTAACCAGTGGTATAAAGATTGCCAACCAGCAGAGCTGGTGTAGAGTGAGAGAAACTCCTAAAGCAAACACCCTGAACCCAGCTCTGAGACAGAAAAAAAGATTAACAAAGACATAGCAAGCACTTGAAAGATAATTATGGCGCTTTAACTAGTAAAGAAAGAGGACAACCAAGATATCACCCCAGAATCACCCTACCCTTTTTCTTTCACTTTTAGTGATTTGTCAACTTGCCTTAAGCCTTAAGTTTATTGCAGGTTAAATCTATCAACAGCATCTATGAGGAAACGGATAGAATGGATTTTGGATTCAGAATCACAGCTCTACCTCTTATCCAGTTACACTGAGCGAATTACTCACCATCATTTTTCCTGTCTATAATGGCAGTAGATAGTGATAATAGAAAATAACGTGGTTTCTCATAACAATTCAATACAAGCTACCTGGCACAGAAGAGTTGCTCAGTGAGTTGCCTCTCTTTCTTCCCCACTCAGGATGGGGGAGAGAAAGGGCAGCCCAGCTCTCCACATGGCTGATTATGTCACAAACACAGATGCTGGGTGACTGTGGGAGAGGAAAGTATATGTGAACGAGGGAGTTAAGTAGCTCAGTACAGGACGAGTGTCTACTTTGCCAGTTGTGAAGAATAGTATAATTTTTCTTATTTTTCTTTCTGTGGACAAATAGGAAATTCCCAAGACACCAGACCATGCCCCATCCAGGACCTTCTATTTATATACCGTGAACATCCTGTCAGCTGCCAGAATGTTGCTGCACAGGTGTTACAAGGTAACTCCTGGTCTCCCCACCCCCCACACAGACAAGTCACACCCACCCTCATGCCCCCCTTTCACTCTTTTACCTGAGCTACTTAAATAGAAATAGAACTATATGTATTTCTTTTCTTTCTTCTCTCTCCTCAGAGCATAGCCAACTTGATAGAAAGGAGGCAATTTGAAACCAAAGAGAACAAGTGAGTAGCATTTTTAGTTGAGTAATTAAGTAATTTTTCCAGGTCAAAGGCTTGCGGGGAAGCTTCCTCTAGAAATAGAAGCCAAGAACCAAGAACCAGGCTAGTTGCCTTGAATTGTTGGCTTAGGTTGACATAAATCATGCATTAGTCTACACTTTTCTAATATACTGCCAGTAAAATAACTTTGTAGGTTAAATTCATAAGCAATGTACAAACTGGCACCACACTTAAAGTGCAAATGAGAGGCAGTAAGAGTTTCAGGAGTGAAGTCACATTATAATTAAGTTTGCAGAAAACGTCCTTAGAGAAGGGCATTATCCACTTTGACCAGGAACATGGTAAAAGGGGGGTTATGTCCCAGGACTCAAGGGTAAAAGAATCTCCAAAGCTAGGGGACAAGCCTTAGAGCTGTATTTGTCTGACAGGCGTCTACTAGAAAAGTCTCAGAGGGTAGAAGCCATCATCGCGTCTATGCAGGCTACGGGCGCAGAGGAGGCACAGCTACAAGAAATAGAGGAGATGATCACAGCCCCTGAACGCCAGCAGCTAGAGACCCTGAAACGTAATGTCAACAAGTAAGCATCATGCGCTTCAAATCTATGTGTCAAATTACATTCTAGACAAATCCACCTCGATATCCTACAACTCCTCCAACATAACACGAGCAAACCTAAACTCACTGTCTTCTTTTCCAGCTCAATTGACATCCTCAGCTCTTCCTTCCCCCACCACACACACTCCTGTTCACCGAGGTGATTGAATTTATTTCAGGAATGTGTCTCTAATCTGGCCCTGCACCCTGGTTCCAATGCAGGCCATAATCACCTCCTTCCTAGATCTTCACAATCACCTCCCCATTCAAACCATCTCTTATATGTTCTCAAAGTTATCTTTGAAATGGTTGATAGTATCGCTCTCTTATTTTCAATGCTTTATTAACTCCTATATTTGCAGTACAAAGACCAGACTCCTTGGCATATAGAGCTTCTTACAGTTTCATAGTTGCCTGTCTCCATCTTTTTTTTTTTACTCCTTACCAGTCACCTCAATAGGAATTGCTTTCTGTTTGCAGATCAGTTTGGGGAGTATTGCCATCTTAACGGTATTAAATCTTCCCACCCATGAACCAGGAGAGGCCCGTCCATTTAGTTTGGTCTTTAACTTCTTTCAACAAGACTTGGTATTCAAGTCTTGTAGTTCTTTTGTTAAATTTATCCTTTTTTGATGCTATTTTAGCATTTTGAGTTTATTTTGAATCATTCACTGCTAGTGTATAGAAATAGAATTTCTGTTTTGATTTTATATCCCGCAACTTTTAAATTTGTTTATTGACTCTAGTCCTTTTTTTTGTGTATCCTTTGAGATTTTCCTATATATAGTATCATGTCATCTATGACTAGAAATAGCTCTACTTTTTCCTTTTCAACCTGAATGCCTTTTATTTCTTTTTCTTACCTGATTGCCCTGGCTAGAACCTCCAGGAAATGGTCAGATGGAAGTGAAAAGCAGACATCCTTGTCTTGTTCCTGATCTTAGGGGGAAAGCTTTTGGTCTTTCACCATCAGTTTTCACAGAAGGCTTCAGTCACGTTGAGGAAGTTCCCTTCTATTCCTGTTCCTAACCAGCCTCAGCCACTCTCAGCTTCTATTTTAAAACATACTAGGTGTTTTTACACCTGTCCCTTTAAACATGCTAGTCTTTCTCCTGGTTGCACGTTGGACTGTGACTTCTCTCAGGACAAAGGCTATATCTTTTGAGTCCTCAGCAGTTTCCAAAGTGTCTGGCATATAAGAGATGCTTAGTAAATGGGAGAATGATCTTTTGGTTCTCCTGCTTTCTAGCCATTACTCTCAAGGATAAACAAGCAATTCTCCATGGCCACACCCAGGATGTGCTAGTGTATGTTCAGTCTGGGCAAATGCTTTCACCTTTTCACTCAGGTTGGATGCCAGTGAGATCCAGGTGGATGAAACTATCTTCCTGCTGGAGTCATACATCGAGAGCACCATGAAGAGATAATGACCCAGAAGAAGCATGTTCCTTAAAAGATCTGGGGGATTGAAAGAAAAAATAAAGGAGGTGCCTGGATGCATTCTTTGCAGTGGGATAAGTTACAGAATCTTGTATGGAAGCTGTACCTGTTACCACCTAGAATACACCAGAAAGGATTCGGCAAATTTTTTTAAATTAGCTGATCCTGTCTTCAACCCAGCACTATATTCTTCCCTCTTCAAATCTTGGCAGGATAAAGAACCTTAAAATCAACTAGATTAATCATCTATTAGATGCATCAATTCCCACCACAAAGTCAGCCCAGCCCATGTATGAACACCCTTGGCAATGGAAGAAACTTCTTAAGCAGGTCATTCTATTTTCAAAAGACAGCTGTCCTTTGTTACCCTGTAATGTGAAACACACACTATGTAGGGCAGTGGTCCCAACCTTTTTAGCACCAGGGACCAGTGCTCCAATGAGAATTTAACACCTGATGATCTGAGGCGGAGCTGAGGCGGTGATGCTGGTGCTGGGGAACAGCTGCAGATACAGATGAAGCTTTGCTCCCTTGCCCACCACCCACCTCCTGCTGTGCAGCCCAGTTCCTAACTGGTACCAGTCTGTGGCCCAAGGGTTGGGGACCCCTGACATAGGGAATGTGAAAGACTACCAAGGGGGGCTGAAAAGCTATTTTTAGGGCTTTCAGATGGATTGGCTCAATCACAGTAGAATTTATGGCTAGAAGCCACAGTAGCTAGCTCTAGACTTCTAGCGCTTCTGAAATTATGTATGTAGAACACTTAGCACAATGCCCCGCATATGGTAAGTAATAAATCATTGCCCTCCTCTTCATGGTTCCTTAAAATGACCTCTTAAGTTTTCTCTCAGGACCATTGTTAATATCATTGATGTAATTTGTCACAGCAGCTTCAGTTCATTTAAAGCAGTTTTATAATCTCTGTGGTTTCCTTCTACTAATGTTAGTTCTCTCTGGTTCATTTAACATTTGAGTGTCAATTAATTGCTAGCCACCATATTAAGCATAGTATAAAAAATAAATAGGATAGCATCTCTACCACCAAGCTATTCACCATCATTTACTGAGCACCTATTGTGTGCCCAGTACTGAGCCAGGCCCTAAGGGCACAAAGATGACTAAGCCTTGAGAATACAGCCTAGTGGGATGAGTCAACTAAGTACAAAGAAGTAGGAGGGCTATGGTGGATAGTAGTATATATCGAGAGGCCACAGGGGGAAAGGTAGGGCAGGAAAGGGAGCACAGATCTGTAGTTTGAAAGATGTGGCTTTGCCAGGTGGAAGGGGGAAAGGATCCCAGAGGAAAGGAGAGCCTGGTTCTTGAGGGAACTGCAGATAGGGGGTGACTAGGAAATAGGGCTTGAATCCTGCCAGAATTGAGGCTGGAAGACAGGCAGGGACAGGAGTTGCTGGGTCCTTCCTGCACTGTGTTAAGGAGCTTATATCCTGAGCGATGAGGAGCAAAATGATCAGATTTTAGTAAGATTGCTGACAGCACTGTAAAGAACAAATTGGTGGCTATTTGGAGACTTGCAGTATCTTGGGCAGAATATGAGGAAGGCTTGAAGTAGACCAGTGGAGCTGGAGAGTAAGACATGGATCTGCAGTTTAAAGCGGTAAAATCTGCTGCACTTGGTTCCCGCTGGCCTGAGAAGGGGGTGCGGGGGCTGGTTCAGGATCTGTCCCGGGTGGCTGGTCAGGAGACAGGTCTAATGAACTCCAGGCCACACCTGCTGTAGCAGGTGGGCGGAGTGCTGTGCAGGTGTGGTCATTGGGTCTGGGGACCGTGGTCCTAAACTCAGAAACGGGAGGAGGGGAGGAGCCGGGGAGTTAAAGGGGGTCTCCTGGGGTCTCCTTTGTCATTTGTTAACATTCCAAGCGCTAGGCCTGAATCCCCGGGGCATCGGGGCGGCCTGGCTTCCCTCCGGCCCCGCAGACCGGGGCGGGGCGCCGCGCGGGCCGCCAGAGGGCGCGGCGGGCGGCGGGGCCGGGCTCTCGGAGGGGCCGGGGCCGGGCGGCGGGGCCATGGCGGGGCGCGCGCTGCTGCTGCTGTCGGGGCGCCCCGAGCCCGCGGACTTCGCGCGGAGCGTGTGCGGCCGCCTGGGCGCGGGGCCGGGGCCCGGGCCGTGGCCCACGCACTGCGGCTGGGCGCGGGGGCGGCTCCTCCTGTCGGCCCGGCCGTTCCCGGGCGCGTCCGCCCGGCTCCCGCTGCAGGTCGGCCGGGCCCCGGCGGGCGGGCGGGACCAGAACCCCGGGCCGGGCCGACCCCCCCACACGCGGCCTCGTCCCCGCCCGCGGGCCCCGCCTCGAAGCCCTAACCCTGGCGGTCCCCCTTCCCCCCCCCCAGCGCCCCCCCTTCTGCCCGTTCGCGGCCCTGGACCAGCAGCCCAGGCCGCCCGGGCCGGAGCCGCCCGCCGGGCGGGGCGTGGACCTGGCCGTGGCCGTCCTCCTGCAGTCCAGCGACCGCACCGTCCTGCTGACCCGAAGGACGCGCACCCTCCGCGTCTCCCCCAACCTCTGGGTGCCTCCAGGTGAGCGCCCTGACGACCCGGCCCAAGTCCGGGGGAAACGTGGCCTTCACGGGTCGACGCTGGTCCCAGTCTGGGGAGGAGGCGGCGGCCCGGGACGTGGCCCGGGGCTTAACCACAGGGGGCTGCAGCGGCACCTGCGCCCCCCCCGGGGGCAACGGCGGGGGACCTCTCAGGACCGCCACCGTCCCCCACCGGGCCGCGCTCCTTGCAGGTGGGCTCGTGGAATTGGAAGAGGTAACCGGTCAGCTGCCCCAACCCGCACCCACCCCGAACCCAGAGGCCCGGGCACCGCCTTGGGTGGGCGCGGCAGACTCGGCCTCTGACCTGCCCCCCCTCACCGCCAGCTGGTGGACGGAGGGCTCCGAGAGCTGCGGGAGGAGACCGGACTCCAGCTGCCCCCCGGCCAGTTCTCTTGGGTCCCTCTGGGGTTATGGGAGGTGAGACAGGGACCTGGGAGGGGCCTCTCCCTATCGAACCAAGAACAAATTCTAACCCGGGAAGCCCTGGCTGCGGGGAAGACAATGGAGGGTGGGGTGGGTGGTTTGGAGTCCTCACCTGTGTCCTTCCCACATCATCTCCACCTTCTTCCTCAGCTGTGTTTAGTCTCAAGAAAAGACAGTTCTCACTTTTGCTGTTTTCTTCTCAGTCTGCCTACCCTCCTAGGCTGAGCTGGGGCCCCCCCAAATACCATCACATTATTCTCTACCTACTTGTGATCTCACAGGAGTCAGAGCAGCAGCTGCAGGTAAGGCTGACAGTGGAGGAAGGAAACCGGGGCTCAGGAGGCCCGAGCAGAACTGTGGTTCTGACTGTGACTAAGGTGGGGGAGGGGGCAAGTTGGAGATAACCGAGAAATCCAGTAGCCTCTCCCCCTGCTCCAAGTTTCTCTCCATGCCACCTGTGGGTAAGGATGTGATCAGGCCCCCCAAGAGAGGCCGTGATAAGGGGATCAACATATCTGGCCCCAGGCCCGGATCCAACCAAACCCAAGTGAGGTGAGCGCCTTTATGTGGCTGGGACCAGATGTAGCAGCTGCAGTGGCTGCCACAGAGGATGCGACAGAGACACCCAGACTTCTCTCCCAGGAACTACCACCCTCTGTCCTGTAAGTAGAGCTTCTTCCTGACCCTCTCACGCAACACACAGAGTTTTTCTATCTCCTCCGGGGGGAATTCTTGGTGGTAGGAGAGATTTAGGGGGTGGGTTGGTCAACTGATAATGAAGAGAGAAAATGAGATCAATGACAGTGCCCATCGAACTCCTGCTCTGACTGGCTGCCCTGAAGACCTAGGTTTGTATCCCCCTTTCCCATTGGGACAAGTCATTTAACCTTCTTTGAAATGTATCTCTTAAGTGAGGTTAACACCCAACCATCCCACTCCTGTGATGCTCAAGTGGCTAAGATGACAATGGACATGGAAGTGGGCCAAGCCACTGGCATGGCCCAGACAGCTGTCATTATGCAGTACAATGGAACTAGAGGAGGATGGAGGAATTCGACCTCTGGCCTTGCCCATGTCCACACTGCTGCGGACGACCCCAGCCACCACAGAGGACACAGAGAGGGTCAGCACGGGGACCAAGTTCGCCCTCGGGCTCTGGCTGCAGCATCTGGGCAGGGAAAGGTGAGGGCTGAGGGATGCTTTGTGGGCATGCGGGAGAGGGAAGGAGGAAATCCCCAGTGTGACCCCCCCCTTTCTTGTAAAAGGGGAGCTCACGTGGACCCAGGGAGTGCCAAGGAAGCGCAGAACGCCGACTCCCACCCCACAAACCAGGGATCCGGAAAGCCAAGTGCATGATCCCCTCCCCAGCCCACCTCCGTGACACTCACAGAACATTCACAACCTTTATTATGGGTTAGAACTTTGCTACAACTTTGGGAATAAAAAGTAAAATTACAACAGAGGTCCTAGGCCCTGGAGGAGCCTGAAAAAGGCGAGTGGGGAGAGCACGAGGGCCCTCCCACCTCCCAGGAAAGGTGCAGAAAGAGCCAGACCTACCAGGGGCGCGGGCCGCAGACGCTCAGGCCCCAGGCTGCTCGGCTAAGAAACATCATGAACTTAAATATATAAATAGAGGCCCAGGCAACAGGCCCCGCTCCCAAAGCCCTGGGGATCGGGGCTAAGGCCTGTCGCCTCCTCAGTCACACTGGGAAGCAGGAGGTGGGGAAAGTCATCTTTGGATGTGTTTTGGTTTTCTCTGTTTATGTACAAAAATCTGCAACCCAAAATAGAGTTCTCTATCCATGTGCCTGCCTGTCTCAGTTTCTTCACCTTTCTGTTTGGCCAAAGAGGACGGAATGGACACGAAGAGACACGCAGAGACAGTAGCTGTGGGGAAGGAGCTGAGCCGTGGGTTTGGGGGATGGGAAGAGGGGGCATCTGGGGGACACCGGAAGGGCCTCTTCCCATGAGACTCTAGACAGTCAAGGTGAGAATTCAGCCCTTCCCCCACCTCACACTGCACCCCATCAGCCCCCTGCTGCCTAGGTTAGCAGACCCGAAGGACTGTGCCCGCCATCTACAAAACAGTTCCGAAAATAGAACCCAAATGTCCTGACAAAGAGGTTAAATATTAATCCTTCGGGTGCTGGCCTTGTCAGGCAGACAGGAGGCCAAAAACAAGTGTCCATGAAGGTCTTTCTGACCATCGGCCAAACCCCCCTGAGGAGTGACAGCGGCCAGGGGTCTGGACTCCACAGCACACTTGCTCAGTACTGGGGGACAGTGAAGCTTCCGTAATGCAGGGGACTCAGTCCAGGGAAATGATGTCTGACCGGCAGCCAGCCAAAGAGGGACCTGAGGGCAGGGGTCCTCCGTGCCCCTCCCTCAAGGCTCCCCCAGGAGCCACGATGCTACTGACACGGCCAGGAGGGGGTGCTGGAGTGGTGCTGCGGTGGGAGCTCCCCAGTGTCGGGGCCAGTGGGCCCAGGAAGTGGGAAGGGGTCCCTCGGTACTGGAAGAAATGGCCAAGGGCATCCTGTTCATCTAGCGAGGTGATGACGGAGGGGCCATAGTGCTGGGAGGGATCAAGGGCACAGTTTAAGCTTTCATCCTGACTTTACCCGCCTCCCGTCACTCAACTCAGAGCTATGTGGGCTACATCCACCCCTCTGGACCCCAAGGTATCTGAGAAGCAACTTGTCTCTGGCCCTCCCCGCCTCCCCACACCCCCCTACTCCCCGCCTGGAGATGCCCCTCCAGCCCACTAGGTTCTTGGCCTTGCGGGCGTCTAAAACGTGTGGGCTGTCTGGCTGGGGCAGGCGCGGTGCCCAAGTGCACACAGGCGTGGGGGAGAGCAGGCAGGGGCAGGGCTCTAAACCTCCAGAGACAGGATGGTAATGAGGGAGACCAGATGGGAATCTGAGGAAGTCCCAGTGGGGCCTGAGAGGGAAATAAACTGCTTGCGTCCCCTTTCCCTTGGAATAACAGATTTAGGTCTCCAGGGAAAATGGGAGTGGGAGGGTGCCCATGGGTGCCCAGAAAAGAGGCCTCAGAGATTTGAGATCTTCAAGGGAGGAGGAGAACTACTTACCTGACTCTCAGTCTGAAGAAAAGAAAATAAATCTAAACCTGGTAGGAAAAAATATATATGTACATCAACCTCCAGTCTGACCCCTGTACTGCCAAAAATCCCAAAGAAGCTCCTTGGACTGTGGCCCTTTGCAAAGACACCCAGAAAGCTCTGAAGAGGAGCAGGAGTTCTAACCTAGTTCTGGGGAGGACATGGCAGCGTAGCCCCACCTTGTGACCAGTGTCCTACCTTGGATGTCGGCTCCCAGTGGGAAGGCGGGTGGGTACTCAGGTAGTGGGAGACTGGACAGGAAATCCCCGCTCAGTGTGCCCATAGCAGGGCTCCGAAGCACCGAGGATGGCTGGTGACTGGATGTCAGTACCCTGTGAGGGAAGGAAGGAGCTGGTAGCCAGTGAACACACACGCCCTCACCCAGCTCAGCCCCAGGCTTTGCCCAGGGACCAGAATGCTTCCCTGACTTCTTCCTTCTGCTACAGACTCGGCCTATTTCCTCATACCCTTTGCTTCCAGGTAGGGCCGGGATGGCAGCTGAGGTGACAGGACAGTGCTTCTTGGCTGGGGGCAGGTCCTCCTCATCTGATGAGCTTTCTATTGTCAAGTCAATAACTTCGACCTTCTTCTTATTCTCTGAAGGATTGCTCTCTTGGACTGGGCTATACTGGAGGCCTGTGGGTGGTAAGAAGACTGTGTCTCAGAGAAGAGGCCATCTAAGACTTAGCTCAGCTGGGGGACAAGGGGTCACTCACCATCCAGCCCATACCCTGGCGGGGGGCAAACCTCAGATGCCTCCTTCTTGGGTTTCATTGGGCACCAGGATCCATCTTCCATGAACTGGATCTCATCACAATCCGAGCAGGAATTAAGAATCTCCATGAATAACCTGGGGGAGGGGAGAGAAGAGACTTCATTGGGCTGGGAGAGGGCCGGGACAGTCGCCAGGGAATTCTGCAACCCTCATTCCTGAACCTCAGTTTCCTCATCTGTAGCGCAGGGCTTATCCACCCTGCTGACCTCTCTGAGTTGTTAGAATCAAACAAAGTATATAAAAGAGCTGTGTAAACTTCAAATGCTACATTTTAAAATAAACACATTCAAAAGACCAACTTCTGTAGCGCTAGGGCCAAGATGAAAGGAGCAGATACGGGACTCCGAAAACTGTCTTAGAAAGGAAACAAGAACCACAGGCTCTGGAAGGGGATGAGAAGCAGCTGGAAGGGCCCTCAAAAGACCTTCACTGCTGTGCTCCGTGGGCGGTCAGGTAGCTGTGACAGCCGTGTCTTACAACAGTTCCACAGACAAGCTACAACACTTCGATGCCTTATACCACTTCCAGACCTCAGCTCTGCT
Organism: Cynopterus sphinx; assembly: GCA_030015415.1. Taxonomy (NCBI): domain Eukaryota; kingdom Metazoa; phylum Chordata; class Mammalia; order Chiroptera; family Pteropodidae; genus Cynopterus; species Cynopterus sphinx. The sequence goes on from CM057392.1 coordinate 40,084,312, forward strand.
GCTAACAACAGAACTTTGAGCAAAATACTCACTCTCTCCAAGCCTCAGTTTCCTCACCTGTAAAGACAGAACCTGTATCACAGGGTTACTACGAGGATTCGATGAGTCGTAAGTCCTCAGTGTTGGAGATAGACAACAAAAGGGGCAGATCACGTGTGGGGGGGAGGGCGGTCCCTTGTGGCTGTCCCAGGTAGGAGGAAGCAGAATGCAGAATGGCCCTACCCATCAATGATAAGAGAGTCATAGGGAGCCTTCTTGTCGCACACAGGGCATGTCCACGTCGGCTTCTTCTCATTCATCTGTAGATACAGGGCAGCATCGAAGCTCTGCAGGTGGGCGCAGGTGAGGGCGCGACAAGGGACAGTCAGGCGCATCTTCCCTAGCTGCGGAGAGAGGAGTTCTCTGGTCAGAGTCCCCGCGCCCCAGAAAGCCTCACTCTAGCAGCCCAAGGAACCCTTCTCTGAGTCCAGAGGCTTAACGCGCCCTCCACCCCGTCTCTGCTCCTTTGTACCCACCGGACACATAAGTGACACCCGGAGACTTGTAGTGGCCACCTCGCTGTCCGGGTCAGCGGTCAATTTCTCCTTGACTGAAACAAGAGTGAGGCCAGAGCCACGGGGTTAGCAAGGCCAGAGGAGTAGCTAGGAAGAGGGCCAGTGGGATGTCACGTGGGGGAGGTCTGGGACCTGGGAGATGAAGGCGGGGCTGGGGAGGGAGATTCCCCCATCCCTGAGACGCTTAAATGCAGCCAGGCGGTACTATGGCAGAGACGACCTAGAGGGAATCACAGCATCTCGAGAGGGTTACACTGCAAGGCTAGAGGGGAGAACCCTGTCTGGAGAACCCAGACTCCAGTGGGGACGCAGTGGGGGACTGGGAGGGGTAAAACAGATGTATGGCTGGGAATGCGAGCGTGTCACTCAGTGCCCGGGGATGGTCTGACCTCTCAACCACAAAGACTGGTTAGGGGGGTCGGGGAGAGCTAAGGTCAATGTGAGAGGTGAGGTCGACCGTCCTAAGAGGGGTATGGGCTTGACTATAAAGGCCACAGGGCCAGGAGGCCTTGGATCCGGATCAGAGGGGGGAAGCAGGGCAGGATGTTACTCACTCAGTGCCCGGGAGTGGTCGGGGTTCCGGATGCCCTTTGCTCTGAGTTTCTGTAGAAGGGTCCCTGCGGTCAACTGCCTCACCAGGTACACAGACAAGGAGTAATTCTACTTAGAGATGGGGTGGGACGGGGGTGGGGGTGGGGGGAGATGATTAGCCTCTGCTTTGCACGCCAACACCCCACACACATACTTTGTCGCATAAGGACCAGAGACAGCAGGTTAAAGCAAAGAGACCATAAAGAGGAAGAAGTTTCCCGAACCCAGGACACCAGGCAGTTCCCCTCAACCCTGCAGGCATCTCCAGTGCCCGCCTCCCCTGCCTCAGCCGTACTCACCCGTCCAAACTCAGAAGACCAGTTGACCACTATCGTGTTGGGAACCGTGGCCGAGAGTCGAGCCAGGGGTGTGATGTTGATGGGGCGGCTGGGCCGCTTGGGCTCCGCTCCATTCTTGGTGGGGGGAAGGTAGCCCTGCGGAAGGGAGGGACTGGTCAACACATCTTGTCTCGGGCTGGTCAGTCCCCGGAGGAAAGGCTAAGCTCACGCACTGACCAAGGAGAGGGGGCCCATGCAGTGACTCACAGAACTGGGGCACTATCCAAGGGCTGTGTGTGAGATTCACTCCTGGGGGGGAAAGGAGACCTTAGTCACTGACCAAGGAAACCGGAACCCACTCACTGAGTTCCAGAGGAGGAAGAATAGAACAGGGACGCCCCATACTGTCCCGCTCTCGCTTCTGGGGTCATCGCTCCCAAGAAGTCTTCCCTGAACCTTTGGGTTGAACAAAAGTCCCTCCTCTGGGTTCTGACAGAACCTTTGTTCAGCACTATCTGAGAACTCTCTAGAGTACAGTGATCCAATCAGCAAACTGAGCGCCTACTGTGTGCCAAGCACGTCTCTTTCACCATAGGTCTGTAGTTAACGTTTAGGAACTGGAACAGGAAGGGGTTACTGCAGAAGAGCAGAGCACTTACCGGCAGGGGGCACAGTTTCCCATTGACCTTGACAAAGAGGTTGGGGGGGAAATAATCCTCCTGGGGGCAGCTGGTCTCACAGAGACAGAACCTGGGAAGAGAAGAGAGCGTATGAAAGGGCGCAAGGCAGCTCCCTGGGCTGAATCTGGCAGAGAGGCCGGAAACCTCAGAAAATTAGTCATGGGTATATGTAGGCCTCAGCGCCCAACAAGAGACCCAGGGCTGGGTGGAGGTCGCAGAGCAAGGCTATCTCCCAGGAGTGTCTGTCATACCCTTATTTCATTCCCACCCCCAATGGGAGCCTGACGGGGAGGGAGGGTCGACTCACCTTAGCTGCACCTGTATGGTATAATCGCATTTGGCTCCTGGCAGAACTTCTCTGTAACAGGGAGGGGAGAGAGGGGCATCAGAAAGCGGCCCCTGGAGGGCAGGGGTGAACAGAGGCACAGAAGTTAGATGTCCAGGGGACAGCGAAGAGACGTACAAGAGAATAAGAGACAACACAGGTGCAAGAGGACAGAGAAGAGAGCGAGACAGAACAGAAGGAAATCAGAGTGAGGCCAGGGGTGATGACCCTGGGGTGGCACAGAAGGCCTGAAGAGACGTACCTGGATGTGAGAATCTGCTGCACTTGCTGGGGGGTGAGGGCGAAGGTAAAGTGCGCTTCCTCAAACCGCTGGCTCGAGGTGGATGCTGAGGACGGAAAGGGGCGGTTATTCCCAAGCCCACACAGAGGCAGCCACAGAAGCTGCCCCCATCCCAGGCTGCTGACCCCACAGGACTAAAGCCTAGGAAGGGCTTGGAGGCGTGTAGTCCAGGAAGACCGAGGGACCACAGAGAGCCGTACCGAGGGTGGTGGGCCGGATGAGCTCCCCGTAGACTTCATAGAAGGGCAATGGTTTCATGGTGACGTCGGGGTGCACAGGCTGGGGCAGAGGGGGGTGCATGTCCACTTCACGTTTAGGGACCAGCAGGGTGCCAGGGGCCAAGAGGGCCGGGGGGATGGGAGCCAGAGGACCAGGGGAGCCTACGGGAGGGGTGCCAGGGGGCAGAGAGAGCAGGGAGAGGTCTGAGGGCCCCAGGGTCTTCCGGGGGAAGCGTCGGCGGTAAAGCTCCTTGATCTTCATCTGGACACTGGGGGCGCAGCTGGACTTGAGAAGGTGCAGGGCCTTGGCCAGGAGCTCGTGCTTCCGTCCACTCTTGTTCCGGCCAGCAAAGCCGAGGAGCACCTGGAGCTCAGACACCCGGAAACTCATCACCATGTGCTGTGGAGAACAGAGGAGCTTGAGAATCCTATCTTACACGCTGGGGCTGAGCCACCAGGTGGGCAATGCCACCTTCCCAACAGCAACAATCAGAAAGATGCTTTGCAGCCAGTGGATTACTGCCAGTCAACCTGGCCAAAGGGACATCTCAGTCCCATTTTAGCAACCCTCACGTCAACCTCACCACTGTCCCCAGAGTTTGAACAACCCTACCTCTCTGTGCCTGGAAGTTGACCTGGCTGGGGCAGAAGGCAGGGTGCGGACAGCAAGCCACACTCAGGCAACCTGAGTCCACCACGGCCTCCCACCTCCATCCCTGCCTTGGGCCTGGACTCTCCTTTAAGCTGCTTCTCACCTCCCCTGATACTTCTCAGGCCCTCAGACCCATCCAGCCCCCTGGGAAGAGGTTTCAGGCGACATAGCCCCACAGGAAAGAAAGGGGCCATGGATGCAGGACACTGCCCCATAGCCCACCCCTCCCAACACCTCAGTCCACATTGGCCATTTTCTCCAAGCCTCTGAAGCTTCTGTGGCCAGGGTTTCAGGTCAGGTTCAATGCATGTAACTCCCCTAAATCCTTTCTCAGCATATTTACATAACCACCCCTCCCTCAGTCCTATTTTTCTGGAGGGGAAACAAGACCACAACTTGGAGTGAGGTGGTTAACAGTGAATTGTGGAGTCCAAGTATCCTTCCTGTTTACCTGTTTACTCCACCTGCCAGGAACGAATATCCTGCTTCTCTCCTTCATAGAGAAAAGAGTGATCCCCCTACCCTCTGCCTCCACGGGGTAGAAGAGGAGAGGGCATATGTCTAAACAGAGGGTCCAGGTAGGAGGAGAAGGCAGGCGGCCCATAGCCAGGGTGAAGAACCACAAGCTCTTCTAAAGGCAGCTGGGCCTGGTGACTGCACCTATGGCTCCTTCTCAGAGAGAAGAACAAAGCCAGGAGGCGAGGGGAGGAACCCCAAGGTTTTTCTAAGGTTCCTTGAGATGTCCTCAGACATGATTAGTCTCAAGGCTGTGTGGTCGTGGGCGGGCACCAGAAGCTCTCTCCTTAAAGGACTCCAACCTGTGACTCTCTAGGAGACGGTGCCACGGCCAGGCCTGGCTAGTCCTCCATATGTCTTTGGGCGCCTCATGGCTTTGGGCCCTTTTCGAGGGCTGGAATGAAAAACTTGGCCCTCTACCTTCCTGCCCATCCTATTTCCTCTGCCCTATCTTTATTTACCCGTTATCTTGGTCAAGACTCGCCCCCCCTTCCTATCCTATAGTTTCACATTCCCCAGTCTCTGCCCAGAGATACCGACTCAAGGAGGCCGGACCGTCCCCAGGGCCTCGGGATGCTCCCGCCCCACCCCTCGATCCAGCGCCGCACAGCCCCGCCCCCAGGTCTCAGCCGCCCACTGGTACTTCCCGAGGCTCGGATCCCGGGAGCAGCCCTCAAGCCTCACTCTGCCTCTGCTTCTCTCTCCCCCTCTCTCTCGGCTGCATTTCCCGGAGGAGCCTCCCGCACGGCAGCCCCCCCAGTGTCACCCCTACACCCGCCTCCACTGTCGCACGCCCTGGCCTCGATCGACTCGCCCCTGGCGCCTCTACAGCAGGTCTCCCTCCGGCCCTGCCCCTGCATCTGCCCCGACTGCTGAGCGCGGCCGCCGCCCCGCGGCCCCGGCCCCGACCCCGCGCCGCGGCCCCCCGGCCCCCGGCCGCGCCCCCCATCTGCCCCGCGGCCCCGCCCCCGGGCCCGGCCGCTGCCCCTGCCCCTGCCCCGCCGCGGCCGCCGCCCGCACCCCCGCCGCGGCGGCCGCCACGTCCGCACCCCGCCCGCGCCCTCGGCGCCCAGGCCCCGTCGCGCCCCCGACGCGGGGGCCGCGGCTCGGCCCGGGGGGCTGGGGCCGTACCTTTAACTCGCCCAGCTCCGCCATCTTGAGACATCGCAGGCGCCGGAGCCGCCGGAGCCGGAGCCCAGGCCCAGGGACCGGCGCGCAACTCCCCGCCCCGGCGCCGGCCGCGACCGGCGCCTGCGCCGCCCCGTCCGGCCGCGGCGCCTCCTCCCCGGCCCCGCCCGCCCGGGCGGACGAGCCCCGGCCCGGCCCCGCCCACCGCCCCGGCCGCCGGGACGCCAGACGGGGGGCCCAGGGAGCGCGCGGCCCGGGCGACCGCGGGGCCCCGGGAGCAGCGGGAGGGGGCGGGCCCCCGGGGCCTGGGGGCGGGGCCCCGCCACGCCGGAGTGGGGAGGGGACGAGCTTTCAGGGCCCAAGCGCCTGGAGATGCCGAGGGAGGGGATCGAGAAGTCGGGGGGGGGACGACCGGGGAGGGGTGGGGGAGGGGAGCGAAGTTCCGGAACGCCCTCCCCTGCCCCTCTCCGAGCGCGGCCAGCTCAAAGCTCGACTCCTGCCAACTCGGGGGACGGGTGCGCCCCGCTCTCGGGGAGCTATGGAGTCGCGCTCAGGTCACTTCGAGGCGGCCGTTCTCCAGCGTTCAGCCCCCCGCTAGCCCCGCCACCCCCCACCGCCCACCGCCACCCCCGGCGCGGCTCGGGGTCCGGCCGCGGCGCGCAAACTCGGCGGCAGGAAAGTTTGGGGCGCAGAGCGAGCGTGACTTACCGGCGCGGCGGCGGGGCGCGGGGCGCGCGGCCGGGGGGGCTGCGTGGGGGCGGGGCGGGCGCGGCGCGGCTGGACGTCCGGCCGCGCCTGGACGCTGCGGCCGCAGCTCCGTCCGGCCCCGCGCTCCGGCTGGGGCCGCCCCCTCCGGGGTGAGCCCGCGGGGAGCGCGCAGAGGGAGGGGCGGGGCCCGCCTGTGACGGGAGGGGCGGGGCCTGGACGGGGCGGGGCCTGACTGTGACGGGAGGGGCGGGGCCGGAGGCGGGCGCTGGAGAGAGTGACTCCTCCAGTGAGTGCGTCCCGAGGGTGCACATCCTCACTCCCACGCTGCCCCCTCGCGCAGGTGTCCGGGGGCGGGGTTGGAGGCATGCTGGACATGACACAGCGGGGACCGGGGATCTGACCGCGTGAAGAGGTTCCTACTTGGGGGAAAGGCCTGGGCTGCGGGAATCCAAAGCGAACCTACGCCATCTCTCCCTGTGGCCTCCCACCCCCGACCCCAAATACACGGACGGACACCAGAGACCTCACAGCTTTGGTGTAGCTGAAAGGGGACAGAGGGGAGGTTTTCTTGGCCCGAAAGAGCATCTTTCTGCCCCTTTCTGATCTGCTTTCCCTCTTTCAAAGCTTTGGACCTTCCAGAGGCCCCATTCTCAACCAAGCTGATCACTCACATGCAGGTCTCACGAAAGCACCAACTTTAGGGCAGTTTATCCAAACTAGGTGCTCACAGCAAACAGCATTTTATAGTTAGCAGGCTGGGACCTAAATGATGATGCGTTTGTTCAATAAATATTTGAATGCTCTTCGGAGATTGTTAGGTATAGAATAGGATATAGAAGTCTTGCAAGAGTTTTCAGCCTAGCAGCAGATAGTTAAACCTATCATCAGCATACAAAATGTGCTTTAATAAATAATATTAAGAATTCTCTCATCTAGTTTAAACCTGCAGTGCAGTCCTCCCCCTGGGATCCCACCCAATCCTCAGGTCTGAAGTTGCCAGCCTACCCATATCCCAGGTACCTACTGAACTGGACTATGTCCAACTACTTAGTGGATTTTGTCCCCAGGCAAGATGTCTGCCTTCTCATGACACTTAGGTTCTTTCCTTGCTGCTTTGCTGCCAGCAACGGTAGGAATTCAAGCTAAACTCAGGTTCAGGTTTGCTAATCCCAACTGTTGGCTCCAACACTTGAATCTTCATTTTTCTTTTCTCTTTTCTTTCTTTCTTTTCTTTCTTTTTTTTTTTTTTTATGCCGTTCATTCCTCTAGATCAAAAAAAGTTACTCTGGATTAGTTTGTATCTTCTAGAATTTTCAGTGATTCCAAGGGAAAGAAAATAGAATTTTAAAAAAGAGACTGGAGAACTCTTTGGGGGTGATGGATATGTTCATTATCTTGACCATGTATGTGTCAGAACTTGTCAAACTGTACACATATAAGTAGGTGCAGTTTATTGTATGTCATTTATAAAAGAAAGTCAACTTCACCTTAATTCCTAGTGATTTCATGAAGGAGGAATCTGCCTTAATATAGTTAATTTGAAGTTATTATAAGTTCTAACATCCCTACAGAATGCTAGAAAGCTAGGAACCAGGGCAGCTGACTCTGATCCTGCATGCAGGCTCCATGAGGACAAGAACCTTTTTGGCGCCAGTCACTTTCCATCCCCAGTGCCTGGCACATAATGGACTCTTTAAATATCAGTTTAATAAATTAATGTTCCTAGACAAAGGAGAGAAGCTGACAATCAGGACCAAGCTCCAGACTGAGGGCATTCAAAGATGGTCTGAACCCCGTCATGGCCTGCAAAGCTTCACCCATAAACTCCTACATCTGAAGGCCGTGGTAAAGTTTATGGGGTTGCATAGAGGGAGATCATGCGGGTGATCAAGGGCTGGTGAAAATTCCACTCCTGTGATAACCTTGACATCACCCACCCTTCCCACAGCTCAGCCTTCCGGGGATCAGCTTCCAGGAGCCCCAGAGGGGGCCTAGGGCCTGGCCACCATCACCAAAGCTGTTTCCTGACTCTGACTTGAACTTAGCCAAATGGTCTCCCCTCTCCAGACCCTTCTCTCAGCAGTTTCTTCATTCTTCCCACCTCGCACCCCATATGTAATAAAGTATGCAGCAGTCCTTTCCCCATCTTTGATAACTCTAAGAGCAGGAAGGAAAAGAGAGGTTCATTCCCGTTAATAGAAAGGACTTGGACCTTTTCAGTGCTCCTCCTCTGGCAGCTGAACCCCTCTCCCTTACTCCATCGACCCCTCTCGTCTCTATCCTTTCTCCCTGCCTTAAAGCAACACTGTGCCCATCTTCCCCGTCCCAGCGCTGACCCTCATCTTCTCTAGGACCTGATGGACATAGCTGCTCTCTTCCTGGCCAAACCCTGGAACTGACTCTGCAGCCCTGTGTGTTTCATGGAAGCCCCTCCCCACTCTTCTCTCAACCCAGTTCAGTCTCTTTACCGCCAAACCGCTGCTGGCTGACCCAGCCTCCCCCAGCAGGGTGCGGGCTGAGAGAAAGAATGGGGAGGGATCAGCGTCTGGGCCACCAGACTGAAATTCGAGATTTTGGAGTGCCTCACTGCCTCATTTTTACCTAGCAGTTTAGCTGGTGAATGGACAGGAAGGGGAGGACATGCATGGGAAATAGCCAAGAGAGATACTTTTTTTTTTTCATTCTGAACAGAAGTGGAGGGAAGAAGCCAACTCTGAGTATCCCTTCATCTCTTTCCCAGGAATCAGACTTTTCATCTCTCTGCATCTGAGGCAAAGAACACGGACCACATGAGACCATGTGCTTCAAATCTAAACACGCGGTTTAATATTCAAAAGGGTATTTTGGATTGTACATCTCAAAATCCAGGTCTCTCACTTTCACCTCCCTAAAAAAAGATAGTGGACTCAGGAGTCCCAAGCTAGAGAAAAATTATTAGAGCTGTGTCTGTCGGTAAGAGACAGACTTGAGGAAGAGAAAGGAAGAGTTTCAATCCCCATTTTCACAGAAGGTTGTTTTTCAATCTGTGGGTCTTGACCCATTAGTGGGTGTATTCTGACCAATATTTTTTTCTCCAGTGGCATATCACAGCAGACAATGGACTAGAATAGAAATAGTAAGGGCACTTCCTATTTCAGATATGTACACACAGGATGTACAATGATTTCTTACTATGGATCATAATCAAAGTTTGAAAGTTGCTGACTATGGGGCCATTTGTGATAAAAAAAAGGAATGAAAAAGATTCTTTCCTCCACTCCCCTTTAAACAGGAAAGAAATGATGATAACCCAGTACCATTCCGCCTCCCGCGCTATTTTCCACAGATCTGGCTTCCATCCATACCTCCCCTGGCCACATCCACGCTGATTCCAGGGGTCAGGTTCTCAAGTCTGGGGTCCATAATGTCAGGTGAAGCCCCACCCTCACTATCCCTGCTGGCCAACCCCCCACCCATTACAGCCCAACGAAGCCTCTGGCAGCCAGGATGCTTGTATTTCCTGAAAGAAGAAATTCAAGTTGGAATTGCACACACTTCCACATCCTCAGTCCCCTCCCACACATGCCAGGATGCTAAAGGGGATCCCGTCTATCTGGGCTGGAGATAATGGCCACCAGCACAGGGTTGGAGAGGAGAATGGGGAATGACTACTCTGGGTCAATGGCGTAGCCTGAAGGAGACAGTCTGGAGTTTGTAGAGTCCCACCCCAGGAAATAGCTTTGTGCTCTACCCCAGACCTTAGAAGAGTCACCCAGCTCCCTTTTTCAGTCTCCATCCCTGCCATCCCCCTAGAGCCTACCTGCCCACTGACCCCTGACTCAGCGATACTCCATATGTGGCTTCTCAATTAATCCCACTTTAAATACTCTATGCTGTCCCCAAAAGGGGACTCCAGTGCTCATCCTTAACCTCCTTTCCCAAGTCATTTCTCTAAGCCCCTTCCCTCATTACCCTCAAACCTCAACTCACGAGGGAGAAACCCCAGCCTCCTCAGGGCCCAGGCTGCCTCACTCCTGTATGCTGAGGATTCGCAGTAGGATATTGTACACGTCTTGTTCCATGTAACCCTGTAGGTGGCAGGAAAGAAAGAAAACGGAAATGAAGAGCAGAAAATGGGCAGAGACAGGCAAGGGCGAGGCTCTGTGGTATGGCAGAATGCCGGTTACTGTGAGCCCTCACAGGATTTAACTTCTCCATGGCAATGTCCTAATCTTTATAAGGAAGAGGGGATGTCTGCTTTTCAAGATTGCTGTGAGGGTTATGACTATGCATATGAAGCAAAGCACCTGGTACACAAGTGTTCGATTCTTTGTAGTTATTAGTATTCCTAATAAAGAACCAAGCCGCCCACCTGTTCTTCCTTGGTGAGGGATAAACTGGCTTGGGAAGGAACTGAGAAAGAGTATAAGGGACAGGAAAAAGCCTTAGAGTAGATCAGGAGATTGAAAAGGAGGGGCAAACACCTCCTCCCCTCACATTCATGCACAACTTCCCTTATCTACCTCATTAGGTCCAGAGACCTGGCACCAGAACATCTAAATTCCAGCCTTCTGAGAAATGACAAGTATGTACAGGTCGAAGGGACCCCAAATGCACTACCCTCTGCCCAGCTCTCTCGTTCTCTCCCTCCCCCCCATGCTCACCTGAGCAGCATTTAGCAGGTGGTTCCTATAGGTGGAGATGACCTCTTCGTGGTTCTTCTGGGAATCCTGGGAGTGAGCATCAATGGGGGTTTTGAGCCCAGCCTTCCACACTCGCCCTGATCCCCCAAGTATGAGGAACAATAGAATGGAGGGGTCAGCTGGGCCAGGTAGGCTCCCTTGGCCCATCACAGGCCCAGCCTGGACCACTGCCCGGCCAGGATCTCTCCCGCACAGACATAACTTCCACCGCCCACCCTCTTCTCTAGCAGTGTCCGTTTCCCTGTGGGCCAAAACGTACCTGCAGCTGCAGGGCAAGGCGAGCGTTCTCTCCCCGAACTGCTAGGACTTCCTCTGAAAGCTGCTCCAGTTTCTTCAACAATTCCTTGATCTGAAGCCAAGAGGAGAAGAAGGGAACCAGAAGACCCAAGTCATTTCTCACTCCACCACCAACCAGGAGCAAGGCTGACTTCCTTTTATTGCGTATTTAACATGTGCCAGATGCTTTTACACACCTTGTCTCTCTTAATATTCCAAACAGCTCTACTTCTGTTAAGACAAGTATTTCTCTGGGGGAAGCATCATTATTCACATTTTGTGGTTATGGAGCCTGAGTTAAGTGCTTGGTGGAAATCATACAGCTAATAAGCGAAGGAATCATGGTTTGGACCAAAATCTCTTTGAATTCTGGGTCCGTTCTCTTCACTATTTATTGGATCCCAACCTACTTCTGACTGTTGACCACGGAGGGAAATAGAAATGAGCTTCTGTGGTTTGTAAGGCTGAGGCACAATTGTGGTGAATGATAACCAGCAGTGGAAATGCTGGCAGTAAGAATAATAACTTTGAGTATTTACCGTTTTGAAAAATTATTCTGAGTAATTTCAATGTAATATTTTACAGAATCCTCACAACAATCCTATCATTATCTCTATTTTATAAATTAAACAAAAACTGGAGGCTTAAAGACTCAGAGGCTTAGAAAATTGATTACTAAGTTTGGAAACTGAAATTCGAACACAGATGATCTCAGTCTAGGGTCCACTACACTATTTTCTTCTACCCGTTTGTCCTCTTTCATCTCCTCCTTCGACACCAACACAAATTCCATCTTTAATTAGCCTCGCCCCACACTGATTCCTATTCTCTATAACATCCCTTCTATTTTCAGGCACCCTATTATCTAGATTGTATACTCCCTACAGTTTTGAGTCATTTTAAACTTGATCATGTACGCAAATTTTAATAAGTCAGACTTCATTCATTTCACAAGAAGTGCTGGGATTCCTAAATTCGTTTGCAAATTGATTTTTTATTTTTTAGAATTCATAAGACACATCACCTAGAAATATCTAGATTTACACTCCCTTTTGGAGCTATCATTAGGAAACTCGAGTATCTAACACAGTGGTGGTCAAACCTTTTTCCTTTGCATGGGCACCTCCTGTGCCAGTGGAAAGCTTCTGTAGAAGGATACTCTGAAATGGGAGGGGTGAAAGGGGTATCATCTTGCCAATTTTTCCTCATCAGTCAGCCCTTGAGTCATCTCAGAACCCTCACAAAACCATAGCAAACCACATTATCAGACCTCTTCTCGGGCTAATAGAATATTTAAGCCAAAAGGCTAAGAAACGGTAGTACCCCATCGGTGGCAGCGCTGCCCACAAAGCCTCTGAACCCAGAGTCCCGAATTTTAACATCTAAGTCCCCTTCTCTCTTCTATACATACTTCACCTCCATCCTCAACCCCAAACCCCTTCAGACCCAGAAAACGTGGTGTGGTCTTTGCAGGTGATTGGTGTCATGTTTGGGGGGCATTCATCCGAGGACTCGAAGGTAGATGCAGGGGAGCAAACCCCGAAACGCTGCTGCCCGGCGCTCACCTTGGCCTCCTTGTCCCTGCAGGCCGCCAGCAGGTGCTCCGTCTTCTCTCGGAGCAGCTCCGCCGTCTTCTCGAACTGCTCGGAGCGGGCGCGCATCTGGCCGGCCTGGCGCTCCTGCTCGGTGGCCCTGGCCGCCAGGTCCCCGCTCCGGCGACGCTCCTCGGCCACCGCGTCGCGCAGCCGGGCCGTCTCCCTGCAGGCCGTGTTGTACTTCTCCAGCAGAGCCTTGAGCTCCTGGCCCCAGGCCTGGGCCTGGGCCACCAGCGAGCCCCGCGTTTTCTCGTGCTGCCGCAGGCTGGCCGCCTCCCGGGCCCTCAGCTCGGCCACCTCCTCGGTGGCCTGGTACAGCAGCTTCTTCAGCTTCCCGATCTCCTGGCTCTTGCCGCCCATCGTGGCCTGAACGGCCCTCAGCTCTTCCTCCAGCTTGCCCAGGTCTTGCTCCAAAGCGGCCACTTCGGGGCAAGCTGGCACCTGTGACGAGAAGCCTGGCTCCCCACGTTGGGCGGGGGACCCCCGCAGCCGCTGGTTTTCCTCCTCCAGCCGAGCCAGCACCTGCTGGGCCTCCCGGTGCCTGGCCACCAGGGTGCTGATGCAGGCTTGCAGCTCCTCCAAGGGCTGGGGCACCGGGCCCCGGGCGCCTCCTTTGCCCACCAGGTCGGGGGGCAGGCAGTCCCACAGCCCTCGGAGGCCGCTGCTCTGCGAGGCCAGGCGCTGCCGCAGCTTCTCGGTGGCCTCCTTCTCCATGGCCAGCTCCTCGGTCAGCAGCCCCACGCTCCGCCGCAACTGCAGGAGCTGGACCTGCGCCTCTGGTTTGGGCACAAACTCCCGCTGCAGCCGCTGGCTCAGGGACTGCAGCTCCCCCTGCAGCCGCTGCCGCTCGCGCCCCAGTGTCCCCAGCTCCTCCAGCAAGTTGCTGTTGCTCAGTCTCAGTGCCGACACCTCCTTCTCCAGTGGTCCCTTGGCTGGGCCTCCTCTGGGCGTCTGTTCCCCACCAGGGGCGCCTAGAGGCTCCCCTCGGGCCCCTGGAGCCCTTTGCTCCCTCCCTTCATCCTCTTTGGTGATGGTCTCTGGGCCCACCTTTGGGGCTCCCTCTTTGGGCTCCTGGGCACGGGACTCAGGTGTTTCCTCTAGTCCCGCCTTGGCCCGATCCAGCCTCACCAGCACCTGCTCCAACCTGGCCTCCATCTTCTCCCAGGCAGCCGCCGCAGCCTCAGCCTGGGGTGTCCCCAGGGCTCCTTCCAGGACCGGTCTGGACAAAGCCCCCCAGGCAGCATCCTTTTCCCGCCACACCGCAGCCAGCTCCTCTCTCAGCTGTAGTAGGAGCTGGGTAGTGGTTGGTGTGCCCACTGGCTCAACCACTGGGCCTGCTGGTCCGGCCCCTGAGGCCTGGGGCCTCTCCTTCTGGCCAGCAAGCAGCTGCTTGGTATGGTCGGGGCCCAGGGCCTGTCCGCTGTTGACAGGCGGTTGTCGACCTGTGATGTTCCCCAGGGTCTCTGACCTTGGGCTCTGGAGTGGCCTCTGTTCTTCTGGTTGGGACCTTCCATGGGCTTTACAAGGGATCTCCTTTGGGGCCGAACTCTCACCCTTCTCGTGAGCCAATACCAGGTTTGCTGCAGCTGCGGCTACCACCTGCTGCTTCTTCTTTAGCTCTTGTATGCGCTCAGCCAGCAGGTCCAGGGGACAACCCTGCTCCATGCCATCTCCTCCAGGCCGGAGAGTGGAGCCCTGTCCTCCTGGAGCTCCGGGATCCGGGGACAACAGGAGCCCCAGCTCCTGCACCTGCTCGCGAATCCGGTTCTCCAGGCCCAGGTGGGCTGCTGCCTGAGCCTTGCATTCTTCTTCCTTTCGCAAGAGCTCCTGCTCCAACTTAGAAACTTTCCTCCGCTCCTCCTCATACTTCCACCTCCACTCGTCTGAACATGGGTCTTCATCCTCCTCATCTTCTTGCTCCTCCTCGGGCTCTGCTTTCCATGAGTTTTTAGGTGGAGAACCCACCTGAGGCTCAGATGGAGTGGCCTGTGTAGGAAACAGAACAGTGGAAGAAAGCCAGGCACCTCTCCCGACCCCAGGCAGGCCTTTCTTCTCCTTGACTGTCCTGACACCCCATGTAGCACTGCCTGGGAGAGCCCAGTGGGTGGCCTGGGGTGTATTGGAAGGGGCGGCACTTAGGGGGCCTACCTTAGATGCAACATCTAGATGTTGAGCTAGCCCCGGACCTGTATAAAAAGACATGGGGAAAATGAGAGCAGAGACAGACCCCAGGTGCTTCTAGCCCACACTATGTCTTCAGACCCTCTGAGAGGAGTGACCCCACAGTGTCATAACTCCAGCCACACATGTCTTCCTAGTGCCAGCAGTCAGTGGGTTCTTAACTACCTGGCAACCTTGGTTCCCTATCCCAGAGATGTGCCCGCTCATTTATTTTGTTCACTCACTCATTGGACAACATGCCGGGCACCGTTACAGGCACCAGGACATCAATGGTGAGCAAAACAGAAATGGCTGGTCATCTGAGGGATTTACTGTCATCTAGGGGAGAGACAGATTGACACCCACATCACACAGAGATGTACAATTACAATTCAGAAATGCTGGCGAAAATACTGGTCAGAGTCACCTTCGGTGAGAGACGAGGCTGTCCTGGGAACTTTGTGACCACGCTTTTGGGAATGTGGGGTCATCTCATAGCAATAAATAAGTAAACCCTCAACTAAACTGACAATTATTTGTCAGATGAATTATGTCCATGGGAACACATGGGATTCTGGGAAGCTTCTTTGAGTCTAAGGTTACCAAGGAGAACCTTGAAGTCACAAAGGGGACTGGCTTTACCTCCCCGCCGGCGGCGGTTCAGGGCCTGCTGCAGCAGCCTGCACAGCGCCTTGTCCTGCGTGCGCGTGCCGTAGTACAAAGCATCGTGTCCCATGCTGTCCACCGCCCCCACGTCGGCTCCGTGGCTCAGGAGCAGTTCAGCCACCTCGGCACTGCCTTTCTCACAGGCCAGGATCAGGGCTGATCTGTGGGTTGGGACGAATCTGAGCGCAGGCATTCCCCGTGGAATCCAGGAGTCCTGGCTCCAGAAATTCCACTCATGAGGTCAGATCTCCCTCCGTGTGGGCAGGAGAACCCCTGACCACCACCAGCCAGCGACAAAGCATCAGGCCAGACCAGAACTTTTCGCATGTCATTCCTTGGAGCTGCAGCATCAGAAAGCAGGGGGCCAGTTGGCAGGGCTCCATTTCCCTCTGCTTTATGTATTAAGGTTCTGCATGAATTCTTTGTTGGAAAAAAGGACCAACCTGCCTTCGTCCCCAGCACACACAGATGCACACACACACACATGCGCACGCACACACACTGCCCTGGGGCTCCCTTCTAAGTTGGTCAGGGCCTGGATTAAAGGTAGGAAGAAGACAAAGGCTCACTTGTCATCCTTGTCTGTGACATTGACTCGGGCCCCTCTCTGCAGCAGCTGTGAGCAGATGGCTGCGTGAGCACCCAGTGAGGCAACCATCAGGGGTGTCCGTCCATCCTGCATAGATTAAGGAAAGAAGCTCCGTGAGAAGCCAGGGGGAGCTGGCGTTTGACACAATCCTACCAACTTCCCTCTCCCCGGACCTCTCCAGGGTTAGAAGCTCTCCAGGAGGTAAGACTTAACTGCTCTGAGAGGAAGAGGAAGAGGGGCAGGGGGAGGAGGAAGAGGAGGTGGCCCTGCACAACCCTAGGTCACTGAGCTTGGCCAGTGAAACTCAGAGAGAGCAGGAGCCTCCCGGTGTAGGGCACTGCCCAGCCGCCCACTCACGTTATCCAGGACGTCCAGGAAGGCTTCGTGGTCACACAACAGGAGCACACTGGAGGCACAGCCAGAGGAGGCTGGGGAGGGTCGAAGGACAATTAGGTTAAGGGGAAGCAGGAAGGACACCTAGTCAGACTGTGACCCAACATCCTCTGTGACCATTTAAGCAGCCGGCCCTGGCCTGCCCTTCCCAGCAGATGTCATCCTCCCCTCCCTTCCCGCCCTACAGTCCCTGTGTCCCTGTTTCTCACCAGTCCCCTGACACACACCTGCCCAGTGCAACGGACTACGATTTTCCGCATCCACAGCATCTTCGTTGGCACCATGCTGCAAACAGCCGCCAAGGGAAGCAGCACGGAGCATGGTGTTAATGTCTCCATCCCATACCCACCGTTGGGCAACCAACTTCCATATTACTATGGGGAAATGTGGGGGGACCATGGCTTTGGCCATCTACCAGGCAAGCGCAATTCATTTCTTGTAGATGATAGGCAGCCTTGAATTTCAGCCCTGGTTCTTAAACCCGGGGCCTAAGGAAAACCAGATTGTAGATAAATAAACAAGCTAGGGAAAATAACACCTGAGTCCATGACTGGTATTCTAGGACCATAATTGGGGAACTTGGAAAGAGCTGAGAGGAGCAAAAGCAGAACAGCCACTTGCCCAATGGCCTGTGGAACTGTGCCTTTTGTATTATTATATATTTTCATATTTTTTAGGTGAGGCAACCCTTGGTTGACCTCACAGATTGCAAGGATCTTGTCAGCTTACAATCCCTTATTTTATATATTTATTTATTTTTTACACCTAACAGCACCTGATCTTCCTAGGTGGTCTCCCATCCAAGTACTAACCAGGCCCAACCCTGCTTAGCTTCCAAGATCAGTCGGGATTGGGCTTGTTCAGAGTGGCGTGGCCATGAACTTTTTGTACTTTTGAAGACTTATTGATCAATTGTCCGTATGCCATTTCATGTGAATATTTTTCTTTGTACTCCTAGACTACCAACTCCTCAAAAGCAGACAGTAGGATTTGGGTTTAATTTGAAAACCTCTGCCCTCCTTCTGCCTGCACATCCTCACAGCAACTGTGCCAATGGCAGAGCTCAATGTATGTGTATTAACTGATGGGCATCAGTCAGTCCCTGGCAACTCTGCTATGTGACCTGCCCTCGGGAACAGCATTAAGCATGGTGCTTAATATTAAAATAAATATTAAGCAAATATTAAAATAAATGTTAGTAAATTAATGAGTAAATGACTACCAGCTCTCTTATTGGGGATGAGAAGGGAATATTTGACCAAATGTTGCTTGTGACATCAAGAAAAAAATAAGAAAACTCTTGGTTCACTTCCTCCCTTCACAGGCGTAGTATTGAGGGGTTGCTCTCACCTGGAGCAGGACCTTGACACATTGTGGCTGGCAAGAGATGGTGGCCAAGTGCAGGGCGGTGCTTCCTGCAAAGAGAAAGAAGGGGAGAGGGAGGTGGGTGGCCCCATACATGCTGGTGACTCACAGGGAGGGAAGGCAAGAGACGCACAGATAATCAGAGGGAGATTAGAGAGAGAAGCTCTCAGCCACACAGGGCCAGAAATTCCTGTTTCCCAAGTGCCTGGTCCTTGGGGTGGAGGTGGGAAGTGGGTGAGGTATACCTAGCTTGCAGGGAGGGGAACCCCTGGAAGGATGTTGGCCAGATCTTATGAGGCAAGAAGCAGGGGGCTGCAGTTGGAACCCCCAGCAGGAGTGTCCGGCCCCTACCACTGCCATAGAAGAAAAAGTGAGTAGCATGGCCCAGTGCTCGGTCTAACTCACCATCCTCATTCTTGCTGTTGATGTCAGCCCCATTCGCGATCAGGATAGTCAGA
Source organism: Cynopterus sphinx (assembly GCA_030015415.1). NCBI lineage: Eukaryota > Metazoa > Chordata > Mammalia > Chiroptera > Pteropodidae > Cynopterus > Cynopterus sphinx. The sequence goes on from CM057392.1 coordinate 40,102,447, forward strand.
CATTCTGTCAGGCCTTTGGAGGCTGCCAGATGAAACCTGCGAGAATCAAGGCCGAGAGGCAGAAGGATGAGGGACCAGGGGATGAGGAACAGGAGAATCTTAATAAGCACTGCCTGCTATGCTCCCTCACCCCAAACTCAATCCCAAAAGCAGAGAAGGAAACTCCCCTGGCCTGACTTCTGAGACAGAGAAGGCAATATAGGTGCCTACTGTCATAAAGTCAGAGGAAGCTGGAAGCAAAGGCAGGAATAAGAGCTACAGGTCCCAGGCAATCTCAGACTGTTGCAGGGGTGTCCAAGGACACGTAACTACTCAAGCACAGGACCCCTAGCAGACTGAAGTGCCATAGAAAGAGTCAGTCGGAGCAGAGCAGAGGGCCGGAGGCAGACCTGGGCACAGACAAGGGGAAATATCCCTTTTGTCTGACTCACTCCTTCTAGTCATGTGACTCCTGGTTACCACTTCATTCTGAATTTCTCAAGCATACACACCTTCCTCCTTATGCAATGAAGAAATACCCTATTTAGTGTATGCACCAATTTTCTCTTCGTTTCATGGGCTTTATGTCCTGTTGGGAGGTCAGTTTTGTCCATCTGGGTGGAGCTGAGGGACAGAATCTTCTTCCCTCACTTTGTGCAGCGCCAGACATGTAGCAAAGATTTATTAACACAAAGACGGTGCTGAAGGTGTAATCATCTCCTGGTCCTATATCATAGTCAGGGTTTGGAGCTTTTAAAAAGAACCGCATGCTGAGGATGGGGCCAGAAGGACTTACTTACGGGGACTGGCCGTTCGAGTCTAGCTTAGTGGGTCGGGCGGACTTCCTGGAGGCCAAGGCAGCCACGCGTCCCACGTCCCCCCGCTGCACAGCTTCCAGCAGCTTCTGATCACGGCGGTTCCATCTTTCCACCTGGTTCCAGAGCCACAAATTGTGCAAATACGGGAGTGGGGGTGGAGTGAAGAAAGGAAAGGAGGAGGTGTTTAGGATGATGCCAAGCAAGGGGACAGGAACATACATCCCTGAGGTCCTTTCAATGTTCCGCGAGTCATTTAGCCTAGATCATTTCATCCTTCTTAGGTGGGCCAGTTAAATAGTCACCAGCTCCTAAGGCACTGAGTGCTGCTGCTGCCCATTGTTGCCAGCCCTGGACCAAAAGGCGCTTAAACTACTGAATTAACAATCATTTTTGAGTGCCAAATGCAGAATATTGTAATTGTCTTTTTTATCATTAACACGATTACTGTTCGGTGCACTTGGAGAGAGCCTAGCCTCACTCTCTAGGTCTTGATGGAGCGAACTGGGCCCACCCCTTGTTGACCTCACGTTGCCTTTCACCTTCCCATGCAGCTCTGCATTTTGCCTTCAGATATTTGAGAAATCAAAGCACCTAGCTTCATGTCACAGGCAGTTCAAATTACCTAGCCATACCATTTCTACCCCTTGGCTTTGGGCCCCAAAACCGGAATTAGGAGCCCAGAGTTTCGGTTTCCCCATTTGGTATCCCTGCCCTTTACCTGGCTGCTCTTCCCCTTCCCTGGCAACCATCACCAACAGGCAAAGGAAGGTCTCTGGCTGGGCTAGAGGAGGCAGCAAGAGGCAGCTCCCCTCCTCCTCGCCCTGTTTCGTTTCCTGGCAGGGAGCAGCTGTCCCAGATGACAGCCACACCTGGCATGCATTGTTCTATCATTCCAGCTTGACTTTTGCGGGAGGTGGGGCAATCACAATAATTAGAAGTATCACAGGGTGTGAAAGAGAACTGTATAAAAACACTCTGGGCTGAAAGCCTAGTTTGATCCAGAGAGGGGGAAGCAAAGCAAATGCAAAAATTTGAGGAATATATTGTCAGGGACTGGTTCTGCTACTCTGTGACCTCGAGTAAGCCATTAAACACCTCTAACTTCTTTCCTCATCTATAAAATGTGGGAAATAATAACTACCTCATCACGTTGTGAGTATTAAATCAACGAATGTATATAAAATCTCTTTGTAAACTATGGTGAGCCTTACAAGTGTATTGCATCCTTGTAACAAAACAGGAAGTGATGGGGATTAGTGGTGGCACCTTGCATTTATGAGGTGTAATCTCAACAAGGAAGGGGCTATGGGCGGAGGTGGGAAAAAAATAGGGTCTCTGGAAGCCAGCTAACTCATTTCCAAATACTGTTTACATAGCCGGTGCAAATTATTCAGCCCAAACAGGAAAGGTTTTAAATGCCCCAACCATAAAATTATCTAGGGTAGACGGATTCTGAGGTAATTCTCCAGGATAGTACTTGTAATCCCTCATAGGTCTTTCAAGTGCTGGTTCAGTTAGCCTCTCGACATCCCTGGAAAGCAGGTAGGGCTGATATTATTTTATCTACTTGACAGAAGAAGTAACTGAAGCACACTGAGGTTAGATAACTGCCCAGAGTCATACCACAGAATGGTGGGGAAATGGAGATTAGAACCCAGGCCACCTGATGACCAGTCCTAGTTCTTACCACCAAACCACACCACTAGCGAATGATGAAAGACGGTTTACTCATTTCCCAATAAACAGTCTAAGACTCCTCCAAGACCGAGCCACCCACTCTCAGCAGCAACTTTCTGCACAAGAGTCTCCAAACAGGTTAATTCTCAAAGGACAAAATAAGTAAAATGACTGCTCCACATACCAACTGACTGAGATATGAGAATACATCATCCGCTCTTCCCCGGGGGCCGGGTCACTCTCAGAAAAAGCAGAGACCTAGAATGACAGCTCCAGCACAAAACACTGCCACGACTGACCTCAGCGAGAAATCCTCTCCTTAAAATCCTGATTCGAAACCTTTATATCCTTGTGAATGTAGACATGTAATGACTTCTCTGAACCTCCGTTTTCTGATGTTGTAAGATCATATAAAGCACCCAGCACTGTATGTGTCATATAGTAAGTGTACAATGAATGTTGGTTCCTGTTCCCACACTTCCTAGCCTTACCGGGCACATTTTGGATGTTTCCTGGGCTCAGAATTCTCCGTCTGTGGAAGTGGAAGGAAAAGATTTTGTTCATGTCAGCCCGTGCTTAACAGCCAGGCCGTGTAGATGCTAAAGTTGTTTCTTAGCAATGTAGATGCTTGTCCTTCCAGCTCTATAGTTCTAAATCCACCTGATTTACTTCTACAATCTTGTTATACAAAGGAGAATTTCGAATAGGTGGAAATTCTTTATGACCAAACCTCTGCAGAGCTAAGGTGAAGAAGACAGAGAGATGCTTCTAAATTCCAAGATCCAGTCCATTGCTCACCCAGCACCTTGAAAAAGAGGCCCTGGATTACCATCGCAGCCTCCAGGGAGCAATCACCAAATTAATCAGCAGACTCAAATGCAAGGATAAGTTTGTATTTCTCTAGTCACATTAGGGGGCCTTTGTAGAAGTAATTGCAGCCTGTTCTTATCTCTGGCTGTATGCCTATAAGCTTCCTATCAAGATGGAGCACACTAACAGTTAAGGAAGAATGACTATGGCTGTAGGACAGATGAAGAAATGAAAGGCTGCCCTGGGGGACCCTGAGATTACTCCAGTTTTAAAATGCAACTGAAATTCCTCTAAGCTAATTCAGTTCCAACTGTTTAAAGCTATTTTCTGGTCCACTTCCTACACAGGCAGAGTAAGCTAATGTGTAAGACACCCCCAAAGGCATCCTCTACTCCACTAAAATAAAATGAGATTACAAAAGCTGGGTTTTGTTTGTTTGCTGAATTTCCTATATTCTGGAGAATTTGTATTAATTTTTAAATGATTGCTGATCTTTCAGTCCTTATCTCAATTTGAGAGTGCAGGTCTCTGGCCCCAGACCCCTGAGGGTGGAAGGCGGGAGGGAAAGGGCAGTCTTCCTGTGTGTTTGGGAAGCCAGGCTTTGGGAGTGGCCAAAAAGGTTGTCACACTATTTATCTGATAAACGCATCCAGAGTGGTTAGCTACTCAGGGAATGGAGGAATTTATTATAAGAAGTATGGGAAAGTTTTATGAGGAAAGAATTTGTAGCTGAAACTGGCCTATTTTCTAGTTTTTATGATTTCATCGTGACTGAGGAAACAGTCTTCTTTCCAGGTGGAGAGTTCTGAATCCACTCAGTTTTTTTCCTATTATCTTATGCTACTTCCTATAATCTTATACCAAGAAGAGTTTAGAATGGGTGGAAATTCTTCACAGCAAAACCTGGGTAGCAGTGGGGTAGAGAAGGACAGAGAAATACTTTCAAATTCCAACATTCAGCTCATTGCTCATCAAGCCTCATGGAAAGGAGGCTCTACCAAGGATCGGAGAATCAGGAAGAATGAAATAGCTTCCCCATTCCGAAAGAGCAGGCAGACTACACACACCCTCAAGGGAAGGGCAATGTGGAGGACTTTCAGTATCGAGGAAGAGTCCACGTGAATAAGAAAATCATGTGAGTTAAGACAGAATCTGGGTAGTCTCCATTTCGGATACTGATAGGAGTCATTCAGTGGAGGCCTTTGGTTTGTTGATTGACGTGTAGAAACTAAGTGGAGAAGCAAATGTAAGTGGGACAAGGACAGGCCTCAACAGTTCCCACGCTTGCCTCATAGCTCGCTTCCAGGCTTCGTTGGCCTGCCCATGCAAAGGGCGCTTAAGGGTTTCTCACGTTTGCTTGTGAATGACATCACTAAGTCAGTTTAGGCTAAGCGGTACAGGTAGTTGGCAACTTCACTTCAAAATGAGCCAAAACTCCAGTTTCCATAGAAAATGCCAACTCCAGATTGGTTTTTTGCTTGTAAGAAATCTTCAGAGAGAAGAATCTATAGCCTCCTTGAGCCACCACCTTCTATAATCTGGGAGAACATGGGAAGCAGAGTGACTTCCACTAGGAACTCTGAGTGTACCCACTCTCCTCTTCTCTCACCATCACCTTTCCCATACTCAGTCAAAGGAATCAGAGAGTATAAAACCTTTAACAACTGGGTGAGGGTTTAGAATGAAGGAAGATGCTTGGGAGGAGCAGGCAGAAGGTCTTGACTGGCCCAAGAACTGGTCTGATGACCAGACACTGCAGTGAACTGGCCAGGATCGATTCTGCAGGCAACTCACCTAGTTCCTTGGGGAGCAGCCAGGCAACTCTGCCTCCTCTGGCAGTGCCTGTCAGGCTGGCCAGACTGCAAGATTAACCCACAGAGGGAAGGTAGAAAGAGATTGGGGCAAAGGGGGGAAAGTGGAACTGAACAGCCATTGGGCAGAAAGGGGCAGAGGTTGAAGGGAAGAGAGAGAGAAGTCTGCTGTCGTGGGAGCACCAAGTAGAAAGAGGTTTGGAGTGATGAGACAGCAGGAAAGATGAGAGGATGGGAGTGGAAGTGGCATGGACAGAGAAGACTATGAGGAAGGGGCAGGGGAAGGCACCGGGCTGGGAGTCTTCGCTGGGCAGAGAGAAAACAGCAAGGATAGGACCATATGGGAGGACAGGGTTGTGATGACAGGGCTGGGCTGGAAAATGGGACTTAAAGCAGGTCTTGGGAGAGAGAACGAAACTCGGGGCTCAGCAGGAGCTGGGGACAGGGCAGATACTTGAAGGCGGCTGGTACTGGGAGGCAGAGCAAAAGTAGAGGACGGGGCCTTCAGGAAGGGGCAGGGGCTGCAGGAAACATATCAGAGGTTTGTGGTGTATACAGTAGAAGGACAAGAAAGGGCCAAGGTAGAGGACCTCGGGAAGCCACAGGCTGGGGGACGGGGTCTTAAAGGAGACAGGACTGGCGGGCTGCATTGCGAAAGTGGAAGAGCTGGAGAGACCGATAAGAGGAAAGGCAAATGTATATGGAGATGGGACTCGGGACTCCTGCCGCCCCAGGGCTTGGACCCCAGCCCCATACCCGTCACCTACCGCCACCTGTGAGCTGGAGCAGGAGAAGATGCGCTTCATGGCCGGTGCCAGGGCCAGGGCCACGGGGGGACGGGGACGCGCGGAGAGCGGGGCCACCGGTTTCCGAACCCACTGAACTCGGTGGCGGCTGTGCCAGAGAGAGCTGTCAAAAGCGGAGCGGGGCCCGCCCCCGAACCCGCCCCGCTCAATCAGAGCCCGAGAACCCGCGGACTGGGCTTGGAACTCCGCCCCGGGCCCTGCCCCGCTCCGCCGTGGCGGAGGCAAAAAGTCTGCGTTCTTCAGCGGCGAATGGGACCGGCCTCCAACCCCGCCCCCAAGCGGAGCCCGCCCCCAGCCCCGACCTGCTCGATCGCAGAAGGAACTGGCCCCGCCCCAGACCCCGCCCCGGCCCCGCCCTCCCCGCGGTCTCAGGCCGAGGCCCCGCCCAGGCCCCGCCCTCCCCGCGGTTTCTCAGGCCCAGGCTCCGCTTAAACCACGCCCCAGTCCCGCCCTCGGTCCCGCCCCCGATCCCGCGGTGTTAGGCCGAGGCTCCGCCCAAGCCCCGCCCCGGCCCCGCCCCTTTGAGCGCCGCCGCGGCGGGCGGCCGGGTTCGGGACTCTGCGCTCATACATTGTCGCATTCATTCAACCGCGGGTGGGGACACTTTCATTATATCCAGAGACCTTGCCCCCGCCTAGCTGCTAGGCCTTCCTCCCCGCCGTTCCGCGGCCAAAACTCCAGGCACGGAGGAGAAGCTGGGGAGGGCAGTTTGGAGACGAGAGGCGGGCGCAGCGGGGCGCCGGGCAGGGGACCCGGCGCGGCCCACGCGCCACCCGCCGCACCCCGGGAACAAAGCCCGAAAGAAAGGAACAGGCGTAACCCCCTAACGCACCTGAACGTTAGAAAACGACAGAGGGGGAGGAGAGGAGTTGTAAGCACCCCTTCTTCTTTAAAGAAACCCACAAAACGGTGTTCACCATCTCCACTGCCCTTTACAGTCTGACTCTCAGCGAGTGAGTGAGTCGCCGTCAACCGGTCTTCTGGTCTGGTGTCTCTCTCTCTCTCTCTCTCTCTCTCTCTCTCTCTCTCTCTCTGTCTCCATCTCTCTCTTTCCCCCGTTCCCCGCCCGGTGGCCAGAGCAAGCCCACTCAAAAGAGTAAGAAAGCCAACTGGATAAAGCTCAATATACTTCAAGTGGTTTGCAGGCTCCTCAGGAGCTTGCACCCCGCTTTCTGCGGTCTCATCTCTCACAACTCTCACGGCCCATGCTCCAGCTGTATTGATGTGCTACGATATCCTTCCCGATAGATGTTTAATCCTCCCTGGAATGCCTCCTCTCACACTTGGTGGCCCCTCAAGCCCCCATTTTTTTTTCCCTGAAAAGTATTCCCTCAAAACCCTGCCACCCTACCCTCCAAAAAGTGTGCCTTTTGTATGTGACACACTTCTAATACTTCTGTGTTGTATAGCAACCATTTCTCAGTATTTGCCAGTATTTGTTTACATGTCTGTTTCTCCTACTAGACTGGGCTCTTTGATGGTAGGAATTGCATTGTGTATGATTCTCATCGTCCAGCACACATTGAATGCTTAATGTCTGATGAGTGAGTGAATGAATGAAAGAATGAAGGAAGCAATGAAGGAGCAACAATGCGAAGAAAGGAACATGCTTGTATTGGGAGAGCCTGTCGTTTCTATGGTTGCTTCTCAAACCCGCCCTGCTCCAAAGGAAAAGGTAACAGGCTTATTGAAGAATAGGTTGAGGTTAGAGAAGGTCCAGTCTGGAACTGAGAGATAGGGGAGGAATCTCTAGGTGGACAAAAATATTAAAAGTGTTCTTTTAATCATATGGATAAAGAATTAGATGAAGCAGTCCTCAAGAAAATCCATCTCCCTTTGGGGGCTGACTGGGGACAAAGCGGGGAGATCTGTCAGCATATTCAGCATGATCTCAGACACAGCCCCAGAAACAGCATGCTCTGTGAAAGCAGATCATGCTTTTGATCAAGTAGCCTTTATGAAATGTACTGAGGGCCACTGTGGACTCCTCTTGCCACAAAATAACTCACCAGCTTGCCACAGAATGGCTGTCCCCGCCTAATAGGCCAGAAGGGCTGCCAATCTCAGGGGAGATAATACAGGCAGAGACATGGTTCCTAGAAGGCCTTTGCTGAAGGGCACGTGTTCCTTGAGGGTACTAGAAGAACCCCGGGTATCTAAAGAAATCAAATAGGTTTGGTTTTTACCATGAAAACCTAAGCTAATTAGCTAATTATCACCTTAGTGGGCATGAGAGCTTATTTCAAAGAGGATGAGGCGGAGGAAACAATAGGACAGAGAAGAAACCAACCTTCAGACTTTGTGAAGGGGAGTCACCGGACCGGTAGCATCACCTGGTGCTTCAATATACCTTCTCACTCCAAACTCACAACACGTGGTGAGGGGAGACTATTTAATAACAAAATATTTTCGTAATAATAACAGTGACCATTTCTTGAGTACTTACTATAAGCTCACTTCCTTTGAATTATCTCATTTAGTCCTCACAACCCTAATAAGTTTAAGGACAAGAAATCTAAGACTTAGAGAAATTAAATCTGTTTAGGGTCAAACAAGTTTTGAATAGTATAGTTTAGATTTAAACCCAAGTCTGTCTTCATTCTTAACCACTGTATCACACTGCCTCTTATGGTTATCTGAGGCTTGGGGTAGTTACGACTTGGCCAAGGCCACATGGCCAATAGTGTGAAATTTTAATCTAGGCCTATGTGCTTCCCAAATCTGCATGTTTTATAGTCTATGGTCACGTAAGCAGGTAAGGCTTGCAGGAGCCTAGGCACATCTCCACCGGTAGAGTCACAGAAAACATTCCAAATACTTCATAACTTTGCCTTCCAGGGATTCAACTGTATAAGGGTCTCGGGTGAACCAAGGATCACCTCTCTCCATTCCTAAGCAGTCCATACCCTGGGCAACTCAAATAGAGGCGAAAGTCATTTACACTGAACTTTATTTGTTCTGGCCATCTGATATACTGTCCACCCTGCTGGGAAACAGAGACGATGCCCTCTGAGGAGGCCGGAGACACGCCAAAATAAATATTGTGGCCAGGCTTCGAGAACAGCCCTGGAGGGCAGGTTCTGTAGCTGCTAGTCCACTGCCCCATCCGACTCCTCTCTTCTAGGCCCTGAATGGGTGCCGATTCTTCCAATGGCTGTCAGAGATGCCATCTGGGGACCAATAACCGACTTTGATACCCAAAGTCCTGATTCTGAAGAAATATGTTACTTAGTTGTCGATGAGAATCAAATTCTCTTTACTGGCTATGACCAAAACATGGAAGGGACTGTGTGTGGAGGTGGGGGAGGTGGGAGGGGCAGGGGCAGACAGGATGATCCAGAGATAGAAATTAACTATTTCTATCCCTGAGGATTTCTAGGAGACATCAGGCAGGGGCTGGCGAGCTGATTCCACCAGAGAAGCCTTACGTGGTAAAACCGGAGTTGCCCCAGAAACGTTCATGCTCTACAGCCAGTGCCCAGCGAGGAAGGGCTTGCTCCCCACAGGTGGGATGCCCACTTTGGCTTTCTCCTTAATGCAGACCCGCTGGTTCAGGTCCCATGGGGCCGCTGCTTTCCAAAGCTGGTAGGGCGCAAGGGTTTCCCACCATCAGGCAGGGATCCTCTCCCTTCTCTGCAGGAGGGCCCAGCAGGGCTCAGGAGTGGGTGCCACCTGAGGGAGGAGGGAACGCCGCCTGCTGTGGCCGGTCCTCGCTGCTGTTCCAGTTCCAGCCACCTGGGGGCCCCTGGCTCCAGGGACTCGGGCACCGGCCCTGGCTTTGCTCCCAGGCAAGGGTGTAAGCTGGGAAAGCCATGCCCAGCAGGCCGGGGGCAGCTCTGTTTCACCAGCACCTGAGGGCGGGAGAGTGGACCATGAAGTCTCGGGTTTCAGGGGATGGCAGTTGCCTGTCTAAAGGCTTCTCTGTTCCTTGGAATTGTACGGAATGTCTCTTGTGGCTTTTTCTCCTCCCTCCTTTTTTCCTGTTGACTCTCCCCATCCGGCTTTCTGAATCACCAGACTCCACAGGAAAGCAGCAGATGTTGACTTTACTTCTTCCAAGCCAACGTCAGCTCCCTCCTGTGGGGCAGGGAGCGCGCAGGAAGGTGAGAGACAGGGAGTGGAGGAAGGTAACCTCGCCCTTTCCAAATTGCGAGGGAGAAGATTTAGAGGGGATCCGAAAGGAGTCAGGGACCTGGGCAAAAATTCTCGATTCCTGGGGTTATGGCAAAAAAGGCCCCAGCGTTGGCTGTGGAACCAGCACCATGAGGAGGAAAGCAGAAGGTGGGAGAGTTCCTGGAGTGGGTGTCAGCCCTTCTTGTCTGAGGTGAGGTTTCATCTCTTGCCAGCCTCATCTTCATGACTCAAAGGTCAAGTCAGGCTGCAGGTCTGGGGACATAGTCCAGAAGCTTCTTCTTGACCACATGAGGCCTCAAGGCTCTGCTCTTATGGAAGTCTTTTGGAGAAGCTGCCAGGGAGAACTTTCTGGGACTTAATTCTACACTCATTGCTCCAACTTTTCTTCTCTTTTCTCTTCCTCAGGGATCTTCTTACGGGCAAAGAAGCCAAGCTGTAGAAGAAGAGATAAGAGTCATCATCAAATGCCCTGCCTGGGGACCTTGCCAACAGCCCTCAGACGTATCTGAAGTCTTCACTTTTGTTCTGCTTCCAAACATGAAATTCAAATTTATTTTATTTGGCTTAGTTTAATTCAACCAACATTCGTGGAGTACAGTGAAGGAGATCCAGGCACGACCCCCACAGCCTGCTTAGCTGCCCAACGCGATCAAGGATGCCTGCTACGATCAAGGATCCCTCAGCTTGTAGGCACCATGCCCCATGCTCCGCACTAAAACAGCCCTCACCTTCCAAAGGCAGAAGACAAGGAGAGCGAGCAGCAGTAGCCCTCCCAGGACACTGCCAATGAGGATCCACAGCGAGATGAGGATGGGGCGGGTCTGAATCACCTCCAGGAGGCTCTGCAGGGGGAGGAGAGTTGTTTTCAACTCGCACCCTTTCACACAGCTAGCCTCACCCCACATTATAGCAAAGCCAGCTTTGAAACAGAAGACTAAAGGGAAAGAAACCGAGTCAGGAATAAAAGAAGTGGCCCCCTAGCATCCTGATGCATCACTTCTGACTCCCCGGTCGCTACCTAATGAAGACACCTCTTTTCTGAAAAAGCCCACAGGTGCTCTTACCCCATCCCCGCCCTCACTTTTTTCATAGCTCTCAGCCTTGGCCTCTGGACCCACCTCACTCCACCGGGAGGCTTCGGTCAGCTGTAGGACGCTGCCCTCCTCCGCTCCCAGCTCAAAGGTGCTGACCACTGTCACGGACTTGAATTTGGCCTGTGGGATGAGTGGAGGGGAAGACCTTTAAAGGGAGCCATCGCCAGCTGGTGTGGCTCTTGGAACCCTGAGGGCAAAAATGAAGCTGAGAAGCAAAACTTCCAGGACCGTCAAGGCCAGAAGAAAAGGCTGGGGACCAATGGGGAAAGAGAAGAAGCCAAAGCCACTGGTCCTTCGCATATGCTGGTTGCTCTACCTGAAATGTATTCCACTCCCCTTCCTTTGGCTAACCTCTGCCCCGCCTTTAGGTTGAAGTTAGATGTCATCTCCTCTGGGAATTAGGGAGGTGTTTCCACTTAACCCCTCCTCCCACTATCCTGGATAAGGCTGTGACGTTCTGTTTACTTTTCTGGCTTTCACCACTGGATTAGAAATCTTTGAGGTCAAGGGCTGTGTCTTATTTACGTGTGCCTAGTGCCTAATGTCTAGTGCTTACGTGTGCCTAGTGCCTAATGTCTAGTGCCAAATACCTAGTGGTATCTCAATAAATCTTCATTTCAAGAATAGATGAATGAATTTTTAAAAGGATACCAAAGAGGGATAAAGAGAGAACCGGGCTTAGAGAGGGGTGGTCTGTCGAAGTTCACTCCCCGACAACATGTGCCTACGTCCCAGGGATAGTGTGTTATTCAAGATAGACGGTACGTGGGACAGCACTGTAAATACCCCTAGCACTAATTAGCTGTCATAATTAAGATGTCGTTTCCCTGCCCAGGAATGCATACTGACTCCTGGCTGCCAATCATTAAGTGCAATTGCATCTCCTTAGCTTTAGAAAACTTTCATAGTCTACATCCCTCTCAATTATATAACCTTACTTCCAGTCACCCTCCAATACATATCCTGCATGTAATATCAACTATTGGTTCATTCGTTTTACAAAACCGTATTAAGGCACTACAAAGAGTAAAGCATGGTGCTAAACGTCGGGGATATTCTCCTCTGTCTGCCTAGCACAGGACCTTTTAATAATAGTAGGCACTAGATGGATTATGGATTGAATTTAGGTATCCTATCAATGTTGGTTATTGATATAGCACTCAGGGGTGATGAATGGAGGAAAATACAAGGATAACTAGCTTTTAATGAATCCATCTCATTCATTTCTTCTGTACAATAACCCTTTAAAATATGTATTATCCTCCTCGTTTTAGAGGTGAGAAGGAAGAAGCTTAGGGAGATGAAATAACTTCCTTAAAGTCCAACAGCTAGTAAGAGGCGAAGATGGAACTTGAACATGGGTCCATGTGCCTCTGAAGCCTACGCTTGAGTTCCAGATCGGAGCAGAAGGTGGGGGGCCAGTAGGAAACGACGGGTTTACCTTCCGGAAAAATTCATTGTGAACCAGCCTCAGCAGTCCAACAGAGACCTCGGCCCCCTTTGTGAGCCACCCAAGGTGGCACCTCACGACCTGACACCGAGTATTGCTCCCGTTCTGCCAGAAGAGAGAGAGAGCTCAGAACCTGGGGTGGAAAGGTCCCCCCTCTGGGCTCTGTCCCCCCTGCCCTGCCATCCCAAGTCTCCAAACTCCACTGCCCCCGCCCCAGACACCTTCTTCACCTTCTTGTGGCGCATACCAGTCTGCTCGTGTGCTGCAGGTCCTCCGGATGCACGGGGGGCCCAGGGGGATCGGTCAGGTTCTGCACTGTGCAGCTTGCCTGGAGGAGAAGCCAGCCTGAGCGACCGTCTTGCAGGTGAGAGCCCAGCCACTCCGGGCTGCGCAGTCGCCTACTGCCTACACTCTTGCAGTGGGGCGATCCCTCTCTTCTCAAAGAAGCCACGTAGATTAAAAAAAAAAAATAGGTCCCCTCAGGGGAGGAGCCCTGAGAGCAGTGATCCAGCATACAGGGACCTGGCTCAGACTCACATTGTTAGTGATGACCTGAGACAGTGACAGGAAGTAGTTGCCCCCATGGGCCACAGCTGGGAGGAAGGCTGAGATGATGAGGCCGCTGACCACATAGCAGCCAAGGTTCTGCACCTGGCGGAGGGATTGGAAATGGGAAGGGGTGGGAGACAGGAGGCCCCCTCCTCACCTAGGACCTTTACCCTAGCATCCATGGAAACCTGAGAGACTCTTCCAGTCTTTGCCCCAGAGCTCTACCCCGCCCCTGCTAGTGCCAAGCCCCCCCGCACCCCAACTTCTCACCCTCAGAGTGGTTTTGAATTCAGGACCAGGACCCACTGGGAGGGTCCCATACGGGTGAACCTCATAGCGATGTAGAGTGGACTCACTGCGTGGACACCAGGTCAGGAAGTACACAGTCACAGCCACGACAGAGACGCAGAGGCACATGGTCAGCAAGTGGGTGATGGGGGTTCACAGAGAAGACAGAAATGGACCATGATGTAAACTTGGTACAAACCTTATGGTCACATCCCATGTCCCCCCGCCCTAGCTCCGATCCCCAGAGCCCAGCAAAGCCCTATACCTAGGAATAAGTAAGATGCTTAAAGGAGAGGGTCCTGCGCAGGTGGGATTGAAGGCAAAGAGATGTAGGGTGCCAAGAGTCTGGGTGTGGGAGAGTCTCAGGAGGGAGCCATACCTAGAGAAGAGGAGGTGAGGCTCATACTGGACGTAGGCTGAGGCCTCGGCTGTGTTATCCCGAAGGGTCTCACTGCCCTCCAGGCTGTTGCTGTGGAGTCAGTGATGGGGGAGAGGCTCACACCCCAGCTCAGACGCCCCTCTCTGGGGTGGAGTCAGTGCTGCTTACCCCTCCCCCAGCACACACAACATGTCCGCACCACCAACACCCAACAGAGAGGACCAGGAGGACGTTCCCTTTGCTCTCACCTGGTGGCAGTCAGCCTCACAAGGACCTGGCTCAGGAGGGAGGAGCAGCTAAACTCAAACTCTAGCAGGAAGGTCACCTGGGGGGCAGGGAACATGGGGTCATGGCAGAGGAGAAGGAGCCCTGGTGCCTCCTTCCTTAAACCCTAGGCCCCGCAGCTCCAGCCCCCGCAACTCTCACATAGCCCCTCTCCCATCCTGGGCCTCGACCTACCTTGGCTCCACTGGGAAAGACGGGATGCCCTACACCACAGAGCCGGGCATGGGAGGCGGGGGTGGCACACTCCACCTTCACTGGCCTGTCCCTCTGAGGGCAGAGAGGGGGAGGTAGAGCCAGTGCTGCAACTGCTCTCTAGAGCCACTCATGGCCCGGGAAAAACAATCCCCCCAATTTCCTCCCCTCCCCCCTCACCCCCCAGCACCTGAGGGGTGAAGCTGGCCAGGTGGAGATTTCTAGAGAAGCTGAGACTCAGGCTCGTGTTGTAGGCATTCTCCATCCTGTTCTCCAGAGTTGCCGACACCAGCACTTTCCGCCGCCCACCTCGCACCAGGAACGGGTCCTCCCTGAGAGTGACGGGCACGGGGAGCTCAGGAGCTGGGGGTGCCGGAAACCTCACTTCTGTCCTGGGTGAGAAGCCACCCTCCAGTTTCCCCAGTCCCTTCAGGCCTGGTTCAGGTCAGTTCATGTCCATCCCACCTGGAGCCTCTGATGTCCATGTTAGCATGAAGCACCAGGTCTGTGACACACTCGTTGTCTGGGCCACAGTCCTTTGAGAAGGGGACCTGGAGGAGAGAGAAGGGGTCGAGGACTGAGAGAAAGACAAGGCGAAAGGAATGGAACTGGGGGGGAAGTGACAACAGAAGAGCGGGTGTCCAGGTTAGATTTCACCATGAGCTCACATCTCCTCCCTCCCCTTTCTCTAGAATTTACTGAGAAACGAAATGCAGTGTGGGGACCCAGGGGCAGGGCAGGGCAGGACAGGGCAGGGCGTGACACCGCTGACCAGCTTGCGTATGGAGGTGGGCGAGCCTTCATCCAGCACGGGCCCTGGCTTTGTGGTGTTGTCCAAAGCAAAGGTCACGGTCAAGGCCACTGGCCGGAGGTAATCTGACGTATCCTGAGGGAAACGAAGTCAAGGGTCACGGGCAGCCAGGGCTGGGGCTCTGCCCAGGCCCCTGGCAGGTCATGATAACCGTGGGGATCATTCACTGAGCACTGCCTGCCTGCGGGGCACTGTCCTAAGGTTTTATTGACACTGTCACGTTCGCTTCCAATACGACGCCTATGATGCAGTTATTACTGTTACCCCCCTTTGCGGACAAGGACACTGAGGTTTGCAGCTTATGTGACTTGCCAGGTTGCCCAGATGGCAGAGCTAAGATTCAAACCTGGATCAGCCCGACTCCAAAGTCTAGACTTTCTCACGTCCCTGGCTTCGGCTTTCTTGCCCAAGTAGCAGGAATTCCTCCTCTTATCCAGCCTTCCCCCCACTCTTCCAGACCCCAATTCAAGGCAGTTCCTGTCCCCTCCTTACCAGCACGTGGAAGTGCAGCTGCTCACAAGTGACATTCCCTACACTGAGCCGGAGCCGCCGCGGGGACAGCCTCTGGCCAGAGCCATCGAATGCTGCACGGGCCCCAGCTGTCCACTCGTCCAGCGATGCTGTGAACCGCAAGTCTGAAAGGGGCAGACGGGGTGAGGGTGGCGAAGCTGGACACCAAGGCAGGTGAGGGGGTGACCATGGCCCAGGAACGCACTGCGGCCACTCACGGAATCGGCGGTCCCAGCGGCCCCGGGTGCGGGATGTCACCTGGAAGCAAAGGGCTGCGGACAGACAGGCTGCCTCCTGGCCTCGCCGCCTGCAGTCCCTCTGAACCACGCTGATGGCTGGCGGGGTCACATCCAGTGAAGGCACCAGGTGGACAATGGGCTGGGAGCTAGGAACGGGTGGGAAGGAGGGAAGCCCTTGAGACAGGTGACACTCGGTGTTACCTCCTTGAAGGCAAAAGAAAAGCTGAGGGGTCAGGTGCACGTGTGTCACCCTCCCCTGAACCTCCTGACAGAAGTAAGATAGTAGTTAACGTTACATAAGCACTTGCCATGTGCCAGACATTGTGCTTAGATCTTGACGTGGATCATCGCATTTAATCCTCACAACCAGCCTGTAAGGCAGGTACTAGTACCATTCCCACTTTATTAACTAGGACATGGAGGCACAGAGCAAGTTGGCTAAGAAACCCAAATCTCAGTCTGTGACTCCAAAGCCCTCGCTTTTAGTAGCCGTGCTATGCTGCCCACCGCTGCGTGAGAGGGGACCGCTCACCTGAGCAGGATGGCTGCCCCTTGGGCACCCACAGCCACATCCACCAGGTCGTCCCCGTCTAGGTCCAGCCGGCCATCCACACTTCGACCAAAGTAGCTGAGGGCCTGTGGCATGGAGACAGCAGCAATCCGCTGGGGGAAGAGAGGGGGGACTGAGCAAGGCCTCCACGCTTGGATCCCCAGGCCATCCACCTGCTCCTTCTCACGTGCCCATCAGCATGAGAAAGAACAAGAGGGAGCAGCCTCTCTGTGCTCAGGAGTCTCTAGCACAGCATCCTGCATCCCAACCCAGCACCACCACCTTTTAGACTGCAGTCGTCCCGCCTTATCCGCGGTTTCACTTTCCGCGGTTCCCCCTGGTCAACTGACCCACGAGGCTCAAAACTATTTAATGAAAAATTTCAGAAATGAACCATTTCTAAATCTTAAACTGCACACTGTTCGGAGTAGGCTGACGAAATCTCACGCCGTCCCCCGCTGTCCTGCCTGGGACATGAATCCTCCCTCTGTCCAGCGTAGCCACACGGGACATGCTTCCCACCTCTAGTCACTCAGCAGCCGTCTTGGTTATCAGGTCGGCTGGCATGGTATCGCAGTGCTTGTGCTCAAGTCTCCCTCATTTTACTTAAAAATGCCACAGTCACGTAACTGTCATCACAGCACAGCGTTGTAGTTATTCTATTGCTCCTAATTGCTCATCTCTTACTGCGCCTAATTTGTAAAATGACACTTTTTCATAGGTATGCATGTATCAGAAAAAACATGCCGTCATACATTAGGGTCTGGTACTCTGCCGTTTCAGGCATCCACTGGGGGTCTTGGAACATACCCCCCCCCCACAGATAAGGGGGGACCGCTGTACTGATAAAAAAGCGCTCATTCCATTTGGGTCTCAAGTCCTGGCAGCACCGACAAGCAAAGAACGGACATCCCTCCCCTTCCTCCCACCATGCCCCTGCTTCATCTGGGTGCCGACCTGGGCTGGACGAGGCCGGACTCCGTTCTGGGTCCCATGGTACAGGTACAGTGCTCCACGGTGCCCATCCTCCAGGGGCGCCCCCACAGCCACGTCGGCAAAGCCATCTTGGTTCAGATCGGGAAGGGCGCCCATGGCAAAGCCAAACCGAGCGTCCTGGGCGGGTTCGGGCTGCAGTGTCCCCTGGAATGTCAGCAAGGGCTGCTGGTGGGGAGGAGGAGAGAGGAGACGCTATTCTGACAGGCCCAGCCTCTCAGCCGGCCCTCCACTGTAGGTGCGTCCCTTTCTCTCTCCCTGTGCCCCCGCACACAAGGGCACCCCAGCAAGTCTCACCTGGCCCACCAGATACACATACACACGTCCCGTCTCCTTGTTCTGGGGTCCCAGGAACATGGGGGCAGCCACAAGTAAGACATCAGTTGTCCCATCCCGGTCTGTGTCCAGCGGGCAGAGCTCACTGCCAAAGTATGAGCCAATCTGGGGAGTGGGGGAAGTGGTGACCCCAGAGGAAAGGGGAGGTGATGGTGGACAAGTGAGAGGCAGTCACCCACCTGCCGATCTGGACCTCATGCCCCCCACAGACTCAGCCAAACAGACTTGGGGCACAGACTCCTCAGGCCCCTCTTGTGCCCCTTTATTCTCTTCCCCCACAGGCTGGATTTCCCTCCGATCCAAGGGTCCCACCCGCCCCTGGGTGCCCTACCTGCTCCCCTTGGAGGCTCTGGGCGACCCTCACAGCCCCATCTTTCTTAAGCTGGAAGGCGATGACCTTTCCTCGATGTCTAAACCGAGGAGCCCCAGACAGAAAGAGGCGTCGTCCACCTCGCAAAAACATGGAGGAAACAGAGTAACCTAGAAGTGGGCAAGAATCAGGGGCGAGAGGGAAAGAAGATGGTTTCAGAGTGGGAGGATTCCCTAACGGCACAGGAGGAGGTTTCAAGGAGAGAAGCAGGAGATCAGTGAAAAGCTGCAGGAATTAGGAGGGAGCACCCTGTGCCCTCCGCCAGGGAGGCAGTCCCCCACCTCCCAGTCCTCTGTGGCTCTGCTGCTCACCCAGATAGGCTGCGTGGTTCTGCAACGCAGGGGGAAACTCATCTTCCAGGGCCGTCCGTGGGGGGAAAAGGTGGTGACCTTCCTCTAGCCATAGTACTGAGCCCCCCCAGTCATAGGCCCCCACCATCCCAAAGAGAATGCCATCCTGTAGGGCAGAACCAGACAGGGTCACTGAAAAGGAGCAAAAGCCCCCAGGAGTGGGAGGGGCGCCAAGAGGTGCTGGGGTCAGCTGGGAAGTCACGAGAAGGTCGGTGTGGACATCAAGTCAAGAAGGAATCTAGGGGAGCCCCAGGGTTGAAGTCGTTGGAGTCAGGAGCTGGAAGGAGTCACAGGTTGAGAGGGTCGCGGAGGGATCAGAGTCTGTCTAACCTTCAGTCGATGAGTAGAGAAGCCAATCTGAGACATCTCCAGCCCGAAGGAGCTTTCGTTTTCTCCACGGGACCCTTGAGCATGAGAAAAGATGGAGGCAATATCAGGGAAGGCAGTTCCTCCCTTGGCCTACTGAACCGACTCCAGAACCTCACCTACACTCCAGGACCCCCTCTCCCTGTCCTCTGCTCCAGGGTAATCATTACCCTCGAGGCCAAAAATCCGGTCTCCTAGAGCATCCACGATGTCGGTCAGTGCAGCTTCATCCGTGACATTGAAGAAGAATCTCTCGTCTGGATCACTGGCGATGGCTCTGATCTCCCGCAGGAACGAGCTGGGGTCTCGCTGCCGCCGGATGTAGTGACCGAGGACCTGGGGTCAGGGGATGGAGATGGGGTCCGTTAGCTGTACAGAGTGAGATGTCAGAGCTGGCACAGAACACAGGCGACTAAAGTGAAGGAAGGGGGATGAGGCTGAAGTCTGGGAAGTGGTCCGTGCCCGTGTTTCTCAAGTTCCCGGTCTTCAATGTCACCGTCCCAAGTCCCTCCAGCCTTCCAGATGCAGAATTGAGTCTCACCGCTATCCCATAGCGCGTCACTCTCCCAGCCTCACAGGCCTTCAGCGCCGCGGGAAGCTCCTCTCCATCGTGTGATTCTCCATCAGTGACAACCACCAGGAGCCTGGCAGCCTCCGGTCGGCCCCCATGGGACTGGCTGAATCCTTCTGTGCTGAGAAGAGACAGAAAGGAGTGAGGTGTGATCGGATGTACGCAGACACATGCACACAGGACTTATCACCGTCAGAAGTCCTCCAAGGGCAGGCATCTGGCCTTTCGGACCATCCCCCACAGTGTCTGGCATGGAGACTGGCCGGTGGTAAGAGCTCAAGTGCATGCGTGTCACAGAACAGAGAGAGCGGTATGTCACCGACGCAAATGAGAATAAACCCCACTCATCCCTAGATTCGTTCAGCAAATATTGCATCTGGGAGGGACAAAGATCAAGGAAACGCAGAACAAAGGAGGACGGCTAGGTCGTGTGGGCCTTCCCAGAACGAGTCTGAATCAGGACTTGAGTGGTGGAGAGCTTGAGGGCCAAGATCAAAGTGGGGGTGGAGGAACAGAGAGAGAGGGTTCTGTCTGCAGACTTCAACAGAGCAGAAACATGGAGAGACACGGACACAGACACTGCAGAAACGTGACAGAGGGAGTGCAATGACAACTTAGCCTTCTCTCACCGGCCACTAGTGTGCACGCAAAAATGAGCACGCACGGCATCTTGGGGTGTGCACACTGCACTCTCAACCCTCCCCCACCCCTCTAGGCCCTCCCATCTCTGGCCTCCCACATGCCCTTCCCGATGCCTCACCAGGCCACCATTATGGCTTGCGCAGTCTTTGTTTCTCGTCCCTCCCGCCGACTCAGGTTCCTTGCTGCTCTCACCACTTCTTCCTTGGTTCGGAAATCTCCCAAGGACCACTCATGTACAGGGCTCTCACCATACTGTACCAGTCCCACCTGAGCACAAAGTGTGCAGTCAGGTGGAGGGTGGGTATGGGGCCGGGGAGGGAGAAAAAAGTACATGAAAGATGGCAGATGGGCACCTGGCTACTGCTGAAGACACTGCCGACGTTTATCTCCTCTCTCCCCGTCTCTCCCACTCCAAGCCCACCCAGATAGCCTTCTCTTACCTGTATCTGCTCCGGATCAATAAACAGTCTCCCTACCAGTCTTCGTAGGAAAGTCTGAACTTCAGACCAGGGGTAGATGCTGTTGGAGCCATCCAAGACAATGACGACGTCCATGTATGTGGGGCAGCCTTGGAGGAGGGGTGCGGTGATGGAGAACAGAGGGGTAGAAGGATATTGGGCATGGGGGCAATAAGGGAAGAGGTCACAGGAGAACACATTCGACTTAAACGTCTATTAGGCACTTCCGACATGCAAGGAAGATGGTGTGCCAGGCCCTGGGTAAATGCAGAAATGAAGAAAAGAGGAGACGGTCATTCATGCAATTTACTTAAAAAACAAAGAAGGAATTAAGTGCGAGGTACAAACAGCACCACTGTATGCTGGGAGACAGCGAAAGAGAGTCCGTTCTGATGGTGGGAGTCAAAGGAGGCAGCTGCTGAGAAGGTACTGAGAACTGAAGGTGCTTGTGGGGAGGAGAATGTAAGGAAAGGCATTGGGCGGAGAACGCTTTAAACCAAAGGAGATGGAGGTGTGAAGACAGATGACGTGTCGGAGAATGGGAAGGTAAATGCCATGGCCAAGGACGTGGAGGGATGTAGTCAGAGTTGAGTTTTTGAAGTTCGTTTGATCTATTCATGGAGTCCCGATGCCCTGGCAGAGTCTGAATTCTAATCCGTTAGGAACCAGGAAGCTTACGCAGGTGCATTAGGTAGCAACGAGGCTAGCCATGCAGGCCCCCTGCCAAGCATCATGCACTGGTGCCCCATTTTTCCCCACCCTGCACCCCGTTCTGAGGACTGAGTCCTCAGGTCCTTCCTCCTGCTCACGTTGTGCAGTGGGTGCCAGGCTTCCCTGGGGCCGGAATGAAGCATCTACACGGGCACAAATCCCAGAACTGAAGACCGAGGAGCCACAAGCACGAGACCAGAGAGGGGCACAGGCCTGGGGATGAGGGAGCAGGCTGCTCACAGGCTCGGAAGGGCACCCGCGGAACGTGCTCCCAGTAGAAGGAGGCATTGAGGCCCCTCCCTGAGATTCCCCTCCTCGCTTTCTAGGGTTTTTTAACTCAGTGCCCCCTCCATACAGACCAGTTCCCCTTTCCAAATGGCTCTTTTCTCTGCCGCGAACCCTCAGAGACCCTGCCACCACCCTTTCCGCCGCTCACCATGAATCCCCCATCACCATCTGTCTCTAGTAGGGACATCCCCAAGTGCATGTTCACAGCAGGACGAGATGAATTTCCCAATGGATAGTCACCTGGTTGGAGGGGGGTGGAGAAGAATGAGATTGTGGGGTCACGGATGGGGTGCTTGAGTTCAGCGTGGTTTTGGAAGAGGATGAGGTCTGGATCAAGTCAAGCACGGGGAGTGTGTGAGATACGGGGGTAAAGAAAGCAAGGTGTGAGGGGTCAGAACTACTAGCAAACCAAAGTTAGGGGTTAGGAGTGCAAGCGTGAGGCATCTTCTTACCCAAGTGGCCCTTAGCACATGGGGCATTGTGGGAGCCCCCTACAGGGCAGCGATAAACATCTCCCCTTCTGTCATCTGATGGCCCATCCCAGGGGGCACCCACCAGCATCCTGGGGGGAGGACATGAATACACACACAGGGTGAACATGGCCTGTGAGAAAGTGCACGGAGGTGGCAAATCTAGAGTCCCAGCCACGTCTAAAAGACCGGGTTAGTTCCCATTCCCATCTACCTCCCTTTCCCTTTTAACAGCTCTGCCACAGTCCCAACCCCACGGCCCGGTGGCTTGCTCCTCACCATCGCCGTCCACCCCCAACATGTTGTAAGACACTGTATCCAAATTCAGCCTCGGGTGGCCCTGGGAAGAGGCGTGGGTGATGCACGTCCAGGTTAAAGGGGGAGCAGAGACCTGGGGGTCAAGAACATGGGTTAGCGGGAAGCAATCAGAGGCTGGTGATGCCCAGAGGCACAGCCGGGGAGAAGCCGTGCAGGGAATGTTTTGATATAAGTCTGTCTCCCTGCTTATTACTCGTTAGGTGTCCTGGCCCCCGTCAATGTCTCCAAGCGAGATGATCTCCTTCCTGTTTGGGTCCTGCCTGACCTGTGGCCCTCTGCCATGCCTGTGCACAGCTGTCTTTCCATTCCCACCCCTGAAATCTTATTTACAGACATGTCTGGAAACATCAAGTTCCTCTTTTTCACATCATTCCTCCTACGCATCCTCCTCCTCAGCCTGTGAGGGTCAGAAGAGGGAGAGGGCCTTTCTGCAGCCCTAGAACGACCATTCCTTCCAAATGCTCCCACACCCAGGAGCAGAGGGATAACAAAAGACTAGGGAGCACTGCATGCCCGGGTCTCTCCTCCTCCACCTCCTCTTGACCCCCGTGTCACTGGTACACGCTCACTCTCATTCTCCTCTGTCTAGGTCTCTGGTTGATTCCAGGCCTGGAAACTCAGTGGTAATTAACTGGGTGGGGTCATTTGCCTGCCCACACACGTGGTTTGCCATCCATCCTCACCAAAGGTCCCTTCACTCCAGTTTCCCAGAACCAGCTTCCTTTCCAACTCATCCACACTCTCAATGGCCCCCTAACTACCTGCATTTCTTCTTTAACTCTTGACCCACTCTAAAGACCCCACCGGTCACGTCCTTACTGGTCCTTCCCTCCCAACCCTTCAAAATCAGAGCTGGTATTTTAGGAAACGAAGATTACAGGGCACTGGCGAGGAAAAATTCCAGACCTCTGGTTCCTCCCATGGTTCTTTCCCTGACCGTGTCTTGCCCCTTCCTTCTAAGCAACCCTCTCTCAGGCTCACCACAACTACCTCCAATGGCTCCAGCTCTGTCTCAAGCTGTGCTGGTTTTCAGAAAGGTGTTTTGTATGTGAGCCTTTTTGCATCCAGGAGACTGGCAGGGCTGCTTGGCCAGGAACTGTAGCTCATTGGTTAAACCCAGAGTTCTGACCACATAGTCGGTTATGCCTCAGGCCCCAGAGGCCATCAAGGGTAGAGAGAAGTAGTGAGAGGGTAACAGGAATCAGGCTAGCTACGTGAAAGGGCACACATTTCTTTTCGGTCCCCTCCCTTCTCTAGGGCTTAGGACAAAGGTTTTAGATAATCGGACACAAATCTTACACGAGACCCTGCCAGTCTCAGTGCTGAAGCAGTTACACGGTGTGGGCATAAGACTGAAAACACGCGCGTGCACGCGCGCGCACACACACTCATAGACACCCTACAAATTTAGAATCAGTGTTAACCTCTCACCCCAACTCCCAAAGAACTTCAGCCTTAAAGTTCCCAATTAAACCTTCTCGATGCCAATCTATACATCTCGCATTCCCATCAGAAACCAAGAAATTA
The DNA here is from genome assembly GCA_030015415.1 of Cynopterus sphinx. NCBI lineage: Eukaryota > Metazoa > Chordata > Mammalia > Chiroptera > Pteropodidae > Cynopterus > Cynopterus sphinx. Next base: position 40,126,229 of record CM057392.1, read on the forward strand.
ACCTCCCTCACCTGTCAGGAACATCAGGGGCCAGCACAGGTGAGGGATGAGGGGGAGCTCCATGCCTGGTGGTTCCCTGTCCCTGCGAGAAGTCTCTGTGACTCTGTCCTTCTCCTTTTCTGTTTTCTTTACTTTCCCTCCCATCCTGCCCCCTCCCACTGGCAGCTAAAAATAAAGTTGGAAGGAATGGGAGGAGTAATGGTGGGGAACTGTGGGGAGCCCCGGACTGAGGAAAGGAGGACGCAGGGATCCTAGTCGAGTTCTCTACCTTGGTGCTGCCCCCTGGAGGCATCGTCTCAATATCCAAAGGAACACAGTTGTTGACTATTTCAGCCGTTTCTCTTCCTTTCTTTCCATCCTTTGCTGTCGCCAGGCAATGCTTTCTTTGGGTTTGGAATAGAAAGCAGGAGTGGGGGATAGATACCTTTCTCTTTCTCACCTTATTTATATCAACCTGGGATATGGAAAATGGAAGAGCTGATAACAGTGGTATCATTTGCCCACCCACCCAGGGCAGTGCTGACGCGTGAAGACACTGCCAGCCCACAGACTGCCTTAACAGCCCCACGCCACGTAATCGTTTGTGACTCTTAGCCGATGTTGCCTTGTGGCATTGGTTTTTGGAGACTAGAAACTAAATTGGTATGGAATGTGCTTTGTCGAACCAGCATAATTACTTTACCATTAGACCCCCATCTTCTCAAGTAAACTATCAACTTCTGAAGTTGGGACCATGGAGTTTCTGGCTTTTTGTATCTCTACCTCCTACTATTATGCTCTGCATAGTTCAGGGGCTCAATAAAAGTCTGTGGGTGATGAAGCCAGTGGCTAGTTCCATGGAAAATTCAAACTAGTGACAGGAATAAAGGCCTCAAATGACCAGAACACACGGGACCAGACCAAACATCAATAAGCAAACTGATCTTTAATTTGCTGACCTAGAACGCTTGCTCTCCATCGTGGGAATGGACCCCAGGTATTTACACAGAATCACTGTACAATATTTACAGCAAGATGCTAGACACAGCATCATTCTGGATAGGCAAAGGGGTACGAACAGGCTGGGAACAGAACCCTGAAATCAGAGTGTAAGCACAAATCTGCAGGTATGAGTACAAGAAAAGGTAAGGGCTGAGTCATGAGGGAGGCTGGTAAGGCAGGCATGAGGGAAGAACAACTATTTCTGGTGTAGGAGGGAAGAGTCCACAGGGACATAAAGTCTTTGTATTACAAAAGTCTTTGAAATTATGACTTGGAGTTTGAAGGAAACAAAATCTCCCATGAGCCACTCTAGTGAAGAAAAGGCAGCTAGAACTTCATAGACCACATCTTCCACCTGTCCTGCCAAATAAAAAGTAATTCTGCTGTTGACGAAATTCCTAGGATAAGGGACTAAAAAGATTAAAAAAAAAAAAGATGCAGAATCTTAAATAGAGTTATGAGATAAAGTAAAAGTCGAAAGAGATACAGACAATGCAATGAAGGAGGAAAAGAACTAAAGCTCCAGTAGATCTGAACATCAGAATCATCCCACTGACTAAAGTGGTCAACTTTCCTCACCTCATTTTCTCTAAAGCTCCTCCTTCTACCCCTAAATCTCTAGATTTTACTTTAACCAAGGAGTAGAGTTAGAACGAGCTGGCATGTTGGGGACAATCTAGGGTTCCATCTTACCAATTCAGGTCCCCCTCCTCATCCTGTACCAGAATATCAGGGCTTGAGTCGTAGCCAAGGGCAGATCAGGGTGAGAATAGACAGGATAGAGGACACAAGGCCACAAAGTCCCACGATCCCAGGGCCACAGCGCCAGAGGCCTAGTTTGTCCAGTGGAATGAAGAGATCACAGGCGTTTCTGACCACATCCAACAGAAGAGGGGGGTGGCCTCGAAGGACCCGAACCAGGAGCAGGACTCGGAGCTGAAGCTTCAGAGCCAGTTGAGGCAGGCCTCCTGCTAGAGTCCCTGGAGCCCCAGGTCCCCCAGTTTCTATTCCTCCTGGGACTCCTCCTCCAGAACCCTTCTGCCGCCGGCTACAAGCTGAAGACTCTTGTTCCATCAGTAGGCGAATCTCATAAGCATCACGGCTCAAATTCATGATGAGGGAAAACAGATAATACCTGAGATACAGAGGACAGAAGGGTCAGTAAGGGTGCATATACCCACTTAGCATATCCAACAAAATATTAAAACACTTTTCCCTGTAATGCAAAAGGATTGCTCATGAGAACACCAGAAGTGAATGCCAATGCCCACTATTAGAAATGTCCTCCCGCCTTTCTGTTTGCTGATATATGTTTATGTGTACCTTAAGGTCCTGGCACAAAATTCCAAAACATCATCTAATCTTCCAACATCAATCTCAAATTTCACTTTTCCACTCAACAACTCATTAGTATACGTACTTAAAGAACAAGCTTCAGTTGTTTGAGTCAGACACCTTACAGGTCATTTAAATCCAAAACTTTTGTTAAGCAGCTTGCCAAGGTATTAGATGATAAATTCCTTAACAATAGCCTGTTTTTAAAGAATTTTTAATCCACTCTGACAACACTAAACGTAACTAACTGTCTTATCTCCAGACACATCCCAAATCCAAGAACATCTATTATACTCCACCACCACAGTCTAAGCTGCCATCATCTCTTGCTTGAATTACCACTTTAGTCTTTTAACTGGACCTTTCATGGCCACTCTTGCTCCCTGTCCCCAACAATCTAATTTTATATAGTAGCTGGCATAAACATAAATCACAAATTACTCTTTCTTAAAACTCTCCACGGTTTCCTTCCTGTCATATTTAGAACAAAATCTAGAGACCTTAAACAGGCTTATAGAACTCAACATCTGACCCTGCCTCTCCAATCCACCTTATATCATTCTCTCCCTCAATCACTATATTTTGATCCTATCAAGCTTGTTCCTGCTTTAGGACCTTTAAACTAGCAATTCCATCTACCTGGAATAGTCTCCCTCCAAAATCTTTACATGGCTGGCTCTTTCTTGTTCTTTGGGTCTGAGTTTAAAAGTCACCTTTTAGAGAGGCCATCTCTCATCTCCCATTCTAAAGTAGCGAGCCATTTGCTCTCTACCACATGATGCTATTTTAATTTCCTACCTAGTGCTTACCACTACCTGATATTTTTCTTATTTATTCTTTATTTTTGTCTCCTCCCATTACAATGTAAGTTCCAAAGGAACAGGTACCTTGTTTATCTTTACCACGGTGTCCCTGTGTCTAGACCAGTGCATGCACATAGTAAGAACTTGATAAATATGTGCTGAATGACGTAAATAAACATGGCATATAAACTCTTCTAGGTAGTTTCATTTCCATACTGCTCTGGCCTCCATCCCCAGCCCTTATATATCATAAGCCATGTATATTACTGAGAAAGATGAAGAAGAGAGCAATGCATGAATGGAGATGGAAAGATGCTAATATAATCTTAAAAAACAAAGAGAATCAGAGCAAAACAAACAATACAAATTATATGTATACAGACAATTTTATTCTTAAATCACATCTCTCCACCTTCATTACCAGCCAGCTCCTTAGTCTAAGCCAACATCATCTCTTAGCCATATTAGGGCATCTCCTCTTTTGCCTGACTGCCATCCATTTTCCACACTGCAGCGAGAGACCTTCTTTAAACACAATTTGAATTACGTCACATCCCTGCTCAGAACCCACTGTACTTGGGATAAAAATGTTTAAAAACTAAACAAAAAATATTACCTAAAAGGTTTTAAATGAATGATCTGGCCCCTGTCTACCCCTCCAGTTTGAACATATGTCCTTTACTCAATATGGTCCATTACACTGGCTTTCCTTCTATTTTTTTTAATTCCCCCAAATCTTATTTGGTTCAAGACCTTAGAATATGCTATTTCCTATTTGGGAAGGTCTTCTCTGCTACTGTTTGCTTTGTCTAACTTCTACTCAAACTTCAGGTCTGAACACAAGTGTATTTTCTCAAACAGTTCTTCCCTGATCTTTCAATCTAAATTAGCTCCTCTCATTATATATCTCATCACACCCTGTGCTTTTCCACAAATATTTGGTCTAGTGGTTATTTAATATGTGACTCCCCCACTAAACTAGAAGCTTCATGAGAGTAGGAACCATATCTATTTGGCTTTTTGCCAAACAGTCAGCATCTACTAAATATTTTTGGAATGACTGCATGATCAGGCAGTGAGAGTCCTATGGGATAGATAGAAGAAGAACTGAAGCAATATAATATCTTCTCTTGCCCAATCTTAGTCATTCATTATGGAAGAGCATTTTTCTTCCATCTGCCCTCATTCCTTATTCTCTGATAGTTTAGGATCTAAACTGGAATAAGATTGGAAGCCAAGTGATTGATTAAGACATGTATATTCTGGGAAGACCATAAGAGATCTTTCACAAAAGGCAAGCTACTCAATATGGAGAATACAAAAGGTCTTGTAGAGTAAAAAGGATATCAAACCTGAATGAACGCTGGGCCCACTTCTCCTGATCCACACGGGGGGCTAGTCCAGACTTTCCGGCCCACAGGACATTGTCACAGGCAAAGTACAAAGCTCGATTGAGGTGACTAACAGTGATGCAGAACCTTAGGACAACATCTGATAGGTGCACAGCGCGTTTGGCTGACTCAAGGGCATCTGCTGAGTTACCCAGGCGTAGAACTTGTGGGGATTAGCATGAAAAAGCAAGGTTTTGGAAGTAGAGGGCAAACAAGAGAGCAAGATGCAGAGAAAGAGAAAAAGCAGAAGGGTGAAATTTGAGCAAGTGATAGAAACAATAACAACAAAAAATTTTTAAAAAGAGCAAAAATGGTTCATTCTTTTTCACTTCAAATTTTAATTAATTTGAGTCCCAGTTCAGTTTTCTCAAACTTGCCCCATTCTCTCCAATCCTTCATACCCCCTTGCTCCTGTTCTCTTATCTCAATCAGGAGGCACATAGAGAGTAAGTGCAGAGCCCACCGAGGGGGAGCTGGTAGAGAAGGTCAAAAACAGGAAGGAGGGAGGGACTCAGGGAAAACAGCCGGGGTACTAAAAGGCAAGGCACTGGTGACTTACGCTTTCTTCCTAGGCTCAGATGACCCTCCAGTTGTCGGATTTGTCTCTGCAGCTCAGGACTGGCCCCATGTTTCTGCAGTGCATGGCCAAGAAGGGAGCAGGCATACTGGGCGGCCCTGGAGCGGAGGATGGGCAAGGTAAGGGGGAGACCGCTCTGACCGCCCCCCAAAAATGTCCCCCAAAAGGCAGGTGTGGACTTCTCCTTTTCCCAGGTTGCGACCAGGCCCTTTCCTCCTCTTCACGTCCATAACTCACCGTTTCTCCTCCGGGCCAGGGGAAGAGAAAGGCGTAAGGATAAAAAGGCGCTGGAAGGGGGGTGGGGAGCACTACTGAGGGTTGAGAAAGAAGAGATTTGGCAACGACGGGGCCGTGAAGGCGGCGCGGGGGCCCCGCAAGCACATCCGCGGGAGCGCGCCTGTGACAGGCGAGGGGGCGGGGGCCGCTGCAGCGTGGATCGTTCTTCAGGATCCGTGAACGAAGGCATTTCAAGGCCAGAGAGCCGACCTGAGCCCCGACGACAGGGCCGAGGGCGACGGCAGGGTGAGGGGACACGGACACTGGGAGCGGCGGCTCAGCCCTGGGGACAGAGCCCGGGGCGCTGTCCCGCCGGGGCGGACGCTCGTCACCCCAGCACCGCCCCGAGAGGGAAGGGCTGGTCGCCTGCGGGCTCAGCCACCCCGAGCGGCCTCCCGCGCCCCCGCTCGTGCCTCAGTTTCCCCATGTTCTCGGGGAGCAGAAACGGATCCCCCGGCCGACTCCGGTCGGCACCCCGCGGTCCGCGCGGGCCCCCGTAGCCCGAGCTGACCTCGCTGACCCTCGCTGACCCCGCCGTGCGACCTGACCTCGCCCCCTCCCCCCGCCCCCGCGGGCCGCACCTGCACAGCCGCTCGCGGGCCTGGCTCTGCGCGCTGAAGCGGACCCAGGCGTCCATGACCGCGGCCGCCGGGCTCCGCGGCCCCGCCCCGGCCGGCCCCGCCCCGGCCCCGCCCCCCGGAGCCGCACGGCGCCCCGCGAGGGACAAACAGCGTCAGGATTCGGACGCGCCACCTCCACGCCCTGCCGGAGCGGGATTTCGGGGGGGAAGAGGGACGCTCCGGGCCGGCGCGTTCTCGTGCTGGGCTCGGGCAGGGCGTCGTCCGGCCGCGGGGCGGGGGGTCCCTAACTCCCGAGTGCGCCCCGCCACCCGCGGCGGCTCCTTTAAGTAGTCCGGGCCGGGGGCGGGGCTTGCGGGCCGGGGGCGGGGCGAGAAGGCGCCGCGGAGATCTCGCGGAGGCGGCTGAGATGGGGCTCCCGCTCCTCACCCCGGGGGGCGCCGAGCAGGACACCTCCACACACAGACGCGCGCGCGTGCGCGATCCAGTACCGGGCTCTAGGGGCTAAGGAAGCCTGTGGAAGTAGAAGCCAGCACCTGCTCCCTGCAGGGCCCTGACCGTTGGACAGGTGACCTCCAGAATACAGATGGAGAGTCCAGGGACTGAGGCTTTAGCAAGAATTTCGCAATAACCAGCTACGGATCCTAAAGAGGAGAGTGAAAAATCAGTGATCGTAGCTAGCTCACCTCTTCACTCACACCCTAACCTTTCAGGTCGCTGTGTCTGCAGGCAATGGCACCCCTGGGGGACGGTCAGCAGCGAGGGAGGAGGCCTGGACGGGATCGGGAGTGCAGGTAGAGAGTTCAGAGCTGCCCACCTTCTCAGCTGCAGCCAAGGTCCGATTGGGAGTGCCCAATGTGCTGTTTGAGTCCTTGGCTGGAGAAAAGCTGGCTGTCCTGGGGTCAGTGACACCTCCGCAACCCAGCCAGCTCCGCCCCTTTCCAGTCTCGCGACTATCTGTCCATTGAGCAGAGGCCGATTCCCTGGTCGTTTTTGTGGTGATGCCCCTAGACCCCACTTGGAATATCACTGTTAAATGGCTGCCCGGGGACATCACACATCAGACACTCATGTTCCTGAAACGAATGGCCACTGTACGCTGCAGCTTTCCTTCCTGTGGTCTGAGTACCAGTTAACCAAATCTCAATATGAAAATGAACTAAATCTAGAAAAAAGCTAAATATGAAGCAATTCTTTCACATCAAAAACCACTACACCATAGGGGGGGGGAGAGGGAAGAACAGCATCTTTGAGATGAGGATTAGGTTTAGAAGGGGGCTAAAATTTCAGTCTCTCAAATAACAATGCATTATAATCAGATTTAAGATTTTATCTGTAAGCCCTCACAAACTAGAAACTACCAAAAAGTTAGTCTGACTGTAGAACTAAGACATATATACAAATGATTATATAATCTTCTAACCACATATTATAAACAGGACCTCTGCTATCTCAAGCTTTACAAAGCAGCTTGTTGCTTCATTGCAAAAGGAATTATTTAGGTTTGTTTATATGAAGTAAATTTTAGGTGTAGACTGGGAGTTAGAAGCCTCTTTCTGTTGCACTATTTGCTTGTTTTACTTTTTTGAGTCTAGGCTCTATCATGAACTAGCTAAGACTGGCTAAATCACTTGAAACCAATGAGCCACAAGATGACATAGGAGATGAATTTCATCCTTTCTCATAGCTGGACAACCTGCTAACAAACAGCATAACCCCTGGGGAAAAGGGAGCATATAGTCCCAACCTGGGAAGGGGAAGAGGGTTACAGCATTCTCTTCCTTGTAGTGGGGAGAACTCCATATTGCTATCTCTGCCCATCCATCAATTTACTCTAAACTTGGGTGAAAAGCTGAGTGGTTCTTAATTTGTGTATTTTCTAAATTCCCATCCCCTACCAGTGAATCTGCCCTCTGCCGCTCCTTAGATAATCTCTCCCATGTTTATCTGCAGGCTCGGACACTGGCCCTTGCTTGTCTTGCTGACCTCGTTCTCTGCTGGACCTTATTACCTGCTGGGTCTCTGGTTCTCTCCTGCCATTCTAACAGAAGTCTCTCCCAGGTTCAGCTACATCTTTCTCCTCCTTGATCTCCTAAGTGCTCCTTTGGATCCTCCCTTTTATGGGGCATCACCCTCGGCTCCCAAAGAGGGCACCAAACACTTAGTACAGACTCTTCCAGGAAAGGAGGATCTGGGAGAATTATCCAACAGGAGAGTCAAACCCTTACACAGCTCGAAGTATAAACAAAGTGGCAGCAAGGTCAGGAGAAACAAAGAAACATTCCTGTAACAACCATTTGCTCAGGACAGAGTATACGGGACGAGAAATATTATTCTTTAATATGAGAACAGCTCACTTCTATCCCTGCTCTCTTACCTGTCAAGGAAGTGAAAAACTAAACAACATCTCTGCTTTGACTCTATCAGTGTCTCTACTTTGACCCTTTGAGGCTTGAGACTATGTCTAATATAGAAACACACACAGAATTCAGTCACTGGGAGAAGCAGCTTCATAGTGACCCATACTGCCTTACTATAAATAATGCTTCAGACTTTGCAATGTGAGAACAGAAAAGTAACTTTAAACATAGAAAACAAAAATGTGACATTTATTCATACCTCAACTCAAAAGAAACACTAACCAATAGGATAAGATATTAAATATAAACAGTGAATTCCATCCCAGCTCTGTTTCTCCAAGGCTGCAACTTGCTTTTGTTCTAATCCTCGTCCATGGAATAGAATCGATGGAGAGAACGCCTGGATAGACAGGGCCTATCAGCGACGCCTCCGGTCTGGACTCCTGCTTCGTCTTCGGCCACCTCTAGGGAAAAAGGAAAGAGATGGGGGTGTCCATTAGAGGAACAAAATACAATGTTCTTATTCTGTTTCACTCATAGTTCCTTCACCAAGAAAGTGTTTGCCCTCTCCACTTTACCTCCTCTTGCCCTTGGGTGGACCCCGAACAAAACACCAGTCCACGCTGATTGGCTGTCCCATCAAATCCTGGCCATTGAGTCCCTCCATAGCAGCTTGAGCCTCCTTGTATGTTTCATACTCAACTAGCGTATACCCCTAAAGCGAGGGAAAAAACATATCAAAACCCTCCTAAGCCACCAAGCTATTTTCTATTCAAGTAGAAAAATCTATAAACTTTAAACAATGAATGTACCTCATATATCCCTACTTTAAATTCAACATGTTTGCCTATTTCTGTCTGTCTCTGCTGTGTCTAACAAAATCAATTTCCAATGTTAATTTATTTCGCCTTTGCTCTTGGCCAACCACAGCAAACATGAGAGATCTACCAATGCTAAGGGTTATAGGGGAAGAGAGACAATGGGGTATAACTTAGGGTACCTTCAGGTATCCTGTACGCCTGTCCAGGTTGAGATGGATGTTTTTTATTTCCCCATACTCTGCAAATTTGTCGTGGATGTCTTCTTCGGTGGCTTCCTCATGGACTCCAGTGACAAAGAGAATCCAGCCTTCAACAGCTGTCGGGGAAGAAAGGGAGGTTGTCTGAGCACACAGAGAAAAACTTCAAGCAAGATCACAGGAGTATAGTGCAAACTCGAGACTGGTTAAGTTTTTTCTGACCCCTTGCCTACTGGATTTTAGTTTATTGGTCCCTAATTCTCTACAGACACAGATACCTACAGGCTCCAATTTACTTACAGCGTTGTGGTCCGGGTTCATCACCATCCTGCTCCACGCTGTCATAATCCTCACGCATCCGTGCTCGAGACCCCTCTTCTATAGGAAACATACACGAGATCACCGGAAAACCCCCTTCTCTCACAGCTCCCCGTGAATCTGAATGAGGACTCCAAAGCCCGTAGCTCTGGCCACTCTCTCGACCCCACCTTCCCCATAAACACTCACCGGAGCCGAAGCCGCGGCCCTTCCGTTTCTTCGCTTTTTCTTTCAGTTTGTGGATGCTTTCTGGAGCCCCAGAAGTCAAAGTGTAAGTAAAAAGATGACATTTCCGACAACAGTCTTTGCCAAGACCTCATCTGAAAGCGGACCCCAACAACTGCAGCCCGGGGCCCTTCCGGATCCCGCCCCCATGCCTCCCGAAGGGGGCGGAGTCTCCAACCGAAACCCGTCGTCCCGCTCCCATCCTCCCTGCCGGGTAGAAGAGAAATTACGAATCCCGAGGAAGCCCTTCTCTCGCACCTTCCCCGCTTCCCGCAGCCGCCTCCAGGGTCCTCACCGTCCCCATCCTCATCCATGGCGAAATCCTCGCCCCCGGCCTCATGGAGATCCAGCACGTCCGCCATCTTGCCTCCGTGCTAACTGCAGGCTGCGCCGCTCAGAGCCGAGCGCCTCTGGAGCGCCGCGGAGGGGAAAGGTCGCCAGTCGGGTCGACCAATCAGGCGCTTCCTCTAAGTCCCGCCCCCTCCCGGCGCGGTAAAACTACGCACAGGAGGCGGGCCTAGCCCAGGAAGGGCCGGAAGTGCCCCTGTAGCCATCTTGACCAGGTCTTGAGCTGAAAACCTCACGCTGTGAAGGACTATCTTGGGGGTAATCGCAGTTGGTGGCTTCCTTTTTACCCAGAGCAGCGGTCCCCAACCTTTAGGCACCAGGGACCGGTGCTCCTATGAGAAGTTAGTGCTTGGTGAGCCGAGGTGGAGCTGAGGTAGTGGTGCTAGTGCTGGGGAGCGGCTGCAAATGAAGCTTCGCTTGCTAGCCCGCTGTCCACCTCTTGTGTGGTCCCTCTTTTAACAGGCTGACGTGTTCCCCAGGGGTTGGGGACCCTGATCTAGAGCATCCTACAAGAAATACTACTGACAGTGAAGCCCAGCCTAATCTCTTTTGTACAGACCTTCCATCTGTTTTCACCCCATTCTAATAAATGAAAGTTTTTTTCCTCAGAATTTCGGGCATGTACCCAATCCATTGAAGCAACTGCATCTGTGATGCGAGCATTTTAAAAAAGTAGTTTAGTCAGCAATGCTCCCTCAAAAAGCTGCTTCTGGAACCTAAGGAGGTACCAAATTTCTCTTAAACAGACCAGGTTGTCATGAAATAACGATTTGTGAGACAGATAACCGACTTTTTTTTAAAAAAAAGTAAACTCCCAAGCTCTCCCCACCACCTCCGAGAATTAAAAGTCATCCCTTCAAACAAAATGGGGTTTTTAGCTTCTTAGAAGATGGTGCAGGTATTTCACGTTTAAAAACTCAGGATTGAGGCAAAACCCATATTGCCCCCAGATTCTGGCATTCCAATATAGGCCTTTAACAATAGTAGACTGTGGATTCACTTATTTATTAATTTTTAATCAAACAGTTATGAATGACTGACTTAGGTGTTGGCAATACAAGGAAAAATTGTTGCGTTATCAACAATCACTTTATAATTACACTTGTGATCATTGCTATCACAAACCATTATGGCAGTACGAAGAAAGTGTCCAACAGGACAGCGTAAGGCCCGTCCTTGCAAGGCAGGCCTTCCGTTTGAACTGGGCCTTAGATGCTGGGTAGTTTTCCAGATAAAGCAATTGTACTGAGACTAGGAGACAACTAATCCATTCTCCACAGTAGGTAGTGTGATCTTTTTCAAAATCAGTTGGTCACATCCCTGCTAAAAACCCTTCCTTTAATTATTTTTGCACTTCGAATTAAATTAAAACTCACAGGCTGCCCTCTGTCGCCAACCTTTTCCACCACCATTCTTCCCTCTTACACATTAAGCTCTCCCTACACTTTCCCTCAGCTGTGTTGTACTGTTTCCCATCTCAGACTTTTACAACTTTCTGTTTCTCATGTTCTTACTCCAGCAATTTACATGACTAGTTCAAATTCATCTCTTCTGTCTCCCTAAAATACTATGGTCACCCAAAGAGGTCTCTATCCTATCCTTCACTCTATTTATTCCTTCACAGAACTTAAATCCAAATCTTTAATTACCTTATTTCCTATCTTGTTTATGCCTGTTTTTCCAATCAATGTAATCTGTATATCAGAGACTCATATTTACAAATATATCCCCCAAATTTAGAACAGTGCCTGGCTCGAAGTAGACATTTGTTAAATACTTATTGAATGAATGCAGATCGGAATAGCAAGGAATTCTGTATGCCTGATGCTGTGTGACTGGGAAATAAATCTGGAAATACAGTTTAGGGCGAAATTGCATGCCATTCTACATATTTTGGAACTTATCCTGTAGGCAAGAAGTTTCACTACTCCAAGTATGTGAGTATTCATGATTTTTAACATTTGCAAATAGCCCCCATACTATTTATTCATATTTTTACTTAAACGGACTTTTAAACAAATTTACACTGAATTTAAATGTCACTGTCATAAGTGAAAAATCTGTTTTTCCACTACAAATTCAGATAAAAGCATAACTGGTAAAAATGAAAAATGTTTGTCCATCTACTACCCCAAATCATCACAGGTAATACCAAGGGCTCACATATAGAACTTTGAGAAATGCTGGTAAAGCTGAGGATAGATAAGTGATGATGTGTGCAAGGGGGTAGTACAGTCATGAATATTTTAGAAATCTGACAATAGAGTGGAGGATGTTAAAAATGAAGGCAGAGACTAGTTAGGAAGCTAGTGCAGTGGTCCAGCCCAGAGATGGTAAATGACTGAACTAAGGCAATAAACATAGACAAAACAGATTGGGATGTTTATATAGGAGGTAAACTCGACAGTGACTAATGAGATGATGGTAGGGAAGAGGTGAGGATGGATCTGAGGTTCTAGCTTAGATAACTGGGTAGATAACAATTCCAATAACATCTGGGAATTCAAAGAGAAGCACATGGAGAAACAGGTTTTATTTTGGACATGTGACAGGTGAACATCAAAGTGCTTCTGTTACATTCAGGTGGGGATGTTCAATATGTGGAAATATAGATGTAAAGGCTCAACATAGGTTGGGGCAGAAGAAGTAGATTTGAGGCTCATGTGTATGATAAGAGTTTAGACCACCAGAATGGGTGAGATTGCCAGTGGAAATTGGTAAAGCTTGAGCAGAAAGGACTAAGGACAAAATCCAGGCTCCTCAAATGCCCAGAAAGGGAGACACAATGCTCTCCCCCAGGAGTACCATTTTATTTCTACCACCAAAAAAATATTAATAAAAATTCTATTTTTAGTATATGTGTAAAGGAAAGGGTCATATTCAAGCTTCTCTGATACATAGGTCTCAAGAAAGAGTCAATATGGCTCACTAGACAAAAATCTATTTTTAATTGTATAAAATTATACATATAAAATACATAGAAAGCACTAAAAAGATAAGTGAAATCTTTAACACCAAAAGTTACAGATAGGGAACAATTTTTCTCAAGTTCTTTGGGATCTTAGTAATTGGTATTTGAGAAAACAATAAATCCAGGAGCTACAAGGACAAGTTCTTCCCACAACTCACCCCTTAACACTTTCCAGAGAAATGAGCACAGGAGAAATGAGGGTTTGTGATTCCTGGATTATAATACCAATAAAAACTGAATAGACACATCTATTGTGTAATGTAGGAGCTACTGCTCCAACCTTATATGTGCTTCATGGAATATTAAGAAAGGGCTTGGAGAATTCAAGGAGAATTAGTCCCTTTCAAGCACTAATACAATTGTTGTTAGATTCCTTACCTCTGATCCCGTGTGTACTGGTCACCAAGATGATTTCTAAAGCAAATAAGCTGACTTTGACATTGTCCCTATCTGATCCAAAAGAGCAAACTGTGGCCTGCTTTCTAATCTATTTCTGAAAGCAAATTGTATCATTGTTAAATGGAAAGACTAACTATAGGAACATTAAACTTCCCAATCTCAGTTTAGAAAGTGCGCTGAGCCATAATACAGTATAAAGGAGACTAGAGAAACAAGTAGGAAATATATCTTAGAGAGACCTACAAAAGTTTTCTCCAAAGGTGAAAGCTTTAGTTGTACTCCAGATCATTTCTCTCTGGTTCCACCCAGGAGAGAGCTGGGAAAAAACAGTATTAAAAACACAAATAGCTGATCATCGATTCTCTTTCCCCTCCTGCAGGTCTCCCAAGGTTCCAATTAGGAAGGCTATAATGCCAAAGTCTCATCTAATTTTCTTGATCTATTCATGCTCTAATAATCAATGTGGAGGAAGAGGAAGGAAAACAGAAAACAAACGTGAATCTAAGGTATGTACATCTCAGGTAATAGACAGCAGCAACTTCATGACAGTGAGAGGAACATGGCCCTCACCAAACAGGACAGATAATTTTTCCAAAGAGCAAAATGATAGGAGAGAGAGGAGGGAGATATATTTTACCTTCTACCAATCTTGGCAGACAGGAAAGTCTAAATACAAGGCTTAACTAAGCTGAGTGAGCAGGGGAGGAGGAGTGACAAGGGAATACGGAAAGATAAGCAGCTTCAACCCTGACACTTTCTGTAGTGTAGAGCGCATTTGGAAATCTGGATGTGGCATCTATGCCCTGAAAGCAACTTCGGTGATAAACCCTGTGGATTGTGTTTATCACCCCTCTTGTTCCTGGGCATTCTCTCAGGAATGATTTAATAGTGAGACACTAGAGCTCTACTTCCTTCTGAGTAAAAAGTCAGGAAGACTCAAAACAAAGTACCAGTTGGAGTCGGAAGAGGAATAAGAGAGGGGTGTGGTGGGGTGGCGTAGGTTAGGAAATATTGTTACTGGGGAACAACTTGGTACCAAGTGGGCCCAGCTGAAGATAAACCAAAGCTGAAGCCTTCTTACGCATAACCTGTTTGAGTCTGAGAGAAAGCAGGAATGGGGTAGGGGGACACACAGTCCTTATTCAAGCTCTCTGTTATTATTATTTATTGCTCCCTGTTGTTTTAAAAGGAGACATAAACCCTTAGTCAATCGTCTTGTGTTACTGAAATGACTATGCAGAGTTACTGGGAATGTAGGAGCCAGCAGCTCCCAGGACAAACTGTTCTTTCTGTAAAGTGGAGTGAAGATGTTTCAAATGAAACCACATCCGAAAACTAGAAGTAAGAAAAGGGATCTCTCAGCAAATAAGAATCCAGGTGTAGAATTTATACATATATATATATATATCTATATTTTAAAGTATAAAATTGAGAAAGTATGTACAGAAATCACACTAAGTCTTAGAAAGAACATATAAAAAGAGGCCTGAAGAGGATGGGGAGGGAGTATGTGGGTGGGTGGATGCCTAGCAGTTGGAAGAATGCATGTTGCCCAACTGCCCCGCAGCCAGCATGAGGATATCCTTCTTCTCCTTGTGGAAGCGCAGCTCCTTGCCTGCCAGCCGGGCTTCGTCCAGCTCCCGCTCGGTGGAGGCCAGCTCTCTGGACAGTGCCCCTGGCACACTCTGCTCCCGGCTCACCCAGTCCAATGCCATTTGGTGGCGAATATCGTCATCCAGGGCCCGGTGCGAATAATGAGCCAACACTTCCTGGAGGAGGAGAGGAATGTGAAGGTCACTGACAAGGTGAAGTTTCATAGCACAGCGACCTAACTGGGACTAGGAACTCTTAGCCTTGGGGTCCTAACTGTAGTCAGCACTGAAGTCTCTGAGAAGATTCTTAAGGGAACCGTGCTGGTGGGGGAAGCCAGGCCGGCCAAAGAATCACAGCTGAGGTTTAAATAGGAAAGATAACAGGAGTGAAGAGTGCACTTTAAGCGAGGCTGTCAGTATTCATCAGCTGGTATCCACGGGTCCGCTTATTTTTGACACAAGAGCCACTTCAAAAGTCTTCTGCCAAACTCCTCTCACCCACAGTTATCTCTTACCTGCCGAGAGCACTGTCTTTCCCTCATGGCCTTAAGGCTGCCATTCCAGTGCAGCAGTTGAAAAACTGTCATTAACTCCTAGAGGAAGAAAACATGGAGTGCCAGGACAGTGATTTTAAATGGGGGGTGGGGCGGTTTGCATCGGAATTACAGTTTACGAAATGTATTTGTGGAGGAATCTCTTATACCAACTCGTATATGCCCTTGGGGGAAGGAAGGCATTTATATATTGAAAAATATTCTAACAGCCTTCTCTCCCTTCTTTTCCAATTGAGTATCAATGTGTTAGGGATGAGTAGGAGGCACGCACACACGCACACTCACACATGCTGACACGTTATTAGAGCCAGGGAAGTAGGCGAAATCGTACCTGGAACTCCAGCATTGACTTGCCCTTGTTGGATTCCAGCATGAATCGGAAGGCACCAATGCCTGTATTTGGGTTGTCAGCTTCCTCCCTGTTGCCCTGGTAACAGAGGAAAGGAAAAGAGAAATAGCTTTTCAGTCAGGATTATCATCTCAAGCAGTACTGCCCAATGGAAATGTAGTTAATATTAATTTTGATAGCATATTTTACTTAACCTAATATATTCAAAATATTATTATTTCAACTGTAATTTGTATAAAAACTATTAATGAAATATTTCACTTTCTTTTTCTTGTACTATATTTTCAAAATCTGGTATCTCTTTCACACAGCACATCTCAATTCATGCTGGCCACATGTCAAGTGCTCAATAGCTATATATGGCTAGTGGCTCTTCTACTGGTGAGCACAGACTTAAAGGACTCTCGAGTCACCACACATTTGAACTGGGGTGATAGAAAAGGTCCATCTGATTTTCCTTATTTTCAAATGGGGAACACTGAGACATGGAGAAGAGCCCCGATTTAGCCAAAGTAACACAGTTCAGTATGTGAGGTTGGACTAGCCTAGAGGACAAGTGGGCAAGTGAATTTTAAAGAGACAGTAGGAGCCATAAGCATGGCAAATTCTGGATAGTAGTTTGGCTTCCTGCACATTTGCCTTGTGTGTCTTCCATTGGTGACGTGACCTTGCAGGGGTAGAACTAAGAGACGTGTCCTACCTGCAAGCCTGGTGTGTACAAGAAACAATACAGTGTAGAACTTAAGACCCTGGACGAGAGCCCCTACTAGTCCTGTGGGCTTGGTGAAGTCATTTAACCTTTCTGTTCCTCAGTTTCCTCATATGTAAAGTGGGAATAATCATAGATCTACTTTATAGGATTGTTTTGAGAATTAAATAAAAACACTTTTAATTTAAAAAGGGTTAAATACCTAAAAACTCTAGTCATATAAGATGTGAGCACCTTATTGTTTGGGACCTGGTGACCAGTTACACCATCTAAATCCATTCTGGGATTGGCTCTGGTTTGGTGTTATTTGGTGCTGGTTTAATATTGTTGAGTATAATTTCAAATCCTGGGGCTGGCTGGGACTTCCAAAATAAGGGCATCTCCTGGTTTATTGGTGACCCTTTTGTCAACCTAATCAGGGGAAATAAGGCCAAGACACTACTTGGAACACAGGGACCCAGCTTTCTCCTCCTGCTTCCCGAGAACTCGCCTGCTCTTTTAGCCAGTTCTACACCAAGAATTTTATTCTGCTCTCTTTGAGAAAGGGGACAAGGTAGAGGTCAGGAGCCAATGAAGTTATATCCAAGTTCAGTTTATTGGGGGCACTTCATCATGGGGTTTTACTGTATATGTATCACACCTAAAATAATGCCAGGCACTTATTAAGTATGCCGTAAGTGCTGGCTTATTATTATTATTTGTTTTCACTGTGCTACAGTCAACAAGAGGTCAGAACCACTCAGGATAAACCCATATTGTTTTGTGGCTCATAAGAAAAAACCATGCCACATGTCGTTAATCTTTGTGGTGAAGCAAAGATCTCAAAATTTAGATTTAGAAGTGAAAAGCTAGAGGGAGGAAGAAAAAATGGAAACTTCATTATTAGGATTTAGGGCTCTGAAGCAAGCCACCATTTTCATTTTTGCCTATAATTGTTCAATATTATACCTTATTCAATACCTCCAAGATTTTCCAAGATATGGCACGTAGAAAATGATCATCTCTGTATAGCCAACTGGGGTCTACAGAGGAGGCTGCCAGCAGAGCAGCTCGCCAACAGAGGCTGTGGGCAGAGGGGTCCAACTGCCTCAGGCCTTGCTCAGTCCCCTGAGAGCTGAGGGGATTAATAGCATGGAACATCTGTAACCTATCTGGAGCACATCACAGTGGCATGGCCCACCTGTTGGGAAGTTCTACCTCATTTAACACTACTACACCAAATACAGTTATAAATGAACTCGATTTATTCAATAGACATTTAATCATAGAATACTTGATAAATGGTAGGAACATTAGAATATAATTGGAAAGGAATTAGAGTTAATTTAATTCAACCTACTTATTTTACAAACGAGAAAACTCAGATCCATGGAGGCTAGGTGATTTGTCAAAAAAGCATAGTATACTATAGTGTCAGATTCAGGACTTTTAAAGAACAAAATCTGAAAACAAAGAATGTGGGCATCACTCTTTACCCATGGCTATAACCAGATGAAAATTGTTATTCTGAAGAATGGGGATTATATAGGAATATTAATGAGAAATCCATTAAGTTCTCAATTTTGGGGTTAATCAAAGAGGAATAGTAGCATGATAATAACAGTTTACATTTCTCTACTTGAACTATACTTACACTTTATAGTAGACACTGCTGTTGACCTACCCAACATCTATTTCCTTCTTCCTTACTTAATCTCGTTCTACTGTCTCATCTCCCACGTGTTTATGGGAAGAGTGATTTTATCCTAACTCAGTGTGTAAATCCTAATCGCTTTTGCCTGTAATTTTTTAAAAATTGGTTTTAATGTGGGAATCCTGGCCATTGGGAGGTAGAAGAAGGGAGATCTGTGGGAAGGCTTCTGGGAAAAGATTCTTTGCTACTAAAGAGACACTAGAATAGATGATCTTTTTTGGTTTCTGAATGTAGTTTTGTCTGTGTTTGATGCCTGGAATTCTGTAGCCACCTTGCACCCTAAGGGGAGCTGGTCCAAGAACAAAGCCAGTACCTAGAGGATGGATGAGTGGAAAGATGGAAAGAATTTGAGTCAGTAGATAATGATGTTCTTGATCCGTGGATGCTGCCAGCCCTGAAACCTGCCCTACTTCTGTGCTTCCTGTCCATGTTAGATAATACATTTAGTTCCTTTATTTATTTCCTTAGGCCAATTTGAAGTGAGGTTTTCTATTACTGGCATCCAAAGGCATCTAAATACATAACCTGTGCTAAGAGCTTGAATATATTCTCTTTAATCCAATAATCCTGTGTGATAGGTATAATTGTTATCCTGTTTTACAGACGAGGAAACTAATACTTAGAATAAGTGAATTGCTCAAAGTCACATAAACAGTAGCACCATAATTTCAAAAAACGGATTCAGAGCCCACATTCATAACTACTGCTTTCAATAATCCAAACTAATGTTTCATTTTATAATATATGAGGTGACAAGAATGACAAATGTGCTTTCTTAATTTTAATTGGCTTTGATTAATATAAAAATGTTTTTATGCCCTGCAGTTACTGCTGACTGAGGCAAAAAGTGATGGGAGAAAAACAGATGGATCTTCGGTAACAGAGGGAAGCCAATTTATAATTTAAAGTATTCAACACTAATCCACAAAACAGATAACTGAACCAGTTTAGTATATGTAATTATATCTTAAATGCAAAGAGAGCAGAAACAGAAAATTGGTCTGACCCTGTCAATGAATTTGTGGTGGGTGAGGGGGTGGGTACGGCAGAAGAAGACAGTGTTACTTTCTAAGGTGTAGCCTAAGCTAGAGAAGTCTGTAAGTCACCTTGGGTTCCAGTCTACCACTCACTAGTTCTGTCACTTTAGGGAAAACTTCGCTTCTGTGTTTTTAACTTCCTCATCTGTGAACCAAGGGTAATAATGGTATTATACCTCGTATGACCATTGTGAAGATCGAATGAGATAAAATACATATAAATCCCAAGAACAGTCCTTGGCACAAAGTAAATGCTCAATTAGGATTAGCTATGGCTATCATCATCATCATCATCATTCAAAAGAATAGATGTTCTTTTTAAAGAGAGTAAGTAAACCATCCTCCCCATTTCTAGAAATGAAAAAAGACAAGACTCTGTATTATAAAGTGTGCTTTATTAATATGATGAAGTAATGGAGGCAAGAGACAAGTGACAGTAAAAAGTCATATAAAAGACAAGATCAGTGAAGGAAGAAGAGTCTTAAAATTGAAGAAAGCAAAATTTAAGCTCAATTTTTATTTTGGAATATCTCTAAAATTCCATAAATCTTGTATTAAAGGTTTCTAGATCAAAGAAGGTTTCTAGATACCAAAGAAACAAATAACAGTAAAAACAGACACATATAGAATCAGAGACTGAGACATATACAGCATGTAATACAAAAGCTTGACAGAGAAGAAAAAAAAAAAAACAGAGATGTAGACAGGAAAGACAAGAATTCATGCTCAGTTTCCCAATAACATACAATACTTTCCAACCAGCCAGTTCTCCATCCCCACTCTCCTTCCTTCCAACTCCAAGTAACTTACATTGAAAGATGCCAGGGCCTCGGAGACACTCTTCTCAATGAACTCATCAGTGATTCTTCGGGAAGGATGTTCATTAAACACAGAGTTCATTAGTGCAATCTTTGCAGCACTCCGCCGGGCCTCAGCTTTGGTGGGGCAAAACTAAGCAGGGGAGAGAGAAAGAGAGAGAGAGAATACATGTATACGCAGATCTGAGAGAGAGAAGGAACATAGGAGTCGAAACACTTGGGATGGAAGATACTTGGACACACTTTGGATAAATCAGTTTTGTTCAACACATGCTCCAAAGTTTTTATTGCAAATGGTCAGGACATTTGGAAACATAAGTCTGATTCAACATCCTGAAATGATTAGGGAACTGGAGATGACTCTAGCTCATACCAAATTGAATGCAGAATAAGGAAGGCTGCTGAAGTCAGCAGATAATCACTGGATAGGAAAAATAGCCCTGTTTTAACTGTCAACAGAATTAATTACTCAAAAGCCAGATTCTGGCCAGCCTGATAGAAATCTGTATCTTGTTTGCTTTTTCTGTGGACAGGCAAGATTTTTTTCATTCCTCTAAGTAACCTAAGATTAGAACAAAACGGTGTCTAGGCTGCTTCTGCAGAGGAGACCGCCAGTCTCTATCAAAAGCACCCATCTGCGATTCTTGGACTTTGCTTTTTGTTGTGAGCAGGCAGTTCCTCCAATAACATAGTGAGCCAAGGGGCTATCTCCGAACAGAGTCTAAGGTCTGAAGAAGGCATCTGTAGTCTTTTTTTTCTCCCCAGTGGAAGCAAGGAGGACAGGGTTGGCTAAGAGAAGGAAAGATGACTCGAGAAAAGCATCAAAAAATTAAAAATTCATGTTTTTAAATTGTATCCAACATAGACATAACAGAACAAGTCTGATTTTCAGAAAGTCTTTAATCACTCAAGTTCAAATCCCTAGGCACCATGGTATTCCTTTATAATTCATCTTCACTGGCTGCTTCGAAGGCCTCTGTGCCCTCTGTCATTTACAATTAGGATTAGAGGAAAGGAAGAAAGTGATGTTGTAGTTTTAAAAAGCAGACCAGGATGTGTTTACTACTTAACTATCCTTAATATCAATAATTTGCAATTTCCTTTGACTCACAGGTCTCTCTGAGACAGCATATGAAGCTTGGTACATTAACCCTAAGTCTTCTTGCTTCTTCAATTTTTCTGTTTCTCTATTTACTAGCCTGTTACCCATTCTATTATATTGTGGCATTTCTAAAAAATAATCTATTAAGAAAACCACCAGGAGAAATTTCACATGCTCACAAGTGAATATAAAAGGGAGAAACTAAAAGGGGCCATGACAAGTAATTCTACTCTTTCAGAAAATAACGGAGAGCAAATTACCATAATGGTCGAACTTTGGGCATCACCATAAAATAATCAAATCCTTACTCAACAACATCTCTGTGTCCATAGAGCATCATCTACTAGGAGAGAGAAACAATCAATTACATATGTTGTGATAGGTGATCTGATGGGGAAGTTTAAGGTGCACAAAGAAGGGGTAATAACTTTGCCTAAGGGTTTTATAAACCATATGGAAAACAGAACAAAAGTGTCTATTCTCTAAATTCCCACTGAGACTCTAAGCTGACATTTCAGAAGGCTACCTCCCTATCGGCAACGTAAAGAATCCATCTTTGATGATAATATTCACACTAGTCAAACTTCCCATTATCCTACAGTAACAAGCTCTCTTTTCATCATCACATATTACAGATCTTTCATATAACTGCAGAGTGCTAGCTCTAGAAAGACCTTAGAAATAATCTAACCCATCTCTTTCATATTATAGGTGGGGAAACTGAGGCCCACAGAAGTTACTTGATGTGCCCTGCTGGCAGTCAGGGGAATGAGAATTTGGATTTGCTAACTCTTAGATGGTACTATTTTCACAAAATGTAGTCCCTCTCCTTTGGTCTCTTAGAGAACTTAAATATTGCTTTCCTTAGTAGCTGCCCATGAAAAAGTACTGGGGGTCAAGAAATAGTATTCTCTGACCTCCAGAAGAGATGGCAGGAAGATGGAAAGCCATATTGGGACATGGGTCAGGTGCTAGTCTGATACACTGAGCAGGTGTTTTCAAAACTGCTCAAATTGAAAATGGTTTGAACCTTTGCAGGGTGAAAGAAAAGCGTGCTCCCGAGGGATTTTTTGTGGTCAGATGAGCCTCGGATGCTTACCAGAATGATTTGCCCAGACTTGGTTCCGACCTTCAAATAAGTGATTTCAGAGATTTAACGGCCAAAGTGATGGAGAAAGCCATCACAGGCACCTAAGCAGTTATCGGGGCTACTGCTGATTCGCAGCTCTTACCTGGAAACTCCCAAAGCAGCTTCCCCCGGGCAGGGTGACATAGCAGACATAGGGAGGGCTGTTGGAGGGGACCATCTCATAAACCACTAGAGCCCCGTTCTTCAGGTCAGCCCCACGAGACTGCTTCATCTGCCAGAATTCCTGCAGCGCCTCCACCACGTTCACTACGAAAGGAGACATGGGTTCAGCGACGAGAGCGCCTCCTAGAGGTGCTCTGCTTCAACGCCGCACCTGCAGCAGGAGTCTCCCTTGCTCAGCTCCCTATTCCCCTTCCAAAGCAGTTAATGGTGAATAAGCCCCTAGACCGTGATTAAGTCCATTTGCATAGGAAGACCGGAGTGTGCCTGCCCTCCTCCCCCACTTCTCCACTTCACGTTTTGATTAGTCCTGGACACAGAAGGGGAAGCAGCATTTCCAAGGTCAGCAGACCATTATCACTGCCTGAGGAAGTGCAAATAGATAACTGCCACAATAATGAAAGCTAACATTTACTGAACACTTACTGTATATCACCCATTTAATCATGACGACCTTATGATGCAGGTACTCTTATTATCCCCATTTCACAGATGAGGAAAGAGAGGCAGAGATGTAGTAGCTATAGGATGTAATAGCAGTAAAGTAGCAGAGTGGGAATTCAAACCCAGGCATTCTTGGTTCCAGAGTCAATGTTCTTAACCATCACACTATATCGCCACTCAAGGAAATGTGGTCCTATTAGCCATTCTCAAGCCTATGCTCTCTGGTGAGCAAACCCATGGCCAGATTCCTTTTCTGTCCTGGAATTCTATGTGCATACTATGTAAGAGGAAGGAGGAGAGAGAGGATAGGGGAAGGAGAGAGAGGAAGCGGGTAAGAGGGAAAGAAGGAGAGAAACGAATTTCTCTTCTGAAGCTTGCCCTGGACGTAAATAACTTTTAGAGAACCTGTGTGTTGGGAGATACCCCTCCACAGGTCTTGTGCACCTTTCCACCTTGCTGAGTATGCCAAGACGTCAAGGTCCTGACTGCTGTCTACTTGGGCCATTTCTCAGGATTGTGTTTGCAGCAAGAACCCTTGACAGATGAGATAACATATCCCTCTGGGACAAAAAAACAAGCTTGCTTACTGCTTGTTGTAAAATGGCAGATTTCCCAAACTCCGTGTCCCTCTTCTGTAACACAACCCATTGCCTGTGCAAGTGTCTACCTGAGTCCTCCATGTTGGACTTGGGAGGCAAGGGGAACCGATGCAGAGAGACATGATGCCCATGTTGTGCTATGAGTAATAAAGTCCTTTGTTTCTGACCCAGAAATCTCTTGACTTCTGCCAGCATCCATGCTGCAGTAACTGGCTAACTTACTGGTTTTAGATAGAGTGAAATTAAACCCCAGACCTGACACTGTATTCCAGGACAGTTCCCCTCATCTCCCAATACTTGAGCTCAACTATTTCACAAATATGTATCAAATACCTGCTCTGTGCTAGGCTCTGTGCTGGATGCTTGCCTACGATAGTGAGCAAATCCATATACTGTTCCTTTCCTTTATGTAGCTTACATTCTAACGAGGAAGAGAGATATTAACTGAATCACCTCAAACAAATGAAAGGTAGCCACTGTGGTAAGTGCTATAAAGGAGCACTAGATGGTGGGAAATGTTGCAGGAACATCTGACCTAGTTAAGAAGGTCCAAATAAAGCCACCCTGATGAGGTGATGTTCTTAGATATGAGTTTGAATTCACTAGGCAAAAAAGTGAGAGAATAGTGCTCTGAGCAGAAGGATCAGCATGTACAAAGGATCTGTAGCAGCGGGGAACATGGTGAATACAGGGACTAGTTTGGCTAGAAAAGAGAGAGGGGAAGTGTAATGCAAGATGAGGCTGCAAAAGGAAGCAGGGGCAAGACCAGGTCAGACCTTATAGGCCATGTTAGAGTGCTTAAAAAATACACTTTCATCTGAAGAGTAAAGGGAAGACATTGAAGGATTATAAATGGAAGGAGGGAAGATATCAGTTTGCCTTTGGAAATGATCACTTTGACTCAAGGGTTCCAAACATTTCAAATGGCTTTAACTAAAGCCTCAAAATAATGTTATCACAAGCATTCTCCAGCATCTTCCAGCATGATTACTTTCTACTTTCAGTTACAAGGCCTCATTCATCCTTTTAAATTGTGTTAGTTCAGATATCCCAGGAAGACACCAACATGGGGCAGACAGACATACAAGAGATTTATTGAGGAGGAAGTAGGAGAAGGGAGAGGCTTCAGACAATGCCTAAGGTCTGACACCTGCAGAAGAAGAGAGAGAAAGGAGGAGGCTGAATATGAGACTGCAGTACAGTTCCAAGAAAGGTCTGGCCAGGCCAGTGGGAAGTCCTCACCTCTCGCCAGGATGTGCCTGCCTTAGTACCCCTGCTGAGCTCTGTCACTGTCTGGGGGCAAGCTGCAGGATGTGTAGCCTCAGGGCAAACGTGGTGATGGACCTAGAGAGGATAGCAGCTCAAGGCTGTCGGTCAGCTATGCTCCCTGCCCCAGGAGATATGAACAGCACATTTTCATGGCTGCCACACAAACATTAAGAAAAATATGAGCATATAATAGGTATGTAGCTCTATTCTAGGCATTAGAATATGCAAAGATAAATAACACACATTCTCTTCTGGCAAGGTGTTAAAAAATCTAGTGGCCAATAATAACTATTATCTCACCTGCTCTACAGCTGAAGCAAGCACTCTGTGTACCAGCCAGTCTCTGAAAGGCAGCATAAGCTTTTTTCTAATTCCCTATATATAAATGACTTTAGAATGTTCATTCTTCCATTAAAAGACAGCATGAAAAGGAAACTCTCTTTCCCACCCTCAGTTTTGGCAGGGCCTCCTCGAAGGTCACTGCTGCCCAGAATGCTCAGCCACCTTTGTTCTTTCCACTGAGATCTTTTCAGCCCCAGCTCCCTCTTTGAGACAATTTAGTACAATGCACTGGATGACAGCTCTCTTGACATGCAAACCACAGGGAGAATATTGAAATAAAGAGGAAGGGGAGGAGAACACATAATGGGGAAGGTCCTGCTAAAAAGCATACATCCATTCTTCATCCAGTCAAATTCCTTTTGACACAGGGTACGGGACTATTTTTAATGATTACTCAAAGCCACAGGAAATAGGGAGCCTTATTTCAGAAATGTAAACATGAAATGGAAAATTAGGCAAGTGCTCGGGAAAAAAAGGAATTAATTGTGATCTATATTTGAAAATGCTCCCAGACACATTCAATTTTAGAGCTGAAAGAGACTTTAGAAATCATCTAGCCCAACTCAGGTTAAAGAAGGGTAAGTGACTTCCTTAAGGTCACACAGGTGTGGCAGAGATAGGGGCAGGAATGTAGATATCCTGATGCCAGTCCTTTTTCAGTTTGAGAACCTTAACCCAGGGCCCAAAGTCAAGTCCATGGTTGAGCTTCAAGGGGGTTCAAAAGTCCTGAAAACTCTTAAGAAAATTATGTGTGTACATATGAATATTTATGTGGGGGGAGGGTTGTACCTACAGTTTTTAAAAGATTTTCAATGAGGAACCATGGATATAATGGTTTCTATAAGGATGGTTAAAAACAGTGAGTCTCATGTACCTATTGGAGAAAATTGAACTTCAGTATAATAAAAAAGTCATATTGATTTTATATATAAAAAAAGAGAACAGTGAAGTGGGAGGCAAGCAATGACACATACACATCAGACAGCTACAATTGCTTTTTAGAAGTCACTGATGGCTGCTGAGCTAACAGGGACAAGAAAGATTGAGAAAGTGAGGAATATTAATTACTTGTACCATGATGTTGAACAACAACAAAAAGAGAATAATTTTGGTTTTGCTCTTAGGAGATAAAATATTAGATGAATGTCTAAGTGGGGTGAAAGGTACAGATTGCATATCCACCAGAGTAAAAACATTAAAACAACATCGAAAACTACAGTAAAATTTTATGTCATAAAAATGAACATAATTTTGTAGTGGAAGAGCATGGATGGATAGTGAACAGATAATGAAATTGGGAGTAAGTGAGAAGGTTCTCTGTGGTGAAAGATGGTGAGAATAGGCTGGCCCGGCTTAATTCACATTATTGTTATGAAAATAGGGAAGCTGGTGAGCAGTATTTCATCTGTTATTTTCTATTCCAATTTGTAGAAGGTACCCTTGAGTACAAAGTGACAGTGACTGTGGGAAAGGACTAGGGTAGGCTGAAAAATGCCCCCTGCCAAGATGTCCATGTCTTAATCCTTGGAACCAGTGAATGTTTCTTTCTGTAGAAAAGACCTGCAGACTTTGCAGGTGTCAGATGATCTTAAAATGGGGAGATTATCCTGGATCATCTAAATGGGCTCGAAATGCAATCACAGATATCCCTATAGTTCATAAAACGCAGAAGAGAAAGGAGGTAACCATGGAGTCAGAGATTATAGTGAGGCAGTCACAAGCCAAGAAGTGGTGGCAGCCAGCTATCACCTCTGGAGGAAGCACAGACCTGCTGCTGACACCTTGCCTTTGGCCCAGTCACACTGATTTTAGGGCTTCTGGCCTCCAGAACTGTAAAAGAATAAATTTCTGTTGATATAAACTATCAAAGTGGGGATAATTTGTTAGAGCAACCACAGGAAACTAATATTTCCAATTCAAAAAATTGGAAATATTCATTCAATCAATTTAACTCCACAGTCACTTACAGGCAAAGAAGTTGTCTGTGGTTTTGAGGAAAAGGAACAACTAGACAGAAAATACCATACCAGATTCACTTGTTCAACCTAGTGGAAAGCTGGGTGAAATTTCCAATCACAGAATCATATTATAATATAAATAGAGAGGAATACTTAAAAAAAAAAAAAAGGTTTGAATAGGGCAATGCAGAAATTACCTAGTGAGGAAAGTCATTCAGTCAGTCATGCCAGTTTGGAGATTTCCAGACGTCAAACATTAGAAGGGGACCACAGAGAAGAAAGGGGCAAGGAAACGGTGAGGCTAACAGCACCTGTCTTATGCTCAAATTTCAAAGCATTTCCAAATACACTGTAATAGTGACCACTCATTGAGTACTACGTGCTGCATGCTTTACAATCATTATCTCATTTAATCTGCATAAAACTATCAAGATATGTATTATAATATCCATTCTACAAAATATCAATGAGCTAAGGAACAGGCCACAGTGGCAGAACCATGATTTAGAACCCATGTTTATTTGCCTCCAAAGCCAACTCCCTTTCTATTGTCCTGCTTTATCTCACCATTAAACCTCACCTATTCTCTGTGAAGAGGACTGTGAGCTCCATGAAGGTAGGGACTGAGTATCTGTCTTGTTTACCGCACAGCTGGTGATCAAGAAATAGTCGTTAGATGAATAAATGGAACAGATGAAGCCTAGAGAGACTAAGCAATTTATCCAAGATCACACAGCCATTATTTGCCAGGGCCAGGTTCTCTAAGATGCTACAGCATACTGAGCTATGTGTGTATCTTGGGCAGGGATTTAGGGAGGTGGGGTGGAAATACAGGGCAAACAGGTGAAATAACAGAAGTTTTATCTTGTTTTGTTTGTATAGATGCTGTGATCCTACATGAATGGAGGCAAAGCTGAAGACTGTGACTCTTCCAAGGTGAATTTCAAGCAGTAAGAAGGTGATGAAGGGTGTGAACTGAAGATGATGCAGCAAAGCACTGCTGGACCAGAGGGTGGACTGGGCAAGGACCAGAGTAAATTATTTTCAGCGGACTAGATCCAGCCCCCAAATACCACACCATGAGTCACAAGGATACGTGGGTACATGCCAACGGCAGTTTTGCCTATTAATCGAAGCAGAATAAGTGATTCCATGTGGTGAAGGGCTTCTCAGCCAAATCGGCAGAGATTCTGCTTGCCTGAGGCTGAACTATCTGCCAAACTCTCCCCAAGTACTGGCTGGACACCCAGACTGGAAATGAGAAACTCAAAACTAATGAGAAGCACTTTGGTGGGAGGTAGGGAGGCTGGAAGAGAGAACTGTGCAGAGTCTGAAGCCTGACTGATTGCTCTTTGTCAGTACAGTCCCCTTGTTTCCTCATCCTTTCGAAGGAAATGAAAAAGTGCTCACAGGACACTCAGTTTAGATGCCAAAGCGGAGGCCCTCCAGGTAACACAAGAAAAAGGAAACACACCTCTACAATTTTCATAAACACCTTTAAGTTTCCAAGAGGAAGGATTCGGACCTAGAGTGACCACTCCTGGCTACTCCTATGTCCAGAGGTAGACCTGTCCTTGGTCTCAACCTAATGGGACAGAAAACAGCAGGACAATAGCTGATGGCAGTTCCCCTGTTAAACGTAGGACTTAAACCAGGAAAACAACTGTGTCCCCTCACCACGAATTTCAGGATCCTGCACAGCTGTATTCCCAGCACCCTGCAGAGTGCTCGCCCCATGGCAAGGATTCAAACTACTGAAGAACAAAGGGAAGCTGATGGTAAGTGTATCATTGGGCACATATAACAAAATGAATCTCAAACTCTGTTTTCTAGGACTCTGGGTTTATACTGTAAAGATTTAAGAGTGGGAAAAAATGAGACATCTTCCCAAGGGAATATGAACCAATAAATTTGAGATAATACTCAAATTATTTTTAAAGTACCCATTATGTGTTAGGTGCAATATCTCATCTAATCCGCATAACAACCTTTGAAAAAACTAAAGCTCAGTGAGGTTAAGTCACTTCCCCAAAGACAGAGCTGGCAAGTGACAGAAATTTAATCTGGGATTTAATCCAGACTTGTTAGACTCCATCTCCTGCTTGTGCTCTTTTCACTATACTTTCTTAAGGAGGAAAAATAAAAAATAAAAAAGCACAACCAACTCATTACTTTCTCTATCGAGAAAGCCCTGAACTTTTCTCTACATTATTATTAAACTAGAAAGTTAAAGATATAGTCACTTTCAGGTCAGGCAGGACCTGGCCAACCGGAGAGAAGTGATGTCTCAGAAATTCCAGACCTAAATTTTGTATCCCACCCCCCACCCTGGCTTGTTACACTACAAATCTGGAGTTTAAAGAAATTCTGCACTGGCTAAACAGAAACAACAAAGAGAATCCTCAAATCCCCCTTCTCAGAAGCCCTAGAAATTAGGCATCTTTAAGAGGAAGATTTCTGTTGGAAATTGGGTTTCTGCCTGGCTCTTTTCCACGGAATTTAACACTGAGAGGCCAAGGCCTGGGATTTATCCTCGGTTCCTGGGCGAGGGCCAGGAAAACAGAGCCAGGCAGGCCGGAGTTGAGAGGCTCCATACTAAAGAAGCCCTCGAAGTGAGGTAGTAAGTCACAGGAAGCTGGTGTGAGTTCAATGGTTTGGGTCCAGATTTAAAAGCAGAGTTATGCTAAGTGACTTGTGAAGGCACTACCGAATCCCCCAGCCACTCTGAAGTTGCGCTGGAAATCTCAGAGTGACGGTAAGAAAAGAATTGAGGAGTCAGGGAGAGGAAATACATTTACTGGAGAGCCCAGGAATTGCTGAGATCGCAGAAGAAAGATTGAGAGGGCATGGATGAGAAACGTCTTGGATCTGAGAAAAAGGATAGGCTCGCACACGACGGGACTGGTCCTCAAAGGCAGAGAGATGTCAAGTCATTACGTACAGGAGAAATTCCATCTCTGAAGGAGGAAAGCTTGGGAGGAAAACAGGGTTGTGTCTGTAAAGAGGGATCCCTGGAGAATACATAGTAGTAACTCAGTGAAGGGGAGGTGAGAGGCTTCAACGTGGGTGTGAGTGTGCGTGTGCGTGCGTGTGTGTGTGTGCGCGCAGACAAGAAGGAAACTCCCCAAAAGGAAATGCATGTGCGGGCTCTGCGCCAGAAAGGGCGCTCGGGAGGCCTGTGGGAGCCCGGCGGCGGGACCCCGCGCACTCACCTCGGCCGTAGCCCTGCGTGTGCTTGGCGAAGCTCCTCACCACGGCCTCCACGGCCTCGCGCAGCACGGCCGGGCTGCCCGCGGCGCCGGGGGGCAGTGGCAGCCCCGGGGCCGCGGACAGGAGCAGGGGCGGCGGGGGCGGTGCGGGGGGCGGGGGTGCGGGCGGGGGGCCCGCGGGGGGTGTGGCGGGGGCGGCCGCCGCCCCGGTCACTCCGGGCCGCAGCGCTCGCAGGGTGCCCCTGCCGCCGGTGCCCACGCCGGGCTGCAGCCGCTGCGCCCGCATCGTCTCCATCCTCGCCGCCCGCGGAGCAGCGGGCCCGAGCCTGCCAGCCTGGCGAGCTAACGGTCCCCGCCGCCCCCGCCCGCGAGCGCCCCGGGACGGAGGGCGGGGCCGCGGCCCAGCCGTCAGTCACGCGGGGGCGGGCCGGGCCGTGGCCCAGGCCAATCCCCGGAGGGGGGCGGGGCTAGCGGGCTCCAGCTCCGCCGTGGGCAAAACGCTGAGGAGGGAGGAGGTTCCGAGCGCCCAGTTGCAAAGAAAGAGCGACATCCTCTGTAGGAGAGCTTAGCTTGGGCACATCTTCGGGAATAGCAGAAAGCCAGCCAAGCCCCTGGGGCGAGACTTGGGGGAGCGGGGAGCGCGGGAGGGGGATAGGCCTGGGAGAATTGTAGACAGAGGGAGAGGATACTCAGGGGTCCGTTGTCTGATTGCTTCGTTTTATAGATGTAGATGAGGAAACCTGCTCAGAGAAGTGTTGTGACTTGTCCCTGCAATCGGTGGTGGAGCTGAAGCAAGGAAAGATGTTGACATTTAATGAGCAAATATTTACAGCATGCCGCACATTATGCAGTGTACTTAGTGCATTGTTATTTAATAATCACAATCACTAGCTGGATTTTATTGTTTTACAGATAGAAACTGACACTCAGAGAGGCTAGATAAATTGTCCTAAATTAAATATTAAGGGGCTAGCAAAGGGGTGTGGGAGGGTTCAGACACAGGTTTTCTGATTCCCAATATTTGATCTTTTCATTATACAACCTTGTTGGGTATTTTCTGATTTCACCTCACCTTAGTTAGGGGAGTAAGAAAGAGTGGAATGGGCTGCTCTCTTACCTCCCATGAGGGGAGAGTTAGGAGGAGTTGGAGGAAGCGTTAGAATATATACAGAAATGCAGCAGACTGAGAGGTCCAGGGGCCAGATTAGGACAGGCATCCTTGTTCATAAAACCTGTCAGTCTGGGTTCCTCTGATTTCTCTTACATGGGCATGGAAACACACACACCACACACACTTTGTCAGTTGGCCATCATGCCATTTTTACCTAAGGTTATAATAACTCCTACCTTCAACCTCTCTCCTCCCTGTGTGTGTGTCTGTTTCTCTCTCTTTCTCTCTCTCTTTTTCTAAATAGCTCTCTCTCCACCCTACAATGGCTCTGAAATCAAGGATGGGAAATAGAAGCCAGAAGCAGAAGAAAATGGGTAAAATGGACCTGGTGAGATGAAAGTTAAACAAACTCCAAGGAAATATTATGTGTGAACAAGAAACAGGAAGCTTGGAAGAGGGACAGTTAGTCTACTGGGATATATCTGCTGATGGTGGTTGGGGCGGGGGAGGAACTCTTTGTAGGAATCTTAAAGAATTTGAGGCCAGACATAGGGGGGGCTGGGACAATAGAACCCTGTCAAATGCCTTAAAACCTTCAAGACACAGGATACTTGCCTTTCTTACTATAACCACAGTTGGTCAGTTGGTCTCCTGGAAAGAAGGTGGTGATAGGGAACCTCTAAGCATCCCCTAAATCATTATAGCTGTAGTTAGCAGCACCCTCCATCCCCCATCCGACACTCCACACCCCCAGGCAGAAGTGACAAAACAGAGACTTCTGAACACATTTATTTGATATGTCAAGTGGAGAGAGGAGTGATTTAGTGTTACTCCCCACTTCTACCTGCGGGGGTGTTCATAAGCTCAGACACACAGAAGAGCAGCTTAGAGCCCATGACCCCACCCCCTGAGAAAATGAGACAACCTGTTGTATCAGTTGGGGGGACAGGGAGGGAATAAAAAGCAGAAAGTGAAGAAGTAAAGCTGAGAGCAGGAAGGGAAGCAGCAGAACTGAGGCTGGGGGTTGCTGCAGGAAACCCCCAAGGAGAGTGGAGAAGAATATCCTGAACAGTGATTAGGGTTGGAAACAGGTGTGAACAAAGAGCCAGGCCTGGAAAGAGAAGCGTAGACCTGCAGAGAAGGGTGGAATAGTCACGAACTGGGTAGAGTGTGCAAAATCATGAGCGGG
This sequence comes from Cynopterus sphinx, assembly GCA_030015415.1. NCBI lineage: Eukaryota > Metazoa > Chordata > Mammalia > Chiroptera > Pteropodidae > Cynopterus > Cynopterus sphinx. Next base: position 40,159,093 of record CM057392.1, read on the forward strand.
CTGGGTGTAGTGGAAAGCGAGGAATTGCTTCTGTAGGAGAGCAGAGTTTGGAGACCACTCATAAGTAGGGGTTCCCTACTTACTGCTTCCGAACAAATGCAAGTGAGTTCGGCCCAGGACCCATTTGGGGCCCTAGCACAAATGGCCCAGTGTGCGCTGTGCCTGTGGGTACACGAGGGATCCCATACGCGTGTGAAATGATCAGGGCATGAATGCATGTGTCTATATGACCAATAAATAGAGTATTTACCCTTCCCTGCAAATAAGAGTAACTGCTGCGGACACGTTTGCCCATGTGTGCGTGCACCGTGCCCATGAGCACATGCAAGAGACCCCTGTGTCCGCGGCGTGTGCGTGAGCTGGTTCTCTCACCCGTCCCGTCAAGGTGCTCATGCCTACCCTCTTCGGCTCCTCACACTCCCCTCAGCGCCCTGGCTCCCCCGGCCCCCCTAGACTCTGGAAGCCCCCCAGCAGGCGGATCTGCTCAGTCTGCATGGAGTGGCGCCTCACCAGCTTCCGCTTGGTCCTGGGAGAGCCCGGCGCTCCCGCCTGGGGGGGAGCCGGCAGCGAAGGCGCCCGCCCCCCGGGCTGGGGGCGAATGTCGGGGATGGGGGGATGGGGGCTGACGTTGAGCGGGGGCAGGAAGCCCGGCCGCGTCTGCGCGATGTGGTCCAGGAGCAGCGTCCCCGAGCCCCTGCGCTCCAGCAGCCCGGGACTCCGCCTCCGCCCGCTCAGCGGGGACACGGCTCCCGGCAGGCTCTCCTGGGACTGGCGCGGCGAGGAGACTGAGCCCGCCGGGGGCAGGGTCAGCGGCGAGGCGCTGTACCGGCGGCGCTCCAGGGACGGGCGGCCGCACTCCGGCGAGTCGGGGCACAGGTTCCCGGGGGTGTCGAGCTCCACCGGCTCCATGCGACTCAGTTTCTGCCTCAGCCCCGCAGGGGGACCAGACTCCTGAGCTTCTGGCGCTGTGTTTCGGCGAGAGAGGGGACCCCCGCCCATCACTTTCTCCGCCCACGGGGGCGGGGCCTCGGGGCCTTCGGTGCTGTGACGTCGCGACAGACGCGGCCGGCCGGGCAGGGTCAGGCCGTTGAAGTCGGCGGTCAGGCGCTCCAGCCCCGGCCTCCCCTCCGCCGGCGGCACCGGTTGCGGAGGCGCCACGAGGCCCCAGGGCTCGGAGTTGAGCCTTTTGAGTGGTTTTGGAGGGTGACGGGGTGGTTTGGGGAGCGGCTCAGAAGGGGAGGGGTCATCGGGGGGCTTCGGAAGAGGGAATTCAAACACGTCCCGCTTCTCCTCTTCTTCCTGGGTGCGAGGCGATATGGAGCCCCGTCCGCCCCCCGCAGTCTGCAGCTGGATTTCCGAAGGGGAGGTGCAGACCCCCGGGCTAGGAGGCGCAGGAGCGGGGTCCTCCACCCCCGGCGACGGCGGGGAATTGAGATACTGCCGGGTCTTTTTGGTGCCGGAGGGCGAGGTGTCAGTGGTGATGATGATGACCTCCGTGCCCTTGGCCTTGCAGGCGTCCAGTAGCGTGGCCAGGGTCTCGCGGTCCCCGCGGTCCAGGGCGTGGACGAGCGCCGAGGCTCCCGCGTGATCTCGCACGGAGGGGTCCGCGCCGTGGGCCAGGAGCAGCGCGGCCACCGCGGCGCCCCCACCGCCGGCGCAGGCGTGCATGAGGGCGGTGCGCCCCAGGCGGTCCGCGATGTTGGGGTCCGCGCCTTGCTCCAGGAGGTAGCGAACCATGCGAGCCTTGTTCTGGGGGTCGTCGTAGCGGGCCCGACAGGCCGCCATCAGCGCAGTCTCCCCCTGGGCATCACCCTCATTCACGTAGGCGCCCCCCTCCAGAAGCAAGCGGGCCAAGCGGAGCTTACCCTGACCCACGGCCCGGAGGAGAGCGTGGCCCTCGGTGTGCAGCATGGCTGCGGCTGGGGCGACAGCACCGGTGGCGCCGGGACCGGGACCTGCCGAGGCAGGCTAGGGGCGTGGGGGTGGTGGCTGGCAGAGGCCCGAGGGCTCAGTGGTGAAGCCGATCCCTGCGTGAAAGACAGAGATCTTACTGACGGAGTCAGGCGGGGAAACTGAGGCAGCGGCGGAAGGACCCGGCACACAGTCCTCCTACTAATTCATGCCTCTGAGCCCCCTTCCCCCAGCGCATGCCTGAGGAGGTGGGAAGGGTGAGCGCGCGTGCAAATGCGTACGTGCACGCGCAGATCTTCGCACCCCCACCCTCACCCCACGGCTTACCAGACCTTTCCAGCATCCCCCTTTTCTTATCCGCACTTGGAATCCCCCTTTCTAGGAGGTTGAACACCACCCGCCCACGCACATGCACCCCTACATCCACACACATACCCATTCCTAACCTCTTGTAGGTTGCCACAGCCCCATAAATGGAATGGGGGGAGGGAAGCGGCTTGCATTTGGGACCTAAAATGGGTGGGGGACAATTGGGGGTTTCTTTTGCCCCTGCTACGTTCCCCATCACTCCTCGCTCTTTCCCCTCCCAGGCTGTGCGCCCAGATACCTGAATGTCCGCAGAATCTCCGCCCGGCCAGGACCCAAGCCAGGGCCACCGGGCAGCCGGGGCGGCGGAGTCGGGTTCCCGGGGGCCCACATGGCGTGTGTGTGGGGGCACCCGGATTCCCTTGGTGTCAGTATCTGCGCCCGGGCACCGGATCCTGGTCCCTCCTCCCGGTGCGCCCCGGGCACAGCGCCGGCTCGGGAGGAGAGAAGCTAGGGTGTGGGGGGGGGTGCGAAGGGCGGAGCTCTGCCTTGCTATTTATAGCCTAGTCTCTGCGGGTGGGGGCGTCCGGCACCAAACCTCTCTCCCACCCATTCACGCATAAACCCTCTAAACCTAGAGACACCAATCCTGACTTCCCTTGCTGGATCGACCACCCCTCGGCCCGAACAAACCTAAATGTTCCTTGCGAGATTCCTCCGCGACCCAGACTGGGACCATCCCAGTTCTTCACGGAGCTTCAGATCCCCATTTTCCGCGCTTGGTGTGCTTAATGCGCCAGACCTGACCTACCACAGACCGCACAGGGCACTCTGTGCGGAGTGGTGGTGAGAAGCGATTGCGATCCACAGCCGAGGTCCATACTGTGCAGAGAGAGGCAAGAGATCTGGCTGGCTTCTCGCAGTTTAAATGCCAGGGGAGCTGGAGACAGACACAACGGTACATCCTCACTCCACCTCCCCCCAAACGGAACACACAGCACAGATAAACTTGGACCTCAGCTCCTTTGTACAGACCTCTTAGCTGAGTATGAGGAGGGTGGATATCAGGTCATTTTTAGATACAGGAATGGGCATTCCCAGATGCTTCCTCCCCATATTTGGCGTGAGGGATAGAAAAAGAGCAGAGAAAAGAGAGAACGTTGTAACACATCCTCTCTCATCGCATCTGTCTTGCTTCATCTCATTATCTTTTCATCTTGCTTGAAGGTCTCTGTCCAAATCGCTCCTTGAGTCTTTTCCTATCTGTGGCAATCGGTTTCTTTCCCTCTCTCTCTGCTTCTCCTTGCCACCTGCCCTGTCTCCATGGTTACCATAGCTTCCATCTGCATATTTTAGGAATGAGTTTGTGTCCAGCTGGAAGGCATCAGGGGAAGTGAGGGATGAAGAAAAAATGCTAAGGATCTGGAAAACTCACCTGAGAGAATTCAGAGGCTGGAGGCCACCAGACACAAGATACTAAAAACAGTGTTACCGGAGAAGAGGAGAGAGAGCTATTTGCAGGGCAGCTGTCCATTTTATCAGCTACTGTTGTTGGACATCAACTGTGTGCCAAGTATTTTACAGACATTATCTCCAATCTTCACAACACTATACAGTAGGAACTATCCTTGGTTATAGATAAAAAACGGAGACTTAGGGAAGTTAAGCAAGTTCTCCAAAGCCTCACAGGTCTGTTTCTGTCATGTTCCAAAGACGAGCATTTGTCACTACACATGTATGCAGCCTTCCAAACTCAGAGGCTCCACCCGCAGGGCTGTTTTCTCTGACTTCTGGGATATATGCTTCCAGACTCTCCCTGTTTCTGTTTTTGGGAAAGTAGGTCTCCCCGCCTCACACACACACACACACACACACGGCTCCCCACTTTATCAAGGGGCTGGGAGGAGCTGGAAGACAGTGGAAAATGCAGAAAACACTGGTCTCCTGCTCTGCTTGCCCAGCTCCGGTTCTTTGATTCCTGACCCTTCCTTCCCCAAACCTTCCACCCATCTTCTCATAGATATAGCAGCAGCCCACAGGAAATTTTTTTTTTTTTTTAGAAAATAAGTATTCATTGGTGGTGCTAGAGGGAAGCAGGGTAGGATTGAAGGGAAGATTGGAGTAATGGAGGAGAGGCCAAGCTCCGAAGCCAGAGCCACAAAAAGCCTGATCCCTCATGAGCAGGCTTCATAGGGGTTCATTTCTCTATGAGAGCTCAGTCGACAGAGTCCCTCGGTGAGATCTGAGTGTCAGGTTCCCTCTGTGGAAGGGGCTCCTCCATCGGAGACGAGGTTGGGAAGAACTGACCCCTGGTTGCTTCTGCAACCCCACCTGTGTCCGCGCGGGGCTCCCCAAGCCTGGTTCCGGCTGACTCCCTCCCTGCGTCTCCTCCTCGGCTTCCAAGGGGCGGACCTCTTCGCCTAGATTGGCAGGGAGGAATCACCAATGGGGAGCTCTGGGAGGCGGACCCCGAACGCCACCAGCTCGAGGAGGACAAGCAAATTTCAAGTTGGCTGCGGCTTGGGCTCCGCGTGGGGGAGGGGCAGCAGGTAAGGTCCCTTGCTGGTGGCTCTGAGCTGGTTCGGTCCCACATTTCCCAAACGAGTTCTCAGGGCCACGCGGCAGGTTAGACAGGCGACGCTTTCCGGCCGTCTGGGGCATCAGCCCTCCTCTGGCTCCCTGCCCTTTCTCCTCTGGGCTCCTCTTGCCGTATCGATTGTATCCCAGAGAACCGTGGTTTTCTTTTGCGCGTAGGCCAGAGATAGCAAAACCGAAAGCGAGACTCATTCTTGCGCCTCCGACTCTTCGCAATGGCATCCACTTCCCCCGAATCTATTAATGTTGTCGCCCTAAGCGCCTGACAGACTCCTGTATCTATGAAGACTCAGCCAAACGAATACGTCCTTCCTACATGTAGCTTTCCTGGACCTCTTTTTTTGCAGAATTAATCGTTCCCCAGTCTGATGATAGCATTTTACGCGTCCTTCTCTGAGAGCGCTCAAGTGCACGCTCTCTCCATTGTTTCTATTCTTCTTAGAGTATAAGGTTCTGTAGGGCAAGTTCTAAGTACTTACTACACAGTGCCCAATAAAGGTTAATTGAAAGGAATTGACTGGGGATGCAGAATTAACAATCCTAATGTAATTAGGGAACAATTAATGAAAGACGAAATAAAATGCAATACAGCATATAATTAAGATCTCTTAAATTAGTAGTTCATAATACAGTTGCTCATAGGACTGGGTTGGGGAGGGAGGCTTTATGAATCACAAGGTCTCAAGTTTGGAAGGACTTTTAGGAATCATGTGTTCATTCATTCAACAGGTATTTATTGAGCATCTACTGTATGCTGGACACATGCTAGACAATGGGGATCAGAGGGAATCGTCTACTCTAGGTATGCGTGCTACCTCTGATCAAGTGCACTTAGTAAATTGTCATCCAGCTTCTACCGAAACGTCGTTAGCAAGCGAACTCCCTATTTCCCTTTGTAGGACATTCCATTTTGGCATGTTTGTTCTTCAATTAATATTAAGCAGATATTCCAAATAAATATACAGCTCAATGAAATGTATTCCACACTTCCATTGTAAAAGAGAGGGAGGTGTCCTGGTGGCAATATTCTTAAAAATAGAGAACACCATCCTTTTGTTTTCTGATTATAGAAGTGATACATATTCTAGAAAATTTGGAAGCAATAAAGGTATAAATAAAAATACCTGTTATTTCATGGCCATGACATAGTGAAAACTATTATTTTAATATATATTCTTTCAATATCTTTACTGTATGTGTACATATATGTACATATGTATGTATGTGTGTATATTACATAAATATGGCCATATAATAAATACATTTTATGTCATGTATTCCTCACTTTATACTAACAACAACAAAATAGATCACTTTAAATTAACCAGTGTTAAATTTTGGTGTATATCCTTTAAGAATATTTTATGTGTGTGTGTATGTGTGTGTGTGTGTGTGTGTGTGTGTGTTTTACCATTTAGATTACCTTATACATATTTTTATTTTTTAACCAAATAATTTTTGTGAATGCCCTTCACTGAGTCATATATTTCTTGTCTATTCATTGGCTATTAATTGAAGAACAGCTATCCCAAAATGGAATGGCCTGCAAAGTGAGATAGGGAGTTCACTTACTAACGATGTTTAGAAAGAAGCTGGATGACAATTTACTAAGTGCAGATGACCAGAGGAAGGAGGTGTGCCTAGCGTAGAGGATTCTCTCTGATCCCCATTGTCTAGCATGTGTCCAGCATATAGTAGATGCTCAATAAATACCTGTTGAATGAATAAACACATGGTTCCTAAGGGCCCTTCCAAACTTGAGACCTTGTAGTTTATAAAGCTTCTCCTCACCATCTACCATCCTAGTCCTCCTAGCTTTCTCCCTTCTCTGGACTGTGGGAGCAATTATATTATGAACCACTAATTTAAGAGTTCTTGATTATATACTGTTTCGTCCCCATTATTCCCTAATGTGTTGTTATACATATCCTTAATATGATGTGATGAAATGGCACTTTACCTCTGTGATCCAAGTCTATAACCCCAGTTGAATTAGGAGAAAAACATTAGACAAATTCCAGCAGACATGCATCCTATTATATACCCGAGTGGTACTCTTCAAAACTGTCAAGATCATCAAAAACAGAGATGGCTGAGAAACTATGAATTTTGAATTGCTATTCAAGTTTCTTTTTTTATTATTAACAGATTTTATTTTTTAAAACAATTTTAGATTTACAGAAAAGCTGAGCAGATAGTACCAAAAGTTCCTATATGCCCTGGCACATTTTCCGCTACTATTAGCATCATATGTTAGTAGGTAAATTAGTTACAATTATGAAAACATATTGATACATTATAATTACTTAAGGACATACTTGATTCATATTTCCTCAGTTTTACTTAATGCTCTTTTCTGTTCCAGGTTCCCGATCAGTACACCACATTACATTTAGCTGTCATAGTGCTATTATGTATGTATGTCTGTGTGTGTGTGTGTGTATACACACACACACACACACGTACACATGTATGTATGTATACACACAGAAATGAAATTGAAAGGATACATATTAAAATATTAATAGTAGTTATCACTATCTGGTGGTCATCTTGAAATAGCATTTTTTTATGACTTAATGGGTTTCCAAGTTTTCTAGAATAAATGTATGTTACTTCAGAAAGCAAAAGTGATGGTATTCTTTATTTTTAAGAACGCTACTGCAAGGCTAGCTTCTCCTCTTCTACAGTGGAAGCAGGGACTGTCCTTGTTTTTGGAGCCTTTGGCAGTTTTAAAGGCTACTGCTCAGATATGTGATAGGATGCTCCTCTGCTGGAATTTGTCTGATTCCTCCCCGCCAATTAGATTGGGGTCATGCATCCAGGGAGGAAGATCACAGAGGTAAAGTAGTAAAGTGCTGCTTCATCACATCATATTAAGGGGTCATACTAACATGATTTAATATTGTTGTTGTTGACCTTGGTCCCCAGACTGAAGTAGTATTTGTTCAGTTTCTCCACTGTAAAGTTATTAATCCCCCTTTCCAAAACTGTATTGGACAAAATTCCCTATACACACCCGCTCCCTGTCCCCCCAGCCCTGTAGGGGAGTCTACATCTTGTATTTGGATGAGAGCTTTGTCTTTTCTCTCCTGCGTATTAATTTATTCAACCATTTATTTATATTAGTATGGACTCATGGATATTTTATACTTTAGGATTAGAATTCAGTACCACTTTATTTTATTGCTCAAATTTTTCAGCTTTGGCCATTGGGAGCTCTTTCAGTTGATTCTTATTCTCCTTTGACATAGCCCCATCAGTGTGTGTGTGTGTGTGTGTGTGTGTGTGTGTGTGTGGTCGTTGTTGTTTTGAGTACTTTTGGGAACAAGATGCTTCAGGTTCATCTTGTATATTTCCTGCCCCTGTCTTAGTTTCAGCTATTTCTCCAAGAAGCCCTGGTTCTTTTTATTGAAAAACAGTATTAGAAACCAAGATCTGGTTGCTCAGTGTGTTCTTTGCCAGTGGGGAAGCATTTCTTTCAAGTTTCATTTTCATTTGGTAATTTATTCAGCATCCTAGCTGCCTCTTACTGGCCACCCAGGATTGATGGCAAGAGGCAGAGTTCAGTTCAGGAGCAGGAGGAACTTCTCATTCATCAGAGCTGATCACAGTGGAATGGGCTGCCTCAGAGAAGAATAGGTACCCTCTTTCTAGGAAAAGGCTATCAGAAGTTGAATGACTAACAACACTGAGAGTGAGTTTGGACTAGATAACTTCATGGGTTTTTCCAATTCTAAAAGCCTGTGCTTCCAAGTGGTACTTAAAAAGATCAATTTGATCATAACGGTTCTCCCCTCACACCACACCGCCCCCCCCAGCTCTCCACCCCCACCCTGGCCACTGACAGTGAGACTGGTGACTTATCCCTGTACTCCCGCATGCCTGGCACACTACCTCTTTCACGGGATATGCTTAATAAATGTTTTCTTGAAATGCATTGCGTTGGATTGAACTGGGGCTTGGCTCAGTTTGGAAAGCCAGAAAGAGAAAGAATGCAAAGGTCATGTGCAGATATGTAGATGGTGATAAACAAATGATCTTAGGGAGGTAGAGAAGTTTTATTCAAGGATCTAATCACTTTCCCTCCATGCTACAGTTACACTATATTGCAATTATCTATCCTGTTGGGACCATGTCTCATCCATGTTTATATTTTGAAACATATCCTGCCTGGCACTATACCTTCTCAGTCAAAATTTGTTGAATTACACTGGCTTTTCAGGTCCCTGGGGGAAAGTTTGAGTATCTTGTACCTCCCTAGCTTCCATCTGTTCTGCTGTACTTTTTCTCTTTGTTTTTGTCTTTATCAGGTTTTTCTCACTGGATGTCTGAATGCCCAGGCCCCCTCCACCATGGCCAGCCGGGGTGGGGGCCGGGGTCGGGGCCGGGGCCAGTTGACCTTCAACATGGAAGCTGTGGGCATTGGGAAGGGGGATGCTCTGCCCCCACCCACCCTGCAGCCTTCTCCACTCTTCCCCGTGAGTGTTCGTACTCCCTTCCCAAGTCCCCTCATTGCCCCTAGCTGACCGTATGAGACCCCAGGTTTCTCCAGGGCCATTGTAAAACCATTTTCCCTTTGCCCCTTCCTGTCTCTATGCTCCCAACTCACATGGCATGTTTTCCAGCTCCCCAGCTTTCAAAATGTTGCATTGCTCCTCGCATTTTCCTCTGACCCTTTGCTCATTAGGAGCATTGGGTTAAATTGGGGGGAGACACCCTCCTGGATTTGTACTCCAGTGTTTTCTTCCTGGACCAACCACTGCCTCTGCCTCCTTAGCCCTTGGAGTTCCACCCAGTGCCTCTGCCCTCAGGAGAGGAGGGGGAATATGTCCTAGCGTTGAAGCAGGAGCTACGAGGGGCCATGAGGCAGCTCCCCTACTTCATCAGGCCAGCTGTCCCCAAGAGAGGTTAGTTGGAATGCTTGCATCTTGTTCTAGTGCTTTCCATGAGCAGTGCCCTCTATTCAGCATTACTAGGAGTGAGAGATGCCAGAAGAGGCACAGGAGCTCACCCTGTAACTGGGGGATCATAATTACCCCTGCATTTGAAATGCACGATGTTATTCATGGCTCGTTTTGAGTCTCACAATAATCTTGGGACGGTAGGAGTTTAAGTATTAAGATGCCCATTTTGCATGTATAAATGGAGGGATGTGTTTTTAATAATCTGGATTTATAGGCACCAACCGATCAGAAGAGAGGCTGGTGCTGGGCCTCTGAGAAGCCCTGCTAAGGATAAACTATGACCTCTCTGGCCAGTGGATTGTGGAGAGGTCAAGGAGACCAGGAGGGACTGGGGAAGAGGGTGCACTTGGGAGGCTTGGGAGAGCGGATATTTACCAACGGCAGTGGAGGTACAGCATTGCAGAGTCTGGACCACCGAAGCCCTACTGAAACCCTAGAAGCTGAAGCTCAGAGAGAGAAAGGGCTTGTCTAAGCCAGCCCCACTGACAAGGAGTAAAGGGAAGATGGAAGCCTGGTTGCTTGCTCTCTAGTATACTTTTTACTGTACTGTACTGTGCTGTACTGTCTGCACTACCTCTCAATATAGTCATGCCTTCGGGTTAAGGGAGATAACAAAAACATTGTCATTTTGGGTGGCGAAGGGACAGGTTAGAAGAGTATCAAAGTCTTTGGTGAAGCTGACCCCCTGGGCTCTGGGTTTAGGCTGAGGGGACAGACAATTCTTGAGTGTTGAGAAGGCTGGGCCCTGGGGAATACCCCTGTTCTAGGGCTCTGAAAGGATAAAACTTTGACCTTTGGCCTCTGACCCCTTAGATGTGGAGCGTTATTCAGACAAATATCAGATGTCAGGGCCAATTGACAACGCCATCGACTGGAATCCCGGTAGGTGACGGGCCCTTTCGTTGACCACCCTTCTTTCAAACATTTGAGATGCCCCAAGCCACCGCCTCATGCACCCTCTTTTGTCCCTCCCTCCACCCCGTTCAGCACTTATACCCTCTGGCTCTACCTAAAAACCTGTTAAGTAGTCCCCACTCCCAGTAGGCATCCAAGCCACAGGCTTGTTCTAGGCATCTTTAGCACAACCTCTTCCTTCCTCTCCTTTATCCCGACCCTGATCTTTCCTTTAAAACCAGTCCTCATCCCCAGGAGGCCTCAGGCGGGGTCCTACTGACTTTTATATTCCCACCATTCCCAGACTGGCGACGTCTACCCCGGGAGCTAAAGATCCGAGTGCGGAAGCTGCAGAAGGAGCGTGAGTGTATCTGGAAAAAGGAGAGGGAAGAGAGGTTTCCTTCATCAGCTGGAGGACCCGGGCTGCGGAGGTCTTGCCAGCCCTCCAATCCCTACCCGGACCTCCCAATATTATTGCTGGATGCCGGAGTGGCCACATGAGGGCAGCAGAGTGACATGGTCTCTGCGGGAAGTGGGTAGAAGGCTAACTGGGGAGTTTGCTCTCTGATGGTTCGATTTTTGATCCCCTCACCAGGGACCACCATTCTACTCCCCAAGAAGCCTCCTAAGACAACCGAAGATAAGGAGGAAACTATACAGAAACTAGAGGTAAGGAGGACATGTGCAGAGCCCACATGGGCCCAAACCCATCCCTCCCCTTCGGGCCACGTGGGCCTGCCTCAGTTGAGTCTGAGTTTGCCTTCCTATTCGCCTTCACATAAGACCCTGGAGAAGAAGGAGGAAGAAGTAACTTCAGAGGAAGATGAGGAGAAAGAAGAAGAAGAAGAGAAGGAAGAAGAGGAAGAAGAAGAGTATGATGAGGAAGAACATGAAGAGGTAAAGGGACCTCCTTCCAACCCTAGCCCCTTTCTCTTGCCCTCATGAGCTCTGGGGACCTCAGCTCTGTCCACCAGGGGTGTTCACTTTGGAGAACCAAAGGAGAAAGTGCTCTCAAAAGATAGAGCCCTTCACTTCATCTTCTCCAGGCCCTCGTCAAGAGTGGACAGCAGATGGAAGGGATTTTCAGGCCTGGAATGGCGTGGTTGGGAGGGAGGGGGCCTGGCACACAGGGAGAAGGGAGCATGCTGAAAGCATATCTGGATGCATTTTCTGTTTCAGGAAACTGATTATATCATGTCATATTTTGACAATGGAGAGGACTTTGGGGGTGACAGTGATGATAATATGGATGAGGCTATATACTGAAGAAGGATCCCAAACCACACCCTGGAGCTTCCCATCTCTCTTGATGCAGGATACAGAGAGAGTAACTGTCCCTATTATTTGGTTTTGTGCACAAGAAAATCATTTGCTCAGAGTCCGATAACCTGTTTGGTCCCTGGAGATAGAAATGGAGAATGATGACAGACAACTCTCTTTTCTCCCCTTCCCCTCCCTCCACCCTTGTGTCACCTCTGATATCTTGGGAAAAGGGCAGAGGACCCGTGTCTTAATGGTATGAAAGGTCAAAAGAAGAAAGAACTTTAAAAGAGGAACTGGAGTTGTTAGAGCTGAGCCAACCCCTCCCTGTTTTTATTGTTCTTTGTGGGAATCATTATGGGTGGGAGCTGTTAAGAGGAAGAAGGGCAGTTTTATATTTTTAAATAAAATGTTTTTATCTGTCTCTCTGTCCAGGATGAGGCCTGGTGGGAGAGGGCCGGGGGAATGAAGGGGACTCCTAGCTGAGCTCTTCTTCCCTCACCTGTCAGAGTCCAGCATGACACCCCGGGGATCACAGCCTTCCTGTCCTTTGCCCCTTCCCTCCCACATCCACGGTGGGACACCTGCTCCCCAACCTAGCCCAGCCCAGGAGCAGTCAGGAAATGCGTTTGCAGGGACGTGCAGAATGAGTAGTGGAAAACAGCTGACACCCTGGAGACCAGCTGGCTTCTGAGTGTCTGGTCCTCAGGCCATGGCGACGTGATTATGTCTGTTCACAACATGTTCACAGGGACACAGGCTTGCTCTTTCCCATACTTGACCTTGACCTTGTCCTTGTTTACGAAGAACGATTGCAGCTATTTTTGTGGGGAGAGTCAAGAAAGCCAGGTGCGGGGAGGGAATAGGGAGGAGCTGTTGATTCTTCTTCATCAGGCTCTCTGGCCTCCGCCCTGAAGACCCACTTTGCAGTAGGAACCCCTAAATATTCTATTCTTTACTTCTAGGAGCCACCGTGGCCGAGTGGCACTTTCCCTCTGGGTTCTCCCTTTGTGGAATTGGGTTAGCCTTTCTCATTCCCTTCTTGGGGGAAAGAGGGTAGGCGGTGTTGCTTTACAGGAAGTCATGCGGGTGGGGAGGAGGGGAGTGACTTGGGGACACTCGCAGCTCTGAGCGATGATTTCTCGCCCACACAGCTCTCCCTTGGGTGAGGTCACTTCCCTAGGCTCTGATTGGCTTCTGAGGAAGCCCTAGGTACGCTGATTGGTTCCAGCCACTTGACATGCAGCAGTCACGGACTAGCTGCATGGCCAGATAGGAGCTGACTAGGGAGGTGGTTTCGGATCCCTGCGATGCTGTGGCTGCTGTCCGAGCACCCTACCAAACACTAGGAAGCCTTAGTTAGGGAGGAATGCGGCAGAACCTTCGAGAAATCCCCCAACCGTATCCAGGCCAGCGGAGGGCATTTCCTACAGCATCAAGTGCCTGAATGGCTGGCGATCTAATGTTTGTTAGATACTCCTGACCTGACCTCATCCTAAAGAATGCACAGGGGCTGTGACTCCACTGAGGGAAATCACCTTAAAAGCCTGGTATGGCTGCAGTAGTAGGTGTTACGGTAGAAGCAGCCAAGAGAACAGGGAAGGAAACAGGAATAGAAACAGAACATTCCAGTTGTTGAGCAATTGGCGTTGATTGGTCTGTTCCTTTTTCTAGCCCTCAGAGGTGTTCTGAGTGGACAGTGTGGGGAGGGGCCAGAGGACTTGTCACTGGGGTTTCCCACAGTCACACTGTAGCCTGTGATTACGGCTAGAGAGAAATCAGCAAGGAACAAAAGTAAAAGACATTGAAAAGTCTCCTTTTGCCCTTCTCCCCGACACACGTACACAGGCCGTCCTGACCTGGTCAGCTGTATCTGTGTCTAGATTGGGCTCACAAAACCCCCTAAATCCCACCTCAGGCCAGCCTGAGAACTCAAAATAATGGGAATAGAGAAGATTCTAGACAAAAGAAAGTAGAGGAGAACTAAGACACATTCCCACTCCCCCCTTCCCAGTCCCACGCATACACATCCTTTTCCCATGAAATGGGGGAGAAAGGAGGACAAAGGTTACAGTGACCCCTTGGGATCAGTCGTACTGTCTCAAAGGCAAAATATCAGAAAGATCAGACTATTCTTGGACTCTTTCCCATCTGGCTTCCTGCACCTCCTGGCAGGTGACCTTGCTGAACAAAGCCAGAGACATGGGACCCAGCAACTTCCAGATTCTCGGGCGGTTCCGGGCACGGGATAGACTGTTTCCATTGACCTTTCCCCTACTTTCCACGGGCTCTTTCTGGGCAGGCTGAGGCTGAAGCCTAAGGCCTGGTAAACAGGCAGGGCAAGGCTTCCAGTTCTCTGGAGGTTGAGGCCCTGCTCGTAAACATTTAGAGAGGACCCACCCAGTGCTGGCTCAGCCCTGTACGGAGTGCCAGCTTATGGTGAACGGGTCACCCCACACCCACAGCCTGGGCAGCACTGGCCGCAGGCAGGGCAAAAATCCCCTTTCCCTGGTGTTCCTAGCCTCCTGGTTCCCCCCCACCCCCCATTCCAACCCACACACAACTTGGGCAGGAAGCTTGAGAGTGGGGTCTGCAAATTTAAGTGCAGAGACTTAAAACGGGAGTGCTGGATGGGAGACCTGGGTGCAATGTGCAGTTTAAAAGGTCAAAAAAAAAAATTGTAGGGTCAAATGTCGATGGGTAGGACACGTTCGGTTTGATGAGGAAAAGACAATTACTTTCTTCAATTCATGCTTATTGCTGTTTGAGTGGAAGGAAGGGTGGCTCTGTGGGGACAGGCTGGTTAGGAACAGATCCAAGGGGAAAGGCTGCCGTCTCCATTAGGAAAAGCACTGGTTTGTGGTCCTTGTCTCATTGCCCATAGCTTCGTGTCCTCAGGGCTGTCACGTCAGGTCTCCAAGCCTCAGATTCCTCACATATGAAACCAATTTTGGACTGGAATGTCCACTAGGAATTCTTCAAGCTCATGTTGTTCCATCTGCAGGAGTCCAAATGGTTCTGAGGACAAAAGTCAGAACGTGTCCAGCTTTTGTTGAACTCGTTCCATCCACGGGTGTCCCCACCGTAATTTCAGCTTGGGCAAGCTAAAGATAATTCAGGAATCTAGCCAGGCCTTTCCAAGAACCTGCCTCGGCCTGAGCAGCAGGAGGATCAGAAATTCCATGGACTAGCAAGGAAGGAGGCTACCCCTTCAGCAGAGTTTAAGGTCATGATCTGTAAGCCAGGATTTAAATCAAGCAGCCTACCAAGAAATTTCTGACTGAGGAAGGAGTCAGGGGAGCAGGTCTCCTTTGTCACCCTTGAGGGGTGACATGTCTGGCCAGAGGACAGGAAAGAGAAATGAGCGGGTCAGGAATGCTATCGTCAGTGAGCTAATCTGGCCAGACAAGTGGTGACCCCTTCTCCAGTAACCTTTCCCCTAGTGAGGCTCACTTTTTTTTCTCGAAGGTCATTTGGGCTGAAAAGCTGGAAATAAGAAGTCCTAGTTTTCTAGTGTCACCTCAGAAAAGCCTTTGCCCCTTTTTCATCCTGGAGGGAAGGGAAAGGCAGTGATCCAACCTTGACTGCGGGACCTGAGAGGCTAAGTGCAAACGCCTTGAGAACTCACAACTTTGAGGCAAGGAATCCAGAGGTTTCTCAAACCTAGTCCTGACCAGTGCAGGAAGGGGCTATGTCTCCATGACCTCCAGGTCCAGGACTGGTCTCCATTCTCGAACCTCCCCTCCTCCCAGATCTGAGCTGTGGGCTGGATTTCCCAAAACTTGGACCCCTGATTCTTCCTGAATCTCACCATCCTGTGATTTTATTTCTCTCGCTATACAGTGGACAAAAGGAGAAAATACCCAAATTCTGTGTCTAACGTTGTTACACTCAGGGCAGCATCAATATTACCAGAACTGAAGGGAGATCAGTTAGACCTGTCTTTGCCTCACCAAAAGAGGTCGGGGAAATGAACCCACCTCAGTCTGGGACACAGACCTGGGGGATTTCCTGTCTTGGAGAGAATAGATGGAATCCCATTTGGACAGGGAAAGAAGCCCCAGGACTCATCCTCCTCCGTTCTTGCTATGGCCAGAGATGCAGCCGGGAGGAAATTCCCTCCTCTCTTTTACCTCATTTTTCTCAAGCAGGGGTGGTAAGAGGGAGTGAAGCAAAGATGGGCTCAGTGGGAGAAAGGGCAAATGCTGACCAGCCCTTTTCGAGGCCCTCCACTCCCTGTCCCCAAACCTCTCTCGTGATCCTTAGACAATCTTTCCTGTCTGACGATACTTGGCTGCTCTTGGCCCCTCACCTCTCCCTTACTTGGCTCCTGTTCTGAAACTTGCTTTTCACTCAGAGCCACCACTCCAACACCTGTCCAGACGTATCGGGGACATCTGCAGACTCTCAGGAGCTGGCGTGGGTCCGGCTGGGAAGGATGACTTAGTGCCAGAGAGAGAGTGTGTCTCTCACACTCATTGTCTTTGAGGTTCTTTTTCTCTTCTCGACTCTCTCCATGTCTTTCTTTCCAAGTCTCTCTCCACCTCATATCTTTAGCTTTGTGCTGCTTAAATTGGGTTATTCATGAGTGATGTGGTGAGGAGTAATTGAGGCCACACAATACAATGGTGCATCTTTCAGAGTGTCAATTTTACTTTTAATATCTGGTGTGTGTGTGTGGGGCAGGGAGGGATACATTATTTTTATACTAAAACTACACAAATATATTACACGGTGTAAATAAAAATGTGCACTTTTTAAACCTAAAATACATACTTCAAAGACATTTCTGGCTTGTGACAGGCTACTTTGGACTGCTCCAGAAGTCCCGGAGGAAATGGTTCATCTCCCTAATTTTAAGGGTCCGTCAGAGGAAATATTTGAGAAGCTCTGCTTAGAGCAGAAGTGACCACCTAAGCCAAACCTAAGCACCAGACAGGAGTCAGGCAGGTACGAAGGAGCGAAGCAGGTGAGTGAAATGCAATAGGGAGTGGAGAGAACTGGCAAATAAGAGCTGCCTGGCCCCACCAGCTCCAGCAGGTCAGTGCTGTGAAGGAGTGTGAGCTCAGTGTCATCAGATTAGGTTGCTTTTTAAGAGAAGCCAGAACAGTAGCTTTTAATGAAATTCGGTCTTTAAATGTTTATAACCAATTCACATTTCCGGGAAGAAACTATAGGTTTCTAGATGTCAGCAAGCTGATTCCACCCATGGGCCCCCCAGATGGCCACCTCTGACTTCTACCACCATTTCTTCTACTTTCTAAAAGAAATGAGGCCCAACTCCAGGCTCCCAAGGTCTCAAATTCTGTTCCCAAGAGTTGGGGACAATAAGGTGCATGAGGTTGCCAGAGCGTTTGGAGCTCTCCTGAAGGACAGCTTGGGGAGGCAGAACTGAAAAGAAGCCTCTGCGTACTTCTAGAAGGCTCCACCTTTCTCCAGGGGAGCAAAGGAGCCACCGGTCACTGCCCAGTCATCCTTTCCCTGATCTACACGGATACTGAGGTAAAAAAAATCTATTGGCCTGAAACAAGAACCAGCTGTCTTCAGAGCTGGAAGGTGAGTCAAGAATGAAAGACCAGGGATAGTGAGAAATCAGAGAACAGGAGACAAAAGAAGGATTACCTGTGAGTGTGGATGAAGGTGGAAGTCCAAATTTAGACAGGTGAGGGGGAGGGGTCTTTAGCCACAGAACCATATAAGGGAAACACAGTTCTCACGACCCTGACCCCACCTACCCTCCCAGCAACTGAAATCCTTCCTCTGTCCATCTGTCCGAGAGGTTAAAAATACCCACACTGGGCACCCAGCCAGACATTTCCAAGAACCTGTTTACTGACCATTTAATTGACTTGGAGAGAGAGTCGGTAGCTACATCACCCAGTGAAGAATGAGAACAGATATCCCAGGGCTCAAAGCACGTGGGATTCACAACTATGTCCCCATGTTATCTGTCCTCTTTCTTCCATCACTTGGTTGCCTGGAGATGACCAGTCACTTGATAGTCAGCAAAATCCCAGCCTTCGGAGTCTGTTTATTCTTTTCTCCTTACATAACAAGCCTAGTGGGAAAGTATAGCAGGGTCAAGCCAAGGACAAAACAGGAGTCATCCGAATAGGCTAAACTGAGCCTCATCAGTGGGCCCACCTTCACTGGGTTTTGTCATACTCAGTCTAGTCCACCTCAGTGGAAAAAAAAAATCCAATGAGATACAACACCTTCAAATGAGGAGTCTGAGCGTTCTTTGACATGTCACCTTGTATATGCAGCACTCTCTATTCCCGTTTATCGCTCTAAACGCCAGGAAGCTTTCCCCTGTCGTATTCTGAAAAGTCAAGAAAGCTCAGTTAAATTCCAGAAGGTTCCAGAGGCCTGAGAGGCACACTGGGAGTATGAAAGAGAGAACTCTAGTGCCCCCAGAACTATACCATGAGATGCCAGGGGTGAGCAGAGGGCCTATCCCGGCCTAGGGACGGGAGTGCCAACAGCAGGCCACCTGTCCTCTACCACGATGAGTCCTGGGGGAGTCAGCTTCTATACACTGACCTCTTCTCACACTATTTTGCTCCCCAAACAAGAAAGAAATTGAGAAGAACAAAGAGAACGGCTTTACTTCTGATAGGTCAGAGAGGAAGAACAATTCTGGGGACATGCCTGGGAGTGAACTGAGCGAGATGGCAGTGGCAGTGGATATGCCTCCTTTTATTTTAAATAACAAGCATTTTACTTGCTATTCTAATATCTCACATATATTTTTTAAGTCTTCACAGTAATAATTTGAGGTAGCAACTGTTATTATCTCCCATTTTACAGATCAACTGGAGCATGGAGAGGTTGAGCAAGGTGCCCAAATATAGCTTGTGAAGTGGTGGAAGATTTCAACTGAGATAGTTTGGCTCCAGAACATATGTGTGCTTGTCTACCACCCTGTGTGTTGGAAAGCTGATCCTTGAACTTTTTCTAGGCTATAGACTTATCTACCCAGCCAGGACCTGCAGCCCTGGATCTGTAGGACAAAAGTTTCTGCTCTCCCAGTCTGGAACTATTGAGGTCATGGTGCCTGGTACAGGCATTGGGTCATCAAAGGGTCACTAAGTTGTTTTCTTTATCCATCTTATGGATTCCATCACCTAGGGGTGGTCCCAGGAAAGAGTGTGAGGAAAAGGTCTGGATGCTGTTGAAAGAGCTGGACAAAAGTCCCTCCACTGCACGTGTACCCTTTGGCTCCCATGTGATTGTTTTTTTGTTGCTGTTGTTGACCAGGTGTTTGGGCAACTCCTCTCCCCACACTTTGCCTCCCTCCCAATGCCTCACCGAGTCACTGCACTGTCGTGTTTCCATTCTGTTCAGAGGTATGCCGGGAGCCAAGGACCTGCCCTTTTCTTGTTCATTTTACTTTCTCTAGCTCTGTTCTCTCTTGAGACGATAGTTTTCTTTCTGTTTTCTCTTAAATCTTCCTGTACCAGATTGGACCTAATGAATAAATGATACTAGAAACTGGATCTCCTCTGATGGCTAGACATGTTAGTTACAGCTCTTGAAAAATTAAACAGCATATGAGAAGAGCATGGGAAAGGAAGACCCAAAGCAAAAGGAAGTCCAGAGCACAAGGGGCTTTTTGTGCTCTAGAGAAGCATTTCCTCTGGGTGAACAGCTGCTGATTTTCTTTCTTAGATTTTGCTGCACTGTTCATTATGGTAGTTTACTAACCACACGGAGCTTATGAAATTTAAGTTAAACAAAAATAAAAATTCGGTCTGTCAGTCTCAGTAGCCACACTTCAGAACTCAGTAGCCATGTATGGCTAGTGGCTCCTGTAATGTCTCAGATATGGAACATTTCCATCATCACAGAAAGTTCTATCGGACAGAGCTGGATTTGAGGTACTAGGGGATTAGGAGGGGATTTGTATGTTCTGGCCCTTCCAGGATCAAATCTCTAGCAGACCTGGGTGTTATCTACTGTCTCCCAGCCGTCCCCTTCTCAATCTAGTACGAGTAGCCAAGTAGCCGGGCTGTGTACTATGGGATCTCTCTATCCCTTCTTCCCGCCCTCTGGCGTGTTCTTGTCCTCACTCCATCCCTCCAGACCCTGGAAAACCAGCTGCAGAAAAAAACTTTTCCATCAACTTTGACCTAGTTTTCTGATCACAGATTTGAAAAGGGGAGGAGCCACTAAATTCTTAAATAGGTAAGAGGAGGAGGAGGCAGAGGCAAGAATAAAGGCGAGAGGCACCATGGCAAGAGAGCTAGAGACTTTGACACCTTTGTAAGGAGAAACTAACAGAACAGGGAAAGGGCAAAAGAGCTGAGAATGGCAGGCGCAAAAATTTAAAGCGGAAAAGAATTTTTCAATTTCACTGTTCAATCCGCATTAATTTTATAAACTTCCAGGAGTCTGTGGTTTGGAATTAGTATGTAGAGGTCCACAGAAAAGCCAAACCCCAAATAAGGGCCAGGAATAGTTGTGTACAAAAGTTTTAATGAGCTAGAAATCAGAAAGTACCTTAACCCCTGCCATCTCAGGGTTTCTCACCCTAGCCACTCCTTTAGAATAATAAAAGTCATTTCCATTAGAGGTGGAATTGTGGTTATCAACCTATTGTTTTTATTCTCCAAGGAAATAATATGAACTGCTGAAGCATACATGACCTAAGGGATGAGGGTGGGGTTGAATACTCAGCAAACATTTACCAAGTTTTATGTGCTTGGACAGGAACTGTGGTAAACTGCCGTGATAAAAAATGCTAGCAGCCTTCAAAGAATTTAATACTTGTAACACTAAATCCTTAAGTCCTAAATGATTATCTTAAGTCTATAAACTAAGCTTATAAAATATAGAACCATAAACTTTTCCTACCAAATCCTCACAAACCTTGTTTTCGTCATTTCAAGCTTATTAAAAGTGAATCAGACCAAAAGACCACCCTCACGAAATTCTAAGAGTTCAGAAATTCTAAGACTTCAGTAACGACTAGCTGTGGTTGTGGGAAACTAGCCTAGACCAGAAGATCCCTACTAGTTCTCTGGTGAATTGGAAGAGACTAATTGTAGCTCAAATGCCTTCCCACTTCACCTCCCAATTCCTCTGACTAGAATCTTTAGGGTCCCTCAACAATGTTTAAGAACAAATTGTGAACTAGAGGAAATGCTCCTTTAGGTACACTATCAATAACTCCTCCAGCACCATCTCCCAGACAAGAAAACACAACTTCTGTCATTAAAAATTTTTTTATTTAATTTTTTACAAAGAATACCCCTACCTGGGGTGAAAATATATCTGGTTAAGTACAAAATATAGTTTTTTTTTTTTATCATACAAAAAGATACACAATTAAAAAACAAACTAAACCACCTTCGGCCCACACTCTCTCAGAAAAGGGCGGAGCTCAGTGCTCTGACACAGGACACAGTGAAGAAAGTGCTAAGGCTGAGGGTGATTGTTCCAAGTGCTAGTGGCTACAGTGAGAGGGGCTGTCAACATCCCCTGGCTCCTAACACTGAGCAGGAAGGGGGGGCCCTCAGAGCTCTTGTGATGACCCGCCCTGCAATTTCTTATGGCAATGTCCGGAGGGTCTTATCTCAATGTTGGGGGCATCTTGATCTAGAGTTCCTCCTTAGGTATGAAGAAGTCACAGTGGGCAAGGCTGATAGCAGCAACCCTTCTCATATAATTAGAATGTCAAATTACAAAATTCTGTATACTGGGACAAAGCCTCAAAAGTAGTGAGTAAATTTTTTTTTGGCCTTGCGCTTACCCCTAGACATAGACCAGCTTTAGCTTACATTTGAAATAGGAAAAAAATTAACAAGAACTAAAGTGCTAAAAACATCACCTCAGAATCAATTCCAAGGAGTCACATGAAAAGAAAAACACATTCTCCTACGTTTGCAACAGAACACAGTGCAATAGGCTCTAAAAATGGCTTTTAAGGCCTTTGGTGGGGCATAGTTACTACTGCTTTGATCCAGATTAAAGTACATTCTAAGCAGGGACCTTAGGGCTTCTTCCCTTGAATTCACATAGGAAGCTCTCTCCAAAGTCCAGACCAAATCACCCCTGGAAGGTTGTCTTCTTTTTGTATAAAGTGTATAAACAAAAAGCAACAGTGATTTTTAAAACCTCCTTTTCCCAAAGTTGTGGCCAGGATTTTTTCCCCATTTCCCCCGTTTGCTAAATTGGCTCTGTTCCACATGGCACAAGGTCAAGACTTGATATAATGTTATGACAATCTATACTCCCCAACAAACACACCTGGCAAGACCAAGCCAGGAGACCATTTCCATCCCTTATTCAGAACTACTGAAGAGGCCTCAATTTTCAAGAAGAGCTGAGAAAATGGGACGGGCCTGAGTTTCCTAGTGTGTTTTTAAACCAATCCAAGCAAACACCCCGATGTCACAACATCTCATTGGCTGAGGACAGGTGCACACCCCTTAAGGTGCAGGAGACTGCCTGCTGATCACCTACACCAGGGAGTCAGAGGCTGGGGTGGACCCACCCCCCACTGTAGAGACTGTTCAGTCTCTGAAAAAGTTTAAGTCCAGGAAGAGATGGAAAGAAACAGCACAGCTGCTTCTCTTCTCCCACACGCTCACTGCACATTGTTGTTGAGGATGCACGGATCAACCTGGGAGGAAGAAAGGACCATTCAGTATTAGAACTGAAAGAAAACCACAGTTTAACAATCACCTCCAAGTCAACTTCCTATAGAAGGCTTAGGACAAATGTGGTAAACCGACAATTCTCACCTCAGTGTAAGTAGGTGGTGGCATGAACTTGAACTCAGGAGCATACATAAAAATTGGGCTGTCTTGAGAACCATCTGTGTCATCTAGCAGAGGAGTGGTGGGGCTCTCCAATCGGTGATCTTCAGGAATGATATCCATATAGCAAGGAGGAGCTAGAGAGGAAAAGAATGGGGATCAGAAGCCTGGACAGGAAATGCCTGATTGTCACAA
Source organism: Cynopterus sphinx (assembly GCA_030015415.1). Taxonomy (NCBI): domain Eukaryota; kingdom Metazoa; phylum Chordata; class Mammalia; order Chiroptera; family Pteropodidae; genus Cynopterus; species Cynopterus sphinx. Next base: position 40,181,984 of record CM057392.1, read on the forward strand.
TTTCACAAACCCAAATGGGCCAAAAGAGAAGACATTAGTTCTGGCTCACCTTCAGGGGTACCAGGGATGTTTAGGTCTACCCAACTCATCTCAGAGCTGGTCTGGCTGGCCATGCTGGAGGTCCGGCTGCTCAGTCCTGACCTGCCGCCAATCACCAGGGGGAGGTCAAGAATGATCTTCTTGGAGCCAGGAATGCTAACATAGATCTAGAAAGGAAGACGGTTGTTAGGCAGGTGGTACAGAGAAAACATCACTGCTCTTTGCAAGACAAATGAACCACTTCTTTCTCCAGTCCTACCCACTCACCAGCAAGAAATATTCAACTCGAAGGATGCTGCAGCCCAGGATAGAAGGCCTGATCTTCTGTACCCGAAGGCTCTTGCCACGCCATGATGCACAGGTTCCCGAGATAATGTGATTGCCTCTAACTGATGACAACTTCTGTGTTGACACCTTGGTCTGGCCATTGGCAAGGTAAGTGTGGCGGGCTACGATGGCAGCTTTGGGAACCACGATGCGGGAACTTGTGTTCTCAAAGTCAGCATGGATGGAAATTTCATCATCTGGCAATGTGAAAAAGGAAAACGAATGCTCAGTACAGAAAACGACTTCTCTTCTGTCCGTCTCCCAAACCCACAATCCCTGACTTATAAAATCACTGTTTTAAGTTCTAGGTTGTTTTTTTACCTTCACAAAATCCTTTTCTGTCAATTCGGGCAGAGACAGACACCCGCCCGTCGGGAATGAACATGCAGGAAACTTTCTTCTCCTTTTTAGCAGACACAGGTGCCTATGCAGAAAGGGTGGGGAAAAGGTGTTTTGAGAATTTCTAGAGACACTTTCTCTGTGTCTCTTTCCTTTCCACTTCTCACCTAGAGGAGGCAGGCCCCGCACTTTGATGACTCAGGACTTGATTTCCTGAGGTGCTTCAATCTAATGCCCAAGACCTCTGACTTATCATCCCTGAGCCCCAAGAAAATACAATCTTAAAATGAACCTCACCATTAAATCAGGGGTATTGATATCCACTACATCCACCACTTCAAAGTTTTTCTTTGTCTCTTGTGTTGGCTGGCTAGGGCGATCAAGGAAAGCCTTCACCCAATAGTCTACACGTCCATATTTTCCTTTGAAGGATGTTCCCAGAGGCCTATATTAAGTAAAAGGAAACAATTAATTTAAAAATGCTTCCAAGAACACTAAGTGATCAAACAAGGGGAAGATTTTTAGAGACAGAAAAGTCCGAAGATATGTACAGCCAATACCTACCCCTGAGGAAGCTCGAAGCCGAACTTGTACTCGTATCTGTTTCCAGGTCTCATGATCACCATCTCATTCTCACCTGAAGGGAGAGAAAAGCAAGTAGCTATTAGGTTTCTCGTTACACTGAAAATGGATCCGTGTGATAAGGAATTCTTGGGCAGCATACAAAGTATTACAGTACCCCAGTTTTCACCCCTTGTGTTCTTAAATGAGAAATTCTGATGCTCTTGTTGGGCAAAACGTTGCAAAGCCCCACAACGTGAAAGGTTACGCTACTATCATCTAAGACACTAAACTTATTCACACATACCAAAAAAAAAATATATATATCTCTAAATAGCGAAGTCAACATCCCGCGGGATGACCTTCAGAGCACAGCGCTGTTAAGTACAAATCACCCTTTTTCGGGGGCGTGTGTGTTGCAAATTAAAACTGAAGCGACACAACCCAAAACTCAAAGCGCTCAGCCTGATCAAACATGGAACACCTGTTCCACTTTCCATTCCAGTCTCTTCCCAAATCGGCTTTCCCCTCCTGGGCCCCTCACCTGTTGGCTGGTCTTCCAGGAGAAGCGTGTCTTCGTGGCGCAGGTACTCCAGGTTCTGTTTGCACTGCTGGGATCCCTGCATCCAGAGGACCTTGGCCACTCCGCAGGCCAGGACCCTGACAGCCTTGACCCGCGTGACCTCGCACACCTCCACGACCACCCGGCCGGTCACCTTCTCCCCGCCGCTGTACACCTTGTCGGGCTCGTTAAAGACCACCTTAAAGGCCTTGATCTTATTAAACATCATCACCATGATGGGGCTGGGTCAGCTTAAGAGTTAGACACGAAAAAGGAGAAAAAAAAAACAACCCAAAACAACAAAACCTCAACTCCAAGGACCTCCTCCCGGCGATAACTTTACGTCTATTTCACTCTTCAACTCTCGACTCAAATTTAGGAAAAGTTGTCCAAGCAACGGAAGCGGCTGCTGAGGCCAAGAAAATCTCAAAAGTTAAAGAAAGAATAAGCAGCAGCGCGCTTTCCTCCGGGAAGAAGGGGAGCGCCCCGAGTCTCGGCCGCTGCACCCCGCTCTGCGAGAGAAAAAGGTCGCTGCAGCCACGAGCCGGAAACCGCCTTATATAGGGGCCGGCGCGGGCGGCGCCGCGCGAGCGCTCGCCCGGCGGCGCGTGCTGCCCTCGTGCACAGCCCTCCCATTGGCTGCCCGCGCCTTGTTTACCGGGAGCGCGGCCAATCAGCGCGGCCGCCGCGGCGCGTGGACACGGTGTGCTCGCGGCGGGGAAAACAGCGGCGGTGCCCGGCTGCGCGGCGGGCGCGGGCGGGGCAGCCGCGCCGCGGGGCTCTGGGCCAGGCGGGGGCGGGGGAGGAGGCCCTCGCTGACCCTCGAATGAATGCGTCCCGGGCCTCGGTCCCCGGGGCGGGGGCCGCTGCGCTGGGACGGTGCTTGCGGGGTTAGAGGAGAATGCGCTTCCGAGGGGCGTGCGCGCCTCGCCCTACAGCCAGGGCAGGTGGTCGAGAGGCGCCGGTTCATTCCCGGCTCGCGAGCGGCGGGGAGAAACCGCCCAGGGCTCCAAGGAGCCTTTAGGGTCGGGCAGGGGGACGGGGAGTGCCGCTGTCACTGTGCGGGGATGTCCCCTTTGTCATGTCTCGTCGCGTCTCAGACAGAACAAAGCCAAGACCTGCTGTCGGAGACGGCAAGGGGCCGGGTCGCCCCGTTTAAGCCGCTCCAGAGCCCTCGTTTGGACAGCGGGTGTGGGGGACCCTTCGGCCCCCTTCCCCCCCTCGGGCTCGCGCTGTTCCACACCCCCTGTACCCTCCAGTCTGTTCTCTCTGTTCTCGGGAACGGAAATGGTAAGGGCGTGTTCACATCCTGTTGCTTATCCCCTCATCTCTTCAGTTTCTACCTGCAAAGTTGGGGAACACCGTGTTTATGTTCCCCCAGCTGCCTTCTGATCTCTAGGCTCTGATGATCTCTCACTGCCTGCTCGGGGGAAGAGGGGAACAGGCTACAGCCTTTCACTTTCTGATTTACTTTCACTCTTACTTGTCTTCATCCCCTTTGCAGCTCAGAACTTAGGTATGTCTGTACCCAAACCTGTAGCCCACGGCCTTAGTTAGGAGCAGGAAAATTCTCTTGTTATTACCAGGGTCAGTGGGGAGATGGCTGTGTTCCTGTTTGAAAGAAGAACTTCCCTCTCTTTTGATATATATTTTTTTCCTTAGGCCATTTAGAAGTTGGTAAGAAAGGAAGAAGATAGATGGGTCACAGAAGAACATAATGCGTTCAAACCAAAAGAGCCCCCGACTCCTCCTGCGCTGTCATTTGGTTCTCTGTCAGAGGTTTTTCGCTTAGCTGGCCAGATCTTCAAGAGCTGACTCCTGAGAACTTACTCATAAATGCACTAAGGAAAACTTGTATGCAGAGGTACAAGGATTATTTCCCCTTTTCTTTGACTTCTGAGCTCCTCCTGTTTCTGTGTTGAGGCATCAGCAGATTATTACCTTATTTCTTGTGCTCGAAAGAGGAAGATAATGTCCTCAAGATTGAGATGGGGAAGTAAATAAGCTTTAGAACATACAGAAATCCAACCTCTCAGTAAAAAAAAAAAAAAAAAAAAAGGCCTTTCATAGCGGCTAAGGATCCTTCTTCCTCTCCCCCAAACTGGGTTGACACCCTAAGGCTAACAGGTTACTAAAACTCAACCCCAATGTTAAGCAAGTCCAAGTATCAGGCATCAAGACTCTGTTGGAACACACACACACACACCCATACACAAACACACACCAACTCCCACCAACAAAAAAGGGAACATGTTGATCCTTAGAGTGTGTGGGTTTGAGGTGACACCCATTGAACCTGATTTGTTTTTAATCTGTCGACAGTATTGATTGAATTATCTGGAGCAGGGAAGGTGAGGCTCGCACTAAGGAAATTTTTAAAATTCAAAATGATGGCTTCTCAGATAAGTTTTAGTTCTGACAGACATGAAAGTACATAAATATGAAACACCAAATTGCTTACAAATACGTGAAATGATATTGTTAAACTGTGTGATATGTATGTATGTAAATTTGGAGGAGGTGGGAGGACGGGTGGGCAGTAAAAGATAAAGGTGGTGTTGATTCCAGACATCTCAGAAAAAGGCAATGCTGATATTAGTTGGCCACATCGATGAAGTACTGAATTTTTTGAGCTTTACAAAATGTTAATACAATTCTCTCTCGTTCTAAGTTCCTCTCTCAGGTTCCAGTTTCTTCTTTCTTTCCTCTTTTGCAAAATTCGGTACAGACCACTTGTTTGCTCTGTGTTATGTCTAGTTTCCCTTGAATGCCAAAAATCTATTTTGCTTTGGCAGCAGCAGCTGCCTACCAGGCCTGTAGCCAAGGCATGCTCTGAATTGCCCTGCAGAGTTGTTTACGACCTTTCACCTAATAGCCTGGTATCCCTATATAAATCTGTGCCCCGATTCCTGGGTCGAAGAAAGAAAAATCTTGTAAACTTCTCTCCTGAAAGTGGGGTGCAGACAGGTGCAAGGGAGAAAAAGGGCTGGGCCAGGAGGAACAACAAAGTAGGGTTAAGTCCAGGAGTTTTGCAAGTGAGATCACCTTTACCTGTTCCTCTTCAGTCCCAGTGCCATTAAGAAACAAAGTGGTGACTATTGTTTGCTTTGGAGGAGGTGGCTGGACAGTAAAGTCAAAGCTTTCAGGGAGGGAGGTGCCCTCAGCGCTGTTAGTGGTCAGAGGACAAGGAGCTGGTTGCATTTCTCTTGTCTTTAACTTCTAGCCAGAAAAACATTTGAGAACTCTGAAGACTCATTTCCCAGAGTCAAGACAAATCCTTTCCTTTGTCTTTTTAATCACATCTGTCACCTCCACTCTGTAAGCTTCTCTTTTGCTCTTAACCATCACCTTTTCCATTTCCCCTCAGAGAATGACAGGTTAAAGACATTTCAAATGAAGGTTTGAAAGGAAATGTGGAATTGAGACTGCTCAACTGTGTACGTGCTTCCAACTCATAGATAAATGAGAATACATTAATAATTGTATAGCACCTTGAGTTCAAAGTGACTTTTTTTTTCTTTTGTAATTTTTGAGCACCTGCAATGGACCAAGTGTGTTATATAATTATCTCAATGACTATATATATATATATATATATATATATATATATATATATATATTCATCTGTCATATTGTTCCAGAAAGGATTTAAGGTTGAATTACTCATTTAATTCTCACAATAATGCGGTGACACAGAGTTGATTAAGTTAGGCTCAAAGGGTTCAGTAATTTGCCTGAGGTCACAGATTTTGTAAATAAAGCAAGACTTGAGAACCCAGGTGTGTCATATCTAAAGTACTGTATGTACTTTTCCCAAAGTGTTGTCCTGCCTGTAAGTGCTTTAACACAGTATACCTCATTTCATCTTCACTGTACAGGATTCAGGGCAAGACATAAACCTTTAGTGCTAAAGATGACTCTAGCAATCTTAAAAAACAAATAGTTCCCTTATTTTATTTAAATGACCTTGCTCTCAACATAACAGCTAGTAACTGGTGGAGCCACTCTCCAAACCCAGGATTCGTAATACTTAAACCAGAGTTCATATATCTAGGATATTTTGTGAGGGCATTTTTTTTTTTTTTTAGTTTTAATTATTTAAAATACTTCTCTGAACAGCTGGAGGTGGAGGGGAGTGGGGGCTAAGTAAAATGGGTGAAGGAAGTCAAAAGATACAAACTTCTAGTTATAAAATAAGTCATAGGGACATAATGCACAGCATAGAGACTATAGTTAAAAATGCTGTATCACCTCACACCTGTCAGAATGGCTATCATCAAGAAATCAAAAACCAGCAAGTGTTGGTGAGGATGTGGAGAAAAGACCCTCATACATTGTTGGTGGGATTTCAAATTGGTATAGCTGCTGTGGAAAACAGTATGGAGGTTCCTCAAAAAATTGAAAATGGATATACCTTTTAATCCAGCAATTGCACTTCTGAGTATTTATCCAAAGAATATCAAAACAATAATTCGTAAAGATATATGCACTCCAATATTCATGGCAACACAATTTATAATAGCTAAGACATGGAAGCAACTTAAATGCTCGTCGACATCCGATTGGATAAAGTATGGTTCATATGTACAATGGAATATTACTCAGCCAGCCATTAAAAAAAATGAAATCCTACTATTTGCAACGACATGGATGGACCTAGAGGTTATTATGCTGAGTGAAATAAGTCAAACAGAGAAAGATAAATACCATATGATTTCACTTATATGCGGTATCTAAGGAACAACAAGAACAAACTAATCAAAAACCGACTCATAAAATAGTGGACAATTTGGTGACAGACAGAGGGGAGGGGTTTGGGAGGCTGGGAGAATGGGGTGAAGGGTTAAGGAAGTACAGATTAGTTGATAGTTGGGCATGGGGAGCATGGCAGAGGGAACACAGTCAGCACTAATATGATGGCTAAGTGGAGAGCCAGGGGAGGAAGGGAGCAATTGGGGGGATCATTTTATGAACATTATAGATATCTAACCCATGTACAGTATACTTAAAACTAATTTAAATAAATTTATTTAAAAAATACTGAATTGTATATTTGAAAGTTGCTAAGAGACTAGATTCCAAAATTATCATCACAAAAGAAAGCTATTCTGTAGTCATGTATAGTAGATATTAACTAGACTTACTGTGTGATCATTTCATAATGTATACAAATATCAGATCATTATGTTGTACACCTGAAACTAATGACACATGTCAGCTATACCTAAATGATAATAAAAAAATCAGCCCTCATCTGGAAGACCAAATTTCATGTTTATTGGGTCTATTTTTCTATTATGTTGAGGAAAAGTATGAAGGTCTAGGATTTGCCCATCTTAAGGGATAGCTGGAGCGAAGCGATGAATGAATTTGTTCAAAAGTATTGCAGACTCATTTAAGATATTACTTTTTTCTTTCTTTTTCTTTCTCTCAATGTAGCAAAAAAGCTTTATTATTTCGATTTGGTGGTAGAGGGCTCCAGAGTGGTTAGAAGGCTTCCTAGTGGTTGCAGGGAGAGGTTCAGGCCCAAGGCCAATGCCAGGGGGATGCAGAGAGGCCCCTCAAAAGCCTCTGGGCTTCAAAGGCTCGCAGTCATGCTTGAAGGTGAGCCTTTCCAAGAGATACTGGCCCAGCCCAGCTGGAGGGCCAGCCTGCGGAGATGGGTCAGGAGGTTGCCCATCTTCATGTCAAGTTTCACCTGCTCCTCTAGGAAGTGGCTCTCCTGGAAGTTGGAGTCTGCAGGGGCAGATCCTAGGGGCGCGCAGATACAAAGGGCCCTGGTTCCAGTTCTTCTCCGTGCCCACGGCGGCTTCCATGGTATCCTGAGTTTCACCGCACTCATCCTGGGAAGGCTTCTGCAGGTCCTGGAAGAGGGCGTGGCCACCACGCTGGTTTTGCATCTTCAAGAGACGTTGGGCATCCCTGCGCTTCTCTTCTCAGCCAAGTCGGGGAAGAAGTGGCCTAGGCCTTGCAGAGCCAGGTCGCGGCGCTGGAAATAGACACCCAGAGACAGGCAGGTAGGTGTAGGAGGCCTGCAGATGCAGGTTGACCAGGTGATCGACGGTGGCCTCCACCTCAGTGAAGTAATTCTGACGGATTTGAGAGCTTATGGCTGATTGGCAATAAGAGTTAAGCTCAAACAAACAAAAAAGTGTTGGTGGGGCTGGGAGTCCAAGGATTGCTGAGAGGTTGCAGGGTGGTGGGAGGCTGGAAGAAGGGGCGTCCCTGGGTCTGTTCCGTCCAAACACTTGAATCTATAGAGATTTGGGGGACCGTCAAGGGCACTACCAAGGTATTTCTTAAAGTTGCCTTATTATAGTAAAAAAAACAATACCTTCTCAGACTATCACCATGTCTGTTTTCTAACAAATTTACTAACAAATTTCTTAAGAGAATGACTTAACACCACTTTCTCTGTTGACGAAACTTGTTCCTTTGTATTCTGGCTTCTCCTGCCATTGAAACAGGTTTTAAAACCTCATTCACCTTGACTCCCATATAATCTATTATTTATTAAAATATTTTTTAATATTTTATTTTTTTCAATTATAGTCGACACAAAGTGAACTCCCATTTAATTTTGAAACTACCATCTTTTAAAAATTTAAAGGTCCGTTATCACTTTTGGACTTTATTCTTTTCTCCTTTGCTCTCAATTCCTTTTTGCTATGCCTCCTGAAAGCTTTTCTTAAGGGCTTTATTTTTTTTCCCTTTAAGCTTTGCTCTTCAGTTTGCCCATCTGTACATTACTCATGTAAAATCTGTACTATACCTTTAATCTGTCTCCAAAACTCCAGCTGGCAGCTCAGATTTAACTTGTCTAGTATGGAATTCATAATCTTCCTCCTGTGCTCAAGCTCAGTTTCCCCCTTGTTTCTTTTGATGGAACCATTATACAGTCCCTCAGTTATAAATTGCCTTTGATTTCTTCCTGACATTCCCCACATCCAGTCAACTGGCAAATTCTTTAGAGGCCATCTTTCCAGTGTTTCTAGAATCTGTCTCATTTCTTATTCCACTGCTACCACTCTGGTTCCTGTCCCTGTTATTTTTTGCCTAGATTATTTTAACAGCTTTTAACTGATCTTTCTGCCGTAATCTATAGACCACAACTCAATTAATCTAACAAAATTGAATTCCTGTCTGTTCCTGCGAGATGCCAAAGCCCATTGCTTAACTGAATCAAAGTCAGATGCTTCATCTTGGCATTTAAAGTTTTCACAAACTGGCCTCAAGCAACTTCCAGTTTCATTTTCCACCACTTCCTCATGTATGTACCCTATATCTCAGCCAAACCTTGTGGGTACTCGGTGTTCCCCTAATATATTCTTCTCTGCCTTTGTTTATGCATTCCTCTCTACCCAGGATGCCTGCCCAGCCTCCCATCTCTGCTTTTTGAAACCCTTCCCACTCTTCAGTAAACAGCCAAATGACTTTTTCTCTGCGAAACATTTCTCGATTCCCAAACCTTTCTTGATTCCCAATCTCCTCTTTCTCCTTGCAGCCAAACAGAATTTCATTGCAGGTTGTTTCTATTTCTCTCATCACGTGTAAATTACCTTTCCTCTCTTAGATAATGAATTCCTAGAGAGCAGGAACTTTGTCCTTTCTTTATCTTTGTTTCCTTCATTGCATCTAGCAGAGTATATTGCATAGAGTAAATATATTATTATCTATAAATTGAATTGATAGATGGGGTATGTGTCTGGAGTAGAATGTGCCACTAATTCAGAACCTGGTATTGTTTTTTTATCAGCGTTAGGCTTTAACCCTGAACCTCAGTTCCTTCTGCTATACTGTAACATGTACAACCAGACCCCCCGTGGAAGCCTATGGCCCAATTATGTATTAGAGCAAGGGTGGCAAGGGGGTGAGAGGTGATGACTTGTTTTCTGTGAGGGGAAAATTGGATGGTGTTGACGTTTATGAACATGAGGGAGACTGGGACATTGTGTGCTTAGCCCAATTTACCCTTTTCTGAGAAATTCTTTCTTACACAATTCGGTCATCCAGTTGGCTCAGCCCTGCCGCCCAGTGGGTAAGTTAATGTACTGTGAGGATCCTTAATCCAAGAATTGTCTCAAAAAACCCAGAAGCTTTTCTGAGACCTGAAACTTGACCCAAACTGCTCCCCTGGGTGGTGAAGATGATTCTTTAATCATGAGAAAAAAAAAAAAGGCAGGAAGGAATATGGTGTTCCCGACGCCGATGAAGAGGAGAGGAAGAAACCACATGTTGAAACAGTTTTTTGTCCAGACTGACATTTAACAATGCTTTCTTTGTTAGCAACATCTCTAGAGTACATAGAGCCAACTACGCATGTGTGTTATAAGGCAGTTGCACAAACATTTGATTCTCCCTAGATAGGCAGACAGATGTTCTGTAGAACGTATATTGCGATTCAGAGAGGTCAAGTGACTTGCCTAAGTTCACACAACTGGGACAAAATTCATCTGACTTATGGTTCAAAGATCTTTCTACTAGAGCATCTCTGATTCTTAAAAAAGAAATCATCTCCTTTGTAAAGATTTCTCTGATTTCTTCAGGCAGACTTAACTGTCACCTTCTTTGTATTCCCACAGCATGTAGGACACACTTCTCTGTGTGATGAGTATTGATCATTTAGCTTTAATTATCTGTTTCTCTGTCTGTTCCTTCCCACTAAACTGAGCTCTCCAAAGGTAGGAACCATGTTGTCTTATGGCTTGGCGTAGTTTAGGTGCTTCAGAAATTCTAAAGAAGGGTCAGAAATCAATCCATAGGATTATTTTGGCCTGATCAGCTAATGTGTAGCATATATAACCCATGTTCATCCTTCTAGTTTTGGTTTCTTCTCTGACGCCAATGGCATTCCCCCTGGCTGTAGGCTTCACTGTGGTAGATACAGGTCAGTGACCTCCAGAAAGAGAAAATAAAACCATGGCAGAACATTTTCTATTTCAGATGCTATTGTTTTAGCAAAGGGCCTTTCAGTTCTTGGCCGGGGTGAGGTGGGGTGAGAGGGAAAAATGAAGAGACTAATTAATTTTTTAAACATCTGACTTAGCTAGTTTCTCAGAGGTAGAAGAAAAGTGCTGTATCAAAGACTGATTACACAAAACCCTTGATATTAAAAATATTAGTTCTTTCAACCAGTAGCAAGGAGTGATTTTAATATAGCCCACAGTGAAGGCACAATCTAGTTGTCCTTCCTCATTTTTCTTTCACTTTCTAAAAGCCCACCCTCCATTCACACACGAATTTTATCTTAGGAAACATATTTAACTTATTCCTTCCTGTTAACGTTTGGGAGGATGATGAATAATTTGGTTTGGCAGCAGGCAGAAAGATTGAGGAAGGCCTTTTGTTTTTTAATGTTCTGCCCTCTTTTCCTCCCCATAGTGCTGGTGGAAGTTTTTTGAGAACTATAATTACCAGGCCATGGAAATGATCTTGTTTCCCTGAGAAGAAATGTGGGAAGGAACTTGCCATATAAAGCATACGAGGTGAGGTGAAGTGGGCCAGGAGGGGTTGGGTAGATTTGAGAAGTGGTCCAGGTGGCCACAAATTTAAGAAGTTAAGGGAAAAGTTCAAGAATGGCCAAGGGAGAAGTACCCTCCCTTTTTAAGATCAAAACAATGTAACATAATATAGTGGAAATCATGTAGTATTTAATGCTTAAATAAAAAATAGCAGTCCTCAGGTCCCTCTACGGAGATAGTCTCTTCCAGTACTTTCAGTTTTTTTTAATCTGATATTTACTTCTTATTTCTAAACTATATGTTTTTTTTTATTTCTTAATTTAGAAATATTAGACATATCTACTTTTTTTGTAATCAAAATTATAAGTGTTTTACATCCCTGTCTTCCCTTTCCTTTTACTTCATTCTCACAATAGAGTTACATTACAATTTTGGCTAAATCAGTAGTCAGTGTTACATTATTATCATTGTATAAGTGATATCCATGTGAAGCCAAGTAGTTTAATTTGATTCTTTCATATTTTGAATAACCCTTTCTTTGTTGTGAAGTTATAATTTATTTAAACTATTTATTAGTTTACCATGCACCTATCTTCAATTTATTTCTGAAGTGCCAGTTCTGCCAAATGCTTATTATTTCCTCTCAAATGGGCAATGTATCAGATAATCCCAGATTTTCCCCCAGAAATTTGCCCAAGCCCCTCTGGGTAATTTTTTTAGTCAACAGCGCCACCTGCTGACTGTTGGTGGAGTGGGAAGACAAAATTATGAGGCTTAGGGTTGATGGTTTTAAACAAGAAAATGTCCTTTCTGTGTATGGTCTCTGACCTTGAGAATGAACGATTGGGAGGAGAGTATGGTTCTTGAGATAGAAGAGACTTTATAAAATCATTAAATATTCTCTTCCCTTGAGCTGTCATCCCCTTCTTTTCTGTGTTTTCCTAGAAGAGGAAAGTCTGTTCTATCCTTTCCTTTTTATGCTATGGTCACTCTGAGCCTTTGTCTGATCTAGCAAAGGAAAAGGGATAGACGGGCTACCCATTAAAAAAATGATGGCTTCATTGGATACACATGATGTATGATAAATTACACATACTTAAAGTAGGTAATTTCATGGGTTTTGACATAGGTATACCCATGAAGTTGTTGCCACACTCAGGATCATGAATATGTTACTCCCCAAAGTTTCTTTATTTCCTTTGTCAACCATCCTCTCTCCCTCCACCCATCCCCAGGCAACCAATGATCTCTTTTCTGTCACTATGCATTAGTTTGCAGTGTCTATAATTTTATATGAACAAAAGCAAATAGTATAAATCCTTTCTGTTGTGGTTTGGCTTCTTTCACTTGCATTGTTTTGAGATTCATCATGTTGTGTTTATCAGTAGTTTCTCTCATTTTATTGCTGAGTGGTATTCTGTTGAATGGATTTACCACAGTTGGTGCACCATTCACCTGCTGATGAACAGTTGACAGTTTTTGGTTATTGCAGAGAAGGCAGTTACAGACATTTGTACAGACACATGTTATCATTTCTCTTGGGTTGTTACTCAGGAGTGGAATATTTAGATTGTATGGTAAGTGTATGCTTAGCTTTTAGAGAAACTGCCAAAACGTTTTACAAAGTGGTTGTACTATTTTGCATCCCACCAGCACTCGATATGGTCAGTCTCATTCTAGTGGGTGTGTAGTCTTTTCTTATTGTGGTTTCAATGTGACTTGCATTTCTGTAATGACTAATGATGTTGAACTTCTTTTTCTGTACTTATTTTGAGATACCCCTTTTTAAATATTCAATTGGTAATAGGGCTAATTCCAAATTTGGGCAAAGGAAATGGTGTTACAGGAAAAGTGTCATAAAAGAATCTCATTCACCAGTTGGCTATCAAATTCTTCTTAACTTGCATGAAATTCCTCCACCTGAGGGATAAAATTACTCTTTTGAGTTAAGAGAACCAATATGAGGCGCAGTTTCTCAAAAAGAAGTTTCAAGTTAGAATGCCTACGTTACCTGTAGGTGAAGGGAGAGCTCGAGATATTTTCCCTCCCGTTTTCTTTTAGTAGATCATTTTCTAGATGAGCTAAAGATCATTTCAGAAACTGAAGACACTGTGCAGAGTGGCCATGTGTCCTTAGAGGACATGGAGAGAAGGGAGTAGGGGCTGAGGAATTGCAAAAGAAATTTGAAATGGCAGACCAGACAGAACACCCTGGTGAGCATGGACCAGTGTTTATATGTGTCCTGGGGGAGTGTGGGCAGATGGTTGACACTGAGAAGAAGAAGGGGAAGATCAATGTCCACACCTGATTAGATCAGGCCCTAGATAGTGGAGTCCCTGAAGGGGAGCCTGAGACCAGAAAAAAGGAGAAAATACTGAACATGAAAGTTACATCCTCCAAAGTTTTGTTCAGAGCAACACTGGCTTTAGAACATCCTGGACTAGAATCCTCTGTCCTCAGTCTTCTCTTCTACACACTAGAGTCCTTCAACTTTGCCACTGCCCCGCCCCTTCCCTCCTCCCAGCTCTCTTTTGGGTTTCATATGACAAGAGAAAAATAGCTTTTGCCATCACTGCATCTCCTTTTTCCTGCCCTGTTCCACAACCTAAACAGAGAGCTGTTGTTTCCTTGACAGTGAGGTGTGACAGTGAAGAGCGAGGCTCTATAGCCAGACTGTTTAATTTCTGGCTCTTTTATTTATTAGCTGTACGACTGTGGGCAAGTCTCTTTATCTTCTTATACCTGTTTCCTGACATAAAAACAGAGATGAGGAAATTAACTTTCTTAGAGAGGTGTGAGCATTTAATGAATTAATAATTTAAAATTGTTTAGAACATTGCCTGGCCGGTGTTAAGCTCTCGATAAATGTTGGCCATTAACTGAATTTAAACTCCTTGGCCCACTTTCAAGGCGCTTTGTAATCAGGCTGCTGCCCCCCACTTGCCCTCCTTCTGTTATGTTACTTCTTGTCTACTTTTTTTGAGTTTTGCTGGTTTCTTCACTAAATCACGAAGCTATGGGAAACTCCAGGTGGTTTCTACCGCCTGGAAGGTGCTTAGCAATCCAAATCCTACCTAGTCTTCAAAGGTCACTTTGAATCCCATCTCCTCTATTAACTCTTATTACGTATTATTTCTTGAGTTCTCACCAACCACCTTCCCATCAGGATTCGCAGTATCATAGAATTTTGTGAATAATCACACACCCATCGCTCCTTCGTGTGAGTCAGTTTTGTTTCCCCCACCAGCCTGTAAACTTCCTGAGGGTAGAAGCAATGTCTGGTGCTTCTGAGCCTGCGTTCAGTGGAGTGAGTACATTGTCTTTGCATCTGTCAAGCATCTGTAAAGAGATTCAACAACAGAGGAAGATGTGAAGAATTCATAGTTTTAATAACAGTTTAGTTAGGGGTGGGGATGATAGTTTCTCTCCTATCTGCGCCATTCTCCAAAGGCAGAGAATCTCTTCACCTAAGATCCAGACAATCCTCATTGCATTTTTGAACCAAGAAAGCAGACCACATCTTGCCCACATACATTCATAGAGAGGTTCTTTTCCATAATCATCTCCTCTTTTCAACTTTCAAGAGACAATATCATTTGATTTTGAATTTCTTATGGGTAATGATCACATCTTCCTCTTTCAGTTTTTTCCTTTGAAAAGCTTCAGCCCTTCAGTTTTCTGCTGATCATCAGAACCCCTGTAATCTCTAAGCTTGTAGGGGTGAACTCAGGAGTAGAGGGACTGGAATAATTCGCTTCCTGTAAACGAGACTGGAGGAACCAGAGAAGAGTCCCTACAGAGGTGTGGAATGCAGAAACCTTGCCCAAAAGCCTCATTCTATGATCATTTCACCACTGGACTGCAGCCCAATTTGACTCCAGGTAAAATGTCATTGTTTTATGTGTCTGTCTCCTCACTGTTTCCTTCAGCAATTCTTTATGTTCTTCCCTGCCAATCTGTATCCCCAGATCATTTCTAAACCAGTCCTGGGCTTCCTGACCTAGCTATTGAAGGCAAAGCCATAGAACAAAGATCCCAGAAAGGAGTTGGGCTGGGAGCGTCGCAGAGCAAAGAGGAACCCCAGCATCTGAGGGGAAGAGATGCAGCTTTTCTAAGTCTGGCAGGAAGGTCCGGGCATCTTCCAGAGCTGCCTGAGCTGCCACAGTAAAGTTGGGGTCACCAGAGATTAAAACGTCAAAGACACAGGAGTGAAAGTAAGCGTCTTCAACCGGCAGCCCCTCCTTGCACAGCCGTCTGGCAGTATCAATGCTTACAGCGCCCCGACGATTGCGCTCTGAGCGAGAGAGTCGCTGACTTGGGGGACACCCGCCAACACAGAGCTGCAGGTCCTGCTCAGCTGAGAAGGCCCTGGCCACGTCCTCTGCCACCTTGATGGAGAAGGAGAGCTGCCCAGCTGTCTCCCGAATGATTATAGTTGTGCCAATATAGGCAGCTCGGATCTCCACGTGGCTCCCGGGGTTAGCGGTGCCAATGGACAGACTGGAGCCCCCGGGCCGGTCACCTCCATTGACAGAACCATCTTCAAAGGCAGCAGGAAGATTGTCCACCTCAGCCTGGTAGACCTTCTGATCAATGCATTCCTGCATGTTCTTAAATATGATGGTCAGCTGTGACAGCAAGAGAGAAAACAGTTCATTTCGGCCCGGACACCCCCACTCCTCCCCCTCATAGTCAGGGGTCCCAGAGAGTCCAGGCTCACTGCGGCCCTCACTCCCCCGTCTCTCCTCCTCGCCGGACCCCTCTCTCCCCTTTTCTATCTTCGTCCCAGCAGCTCCCACAGAAGGAAGGTCCCCTTTCGTAACCCCACGCCGGGGCTCCTCGGCTCTCCTCTCCCCAGCCTCTCCTCTGTTTTCTGAATCTGAGTGACGTCCCCACCCAGGGAAAGTGGTTTCCAGGAGCAGGCGTTTGGTGGGGGGCGATTCCGGGCGTGGGGGTGGCGGAGGAGGCAAGGGAATAGGGGGCATGGCCGACAGGTCGTGGGGACGGGAGATCGTGGGGACGGGGTGGGTGTGGTGCCATGCGGTGACCCTGAGAGGATCTGGGGGAGCAGTTGCGTCCTGACCTTCCGGGTGGTGGTGGCGTTGGTCCCCGAGGCCACGGGGAAGCTGGTGGCCTGCACAAACAGAAAGTCGTTATCCAGCAGGGGCCAGGCTCCCTGGACGCGGCAGGTGTGGAAGTGGTGGTGGAAGCTGCGCACGTGGGGGTCCCCGAACGAGGCGCAGTGCAGGAAGCCCGGGGGGCGGCCGTGAAGTCGGGAAAACCGGGCCTCGTAGTCGCAGGGGTCCGGGGCGGCGGGGCCCGCGGCGCCGCCGGGGAGGTCGGGGCCCCGGGGCGGGGGCGCGGCCGTGGGCCCCCGGCGCGAGCAGTTGTGCTGGATCATCAGGTCCTCGATGCCGTGCACCGCCGAGTGGAAGGCCAGGTCCCCGCGGCAGGTGCGCGCGGTGCGCCGGGTGCAGAGCGCGTAGGAGCGGAGCGCGCGGCACAGGCCGCCCCCCAGCGCGCCCGGCGGCCCCCCGCCTCTGAGGCTCAGGGTGGAGGACACGTACTCGGCATTGCAGCGGAGGATCTTGCACTGAGAACTGGCTGAGGACACAAGGGAGATGGGCGTGAGACGGTGCCCGGGTGGCTGCTCTTTTGCAGGATGCTGTCCCGAGTCTCACGGGGGGAATTCCATCCGTTCCTAAGACCACCGCAGGCCTCCCCTTGTGCCCAGCCCCCAGCTCCGAGTCCTGCCTTCACTCGGTTCTGCTAAATCCGTAAGCCCGCCGCACCTCTTCTCCCTGTCCACCGAGGTCTTTCCCATGCCCTTCTCCAAGCTGAATGGGAAATAATATAGACTCGTTTGGGAGTGGGGCGCGTGACCCCTCGGCACCCATCTCTCCACTCACACATGCTCACATGCCCACCCCTACATAGCAGCCTACCCTCTAGCGCCCCCAAACCCTTCTCTAGCCCTTCCTTACCATATCCACAGAGGAGCAGCAGGAGAGTGAGAGTGCTTAGAGTTGGGGGACCGCCATGGGAGAACCAGAGACTAGGGGACCGGCCTGGATCCCCCATACCTATCCAGCCAGGTCCCCCCAGGCTCCAGTTCTTTGCAGCTGATGGCCCTCCTACCTAGCGAATTTTGACCGGTCGACCTGTAAGGGTCTGGAAAAAGAGATTTGGCCGGGCATGGGGAGAGAGAAGAGCTGAAGATTGTTCAGGATGATGTGAAGAGAATCTGGAAAGACCAAGAAAAGGATAAGCAGAAGAGAGCTGGAGGAGAATGGGCCTCCCCAAACCGTAAGTGTGGCTGTTAAGCGTCTGTGCCCTGCTCTTGTGGCCACTTTCAGGCTCCTTATGCAATACCTCTGAGTGGGGGTGGAAGGGACATAGTGTAGGCTAGAGGGGCACAGTCCACTGTATTGCCCCATTCTGAGCTACCAAACAGCAGAGATGTCAAAAAAAAAAGGAGGACTCGTGCAGACCTGTTCGATCTTAGTCACTCTAGTGGGCTCCCCAATAGAATAAGTATCTGAAAATACTTCAGAAACATATCTTTTATTTGCTCCTCCCTGACAGGAAGGGACACCCTTCAGGGGTCATTCATTTCTTTTTTGTGTATGTCAGAATTTTCAGCAAGAAGGAATAAGGGTAGAATACCCATTCCCTCAATATTCAAATGAAAAGGGAACCCATCTCTTTCATCTATTCCAGAGAACTGCAATTATAATCCCTCTCTCATGGAATAATGGGGCATAACCCAAGCATGCAAATCAATATTTGCTTGGTATGAGTCAGCAGTTCTTGAATACTTTCAAACCCCACTGAAGAATCACTCTCTCCATTAATCTTCCATTTGCAAATTCAGTTCTCAATCTTTTGATGAGGACAGGGCTTGGGGAGGGCCTAACTCCCTTCCTGCCAGCCCCCCTCTTTTGAGGTAAGGATATGATTGGGGGAA
Organism: Cynopterus sphinx; assembly: GCA_030015415.1. Classification (NCBI taxonomy): domain Eukaryota; kingdom Metazoa; phylum Chordata; class Mammalia; order Chiroptera; family Pteropodidae; genus Cynopterus; species Cynopterus sphinx. Next base: position 40,200,240 of record CM057392.1, read on the forward strand.
CAGCCATGCAGGAGGGAGAAGAGGATGGCAGGACTAGAGTTACGGGGAGAAATCATGTATGACAAGGAGCGGCCACCACCCTTGAAGCCCAATGTGGAGGGCACTGCTAAGCAGGGCCAGGGCAGAAGAATATCAGTGCGTAATCATCTGAGGCTAATTTTGGCCTTGGTGAGAAAAACCACAGACTAGGGGATGTGGGAAACTCCTCCTAACGAAGGAGACTTCATCAGAAGTCTCGAAGTAACAAGGTGAGAGAGCTGAGACTGCAGAGGAGAGCCAGAGGATTACATTTCAAATGGTCAGAGGCCCGAGGCCAGAAAGAAATGAGATGGAGGAGGAGTGGAGGTTGGGGCACCTTAGAGTGGAAGAGATCCTGGCTTTTGGACCAGAGACATCCAAGTAGATGCTGCAATTTTATGAAAGTCTAACTTCAATCCGAAAGCTTATTAAAAGAACTGCAATTTCATTTTGACTTACTGTTTCCAGAGGTCACACATTACTCTGATATCCAGTTCTCCAGTCATGACTGCCTACTCTGTTTGTTGGTCAGCTCCAGTCAGGGGATCCCCCGTCTCTTTCTCCATGTCTCTTCCAGGTTCCCAGACCAGCCACAATCTCAGTGAGGTCAGGGAACCAGAGAAGGTCTGCTGTGGGTGGAAGGGGGAGTATATGGCTGGCCGGAGTACCGGACAGCTGAGCGGGGGAGGGAGGTGGCTACTGAGTTGACTGTTTTAAAAATAGCTAAGTCCAAAATTCCAGGAGTGTTGGGGGTAGGGTGTGGGAGTGGGGAGGGTAGGAGGATTAGAAAGAATATGGAGTGTAAGGTGCCAAGTGGGGAGAGTGGGGGAAAGAAATATGGCAGGCAAGTCAGATATCTCATTCCAGCTTATATGATTCTAGTTCTAGTCATTGCCTACTCCAGGCAGCCCTCCGGCATAGTCAGTAATGAGCTCCTGGCCTTTTAAAATTAGAGAAGGCAATTGTATACTTTTCGGTCACCACTCTTATCCCTGCTTTACTGAATATGAGTTTAGTTTCTAAAAAGTATACCTAGGGAGTAGCTGACTTTAAATAGGGTCCATAGCAGAGGTAGTTCACAGCCCCTCCCCCATCTTGGCACAGTATTTCAAGACTGAAAAAGCCAGCTGTCCAGTGAAGAAATCTGAGCTCAGAGTTGTTTAGGATGAGGGTTTGTTTGAGTCTACCAATTCACATGCTTGCAGCTGTCCATCTCCCTATGGCCTCCATTTTCATTCCTTTAGATATGCAGCAGTTTCTCTTCCCTCCTTCTCTGAAATACATACATACACACGACTCTCCTGAGTGGCTGGAGGTGGGGGGGAGACTTACAAAGTCAGAGAGGTGAAGAAGGAATAGGGATAGAACTTCTTGAAGGTTACTGATCCACAGGGGAGAGGGACTTGGAGAGAGAAACTGAGATAAAAAGAGACTCAGAAAGATACTTTTGTGGAGTAACATAATCTTGTAGCCTTTTAAAATATCACAGCCAAGGAATTTAGCCATGTCATATTTTTGCAACCACGGGCATCTGGGATCATCTCTTAGCACTAGCCAAGTGACATTAACACGAGGGCCGGTTCCAAAGGGTCACTAAGGCATCTGCGTTAATTGGCTCTGCGTTTAATCCAGAATCTAAGAGGCCCATGAAGGACTCTTTTTTTTTATTATTATACATATGTATCCGACAGATTTAGTTTTTCTATCAACCACATGAGGCCACATCATAAGGCTTTTATCACAAAAATGTACAATGCCCCCCAACCAAACTATTCAAGTGATTTTAAAACACAGTACTTTGACCATGGTGTCCTAAGTGGGACATACTCTAAGGACAAAAAGAAATGCAAAAATATTTTAAAGTAGCCAGATTGCTGGCGGCAGTGTTGGCATTTTTGTTCTGAAACTATCGTGGGTGTATTGTGGGGTAAAACAAGTGAGTGTTAACATAAGTGTCTGTGAACCAGGATATTTGGTGTGGAACAAAGATACAGATTTATGATTGAAGAAGTAAAATAGAAACTGTGTAATTCGAGTGTAAATTAGAAGTAGTAACTTGGAGCTCATGGTGTTTTCATCCTAAAACATTTCCTAGCTTTATCCTAAAAAGGCCTGAAAACAGTAATCAGGTAGCAAGGATGTTGAAAGGCGGCCAGCTCCCAGAGCTCCTTCCTAGATTCTCAGGTGTTACGGAAATTACCAGCAGGTGGCAGACTCCCAGGAAGGTGGAAGACTAATCCGGGAGAAAGGACTTGACCTACCTAACATAAGCAGGCTGATTTATTCTGCCATAGACAAATAAATTCCATTATCTTGCACCCATCCCAGGTACAATCCCAAGATGCTGCTCTGAAGTTAACAACTTTTTTTTTCTAGCCTTGGGGTAAAGGTAGCTGTCCAGTGAGAGCTGAGCTGGAGTAAAAGGAAGTGGGTTCTGTTAGGTTCCTTGGTGACATGTGACCACAGGATAACTTACTTGGCTTTTGTGAAAATAAGCGTCTAGCATTTACTTACTCTTTCCCCTAATTTCTGGCATTTAAACCCATTGGAAGATAGAGATTGGATGACTGGAGGATTAATATGTTTCTTAAACAACATGTTAACATTGATACTTTATAAGCAAAACAACGTAAATATATGTATACCTTACTGTTAAAATGTAGAGCTGAAACTTACCAGATTTCATTAACCAATGTCACCATAAAAATTAATTAATTAAAAAATAAAAGCAAAACAAGACAACAAAAACTACCCCCCTCCTAAAGATCCCTTAATCCTACCACCCAATTTTTTTTTCTGGCAGGCCCTTTTGATATGTACACCTCACTGATAATCAATTTTGAATTTTTTCGATTATTATTAAAAGTATTTTCTGTTGTTAATGTGTGTGTATGGAGGGGTTGTTTTTAAAAATTTCGATTCTAACTCCTGAGCAAAGAGTTCATCACTCTGTAGTCACATGACCAAAAAAGGCCTGAGGGGAGGCTTTTGATTGTTTCATTTTTGTTTTTCTCAACTTTATTTTTAAAAATTTCAAACCTACAGAAAAGAATAAAATAATGAGCACTCAATGACCCTTCTAGATTGTTAACATTTTGCAACATTTGTTTTCTTTTCTCTCCCATGTAAAGTTAATTTGTATACATTGATGGGTTTGGTTTTAAAAGTTTCTTCGATCTCTAGACTACATGCCTACCTGCATCTCAATTTTCTTTTTTCTCCTTACTCCGTCTCTGCTTTCATATTTAAAAAACGTAAAGCTCCAAAATCCTGCCTTTTTTTATTCTCCCATCATCGAGTTATGCTCATATCCTGCTGACCACCAAGTCCCCGTAAGTTGAGTGGCTATCTGATGTTCGCTTCGCCAACAGTTTGGTCTAAAGACACAGCAGATGGGGGGCGGGGGAGGGAGAGAGAGAAAGAAAGGACCTGTTCACCGAGCATTACTCACACGACGACATTTCTGTTCCTTAAGGAACAGTTCTCGGCCAATTGGCACGGCCCCGGCTGGAGACCTTCAGCGAGTTCCGGGAACTGCTGCAGCTGCCTGAAGCAAAGGGCTTCCCTCTCAGTGTCTCGCTCTTTTCTCTGAACATTCGTCTCTGGTCTTGGGGACTGTGATCGTGTGTGCACAATCCTCCTTCAGTTCTGGCAGCCAGGCTTGGCGGGTCTCTCACGAGTTTTCTACACAGGAAAGGAAACACGAGGAAGTAGTTTTGACGTGGAGACAACACAGGATTAAAAAAAATCCCAAACCCAGCTCGTTAAAGCCTTACGTGTGGCAGGGTAAATGGAAACACACGGTTGGAACTATATACTTTGTAGCAGAAGCTGCTTCCAGCGTCCCTGGTGGTCTAGTGGTTAGGATTCGGCGCTCTCACCGCCGCGGCCCGGGTTCGATTCCCGGTCAGGGAATGACATTTTTATTCTTAATTGTTACTCTACAGAATAGAATCTTCGAATGGTTATATACATATTTTTTTCTCCTAGTCATTTCCCTCATCCATCCAAAGTTGAAAAACAGGAAAAGCAGAAAAACACAGAATACATCGCTCCCAATTTTGTCACACAAGATAACATCCAATTTTTGATGTTATGAAGATGGAAACATGCCATTTTATCACCAGGTATGTTTCTAGTTAATGTATTTCCAACAGATATTCTTCAGCGACATATTTTCTTTTAATTTAATTATTTAATTTTGAAAGGTAATATATTTACATGATTTAGGATGCAAACATGCCAAAGGGCATAACAGATAAACCTAATTTTGACCTCTGCATCCAGTTTTCCTCTAATAAGACCAGCAATGTTAAGATTTGTAATTATAAGGTAAATATTTCATATAAACTCAATATATACATATATATTTAAACATGTTTTCCCCCCTTGCAATCTATACGCGCTTTTCTGCAGTTTTCCTCTTTCACTTAATGATGTATTTTGGAGGTAGTTCCGGGTTAGACCTAAAGAGCTTCCTTATTCTGTCTTAGGGCACATAGTATTCTGTAGTTAATGGAACCAGCTTCCTCTTGATGGACAGGATATTTACAAACCTTTGCTATTACAATGTGTCATAAATAACCTTGCACATGGATTATTTTGTGGAATATGAGAAATTGAAATGCTGGTTCAAAAGGTATGTGTATTTGTCAATATGCCCTCTTCAGGTGTACCAATTCATGCTCCCACCAGCAATGTATGATGTAAAAGTCATTTAAAAAAATTCCTGGGGGATTTTTAATCAAAATGGATTTAATATATTGTATTTCTGGACTTTTAGTTTTTGACCCCCTAAAATTTTGGTTTTACAAATAACACTTTGATGAATATCTGCATAGACACATCATTGTGTATACCTTAGATATTACCTTTGGATAAATTCATAGAAGTGGAATTCCTAAGTCATATTATACATTAATGGATTAAAGAATTAAATGCAACTAAGACAATTAAAAGCTAGGAAAAAAAACATTAGCAGATAATAACATTATCTTAATTTTGGGCTGGAGAAGACTTTCCCAAGGTAAAAGCAAACACAAATCGTAAAGGATAAAACTGAAAGATTAGACCACATAAAAACTACTGCCCATTTAAAAGTCTTCTGAATAATACAGAAAGACAAATGACTAACTGGTAAAATCAGTAATATAAATATAATATAAATATCTAATAGAAAAATAGACAAAGCATATGACTTAGTCTCAAAACTAATACGAATAACAGTAAGTTTATGAAAGTGATCAATGTCAAGAATAATAGAATATATGTAAATTAAAAGAACACTCCATATTTTTATCCTGCACTTTTGTAAAGATTAAAAGAATGACGATACCCAGTCAACTGATGTAATTTGGTAATAGTCATTGAATAGTGACGATTGGTGACCTCTCTCCACACAGCAATTTCTCAGCATGTATCCAAAGCTTTAAAATATGCAAATGCTTTCAACCGCAGCCTCACCTTTATGCATTTGCCCTAAGGAAACGCCCTCAAATGCACAACCACGCGTGAACAGCGATAACTCCTGCAGCAGAGCCTGAAGTCACCCCCTGGATTTGAGGCCCCTTCGAACGACGCTAGAGAAATTGGAATTGAGTTTTCTTAAAGCTGTGAAACAGTAAAAAATCACCACAGAATTATTAATATGCTTATAGGGAAAGTCCTAGAGAGCTTATTTTCCTTTTTATATGTTGGCTTTGTATCGATAGTTTCTATTGACATGAATCCCAAAATAGAAAAGAAAAAGGGCGGAGGGGGGGAGAGAGAGAGAGAGAGAGAGACCAAAACGAGCTGGTCCTCATAGGAAAGAAAATCGGCGTGCAGGACCGTGTGCGTTGGTGGTATAGTGGTGAGCATAGCTGCCTTCCAAGCAGTTGACCCGGGTTCGATTCCCGGCCAACGCAGCCTTCGCTTTTCATTTTTTCCAGCTTTTCCTCTAAACCGAGTAGACAAAAAAATTAAAAAAAGTGTGTTTGGCCACCCTTTGCGTCTCGGGGGAGTCTCTCGCGAGGGAGACCCTCCAGGGTTTTGTGGCTGCTGCTCAGAGCCGAGCCCGTCTGCTGGGCTCGGCCGCGGGCTTCGCGTCGGTCCGCGATCATTGCGTTTGGGGGGGTCTTCAGGGGAGTTCCTGGAACCCAGGCTGGTCAGCTGTGTTTCTCTGAATTCTCGGGGGCGGCTCCGACGGACGGAGTCCGAATCGGGGCGCCCGTCGCCGAGGCAGCGCCGGCAAACGGACTGGCCGCGGCTCGGGAAGCAAGAACACACCCAGGGGCCGCCCCTCTGCCGCAGCTCACCGGCCCCGCTTCTCGTCCGGTCCCACCATTGCGGGGACAGAAACCGCGATTCTAGGGCCTAAGCTGGGGACGGAAACGGGAAGATCTTCTCGGACGGCTGCCCGCGGCCGAGGCGGGGCGGCTTCATTCTTGGGAGCAGAAGGAGGGGAGACAGGCGCAGGGGCCGCTGGGGACACCACCCCCGGGCCTCCGGCCTCGGTCGGGACCTGCGCGCGCCACTGCCCGGCGGAGGGGGGCGATGGCGCCGCGAGGTGCAGAGGCTCAGACCCAGAGCCGGTGTCCGGGCTTGGGAGCGGCAGAGCGGAAACGTTGACCCGGGTTTTGACCCAGATGGACTATCCGAGCTGAGTAGAAAAGCGTCACGAAGTACGTTCCCGTCTGAAGAGGCGTTGACTGGGAGGCCAGCCCGCCGCCCGGCGAGTGGCGCGCCGTGATCGTATAGTGGTTAGTACTCTGCGTTGTGGCCGCAGCAACCTCGGTTCGAATCCGAGTCACGGCATGTGAGCATCTCCCCTGGCCTCGGCGTTTTTTTTCTTTCAACCTTTTTAAGGTGAAAAGTTTGTAATTCCTCCTTTGCGCGAGGCAGCGTCTCAGGAGTGCGGCCCACGAATTGGGTGTAAAATTGCCCCCACCCAGGTCACCCTGCGGCTCGCAGACCCGGGGGAGACGGGCCAGGGCGGGCTGCAGATCCTCGGGCGGGGCCGCGGGCCGCGGCGGAGGTCCTTGGGCCGCGCTGCGCTGGGGGCCGCGGAGCTCAGAGCCGTCCACCCCGGCGGGACGGCTGCACTGATGAGCGTGGCCTCGAAAATGCTGCCGTTTAGGACGAAACCCGTGCCGCCGATGACAGCGGCTTGCGCTGGATCTATTTTCCCGGTGACGCGTCAGCCGCACCCCACCCTACGTCCAGGTCCCCAGGATGAGGAGAGAAAGCGTTTCCGGTCGGGAGGGAGGAAGCAGGGCCGCAGCCCCCCGACTCCCGCGGCGCCGATCCCCGGACCCGCGCGCTCCGGCGCCCCCTCCTCGGGAGTCCGGGGCCCAGACGCCGGGCCCTCCAGGCGAGCCGGTCCACCGAGCTGTCCGGACCCATGGTTCCCCCTGCGTCCTCCGCGAGCCCGCCGGGCCCTGCGCAGTCCCCATGACCCTCTGGAAGTTTCGAATTCCTTAGTGGTGAAAGGCTGCCGTCGCGCGCACTAAACCTTGGATTTCGAGGTTTCCTTCGCACTAAGCGGCGTAGGAATAGATCGCACAGCGGGTGCCTGTGAAGAAAGTATGCCGATGTGGGAAACTTACGCTCAGCAGCGCCCGGCTAGCTCAGTCGGTAGAGCATGAGACTCTTAATCTCAGGGTCGTGGGTTCGAGCCCCACGTTGGGCGCAGATCGTTTTCCTTTTCTTCCTGTTTTCCTGAATCCCCTCCGTCAGCTTCCACCAGAAGCAGCTGTTTCTAAATCGCCGCCTGTTGTTTTAGACTTCTGTAAACGATTTCAGGATTTGCCTCTATTTCCCCCACGTTCAGCGGAAAAGAGTTATCCAGACCAGAGATTCGAGAACTCAGCTTTTGAGGCTAGGTGATCCCCGACCCATGCAATATGTTAATCTCATCTAAAGTTTACTTTTACAGGAACATCTAGACCGATGTTTGACCAAATATTTGGGGACCATGGCCTAGTCAAGTTGTCACATAACATTAACCATCACAATTAGGAAAATAGATAAGTGGGAAGAGTGTGTGTGTGTGTGTGTGTGTGTGTGTGTGTGTGTGTGGTGGGGGTGCTGTAGGTGGTGGTAGGGGGAGTATGTAAAATAAGAGAGATGAAGTGCCTCGTAAATTTTGGGCTCCGTTGATCTAGAAGTCTTGGTTTGAAAGACAAAAATGCTTCCACCAGCAGTTACAATAATGACTTTGTTACAGTCCGGGTAGGAGGGAATATGTGGACCAGCCAAGTCCCCCAAGAGGTGAACTTCGTGAATTTGTATCAATTTTGCTAACCTAGAAACACATTTCCAAGAATTCTCTGTGTGATTCTGGCTTAGCTTGGGGCCATAGGAAACATTTGCTGAAATTCAGAATGTAGAAATGGAAGTGTTGCCATATTCTTTTGGACTCTGGGAGGCTCAGCATTGGTGCTGCTCACTCATGTAATATACCTGCTCATTATTTCATGGGCACGAAGCATGCAGGCAGGCTTGCAGCAGCTACCTGACTCCTGCGGATTCTCCTCCTACAGCATCTCTGTCCTGGACCACCTGGCTGTTTAGCTCCTTGACAATGGACACCAGCCAGACACTCCTATCTTTAGGGTTGGGATTTCAGAGGCGGTGGCGGCTGAAGCAGACCTGATTCTTCCCTGTGGATTTCACTCCTCCACTTCATCGCCCAGCAAGGCTTTTGAGCCACCTGCTATTAGGAACAGCCAAGGATGTTTCTAGGACCCCTTTTTAAGAAACCGCATTCGGAAACTCTTAACCAATATAAGAAATGTACAACCAAATTGAAACCAAGAATCAAGGAAAGCCTCAAATCCTGTATTTGAAAAAGTAGCTGTAGCTCTTTCTACTTCACAATAATAAAATGAGGTGAGTGAATGCACCACCACGCCGCCGCAAACCAGAAAGCACTGAGCCTATTTCATATAGACTTCAGCAAGAAATCTCCTGAAATTAGTGACACCCAGCCATTTGCTATAAGTTAGGGTTGGTTACACCTATTCAGGAATAGGTATGGACTGAAAAATATTAATATTACTGGAGAGATTGTGTCTGCCAATGGAGATGCTGCCCCATTTCCAGTAGACAAAAGGGGAGCTTCCCATGTGACCTCAGTGGAGGCTGATGGTGCGGGGAGGCTGTAGGTTGGCTGACTAGAAGCCTGGTATGCTGCGAGATAGGTTGAGGTGCGTATTGGTTTTCTCTGCTTTGTCCTAAATTGGAAGCAAGAATAATGATTGGGGAAAATGTCAATTATCAAGTCCTGGCCATTTTGGCCCAATTGTTACAGAAGCTATTTAGCTTTATTTCGCTTCTTGGGTTGTAACTAGAACTGGCAATCTGGACTCCTGCAAGTCTGACTTATATGAGGCTGCCTTCCTGGGTTGAAGATAAAAGGTTGGGTTTGATAAAGTTAATTTGTATATTGGGACTCTCAAAATGGAGGCTGCCCCACTGGCCTGATCCACATCACAAATCTAAGCCTCAATCACTCTGCACTTAGGGAAAATACCTGTCAAGGAAATAACATACACCAACCACAGTCCCCCAACTCAGCTTTAGCGAGCAGCTCACCTTCTCCTAGGAAATAGGAGCTGCTAGCCTGGAAAGTCACACCCTGCTTCTGACTTGCCTCTCCCAATGCTCTACTAATTGGCTCTTGCCCCAAATTCCTCAGAAAGTGCTCCACTGCTTTTGAGGCACTGGTGCTTTCTCAATCTTGAATAGAGAACATCAGAACTGTTACTAAATTGTGTTAGTTTTGTCATTCCCAGGGCAGATTCCTGGGCTGTAGCTTGTGGGTCAGTTGGTTATATTTTTATATATGGTCTGGTCATTGTACATTCGTACATTCGGTCTCTCAAGCTGAAAACTGAGGGTGACACAGCATAGTCCAGGGGTTAAGGGTGCAAGCACTGAAATCAGAGCTGGGTTCAAGCTGAAAGCTGACAAATCCCACTCTCTCAGGGCCTTCTATCGGCATTTTAAATCTTCCCTCTTAACATGATTATCAACCTTTCCTGAAAAAATCATTTGAAATCATAAATGGTTTGGTTCTGATAGAAAACTGGAGGCACACTTAGGTGGGGTGATTTAGAGAGTTTTATGAAAGCAATATTTACAAACGCGTGGACAGTTTAGGGAAAGAATCCAACCAATGACTGAGAAACCCCAGGCGGAACGCAGTAGGAAAACCTGTGAGGAGCCAGGACCCGTTTCCCCTCGGCGTCCCTTGTGGGGAGGGGAGGAGGCCAGTTCCCTAGACACCAGCCCTCCCGTCCTGTGTTTCCGGCGACAGTCCCCTCTCCCCGCCCCCTCTCCCTGCCCCCTCTCCCTCCTTCGTCCGCAGAAAACGCGGGCGCGCGCTCAGCCTCCGGCCCGCCCTCGGCGGACGTCGTGGCCTGGCAGAACCGGGTCGCTTCCTCGCTATCCCCTCCTAAGTGGCAGTCGTAGTTTTAAAGGACACATGTCGCGGTCAGAAATAACTTTAGTTTTTTCCCCCCATCTGAAAGTGCCAGAATGTTGAGCCACGGTTGGTGCTCGTGGGCGTTCTGCCAGCCCTGTTCCCGGGATGCGTCCTTCCTCCCCCCTCACCTCCGAGCCACGACGCCCCGGCGAAGAGAAGAAACCGCCGGCAAATGGGGCAGAAAAGGCCGGCCCGCGGCCGGGGGGCCCAGCGCGCCCCCTCGGGGCCCCCTCGGAGACGACACCCCTGGCTCGGGCTCGGCCCCCGAAGCCGCCGAGAGACCCAAGGGCGCGCGGGTGCGGAAGGGGTGGGTGGCCCACGCACTAGGGTAAGCCCGAGGAAAACCGCCCGAAACGCGAAGGGTGCCGATCCGGTATTCAGGACATGGAAGGCAGAACTCGGTTCGTCCAACCGGCTGATGGGGTTGGTGACGAGCCGGGAACGTCTCCCCAGCAGCGGGAGGTTTCCTTGCTCAAATGTAAGATATTCAAACCGAGAGAGGTCAACATTCAGTGCCTTATTGATGGGAAAACTTGCTTTTTTTTTTTTTTAAAGAATTTTAAGGGTTTCCTCAGTCCCGGGGCTGTCAGCAGAATTCTGTCTTGGACCCCTGAGAGAGGAGCTTCAGCCCAAAAGGAGCAGCCCACCCGGGCCAGGAACTGGCTGGACGTTGGTTCCCAGGCCTGAGACATGCCGAGGTGGCTACAGACATTGGGTTTAGTTTGTGGACAGGGGGACAGCCTCTGGGAGGCCGCCCCTCCAGTCCTGGCGACCTCCCGCTCCCTCCCCCTCCCTTCTTGTCGTTCTCTGCTGCTCTTCCCTACCTCTCCCTTCTCGGCGTTTTCTCCCGCCGCGCACGTTTCACATCCTCCAAGGAGGACCCCGAAAGACAGCTGTGGTTGTCAGTACTTCGTAACCGCTGAAAGCTTCACCGTGTCCAATTCTAAGGGGCGCCCCTTGGCACCCGGAGGCGAACTCGGTCACTAGCTGCGAGGCCCTTCGGAACTCACGACCGCGAGTTTTGCCGAGCCGAGGAGAAAGGACGCGCGTCCACCCGGCCCGGTCAGGCTCCCGGGGGAGCAGAGTCCGCAGGACCAAGGGGCGCTGCGGGTCCAGGCCCTGGGGCTACTCGGCTCGTGTCGCCTTCACCCCGGAGGAGGCCGGGCGGGCGGCGGGGGGCCAGGCCTCCGGGGCGCCGCAGAGGCTGAAATCGGGCCGGGATCCCTTCCCCTGGCTGAGCTGGGGACCAACGGTGCAATGTCCTGGAGTCGAGGTACCAGCTTCAGCGTGCCAGTGCCTTTAGTGTCCCATGGAGACTGAAGGCTGGGAACTTTGAGTAGAATCTGAATAATTTGGAATGAACTACAAGTCAGAATAAGGTAGGCCACGTCAGTAAGTTCCAGCACCTCCAATTTAAGTCTCAAAGCCTGGACCCCCAAACTCAGACACAGCCACCAGTGACAGCGCTGCCGCGACACCGAGTCTCACGCTTCCCATTCACTCGTGAAGGGACAATCGGGGCAGTTGCACACGTGCCGTCAGCAGGTCCCTCGCGGGCCGGGACCCAGGGGACACAGCACTACCCCCGAGGCCTTAGGGGGACCCTGACGACGGCGTGGCGCGAGCTCGGTCGCTGGGACTCCGGGGCCTCCGGTGGCCCGCGACGGGCCGAGCTGCACCTGCAGGCTCGGTCACCGTTATCCCCGCCTCGTCCGCGTGGACAGCGCGGCTCTGCGGACGGGGCGCCCGGGACCCGACTCCGAGCAGGAGGCAAGCGCGCAGCGGACACGGCGGCGAGGTGAGCGGGAGGCAACGCGGGGCGTCTTCGGGAAGTAAAACATGGCGCCTCCTACAGGGAAGAGGTCCCACCGAGACTTGAACTCGGATCGCTGGATTCAGAGTCCAGAGTGCTCACCATTACACCATGGAACCCCCACGCGGGAGGGCCTCACTCCCTCCTCAGACGTGTGGAATAGTTACGGTATTTGGCACCCAAGGGAGACGGGGAAGTGGTCGCGGTGGGAGCTGTCCTGGCGGGGGCCAGTGAACAGACCTACCCTGGGAATGTAACTCCTCCTCCTCCTCCTCCTCCTCCTCCTCCTCCTCCTCCTCCTCCTCCTCCTCCTCCTCCTCCTCCTCTCCCTCGCCCTCCCCCTCCCATTTTATCCTCTCGTCTCATCCCCTTTCCCCGGCCGCCGTCACCTCCCCATCCTTCCTGTCCCTCCGATCAGCCCTCGGCGCTCCTCCGCCCCTTGCACATGATGAATACAGTCTCGGAGGAAGATGAGGGAGTATTTTCCATCAACGCAAGAAGCACGAGTGTGTTCTGTCTGGTCCGGACTCTTTGCAGATCTTTAGGAGACTTGAGGTGGCTCCAAAATGGGGCGGCTGAAGGTTCACAGCCCACTCCACGAGGTCTGCGCAGCGCGGACCATCGGGTGACCCAGGACGACCCCCAGACGGCGGCGACTAATGTAAGGAACCTGTGCTCCCGCACCACTCACAACTGGCCAGCAACGTTTTTGGGGAAATGTAATTCAACTGAAATCTTCCCTTAAACTAATTCAACCAAGAAAAAGCTGATTCTCGGTAAGGACGATGTCCCCCTCAGGGATAGCTCAGAGGGATCCGCACAGACCCTGCGGGTACCAAGCACTCCAGACAAGGTCGGGTCCAAAGAAAATCGAATGTGCACGTACAAAAACGTCCTGTAGTAAAAAGGGAAAACAGGAGGAGGCAGGAAGGAAAGAATATTTTTCAGGGAATGCATTCTCCCACACCAATCTCTTTCCTATTCCTTAAAATAGTGCATTGCGGTTTGCCAGAAGCTTGGGGTGGTGGTGACTGTTGAAGTGGGTAAAGGGTGTCAAATGGTAAAAACTGGATCATATGGTTTTTTTTTTTTAGCAAAAACTGTTAATATCCAGTCTAACTTAACCCAAATATTATAAGAAAAGAGCAAATATATATCAGTACATACCGGTACTCATGATGGTTTTCTTTAGGGGAAAAAATGGGAGGTGGGGGTGGAATAGAGCTTATCTGGAAGTTGTAGAAGACTTCCTGTTTCAGTTATGGTGGAGTATTTGTAGTAAAATAGAACACGCTGAAAACAACTAAATAATGTCTGAATTAAAGAGTTTTCTAGAGCTTTCGCTTCACCTTGTTCCAGATACTTAACGGCCATCTCTGAAGGTGGCTGCGGTCACACCAAGCGTCACCATTAGCCTGTCCAGGGCTGGCAGCAGAGCCGAAGAGGGATACTCCCTGGCAGCCCACCCAAGTCCCAGACTGGTCAACGCCGGGTCGGAGTAGATGCCCACGAAAGGACCAGGGGCGGGCGCCGCCGCCCTTCCCAGCCTCAGCTCCGTCACCCACGGCCCGGTGCTCGGGTCCTTGCGCTCGCCTGCCATCCCTCCATTCCGTGCCCTGGATGTGACTGGCCCTGTTGGGGCTCCTGGCCACATCCTGTGTCAGAGGCCTGAGGGGCAGCCCGGGAGCGTCGGAGCCGCGCTCTCCTGGCCGGAGGGGTCGTGACGGGGGCGTCGCCCGGGCCTATCTCAACTCAGACACGGGGCGGGCAGAGTCGCGCGGCGGGCTCTGCCGTGTTCCTGGCCGCACAGGCGGGCCCCGGCGCCCACCGCGTTTCCGTAGTGTAGTGGTTATCACGTTCGCCTCACACGCGAAAGGTCCCCGGTTCGAAACCGGGCGGAAACACGCCTCCTTTTCCCTTTTCCCGGTCCCACACTCGCAGCTCGGGCCAGGACGAGGAGTGCTCTGCCGAGGACGCACTTCCGTTCCGCAGAAACGCGGCCGCAGTTCGGGTGCCGCCCCGAAGCCTCTCACCGCGGCCGGCCGCGGCTCCGTCGCCTCCTCAGTCAGGCCGGAGACCGAGCCAGTCCGGGCGCCTGCCGGGGCGTCCCCGCCCCCCGCTGGCCGCCCCGTCCGCCGCGGCGTCCTCTCCGCGGGCCGAGGTCACGCGGGAGCTCGGCCCCGGCCCCGCCGGCCGGGTTCCCGAGTCCCGGGCCGTGGGGCGGCGCGCGGGAAGGTCCGGCCACCAGGCGGGACCGACGGCGGAGGGGACATGGCGGGAGGAAGACCGGGGGCCGCGAAGCCGTGCACGGCCGGAAGAACCCAGAGCGGGACTCCGCGGTCCGCAGAATGTGCATTTTTCTCACGACGAACGTAGCTTCGGAGGATGGCGGGACGACTTTCGGGGGGGGGGGGACTAATGCGCGAGCAAGCGGAGCCCCCGAAAAGACAGAGAGGGGACAGCTTCTGCAGGAGCGACGGCGGGACCGTTCCGTCAGGACAAAAGCGGTGACGCCGGCGGCGACCTCACGGCCTCGGCCGAGGCGCCCCTGCTGTGTCCGGGCACGAGGCAGGAGGCCCGAGGGACAGCGGCAGAGGAGCCGTTCTCCGGCGAGGTCCGAGCCGACACGCGCGGGGAAAGCCTCGCAAAAGTCTCGCTGCCTCCCGGCGCCGGCCGCGTCCCTGGGTGGGCTCGAACCACCAACCTTTCGGTTAACAGCCGAACGCGCTAACCGATTGCGCCACAGAGACCCGCCCGAGCCCCGCACTCAGCCCAGCGCCGGGCAAGCGCGCGGCCACCGCTAGGCGGAGCCACGCGCCGGTCGCCCGACGGCCGTGCGGGCTCCGCAGCCTCAGATCACGCAGGACGCGGAGCCCACGCAGCCCGTCGCTCGCGTCAGAGACCCGGGCGCTGGGCGATTCCCGAGGCAGAGGGGCAGCCGAACGGCCTCGCCCCGCCTGGCTCCACTCCCGTCCCGGGGCGCTCGGCGGGTGTCTGGGGCTCCCTCGGGGGCGAAGGCAGGCGGGGAAGGTGGACTTAGGACAGGAGCCCGACGACGGGCGCCACCCGGCCTCGCCCGGGACCCGGGGCTCCCAGGGCGCTGCGCAGTGCCACCCGGCGGGGAAGGAACGAGCGGGGCGGCGCCTTCGCGACTCCCTGGTGGTCTAGTGGCTAGGATTCGGCGCTTTCACCGCCGCGGCCCGGGTTCGATTCCCGGTCAGGGAAACCTTTTGCGCCCACCGGCACCTGTCACCCGGCCACATCCGTCTTCCCTGGGCCAAGAGGAGAGAGAGCGAGACCCGGGCGCGGTGACGGGGACCCGGCCCACCGAGGCCGCGGGGGAGGGGGCGGGCCCTGCAGATGACGCCGGGCTGCGGCTGCGGCTGCACAGGTCGGTCGTGGGGGTCGGGGGTCCGACCCGGCGCCTCCCGTGTGCACGCGTGGCAGCGTGGGACTCGGCGGCTGGGCTCGCAGTCCTCGGACGAGTGCGCTTTGGGAGCTCAGGCGCCGGCCGGGTGGCGGCGACGCCGGGGACGTTCGTGGACGGTGCAGGGACGGGGGCTGCACGGTGCTTGCGGGACGGCCGCTCATACTCACCTGGCCGGGGAGACACGGCGCTCACGCAGGCGGTCCTCCCAGGGCGCGGCTCTGCCATCGCACTCGGGCCGCGCTGACCCCTGCCACCGCCCCGCGGGCGGGAGACTCGACGGCACCGTTTCCGCGGATGGCGGCTGCGTCCGCGCGCTCCCCTGACCCGCTCGGCACGCGGCGAGACGCCATCGCCTCCGGGCCGCCGTCCCCCGCGCTGCAGCGTCTCGCGTGTCCGCCTGCCCCCGGCCTCCCAGGCTCCGCTCGCGACGCGCCGCCGGGGCCAGGTGCGGTCTCTCCGCGGCGCCTTGGCCGTGGAGCTCTCCCAGGGCTGTCGTCGGAAAATATTTCTAGGGACACCTAATGGTCGGAATATTATCAACTAAAAAATGATTATGGGCATCTAAGAAAATTCATGAAAGCACCTCAATTTTTATTGCTAAATGAAATGTCATTCTTAAGAGACTACAGTGTATGCTTCTATTTCACATTTTGATAACACTAAGTCTGGGGATGATGTCACGTATCCACCATTATTGTGCCATACAGAATACTTAGCTGCTGTAAAAGCCCTTGGGCGCTGCCGCGTCATCCTCCTTCGATTTCCTCAAAACTCTGAGAACCACAAATCTTTTTTTTCCTATGGCTTTCCCTATCGGCTTTCGGAGACGCTAGAGATTTTTTCCGACGACAGCCCTGAAGGAGCTCCACGAGGACGCATTGGTGGTTCAGTGGCAGAATTCTCGCCTCCCACGCGGGAGACCCGGGTTCGATTCCCGGTCAATGCAGCCCGCCTGACGTTTTCTTCCCCTTCCCAAGACTTTCCACGTCTCTCGGGTGGCAGCCTGCCCCCAGAGTAGGAAAACGAGAACTGAAATCCTCAGGGCGTTCGTTCCTGAGCGGGAGGCGAAAAGGAGCTGTGGGGTGCTCGCGAACATGGGCCTCCCTCGGGCACCCGCCTCCTCTCTCGCGACTTCCTACCTCTCGATCCGCGAGTGTCTCCCCTGGGTCCGCGATTTTGAAGATTTGCACCTGAAGCCGCTGCCACTTTCGGCCTTTCTCCGGAAAGATCCCAAAGAGACGCCGGGAGCCATCAGGTCATTGGTTCGCGCGCTGGACCTCGGATGAACCGCGGGGCCACGTCTCACCGTGGAGCGAAGGTCGGGAGAGGAAGGTCACGGAAGGAGAGCCGGCGCGGGGCCCCGCAGACACCCCGGTGGTGCGGGGGGGAGGTGGGAGGAGGGGGGAGACGACCGCAGCCAGGTGAGACGCACGAAGCATCCGGGTAACCGGCGTCGCGGCTGCCCGCTTGGGAGACTCGCCCTCGCTCCTTCCCGCCTCAGCCGGGACGCTGGAGAGCGAGCGCGGCCCTAGATCACGTCTCCTCCCGCCAGGGACCTCGGACGGAAGGGCGAGCTGACCGCGCGACGCTCGTCAGTGGTCCAGCCGCCCGGTCGGGCGTGCGGCGGGGCAGCGGCCGGGCGTGTCTCCCGGGCAGGGCGCCACGAAGCGCGGGAGGGGCTGAGGAGTGGGCGCGCGGAGAGGGGCTTCTGTGCCCGGAACAGGGCTGGCGAGGAAGAGAAGGAGGGAGAAGGGGAGGGCGACTCGGGGCGAGAGGCGCGGGCTGGCCCGGGCAGCCACGCACGCGCACGGCCAAGGCGCCGCGGAGAGACCGCACCTGGCCCCGGCGGCGCGTCGCGAGCGGAGCCTGGGAGGCCGGGGGCAGGCGGACACGCGAGACGCTGCAGCGCGGGGGACGGCGGCCCGGAGGCGATGGCGTCTCGCCGCGTGCCGAGCGGGTCAGGGGAGCGCGCGGACGCAGCCGCCATCCGCGGAAACGGTGCCGTCGAGTCTCCCGCCCGCGGGGCGGTGGCAGGGGTCAGCGCGGCCCGAGTGCGATGGCAGAGCCGCGCCCTGGGAGGACCGCCTGCGTGAGCGCCGTGTCTCCCCGGCCAGGTGAGTATGAGCGGCCGTCCCGCAAGCACCGTGCAGCCCCCGTCCCTGCACCGTCCACGAACGTCCCCGGCGTCGCCGCCACCCGGCCGGCGCCTGAGCTCCCAAAGCGCACTCGTCCGAGGACTGCGAGCCCAGCCGCCGAGTCCCACGCTGCCACGCGTGCACACGGGAGGCGCCGGGTCGGACCCCCGACCCCCACGACAGACCTGTGCAGCCGCAGCCCGGCGTCATCTGCAGGGCCCGCCCCCTCCCCCGCGGCCTCGGTGGGCCGGGTCCCCGTCACCGCGCCCGGGTCTCGCTCTCTCTCCTCTTGGCCCAGGGAAGACGGATGTGGCCGGGTGACAGGTGCCGGTGGGCGCAAAAGGTTTCCCTGACCGGGAATCGAACCCGGGCCGCGGCGGTGAAAGCGCCGAATCCTAGCCACTAGACCACCAGGGAGCCGCGGAGGCGCCGCCCCGCTCGTTCCTTCCCCGCCGGGTGGCACTGCGCAGCGCCCTGGGAGCCCCGGGTCCCGGGAGAGGCCGGGTGGCGCCCGTCGTCGGGCTCCTGTCCTAAGTCCACCTTCCCCGCCTGCCTTCGCCCCCGGGGGAGCCCCAGACACCCGCCGAGCGCCCCGGGGCGGGAGTGGAGCCAGGCGGGGCGAGGCCGTTCGGCTGCCCCTCTGCCTCGGGAATCGCCCAGCGCCCGGGTCTCTGACGCGAGCGACGGGCCGCGTGGGCTCCGCGTCCTGCGTGATCTGAGGCTGCGGAGCCCGCACGGCCGTCGGGCGACCGGCGCGTGGCTCCGCCTAGCGGTGGCCGCGCGCTTGCCCGGCGCTGGGCTGAGTGCGGGGCTCGGGCGGGTCTCTGTGGCGCAATCGGTTAGCGCGTTCGGCTGTTAACCGAAAGGTTGGTGGTTCGAGCCCACCCAGGGACGCGGCTGGCGCCGGGAGGCAGCGAGACTTTTGCGCGGGGCTTTCCCCGCGCGTGTCGGCTCGGACCTCGCCGGAGAACGGCTCCTCTGCCGCTGTCCCTCGTGCCTCCTGCCTCGTGCCCGGACACAGCAGGGGCGCCTCGGCCGAGGCCGTGAGGTCGCCGCCGGCGTCACCGCTTTTGTCCTGACGGAACGGTCCCGCCGTCGCTCCTGCAGAAGCTGTCCCCTCTCTGTCTTTTCGGGGGCTCCGCTTGCTCGCGCATTAGTCCCCCCCCCCCCGAAAGTCGTCCCGCCATCCTCCGAAGCTACGTTCGTCGTGAGAAAAATGCACATTCTGCGGACCGCGGAGTCCCGCTCTGGGTTCTTCCGGTCGTGCACGGCTTCGCGGCCCCCGGTCTTCCTCCCGCCATGTCCCCTCCGCCGTCGGTCCCGCCTGGTGGCCGGACCTTACCGCGCGCCGCCCCGCGGCCCGGGACTCGGGAACCCGGCCGGCGGGGCCGGGGCCGTGACCTCGGCCCGCGGAGAGGACGCCGCGGCGGACGGGGCGGCCAGCGGGGGGCGGGGTCGCCCCGGCAGGTGCCCGGACTGGCTCGGTCTCCGGCCTGACTGAGGAGGCGACGGAGCCGCGGCCGGCCGCGGTGAGAGGCTTCGGGGCGGCACCCGAACTGCGGCCGCGTTTCTGGGGAACGGAAGTGCGTCCTCGGCAGAGCACTCCTCGTCCTGGCCCGAGCTGCGAGTGTGGGACCGGGAAAAGGGAAAAGGAGGCGTGTTTCCGCCCGGTTTCGAACCGGGGACCTTTCGCGTGTGAGGCGAACGTGATAACCACTACACTACGGAAACGCGGTGGGCGCCGAGGCCCGCCTGCGCGGCCAGGAACACGGCAGAGCCCGCCGCGCGACTCTGCCCGCCCCGTGTCTGAGTTGAGATAGGCCCGGGCGACGCCCCCGTCACGACCCCTCGGGCCAGGAGAGCGCGGCTCCGACGCTCCCGGGCTGCCCCTCAGGCCTCTGACACAGGATGTGGCCAGGAGCTCCAACGGGGCCAGTCCAATCCAGGGCACGGAATGGAGGGATGGCAGGCGAGCGCAAGAACCCGAGCACCGGGCCGTGGGTGACGGAGCTGAGGCTGGGAAGGGCGGCGGCGCCCGCCCCTGGTCCTTTCGTGGGCATCTACTCCGACCCGGCGTTGACCGGTCTGGGACTTGGGTGGGCTGCCAGGGAGTATCCCTCTTCGGCTCTGCTGCCAGCCCTGGACAGGCTAATGGTGACGCTTGGTGTGACCGCAGCCACCTTCAGAGATGGCCGTTAAGTATCTGGAACAAGGTGAAGCGAAAACTCTAGAAAAACCGATTTAACGTTGTTCTGTATCCCCCACATCTGAGTGTGTGTGATATTATGGTGTGATATTGGTTGGACTGCACTTGAGCATGACCCCTTTCCTAATATTTGGCAGTTTCTCATGAAGTTAACAATATACCTACCCTGTTACCTGGTGAAGTTACTTCTGTTTACTTCCCAAGAAAAACGAATGCATAAGTCCAAAAAGAGTTCTACAAAAAAC
Organism: Cynopterus sphinx; assembly: GCA_030015415.1. Taxonomy (NCBI): domain Eukaryota; kingdom Metazoa; phylum Chordata; class Mammalia; order Chiroptera; family Pteropodidae; genus Cynopterus; species Cynopterus sphinx. The sequence continues at coordinate 40,220,555 of CM057392.1, forward strand.
ATTCATAGCAGTGCCATTTGTACTGGGCAAAAACTGGCTACAACCCAAACGTCCATCAACAGGAGACGTGATATACAAACTGTGTGTATTCACATCACAGTTAATAGTCTCCCGTAAAAACAACCCAGCGATGAATTGGGCAGTAGTATGGATTATTGGAGAATTCTTTCCAACAGTATGTTCTGCCAAAGATGCCTATGAAGAAATATTTCTAAACACTTAAAATATATCTATTTTAATGTACCTGTCTTATAGTGTATGATTCCACTCTTATGAAACATGAGAAGAGTGGTTCCCTCCTTTAGATATATGATGGGAAGTTTCCTTTGTGATGGAAATGTTTTGAACACTCGTTTGTGTGATACAAGGGTTTATACATTTATTACATTTCACTGTATACTTTTAACGTTTGGTGACATTGAAACTAAGTTAATCATATTTAAAACTAGAGAATTCTCAAAAAAACAGTTATTTTACATTTTGATTTTATTCTGATATATATCAGAATATGTATGTGTGTGTGTGTTCTATAAAATTTGTGCAAAAGACTCTGGATACTTCCAAAGTGGTAAAGATGTTAGAGGTGATGGCTTTAGAGATCCAGGAAAGGGCAAGGTTTGTGTGTAATAATCTATATATTGCATTCAGAAAGCTGGAAAGAAGGCAGCTGGACCTTCGAGGTTGGTAAGTGTCACAGTCTGTGAGGAGCCTGTTGTTTCCAGTAAAATCAGTCTGTGCTCAGCCCTCTTCAGCAGTGCCATTGGCTTCAGAAAGCCATAGAACATGCAAGAGAGGAGAGAAAAAGGCTGACCAAATCACTCATAGTCGTGTCCCCCAATCTGGACAAAAGTAGTAACATGCAGGGGTAAAGCAGAAGAGAAGAATGGGCAGAGGCAATGAGAATCTGTCTGAATCTGTAAAGCAGATGTTATAAATGCATTTTTAAAAATGGTCAGCTTATGTTTGTAGTTAGCACTAGTTATGAAGCTGTAGGACTGAGGACTTTGTTTCTTTGCCTGTGGCTCCTTCCATCTTCAAATCCACCAATGAAGAGTTTCTCCCTCATTGAATCCCTGATTAGCTTTGAATCTCTCTAACTTCCTAGTTCTCTGGTCTCTAGACCCAGATTTAAAGGGTTCATGTGATTAGGTCAATCAACCTGGATAGTCTCTGTGTCTGTAATGGTAATAAGAATAGCACCTACCTCATCAGGTAGTGGTGGTGATTACATGATGATAATCTTTGAAAATCTAATAGAACAGTGCCATGACAAACAGTATGTATTACTTCTCCCTTTAAACTAACACAACATTTTTTAGCATTTGAACATGTCTTTCAGATTTTTTGTTTTGCTTCATCACATTTTTAAGCAGTTGTATCCAGTTAACTTTTTAATCTTTGAAATATTGGAGGGATTGTTGAAACTCTCAACATAGGAGAACCATCAGTCCCACAGTCCTTGTTGGACCTTCCCAAACACATAGGAAATCACTACTTTATGCTTCATTCTAATGTTTTACTTAAGAGGCTGCAAGCCTTGGTAAGTTAGCTCAAGATTTGGAGTGAGACTTGAAGGGATGTGAATTCTGACTTTTGCTTCATTCCAGTTGAATCATCTTGAACAACTTATTTCATGTGGCTGTGAACTTCTCTTTCTTTATCTCTAAAATGGAAAGTAATCAAATACCATATAGTTGGGAGATTAAGGAATAAATTGTAGAAATCCCCTCATAGAGCCTGATACTGGGGTTACTTTGTCCTTGGGATGGATCCTAGTGCTTTCACTGAGGGCAGGAACCACGTCGGCATGTTCAGTTTTCCCCCGAGGCAGGTGTCTCTTTTCTTAGAGTGTGAAGAGTGCAGAGACCTCATTGAATCCATGCTGGAGGAGAATGTATAGTTTGAGGAGTGGGATCTGGTAGAGATGATGAGACCAGCTGCAAGCCTTGGGTAGGAGGCACTTGTGTGGGAAAGTGTGTGAATTACTGTTTGAAGTGGAGCTGCCTAGGCTGGTAGAATAAAGAGCAGATTTGTGCAAGGAGCAGGGCAGAAATGTACATGGCAGGCACAGAACTGTGCAAAGATAACTGATGGGGCCATGGGAACTGGATAGTGGCTAGGCAGGTCTCAGGTAGAGGTTTCTCTCTTAAATAATCTATGAATAAAATGGAAACATGCCTGGGTCAGAATACTAGCAATACAACTTCGAGCTGTGTGACCTTGGGAAAATTTACTTAACTTTCTCAAACTCAGTTACCTCAGCCACCTCATCTGTAAAATGAAAATACCAACAGAGGGTTATGAAGATTAAATGCATGATTACAAGTGGTTAGAATCATCTCTAACACATATGAAGCTCTCAAAAAACATTTCTTGTAATTGTTATACCTATTATTTATAGGTGTGATGGTTGTCATTAATGGACTAACATTTTCGACTATGAGAGATATTTTCCAAGCTGTTCGAAGTGCCTTTCATGATAAAAATGACTTTCACCGATTCAACCTTTTTCTAAGAAGTATACTACATAGAGTATTAACTGATAAGATCATTGAGTAGATAATGGAGCAGTTGTTGTCTGGAAAATGAATGGGTAATTTGCTGAGGACTAGCACTGCTCATCCTTAGAGGGTTTCAAATATAGGATAGATAGTGGCATTTAACATGTCTCTCCCTCCTTTGTTGAAATGGAATCTGAGAAGCTCAAAAGTGTGAAACCCACTAAAGCAGAGATACTTGATTGAAGGACGTACTGATGTGGAGCCCCTATGTCTCCCTAGTCTATGCCTTCACCTCCTCTGATACTTCGTAGGAACTCTATATAATAGAGTTTGAAAGAAAATCTGTATAAGATCACCTTGTAGGACCATAGGGAGGAGAGTCAAGCATCAGATGGTGCAGATGACTATAAACATCTTGTCTGGCTTTAGGATTACATGGTTCTAAGTCTCAACTGAATGCCTACACTCAATTTTGGTACTGTAAGTTCGGTAATATATGCATTGTCTCTAGCCTCACGGAGCTCACATTCTAGATTGGAATCTATGAGAAATATCTGTACAATACTTAGAAAACAGTGAAATCCTACAGAGTGATGAAATTCCTACTCAGAATTGTATTTACTCTTAAGTGCCTGGTTATGTAACTGATTATTGTTCATCTTCAGGTCATTCAAAAAAAAAAATGCTATTCTTCTTGATCCTGTCACCAGTAGAGCTTTCCTTTTCATCCTTTCAATACCAGATGTACCTGTCCAACACTTCTGTATCTGGATGCCCCCCACCAACCTTCTGAACAATGCTTGATATATAGTATGAGAAGAACCAGTCAAGTCTTTTGAGAGCATCCTCAGGAGCACCAACATTGCCTACCACCAGGGACAGAGATTCTGTGATCAGCTGGCCCAAGGAAGTCAGCTGGCAGAGAGCCTTGACAGCAAACTCTCCGTGGGTAAGTTGGTTTGCAGGGTTTGAAGACCCTTAGCAGCTCCCAAGGTCCTGCCCTCCCATAAGACTCCATCAGTTATCTAAGTCAACAGAGATCTGTAAAACAGGAAACAGCAGGGGTGAGGCAGCCTTCCTCTCTACCTAATCATGTAGCTGGCTGTGTATTTATTCAAGATAGCCATCTTTGTCAACAGCTGAATGTCAGGCATTGGATTACAGTAAGAGCCGAGAGCTCTGACCGCCGGTGCGGCGGAAAGGGCCCCAGCGGCGGGGCCCGCAGCGGCGGAGGGGCGGGGGGGGGGCGCCGGGGGGCGCAGCGAGCGCGTCGGCCTCTGCAGCGGCCCGCAGTGGGGCTGTCGTAGGGGGCGCTCGGGCACCCGGCCTCTGAGTTCGGGGACGGAGACCCGCGTCTGCGGCCGGATCCCGAAGCCAAACGCGGGCAGCGGGGCGGGCCCAGGGTCCTCGCTTCCGGGGCAGGCGCGAGACTCCAAGCCAGAGCCTCGGGAGCCGCAGCCTCCTAGGTGCTTCCCGGGACCCTTTTCTCTTCGAAAAGTTGACCCGAGTCGGGGCAGGTTCTACGACGTTCACACCGATAAGGTGGCCCCAGGCTGCCGGCTCGGTTCCCGTAGTGTAGTGGTTATCACGTTCGCCTAACACGCGAAAGGTCCCCGGTTCGAAACCGGGCGGGAACATCCTCGTTTTCTTGAAAGTGACATTGACGTTTCACAGAAGAAAAGGCGGGTAGGGGGTGGGCTCTGGGAGCGTCCGCAGCTGCATTTTTGTCTCAAAAACATGGCAGGAGTTCAGTCCCCACCCGAAAACCTGCGCTCCACGACGCAGCAGGCCGCTTTGTTTCCTGAGTCACGTCGTAGCGCGGGCCGCAACCCCCAGTCCAACAAGGCACATGCCAGGTTTCCCTTAGATCCAGGGCTCCCCGAACCGCCCGCCTCTTCTCTACAGGCCGCCGGCACGATGCCTCTGAAAACCGGGTTCCGCCCCGTGAGCGCGCACTTGGCTCTCCTCCAGCCCGGCTAGCTGGGGGACCAGGTTAACTTACGGGACAGAATAGAGCAAAACCAGCCGAAGTCTGCACCTGGGGCTCGAGCCACAACACGTAGACGGAGTTTCATGATCCCCCAAGTGAGCTAGCTGGTCGGGGCAGGAAAAGGAGCCCGTCCACGTGCCGTCCTCAGGAGAGACCCCTGAGCGAGCGCACAGACCAGGGAGCAGACGGACCCCGGTCCTCCACCCCGCGGGGGGCCGAGTCCGCGACTGACAAAGGACCCGAAGCTCAGAAACAGATCCTGTCCTGGGCTCCGCCGCACACAGTGCTGAGCCCTGGCTCGAGCCCAGAGCCTCGCCCAAGCCGACAGGTGAGGGCGCTGAGCAGCCGGCCGAGGGCCGGGAGCCCCTTGACAGGTGCATTTAGCTCTGGCCATGGAAGTCGCACTTTCGCTCGCAGGAATCTTTCATCATTTATTTATCAGGACTCCAAGTCGCGCTTCTCCTCACAGCTCCCTGGTGGTCTAGTGGTTAGGATTCGGCGCTCTCACCGCCGCGGCCCGGGTTCGATTCCCGGTCAGGGAACTTCCTTTTATTTTTTCCCCTCGGCTGGTGGGGCTCAGTCCCAGGGTTCCAGGCGTCTCCCAGCCCGAGAGCGGCGAGGTGGGATGTCTTCTCCCCGCTTCCGGACTGACCCCAAGCGGACACTTATTCCACCCCGATCTGTGGAGCGTTTGCAACTGTTACCTCTCCTCCAAGTCGTTAAGGAGCTGCTGTTTCTAGGATCCCAGTGGAGGCCAACACTGGGTTTTAAAGTCCAGCTGCACCTGAGCTAGGGGTTTCAGAGCCAGATATAAGGTATAAGGGGGGGGGGAATCAAGTTGATAAAATACGTTAAAGCACTTTAAGGAATTTTAATAATTCACATCTGATAGCATAGAAAAATTTTATGTCGTGTCCTATTTCTAAAGATGACTACTTGTATGCATCAAATTGGCTTGATAATTTCACCCGAAAAGCTACTTTTTATTGCCCCCCTATGTTCTAATAATGGAGAAAATACTGATAGCATAGCACACCTGTTTGTACAAGGCTCGCGCTGCCTTGTTCTTGGACGACAGGTGCTCGTATTCTTTTCCCTTTCGCGCCTGCTCTCCGGGTTCCGCTCCCCTCCTCTCAATACCGAAACTTGATGATAAAAACAAAAAACCAACAAAAAACTGCGCCCCGCATTCTCACCCCCCGCAGCCTACCTGAGGCTCTCCCTGCACGAGCCTCCCGGGAGATCGCCTCGTCCCCGTCCCCGCGTCCCCGCGCTTTCCCGCCTCTTCGCGACTGCCCCTTTGACACCTTCCCCACCACCCCTCCCCGGCCTCCGCCGCACCGACCGCAGCCGAGTGGGGCGAGCGGGGCGCCGGCGGCGCAGACGGTCGAACGGGAAGAGCCACCCCTGGGCGCCACCCCGGCCGTCCAGCCGCCCGTGGGCCCCAGTCGGCCCAGCCCCAGGGCGTCGAGGCTCGGGGCGTCTCCTGGACGCCGGCTTCCGGGGCGGGGGTGGAGCCAGGCGGGGCGAGGCCGTTCGGCTGCCCCTCTGCCTCGGGAATCGCCCAGCGCCCGGGTCTCTGACGCGAGCGACGGGCTGCGTGGGCTCCGCGTCCTGCGTGATCTGAGGCTGCGGAGCCCGCACGGCCGTCGGGCGACCGGCGCGTGGCTCCACCTAGCGGTGGCCGCGCGCTTGCCCGGCGCTGGGCTGAGTGCGGGGCTCGGTCAGGTCTCTGTGGCGCAATCGGTTAGCGCGTTCGGCTGTTAACCGAAAGGTTGGTGGTTCGAGCCCACCCAGGGACGCGTGCCGAGCTTTTAGAGAGCGGGGCCTTCGCTGTACGTCCTCTCGCACCCGGAGGCCTCTTCCACCGCGGCCTTCCGGATGCCGCGTCTTGGGCGCAGCAGGAGGACCTTAGGTCCCGAGATCTTCACACCCTCGCAAGAGAGCTCGGGCGGAACAGCTCCGCGGTCAATCCGCAATCCTCGTTTGTTTGTCCTAGGACTTATCGAACCTTTTCCACGCACTTTTCAGATGAAGCTGGTTCTGTGGTCACAGGGTGACAAATGATGCTGTCGCCATCACTCGTGCTTACCCGTTTTTGGCCATTCGTACACGGATTTCTGAAGCGCCCTTCCTGGGCCTGTGCCATCTTAACACAAGGTGCTTTTCCTTAGTGGAGCGGTTGTCGTATCCCCGCACCCGAAAGTCCTCTTTCACAACCCGTCAGAAGCCGTTTTCTTTGCAAAGACTTTAACGTATTCTCCCTCCAAGGGCATTAAAGATAAACTCGCCAGCTGAATCCTTGGAATCCATACAAAGCGAGCGAGGTCGCAGCGCTGCAGTTTCAAGTGTAACCCAGCCCGGAGGGAGCGCGGTCGCTGCTCGGGGGCGGTCGGGCCCAGCGCGTCCGCTCCGATGGCAGCTGGAGACCGCGACTCACCTTCACCGGCGACAGCTGGGTCGTGGACGCCGACTGCGTCTTCTCGGTGCCTCCGCGTGAGGAAATCTCGGGATTCCTTTCCTGCCCCTTCGCTCTCTTTCCACCCACTAAGGTAGGGGAAGTGCGGCTGCGGCGGGCCGCGCTCGGGGGTGTGGAGGGAAGAGCTGCATCCAGGTCGGGGCCCCGGAGCTGTCCGGGTTCCCGCACCCCGCGGGGTTCTTCCTGAGGTTGGGGAGTCGGGGTCGCAGCCGGCGCCTCGGCTCCCGCCTCCCCGCGCCCACCGGGAGACTCCAGGAACCTGGGGGCCTGGGGGAGCGCTCGGCCTTCCGTGTGGGCTCCCCTTCTGGAGAAAGCAGGGGGGGGAGGGATTTCAGGAACAACTCCTTAAGGGGGGGCGCGCGGCCTGTGGAAAAGAGAAAAGGGAACGGCCTTTCAGGTCGGTGCAGTGGTAGCTTTAGCCAGAAAGGTCGAGAAAGGCCGAGTCCCTGTACTTCCCTGGTGGTCTAGTGGTTAGGATTCGGCGCTCTCACCGCCGCGGCCCGGGTTCGATTCCCGGTCAGGGAACTCCCTTTTTTTTTAACCGCGGTATGTAGCATCTGCTGATTGGGTTCTGCATTTTCTAAGGGCTAAACTTCAGCCTTTTTTCCCAAGACTGGCGAAGAAATGGGATTGACGAATTATAGAGGACACATTCCAGAAAGTGGAACTGCGCGATGAAATGCAAGGTGAGTTAAAAACCCCCATACACACTCCACACCTATTACATGGCCAAACTTTATGATTTCATCCTCCCCCCGCCCCCACCCCCCCCATTTAAAACCAACACAAAAATTATCAGTCTTTTAGATATAACTTTAAACTTTATTTACCATCAACGAATCTTATCATAGTCAATTTCCCCATAGACTTTAAGTCCAAAAGAGACAAACTGGAAGAACTGCCTAGTATTACAGCAAACTTGAATTCAAGACTCTCTGTTCTCTTCTATTTTTATTGTTCATGCTTTCCTTCCAGATGAAATTGGTCGCAATAAAAACGTAAGCCTGGCCTTTTTGCTTGCCATGTTCTCACTGGTCCTAACTTTTGTGTATATATGTAGCTGTTGCTTGTGTGGACCTTAAAAAGGAACATATTTGCCAAGAAGGACTCCTGGTGGTTAACTGGGCACAAATTCATAACTAGAGTCTAGTGGCTATTGCTCACAGAGGCCTCTCACACACAGTGCATATCAGGAAAAAGCCACAGAGATGCCAAGGCCCCTGCACTTACTTGCATTTGATGGTTTACAGTAGCAGCTGGGAGACCATTTCTCTGTTTGCTAGAGAGACTGGGGAGTTCAAGGAGGTGTGACCAGACTGTGAGGTGAGGTGGAGCAGTGGGGAGCCTTCTTAGAACCAAGGTCAGGATGGAGGAAAGAGGGAGATCAGAGGACATGGAGAGAGCAGCCCTGCAACTGTAAGCACAGCTCTGCAATTGCTTTTGGTTTTAAGAAGCCATCCACTCAGTCTCAACAAATTTAACAACTAAAACACTATTTAGGTGGTTGCTTTCAATCTTTCCTTGTCCCTACTCAGCTTCTGAATGTCCATTAACATGTGGAATATTTAAAGGACGCTTACTTCCACCTAATACTCACCACCTGGGAAGCCTTCTCATATCCCCTAACCTGGCCCACACCAAGAAGGCATTGTGACCTCACTGGCTCCAAATTTGTCAAGCAGTCTAGCAGTTCTTACGCAATAGCATAGTAGCAGTTGCTAGGAGTGCTTGTCACACTTCTGTGGAACTGACTGGTAAGGAGACAACAATCTTAAATGAATTGAGGTAGTTTATTACTTAGACACACAACATAAGCACATGTAGCATTTTGTCAATTCTCCATATTCATAATCCCACAGCGTGACATCACACTGGAGGACAAGAGGACACACAAGTGGTGGCTTGCTCTGATGTAAAGGAGCCAATTTCATATTGCAGCTAATAAGTTTCATAGCTTGTAGTTGCACCACAGAGGGTGGGGCAAGGTAGAAATTTTCATGTCTCACCAGAACCAGGGAGGCAGGTGAGAAACTGCTTACTGATAGCCTGCCCCAAGATAGGGAACCTCTCAAGTGAGATCAGTGATAAATAGCCTTATGACAGCTCCTCACAAGACTGGAACTTTCCATGTTCCAGGAGGTCATTCAGTCAAGACTTGGGTTGCACTACAGTTGAGCCCTGTCTATGTGACCTATGTGGAGAAGTATAAGGTCACCAGAGTGTCATAGCAGAGCCATTTCCCTATACCTTGAACCTTGAAAAGGAGGTTGGCTAGATATATCTTTGATTTGCATTTTTTTTAAACTGAAGTTTCTTGAAAATGTAGCTCCACTGTTACCTTGCTTTGCATAATGCTATTCATCCAATTCTCTTGATTTTATAACTTATTTTGCAGTTTTGTCTGTGTTGTCTATGTTCTTTATCTTACATCCTAATAGTTTTCCTATGATAATGTCTTGAAGTTGGTCATTCTGGGTAAGTTTTCCTTGCTATCTGTTGAGCTCTTTCAATGTGACTCGTTATATAAGTAATGCTCCTTTTTATAAACCAACTCTCCTAGATTGTCCTCTCTAAAGCCTCATTCCTATTTAGAGAAAATATTTTAAAAAGAAGAAATTATGTATCGCAGTACAATTTGTATCCAACAGAGATTCCCAAACAAGTTAAAATAGTAAAACGACCCTGATGATTTCAACACTATATTGCCAGGTGAGGACTTAAAAAAAAATTACCATCAATTTATAAACAAAGTGTAGAAAGACATAATGTCAGAATAAGGAAACCTCTGAATATGAATACATTAAAAAAAAAAAAGAAACGCCACTGGTTAGAAAGTAGGTTTTAAAAAACCCTTAAATTTTAAGCTATTCATAGATTAAAATATTTTTGAAAGAAAATTAATCCCCTGTTGTCTCTAACCATCAATCCCTTACTCTTAAAGTAGAATCTTTCATAAGAGCTTCCTAATATGTCAAGAGGTATAAAAGTAAATTGTATAAACAGTTTTGAGATTCTGCAGTTCATTCCCCCTTTTAAAAAATATAATTAAAAATATAATTTTCAGGCCAATCCTGTTGATGCACATGGCCAGGTACTCAGGATCCTTCTGGAACACGGATGGGCTCATGGGACACGCGGAGGCCGTGGCAGCTGACCAGGTTAGTATGATAATTTGATCTTTAGCTTTCTAGCTCTGTTTTCCTGGAATGTTATAAGGGTGAAATATCAACTATATTGCTAAGCAACACTGTATAATAAATAATGACGGCTGATTAAGACGGTACACTTGGACTTGGAAAGATAATGAGTAACTGAGGAGAAGCCACACTTTGAGTTTTTCTGAATGCAGAGACTCTTGTGGCTTGATTTAAATCTTATATAGACATTGGAAACTATGCTATAAAGTTTTTTCAAGAAATATTGGCTCCTGCAGGACGTGGAGTTTCGAATCCAGGGTGGCTGCAATGTCTTTTACTCCCTCACACCTCATGCTTCAGCTGGGGTAGAGTGAGGGGCGGAGAATGGGGAGAATATCTCCTGAATGACTATAGATTGCTGTGCTGTAAGGATGACCCACAGAGAAGAATAATGCTTGAGGCTGCCCGGCTATGGCAAACTGTGCTTCTGTATCTTTCTGAGTAGACTGGTGCCATATGTGGCCTATGAGAGCCTTGTGATCTTAAGAGTTTACTTGAAGCTACGAAAACCCCCTAGTGGGCAAAATTCTTCCAAGTTTTTCTTTGATTCATGAACAATATAGATATCATTGTTTTATAGCCTTCCATAACTCCAATATCTCTACTATTTCAAAGGTAGGTTTTTGTCGCTTGACATGTCTGCTGGTTCTCATGCATGAAGTCTAGTTCTTTTGTGTAAGTTCATTATCTTTGAGTATGTACTACAAACTGTATTTGAAAAAATAACTTTCAAATAATTTGAGACCTACATAAGGACTTTCCTGTTAGGCGCCTAGGGGTACTCTTAGCCTGGAATCACCTTAAACCAAGTAAAAGGCATGACAGATTTCAAGGATTTCAAGGGGGTAATAGAGAAATGTTCCACCAGTTTTTATCCTAGAGATGCTTTTGGTGGCTGTGACCCTATAGTGGGATAATCATGAGATTCTTGCCAACTGTGAGGATATCTTAGACTGAGAACCCAAGAAACGAATTTCTTGTACTCCTGGCCACACAAAGCCCATACAACAAGTCCACACATTATCTAATGTTGAATCTGAGAGTGGTCATTTCAATTGTTTCCTATTTGAATAGTCATCTCATGTCCTGCTTCAAAATGATATCGAGAAATTATGACTTGGGATCATATTCTCAATTTTTAGGTGAAAAATGGTCTCCAAAAACTTCAGACACAATAAATTACTCCCTAAGATAACTGTGAAGTGTATGTATTTGGAATCAGAAAAGGATGAGTGTTCTTTTCAGAGACAGAAAACTTGATAGAGCAGTTGAAGTTATGTCATCCAGCCCTCATGATCTATGCATGAGGGGAATCCTTGTCTTACCCAATTAGCAGATAACGAAAGCCTCCAGCAATAGAGCTACCAAAATGAAACATAAAGTTTGGTCTAGCTCAGTTCCCTTCTGACTTATACACTCTTGAAATTTTAAAAACATTTTACTCCTTTTTTTACTGTTTCAGTATGTACAATTTATTTTTAAAATTTGTCAAATATTGGCAATTTCATTTGGTTCATTGTAATGTATTAACTGAATGGGCAAATTTCAAATTTGTTTATAGGCTGCTAAATAACATTTTTCTTAAAAAAGGCTTTGCTAATTTACTCCTATTAATACTGTATAAAAATATCCATTTTCTTTCATTCTTTCCAACATGATATTAATAATCAGGGAACTCCTGATTGATAGCTAGTCAGCCCAAAGGTGACGACTTGGACTTGAGAGTGGCTTCTGAAATGGGGGGTGGGGGGGAGCAGTCTTGTGGGAATGAGCTCTTAACCTGTGGGCTCTGTTCTAACGCTGGCTAGTTAGTATCAGAATTGCTTAATGTGAGGATGATCACCCCAACTCCTCCACCCTCATATATTTGGTGTCAAAAGTGCTATGAGTAGAGGAAAGAAGTTTTTTCTTTTAATGTGCATGAAAGAGAAACCACTTTTAAACTCACTTAGCTTGGTGAAATGAGTGTCCCATCCATCTCTTATAGGAAACAGCCCTTCCCTATCTGAGTTTTCTGAATTGAACTAAATGCCTTCCGTTTGAGCTAGGATAACAATATTTCTAACCAAAGCTGGGAGGATAATGATATGATCTCAGGAAATCCTTGAACTCCTAGACCTCTAATCTCATCTGTTTCATTTAGCCTCATAGACCATAGTTTCTGAAGCTGTAGAGACAGGACTAAAGGCTGGGCCATGTTAGGGACAGCATTGTGTCTAATACCAAAGAAACAAAGACTTGGACTTAGGAGGCGTGAGTAGCAGAGTGGGAAAGAATATGGTTATGACTTTGGAGCCACCTCAATCCTCCCTGGGTTAGCATTTGTTATCTTCTTACTTAGGTCGCTAGTCAGGAATTCTGTTCAAACCTTTGTGACTCAGAATTGGGCACAAACATAGCTGCCTTCCTTCCTTCCAAGATAGTGTTCAACCAAAAATCTTGACATAAACCACACATTACACCAATGTTATATCATCTTTATGGAGTCAGGTGAGGAGAAGGAGGACCAGAGGATCCAGTCTGGAATACTAACTGTCTTGAACAGGGCCTTTATTGAGTTCTACCCTAATATCTTAAAGTACAATTGTAAATAAAAATGTCTCTTTGTCCCTCTTGACTACAAGAAGCCTGTGCTCACCCTCTGAAAAGTCGGAATATGACACTTAGTACCCCACATGCTAAGCCACCATGAATATGTATGTGATTTATTTCTTGATTCTCATTGAACTTGTTGCAAAGAACTAATTTTCCCCATAGGAAACCTGGCTTTGACTGAGTTTCAGCTGCCTCCCCTTTCACATGATAAAGCTCCTAATTGCCTGAGAAAAGATTCCTGAGTTACAATGTAGAGAGAAGCATATTCAGAGTCAACTAGCAATAATTCTGTTTCTGTTAAACCTTATATCACTACTGCACAAAACTAGACTTGGAGCTGGTTTGTATGTTTCTACTCCATTTATTAACTTTTTGACTGTGATCAACTTACTTAACCTCTTTTAGCTTTGTGTCTCATGCACAAAATTGAGATAATAGTAAGATATTCTCATCTAAGTAAAATGTCGGGTGTGCCAGCCTTGTTTAGATGGACGGATCTACTTAAGTTTCTGTTACTTTGCCTTTCTAGTAAGTTTTTTTTTTTTTTTCACTTCCTAGAAGCTATTAGAAGTTAAGTTGTAGAAACAAGTCAACCTTACCCATATAGACTGGATACAATCCTAGGAAACAAAGTCATTGTACAGACATTTTCAACGATTAAGGCTGCTTATGTGCTTCTTCTGATCCCCAAAGTACTAGATTTTCATTCAAATAACTTTATCCCATGACAAAATATTTCTGAGTCCATCAACCCCATTTACCCACTCCTAGTGGTTCTGTGAGCTGAGAGCGTTTGAAAGTTTGGAAAAACTGATCTGACGCCCACAAACTTCGATCACAGAGTGAAAGTGAGTTATTGTCCAGACTATGCTGGAGGAACTGTAGGCAGAAGCATTAACTCAGTCACTAGAGTAGAAACTTCTAGATGACATAGTATCGCAATGTTAAATGCCCTTCAAACTGTCCACTACATTTATAGCAACATTTCCTTACCGCTGCTCCAATAGGCCTCCTCACATAGGTTATTACAAGGAAAATAGCATTACCATTATTCATCATTAATCCCTCAGAATATTGAGGGGCAGAGTAAAGTGCTTAGAGGAAGTCTGGGTTATGTTGCCATAAAGAGGGTCATTTTTTTTCTGCATATCTGTTCAATGTGGAAAGGATTGATAGTATGCAGATAGTCAGCATCTTCATAGATAGATTTGCCATATGCTGAGATAGTTATGAGAAAGGGTGTTTAAACAGAGTGTCTATTGAAAACATTCTATACGTCAGAATTCCACAACTATGAAGTTTTGTTAATATTCTGTTGCCGCTCCCTGGAAATTGGTGACAGGATTCTCCTGAAAGGAGTTCATCCTGGAGATTATTTTTATAGAAAATACAAGATACATTTTTAGGAAAATCACTAAGACAAGAAATAGGGTGTAAAAACTCCAAACCATGAGAAGAGGGAAATGAAAAAAGAAAAATAGCAAATAATAGAAAAACTCAATTAAAAAATCAAGAAATTTTAAAATATGTATCAATAACCAATAATCGAAATATTCTGAATTCAGACTTATGGGATATAGCTAAATAAAATAGTAATTAGAATAAAAAGGAAACTCACATAACAGGCCAGATTTCTAGGTTGACAGATTGTTTTTCTTCAAAGTCTAAAAGATATTGCTACATTGTCATCTCACTGGCATCCTTTCCAGTAAAAGATCAGATGTCATCTTAACTTTCATTTCTCTGTCCGTAACACATCTTTTTTTAGATTTTTTTCCCGGATGCTTTCAAGATTTATTTCTCCTTATTAATTGTGAGTAATTTGATCATGATGCCCTTATATTGTACTCTTCATAGCCATGTGTGCACGTGTGCTTGGGTTTGTTAAGTTTCTTGGATCTATAAATTTATAGTTTTCATTAAGTTTGGAAAACTTTGGCCATTATTTCTTCAAATATGTTTTCTGTCCACAACTCACCCCTTTACTTTTCAGAAACTCCCCACAGATCTCAGGAATTCTCTCTGTGTGAAGTTTCCTCCTTTCCCTAGCCATCTTGGTCTCTCCAGACTCTCAGCTCCACCTTTTAAACTCAGAGACTCCATGGCCCTCTGCCTGAGTGTCCCTCCCTGCCCCACAGCCTGGAGCCCCTCTCAGGGCAGTAAGCAGGGGTAATCAGAGGCTCAAATCTTTTCTTCCCCGTCCTTCAGGATGACTGCTTTGTTGCCTGATATCCAGTTTTGAAAACCATTATTTAAAATATATTTTTCATTTTTGTTGTCATTTCAGGTGATAAAATAAATTCAATCTCTGCTATTCCATCTTGGCTGGAGATCTGGTACGTTATTAATAATATTTCAGTTCTTAATTTGAGTGACAGGTTCATAAGTATTCATTTGCTCATTGTGCATCATAACCATATACACATATGTATTACACCTTCTTCCATTTGTATAAGATACTGCATAATTTTTAAAAGTTCTGAAAAGAAAGATTTTTTCCTCCCCCTAGGGTGGAACAAGGACAAAAGAAGTAGGAAGGGTTTGTGGCTAACCTCTGACTTCCTCTGCCTTTCTGACTCCTCTACTCCTTCTTGACCAATTCTCTCCTGCTCACGTCACCATGACTCTGAAGGTGTTAACCCGATACAGCAAGATGGTCAAGGGAGCGGGTGCTGGCTTGGGGGACAGGAAAAATCAGCTTTCATACCCTATGATCCAACAAACCACTGTGGGTTCTTCCATGTAGGTACTAGATGAGGGCCTTTCAGAATAGTGCTGACTCACACTATCAGGTAAAAGTTAGCAGAAGGTTTTGTGTGAAGAGATAATATCTATTATCTATTGTATTAGGAACATGAGCTACATAAATGTTTTAACTTTTCTCTTCTCCGTCCCTCCTCCTGCTTGCTGCCCTGGCCTTTTTAATCTTGCCAGAGCCCTTTGCTGCTGTGGTGCAGGAACAAAATCAAAATGCAGTTATTTCCTATCTTAGGAATTATGGAAAATGCATGCAAAAGCAGATAGACTGAGCTTTATAATGATTTGATCTAAAAAGCTTAGGAGGAAGTCTCAAGGGCACACAAGAAAATTAGATATTGGTCTTGATGAATATCTTCATGATGACAAGAAAAGTTGGGTTACGAGAAAAAGAAATGAACAGGAAGGGCATCCCAAATTGAATCGACCTATAAAAGACATATTATAACATGACCAGAAATTAACTGTAAAAACTAGGTGATAAAACTTTAAAGTCATACATGAAGATTACATTTTAAAAAGGGATGAGGTGGGTACAGTAATATTCTACTTGTGCGAGTGTGAAGGAAATCCAACTGTCTGGTTTTGAATCCTGCTTCTACTTTTTCTAACTTAGGACAAGTTACCAAATTTCTCTTTGACTAGTTTCCTCATTTGTAAAATGGAGATCACAGTGGTGTCTACTCATAGTGTATAGTGAGGATTAAATGAGAAAAATACTCAGCAAACATATATGCCTGGTACATTATAAATACTCTACCATATAGGCAATGATGATGATGACAACAGACATCTGACAGCATCCATCCAAGAAAATGTTTGACTGAACAATGGTGATTCTAGGACTGTGTCCTATACAAATAAGTCAAGTGTTTAAAGATAGGTACAAGACTATTTATTGCCATTCTGGTCATAACAGTAAAGCATTAGAAATGACCTGCATGTCCCTGGAGAAAGATTGATGAAATAAATTGTGGCACATCTGTGTAGTGGAAAACTTTGAAGACAAAATAGTGTAATAGTTATGAATATAGGCTTTGAATGTATAGTTCAAGGAGCTGAGGCTTCTTCCATCTCTCTTAGAACATTCTGAGTTCTTCCTAGATGTTTCTTCCTTGTTTCATATTTGTATCAGTCAGCTATTACTTTATAATAATTTCAAAATCTCAATGGCATACAACAGTAAGCATTTCTTTCTCACTTAAAGTTTTCAAGGCAGCTAGGGCAGCTCTACCTCAGGCTACTATGGCTAGGACATCTCTGCTTCACATCGAAGCAGGAATGTTCTTATCATGACAATCACAGAAGTCCAAGAGGGTGAGAGATATGTGATACTTCCTAACATCTAAGTTCAGACTTAGCACCATGCTGTTTCCACCCATATTTCATTGGCCAATGAAAGTAACACAGATGAGCCAAAGCCTAGGGTCAGAGAAGTACCCTCAGCCTCTTATGAGACTGTGCAGATAGTATAGATTCAGGGTAGGGTGAGAAATTGGGGTCAGCAATTCAGTCACAACATTATTTGTCATCATTTTAAATTCTCTGTTGGTGAGATTCTACCCAAGTCCCTTTGGTGCTCACTGAACTCATCCTACTTTCCGTTGAGTTTTCTTTCCCTCTTAACTAAATACCTAAAAAACCTCTTTATATCTTAACAACTCTGCCTCAGAAACCAACTCACTTTAGAGACATAGAAGTTCCTACCTATACTCTGAAACCCCATTTTTATGGATATTTCTGATCATATGAGTTATTTTTCTTCTCTATAGCAATTATATTCAGTATTTATTTCCTTGGATTTAGCCAAGATTAACCCCCAAATTCATAATGTCTTCAGGGAGATGGCTTTTTTCTTTTTAATGAAAATGGTAAATTGATGTATTCCCAGAGGAATAGAGGCTAATTTGTATTAGGGGAATTTGTCTCATAGAGGCAGAATATAGAGCAATGTGGATTCAAATAATCAAGTCTTAGAGGAATTAGCCAGGCTTTGAACCAATTCTAAAAATGGGGATTTGCCATATGCTAGCCCCAGGAAAGGTGATTGGCATTGGGAGAATACATTCAGAACAGAATGTCAATAAAACATCAGCCTTTCCCTTGGATTCTTAGAGTTTTAGAAATCCAAACCCCAGAGTTTCAAACTTGGAGAGAGGGGCTAAGAAGTATGAAAATAGTGAAAGCATGCTTCAAGAATTAGGAATGTATTTTCCAGAAAAGGAACATGAAGAAAATGATCAGAAGAGGCAATTTCCTTCCTCTTTTCTAATCTCGGCTCCAGAGTCCCCAGTGGAAACTCACCATCGTGCATGCTACAGATTTCGCTGTTCCCATCAGCTTGGAAACATGTGGCTCTTGACGGCTCTGCTCCTTTGGAGTAAGTTGGGCTTGGAGGGGGTAACCAGGCACTGGTTATGGGAACTCAGGACTTTTGGCCTTCCTTAGGCTAGAACTCATGAGTATGGAGACAACTGCATCTGTGTTTCTGTGGTTTATTGGTATTTATTATAGCAAAAGGATGGGAAGTGTGACTCCAATGTAATCTCAAGCCTGGAAGCTTCATGTCAAAATAAAACCCCATCGATAACTATCTGTAGGCTCCCTGATACCACTGGTACCTGATTTTGGGAAAGAGGGTAGAGAAAAACTGAAGAGACCTAAGCCAGCCCCTTAGTGTCTTACATTAATTCTGTCTTTCTAATTCTTCCGTCTCTGTCATCTCCCACTGAAGAACTGATGTCTCTATTGTTTGGTCTCTTTCAGTTCCTGTTGGTGGACAAATGGGTGAGTAATGTCTAAAGCAATTTCTTTTCCTCTGGTACAATCCTGCTTCTCAAAGTTAGGTTTCATTATCCAGAAAAAGAGAGTATGGGGAGAGGATAGAAAGAAGAAAGATTTATAAGTATGAAAGTCCCGTATATTCAGAGTATGATTTCGATAAAATCTTGGTTTTTAAGATTTTGCTCTAAGATTTGCTAAATGAGCCCTGATTTCTGGACTAAATGCCTAAATGTATATATAACAGCAGAAAAGGACCAGGACTGGACACACATGGAAGTGGCTCTACTGGGTTTTCCAAACCTCTCAAACTAGTCCCCTTTAGAAGAAGGCCGAGGGTTTTTTCCCCTTCTTCTCAGAGGGAATCAAGCAGGTATTGGAGGCTTTGAAGTAAAAGCTGAACCTTGATTTCCAATGCAGATGCTAATTAAGGCCTGAGATTAAAACTAGAGATAGTATAGCAAGAGAATAAAAAAAATTAGCTCCAATCTATTTGCCCCAGTTTAAAACCCTGCTTCATTGCTTCCCAACAGTGAATACTAAACTGGTCATTTCATTCTCAGGAACCCGAAATCGTCATCACCCAGATTTAATAATCAGAGCAGAGCTCTCTGCAGTAGGCATTCTTAATGGCTGGCTTTTGTAGGTTCTCACTTGCCTATTTTCAGTCTAATCTGAATAGACTTGTTTTTTCCTTACTTTACCATTTGCTCAGAGTCTTTCCTTTTTCTCCACTGTTTTTGCTCCCCCCCACTTCCCCGGGCCCAAAGCAGACCCCTCAAAGGCAGTGATCACCTTGCAGCCTCCGTGGGTCAACATATTCCAAGAGGAAAGCGTGACGTTATGGTGTGAGGGACAACGCCTGCATGAGGACGACCCTACCCAATGGTTCCTCAATGGCACAGCCATTCAGACCTTGACCCCCAGCTACACCATCGCCACTGCCAGTGTCAGTGACATTGGTGAATACACGTGCCTGACAGGTCGCTCAGTGCTAAGTGACCCGGTACAGCTGGAAATCCACAGAGGTAAATATGGCATGGAGCAGAAGAGCTGGAAAATCACAGGTCTTCCTTTGTGTTTTCTCTTTTCTGGATGTCGGGTAGGGGTGTGTGTGTGTGTGTGTGTGTGTGTGTGTGTGTGTGTGTGAGAGAGAGAGAGAGAAAGAGAGAGAATATGTATGTTTGTATGTGTGTGTGTCTTGATTTATCTGAATATGAGTCTCATCTTTATGTGACTACCAGGTGACATTATCTCAGATACTCAGAACATCACATTAAAGTCTTTAAACTGTGCCCAAAAGCACCCCAAACTGGGGTAGCTATGAGTAGGGTGTCTAGAGTAAAACTCAGACCCCAAGATTTTATCATTATTCAAAATATCTAGTTTTGTTGAAGAAAGTTATGTCTGCCCATGGTAAGTAATATTAATTTGGAGAAATGTACAGTGGTGAGCAATAAAGTCTCCCTCCCACCCCAAACCCCTAGTCCTGGAGTCGTCTTTTATAACAACGGAACTGTCAGTAATATAAACTTTTTTTAAGTGGTTGGTAGAATACTCTATAAGCTGTCCTACACTTTACTTTTATTGCTTAAAATACCTTGAAGGTCTGTTTATAGCAATAGAGATCTACTTTGTACATTCAAATGTCTGCCGTATGAGTGTGATTTAACCTTTTTCTCTATTAGTAAAGTTATAGTGTGTTTCTGCTTTTTGCTTTTACAAGCAATATTGCAATAGCATCTTTATATATACATCTGAGGCACTTGTCATAGCATACCTGTAAGGTAATATTCTGGACCTGGAATCACTGTGAGACTTGAAGCCTTTTAAATTTCGATGAATAGAAACAGAAAAAAATTCTCCATCTACTTAAATGTGTAAGAGGTTTCTACTTGTCAAGAGAGGGTGATATTTGTTACTGATTTCTACTTTTATGGCACTTTGGTCAGAATTTGTGTTAAATATGATATCGGTTCTTTGGTATTTGTTGAAAATTACATTGTGGCCTGGTGCATGCTCAGTTTTTAAAACTTGCATATATGCTTGAAAAGTATGTGAATTTTCTCTAAAGTACAGCGTTCCATGTAAATCCATGAAGTTCGGTCTATTAATTATGTCATCCACATATTTTATGTCAGCACTCGTATTTTTGACAGTTTCTGATGGAGTTTTGCTAAAATGTACCACTGTGTTTGTGGATATATGAAGCAAAGGCGCCTGCATGTTCAGGCCATGCAGCCTTTGAGCACCTGTTGGCTGAGAACAGGAATGAGGCAGGAAAGAGTATTCGCTCTGTCTGGAGCACTATGGCAGCATCCAAGCCCGTAGCAATCATGCTACGTACAGCACTGGCATACCTGTCTTCCGTTCTTAGATAACTTCTAGAGGGGAAAGCACTACTGTCTCTTGTCTGCTTTTGTTCTTTAAAAACCTCATCCTCATTTAGCCAGACCAACTGCCCAGGGAGGGAAAAGGTAAAGAAGGTGTTTTGGGTTATGTGTAGAGGAATCTGTCCCCAGGGGGCCTCGTTTGACTTGGGGCTTTCTTCTACCAGCTGTATCACTGGTCTGCGTGTATGTGAGCATTCCTGTCAATTTAGAAACACACAGACATCTGGATATATTTGACATACTGCGTGTTTGTCTTAGTATGTGTGACTTCATTAACAAATTAGTCAGGTATTAAAGTATATCAGTTTTCTATTACTATGTAACCAATTACTGCAATATCAGTTTTCGATTGCTATGTGCCCAATTAACGCAATCTTAGCTTAAAAACAACATAGCAATATATTTCTCATGCCTTACTGTGAAAATTTACAGCTGAAACTTACCGAATTTTGTTAACCAATGTCACCGTAAAAAATTAATTAAAAACCAAACAGACAACAAAAAAACAACATACGTTAATTACCTTTCCATGAGTCAGGTGTCTCCACCCAGCCTAGCTGGGTACTCTGCTGAGGCTGCAGTCAGGATGTTGACTAGACTGTGGTCTTTCCTGCAACTCTTCTAAACTCATGTGGTCATTCGCAGAAATCGGTTTCTTGTGACTGCTTTTTTGCTGGCTGTCAGCGAAAGACCAGTCTCAGCTCCTGGAGGCCCTCTGCCATATAGCCTTCTCATAGGCCCTGTCACAACATGTCAGCTCACTTCCTCAAAGCAGCTAAGACAGAGACTTATAAAACATAACATTATCACACACTCAGAGGGTCACTCATTAGGGTAACCTTAGAGTACTGCCTACCACATAAAGTGTTTCTATTCCAACCAACTTCTAAGATTCTAAAGGGGAAGATAAGAAGGGGCCACGTGCGAGGCTGCTGGTAACAAAGCTAAAAGATATTTCAAGAATGGGAGACAGGCCTCAGATTCAGTAGAGCTTCAGGTTGGAATGTTGTGAAGAGAACTAGATAAAGCCCCAGGGTTCGGGTTTGGACTCCTTGTACCTCTGCCACTGTATAAATACATGTTGGGTCCATGTTTTCCAGATTGGCTACTTCTCCAGGTCTCTAGCAGAGTCGTCACCGAAGGAAACCCTCTGGCCTTGAGATGTCATGGATGGAAGAACAAGCAGGTTTTCAAAGTGCATTTCTATCGAAATGGCAAGACCTTTAAATTTTCTCCTAAGAATCCCGAATTCACCATTTTGAAAACCAACTTGAGTCACAGCGGCATCTATCACTGCTCAGGCAGGGGAGCGCTTTACTTCACATCAGCGGGAGTGTCTATCACTGTCAAAGGTATTGCGTCTGAATAGTCATATAGAGCTATAGTTTGTTAAGGACCAGCAGAACTGTCATAAATCATCGCTTCAGCTTGTAATTGAAGAGACTGAGCTCCAGGGAGGTAAACTGCCTTACTGAAGGGATGACTGGGGGTGGGGACCAGAACTGAGGTATTCTGGGTCTTGGTCCATTGCTCTTCCCAGCATACACCAGTGCCCCATCAGCGACCCCAGGGCATAGTGAGGATCCATTTCACCAATTTTATTTTAGTTGCGAGGAAAAGAGATTCACCCAAGGTAGCTAAGGAGTTATTAGAAAACCCGTGGAATCTTGTAAAAGCTCCATAGAAACAGAGGCCAGGAAGACATTAAGACTTGGTTACACTCTCCATCTTTCTATCGCTTGGGGAAAACATGGCCTCTCTGGTTCTACGTCTTTCTGAACATCTGACTAAGAAGCTTCCTTTCTTCCAGGTGCATGTGACTTTTCACGGCCTTTCAGCTCAGTACTCATAACCACTAGAAGCTTTTTTCTGTCTAAAAAATAATTAATTCCTATAGGAAAGAAATTATCTCAGAATATTGAGGCAGGAAACACGAGTAACGAGTCCTTAAACTGGCTGGTGTGTGGGTGTGTCTACTCCAGGTCAACCACAGGGTATGGTCATATACTAAATAAAATGGCTATTCAAGGAGGCATGGGCCATGTATTCTCCCCAGGAGGATGTGAGCAGACTAGCAACTGTGAGTGTATTTAGGAGTGGGTCTGATTGGTCAGTGAAGATGCTGGAAGTGGGAAAAATTATGTTTTATGATTCCATCTTCTAGGGGCAGGTTCCCAGAGGAGGAGGGGGGATATCTTCTGCAAAAAGAATCTTGGCTCTGAGGCAGGCAACCGTCCACTTTTTCTTTAGAGCTGTTTCCAGTCCCAGTGCTGAGAGCATCTTCGTTCTCTGTCCTGGAGGGGCGTCCGGTCAACCTGAGCTGTGAAACAAAGCCACCCCCGCAGCGCCCTGCTGTGCGTCTCTACTTCTCCTTCAGTGTGGGCAGCAGGGTCCTGAGGAATAGCACCCCCTCCTCTGAGTATCAGGTACCGAATGTTAAAAAAGAAGATTCTGGGTTCTACTGGTGTGAGGCCTCCACAGAAGATGGAAATGTCATCAAGCGCAGCCCTGAGTTGAAGCTTCAGGTGCTTGGTGAGTGAGAGTGACGGGGATGGCCTGGCACAAGAGAAGATGCTCCCTTTCCTGTGGGACTGAGGTCTGTTCCAGGGAGTTGTGGCCTGGCCAGGAAAAACCTACAAGCAGCCTTTTCACTTTTGATTTAAAACTTCACTAATTCTCCTCTTAAACATCATTTTCTCTTTTTCTTTCATTTCTTTCCCTTTCCTTCCTCTATTTATGCTTTCCCTTTGTCCTTTCTCAATCTCAATCTCTCTCTCTCTCCCTCCCTCCCCCTTATGCCCTCCCTCTCCCCTTCTCACTCACCGGCAATCTAGCAACAATATGTTGAGTTCCCCCACCTATTGTCATAGGTATTGGGATATAAAGACACTAGACTGAAGTTCTTACTTCAAGGAGCTTACGTGGTGCAATGGGGACTTTGTGGATTGCACATAAATACATACCCAAGTGTCTGCTTGGCTGAGGTGGAGGGATTGTGAATTCTAGAACAAAGACTCTTTGGGAGGAAAAAAAAAGTTTATCTTCAAATTCATTTTGAGCACTAAATGGTATAGAAATAATGGTTGTCGCTGAAACTACAGCGCATGTCCACTGACAGGGCTGCAGCAGTTAAGCTCTTAAGAGGAGCCTGCCACTTGTCTGCATACCATACGGCCAGCTGGAGTCACTTCCAGCTCCTTCCTGCTCTCTGAAATTATGATGTCTCCACTGGGGGCAGGCGTATTAGGTCTCAGCCAATCTTGTCTTCTAAACATAACTCCGTCATAGCCCTCTGGTTTCTAAATAGCATTTCTTTTCTTTGTCATTTTCCTTTTCAGGTCTCCAGTCACCAACTCGTCTCTGGTTTCACGTCCTTTTCTATCTGGTGGTGGTTACCATGTTTTTGGTGAACACTGTTTTCTATGTGATAATATGTAAGGAGCTTCAAAGAAAGAAAAAGTGGAATTTAGAAATCTCTTTGGACTCTGTTCATATGAGGAAGGTCAATTCCTACCTTCAAAGAGATAGACATTCAGAAGAGCTGAAATGTCAGAAACAAGGACAGCTGCAAGAAAGGGAACACAAGAAGGCCCAGGAGGGAGAGCAGCAGCGGCAGCTCAGTGGGTGCACGTAGATCCAGACAGTTGCCAGCCTTCTCCTCTGTGTACATGTTGGGGAACCAACATCCAAGAGCTGAGAGATGCTGGAACTGTGAGTTTCATGGCATTTGACTAACACTTAAAGAAAGTAAATAAAAGAGTTGACTTCCATGAAGATAAACTTGGAAATTCAGTAATCGGATGATTTGATGTGAAACCTACTCTAAAATAATCTTTAAGAACTTAGAAGTTGGGTCTAACCTGATTATCGTATTAGGTCGTTTGAGCAATAATATGTTTCTGAGGACAAGGTGAAAAGATAAGTGTGTGCATATGTTCAAGAGAGTAAGACAAAGAAAGAAAGACAGGATGAGAGACAGAGAACAGAGAGAGGCTGTGAAGGAGACAAGAGGGAAACATAACTTACCAATGACTTCTGAGAATCTGTGAGGACGAGAGCGCACATCTGTGTGGTTCTCAGGGTGGCTGTGTCCCAGCTCTTCTCCTTTCTCACACCAGCCAAGAATGTGACCAGCCCCATAAGACTCTCAATGAGATGTGGGTGCGTTATTTTTACCCTTTCATCTGAGGCTTTCTCGCATCCTCTCTGTGTCCAGAGACACCCAGGGTGCATTTGTCTGTCCCAACCCCCTGCCCTGTGGAAAGGCAGAATGTCACCGCTACATTCCTTAATCAGTTAAACCTAGATCTCCAAGTGTGCATTGCAAGGAGAAGCTTCAAGTGGGAAGGGGAAATGATATTATTAAGCCCAGCTCTTCATTCCAGATTTACTTTACCATCTTGATTTTCTGGATGGCTACTAACTAGCTTCAAGATATGCTACTCTCTCACTTGAGCTCCAGTTTGGGGACAAAATATTTCCCTGCTACACCACAATGCAGTTGAGATAAAACCCGAAATGTGTGAACACAACTTTATTAGAGCTAGAAAAAAAACAAAAAGGGAACAAACAAACTTAGCAACCTAATTCCAGATTATTTGATTTTTATAAATGTTGCTTATCTGCCAAACGAGGACACATCTCTACCTAGCCTTTTCTGGCTCCACATAGTAGGGCTTCGTCTTTAACACCACCACCTAGAAGCACCCTCAAGAACGTGGGACCTGAAGTAGCACCTTAGCCCACTCCTTCCCTCCTCTGTGGGCAATGAGAGTGCCCTTCTCCCCTTCACCTTCAGAAAAAAAGCACAATAATGATCATTTCAATAGAGCACAACAGCTCTGATATTTGTGTTAAAGAAAATGGTCATACATAACAGCAGGAGTTACATCAACTGCACATGACGCTTGTGGTCTGCGGAAGCTGGGAGATGACAATTGCAGCAAACAGTCTGGTCGGAAGAAGGAGGACCAAAGACGCTCTGTAGAGAGACCATCCAAAGAGGACTCTGGCTTGGAGAATCGAGACGTGGAGTGGGAAGTGACATTCACACTTGGAGGAGAATGCTCTGTTTCCCTCACGGGGGAGAAACTCAGGGAAAGGGCTCCCTAGGGCAGAAGGTCAGGGGCAGACATAGAGAGAGACAGAGCACTGATGACTTGGGGTGAAGCTGGAATGGAGCCAGTTGTTGCTAAAGCATTATGAAGTTCTTCCTCCTTCCCTACTCTCTTCTTTTGTGTTTCTTTTCCAGATTTTTTCCATGCTTGTATCTTATACATATATTAATGCTTTAAAAATTGATTTGATTAAATCAATTTCTTATTTGAACAATTTGTATTTCAGTCTACCCTTATTTCTGTATTATATCTGTGCCAAAAACAGGTTCTTGAGGGTCCCTCAAACTGATGCCTACCTGCCTGTTTCTCAAGACTTGGTCCTGGCTCTGATCAAGGCCTGGTACCACCTTGAACTTTTTCCAAATGGGTACCTACGTCTTCCATTTTCCTACAGGGATAGGATGGTCTCTCCCTGACACTTGTCCCTATATATCAAAGGGCTCAGTCCTCTTAATTTTTATTCCATCCAGTACAGGAAAACCACAAGCCATATGTGGTTATTGAGCACTTGGAATATGGCTAGTGTGACTGAGGAATGGAATTTTAAATTTTGTTTGTTTAATAAATTTGAATTTAAATAGCCACATGTGGCTAGTGACTACATTCAATCAAACAGCCTGATCCCTGTGGAAGCTAGATGGATTCTAGGAATGACGGCAAGTTCAACCAAGTAGTAGCTACAATCCAGACATGGTGGCTTAACTAGAGCAAATTAATATGGCATCAGGTACATGCTATGTGACAATGAATTGATGACTGCATTCTTTTCAATCTGAGTCACAAATGAATTTATATTCACATGGAATGTACAATGTACAATATACAGATTTGCCTAAGAACAAAGCTAACTTGTTCTCACCTTTGTCCTCCTAAAGAACTTCATATGAATCCATTCCATTGGTGGCATTATGTTAATCAGGCCAGATGAGCGAGAAGTGGCTGGCACACTGGAGGACTTGGTGGCCTGGAGGGTGGGAGGTAAATTCTGCAAAGATTCAGGGGACTGCCACATCCATAAATTATTTATAAGTCCAGTATGCAGGAACATGCCAGGACCTCACCTCAAAATAAAAACCATATTACTACATCCTGTACTTCCTACGTCAAAGAAATCACAACAGTTGGTGGGCCTTTTCTGGATTTAGAAGCAGAATATTCCATGTCTAAGGTTCCTTCTTTGACCCATATACCAGATAACATTGAAAGGCTGCCAGCTTTGATAGGACCTGGAGTGGAAAAGGTGTACGGGTGTAGATGTGAAAAAATAACTTCATCTCTATGTCCTTGATTTCATTTCATTTTTAATTTTCATGCGGTGACCTTTGGTCAGTCTTGCTGTCCTTAACAAGCATATCAGAGCTTTCTAGATGACAAGCTGTTTCTCCTTTTTCACCTACTCTTTCCCATACATCCTTCTCCCAGTTTACAAAAGAAAAGCATATTTCCTGCTCTTCCTAAATTATGATACATTGCCCTGGGGATTTAAAAAATATCTCAGTGTGCCAAAGAGACACCACCACTCTAAATCACACTCTAAATGAGACGTAAGTTTTTGTGTCTATCTTGTATGGGTGTCAGGGGCAAAGCTACATGTTAGAAATGTATATTTTTGGCCTATGTTGAGATGTTCTGAATCCTAGTATATCGTAGGTAGAGCAGAATCTATGACAATTTTAATTTAAAGAACTTGCCTCTTCTTTATCATCAAAAAGTGCTTGGCTCCTGAGAGAGAGTCCTATGAGAGCAAGGCAAAGAGAGTGTAAGTAAGAAATATTGATAACCGCGCTTTATTTCATTTAGGCAACAAACTTACGCATAGCTCTGGACCTGGTCCAGTCATCTGTGAATCTGGCTGTATCAGCACAGGCTGGGGTTCACAGTCAAGTAAAAGGAATATATTGAAGGTATTGGTGTTTTGTATTTTCTCGATTAACTTAAAAAAATCGTGTTATTAATTTTTACCCCCCCCCATAAAAGTAGAGTGCTGTAAATCTATAGTGTTTATATTTTTACTTGGTTGCAAATCTGCTGGCTATCAGTCATTCGTCATTTCTCTGTTCCTAACAGGGATGTGAGTAGATTCTATTGTAATCCAGCTACCTAACGAGGTCATGAATACATTTTTTTTTTTTAGGTCCACGCTTAACCCGTGGCTGGAACCGGGCTCCGAGAGGGATAGGCCACGGCGGTGGCCCTAGGACTGGCCCAGCCCGTGCTCCCAGCATGTCCCGTGGGGGGCCGCTGGCCCACGCCGTGGCCACCTGCGCACATCGCGGCCTGAGCCCGCCACGGGGGCCGCCGCCTCCGCCGCCGCGCGTGCGTGGGGACCGGGCCGCGCGAAGCGGACGGGGCACGCTCTCCGCAACGCCCCCTCAAACCCGAGGGCAGCGCCGACAGACTGCGGGGGCGGCCTCGGCAGTGCGGGCAGAGGAGGGCAAGGGGTCGCGCGTGTCCCATTCCCCCCGGGACCCGGGCGAGCCCCCAACTCGTGGGCGGCCCCCTCCATCTCGCCGGAGTGGTTTGCCCGGGGCCGGCAGGTGCGAGGGGCCGCCTCCCGAGTCCGCCCGGCCGCAGCGGCAGGAAGCATAGCGCGAAGCCCCAGGCGATGGCCGGGCCGCGGCGCCACCTGGCGGCGACCTGTGGACCCTGCTGCCGCGGCCGCCGCCGCGCGCTGGCGCTGCTGGGAGGCGCCGCGCGCAGGGCCTGCTGGGAGGCGCCCCGCGCAGGGCCTGCTGGGAGACGCCGCGCGCAGGGCCT
This sequence comes from Cynopterus sphinx, assembly GCA_030015415.1. Lineage (NCBI taxonomy): Eukaryota > Metazoa > Chordata > Mammalia > Chiroptera > Pteropodidae > Cynopterus > Cynopterus sphinx. The sequence continues at coordinate 40,249,122 of CM057392.1, forward strand.
GTTGGGAAGCGCCCCCGCCTGCGCCCGCACCCGGGCGGGGCGACGGAAACGGGGGCCGGGTGGGGGGGCCTTGGGGAGACGGCCAGGAGGGAGGCGGCCGGAGGGAGGGAGCCGTCCATTCACTCAAGCACAGACCCACCTCCCCGCTGGTTCCCCCACCATCCGAGCCAGGAAGGGACCCCGGCGGCGGAAGCGCCTTTCGCGAGGGGGTGGGGCGTGGGCTCAGGGGCACTGGGGCGCCGGGGAGCTTCGCCCCCGGGAGGCCAAGGCCTGTTTTATCCCGGATGACGAGAGTTTCCAGGACTGAGAACTAGGTCCCGGAGGGGACTGGTGCGGCGGGCGGGAGGTGACGTGTGCCTTCTCCGCCCTCAGACCCAGCCCGGCCAGTACCCGGGGTCTGCTGGGCCTACCGAGGTTCATCGGAGAGGCTGTGGGCCCACCCTGTAATCCCCAGGGCTACCAGACAAGCAGTACACCTTAGCGTGGACAGGGAGAACAGGAAACTGCTTGTGAGGACAGTGGACTGTGGGGGCGGAGTGGGGGCTGTTTCTCATCTTCCAGGCTCCCAAGGGAGAACCCTAAAACATTCGAGGACCACGGGAGTTTCTGAGACAGTCCAGGCTCATTCAGAAAACTCAGGGGTGTTCCTAACCTGAGGAGGAATCCCCAAAGTGGATCGACTGGTTTGGGGGTAAAACAAGAAAAGTCGGGTCCATTCTGGGTCTTTCCTGGCTCCCACGCTCAGGTGGGAGACACCCCAGTGCCTTCTGAACTTAGGCATTTTCCTGCAGAGAAGCCAAAGATGGCCAGACCAGCTTTGGATTCCAAGCAGCTAGCTGGCAGAAGTTTGACAGTTTTCAGTGCCACCAGGCCTAGTTGCAGACAGACCCCAGAGGCAGTAAGGAGACTTAAGTCGGAGAGGAACGGGCCAGCCAGTTGCCTGCCTGGAGACTCCCCAGCTTGAAACCCGGAATCCAGACCTTCTGAATAGGGCCCACCCTAAAACCCTAGGCACCACCACCCTAAGCCGGAGGCTCAATTAATATTTGATTAACGTTCCCCACCCTATAACCCTACCCCCACAGAAACCCATAAAAGCTGCGCCCTCCCGCCCCAGGGCACGACTTCTCTGGCCCCTCTCTTCTTTGGACCAGACAATCTTGCCCGGGAGCCCTCTCCCAATAAATGCTTGCTTTTAAAACTTCTCTCGGTGTGTCACGTGTTTACCTTACAGAGACAAGAGTGAAAGCAAAGAAAAACAGGAATCCAGGTGAAAGAATGGTAGCTTCCGACTGTGGTGATGGTAGTGGAGGTGTTGGGCAGTGGTCACATTCGGAATGCATTTTGTAGGAAGTGCCAAAAAAGCTTGCTGATTGATTAGATGTAGGGAGTGTGGGAAAAAGGAATCAGGAACAACTAGGTTTGGAGCCAGAGCAATAAACAGATTCCATTGACTGGGCTGAGAAAGCAAATTGGTGGAGCAGGGAAGAGAGGAGTAACAAGAAAAGTTTTTTATTGGACATATAAGGTTCTATTTGACATTTAAGCATCACTGTTAAAAAAGCAGCAGATACGTGAGTGGAGCTCAGGAAACAATCCTGAATTAAGAGATAAAAATCTGAGAATGATATATGTGTTGTATTCAGAGTCACGAGTTGTATTCAGAGCCACAAGACTTGAAGAGACAACGTAAATGGAAAGTTCAGATAGAAAACGGAAAAAGGTCTAAGGCTGAATGAACCCTGGGATATGCCAAATCTTAAAGGTGTAAAGGAGTTGGCAGCAAAGGATATTGACAAGGAATTACCTACAGGTGGGAGAAACAAAGTGTCTCAAGAAAGAGTCATCAACTATGTCGAATTCTGAGAGTATGGGATTTGGAGTGCAATTGCATGAAGTCTGTAGACCTTTGGGGTAAGGGAATACTGACATCATTACAATGCTGACTTCTAATTCATGACCGTGTCATTAATATCTCATAACAGTGCTCTGTAGAAACTTTGTTCTTTATTGATTTTTAGGTCTTTCATTTTTGTGTTACTGTAAATGGTATTGTTAGAATCTTAAGAGAAGTGATTATTATCAATACCATAGCTATAATAGTATAAAAACTGAAAGACCCTAAGAGAGCTGCATATTAAGCTTGGCAATGGAAAGCAGGATGTCAAAAAATGCTAGCAACTTGAAAGTATGGGCCTCCGTAAGTACTTGCTTGTTAATGCACAGTGGCAGTAAAATGAGAACCGAGACAATTGTTTGCCGTCCTTCCTTTATTCCTCATTTCTTAGTTTGTTTCTAAATATCGGGTAAAAACCCCCAAAGGGTAAGAAGCTCATCTTCCTGCCTTCTCTTTCATCTCTATATCATACTGAACATATTTTAACTCCTTAACCCTTAGACAGGATAGAAAGGAAATTGTGGAGAGGGAGTATGTGTTAAATAAAGGGTGAGATTCTCAAACATGTTATGTGAGTTAATGGAGATAGAAAATCTCTAAGAAACACTAGAAACAATTGGTTCACACATTCTGGAGAAATAAACTTCCCTAGTGTAGTGCTGTCTTGAGAAGATTTAATTTTGAGGAAGCAATGACATGATCTCCAGTGAACAGCAACCATCTGGAATCTGGCTGTGACTTTGAGGCCCATTTCTTCTGGAAGGGTAGAAAAAAATCTTGGAGGAGACGGGCATTTATAACATCCGAATCTATCACCTGTGTCATTTAACATTTCTTCTTAGTTTTTTATTTTTGTATCCTTTTATGTGGCATTGCAGGTGGGATTTCTGGGCTTCATCTTTCAGCTCCTCTATTTTCTCCCAGCTGTACCTATTCTATTCTGGATTTAGTCCTGAATTCTTGTGTCTTAACTGGGTTGATACTATTAAAGGCAATTAAAAGAGCATTCCTGGTTAAAGAAAAAAAATTAGGAAAAACTGCAGGAAAAAAGCTTATTGAAATACTTAAACCTACCATCCTCACATCAGTTTGCTTGTGTTTTATGGTCTGGGCAATCAGTCAACAAACTTTCAATGAAAAGCTACTTTATAATAGGCATTGGGATAGCCTTTGCGAAAGATCCCAAGAAATTTAAAAAGGGATGAGGGGACTGCCCTCTAGTAGAAGACAAACACAAGAAAATGTAAAAACAATGAAATTAAGGAACAAGCCTGCACAGTTCACAAAGCCACACAGTTAATTGTGAATTCATTGTGCAAGGAAAAGACCTTGAGTTAAAAGGAGAAAGACTCCCCTGTGACCTTGACTTGGATAGGACGGTTTTAGAGTGAGATTTGAGCAAGAGTTTAAAGAACTCAGGTTGTTAGGGTCCGAATAGCCTAGAGAACAACTGAACGTCCTACTACTTAAGAGAACGATATAACAAAAGCACAGAGGAAGAGAAATTTAAAATGCATTATGTGACAGAATATTTCAGCTACACTGGAAGGCGGGAAAATGAGTAATGGGAGAAGGTAAATTTTGGCCAAATGGTAGAAGGCTTTTAGTTTCAGGAGTTGGGGTTTAATCTTAATAGATAATTATCAATAGCTTCTGATTAGGTGAGCCAATTGACAACGTTAACAATTTCAGAAAACTGAGAAACGTAATTCTTAGTCTTCAGGGAGAAGACAGCCCCTGGACTTCAGGATCTTTGTTCTCTGATGGCTTGACTAGGTATCAGACAGACCACCCTGGCTGCCTCACGGAGTAAATTTTCTTACCGTAGAATGTGCTGTGTAATAATTGTTTTTCACTAGAAAATTTAGATTCTCAGTTGCATCATCTTACCCTGGCCTCTTGTCTAATAGTTGCCAGGAAAAGATGACTCACTGAGAATCCTAATTTGTTAGTGAAAGAAATCATTACAGCCCATTCCATGCAACTTTTAACTGGATGTAAATTTGAACTCCTACTTTACATAAAAAATTCATTTTAAGCACAAAGTTGTCACGCAAATTCTCCCAAATTTATCAAGAATGGTTTATTTTTGAAGCTTGACTCGCAAGTAAATTGGAAACGAAGATTTTTCCTTTTGTCTCGGGTATATTTCCTTTGGAAAAAACATCCACCAGCCTTTGTCAGGATTAGGCTTGAGTTATTATGCAAGAGTTCTTAAAAATTCATCCTGCGTGTTAACTGGCCTTTTATCACGCTCCCAAAACCCATTTAAAAAAAAGAAAACCACCTGAGACCACCTCCCCAGTCACCACTTCATCAGAAAACTTCAAGCGAGGCAGCTGGAAATGTGTTTTGCAAGCACTAATGTGGTTCTTATAACCAGTGAAGTTAGTTGTGGGCCCAAGACAAGGTCCTTGCCCTGGAGATAATTTTCCTGTGGAGCAAACAGTTAAAGTCCGTGTATTACTCAGTTTTCAGCAAGAACAACATTGGCTGAGCAGGACTGAGGGGTGGTTTGACAGAAATGAGGATCAAACTAAAGCCTTTGAGCTCTGAGTCTCTGCACATGGGGCAACGTCATAGACCAGGTGATTTAGTTATGAATTATAGGGAATTTAGCAGCAGCCCTAGCCTCTTCTCAGGTGATGACAATCAAGGATGTCTCTGGATATTACTGAATTTTCCATGCAGCAGGGGACTAAACATGTTTGCTTCTGGACAGGAAAAGCAGGGGAAGATGGCTAGTTCTGGACTTCTAGGTAGGCCTACAAACTGAAGCATGTGACTTTATTGAATCGTTTGTGACAATTACAAGTTCATTAAAAACATGTAGATTGAAACAGTGGAGAGCAGAGAACTGAGATTTCTATCCACATGCTAGGAAAAACATACTCCAGCTTGAGCCCAAAGACTTAGGGGAAGTGGTAGTGGACGGATAGCCCTCCTCAGACACTGAAGGATACCAAAACCCTTGCTCTCGGTTGTGTGAGGCTGGCCTCCATTACAGACCCCTCAGTAGTGGAAAACCAAACGCTTCCAGCTGGTGAGAGCGGCACCACCAGGTGGCATCAACGAGCTATAGGTTTCGAATTTGAGCAGCCGGAGAAACCTTTCAATTCTAACCTAATCAGGTCCAATTGTGTTTATGACAGTAACGTCACCCCACCTCAACAGGAATTTACCAACCTTCCAGTGCTTACAGCCGCCTTCCTCGATAACTGAAGTGGCTCTGAAAAGAGCCTTTGGGGTAAAGTAGCTGTTTTGTCGCGTTCCTTGCGTGCCCTCACTTGGAGCTGGTGTACTTGGTGACGGCCTTGGTGCCCTCGGACACGGCGTGCTTGGCCAGCTCGCCGGGCAGCAGCAGGCGCACGGCCGTCTGGATCTCCCGCGACGTGATGGTCGAGCGCTTGTTGTAGTGCGCCAGGCGCGACGCCTCGCCCGCGATGCGCTCGAAGATGTCGTTCACGAACGAGTTCATGATGCCCATGGCCTTGGACGAGATGCCGGTGTCAGGATGGACCTGCTTCAGGACTTTGTACACGTAGACGGAATAGCTCTCCTTGCGGCTGCGCTTGCGCTTCTTCCCATCCTTCTTTTGCACTTTCGTAACCGCCTTCTTGGAGCCCTTCTTGGGAGCTGGAGCAGATTTTGCTGGATCTGGCATTTTCACACAAAGAAATAGCAAAACCCAGTAAAAGACGACCGCAACTATCGGCAACGGAGCTGGTTCCACGCTATTTATAGAGGCTGCATGCAAATGAGGACTGGCCCAGCACTACATCGTTACTGGTTAACATCCGGCCGTGTCGTCATAGAGGCGGAGCCCATGGAAATAAGGTTCTGCTGCAGCTCCCTTAGTGGTCATTAGCTCAGAAATCTGGTTAGCCAATCAAAATGTTCCATTTCACACTACCCAGTAAATTATGCAAAGTGAGTTTCAACGGTTTTGAGATCTGTTGTTTTCACTTCAAATTATAGATTTGTATAGAGAAGAGACCCGAAGCGCCAGCGAAAGATAAGTTAGCTTCTATTTTTGTGTCATTTTGCTGTGTCACAAAATGACACAAAAAAGCTTGACTTGAAACATTCCTCAGCTCACATTTTTAGGCTCCAGGTACTTACTGCCCTGAAGTTCCCATTTGTTTGCACCGCCTGTATTATGCTGCGATATAAATCGGATTACTATAATTGTTAAGCACAAGCCCGGGAAAGGCTGCTTAATTTTTAAAAAGGAACTAGCCTCCATCCCCGCCCTGTCCTTGGAATCTTACACATCTCATGACTCAGCACAATGCCTGTTATCCCCACTCCTTTTATCCGTTAGAATCCCGGCGAATTACTCGTGGATCGAGAATTTTATCCAACATCCGGTGTGGTTGCAGTAACTAAAATCGAGTCGAGTTAACCCAAATTATCAACGACCTTCAATGTGTCCATTTCGCTATTAAGATTTGTGCTCGTTTCATGCTAGCAATCGGAACGTTACAAGCGACTGGTCAGGGCAGGTATCATCCCCTGGCAAATCCAGACTTAAACCAGGACATGAAAGCGGAGTTGACCAAAACTACGTGATTTGGCCGCCGCTTTCCCCTCTAGTCTCTTCATTGGGACTCCCTAACCCCCTCGGGCACCACGTGCTCGTACCCTCCACCCGTGTACCAACGCCGGTGTAATAGAGTTAACGTCAACTGGAGAGCAAGGCAGTACAGCTGTTCTTCATGAGAACGTGGGTGGCTCTGAAAAGAGCCTTTTAGGTCGTCTGCTTGAAGTGGTTTACGCTTCAAGCCCGCTCGCCGCGGATGCGGCGCGCCAGCTGGATGTCCTTGGGCATGATGGTGACGCGCTTGGCGTGGATGGCGCACAGGTTGGTGTCCTCGAACAGCCCCACCAGGTAGGCCTCGCTCGCCTCCTGCAGCGCCATGACGGCCGAGCTCTGGAAGCGCAGGTCGGTCTTGAAGTCCTGCGCGATCTCGCGCACCAGCCGCTGGAAGGGCAGCTTGCGGATCAGCAGCTCCGTGGACTTCTGGTAGCGCCGGATCTCGCGCAGCGCCACCGTGCCGGGCCGGTAGCGGTGCGGCTTCTTGACGCCGCCCGTGGCCGGCGCGCTCTTGCGGGCCGCCTTGGTGGCCAGCTGCTTGCGCGGGGCCTTGCCCCCGGTCGACTTGCGCGCCGTCTGCTTAGTACGAGCCATGCTGTGGACCTTTCATTTCAGCAGCCCTAGGCAGCCTTATTTATAGACATAGCTTTGTCTTGATTGGGCCAGAAAAACTAGGAATTTCCAGAATTGTCATCTCATTGGCTAGAATTCAATCCTATTTCTTGGGGACAGGATTGTTATGCTAAATCTTCTCTTCCCTTATTACTCCCCCTTTCCCATGCTTTTCTGTAATCTTATAGATCCCAGGCAGGTTTTTAAAGACCTTTGCTTTAATTTGGTGTAACTTTTCTAAGCCATTTACAAAGTATTTTTGTATGCTTGAGAGTTACATTTTAACAGGTTACTTAGAATTACAAACATGAGCAGGGTTCAGCCTATTATTTCCAGTTACAAGTTACTTAACTCCTTTCACATAGCTCAGGTTTATTTAGCGTCTGGCCCCGTGCTAAGTGCGTTATGACGGAGGGTCAGCAAAACACTTACAGTTGAAGAAACCAAAAGTTGAAGTTAGGTTTATCTGACTTCGAGATTCGACTGAGTGGTATGCTGACCTGTCCCAACGTGGAAAGTAGAGCCTTCTTCCTTTCTGTAGGTTTTTCTCTCTGGAATACGGTTCCCTCCTCAACCTATTGATGGCCAGTTGGATCCTAGAGGAAAGGCTTCGAAGGCAAGGAAGGTAAGACCAGAAATACTAATTTCTCCTTAACACATAGTGAATAGATTCAGAGCAAATAAATTATTCATTCATTACTGGGTTGCTAGCATATGTCCTTCAATAGGTGTTTTCTAAAGCTAAAGCTTAAACGTTTCATCTCTTGATAAGGAAAGTGATCCTTTGCCTTTTAGTTATTTCACCCGCTTTGAAGTATTGCTTGGAAAATTGCATGTCATAAAACATTTATGTAAGTTTTCAATGCTTAAAGTTGTAATAGTTAAATAAAACTTTTTAAACTATGCTTATTTTATTGAAAGCATTGCATGCAAACTTTATTAAAACTCAAACCTGAGAACAAAAGCAGGCCCCAAAAGCTTAAAACTTACTTTGCGGGTGTCAATTTGAATTATCTTCTTGTTGAAGTTAAAATAAAATAAAGGATTTTGAGGGGATTTCTGGAACACTAAACACAATGTAGAAATTTCTTCATATCTTCAAGAGTTCCCTTGGGCAGTAGAAATTTCTCTAGGGAAAAGATCTATAATGGCATGTAACACTGTGCCTGATGTGAACAGCTGTTCCCCCTTCCTGTGGTGGTTTTGTAAAAATACCTTACACTTAAAAGAGTACTACTCAGAATTTAAAAATTCTTCGATGTACACTATCTCATTTAATCTCAGCTGTGAAGTAGATGTTATTTTTCTCTTTTCACAGATAAACTGAGTTGTTAAGAAATTATGACTTGTCCTAGATAAATAACAAGACCTGGATAATATGCTAAAGCAAAAGGATGAAATTATAATGGATTTCCAGTTTCATCAGATTTGGGGTACATTTGAAAACAAAATCAGTTCAGTCACTGTTTCTCAAACTTATCCACTGAAGTATTCCAATCAGAAGAAGAAACTACCTATGGGATCTAGATGATAGCCCAAAGCAGCCCACCCAAGTGCCATATTTCTTTGCAATGTTTTGGGGTTTTTACCTTTTTTTCTTCTTGTTTTAATGTATGTACCTTTATCCATGCTGTATGGAAGTGTTCATTTAAATAAGGAAAAAGATTCTCAAGCTACTTATTCATATGGAATCCAACAATCAACGAATCCATGTTACTTTTATAACATAGAGAATAAGAACATTGCAAGAGTCTTCCTTTGGCTTAATAAAAAAATTGTATAAGAATTTCTACTTCTCAGAAAGGAGATGTCAATTTAAATATTATGTCAGATACGAAAATCAGAATAGTGAACTTTTAAGTTATAGGTAACATTTCTCAGACTATAACAGTTTGTAATGTATGGTTGCTTTCAAAGTCACTTTTAATAACACAATTCAGATTCCTATTACTTCAGTTTCACCCAGTCTCCACATTGGACAATAGAGGTTGTGATATTTCAGTGATATTTCTCAATACATCATTGTATCAGAAGTAAGTTTATAATGCAGAAGAGCCCCTGCTTTGCTGCAGCTGTGGGGAAGAGGGGATATTTTCCTCCTAATATTCCTGAAGTTTCTTTCACCAGAAATAATGAGAATCTGCAGTTTCAAAAATGAACACTGCAATTTTATTATTTTGTTTGGGGTGGGGTAGGAACAGGCACGAGAAGCTTAAAATTTACCATAGGAAATGAGCCAGCTGGGGAAAATGTTAAGAAGTGAATTATTAGGGTTGTAATGTTTTATATGTGCATGTGTTTGCTTTTAATACAACAAGAATGGACTAAATTAAAATTATATGTCCCAGGAAGGTAGTTTGTGTTTAATCTTTAACTTCAAGTATCCCCAGGATATTAGGTACCACCAATATAAGACTTGATCTTTTAGTTTGTGGGTTGGTCAGGCCATATGCCTGAATCGCTTTCATCTTGAGTGGCTTGTAGCCCTGGATCAGGCTGAGAAACCATAGGATTTAGAACTTCTTTCCTTGCTGCATTCTGAGATTACACTCATTCCCTCAAAATCCTGCTCATAGGATAAAAACTCCCAGTTTTCTGCACATGCTTAACACTGCTGCCTGTACTGTATAGTGAAGGGTAGTATAGGAAAGATTTTCTCAACTCTTTTGGAGTCCCTGGATGGATCTGAAAATTAAACTGACATGAACTAACAGGAGAAAAATACACAAATTTATTTAAAGTAAGTTTTACATGACACAGCAACCTTCAAAATGAAATAGTTAGACCTGAGTATTTTTATGCTAGGTTTAATGAAGAGTAGGCAGTTATGTAGAAATGGGACAGATTAAGGAGCTTGAGGTGAGCATAGTAAACTGGGGGAAACAGCAAAACCTGTATGTTAGGATTCTTCTGTGTGTCCCTTTGACTTTCCCTGGGACCTTCTCCCCTGAAACAGGTCATTAAAACCATCTTATGAGAGATGCCCTCCCTATGCCCAGAGGAAAGGAGAATTCTTATCTTTACAGAAAAAGGGACACACAGAAGAATCCTAACATACAGGTTTCCCCCAGCTTACTATGGACTCTAAATATGGAGATGTCTTCTTGTAAAACCCTCCCAATTCAGTAAATTTTGGAGCTGTGTGCGGCCATCAGTTCAGACACAATTTGTGAAATGAATCTTGGCTGAGAACAAGGGTCGATTAAACAGGGTCTAGCAGCAGTTACAGGAGATCCCTCGGTGTCCATTGCTCTCAGCAGAGCTTTGGATGACAGTGCGTTGGACTGACTGACGTCCCTGAGGTTTGGCAGTACAGTGAGACCTGTTTACCTAGAATCTGATGTCTCCGGGGTTAGGTGAAATGCCAGGCCTCCTAACACCGAAATAGAAACCAGGGTATTATGGCCACCTCCTCCTCCCGATCCCAGGTGCTACTACTCAGGACATCGGCGCGTCCGGCAGGCAGGCTCGCGACCCGGTGCGCTTCCCCGCCCCTTCCGTAACCGCGCTCGGGGAGCCGGGGAGTCTGGAACCCTCTGCTCTCGCTCGGGTCCTCCCCGGCAGAAAGGCCTGTCCCCTCCGCCTCCACGGAAGGCCGCGGGCGAGCTCACGGAATGCGGAGACGCAGAGGGAAACGGCGGCGGGTCGGGCCGGCGGGCGCGGGGATCCGGGTCGCCCCCGCCTTGGCGCGCAGCGACCGCTAGGGGGCGGCGGGGCGGGGGGCGGGGCTGCGTGCGCGCGCTCGTGGTGTTCAATCTGGTCCGCCACGGCCCTATATCTGGAGCCCGGAGGGCGAAGGTGACACACAGAGTGTTCTCCAGTCGCAGCAATCATGTCTGGGCGAGGTAAAGGTGGCAAAGGCTTGGGCAAAGGCGGTGCCAAGCGGCACCGCAAAGTGCTGCGGGACAACATCCAGGGCATCACGAAGCCCGCCATCCGGCGCCTGGCGCGGCGGGGCGGCGTGAAGCGCATCTCGGGCCTGATCTACGAGGAGACGCGGGGCGTGCTGAAGGTGTTCCTGGAGAACGTGATCCGGGACGCGGTCACCTACACGGAGCACGCCAAGCGCAAGACGGTCACGGCCATGGACGTGGTGTACGCGCTCAAGCGGCAGGGCCGCACCCTCTACGGCTTCGGAGGCTGAGCCGCCGCTGCAGTCCTGACGTGTGGCACTCCCAACGGCCCTTTTTAGGGCCACCCAAAGGGTCCTCAGAGGAGCTGTTGGCTTTCGTGTGCATTACCGGTAACTACACTATAGCTTTGTATTATAAAAGTTGTACAGTGATATACTTGCTGGAAACTCAGGTCAGTTTTAGGGTAGGAACACGTAGTAGTTTGAGGCCATATTCTACCTGGAACCCAGTCGGACTCTAACAAAGGCCAGTCTAGTCAGTCAATAAAAGCATGGACCTTATAACTAATCAAAATCAAGTCCTATCGGACCCTTAGACCGTATTTCCCAAGCCAGACTAGTAACTATTAACGTAAAGACAAGGACGTCTTTTTCCTACTCATCACATCTTTCGGTAACCATTCTCGCAAGAGCTGGATTTGAGCCCTCATTTTTCCGGTTCATGAATCCCGTAATTCCAGATATCTACAACTAACGAGCACGTCAGGGAAAAAACTCCCACAACTGCTTAAAGTGCTAACAACCCTGAAAATGCAAATCAAGACAAAGAGAACATGTTACCTTCACTCTACAGTCTTGTTACCTTTTTGAAGATTTGAAATTAAGACACTGTTTAAGATTAGTGTGGTCAGTTCTTAAAGGAGTATCATTAAATTGCAAAATTACAATATGTCTATCTTTGCAATGTCGCTGAAATATGCTCTCATAAATCCATAGTTAAACTTTCTTGAATGTAGCACAAATAAGGGACTCAAACAGTTATTCTAAGAGGCCTTTTTATTAAACACCAATAAACAAGAAACCAAGAATACTTTTCACACACTGACCAGATAACATTGCCAAATTTTAAATACACTAATGAGCTCGCCTCTGATCTAATGTTTTTCTTTGATTTTTGAAGAATTGTTCGGATTTGAGTTTGCAAGTGCTCTAGAACCTTTTCAAGTGAACAAGTGTGTCACAAAACCATAAAAGGGACCTTATGAGGGCCTGCTGTAGCTTAGAATGAGGTTTTCAAGAATATACCCACCATCAATGCAGAAAACACGATTTAATTTTTGATAAGGCAAAAGAAAATTATGTCATGGTAAAGAATACATACAGTAAGCCATTATGTGTACTACTGCTTCTAAATTGCCCTGATTTGGATTGACATGTGGTAGATAAACATCTCTAATCTTTAACCCTCATTATAGTTTTGTGGTTATTGCAGTTAACAAGAAATAAACTTTTTCAGCATTCTCAGCTCATAATTTTACGGCTTAATTTGGTTATATATGTAGTTGAGAGAAATTCTGTCAGCTGGGAAAAGAACCCTGTTGATTCTTTTTGCCCCAACCACAGGAGATGGCAGTGGTAGATCAGTTTATGCTTCCCAGTTTAGTGTAACCTCTTTTGGATTTTCATTACATTGAAAGCATTGGTACCAGAAAGAGCCTTTTCCCTTCCTTTCTGACCCTCCACTCCCACTCCTTCTTCTGTTCCACACCAAGATGAGCTTTACATTTCACCATCTTATTTGCTTTCCAAGACACCATGTAAGACAGACCCTGTAAGATAGACTAGGCTAACATCCTTTTTTTATAAACGAGGTTGAGAGAAGCAAAGTGATCTATCTGTCCACCGGTCACGCAGCTAATGTTGTCCACCCTCAGATGTGAGGACGATTGCATTTTAGTTTTATTTTGTCATTAAAGAAGTTGAATATTTCTGTCCAAGCTTTGATTTTCCTGGCAAAGATATGGATGGTTTGGTCTGATCAGTTATTCACTCTGCTTCTAAGGGGTCATTGGAATGATTGCTGGGTTTTAAGAGTCCAGACGGACCCCAGGCATTATTACGGACTGAAAAAGTCTTATAATTCCTACCCGTGTGTTTTCAAATGTGTGCAGATGGTATCGTTATTTTAATAAAGTTTCCAAGTAAGCACTTTGCCAAAGCTGAGAAGGTGGTACGAGGTAGAGCCAGGACTCCCGCTCCTCGGTGGCCTTGCTAATAATTAGGACCTGTGGCGCGGGTTTCATCCAGGGCTCCGGGGTGGAGGGCATGGCAAGATTGCAAAGCCTGTCCAGGAGGGACAAGCTCCGCTCTGACCCGGGGGACATCTTCCTCCACCTGTTGTAGTGGAAACGAGGGGAGTGGGCAAGCAGGTGGAGTCCGCTGAAGCAGGCCGCAGGCCCGTCGCTTCGCCTCTCAGCTTCCAGCATGGGCTCTTGGTTGGTATCTGCTGGACTCTGGAGTCACGGCACTTGGGTCAGAATCTCTGGCCTCGGCAGTCACTAGCTGTGGGGTCTCGGACAAGTACTCCGAGCTTCCTCGCCCGTAAACAAGGATGACAAACACCCACACGCCCCACACGGTGGTCATGCTGACTGAGAGAGGTGGAACACACAGCACAGTCACTCAGAAGGGCTCCGGGGACGCGCCCGTCCGGCAGGCAGGCTCGCGACCCGGTGCGCTTCCCCGCCCCTTCCGTAACCGCGCTCGGGGAGCCGGGGTCCCCCTGCCGGGATGCGGCCCGGCGCCGGGGCGCCCGTGCCCTGCGCGTGTCTGGACCCCTCTGCTCTCGCTCGGGTCCTCCCCGGCGGAAAGGCCTGTCCTCTCCGCCTCCACGGAAGGCCGCGGGCGAGCTCACGGATGGGGAGACGCAGAGGGAAACGGCGGCGGGTCGGGCCGGCGGGGGCGGAGATCCGGGTCCCCCCCGCCTTGGCGCGCAGCGAACGCTAGGGGGCGGCGGGGCGGGAGGCGCGGGGGGCGGGGCCGCGCGCGCGCGCGCGCTGGCGGTGCTCAATCCGGTCCGGCGCGCCCGTATATCCCGAGCCCAGAGGCCGCGGCTGACACCCGTGGTGTCTTCCTCCGCAGCAGCCATGTCCGGGCGAGGCAAGGGTGGCAAAGGCTTGGGCAAAGGCGGCGCCAAGCGGCACCGCAAGGTGCTGCGGGACAACATCCAGGGCATCACGAAGCCCGCCATCCGGCGCCTGGCGCGGCGGGGCGGCGTGAAGCGCATCTCGGGCCTGATCTACGAGGAGACGCGGGGCGTGCTGAAGGTGTTCCTGGAGAACGTGATCCGGGACGCGGTCACCTACACGGAGCACGCCAAGCGCAAGACGGTCACGGCCATGGACGTGGTGTACGCGCTCAAGCGGCAGGGCCGCACCCTCTACGGCTTCGGAGGCTGAGGCGCCGCTGCAGGCCTGACGTGTGGCACTCCCAACGGCCCTTTTTAGGGCCACCCAAAGGGTCCTCAGAGGAGCTGGGTGCTTGCGTGTGAAACGGGGGTAGTGAACAGTGGTAATGCTTGGGGATCCTCCGCCAAGGTTGACTTGGAGGAGACTAAGTCCAAGGAACCCGGGTCACTTAGGAAACGGCTTGCTTTTGCACTCGGCTCACGTTTTGCTCATTTATGTCGCAGGTGAGGAAAAGGGCAGCTGGCTGCCCAGCTCCCTGCTGCTTGAGCCAGCCCTTAGTGAAGACGGTGGCATGTATTTGGGCCAACGGTCCCCCAGGCGGACCCGGCCTGCCGGGACGACGGTCTGCGGGGAGCACAAAGAGCAAGCTGAGGCCAGCCCACCTGGCAGGTGGTATCACGACCACCGAGACGGCGGTTTTGGCGTCCTCCGCGTAGGAAGGCTTCAGGGCGCGACCAGGGACGGAGACTTGTTAGGTCGTCGGGGGAAGGGCCAGCCAGATGCCTGCCTGGAGACTGCCCAGCTTGATACCGGGAATCCAGACCTGAATAGGGCCCACCTTAAAGCCCTAGGCGCCTACCCTCACCGTGGGTCCCACTGTGTTTACTGGGCCCAAGTGGGAAGGCCGCCCCCGATTCGCCGAGCCGAGGTGCCAGTTCTGCCACCTGATGTTTAGCCTTTTCAGTTCAGTCTGGGCTTCGATCCCTCTGCAGTGAGGGAGAAGGACACGAGGCTCAGGGGCCCTGTTCCACATGGGACGGTGGCGGGCGACGCTGCACCGCTACCTTGAAATCAGGGGCGAGAGCACTTTCAAGGAAGAGAAATAGGGGTTATTCGACCCGAGATAACTCGGTGCAATTGGAAGACAAATTGGGCAGGTGATCTGGCCGGTGTGCGGAAACGTATCCCGTTTCCCGTGTTTTGTCGTTTTCTCTACGGCGGCGGCTTTCGGTTTCTGGTCACAACCCGTGAGCAGGTGGTGAAATCGATTCGGGAGAGGGGAGCCCGTCTGTTTAATCAACGAGGCCAGAATCGAGTCGAAGACGTGCTAAGTGGGGCGGGGTGGCACATCCTTTTGTACTACTCTTTAATTGAGAGGTGTGTGGGAAGGTGCGGCAGGTAGCAACACAGTTCTCTCTCACTGCGGTTTGGAGTCCGCGACCATCCGCTGCGGCCAGGTCGACGGCGATACTGTGTCTCCACATGTGACTAACTCTTCAGTGCACCGAAAGGATGAATGTAACTTACGAAGAAAAGCGAACCACAGACCTAGGCTCAAGTGCTACCCGTGCCCCTCCCACGATCCTGTCAGCAGGGCTGTATCAGAAGCCCCTGGGGGATAGAAACACAGACGTCTCTCCCAGATGCTCTGTACCGAGGAAGAGATGGGGGCCAGGGCGGGGGGGGGGCACGCCTCAGTGAACTCCTCTCAGCAGCTCTCACCAGGAGCAGGCAGAGTCCCGGACTGTGGCCGTTCACGGACAAAGGGGCACCTGGGCTCTCCAGACGCCCCGCCCGTCGGCGGTCATCTGTGTTCAGGGCCCTGCCAAGGACCCGGAAAGTTCCTCTGAGAGGTCCAGTCCGGCCCTGCTCTTGATCTGTAACTTCGAGAACCCCAAGAGCCTGGCGTGGCACGGAAGGCAGAGTCGACTGGCAGGCGAATCGGGCCCCCCGTGCGGCTTCTCCTGACCAGCTACGGTGTGCCAGGCCCTGCTTGGTGCCGGTGCCACAGGGCTGAACGGTGACGGAACCTCGCCCCGAGGAACGCTGCCTGCCGTCCTGATGGCGAGGAGAGGAAGTAGGAAGGGGTGTTTGGATAAGTCGGGGGAGAGGCAGGGAGGGGGGCTCAAAGAGATGAGGGCGGGGAGGATGGAGCTGAAGGCTATGGTGGTGGTGCCGAATCTTGGGAGGGAGCCGGCGTTCGTTCCCGGGGCTCGGAGAAGGGGTAGACATCCCAGAGGGAGGAGGTGGCCCGCGCGAAGGTGTCGCGTCCTTGGGCCTACAGACGTTCTGTGGGGCCAGAGCCCACTGGTTCAGCTGGCAGAACCCCTGAACCCCGGGGAGGCTCCGGGGAACACCGGGAACCAGGTGTATACGTTTAAATGATTTTTATTGGAGGGACCTCTTACGTGCACCAGCTGGTAATAGCAGAGCTAAAAATTAACCGAAGGCTTACTGTGGGCCCGATAACCGCGCTAGGTGCTTTTAAAATATTTTGCAAATGGGAAAAGTGAGGCCTGTGGAGATCTACTTGCTGAAGTCACATACCTGGTATATGGGCAAGACCAGGGTACAAATTCGTGTTTGTCTAACTACAGAGTCCCTACTAGTTATTAACCTCCAGTGCCCGGAACTGCCATGTAGAAGAAGGTGGACTTCATTCGGGAAAGAGGCCGAAAATATTGAAGCACGAGTGATAGGCTAACCAAAAATTTATTTAAAAAAAGAAAGAAAGAAAGAAAGAAAGAAAGAAAGATGCTCTCACGCAGACTGGAGGCTTAGTGGCAGGGCAGAGAATGTAGGCTGAATAAATTTAATCTACTAGATCAGGGTTGGTGAGGGCACTGGTTCAGGCACGGACGATGGATGGATGGGGGTGGTGATAGAATTGAAAGTCAGAAAGTAGATTTGACAACAATCTGGTGACTCGAGACTTGGACAAAAGACAAGAGGAAGAACTTCTGCCCCAAACAGCTGAGGGGTGGTGGGCGATGGTGTCTTTCGTTAAGATGAGGAAGATGGACGGTGGGAAATAGTTCGGGCAAGCAAGATGGTGCAGTTTTGGAAACGAGCTGAGTTTGGAGCGCTGGCCCCCAGGCAGTTGGAAGTCTTGGTGTCGCGCTCAGGACAGGGGTCTCGGCAGAGGACAGCGATCGGGGAGATTAAGGAAAGCGGGGAATCCATAACCTCCCCTGAGTGGCAGGGAGGAAAAAGGCAGCCAAGGCCAGCGTCTGCATGAAACCAGGGTATCGACGGGCCCAGCGGCAGGTGTGAACCCACAGGCCAGTCCTCTCTTCCAAGGAAGCAAAGGTAGTGTCAACAGGGCCACGAGACCAGAGTTCCCCTCCACGGAGGTGCGTGCGGTCGCGCGCGCGCGCACACGCGAAACCCGTCCCCACCTACCCCGCGGCAGAGTTCAGTCTGCACGCAGCCTGTTGTTCTCTTTCTTCAAAATCCCAGGTTCGGGGTAGAGTGTCCCTGCCACCACGCACGCTGGCCGTGCAGAAGCTGATTGTTTACCTCGTCCTTCGTCATCCTAACACGTCTTCAATTGCTCTCTTACGGATGCCGGGTCCCCCGAGCGAAAGCTCTGACGGACTGCCGTGCGGGCAGGCCTTGCCAGTGGCAGGACACCAGATTTTACTCTGTCGCCGGTTAGATAGCGACGATGCCGCTAAACTTGTGAGATGCGGACAGGGAGCCTTCCTGGCGGTAAGGGGGGGCCCGGATCGCTCAATGGCAGCAGCGTGATCTTGCGTTGGGGTCTGCTCAGTTGCTCCCGGACGAAATCATTCATTCACTCACCCGAGAGCTTCAGACTGTACCTCAGAAAGCCGTCTGTCCCTGCAAGGTTTGTCTTGAGCACTAATGAGGTGGTGCGGACGAATAGATCCCCCCCCACCCCGCCAACTCATCAGTACTTCATAATTCGAGGGGGTACAGACCCGGGCACATGGACGCAACGTGCGCCGGGGACCTCGGGCGGAGGCCTGGAGGCGCGCTGTGGCAATTGCCGTGACCCTGAAACAGAAACCACGGGGCCGCCTGTAACCGAACGGGCCACAGTCCGCACCCTGCTCGGCCCTCTCCCGACACACCCCAGGACAGGCGACCGGGAGCTCTAGAGACGCAGAGGAACCGGCACCTCTGGGCGGAGGATCCAGACACAGCTCGGTCTCTACGCACCCGCTACCCGCCCTGCCCGGGGGATTTTGACTAGGAACACAGGGTGGGAGGTGTCATCCTGCTGGCGAGTGAGGCCCGACCGTCGAGACGCGCGACCCCGAAATTTACCCGGCGGGACCGAGGGGCCTACTTCCCGCCCCCGCCCGACAGGCCCGCGCGGTGGGGGCGCCCGGACGCGCTCCGGGACGAGTGCCGCGTGGCCCTAGCGACCGCTCTCGGCACCGGCCCACTGCCGGCCCCGAACTGTCTTGGTGCCCTGCCGGAGGGTGTTACGATGCTGGGCCTTGGCGAAAAAAGGCGGCCCGGAGCCTCCCTCTCCCCCCGCACGCTGGCCGGGCTCCGGGACACGGCACGGCAAAGTTCCGCCACGGGAAGTTACGCTTCGCCGGGACAACAGGCCCCCGCCCTATACACCCCTTCCAGCCCCGGCGCCCTCCTTCCGGGCGCGGGGCCACGGAGGCCAAGTGACACAGCTGCTTCCCAGTGCGGTTGTGGGTGGCTCTGAAAAGAGCCTTTGGATGCGATGGAACCGCAGAGCGAGCGCGCACTCTACGCCCGCTCGCCGCGGATGCGGCGCGCCAGCTGGATGTCTTTGGGCATGATGGTGACGCGCTTGGCGTGGATGGCGCACAGGTTGGTGTCCTCGAACAGCCCCACCAGGTAGGCCTCGCTCGCCTCCTGCAGCGCCATGACGGCCGAGCTCTGGAAGCGCAGGTCGGTCTTGAAGTCCTGCGCGATCTCGCGCACCAGCCGCTGGAAGGGCAGCTTGCGGATCAGCAGCTCCGTGGACTTCTGGTAGCGCCGGATCTCGCGCAGCGCCACCGTGCCGGGCCGGTAGCGGTGCGGCTTCTTGACGCCGCCCGTGGCCGGCGCGCTCTTGCGGGCCGCCTTGGTGGCCAGCTGCTTGCGCGGGGCCTTGCCCCCGGTCGACTTGCGGGCAGTCTGCTTAGTACGGGCCATGGCGAACCGGGACGAGAACCGAACCACACAGCGCCGCGGACAGGATCGGAGTCCCGGCCCGCCGCAGCCGACTTTATAGGCACAGTCTTTCCCCGATTGGGCGGGACGAGAAAAATCGAAAGTCCCGCGCTGGCTGTCCATTGGCCGTGACGTCACCCGCCATGGCGTCTCCGATTGGCTGGGGCGGAACCCTCCCTCCCCCCGGCCCGCCGCCTCGCCTCCCGCTTTCCCGTTTGC
This sequence comes from Cynopterus sphinx, assembly GCA_030015415.1. Classification (NCBI taxonomy): domain Eukaryota; kingdom Metazoa; phylum Chordata; class Mammalia; order Chiroptera; family Pteropodidae; genus Cynopterus; species Cynopterus sphinx. The sequence goes on from CM057392.1 coordinate 40,268,651, forward strand.
CAAGCTGCTCCTGCCTGGTCTCTCCCGTCTCTTTCGGGCCGAATCACTTGTGCGGTTCGCAAGTGTGTGCGAACGTCCCTCCGCAGTCCCTCACTCCCGTAGGACGAGCCACCCGTGATGCCCTCTCCCTCCGCACGCCCGCCAGCCGGGTCGCCCCTCGCCCCGCCCCCGACCGCCTCGTAGCCTTTTCGGAGCCCCTCCGTTGGCCTGGACGACCGTTTTCCCCGCCTTCCGGGTCGGAAAGGTGTTCCCGCGCCAGGCGCAAGGTCCCGCCCCCGGAAGCCTAAGTGGGGGCCCGCAGCTCGGCCGCGAAGGAGTCTCTGCTTTTTGAATGAGGAGCGGACCCGTTGGGCCAAGCCCCGAGGCCGCCCCACTCCCAGAGGCCGCCCTCTCCCCTAGCGACCGGGGCGCCCGCGGGGGGGCGTGGGACAAGCCTGCTCTCCCTGCCAGGTCTCACGTGCTGGACAAAGGCGTCGGGACGAGGGGGGTGAGCTGCCCGCTCGGGTCCGGCGGCGCCCGGGGCGTGCTCCCCCCACCCGCGTCACGGCCCGGCCCGCCCAGCCCAGCCCAGCACCCAGGAGGGAAGACGCTCGAGACCCAGGGGCGGAGGAACGGTTGGTTGGGAGGAGAGGGCCGGCGGCCCCGTCCCCTGCTGCCCAGAGGCGGGGCGGAGGCCGGCTACCGCAACAGCTCTTTTATTTGAAACAGTGGGTGGCTCTGAAAAGAGCCTTTGATTTCACAGGTGCCCCCTTCGAGACGGGGGCCGGGAGGGGCTTCCGCACGCCCGCCTCACTTGCCCTTGGCCTTGTGGTGGCTCTCCGTCTTCTTAGGGAGCAGCACGGCCTGGATGTTGGGCAGCACGCCGCCCTGGGCGATCGTCACCTTACCCAGCAGCTTGTTCAGCTCCTCGTCGTTGCGGATGGCCAGCTGCAGGTGGCGCGGGATGATGCGCGTCTTCTTGTTGTCGCGGGCCGCGTTGCCCGCCAGCTCCAGGATCTCGGCCGTCAGGTACTCCAGCACGGCCGCCATGTAGACCGGCGCGCCGGCCCCCACCCGCTCGGCGTAGTTGCCCTTGCGCAGCAGGCGGTGCACTCGCCCCACGGGAAACTGCAGCCCGGCGCGGGAAGACCGCGACTTGGCCTTGGCGCGGGCCTTGCCTCCCTGCTTGCCACGGCCAGACATGACGGCGATAGGCACTGCGCAAAGCTCCCGAACGACAACCGAGAAAGTCGCCCCAAACGGCTCCGCTTCACCCTTTTATAGCCACAACGGCGATTGCCCGAGGAGCACTCGGATTGGCCGAAGCGGAGCTCTGCCCCGGCGGCCAATAGGAGAGCGCGGGCAGAATCCGCTCATTTGCATAATCTCGCCGCTCACTCCGCAGGAGCGCCCCCGAAATCTCGCCAATCGGGACGCGGCGCCCTCGGAGCCCTGATTTGCATACGGCCTCTATAAGTACCCAGGCGCTTCCGGTAGCCTCGCTGCCGCAGTCGCGTCCGCGTCTCTCGTCTTCTCTGCCGCTTGGTGTCTCCCGCCATGCCTGAGCCGGCAAAGTCCGCTCCCGCCCCCAAAAAGGGCTCGAAGAAAGCGGTCACCAAGGCCCAGAAGAAGGACGGCAAGAAGCGCAAGCGCAGCCGCAAGGAGAGCTACTCCATCTACGTGTACAAGGTGCTCAAGCAGGTGCACCCCGACACCGGCATCTCGTCCAAGGCCATGGGCATCATGAACTCCTTTGTGAACGACATCTTCGAGCGCATCGCGGGCGAGGCGTCGCGCCTGGCGCACTACAACAAGCGCTCGACCATCACGTCGCGGGAGATCCAGACGGCCGTGCGCCTGCTGCTGCCCGGCGAGCTGGCCAAGCACGCCGTGTCCGAGGGCACCAAGGCCGTCACCAAGTACACCAGCTCCAAGTGAGTCCCTTTGCGGCCGCCCTCTAACCCAAAGGCTCTTTTCAGAGCCACCCATCTTCTCAGTGAAAGAGGCTGTCATCTCCAGTTCCGAGTCCTGTCGCGGTGCTTCCCCGTGCGCACCGCTTACTCTTCTCCCCTTGAAAACATAACCTGTTTCTTTAGATAATGGAGCGGAAAGCCAGGGTATAGAAACTTGTGAGCCCCACGTTAAGATGTTTTCCGTTATTCTATTTTTAGGTGTTATACCCATTTAAGGAATTTGATGTAATATGATAGCTAGGGATTTGTTAAATGTTGTCTTTTGTACTATCGAGTTTCATGAATTATACATACATAGTGATGTTTAACAACAAAGAGTTGTCACCCAAACTAAGTTATATTCTCACAATGGGATTAAAAACTCAATTTTTGAAGCACAATAGTTAAATGCTTCCAAGAGCTAAAAAACCCCAGTATGTTTTAGAAAGATCAAAACATTTGAGATCTTAGTCTTGAGAGTTGAGTTGTTTTAGACAGGGATTTGAATAATTTTTCAAACTTAATTACTTGTTTCGTGCGTAGAAGCAATGAAAAAAATTCGGCCATTACAGTGTTGTATGTAGATCAGCTTTTTTTTTCTAAGCTGGTCATCAGTTTAATCATGCCTTAAACATCTTATTACTTTTCAAATTAGGAAGTAATCATTTCTTTGAAAGCTTAGTTCAGATGCCATCAGGACCCTAGATGAAAGTTAAATTCAACTAAGCTGATCTGCATTTCAGATCTATAGCATTTCTTTCAAGCCGGCGATTCTTAGAAGTCCGGTCTCCAGACCAGCACAATGATATTACGTGAAATTTTCAGACACTTGTAGTTGTGTTAATAGGCCCTCTCAGTGACTCTTTGGTATGCTAGTGAGAACTGTTGGGTAGTGGAGTACAGCAACAAGAATGGTAAAGTAAGCCTAAGGATCAAAAGTACATTGTGGAAGTAGAATTGATGGATCTTGCCAAAATATAGGGTTTGGGTAAGTGTGAAGCACCTAGGTTTTTGGCTTGAGCAACTGGTTTAGATTATAGTAGTGCTGTTAATTAGGATTGAATCCTGAAAGTTATGGGTTGGGGTTTTGAAAGAGCATCCAGAAATCCAATTTAAACATGAGAAGCTTTTGACCTTCAAGTGGGCCTACAAGTGAGCCTATGGACTTGGCAGTTTGAGAAATGAACCTAGAACTCAAATGAAGATACCACAAACTTGCCTTCAAGCACAACCTCTAAACACAGAGACCTAGATTCTCTAGACCATATTTGTCCTTAAGTGTTGCCTTTTTCTTCAAGACTTGAATCTTTTCTTATGTGCTTGTCAAAGTTTAAGTTAGTCGGTAGTCCCATAACATATATTATTTTTCTTCTGTTTCTCCAATTGTATCTTGGTTTTCTAAGGAATCCACCTAATCCCTTAATGTGGGTCATCCTCGAGTTTGCCCCAGTGAAATCACCTGCAGGACTTTAAAAAATACTGATGCCAAGGTGCCATCCCCAGAAATTATGATTGAAGTAGTTTGGAGTACAGACTGTAATTGGAGAATTTACAGAAGCTCCCCAGGTGACTAATGGGCAGCAAAGTTTGAGAATGACATGTGCTTCCCAGAAAACAGATATTACCCCACACATCAATTACTCCCAGAAACATTTCAGAAATTGAAGATTGTCCTCTTTTTGGAAAGAAGTTTCTTAGCTTTCAAGAGGCAGCAACAGGGTGGAGTGTTCTGTAAGTGTGAAGGCAAGAGTGTTTATAGACTTGCAAAGGAGAGCACAACTGATGGGGTTCAGCCAACCTCAGAGCCCTGCTGTACCTTCCAATTAAGCCAATATGATGTTTTGTTTTGTTTTTTTAAACTAGTTTGGCTCTTACTCGACACATTTAGACTAAATGTCCAAGTGTTAAAATCAATATTTGAGTAAGGCCAGAAATTAATGCTATCAAGAAGCAATGTCTGGAATAAACGATCTGAAACCTTAACTTTAAACAATGTAATTCCATTAAAATTTTTAAGGTCTTATGGCTGCCATAACAAAGTATCACAACCTGAGTAGCTTGAAAGAACAGAAATTTTTTGTCATAGTTCTGAAAGCTACAAGTCTGAGGTCAGGCTATTGGCAGGGCTCCGTCTGTCCAAGGCTATAGGTCTGGATCCTTCCCTTGCCTTCACCTCAGGCATTTTTTGTTTAGCTGTGACAGCATATCTTCAACTACTCCTGTACTCCTGTTTGTTTCTACATCTTATTAAAAAAAACAACTCATATTGGATTAGGGCCTGCCCTGATGATTTCACTTTAACTTGAGGTCATCTACGAAGACCCTGTTTCCAAATAAGGCCATGTTGTAAGGCACTGGGGAGTTGAGTCTTCAATATATCTCTTTAGGGGACACAATTCAACCCTTAATACGTAGTCAACAGCTGTGGATGCCTGGACATAGCTCCTAAAAATGTCCATGTGCACATTAATGACAATGGCGCTTTTACTAATGTGATTTTTGAGTCAGGGAGATGATCCTGGACTATTTGGGTGGACTCAAATGCAGTCACTAGGGTCATTGTAAGATGCAAAAAGGTCAACGGGAAAAGGCGATGAATGCAGAGACTTTTGAAAAATGCATGGAAATGAATTCTCCCCTCAAACCTCCGGAGAGAGTGCAACTTTGATTTCTACCTGGTCTCCAGAACTGTAAAGTGAATAAAATGTGTGTTTTAAGCCACTAAATTTAAAGTAATTTGTTACGGCAACCACATAAAACTAGTGTAACGGGCATATAAAATTTTTACAATTGGGGAAATTTGAATATTCATTGCATGTTAATTCTATTGAATCAATACTAAATTTGTTGTGTGTAACAATAGTATTGTAGAGGAGAATGCCCTTTTCAGAGACGTGCCATTAGGGAGAAGTGTCAAGATATTTGAAACTTCTTTTCAAATGGTTCGAATGTGTGCACAGAGAGAGAAGATAGAGCAAATGTGGCAAATCACGAAACTATAGTGAATCTAGAGAACGGTATGGTTGGTCATTGTACTATTTTTTTTTTCCGCTTTTTTGTAGGTTTGTATTTAGCAAAATAAATTAAAAATTTTTCGTCCCTAAAGTAAATATTTACCACTCTTTTATTTTAAAAGCATGATTGTGAGAGTGATTATCATTTACTAACTAGAACTCTGAATGATATTCCTTGTTTCATTATATTTTGCCACAGCCATTTAAGGTAATGGTGACTTGTGATGGCACTAGTCCAGGGACACCAAATAACACTTAGAGATGTTTGTTTATTCTGTGTTCTATAGTTTGAGCTTGAAACTAAAGTTGGATAGGGGACTTTAATCAAATACTGAGACTGAAACAATCGTTTCTAGGGGGAAAAACATCTACATGTTGTAAGACAGAGTACGTCAACTACTTATAAGACAGAGTAGATCAACTACAAAAGAGCAAAAATCAGACTTTATAAATCTTACCCTTTTTTCTTTCCCTAAACTCAATTCTTTCATGATTCCTATTTGAGATTTCCACTTGGATGGCCACCTGGAATCTCAAAATTTTGTCTACGATAGCAGTGCTGGTTTTCTTCCTCCAAACCTTTTAACTCATATCAGTAAATCATACCTCTTTCCAAGTGCTCAGTTGCAATTAGTCCTTGATTCCTTTTTGTTACAATCTACATTCAACTCATTGCTAGTCTACATTCAACTCACTGACTTTATTTAAAATGTATCTTAACTACTTACCATCTCCATTGCTATTACCTCTCTTCCTCTTGAACTATTACTATAGCCTCTTTGATATTCCCTCTGCCTCTACTCTTGTTCTAGCTACAGTCTATTTTCTGACATAGCATTTTGGGTACGCTTTACAGAATTTAAGTCAAGGAATGTCATTATTTTTAGCAATGGCCTATGAGGTCCTTCAATGACCTACATGATCCGACCAACTACTCTGAGAACATCTCCCTGCAAATCTTTCCTGATCAGACCTGTCATCCACACTCCACTCCATGTTCAGCTTTACATCGTTGCATATTTCACCACCAATATTATACTGTCATACATTTATTTTCAACATCCATCTACCAGAACATAGATTTCTGTGGATAGGGATTTTGTTCTGTTTAATGCTATATTCCCACCATGTTTTATTTATCTGAGGGTATTTTTTTTAATCTCTCCTTTATTGTGGGAAACGATGTGTACATACTCATAACTGGAGCCTGAAAAGGTGACAGTTTGTTTTGCTTTCAAACGAAAAGTGTAAATGTTGTTGCCAAAGGGAACTATGTAACATAGTTACAACAAGTCACTCTTTCAAGGATAGATTTTCTGCTTTACCATTAATAGTCTGAGAGTCCTCAGAACCAAATATTGACCTCTCTCCTCCACGTTAGTTTATTTGCTTAAATGTCAACCCCAAACTCTTTAAATTTAGGCAATCTGCCTCATCTCTCAGATCCAAGCAAGGCATATGTAATAAAATAGCAAAATGTTTCCTGGGGCCAAAGTAAGGAAAAGAGGGATTAAGTACAGTAAATACAAAATAAGGTATTTGTATTTGACTGTGTGGAGCAGACAGGAAGCAAGGAAAATCCCTGAAGATATTTGAGATTTATATAGGGTGCATAAGGGGGAGGGGGGAATCAGCCAAAACACAAGGGAATGAACTAGAAGAACTATTGCAGTGTGCTTAACATTCTTTTATAGGGAATTTCATTTTATGCATTGTGCTTTATCTCCTGTTCTTAACTTCTTTAAAATAATTGAGTCCCAGTAAAGGTAGAAATGTGAAATTCTGTTATATTTGGTACACCTAGTTTTCTGTGTAGCATTACAAACAATTCAGGTAAAGAGAAAATGAGTTAGTGATTGAAAGTGTGAACAGGTTTCTATCAAAGAATACGTCACCTGCATAACCGGGATGTCAGTGGTTGTCAAACGTGAATCACCTGATGTATTCATTAGGTTTTCACTGTTCTCTTCACCACCAGAGCGCCCCAGTGGACAAATTTTGGGTTTTAAGATTAGATACGAGGATGTTTAAGAAAATAATTTTTAACTAACAAGTCTCCAAACTGAAGATCATTAATTTTTACTATCTGTTTTTGGAGAATTCTTCCAGGTAACCAACAAATATTTTTAAGGTAAAGTACTTGAAAAACTCGTTTCAAGTGTGAAGAATATTGGTAGGCAGTCCCAGATTCTTTAATCCTGAAACATCTATGGATTCCCTTTCCTCATGCAGATTAAGACCAAAACTACAACTATGGAGAACACTATAGATAAAAAATTTACTGTAGAATTTATCTTAATCTAAATTAGAACAAGAATGTGCATGCAGTGTGCCTGGAGATACTGTTTTGGGGAGTGGTCTGGAGCATGCTTTCCATGTTTATGCCAACCAACATTACGTTGCAAAAAATAAAATACTTGCACAATGACCACCTAAAATACGATGAAGTACCAGTCCGTTAACCAAAATCGCTCGGACTTTCAAAATGATTCACTCACTAACAAGGCAGATTCCAGCTAGATCTAAAACCTACAATAACCTGAGCATTCCAAATACTTCCCTGGTATCCTTCAAATTTTGGCTGAGACGGGGAAGCAGCGCGACAGGACTCGGAACTGGAGATGACAGCCTCTTTCACTGAGAAGATGGGTGGCTCTGAAAAGAGCCTTTGGGTTAGAGGGCGGCCGCAAAGGGACTCACTTGGAGCTGGTGTACTTGGTGACGGCCTTGGTGCCCTCGGACACGGCGTGCTTGGCCAGCTCGCCGGGCAGCAGCAGGCGCACGGCCGTCTGGATCTCCCGCGACGTGATGGTCGAGCGCTTGTTGTAGTGCGCCAGGCGCGACGCCTCGCCCGCGATGCGCTCGAAGATGTCGTTCACGAACGAGTTCATGATGCCCATGGCCTTGGACGAGATGCCGGTGTCGGGGTGCACCTGCTTGAGCACCTTGTACACGTAGATGGAGTAGCTCTCCTTGCGGCTGCGCTTGCGCTTCTTGCCGTCCTTCTTCTGGGCCTTGGTGACCGCTTTCTTCGAGCCCTTTTTGGGGGCGGGAGCGGACTTTGCCGGCTCAGGCATGGCGGGAGACACCAAGCGGCAGAGAAGACGAGAGACGCGGACGCGACCGCGGCAGCGAGGCTACCGGAAGCGCCTGGGTACTTATAGAGGCCGTATGCAAATCAGGGCTCCGAGGGCGCCGCGTCCCGATTGGCGAGATTTCGGGGGCGCTCCTGCGGAGTGAGCGGCGAGATTATGCAAATGAGTGGATTCTGCCCGCGCTCTCCTATTGGCCGCCGGGGCAGAGCTCCGCTTCGGCCAATCCGAGTGCTCCTCGGGCAATCGCCGTTGTGGCTATAAAAGGGTGAAGCGGAGCCGTTTGGGGCGACTTTCTCGGTTGTCGTTCGGGAGCTTTGCGCAGTGCCTATCGCCGTCATGTCTGGCCGTGGCAAGCAGGGAGGCAAGGCCCGCGCCAAGGCCAAGTCGCGGTCTTCCCGCGCCGGGCTGCAGTTTCCCGTGGGGCGAGTGCACCGCCTGCTGCGTAAGGGCAACTACGCCGAGCGGGTGGGCGCCGGCGCGCCGGTCTACATGGCGGCCGTGCTGGAGTACCTGACGGCCGAGATCCTGGAGCTGGCGGGCAACGCGGCCCGCGACAACAAGAAGACGCGCATCATCCCGCGCCACCTGCAGCTGGCCATCCGCAACGACGAGGAGCTGAACAAGCTGCTGGGCAAGGTCACCATCGCCCAGGGCGGCGTGCTGCCCAACATCCAGGCCGTGCTGCTCCCTAAGAAGACGGAGAGCCACCACAAGGCCAAGGGCAAGTGAGGCGGGCGTGCGGAAGCCCCTCCCGGCCCCCGTCTCGAAGGGGGCACCTGTGAAATCAAAGGCTCTTTTCAGAGCCACCCACTGTTTCAAATAAAAGGGCTGTTGCGGTAGCCGGCCTCCGCCCCGCCTCTGGGCAGCAGGGGACGGGGCCGCCGGCCCTCTCCTCCCAACCAACCGTTCCTCCGCCCCTGGGTCTCGAGCGTCTTCCCTCCTGGGTGCTGGGCTGGGCTGGGCGGGCCGGGCCGTGACGCGGGTGGGGGGAGCACGCCCCGGGCGCCGCCGGGCCCGAGCGGGCAGCTCACCCCCCTCGTCCCGACGCCTTTGTCCAGCACGTGAGACCTGGCAGGGAGAGCAGGCTTGTCCCACGCCCCCCCGCGGGCGCCCCGGTCGCTAGGGGAGAGGGCGGCCTCTGGGAGTGGGGCGGACTCGGGGCTTGGCCCAACGGGGCCGCTCCTCATTCAAAAAGCAGAGACTCCTTCGCGGCCGAGCTGCGGGCCCCCACTTAGCCTTCCGGGGGCGGGACCTTGCGCCTGGCGCGGGAACACCTTTCCGACCCGGAAGGCGGGGAAAACGGTCGTCCAGGCCAACGGAGGGGCTCCGAAAAGGCTACGAGGCGGTCGGGGGCGGGGCGAGGGGCGACCGGGCTGGCGGGCGTGCGGAGGGAGAGGGCATCACGGGTGGCTCGTCCTACGGGAGTGAGGGACTGCGGAGGGACGTTCGCACACACTTGCGAACCGCACAAGTGATTCGGCCCGAAAGAGACGGGAGAGACCAGGCAGGAGCAGCTTGGCAAACGGGAAAGCGGGAGGCGAGGCGGCGGGCCGGGGGGAGGGAGGGTTCCGCCCCAGCCAATCGGAGACGCCATGGCGGGTGACGTCACGGCCAATGGACAGCCAGCGCGGGACTTTCGATTTTTCTCGTCCCGCCCAATCGGGGAAAGACTGTGCCTATAAAGTCGGCTGCGGCGGGCCAGGACTCCGATCCTGTCCGCGGCGCTGTGTGGTTCGGTTCTCGTCCCGGTTCGCCATGGCCCGTACTAAGCAGACTGCCCGCAAGTCGACCGGGGGCAAGGCCCCGCGCAAGCAGCTGGCCACCAAGGCGGCCCGCAAGAGCGCGCCGGCCACGGGCGGCGTCAAGAAGCCGCACCGCTACCGGCCCGGCACGGTGGCGCTGCGCGAGATCCGGCGCTACCAGAAGTCCACGGAGCTGCTGATCCGCAAGCTGCCCTTCCAGCGCCTGGTGCGCGAGATCGCGCAGGACTTCAAGACCGACCTGCGCTTCCAGAGCTCGGCCGTGATGGCGCTGCAGGAGGCGAGCGAGGCCTACCTGGTGGGGCTGTTCGAGGACACCAACCTGTGCGCCATCCACGCCAAGCGCGTCACCATCATGCCCAAAGACATCCAGCTGGCGCGCCGCATCCGCGGCGAGCGGGCGTAGAGTGCGCGCTCGCTCTGCGGTTCCATCGCATCCAAAGGCTCTTTTCAGAGCCACCCACAACCGCACTGGGAAGCAGCTGTGTCACTTGGCCTCCGTGGCCCCGCGCCCGGAAGGAGGGCGCTGGGGCTGGAAGGGGTGCATAGGGCGGGGGCCTGTTGTCCCGGCGAAGCGTGACTTCCCGTGGCGGAACTTTGCCGTGCCGTGTCCCGGAGCCCGGCCAGCGTGCGGGGGGAGAGGGAGGCTCCGGGCCGCCTTTTCTCGCCAAGGCCCAGCATCGTAACACCCTCCGGCAGGGCACCAAGACAGTTCGGGGCCGGCAGTGGGCCGGTGCCGAGAGCGGTCGCTAGGGCCACGCGGCACTCGTCCCGGAGCGCGTCCGGGCGCCCCCACCGCGCGGGCCTGTCGGGCGGGGGCGGGAAGTAGGCCCCTCGGTCCCGCCGGGTAAATTTCGGGGTCGCGCGTCTCGACGGTCGGGCCTCACTCGCCAGCAGGATGACACCTCCCACCCTGTGTTCCTAGTCAAAATCCCCCGGGCAGGGCGGGTAGCGGGTGCGTAGAGACCGAGCTGTGTCTGGATCCTCCGCCCAGAGGTGCCGGTTCCTCTGCGTCTCTAGAGCTCCCGGTCGCCTGTCCTGGGGTGTGTCGGGAGAGGGCCGAGCAGGGTGCGGACTGTGGCCCGTTCTGTTACAGGCGGCCCCGTGGTTTCTGTTTCAGGGTCACGGCAATTGCCACAGCGCGCCTCCAGGCCTCCGCCCGAGGTCCCCGGCGCACGTTGCGTCCATGTGCCCGGGTCTGTACCCCCTCGAATTATGAAGAACTGATGAGTTGGCGGGGTGGGGGTGGGGGATCTATTCGTCCCCACCACCTCATTAGTGCTCAAGACAAACCTTGCAGGGACAGACGGCTTTCTGAGGTACAGTCTGAAGCTCTCGGGTGAGTGAATGAATGATTTCGTCCGGGAGCAACTGAGCAGACCCCAACGCAAGATCACGCTGCTGCCATTGAGCGATCCGGGCCCCCCCTTACCGCCAGGAAGGCTCCCTGTCCGCATCTCACAAGTTTAGCGGCATCGTCGCTATCTAACCGGCGACAGAGTAAAATTTGGTGTCCTGCCACTGGCAAGGCCTGCCCGCACGGCAGTCCGTCAGAGCTTTCGCTCGGGGGACCCGGCATCCGTAAGAGAGCAATTGAAGACGTGTTAGGATGACGAAGGACGAGGTAAACAATCAGCTTCTGCACGGCCAGCGTGCGTGGTGGCAGGGACACTCTACCCCGAACCTGGGATTTTGAAGAAAGAGAACAACAGGCTGCGTGCAGACTGAACTCTGCCGCGGGGTAGGTGGGGACGGGTTTCGCGTGTGCGCGCGCGCGCGCGACCGCACGCACCTCCGTGGAGGGGAACTCTGGTCTCGTGGCCCTGTTGACACTACCTTTGCTTCCTTGGAAGAGAGGACTGGCCTGTGGGTTCACACCTGCCCCTGGGCCCGTCGATACCCTGGTTTCGCGCACGCTGGCCTTGGCTGCCTTTTTCCTCCCTGCCACTCAGGGGAGGTTATGGATTCCCCGCTTTCCTTAATCTCCCCGATCGCTGTCCTCTGCCGAGACCCCTGTCCTGAGCGCGACACCAAGACTTCCAACTGCCTGGGGGCCAGCGCTCCAAACTCAGCTCGTTTCCAAAACTGCACCATCTTGCTTGCCCGAACTATTTCCCACCGTCCATCTTCCTCATCTTAACGAAAGACACCATCGCCCACCACCCCTCAGCTGTTTGGGGCAGAAGTTCTTCCTCTTGTCTTTTGTCCAAGTCTCGAGTCACCAGATTGTTATCAAATCTACTTTCTGACTTTCAATTCTATCACCCCCCCCATCCATCCATCGTCCGTGCCTGAACCAGTGCCCTCACCAACCCTGATCTAGTAGATTAAATTTATTCAGCCTACATTCTCTGCCCTGCCACTAAGCCTCCAGTCTGCGTGAGAGCATCTTTCTTTCTTTCTTTCTTTCTTTCTTTCTTTCTTTCTTTCTTTCTTTCTTTCTTTCTTTCTTTCTTTCTTTCTTTCTTTCTTTCTTTCTTTCTTTCTTTAAATAAATTTTTGGTTAGCCTATCACTCGTGCTTCAATATTTTCGGCCTCTTTCCCGAATGAAGTCCACCTTCTTCTACATGGCAGTTCCGGGCACTGGAGGTTAATAACTAGTAGGGACTCTGTAGTTAGACAAACACGAATTTGAACCCTGGTCTTGCCCATATACCAGGTATGTGACTTCAGCAAGTAGATCTCCACAGGCCTCACTTTTCCCATTTGCAAAATATTTTAAAAGCACCTAGCGCGGTTATCGGGCCCACAGTAAGCCTTCGGTTAATTTTTAGCTCTGCTATTACCAGCTGCTGCACCTAAGAGGTCCCTCCAATAAAAATCATTTAAACGTATACACCTGGTTCCCGGTGTTCCCCGGAGCCTCCCCGGGGTTCAGGGGTTCTGCCAGCTGAACCAGTGGGCTCCGGCCCCACAGAACGTCTGTAGGCCCAAGGACGCGACACCTTCGCACGGGCCACCTCCTCCCTCTAGGATGTCTACCCCTTCTCCGAGCCCCAGGAACGAACGCCGGCTCCCTCCCAAGATTCGGCACCACCACCATGGCCTTCAGCTCCATCCTCTCCGCCCTCATCTCTTTGAGCCCCCCTCCCTGCCTCTCCCCCGTGTTATTTAAACACCCCTTCCTACTTCCTCTCCTCGCCATCAGGACGGCAGGCAGCGTTCCTCGGGGCGAGGTTCCGTCCCCGTTCAGCCCTGTGGCACCGGCACCAAGCAGGGCCTGGCACACCGTAGCTGGTCAGGAGATGCCGCACGGGGGGCCCGATTCGCCTGCCCGTCGACTCTGCCTTCCATGCCACGCCAGGCTCTTGGGGTTCTCGAAGTTACAGATCAAGAGCAGGGCCGGACTGGACCTCTCAGAGGAACTTTCCGGGTCCTTGGCAGGGCCCTGAACACAGATGACCGCCGACGGGCGGGGCGTCTGGAGAGCCCAGGTGCCCCTTTGTCCGTGAACGGCCACAGTCCGGGACTCTGCCTGCTCCTGGTGAGAGCTGCTGAGAGGAGTTCCCTGAGGCGTGCCCCCCCCCCCCCGCCCCGGCCCCCATCTCTTCCTCGGTACAGAGCATCTGGGAGAGACGTCTGTGTTTCCCCCAGGGGCTTCTGATACAGCCCTGCTGACAGGATCGTGGGAGGGGCACAGGTGGCACTTGAGCCTAGGTCTGTGGTTCGCTTTTCTTCGTAAGTTACATTCATCCTTTCGGTGCACTGAAGAGTTAGTCACATGTGGAGACACAGTATCGCCGTCGACCTGGCCGCAGCCGATGGTCGCGGACTCCAAACCGCAGTGAGAGAGAACTGTGCTGCTACCTGCCGCACCTTCCCACACACCTCTCAATTAAAGAGCAGTACAAAAGGATGTGCCACCCCGCCCCACTTAGCACGTCTTCGACTCGATTCTGGCCTCGTTGATTAAACAGACGGGCTCCCCTCTCCCGAAACGATTTCACCACCTGCTCACGGGTTGTGACCAGAAACCGAAAGCCGCCGCAGTAGAGAAAACGACAAAACACGGGAAACGGGATACGTTTCCGCACACCGGCCAGATCACCTGCCCAATTTGTCTTCCAATTGCACCGAGTTATCTCGGGTCGAATAACCCCTATTTCTCTTCCTTGAAAGTGCTCTCGCCCCTGATTTCAAGGTAGCGGTGCAGTGTCGCCCGCCACCGTCCCATGTGGAACAGGGCCCCTGAGCCTCGTGTCCTCCTCCCTCACTGCAGAGGGATCGAAGCCCAGACTGAACTGAAAAGGCTAAACATCAGGTGGCAGAACTGGCACCTCGGCTCGGCGAATCGGGGGCGGCCTTCCCACTTGGGCCCAGCAAACACAGTGGGACCCACGGTGAGGGTAGGCGCCTAGGGCTTTAAGGTGGGCCCTATTCAGGTCTGGATTCCCGGTATCAAGCTGGGCAGTGTCCAGGCAGGCATCTGGCTGGCCCTTCCCCCGACGACCTAACAAGTCTCCGTCCCTGGTCGCGCCCTGAAGCCTTCCTACGCGGAGGACGCCAAAACCGCCGTCTCGGTGGTCGTGATACCACCTGCCAGGTGGGCTGGCCTCAGCTTGCTCTTTGTGCTCCCCGCAGACCGTCGTCCCGGCGGGCCGGGTCCGCCTGGGGGACCGTTGGCCCAAATACATGCCACCGTCTTCACTAAGGGCTGGCTCAAGCAGCAGGGAGCTGGGCAGCCAGCTGCCCTTTTCCTCACCTGCGACATAAATGAGCAAAACGTGAGCCAACGAGTGGAAAAGCGAGCCGTTTCCTAAGTGACCCGGGTTCTTTGGACTTAGTCTCCTCCAAGTCAACCTTGGTGGAGAACCCCCCAGTATTACCACTGTTCACTACCCCCGTTTCACACGCAAGCACCCAGCTCCTCTGAGGACCCTTTGGGTGGCCCTAAAAAGGGCCGTTGGGAGTGCCACACGTCAGGCCTGCAGCGGCGCCTCAGCCTCCGAAGCCGTAGAGGGTGCGGCCCTGCCGCTTGAGCGCGTACACCACGTCCATGGCCGTGACCGTCTTGCGCTTGGCGTGCTCCGTGTAGGTGACCGCGTCCCGGATCACGTTCTCCAGGAACACCTTCAGCACGCCCCGCGTCTCCTCGTAGATCAGGCCCGAGATGCGCTTCACGCCGCCCCGCCGCGCCAGGCGCCGGATGGCGGGCTTCGTGATGCCCTGGATGTTGTCCCGCAGCACCTTGCGGTGCCGCTTGGCGCCACCTTTGCCCAAGCCTTTGCCTCCCTTGCCTCGCCCGGACATGGCTGCTGCGGAGGAAGACACCACGGGTGTCAGCCGCGGCCTCTGGGCTCCGGATATACGGGCGCGCCGGACCGGATTGAGCACCGCCAGCGCGCGCGCGCGCGGCCCCGCCCCCCGCGCCTCCCGCCCCGCCGCCCCCTAGCGGTCGCTGCGCGCCAAGGCGGGGGGGGGACCCGGATCCCCGCCCCCGCCGGCCCGACCCGCCGCCGTTTCCCTCTGCGTCTCCCCATCCGTGAGCTCGCCCGCGGCCTTCCGTGGAGGCAGAGAGGACAGGCCTTTCCGCCGGGGAGGACCCGAGCGAGAGCAGAGGGGTCCAGACACGCGCAGGGCACGGGCGCCCCGGCGCCGGGCCGCATCCCGGCAGGGGGACCCCGGCTCCCCGAGCGCGGTTACGGAAGGGGCGGGGAAGCGCACCGGGTCGCGAGCCTGCCTGCCGGACGGGCGCGTCCCCGGAGCCCTTCTGAGTGACTGTGCTGTGTGTTCCACCTCGCTCAGTCAGCATGACCACCGTGTGGGGCGTGTGGGTGTTTGTCATCCTTGTTTACGGGCGAGGAAGCTCGGAGTATTTGTCCGAGACCCCACAGCTAGTGACTGCCGAGGCCAGAGATTCTGACCCAAGTGCCGTGACTCCAGAGTCCAGCAGATACCAACCAAGAGTCCATGCTGGAAGCTGAGAGGCGAAGCGACAGGCCTGCGGCCTGCTTCAGCGGACTCCACCTGCTGGCCCACTCCCCTCGTTTCCACTACAACAGGTGGAGGAAGATGTCCCCCGGGTCAGAGCGGAGCTTGTCCCTCCTGGACAGGCTTTGCAATCTTGCCATGCCCTCCACCCCGGAGCCCTGGATGAAACCCGCGCCACAGGTCCTAATTATTAGCAAGGCCACCGAGGAGCGGGAGTCCTGGCTCGGCCTCGTACCACCTCCTCATTTTGGCAAAGTGCTTAATCTCCCGGGCTTCAGTCTGTAAAATGGGGATGAGGAGCTCTACCTGGTTGTGGTGGTGTTTGGAGGTGTTTCGACAATTTCCATAAACTGATTAGCATAGTGTCTGATCCAAAATAGACAATAAAGAACTTTTACTGCTATTAGTTGTGCGGAAGAGTTAAGACAAAATTAGAAGAGTAAATTGCCTGACGATTCCTAAACTGTAAACCTCCCCTGGCTTTTAGTTAGCTGCTCACTAGCTATTCCCCTAGCTGCCCGAGTCTGTTCTGGGCCTACCCGTCCTCCGCAATACCCGACCACTCCAGTGACTTGGCGAAACCCTTTCTCACGTCCAGATGTGTTCCCCTCCGTTGCAGGCCCAACGTCCAGTCCGTAGGGTTCAGCCTGTGAAGCTGTCCCCACCACCACCACCCACCACCACTCCTACTGCTCCTCAGGCCAACAGATGGCATTTTTCTCAGGTTCTTACAAGTGCTCTCTGTTTTAGCACTTCCTCCAGGATGCATTTATCCTGTTTTCTCTCTAGATTCTGAGTTCCTTCAGGACGGGCATTTTGTCCTCTTCATCTCTGTAGGTCAGCATCCTGACAGTGCCTAGGTGATTGGGAAGTGCCTGACGAGGGACCTAAAAAACCCTGGCCTCCGAATCCTCACTCAGAAAGATACTCCAGGCACCGTCAGTTCCTCCCATCTCCTGAGCTTGCCATCTTTCACGCCCCTAAAGGGCTTTGCCCATGTCACCTGCTGCCTGCAACACTCTTCCTTCCCAGCCTCTTCAGGTCTCATCCTTAAACTTCCCTCTCAAGGAGGCCTTCGTTCCTCCCACCCCTGTGTCTCAGCTTCCTGTGTTACACTCCCCATATCTCTCTGTACTTTTCCCATCTTAACACTTGCCACACTTTATTATAGTCACTGGTGTAATGGCTGTCTTCAAGTCTAGCCACTAGAAGTTCAGGAAGGCAGAAGCCATGCTGTTCTGTTTAACCTCATATCCTCACTGGCTAGCAGACTGTCTGATATGTAACAGATACTCAATAATTACTGAGTGAAAGAATGAATTAATGATGTCATACCTAACAATGCTTAGGAGTTGGAAGAGAGGAATGGTCTTAGAGAGCCTTTCTTATAGAACTCAGTAATATTAATAGATACTTAGTAAATATTTACAAAGTTAGTAGATTCAGATTTTCCATCACCCATATTAAGCAAACGATTAAACTTAGTCTCCCTAGTAACAGGGACAGTCTCTCCATTAAGGGTCAGTTTCTGAAACCTAAACTGAGCTGCCCCTCAGGCTCACTTCCCATGCCAGACTTACTGATTAGCCATATTGTGAGCTGTGTAGCCCCCTCTTAATGGAGAGGGGTTCTCCGGACCACATTGTGAAACCACATAGTATAAGAGTTGCCAACAGTATCATATTTGTTACTTTTATTTTTTGCTTTCCAAGGCTAAACAGAAGCAGTGAGGCAGGCGACTGTTTGTGAGCAGGTGGGAGATGAGGTCAGATCTGTGCTTTCGGTTACTCTGGCAACAGGACAGGGAATGGATTACAGGCGTTTTGAGCCCAGGAGAACAGATGTGAAACCCCGATGTTTTCTCTCCCTTGAATAGAATAAGTATTTGTGTATCTGTTTCTTCCTCCATCTGAGTTCCCTCCCTATTGAGGGCAGAGAGTTTACCGTGTTCATCTGTGGACCCACAATGACACAAAGTTGGAGTGTATTAAAAAGTGGAGGAAGAAACAGAAACATCCCAACCATCCAGTGACAAGTGAATGAATTAACAATGTAGCTATGCAGTAGAATACTACTCAGCAATAAAAAGGAATGAACTGATACATGCACCTGTGAATGGGTCTCAGAATAATTACGTTGAGTGAAAGAGGCCAGATACACATGATATGCAGTGTATGTATGATTCCAGTTACATAAAATTCTAGAAAATGCAAACTGTAATGAGATAAAGTAAATCCATGGTTGCCCGAGGGAACAAAGGAGGACACAGAAGGGGGTGCTGCAGGAAGCGACACAGAGGGAGGGGATCTGGACACTCAGACAACTTTGTTAGAGGAAGGAGAGTTTATAAGGCTGGCTCAGCAAGTGAGCTTCTAGACAGCACAAAAGCACGTGCTCGCCTGGTCAGATTTCTTACAGATTATAAACCCCTGCCGTGTCCGTGCAAGGGGCACCTGATTCCTTTGTCTGAGGGTCTAGTCACTGTGCACTTCGTGATTCAGGATGGGAGGGGGAGTTTTGGGCACTGCGTGTAAATCACTTGGTGGATGACCAGGTAAATAGGGGCTCAGTAAGTAGAAGCATTCATTATTGTAACAATTGTCATTAACCCCACCATCAGCAAATGGTACAGATGTCGGAGCAGAAGAAAGACATGATTGAAGAGGTTCTTTGGCAGGATCCACCTCACCATTACTAATTATCTTCCCTTCAGAGTTAAAATACCAAACTTCACCACCTCTACCCCCTTCCTCACTCTGTAACCTCCTTCCTAGTAAACACCGTGCCCAGGAGCAGCACAAGACCAGCAAATAAAGTTCTCTCCTGCTTGTGGAGGGATTCCAGCCAGGAGCCCAATCACTGGGGACACACAAAATTGCATTAATCTATGGCCTTTAGGGTAGAGAACCAGAGCTCCCTAATCCCAACCTCAAAGCCACCACCACCACCAAAGAGAGGAAAGCAAGTGATATTTCTTTTAATTTTAAACCATAGATATTTCCTCACAAATTCCAGGGAGAGGTTTTCAGAATTATCTTACTTTCTCAAGTCCATTAAATGCTGAACTGAGAGTTTATCCTCTGCTGAGGAGAAGCCTCAGTTTCCTCATCTGGGAAACGGGAGATAATACTGGTAACTAATTCATGAGGTTCTTTTGAGGATTAAATGAGTCAATATGTGTAAAGGGCCTAAAACATTGTCTGGTACATAGTGAGTGTAGGTGTTAGCCCAAATTGTGGAAGGACTTTATTTCTTCCCTCTTGTTTGCAATGCTTTGTATTTGTGGTCGTGTATGTTTGAATGACTAAGCATTAATGGTGTCCTCATGGCAAGCTATTTCAGCCCCAGTGTACCTCTAGGTTAGAAGTAAATTTGGCCAATGGCTTACAAACGTCCTCCAAGTCACGGGTACCCAGCTTTCCCACAGACCCAGTAGTGGTTATATCTGCTCATTTCATTTAGTTAGAAAATATATTGCAGACAAAAGAATTTAAAATAGATTTTAAAAATAGATTCCGGATCAAAGAAGCTTAACTAGAAACTTTATTAATGACAATACTATCTACAGACATTTGAAAACACGCCTATAGGAAATGTAAGATTTGTTCAGACCGTGATAGTGCCTGGGGCCCATCTGGACTCTTAAAACCCAGCAATGAATCCAAGGACCCCTTAGCCAAAAGCAGAGTTGAATAACTGATCAGACTGCATCTTTACCAGCAAAATCAAAGCTTGTACAGAAAGATTCAACTCCTGTAATGACGCAAAATAAAACTAAAATGCAATCGTCCTCACATCTGAGGGTGGACAACATTAGCTGCATGACTGGTGGACAGATCACTTTGCTTCTCTCAACCTCGTTTATAAAAAGGATATCAGCCTAGTCTATCTTACAGGGTCTGTCTTACATGGTATCTTGGAAAGCAAATAAGATAGTGAAATGTAAAGCTCATCTTGGTGTGGAACAGAGGAGGGAGTGGGAGTCAGGGGGCAGAAAGGAAGGGAAAAGGGTTTCAGGGATGAATGCTCTCAATGGAATGAAAATCCAAAAGAAACTAAACCGGGAAGCATAAAGAGATCTACCACTGCCACCTCCTGTCTTTGAGGCAAAAAGAATCAACACTGGCCTCCTCCCAGCTGTTGCTCTAAGGTGACCACCAACAGAATTGAAGAAGGAGCTCCAAAACCATTTATTTTCATCATGTCTTACATACAACTAAAAGAAACAAACCTCCCCCACCCATCAATGGAAGTGATTATAAGGGATACATAAACAACCATAATTAAACAAACATCAATTCAATAAGTATTTAAGTGTCCACTATGTGCAGGGCACTGATTGTAGGTGACAATAGAGAGGAAAACAGCATAGTTTCTGTTAAGGGTATGAGGAGAAAAACCACAAAAAAGAAACAAACCAGACAATTTCTGACGGCAGCTAGGAGGAACAGTGAGGGACCAGGAGGCAGGAATGAAAGGTGTCAATTCCTGAGTTGATGACTTAGGAGGGTCTGTGAAGTGACTTTGAGCCCAAATGATCCAAAATGACCGGTGCCTTTAAGTGGTTGAATGCAGACGTAATAAGATAATTAAATGCAAAAATGACGCACACAAATGAGAAACAATAAGCATCTCTCAAAGTCCCGAGTCAGCAGCAGAAACCAGAATCTATGAATTCCCGGCGGCGGGTAATTTTGAATATTGATGTCGTCCAATCAGGGAGAGACTGGGACCTGGGCCGGGGAAGCACGGACTCCACCACAAGTGCTCAGAATCGCTGGTGTCCCCAGGGCCACATCGCTGGGTACAATTGGCGACCGGCACGCAAGCAGCCTCCGAACTCTCGGGAGACATCTTCGCGGCGGTGACGCAGTGTCCGCGGAACCAGGCTTAGTGCCCTGGGGGACTTTCCTCAATGAAGGTGGCCGGAATCGTTTCGTTGTAAATCGCCGATGAAGACACCAGTTCTCAGCGGCCTGCGGCCGACGGGGGAAGAGCAGACTCACTTAGAAGTCCTAACAACGGGTTAAAGACGCGCCCTAGATTCGAGCGCAAAGCCAGCCGGTCACGCGCCAGGAATCGCAAATCAAATCCGCTTACAAAGCTACGTGTGCCCCATCCCGTGACTCTCCTCGACCAACTACGTGAACTTACTTTATGAGAAGGAACTGAATACGGCTCTTTTAGAATTAGGTGGGTGGCTCTGAAAAGAGCCTTTGGAGTCAAGCAGCCGGCGACTCGTAGGAGCGCCGCGTCCCGGCAGGGACTCACTTGGAGCTGGTGTACTTGGTGACGGCCTTGGTGCCCTCGGACACGGCGTGCTTGGCCAGCTCGCCGGGCAGCAGCAGGCGCACGGCCGTCTGGATCTCCCGCGACGTGATGGTCGAGCGCTTGTTGTAGTGCGCCAGGCGCGACGCCTCGCCCGCGATGCGCTCGAAGATGTCGTTCACGAACGAGTTCATGATGCCCATGGCCTTGGACGAGATGCCGGTGTCGGGGTGCACCTGCTTGAGCACCTTGTACACGTAGATGGAGTAGCTCTCCTTGCGGCTGCGCTTGCGCTTCTTGCCGTCCTTCTTCTGGGCCTTGGTGACCGCTTTCTTCGAGCCCTTTTTGGGCGCGGGAGCGGACTTGGCTGGCTCGGGCATTGTGGAACACAACACACGGGTTAGCAAAGAAAAGAAGTAGATAATGGGTGGGCCTAACCCTTTTATAACCACCGCATGCAAATTAGGGCTCCAGAAGTCTTTCTTTTCCATTGGGCCATGCGTTTCGAGTAATGGCTACGCGACAACACGGACTCATGATTTCATTGGTCGTTTCTGGAGTCAATTTGGGACCAATGAAAAGCTCCTTTCTGACCCCACCCCTAGGAAAGCTTATAAAGGCTTTCCAGGTGCTGATCATTCAATCTCTCTTCGGGGCGAGGTTCTGAGCTTCTGGAGTGTTACCTTCTCCTTTAGCCATGTCTGGTCGCGGGAAACAAGGAGGCAAAGCTCGGGCCAAGGCCAAGTCGCGGTCTTCCCGCGCCGGCCTGCAGTTTCCCGTGGGGCGAGTGCACCGCCTGCTGCGCAAGGGCAACTACGCCGAGCGGGTGGGCGCCGGCGCGCCGGTCTACATGGCGGCCGTGCTGGAGTACCTGACGGCCGAGATCCTGGAGCTGGCGGGCAACGCGGCCCGCGACAACAAGAAGACGCGCATCATCCCGCGCCACCTGCAGCTGGCCATCCGCAACGACGAGGAGCTGAACAAGCTGCTGGGCAAGGTCACCATCGCCCAGGGCGGCGTGCTGCCCAACATCCAGGCCGTTTTGTTACCAAAGAAGACCGAAAGCCACAAAGCCAAAAGCAAGTAAACCGACAAGCCAGAAACCAAAGGCTCTTTTTAGAGCCACCCAGGTTTTCAAGAGAAGAGCTTGCGCTGTTTCGGTCAGCCCTTGTGGCACGCTTTGGTGGCTCTTAAAAGGGCCTCGGGCGCGAGGGGTGGGGTCAAGCCTTTTAATTGCCTGTTCTTGCCAGGCTCATGACTTAAGTAGCAAAACTGCCTGGATGTGGGGCAAGGCGCCGCCCTGGGTAATGGCGACGCCCTCGAGTAACCAGCTGTAGGCACCCCGGCCTGGCCATCCAGGCTTGACTAAGGACGTGGCCCCCAAGTCCGGCATATTTTGTAAGGCTAGTGCGCCTGCGCCCAGGTTCCGTAGGCGTGAATCAGCTTGCTTGACCCTGCACCTGTGGCCGGTCGCCACTATTGTCCGTGTAAGCCCGTGCTGTCTCAATAAAGGCTTGCGGTCGCGTTCTCTGTTCGGCTCGTGTTTGGCCATCGGGCGTCTCGCCGCCGAAACCTTCCTTCCTTGACTAGATCGGCGGTGACAATGCCCGTCTTGTCTCGGGCAGCGTCACCTGCCAGCTGCCGGATGCCCGCAGCTAAGTGCTCGAGCACCGCAGCCAGATGCGCCCGCGCGCCCGGCCCACCTGCTGGGCGTAGCTGCCTCGGCGCCGCAGGGGCCCTCGCCCCTCTGGGATCGACCGGCCCGGGCCACGCGGGCGTGATTTGGCCTCGGTGCGAGCTTTGCCTCCCCGCTGGCCTCCCCGCTGGCCACGTCCTGACAGCACGGCTGAAAATGCAATTACAACTTGTGTAACAATAAGGCTGTGGAAAGGATAACAAAGCTGGTGTAATTTACAAGAGCTAGCCGGAGGGCGCGAAGGAAAATGGTTTGATTGGCTAAAATCGGAGCCCGATCGAAGACCCAATAGGAAATCGGAAATCAGAGTCCTCGTTTGCATCCGGCATTACCAGGAAACGACGGATTTCGTAGGTACCAATCGCCGAGGGCCACAAATTAAAGCCTCTTATTTGCATGCCAGGATGTTTAAAGAGAGAAGGCATGCAAATCGCTGTTTTGTTCTGCTTTACGGAGTGGCACTTTTTTCCCTGTTAAGGGTGGTAATTGCTTTTCCAACTTAGAGCTGGAAGGGGAAATCCTAAGAAGGACCCGAAGGAACTGCGGGAGCCTTCAGCAGGTACAGTTACTCTCAATGAAGATGGCTGATTATCCGCTTGAGCCCTAAATTACCCTCCAAGTCTCGCCCTTTCTGCCTCATTACAGCTAAACTCCCCTAAAGAGGCCGCCTGCAGTACGGCTTCGCCCCGCCCTCACGAGCCTTGCCTCCGCGGAACAGGGAGGGTGTCACAGGGCTGCAACAGATTGGTCCTCCTGCCCTTGACCTCCAGGCGGCGTCCGAAACGCTCCCTTGGCTTTCAAAGTGTCCCCGGACTTCTCTTGTTCCCGTTTTTCTGCCCATCCCTATGTGTGTGTCCACGGGGCTCTGCTTCCCTCCCCGCCCTTTCCATTCTTCACTCTCCCTCCATGCTTCCTACATCCGAACTTGTTTCCGATCAGACGGGACAGCATGGGGACTTGGGCCCGGGAGCCGAAGGAATGCCCCCACCCCATCGCTCCCTGCACCAAGATGCACAAGTAACCGGTTTTATCCCCTAACCTCCTCCTGGTCGCGGTCCGCCATCTCGCCCCGCCGCGCGGGCACCTGCGGCCACGCCCCTCCCCGAAATGGAAGGTTCCGGAAGCCCGCCGTTTTTCAAAGGCAGCCGAGCAGAACGCGCTCTCGAATGGATTCAGAGGACCTTCTTTTTCTGTGCCGATCCGTTCTGGGTTCGAGCTAAAGCAGAACCACGTTTAGGAGTTTTCCTGTTTTTTCTCTCAGTCTCCCCTTGGAGGTACCTGTCACATCCCGGTTACGAGAAGTGAGCCCACCCCGGACCAGATGTATAGGTAGAACAAAGCACAGACGTTTATTCCTGCGCGGGGACCGCCACCAACCCAGGCAAGGGAGTGCGAGCGGCCCGAATGGTAAGGGGCGAGGGTTTTTATACCCCTCAGGGGGGCAGTGGGATTTTACAGGCCAAAAGCAAGTCTGCTGGGGTACAAGACAGTTCCAGGATGTGAGGTTGGGCGAGCGAGCTGAAGTGCAGACGCGGATATTCGCGGTCAGCTGCGGCTTTCAGTTTGACCTGGGTTAGCTGCAAACTACGTGTCCCGTTTAAAGGTTCCTTCTTGTCACCCGGCAGTCTAGGGCCTGTGTGAAATTTCCGCACTGTTCCTGGATCTCCCGATACCCAAGGGGCCTTTCTCGTGCCTCCCTCAGCCCGACGACGGCCGCCTGGGCCCGGGATTCGGCCTCGGGAGACCGGTGAGTCCGCCTGCGGCCCGCCGCGCCGTCCTCCCGCCCGGACACCTGCTTTTCTGTCCCTTGGAGAGTCCCCTGAAAGGATGAGTCGGTCCCGGAACAGGGTAACCAGGAACCCTGAGGAACCACTCCCCGCCGCCTCCCCTGTTTCGGGCTTGGGACCGCCACCCCATCGTCTGGCCTGTGTCCGTCCTGCCTACTCTGGGCGCCGCCAGGGCTACCTGTCGGGTCCCCCTCTCACTCTCCCAGGTGTTTCTCCCACCTTCTCTCTGCCCTGGGGCCTGGAACGTCTATGAACTTTTCTGTCAACTCTGTCCTGTACCTGTGTCTCTGTGAATTCTCGCTGAATCTGAGTCCCAGCTCCCTTCCACCTGGACTCAAAACACCTGGCTTCCCGGGGAAGATCTTTGTCCCCTGAATGTCTTATCAAACGTATGACCCGCTGTCATTTTATACAGAGCAGAGGCGGGTTAGAGGTTGCCCGAACCTGGACTTGGCATAAGGTTGGAAATATTGAGGGGTTTTTTTTGTTGTTGTTTTGTATTTCCCACGCAGGCCTCTGCCTCCTAGTTCCCCCGGCTCTCACTCTTCTGGATTGGTCGGGCAGCTTTATTTCCTTAAGGACACTTGAAGCCAAGCACTCCATCCAGCTCTCAGGCTCCGGATCCTTGGTCACTGACCATCATGGGAAACACTCCAGGCATCCCCAAAGATTCTCCCCTGGGATGCATCCTTGCTAATTGGAAACAATTTAAGTCAGGCAATCTAAAGAAAAAGAAATTAGTTTTCTTTTGTAATGTTTCCTGGCCTGCATATCCTCTTGGGGACCAATACAAATGGCCTGAGAATGGTTCTTTAAATCTTAATACCGTTCACCAGCTGGACCTCTTTTGTAAACGCTTCAGCAAATATCTGGAAATCCCCTATGTTGAGGCTTTTATGAAACTGTGCCAGGACCCAAAGCTCCGAAATTCTTGCCGGGCCTGCTTGGCCTCACAATCGAAGAAACCTGACTCCACCGCCCCAGCTGCTCCAGATTCCAGCCCCCTTGACCCTGTTCTTTTGCCCCCTCCCAGTTTGTCTCCCACAGCCCTCCTTGACCCCTTGCCTCTCCACCAACCTGTCCCGTGTGCTGAGCCTCTCCCATGTCTCCCTGCTCCTGACCCTTCTGCCCCCTCGACTCCAAACCCTTCTCCCCCAACTCCATCCCCTGCTAGAACCCCATCCCGGCTTCCACTGCCTCCTCCCAGAACTCCCCCTTCTTTTCCTCCTCCCCCTCCTCCTGCACATAGTCTCTCTCCTGAAAATAGCTGTTTGCATCCTGAAGATGTTGCTGATGGAAACAGGGAAATCGCTCGAGTTCACATACCCTTTTCCCTCACCGACTTGAACCAATGCAAGAAGAGATTTGGAAGCTTCTCAGAGGACCCGGATAGGTTTCGGGATGAATTTGCTAAGCTTAGTTTAACTTTTACCCTGACCTGGCAAGACGTCTTGGCTGTTCTAACCCACTGCTGCACCCTGGACGAGAAGACCCTTATTTGGGGGAAGGCCAGAGAGTATGCTGATAGCCTAGTGGCCGCTACCCCCCAACATGATGTGATCAGAGTTGCAAGGGAAGCGATCCCAGACCAAAACTTTCAATGGGACTACAGGGATCACCTTGGTCAGATTAGCGTGGAACATCTTATCACCTGTGTATCAGAGGGCATGAAGAGGTGCCAAGTTCAGATGTTAAATTATGAAAAGGTTTGGGAGATCACCCAGGAGAAGGAGGAAAACCCTGCCCTTTTCCTAAACCGGCTTTCAGAGGCCCTTAGAAAGTATGCTAACATTAACCCTGAGTCAGAAGATGGAAGAGTGTTATTGGCCATTCACTTTAGGTTCCAGGCTGCTCCAGATATTCGGAGGAAGCTTGAAAAATTAGACCTAGGATTCCAGACTCCACAGTCAATCTTAGTGGAGGAGGCCTTCAAGGTATTTAATAATCGAGATCAGGCAGAGGAAGCAAAGAAACATAGGAGATTGAAAGAGGAAACTCAGCTTTTGGCTTCCCTAATCAGACCGCTAGTTCAAGAATACCCTATACCCAGGACACCAGCCAAAGATAACCACCAAGGGTGGTCCAGGCCAGGGCCAAACCAATGTGCTTATTGCAAAAGGGAAGGACACTGGAAACGAGACTGCCCAAAAAAGAGGAGGCGAGAAAACAGAGAATGTCTTAATCGCTCCAGGAAGCTGGGGCCAGTCGACAACCCCTCAGACAAGAGGATGACGTCTTATTGGCAAGGCCCTAACCCTGCCCCAGGTCCGACTCTTGGGAGGTCGATCACCATCACACCTGCAGAGCCGCAGGTCACTCTTGACGTGGCAGTTAGAAAACCTGACTGTTTGCTAAATACTGGAGCTGCCTACTCTGTCTCGACTCAACTGGTTGGCCGCCTCTCCACTCCTGTCTGCACCATAACAGGGATAGACGGGAAGCCTAAGGTAAGACAGTCTACTTTTCCTCTTACCTGCGATACTAAATCTAAAACTATGGATCACTCTTTCCTTTATGTCCATGAGTGTTCATTTCCCTGTATTGGTAGAGACTTAATAACGAAGTTAGGAGCCTCCATATTTCTTCAGGAAGATGTCCAAGTCTCAGCAGAGCCGGAACAGGTGTTCCGTTTATTGTCCCTCAAGACTTCCCCCAAACTGGAGCTTTCCACCCTTCCGGAGGATATTAGAGACCAAGTCAAGGATACTGTGTGGGATACCAGTACCCCTGGGCGTGCCAAAAATGCAGAACCCGTGAAAGTAGAATTGAAACCTGGAGCAGAATACCCGTGTCAGCATCAATACCCCTTAAGAGCTGAGGCCTCAGTGGTCATTCAACCCCTTCTAGAGAAATTCATTAAACATGGATTAATTAGACCTTGCCACTCCCCCTGCAATACCCCAGTACTCTTGGTAAAGAAGCCCAATGGGGAAAACCACTTTGTCCATGATCTCCGGGCAGTTAATAAGGTGGTAGTCCCTGTTCACCCAGCAGTCCCCAACCCCTATACAATCCTCAGTCAGATTCCCGGGGAGACCCAGTACTATACTGTACTGAACTTGGAAGATGCTTTCTTCTGCATCCCCATACACCCAGACTCCCAATATCTGTTTGCTTTTAAATGGAAAAATCCCGAGACTCATGAGGTTACCCAGTACACCTGGACAGTATTACCCCCAGGGTTCCGGGATAGCCCCCATATCTTTAGAAATGCCCTTGCTAAGGACCTCAGGGAGCTTAAACTTAAAAATGGAATGTTGTTACAGTATGTAAATAATTTACTCATTGCCAGTACCAACTATCAAGACTCCCAACACAATACTATAGTGACCCTCAATTTTTTAGCTGAACGGGGATACAAGGTGTCTTCCTCAAAGGCCCAGATTTCCCTACAAAAGGTCCAATATCTAGGGTTTATCCTCACTCCAGGAGCCCGGTGGCTGGCCCCAGATCGCAAAAGGGCAGTCACCTCATTTCCAGTTCCTACCACCAAACAAGACCTGCGCAGCTTCCTAGGGATGGTGGAGTTTTGCCGGATCTGGATCCCAAACTTTGGGCTAATAGCAAAGCCCTTATATGAGGCTTTAAAAAGAAAAGAGAAAAAAACCCTATCCTGGGACGCAATTTGTCAGGAGGCATTTGAAACTCTTAAGACTAAATCAGATCAAGCCGCTGCTCTAAGACTGCCAGACCTGAAGAAGCCGTTCTTCCTTTATGTTCACGAAGAAAAGGGAATAGCCTTAGGAGTCTTAGCCCAAAAGCGAGGGTCGCTCCAACAACCTGTAGCTTACCTCTCTAAACAGCTGGATCCCGTGGCACAGCGTTGGCACAGCTGTCTCAGAGCGGTGGCTGCCACTGCTCTTTTAGTAAAGGGCGCCTTAAAATTTACCTTAGGACAAAGGCTTGAAGTTTTCACTCCCCATCAGGTGCAGAAACTACTAGAGGTCAAGGGACACTGTCTAACAAGGACACGGCTCACAAAATACCAGGCTCTATTCCTAGATAGCCCTGACCTCACTGTAAGGACGTGCCAGACTTTAAATCCTGAAACCCTTCTACCCAATACGGAAGAGAGGGACTCAGGGCACACCTGTGGTGACTAGACCAGGTTTATGTTAGGCCAGATTCACAGGACGCCCCCTTAGAAGATTCAGAGGAATAATGGTTCGTTCACCTATGGGAGCAGCTTTATAGAATGGTCACCTGGAAAGTGGGACTTGCCTTTTTCAGCCTAAAGTAATGGAGGCTAGGGCACTTCTAATACCTTGGCCGGAAGGCAGAACTGAGAGCCCCAATCAGGGCACTACAGTTAGGTTAAGACTCAACATTTACACCGACTCCAAATACGGGTTTCTAGTACTCCATGCCCATGCAGCCATCTGAAAAGAGCAAAAGCATAGTTAATTTTACTCCTAGAAGCTGTCCAGCTTCCTTCCCAAACTGCAGTTACACACGATAGGGTCCACCAGAGGGACAATTTTTCAATTAGGGCAATAACTTAGCGGACTAGGCAGCCAAACAGGCTGCGTAGTCCTTAATGCCAGAGTCCTCGCCCTAGACATTGGAATGCCAGCCTTTCCCTCTTACCCTAAGTATACCTCTGCAGAGGGAGGGAAGAAGCCAAGAAAGGGGAATGTACCCTAAACGAATCAGGGTGGCTAACATGACAACACAGGGACCTTCCCAGTTGAGGACTGGAACAGCTTGTGAAACAAATAATGCTCACTCCCACCCCCTTATACCATTCCTATCTAGACCGGACCAAGTGGCTACATAATCTTAGCCTCAAACTACAGGATTTCATTAAGGGGTACCTGCCAAATATCACTTGGCTCCCTCCCCTCCTGGGACCCCTGATCGCTCTCCTTTATTTTTTGTTGGCCCTTGTCTCTAACCTTGTAGAGATTGTATCTTCTAGACTGCAGCCGTTCCATGTTAAGCTGATGGTCACACAGGCTTCCAGCCCATCCCAGATAAGGAAGACCCTAGCCCTTCTCTCTGGACCAGGCAGTGAGAGAATTTTATTCCTCCAAGGTATAGGGACCACGCCCTTGTTCAGCAGGAAGTAGTTATAGAAGAAGAGACCTTCGACCCTAATCCCTTAAGAATAAGGAGGATAAAATCTCTCAGGGAGTGGGAGCGGAAAGGAGACCACGTAAGGACAAGGATGTGGGCCCCAGCCTTTGCAGATGTGGAAACCACTGGTCCACATGTACATTTGACCAAGGTTTCACTGACTACGACCTTTCTGGGATGTGGATAATGAGTAGGCAACACAGCTGGAAAAGGAAGTCGCCAAGCAGAGCCAGCCCCTGCGTCGGGTACCTTTCCTCTATGCCTCCACCCTTGCGCTGGAGCATGAGCTTAATAAAATTTGTCTGGAAAATTTTCTGGGGTTTTCTCAATTTCTATCGGGGAGCCCAAGAACCCCATCGCCAGTGACAACCCTTGTACCAAACTGTTCACTGAGTATTTCAACCCATTTGTCCCAACTATTCTATCCAAATGTGAAGTCACCCAAACAACCCCACCTTGCTCTTATGCTGAACTGCACCAACAATCTTCCAGTTACCCTAGCCAGAATCTACTGCCTGCATCTCAGTAGGCATATCCAGTCAGTCAGTTCCTGGAAATCTCAAGCCCTTTCCTCCATACTCTTGTCCGCTTCATCATTTGCTCAGACCAGCAACAGCCCCTGCGGATTCCTTTGCATAATCCATCTGCCTTCTGTATAAATCTTTTCTGAAAGTTGTGTTTCTTCCTCAGCTTCCTATCCCTGGGAATTCTATATCCCCCACACCATTTTCACCCTTTTCTGAGGATATCCCATAAACACAGGTGGTAGAATGCTACATAGAAAAGAACCAAATTCCATTCCTTGAGCCTGCTGGTACAGATTTGTGAAGTCCAAAAGCGAGAGTTTCCTTAATGTGGAATATAACAATTCTAGCCTAATCGATTATCAAAGATGCATGTGTTAATAGGTATGGTCCACAAAGAGTATAAACAGGGAAGTTACAGCAGGATTGTCTTGTGTTTCTCCAACAGAGCTATTATGGAAGGATCCCTAGCTGTGAAAGCACCAGCCTTTTCTCACAACCTGGGTGAAATTTCTGAACACTAACTCTTAGTTCACATTCAGTGCTGAGTTAACAACTTTGCATTTGTTCCATTTCAAGATAAAAATAGACTGAGAAAGGGAGAGCCAGTTATAGGAAGATATATCTATCACTAGAAGTCAGTGGATTTGCATTCTGGACTAAATTCCTAAATTTCTTGGTGATTTGTTAGAGTCTGTCCCCAAGAAGCCAATCAACTTTGGAAGTTCTGATGGTGTCAAATTTTCAGAGCTACAGGGTCTGAATCCAGGTAGTGGGGACCCCTCCACAAGTCTGACACCCTGAAAGGTCCTGCTTGAGGGACCAGCTGACTTGCCCCTCTCTGAGCTCTGATCAAAAACATTTTTTTTTTCCTATCAGAGACCCCGCACTGTTAGAAAAGGTGAAAGGAAAAGAAATTACATTGAATTACCTGACAAATCTTATGCTGGGGCTACCTAAGAAGTAGATATAATTTTTTGTTTCACAAAGGAGTTAAAGGACTTGCCAAAGTCACACAGCCCCTTATTAACATGATTAGCACCCAGGTCTGCCTGAGTCAAAGACTTCACCACTTCACATTGCTTCACTAACTGTTCAATTTCATGAAGTCACTTAACCTCCCAGCATCGCTTTCTTCCTGTTAGAGAAAGAGACAACACTTTACATTCCATCCAGCTACAAAACCTTATTAGATAAGTCTAGATAGGCCAATATCCATAAAATCCCATTCTCAATTACTATCTATTGCTCCCAGAGTTCCTTCCCCAACATTCTTACTAGAGCTATTAAAAAGTAAAACAGGAGGCTGTTTATAAAAATAGTACACTAGCACAGAAAAACAGGCTGGATCTCATTTCCTTAACACCTCTGGGATTTTTAACCAAAGGCAACTCAGTTCCTTCCCAGCCAATCTAGTTAATCGGACATTTGTTTTGCATTCTAACTCCATCCCACCATTCAACCGTAGTCCTCTCCCTTTCCCCTTTCCATCTACCCCCAGCCTCCTCCATACTGAACTGCTTAACCATCCATGGGATGAGCAAGGCCTTCCCACAGCTCCCTCCCCTTGCACATACAGTTACCTCTGGCTAGAACGCTCATCCTTGACATGCAGAATCTTCTCATCCAGTTTCAGCCCCAGGATCACCTCTTCCTTCCTGAGGCCTTCCCTGCTCCCAAACACAACTTCAGTGTACCAACCTCTCTCTGGCACATCTTCATTGGTAGAACCACTCTACTGTGCTTTTGACCTTGGTCTCACTTAATGTGACCACTTCAAGGGAGAGACTTCTTTATCTTAGAGTCAGGAGTCCTTAATTACTAGCTACTCTGTGGGATTGTAGTAAGAATTGAGTTCATAAATGTAAAACATTTAGAATAGCAGCTGGCACCACGGAAGCAGGGGCATCCTGAAAATTCTTTGAATGATTTTGTCATTTCAAAAGTAAACATTGGGCTTAAAGTGGTCAGCAAAAGAAGACAAACATGAATTCATACTATGTGGTTCTACTTTTATAAAGTTTAAAAACGGACAACCCCACTCCCTGTCACCATCATCTCCGTCCCCTGGGCTCTAGCCATACCTAACTGCACTCCAGGAAACCACTCCCCAAGGTTTTCTCTCCTAGCGTTTGTTTATGCAACTACCACAACTATGAATGAATGAGAAAGGGACTTTCGTGCTGTCTCTTCTAGATTGTTTCCCCAAAACCTCTCAAAGTTTCTCAGGGCCCTCAAGTCTGAGTAACTTGCTTCCTTGGCATCCTGATCTGAGCCCTATCATAGCACTTAGCAATGAATTGTCCTCCCACTTAGCAATGAATTGTCCTCCCACTTGTCCATCGTCTCCAGTGTTCTGTAAACCCCTTGAGGACAGGCTCTGCTTTATTCTCCAGCCTGCAGGACTGGCCTGGCGCGCAGTAAATGGATCAGTAAATGGAACGGACTTTCCATTTTTTCGTATGTAAAATGGAATTGGGCTAGACGATCGACACGACCTATTAGAAATAAAATATATCCAATAGTCCCCATCCCATGCGCGCGGGGATTCCCGGTTTATTTTTGTTTGTGTGTGTGTGCGTGGGGTTTTTTTTTGTTTGTTTGTTTGCTGCATTCCACTGCTTACGAACCTCCCACCTCACTGGGGGAATCAGAGACTACAACTCCCGTGAGCCCTCGGGACACCACATAGCAACTGGCCCGCCCACTGGTGCCTCGCGAGGACTCCATTTCCCGGCGTGCCTCAGGACGCGAGGATGCGAGTCGCCGGAAAGGTCCGGCGCCGTGTTCCGGATCCGGTCCGCGGCAGCCGAGTCGCAGGTAGCCAGGGCGCAGCCTGAGGCTCAAAGGGGACGTTGGCCCAGCGGAAGGCCGGAGTGGCACCTACCTGCCCTTGCAGCCTGCGGGTCCCCTTATTAACGAACGAGCGTGCCTCGCGCGCGGGCCCCCTCCTGCCCCGGTCCCCGCTGCTCCGCCGCGGCTGGAGGCCGCGTTTCCCGGCGTCACACGGGACAGGGGCGGGGCCTCGCGGCGTCCTAGCGGGGCCGTCGGCGGGGGGAGGGGGGAGCAGTGAGCCTGGGCTCCCTCCACCTCCCGGCGGGAGGTCCCGGCCCTCACTGCTCTGGTCTTTGTCTCTGCGGCAGCCGATGCTGAGCGGGCAGCCGGGCCGGCGCCTGTTCCCCATGGCCGGCCGCGTCTGTCTGTCCCGGGGCAGCGCGGGCTCGGGGGCATTCGGGCCCGTCGAGGCCGCCATTCGCACGAAGCTGGAGCGGGCCCTGAACCCCGAGGTCCTGGAGCTGCGTAACGAGAGCGGCGGCCACGCGGTCCCACCAGGCAGCGAGACGCACTTCCGCGTGGCGGTGGTGAGCTCGCGCTTCGAGGGGCTGAGCCCCCTGCAGCGGCACCGGCTGGTCCACGCGGCGCTGTCGGAGGAGCTGGCGGGGCCGGTCCACGCGCTGGCCATACAGGCGCGGACCCCCGCCCAGTGGAGAGAGAACCCTCACCTGGACGCGAGCCCCCCCTGCCTGGGTGGGAGCAAGAAAACCCGAACCCCCTGAATTCCCGGAGCGAGCGAGGACCGGGATCCAAATGGGCTGGGTGAGATTTAACTACTGGGGCCTCTTCCCTTCACTGCAGTCCGGTGGCGGTGATGGACGAGGGCCGCTGGGCCCCATTCAGCCGCCACGTACATGTTCTCCAAAGATAGCAGCTCACTTCAGATCAGAGCCGACCCAAGGAACCAGCGGAATCACGCGCTACTGCTCTTGCCTTGATTATTCAGGAAAAACTGCCCAGTCGTTTCATGTTGAATTGTGATGAAGGAACCAGCCACCAGATCTGATGATTTGGAAATAATCCTGGCACATTAAAAGAAAAATTATCATATGAGGTGCATTGCTGTGTTATTAATGGCCTTTTGAATCAGTGCTGCAGACGTTCTTGGGAGGATAGCCGGGAAGGACTTCTTTGGGGGAAGTGACCTAGTTGGCTCTTCAAAGGAAAGTACAGAATTAAACCAGAAAGTTGAGGGAAGGTGTTGCAGACAAGGGGAAGACTCCCTTCGCCCGCAGAGGCACAAACTAAACTGCAGTGTGACTGATTGGACGAGACAGGAATTGTAAACACATTTGAGTTTCCTGGGGGAATGTTTGGCTTTCTAACAACCTGTCCATTGCCAAAAGGATTTTTATTTCTAAGAAAAATCTTTGAAGCCCTGATTTAAATCAGCTGTGGGAATGGAAGGGCAGAAGTTGATTAGAGAGCTGCCATAAAAAAAATAAATAAATAAATCAGAAAATGGCTTGATTAGAACAGAAATGGACTAGGTTGAGAGGGAAGTCTGTTTTTAATTGTCTGAGGAACCTCCATATTCTTCACGTTTTTGCCAATCAGGCGATTAGTTTTTTTCCTATTGGGTTGTAGGGCATTACCCCGTCTTCAAAAATGAGAATACTGAGAGGGCCCTTTAACTGCAGAAGTAGAAAGGTCAGAACAGAGAGGCCAACTGGGAAAGTAAATGTGATACTTGGTGTCATTCCGACCTTCAGTTTAGAGAGAAGTTTTTCCATCTCATTATCATCCCCTCCCAGCAGGCAGAACAGACCTGTAGGGTGTAGGTGGAGAGGCAAAGAAGCGGACATAGCCACTTTGAATTTTAAGGATTTGTTGTTTCCTTTTTATTTTTCATCAATTATTTTTCATTTCATTTTTCACATCAACAGAGTTGGATTTAGGGTTCCCTTGGAGAGCAAGGAGGATGGATGGGTCCCTCCAGGGGGTGCAGGGAAGAGGGCTGCGTCCAGCAAGTGAATGGTAAGGGAAGGGCACACACATCCACTGGGCACTGGAGGAGAAGGCAGTCTTCTGAGCACAGACACCAAAGAGTTAAACAGTCACCACCTGGTTCAATGTTACAAAATGGGGGATGGGGGGTGACCATAAGGTGGGGGTCCCAGACGCAGCATGAGGAAAGTGAATTTGGATTTTCTTTTTTGTTTTCACTTTTTTCCTTTTTTAACATTTTACAAACAGCTAAAAACTACAACACATCACAGCTACGGTGGGGAGGAAGGGGACACCAAAGAAAGCAGCCACACGGAGCAGGGTAGGGCAGGGGCAGCTTAACCTACAGGGGCTATTGTGTGGAAAGGGTGAGATGGGGAAACTGAGGCTTTGGTCCCTGCAGTAAGGGTCTCTGGCTGACCACCCAACCTCTTTCCACTCGGGAGTGGTTGCTGGGAGGCCCCTGCTCCTGCCCCTGTTCCAGCTCCTTGTGCTTTGTGATCTGCTGGTTTGACCATGTGCCTGGTTGCTGCCCCTCCCCTGCCCTCCTGGCTGTGAGGGGCCAGGCTGGGGGTGGGAGGGCCGCTGTGCTGACATGAGTGGAGGCCTGTGCTGCCGATTGGAGGGGAGGTGCCTTCAGACCCCCTCAGCTATGGGACCCATCCCGGCCCGGCCTGGCCCAGGGCCCCTCCTCCCATGCCTGGCACAGAAACACCATCCTGGGGGTACTGTGGGGGGCAGGGTTGTGTGTGTATCCATTGAAATTACCCTTGGCTTGCATTTTAGGACAGCATAGTGACACCCCTGCCCCATGGCGCACACACACACACATACACAAGTCACAGACAGTCACACACACACACAGTCCTGCTGAGCTGCCTCAGAACGTAATATATAAATAAATAAGAATCAGAAAGCTAATTTCATAGAATTCGGGCTTCTTACTTATAGCCCAAATTGAAAGGGAAGTGAAGGCCAGGGGCTGAGGTTTATTGCTGCTCCCCCAGCATCCAACAGGAGGTGCGAGAAGGCGCCCGAGGCCCTTCCGACTCTCAGTTCTTTTGGTCCGTGGTCTACACCAAGCCCCAGCCCCCAGCATAACCACCAGCCCGTGGATTCACCAGGGCCTCGGCAGAGGGAATGGGGGGGAAGGCAGGCAGCCCGTGCTGGAGGGCCTGGAGCCAGCAAGAGCGATGGTCCCTCGCGAACACGGGGAGTGGGGGCGGGGGGAGAACGGTGGGGCCAAGCCTTCTCTTGTGCAAAGTCAAGGGTGGTAGGAGGTGGGGAGTAGAGCTGCATCCCAAAACCGGGATGAGGAGCTTTCCCTGTATTCCCCGCCCACGGGGTCACACGCGTGCACGCGTGCACACACACACACACACACACACACGGCTAAGACGCCAAACACGTGGAGAGTGAGGGTTTCTGGGGGCCAGGATGGCAGGGCGGGGCGAGGGGAGAAGGAGTCGTTGGTCTCACAGTGTGCCTGCCACCCCCGAAGCCCAGAGACGCCCTCACTGCAGCACCTGCCCCCGGGTCTCAGGCAGTTTCAGGGCCAGAGAGCTACCGAGGGCAAGGGCAGCCGAGGCGAAGAGGATGGGGGCAGCCTTGGTGATTCCCACAAAGGACGTGAAGATGCTGATCCCCAGCACCGCTGCCAGCTTACACAGGGCATTCAAGAAGCCGAAGGCTGTGGTCCTGCTCAGGGGTCCCCCAGCGCAGCACAGGTGGGTCAGCCCAGGAGGCGGACGAGGAGGAGGCATGGGAGGGTTTGCAGGGGAAGGGCAGGAAAGACGTGAACGAGAGATGGCAGGCAGGGGCCAAGAGGGAGAGGAAGGACAGAGGTCGGAGAGGTGAGGGATGCGCATCGGGGAATATAGATAAATCGGGAGGTGGGCGGGGAAAGGAGACCAAAAAATCGGATTAATAGTTAAGACTTGAAGGAGTGAATACAAAAGCTACCAGCTTTTAGAGGAGAAACTCAGTGGGACTGTGTACCCTTCTCTCCATGAAGGTGCTTTCCCCATGCAGCCCCGCTTCCTCGCCCCGCTCGTCCCCTGCCCTCTCGACCAGCGGCCCTGCCCCCACCACACTCCAACTACCTCTTGTCCGAGGGGTAGAGTTCGACAGTCAACACGTCCAGCGCGTTCCAGGATGCAATGCTGACCCCCCCAAAAAGGCAGAGCAGAGCGATCATGGCTGATTCACTGTTCCCAAAAGACAGGAAGAAGCAGGAGACACAGGACATCACGCTGGAGCCAGCTAGAGGCAGGAAAGAAGAGGGTGGCGTGAGCCAGGCCACAGTGGAAGCCATCCGCCACCCACCCTGTTTCATCAGCTGGTGCTAAGGGCAGCCCAGGATGAGCCTTCTTCCCAAGGTACCCAAAAGGAAGGCTTTTTACTCATCCCAGGCTCCCTTCTGATTTTCTTCTTAATATCAGTACCGACCACTTCTTTGATGCCAGCTGTGGGCCGAGCAACTGGATCTAACAAGTCACTGATCAAATACATCAACTCTATTGAAGCAGGAGAGGTGGTAGCCTGGGGAAGGTCCCCTCCCCTCCAGGATGTGGCTCTGGAATTTTCCCTTTGTCCCTCACTCAGCCCTCTCTCTCCTTGTTTTGTTCTCAAGCTTGAGATCCCAGCATGAGAAACAAGCCAAGGCCAGGAGACAAGACAGATGAAGACAGATGGCCTCGGGCCACCTCCTCCCCTCCAGGTGGCACAAGAAACAAGCCAAGATGGAGCCGGGCTGGATGGCCTCAGGACACCCCCCACCTGCCCACACGGCTGGGCACATTCTCTCTGGGCTGCCCGCACTTCTCTCTTAAGTGTGTACTTCTGCTTTACTAAGTCTCGCATTTTCCCGCCTGCTGTCTGTCGTGTCCTTGGTTTCTTTCTCATGGCCTAAGACAAGAACCTGGTCACCGGAGCTCCAGGGTCCTCCTTTGGATTCCCACCCCATCGAGCTCTCCAGTGTCACTATGAGGCAGGTCCTATCATCACCCGCATTTTCCAGATGAGACAACTGGGCTCATAAAGGTTAAGGAACTTGCTCAAGGTCAGTGGTGGAGCTGAGATTCAAAGCCATGTCAAAGCCTGTGCCCTGAACCCCAGAGAAGCTTCCAGGCCAGGCCCCACACCCATCTTGCCGCCACCCCATAAGCAGAAAATGTGAGAGAGAGAAGCTTCTCTGGCTACGCTCTTCCAGACGAAGGTGAGAAGCCTGTTGACCATCTCCCCTGGCCCTGGCCCCCTAATCAGTTCTGACACCCCCCAGCCCCTCCCCCTTACCAAGCATTCGGAGCCTGCCAATCTTGTCCATGAGCAGGGCGGACACGATATTCCCAGGAAGCACAGCCAGCGTCCCCAAGAAGCTGACGAAGTACACCATGTAGGCGCCTTCTCCCGTCCCTGTCACGTCTAGTGGGCAGCCCTCCTTGTTGTGCAGGAATGTGCTGTTCACCAGACGGCTGTTCACGAACTTGTACTCAAACAGGTCTGGGGTGGAGGCCAAGACAGGCAGGCAGTCATGTCGAAGGAGAGCCGGGGGCTGCTACCGCTTAGGGCTCAGGGCCCTGCCTTTGTGGGGGTTAGCATCGGGGGCTCTCGAATTCGTTCATGGCACTCATCGCAAAACATCAGATTGTTACACATCGCCATGGGAGCTAGGAGTCCTTACAGCAGAAAATGTCCATGGTCTATCGACTGAGACAGTGTGACTGGCTTTGGCCAAGTTTTCTCATTAATGGTCTCTTTCCTGGTCATTCTTTTAGTCCTCCCTGCTGGCCACAAGCCGCAGCAGTGCCATGGTGTCGGGAAAATTAAAATCATTAGAAATCCTATCCATTATTTTTTTCCTGCAAGGTGGGAAAAGCTCACCTGGTTCTCCATTTAGCGGTGGGGAAGCCCCACTAATGCCAGAATTTCATATGCATTTAGTTTGGGAATCACTGATAAAGAACTAGATTAATGCAATGATTCCCAACCTTTTCCCCACCCAATATTCCTTTTATTGTTTTTCTTTTTCCCAAAAGACCCTGTTTTGAATGATTTGACCCTCTTCCACCATGCCTTAATACTGCTGCATCGAGTTGTTTTAATTCTGGGCAAAGAAACGATATTTTTGTCAGATATTCAACCACAAGAAAATGTTTAATTTCCATTCGATTTTTGGGATTATCGGTAGAAGCTAGTAGGCCCCATACCACCTTCCTCCAAGGCTCCAGGGAGCTGAGCTTGAGAACCCTGAGCGACGGACCTCGAGAGCCACCGTCCACCAGCCACTCAGCCTTACCAGTGTTGTAGAACACGGTGTTGACGAACGTGCAGTTGCGGAAAAACGTGTTGCTGGATGTGACATCCTCAAAATAACACTCCTCAAACAGGGAATCCTCAAAGGACACTGACTTCAGGCGCAGCCCGATGAACCTGGAAGGCCAGCATGATGAGGGGCGTTGTCCCCATCCTCGTGCCCTCCTCCAAGGTTCAACCCCTTACTGACGTAATGGGAAGCCAAGGCACTGAGGAGAAACACCAGGTCTTTGCCCCAAGACACACTGTCTCAAAGCTCCCAGACTCATGAAAGAGGCAGGGGGTATTAAGGGACAGGGGAGAACGGAGTATAAAGGCCCCCACATACTTGTCGTTGAAGTACTGTCCCCCTCGGTGGATTTGATTCTCCAAGGTGAAGTTAAAAGTCACATGCTCTACACGCTCCCCAGGGAACACTTTGGTGCGGGCTGCATAGTCCACCGCCTGGAGGTGGCGGATCATGTCAGGAAACCAGACAGTCAGGCCATAGTAGCTGAAGAGTCAAGGGTGATGGAATCAGGCAGGGCTCAGGGACCGGAACCAGCCAGACCAGAATGAGGGGGAAACCGAGGACCAGCCCGTGTCAGCACCTTGCTCCCCTCTCCAGCCTCATTTCTCACCACTCCTCCCTCCGCCAACTGCTGTGGTTCTTCTAACCCTGCCACATTCCTCCATCGCCAGGCCAGGCGTTTGCTCTTCCCTCTGCCTAAGGCAGCCTCCCCATCACCCCTCAGCTTAACTCCCATTCATCCTTTGGGATTCAGCTCCCCACCCCAGATCTGGGCTGGGAAGCCCCCCCACCCCATGCTCCCAGAGCACTCTGTGCTGCCCTACGTGGCGCCTGTCACACCACTTTACAGCTAGTTTCATCTAGCTCCCTGCCCAGGATGTAAACTCCATCAGGACTGGGGCCACATCTCCCTCAGCCTGGCTCAGTACGTGGCACAGAAGAGAAATTTAATCCTGTTGGGGCTGGAAGAGGAGTTTGCTGGGTGAATGGAGTAGAGTGCCAGGTGCAGGATCAGAGGGAGTCTGAACAGCACTTTTTCTCATTATTCCCCCCCTGCATTTTCATTTTCTCTCCTTCTCTTCCAATCCACACAGTATCCCATCCACCATATCCCACACATCGCACCCACTCCTCACCTGAAGGACATGGTGAACCACACACCCATCATCATCAGAGTGATGCGTCGATATTCTGGACCAAAACAGGAGAGGAAGTTTCCCCAAACCTAAGCAGAAGAGAGCAAAGTCAGACAGTGGCCGCACTAACTCCTAGCTCCCCAGACCTCAACGCTTCTGCCCTACCTCCCCACATCAGTTCGCCCATGACGCCCACATCAGGCTCAAGCCCTACCTTCCTCTCCCCCTCCCCTACTCCCTTCTCTCCCTCCACCATCCGATCCACCATTACCTGCCCCCCCAGGCTCAAGGCCCGGACACCCCAGCGCTGGTACCAGGTCCCTGTGTCTGACTGGATCTCAATCAACTCATCCTCCTGATGAATCGTCTTAATATGGGTTACCTGGGGTCAAGAGAAGGGGTGAGCAGTCACCTAGTCCTTAATTCCCAACCCCTTCCATGTGCCTCAGTTTCTACGGCAGCAGCAAAATGGGAGGCAGGTGTGTAGGATACCAGGAGAGATGGTGTGGAGGGAGAGTATGCTTGGGACGCCTGGAAATCTCTCAGGGGCGTATCCAGAGAGGGGCCAGGTGGAGTTGGGGTGCAGCAGCTTGGAAGACTGCGGGGAGGGCCATGGCTTACTGAGAAGACACGCTCGGGGTGTCCCTTGGCTCGCATGTTGGTGTCATGAACTCGCTTCAGCACCATCCAGGCTTCATCGTGCTTCCCGTTCTAGAGCCAGACAGAGCCCACGGTCAGGTCAGCTGTCCCCGGACCCAGGCTTACAGCTCCGCCTTCCACCCTGGCTGCTGGAGTCACGGGGCACACAAAGGGTCCCGCCCCCAAACCCTGACCTATGGGCACACCCATCACCCATTCGGAAAGAGCCCCAAGTGGGACACAGCAAAATGTCATCAGACGTGGGCAGGAGTGGGGGGAGACAGATACAAGCATAGGTCCTAGGGATCCCCTGATCCAATGGAAGAGAAAACTCAAAACAAGGCAAGTGATGACGACGGGCAAGCACCTAGGCAGAGAAGAGGCA
Organism: Cynopterus sphinx; assembly: GCA_030015415.1. Taxonomy (NCBI): domain Eukaryota; kingdom Metazoa; phylum Chordata; class Mammalia; order Chiroptera; family Pteropodidae; genus Cynopterus; species Cynopterus sphinx. Next base: position 40,310,000 of record CM057392.1, read on the forward strand.
GGACCTTAGCCTGCTGCACCAAGATATGGCTGGAGGGCCAGGGCCCCACCTGTAAAATTTTAAGCCACCCATAGTTGAGCAGGTCCCCTCACTTCTCCACCCATCAGGACCCTTCTGGAGATACATCCTAACCAAGGAAGGGAGATAAAGTCCCACAGAGAATGGACCCTGTGAGGGAGGAAGGCAGCCATGTAGGATCAAACCAAAGCCACAATGGTGCTGGAACACAGGAGCCCTTGCTGACCCCACCCCACCCCCACAGCTCGGCCCCAGCCCAGTCACCTCCAGGAAGAACCGGGGACTCTCAGGCTGTGTGGTCAGAGCCCCAATGGCAAACACGGACGGAAAGGCGCAGACGAGGACGAAGACCCTCCAGCTGTGAAACTGATAAGCGGACCCCATCTGAAAGCTCCACCCTGGCAGGGACAGTCACAGAGTCAGCAGAGAGGCCACTGGCTGGGGGTCCCCACCGCAGGAGCACAGGAGAGGAGGGAGACAGTCTGGGGTGCATTCCCCAGGGGCTGCTCACCATAGTGGGGGATGATGGCCCAGGCCATAGCAGCTGCGTACACCCCGCCAATCATCCAAAACATGCAGAGCCAGCTCAAATGCTCCCCACGCTTCTCCTGGGCCAGAAACTCCGAGAAATAGGAGAAGACAATGGGGATGGACCCTCCAATCCTGAGGGCACGCAAGAATTCAGCATTGGAAAACCACCATATTCCTGATCCCCTGCCCCACTGCTCTGGGTGCCCAAGTCCCTTTCATCTTCCAGACCTTTTAAAAGAGACTGGCTCCCACACTTAGTGCCCTACAAATTCATGACTAGCCATCAAGCACCCATCCCGGGGACCCTGGGAACCAGGCAGGCAGGTCTCAGGGAAAAAGAAGGAACAAACACTGAATCTCGGTGATACCACAGAGCTGGAAGAGAGGGAGGATAATTATATAAAAAGGGAACACCTCCCCCACCCAAAAAAATAAATAAATAATATGGGCAAAGAAGAGGCTGAGGACAGGTATGTGGGAGTAGGCCAGAGAGCCTGGAGACGAGGGGAGTGCGTGCAGGCAGAAGTGTAGGTGTGCGTGCGAGTTCAGACTTCGGGCAGCCGTGGGTATCCACAGGGTTCACTGCTGAATGCAGGAAACATCTGTGTGTTCTCTGGGAAGGGGATAACTCAAGGGTCCACGGGTGCCTGGGCAGGAGGCTGAGACCCACAAGGCCTCTTCATGGAGCCAGCCTCGTTATGGAACTAAAGGGTGGGGTGGACCAGACGTTTCTGGAATGGCTTTGTGGACAGGCAGGAGGCAGGTCCTGGACAGGGGGCAGCTGGCTTGAGATGGCAGGAGGAGAAAGGGACCCATTCATTCAACTCAGAGATATTCGAAGTACATCTGGTGTGTCTGGCATTGTGCTGGGCCCTAGAGATACAGCAGTGACCAAGGCACAGTCCTGCCCTCTGGAGGCTCAGGCGGAGGACACTCACCCGACCCCAGAAAGCAGGCGGCAGAAGAGGAAAGTGCCATAACCCTGGACGAAGGATGAGAAAAAGGCAAAGACGCTGTTCACGGAGAGCGAGATGAGCAGACACTGTCGCCGGCCCAGCCGGTCAGCCAGCCCGCCCCACAGGAAGGCTCCCACCATCATGCCCAGGTAGACGATGAGGCCTGCGAGGAGGAAAAGAGGCAGGAGGCAGGTGAGCAGACACTTCACGTCTCCCACTTGCTGAACATGATGAAATGAGCTGAAGTGCAACAGAATGAACCCAGGACCCGAAGGATTTCTAGAAGCTACATCTACCCGGAGATGAGAGAAAGCGAGAGAAGCTGAATTGTGTGAGCGAAGAGGAAAGGCCATCCTGCAGGCCAGGGGTTCAAAGGCGGGGATACAGACGAGGGAGAACCCCAGAACTCTCACTCCCTCTCCCTCTCCCTCCTCACGCTCTCGTCGCACAAAAACACTTACATGCAAATACAACACCCCGCTTCTGGCTTGCCTGGAACGAGGAATGGATCTGCCTAGGTTCCCAGACCCTCCCAGGGTCCCCTCCAGCCACACCCCCACCCCCCACCCAGGCACCGCCTTGATGCCCTCAGAGCAGCAGGTGTCTCTCAAGTTCCCCAGGGGAGTCCCTCCCTCCGCCCAGGAAATGCCCGCCACAAAGTCTGCCCTTCACTCCCTGCAGCTCCAACACTCCCGGCCATAAGCACTCCCGTGTCTCATTCCTCCATAACTTCAGAGTTGGACTTAACCTTTAAAACCATCTCCTCCTGCACTTTACCTCTGCCCAGGCCTAGTCCCAGGGAGAAGGGACCCGCCCAAGATCTGATGGCAACGTGGTGGCACGGCAAGGCTGAGATCCTTTCTGAGCCTAGGGGTTTCCCCCTTCAGGGTCCCCCTCAAGCAAGGCCATCAGAGGCCACTTGCCAGCCCCTGAGCACTCCCAAGGCTGACCAAAGCAAGTGTGGCCAGCTCCTCCGGCTGCAGGCAGACCCAGGATTGTTTCCCTGCCCCCATCACCCCAAACTGACCCCTCCCAGGTCACTTAGGGAGTGTGCATCCTGACTCCTGTGTCCCCAGTCAGGGAAAGGGAGCAGGCTAACAGGAGAGGAGGCTCTGAAGGAACATTAAATGGGGCCCCTCCCGCCAGGGCCACCCCCTGCAGAACCAAGCAGACCGCCACCGGATCGCCAGCCGAAGCCCCAGCCCACTGCCCTCCCCCAGAAGGAGGAGGGTGTGTGAGGGCAGAGTGCAAAGGACCCAGTGCCCTCTGGGGACATCTTGAGAGGAGGGCACTGGGCTCCCAGCAGCGCGACAGTCCTCAGGAGCGGGGGTGTCTGGGGCCGGAGGGGCTGGGGCGCCTTACCCAGCATGCCTTTGTTGGAGTCAGACAGGCACATGTCTTTCTCGGCGCTGGGCAGCACGAAGCCCACCACGAAGACCTCGACGCCGTCGGCCATCAGCGCCAGCCCCAGCACGAAGTAGAGCGTCCACTGGAAGCGGCCGTGGCCGCACTCGCGGAGGATGGCCTCGTACTGCTGGGCCAGCTCCTCCCGCTCCTTCCTCCGCTGCGCCTCCCCCCGGGCCCCGGCGGGGCCCTCCCCGTCGCCCGAGCCCCCCCTCACGCCAGCCAGGGGCGCCCCGTCGGCCATCCGCTCGCCTTTGCCCCCGGACTCTGCCCGGGGGATGCCCTGGTATTCCCCTTCGTAGATCTCATCCTCTTCGTCGTGGCCCTCGGTGGCATCACTGGATGCGCCACCTTCCTCCTCGTCCTGGGTCCCCTCCCCACGGTAATAGCCGTCAGCAGGGGCAGGGAAGTCATCGTCGTCGTCATCCTCCTCAAAGCGGGAGTAGGATCTTCGGGAATATTCGTCCTGGACGCGGTCCAGGCCCTTCACCACCTTCTTGGCTGCGTGCTTTTTCACTTCTTTGGCGATGTCTTTGGCCCCGCGGATGAAAGCTGCCCGGTCTCTGAAGCCCTCCTCCATGACGGGGCTCGGGGACACGTCACCAGATCGCCCCCTCCCCCTGCTCCTGATCGGCCTTTGCTCTAGGACTTGTGGACTCAGAAAGACCCTTCCCCCAGTTACTCAGGCGAAGTGTGTTAGGGTATCTTTGGGCACAGAATAGGAGAAAATGGGGCCCGGCCAGCGAGTGTCTGGGAGAAGAAAGGAGGGAGAGGAGTTTGGCCTACACTCACTCAGTTCAGTTGGGTGCCCAGGGAAGGGAGAGGGGGGATCGGGGCTTGGGAAAAGAAGGGGGAGCCAGCTCTGGTGGGGCTAAGATGGGGAGCCGGGATAACTCAGGAAAGGCCGCCTACTTCTCTTCCAGGCGCTCTGGAGATCTAGAAAAAATAAGAGGGAGATAGAGGAGGTAGTGAGGCCTCAGCTGGTGAAGAAGGCCAATACAGAGCTCCTGTCAACCCGGAGCCCACCTGTGTCACACGACATGGGGACCGTCTCCTTGCTTCACGCCTATAGCCAGTCAGAAATGGTTGACTGATGGGGCCAACTGCGGGGTCGTTCAGCATAAACCCCTTTACTTTGACCTTGGAACTTACACTCGTGAGATGTGCTCCCGAGTCATAATCACTGCCACAGAGCTCCTCTCCAGACCCCCCACCCCTCTTCAACCTGCAAAGAGCCAAGCAGGCAACTGGAGGCAGCAGAATCCCCAGCTCCAGTCTGTCCTGTGTTTCTTACTGAGGGCAGAGCGTGAGGAGAATACGTAAGAGGAGCAGCAAGTCGGCCAACCTGGGGCCTTCAGTCCACTGAAGGTGGAGCCTCTGCAGACCCTGCCTCAGGCCCCCCAAGGAGAGGTCTCCCAGTGGAGCCCCTTGGGTAAAAACTCAGCTTCCAGAGTCGGACTTGGGTTTGACTCCCTGCTTTAGCACTTACTAGCTAAGGGACCACAGGCATGTCTCTGCGCATCCAAGCCTCAGTTTCCTCTTAAGAAGGGAAAAGTAAGGATTAAGTGACTTCATGGGTATAAGCTCCTTGCCATAGTTCCTGGCACGAAAAAAGCGATGAATAAACATTAGTTATTACCCTCGTGCTGATGATAATATAGCGAGATGCCGTCTACTCCCTCACAAGACCCTAGAACAAAAGCCACCCTGGGTGAGTGGCAGAGAGGGACACTGGGAAGGAGAAGCTGTTTCGGTACAAAGCACACAACAGTTATGCAACCTAACTTGAAATCCCAGCTCTGCTATTTACTTTCCAACAACTGATCTTCGGCAGGTTACTCAACTTCCCTACACCTCAGTGCCCTTAAATTTAAATTGGGGCTGATAATCTCTATCTCTCCGATTTAATCTCACAATGGATATTCTATAAATATGAGTTTCCCTCTTTCCTCTTAGGTTGAAAAACATGAAAGGAGCAGGAAACAGCAAGGGAAAAGCAGGGGCGCATACTTGAATGCCCAGTGTCCTCCCAAAGCAGGGTCCCAAGGCCCACCTGTCTGTGTTCAAACTAATTTCAGCATCTGGGCCCACCTTGTCTACAGCCAGACAAACAAGGAAGACTCAGGAAAAGCAGAACCTGGAACCAGAGGGCATGGGGAAGACAGCAGAACAAAAGCTAAGAAAAAGGCGATGACTGGCTGTGCCACCTTCCTTCAGGTTGTCACGCATGGGCCCCTCTTCACTAGTGGAGGTGGGAATGGAGATCACTGACTAAACATACACTTCCAGCATGGGGAGTGCGGGTCCAAGGGCCTATAGTCCCATTTCATTCCTCCAGGGCCTCCTTTAAGCCCCCTTAATCCTTTCTGCTCTTCCGGGAGTCAAGGAAAAAGAAGCCCACAAATACTGCATTGCGTAGGAGGCTGGCGTAGAATGAAGGGGCGCTGAGCCTCCCCCCCCAAAAAAAGACATCCTTCAGAGGGAAGCATGGGAGAAGTCCCACTTCCTTCATAAAAGCAGAGGAAGCAGGACGAGATTCTCATCAGTGATCATTCCCCTAAAAATATCCTGCCTCCTTCTGCTCCCACCCATCCAAGGCCTTCATTAAAAATGTCACACACACACACACACACACACACACACACACACACACACACTCTCACGTCACTGGGAGAAGCGGGTAAGTAATGCTACGTGGTTCAGAGAGAAGCCCTGGCAAGCAAGCCTCACCCCCTCAGGACAGATGCGAGCAGTGGACAGGGAAGGCCAGAACCTCTGACCCCTATGTCACCTTCTTTTCTTCGTGAATCAGGGCCCCAATCATCCTCCGGGAAAGAGAGGGAACTGTGGAATCCCCTCACTGCGTGGCAATTTGCTTTCCTCTTCTTTCTTTCCCAGCTCCAATCTCCCCCTCACACCCTGAAGGAGGCAGACGGGCCGCCAGGAGCCATATCCTGTGTTCCTTAGCACTGTTTACCCCTGCGGGGACAAGCAGGGGGGAGAAGGCCCCTCAGAGCCACAGCAGGATATGATGGCTCAACAGCCAGCTCCCCCAGGGCCAACGAGCCCAGGAGGTCAGGAGGGAGAGAAAGAAGACAAATTCTTTGAGCTGGTGAGAAAGTGTTGCTATTTTTAGCCCCAAAAGCAGCACAGGGTGGCTAAGCCTGTGGGAGAGAAAGACTTGGAGAGGTGGAGGCTACAGGAGACAAGATTCGGGGTTACACAGCCCTTTAAGGTAGACTAGCTTCACCTGACCAAAAAAATGTACCCAGGAGATGCTTGGCAGAGGAGCGGGGGACTGGGGACTCCTGAGCAAATGCTGCCTTCAGGATAAGTCACCATCCCTGGATAAGAGGAGGATCCAGAAGCCCCCCACCCCCAATCAAAGCCCCTGACTTTGGGAGCCACCCAGACTGCCCAGTCCACCCTAGCCCAGGTGGCAAGGTCATTAGGCAGCCGTCACTTAGCAAAACACCGTGGAGGGGGAGATGGGGGTGGCATGAGGGAGGAGGCCCTGGAGCGCCCCTCCCTGTTCCGGCTGCGTGACTGAGCCTCGGCCCCCACCCCAGGACAGCCGAGCCTGCACCTCCCCTCCCCACCTCCCCTCCCAACATCCTGCCCGGGGGAAAACGGTGTCAGCCGAGAGGGCACACGGAGGGACGCAGGGAGAGACGCCCGCACGCGTGTGCGGCGACCCCCGCCCGAGGGACGAGCCCCCGGAACAGGCTGCACTGGTGCCCCGCGCCTCCCCTCGGGCCCGGGCCCGCCGCTGGGCAGGGAGGGCGCGTCGTCGGCGCCCCTGCCGCCAGCCCGGCCCGGCGTCCCCATCCTTCCTCCCGCACCCACGCCCGCCCTCCTCCACCTGCCCTTCCTCACGGCCCCCCCCGCACCCCAAGTCCAGTCCAGCCGACCAGGCGGCATCGTTCTCTGGCCCCAGCCAAGGTCATTGATCATCCCCTGGGAGGGGGGTCGCCAAGGTGAGGAGGGGGCTGGAGTCTGAGGGACGCCTGTTCCACCTAAAAACCCCACCACCAACCACCCCGTCGGAGGGGAGGAGGGGGTGGGGGTCTCGGCTAAGGCAGAGAAAAACACCCCCCCCCATCTCTCCACACACAGAGATAGACAGTAGACTCAACGCGCACAGCAACCGAAATCCATGTCCGTGCAAGCCGCGCCGACCCCGCACCCCCAGGCGCGGGCAGCGCCCTCCCCGCCCGCCGGCCCGAGCATCGGGGGATAAGATGGCTGCACCGCGAGGCGAGGATGCTCTGGCCCGGGCGGGGCGGCCGCGAAGGGCAGGACGGCCGGACGCAGCGTCTCACCTGGGCTGGGTCCCCGCGGGCTGTCCTGGGCGAGGCCGGGGGTCCCGGCCGCGGCGCGGCGGCAGCGGGGACTGCTCCGGGGACCGGGGACGCGGCACTGCAGCCCTGACCCCCCAGCTCGCTGCGGCCCCGCCTCCGCCCCCCCACCCCGGCGCCGCGGAGCATCGGGAGAGACCATTGTTGGGGGGGTGGGGGGGGCAGGAGGAAAAAGGGACTCGGCACCGGGGAGAAATGGCGGGAGGCGAGGGGGGCTGTCGCAGCGACAGCGGGAGACGACGCGCGGCCCTTTCCAGCCCCTTCCTAGCGCACGGTGGAAGGGACGGCGGCGATCGTGACCTCCGGGAGACAAGTGGGAAGACAGATGGGAGGGGGCGAATGAGGCAGCCCCCGCCTCAGCACCCCAGGCCCGGGATGGCAGGACCCACATCTTTTAGGGGCGCCCCCTTCCCCTCCCCCACCGCCCCCGGCAGCCTTTTCCGGAGCCGGAGCGCGCAGCCCGCTGTTTACCTGGCCGTTTCAGAGGTGTGGCTTCTGTCCCGGGCCGCCAGAGGTGGGGACTCCTGGATCCCCGCCACCTTTCCAGACAGTCCTCCACCTGGTCGGCAGCAGAGGTGAGTGCTGGAGAGGCCGAGTTCCAGGGCCGGGCCAAGGACATGTCCCGCTGATTTGCCGGGGACTAAGAGGGACTCCCTCAGTACCCTTCCCCACTTTCTTGAAAGGAGTGGATTGGTTTCCGTTCTTTCTTCTTTCCTTCCTTCTGCACCAAAAACCTGGGCTCAGAGATCCAAGCCACACTTACCACTCAGTGACCCTCCCTGCTCCAAGGGTGAGGGGCTGTGCCGCGGTTTCGGGGTGTACATACTGAATGTGCCTGCCTCTTCCAGGTAAGGGTTAGCATATTCCAGACAGAGCACTGACCAGGGGCTCTAACCTGGATCCTTACTTCTAACAAGCCATGGGCTTTTGGTCAAGTTCTCTGCCTCTCTGAAGTTCCGTTGCCTCATTTGGAAAATGGGGGGCCTGGACTAGAGGCTGTATCAGATCCACTTCAGATCTAAGAGTGTGTGATTCTGCTCTGCTAGTGTGGAGGTTTCAGAGTCCCGGGGTGCTCTACATGGACAGGACTGGCTGGCTACGTCCCAAGGGATCTCACAGGTGGCATCTTCGGTATTGAACTGATCACAGACAAGGGCATGGACCTGGGTTTCGCAGGGTCCAAAGCCACATCTTGGAAACACTCTTTGTGCCAACGAAGTTTACAACTTACTGAAATATAAAGAAACGCATAGTACGTATTAATTTACCATGAGAAATTTCTGTCGCTCGGGGTGAATGAAAACCATGTCCGCACATCCAGGACATCCTCTCCCTTAAGCCAAATCAGAACAATAACGTCAACGTATAAATGCACAGTGACACAATCGAACAAGAGCATTTGTATGGCATCTGGCCATCCCCAGTAAGGAATGGTGCCAATGGGATCAGAAAACTTTTCTTGGCTACAATCCTCCACCCCCATCTCTGTGCTGTGGGCCAGGGGGGTTGTCACAGGCACAGCTGGACTGTTCTCACTCTGTTGGCTAAGGCACTCTTTCCAAGTCGTTATTTGGGACAGCTGTGCCCATGGGGGTCTCAAGGACTTTCCTTTACTAGGCTTTCATTGACAACCTTCTTTGAGGTTGACACATTCTTTATTTAATGCTTTCGATTAGGTTATAGCCAAGTCTTGCTGGCAGGGGGCCATTTCTTCTTTCAGGTGACTTTGCATATTCTCCACTGACCCATTAATTGCTAAAATAGAAATCTCTACTCTTAGAGAGAAAGCTGCTGTTTTTCTAAGTTCCAAGGAAAGATGTCATTGTTTTCCCCAGGTACTGGGGCCCCATGCATCTCATCATCTGCTCTTTCAGTCCCCTTTGCTGGGTCCATTAACATCAGAGTTCCCAGGGGGTCAGTCCTGGGCCCTTCCCCTCTCCCACCTACTCTCTCCTAGGTCACCGCAGGTAATCTCATGACTTTAATGCTGTCTACCTGCCAATGTGTCCCGCATCTGAATCTCCAGTCCAGACCTTTACCCCAAGCCTATGATGAAAATCTCTACCTGTCAATTTGACATCACCACATGGACATGTAATAAACATCTCAAACCTAACAGAACCATAAACGAACCTCGGATCCAGGTCTTCCTGGATCCTCTCTTCACTGAGGTGGTCAGGCCAAAAATCATGGAGTTAGTTATCCTTGTTTCCTTTCTTTCTCTCATTCCTACATCAGCAGGTCTTGTCAGTTCTACTTTCAAAATATATTGAGTCCACTACTTCTCATGAGCTCCCTCACCAACCCCCTAGTCTAAGCCATCATCATCTCCTTAGCTACTACAAAAGCCTCTTAACTGGTTTCCTTACTTCTAATCTTGCTCTCCTCAAGTGTATTATTCTCAGCAGTCAAGTGAACTTCTACAAACCAATAAGATCTGATCAAAGAAGTGAGAGTATATGTCTCACAAAAAGACAAGTACTTTCATGGCTGCTTTATTTGTAATATTCAAAATCTTCAACTGTCTCTCAACCAGAGAATGGTTAAATTTGGATAAACAAACCGTGTTGCATTTATATCAGGGAATACTATATAATATAATGTTAAAAGACAACTAATATATGCAACAGCATAAAAAGATCTCACAAATATGGAGCAAAAGAAAACAGACCAAAAAGAGTACATACTGTGTAATTCCATTTAAATAAAATTTAAGGAAAAGCAAATTAATCTAGTGATAGAGAAGATAGTGGTTACCTCTGGGAGGGGAAACTGACTGTGAAGGAGCATGAAGGAGCATTCTGGGTGTTGAAGTGCTACAACTTCACCTGGATGGTGCTTATAAGGCCGAATACATATGTAAAAACCCACTGGAGATTTGTGTTTCTGTATATATGTTGTACTGCAATTAAAAAAATTTTAATAAGATTTTATTACTTCTCTTTCTTCAAATTCTCCAAGGGCTTCTCATTATCTAAGAATGAAATGAAAACTCGTAACCAAGGCCTAAAAGGCAAAGTCTGGCCCCTGCCTGCCTTCTCAACCCCTTCCCCACCTCACTCCCAGGCTTCGGTTCTGCTTCAGCTTCAGTGGTCACACTGCTGTACCTCAAACATGCCCGATGCATACCCATCATGCTCACCTTTTCTTGCCCAAAGTTTAGGAAAAGTTTACGGTTATGTAAATAAAAAAAAAAAATCGAGAAGGGGGTGATGTAACAGGATTAAATGATGCAAAAAACAGAAAAATGGGCCGTTGGATTTAGTCTAGTTACTGACTCTATTGAGCACAGATTTCTGTGTGATGTAATTCAGTTTGGAAAAACTGAGAAGAAACAGGAATAAGATACAAATCCCTTATCCAAAATGTCTGGTGGTAAAGAGCAGAAAATGTTTACTGAGTTCCTACTCTTTCAATTTCTAATTATCTAAAATACATACATGGTTCCAAAGAAAACATGCGCACAACAAGCTCATGTCAGAGAAATCCAGCTTTCCTCCATAACACCGCCCCCCACCACAGTGGCATCAATTTCCACTAGACTGGTTTTAGGATTATCCTTCCATTTTTTAAATATAAACAAATGTACATATATCACATGCCACCCTTTAGTTGTGCAAAGTGGCAAACTACATATTCCCTCCTGCATGGGACGACTCAATATAGCCTGGAGATTTTCCTTTTCACAACGGTAGCTTCGGTAGCTTCGTTTCTCTCTGCTGCTGCTCAGCGCTCTATTGTATGGATTTACCAGTTTACTCAACCAGTCCCCTACCAACGGTGCGTGAGCTGTTTCCAATCCAGTTACAAACAGTGCTTGATGCAATAAACAGCCCTGTGCAGGTAGCTTCCTATTTTTGCCTGCGTATCTCCAGAAACTTTACCCGTGCTCTCAATACTCACAGGAACCTACGCCACTGATACTGAGTGTTAACACCGACGCAGAGAAGAAACTGCTTAGGTGCACAGCAGTCCAGCAACTGCACTGACAGAATAAGCCTGTAAAAGTGGAAGAAGACCCCTCACTGCTACTTCACCATTCTTCTCCCAATACACTGACATCTCCTTACAGAAAAAGTTACTTTGCCAAGGAAGAAACCACAAAGAATAAACAAGGAGTTTACTTTTATTATCTCTGTGTATCTGTAAAATAAAACACTTAGGACCAACACAGAAAACAATAAAACCTCTTGTGAAAAAAATTACACTTAAAAAAAAAGCCTAAGAGGCATCAGTGCCTTAGTCCCAGGGAGCTACACAACTGATTGGTCCAAGGAATTGAAAAGATATTAGGAGAATATACCAGGAGAAAAGAGAATGCAAAATTACTGAGGGAGAGGGCCTCGAAGAGGGCCACGAGGGGGAACAGGGGGTCGGGGAGTGGGTCTGGGTGGAGGGAGGGGCCCCCGCTGGTAGCCATAGGGTGGGGGACGTGGAGGGCCAGTGTATCCGTGAGGGGGCATCAGTGGAGGGGGTCCACGCATGCCATGTGGAGGCATAGGACCTGGGTGCCCTGTAGAGAGAAAGAAAAGTTAATAAAAGAAATAGGAGATAGCTGATGCTGAGACAATGTAAGGAGAGGGCAGACAGGGAGACAGTAAGGAAGAAAAAATAAGAGGGGCTAAGGAATGTGACAACGGAGGTCGCAGGAATATGATATGTAAGGACAGGGAGGTGGCCAGAGACTACTCACCCATGGGAGAGCCAAATGGAGGCCCACGGGGGGGCATGCCCATTGGAGGAGGTCCAGGATGAGGCATCCCAGGTGGTGGTCGTGGTGGTGGCTGTCCCCCAGATCCTGGGGGCCCAGCATGGGGGTGTCCTAAGCCATGAGGGCCATGGTGGGCCAGCTGCATCTGAGACATCCCTATGAGAACAAAGCAGACGCATAAGAAAATGGAGACAAGGGCAAAGAAAATAAAGAGAGAGAGAAAACGAAATGGAGGGAGAAGTAACATCAGGAAAGGTATGGAAGATGAAGGCTGACCAAAAAAAGTGCCCTTATCCTCGACCCTATTCTGACCGAATGCCCAAATCAATTCCTCACCCGCTTCACTGCTTCCCCCATGACAGGCACGGTCATAGTGCTACAGAAATATAACAGATGGAATGACCTGCTCAGGTACCAGAGATCTATTTCTAAAAGATAAGAGTTTTTCAGGTGGACAGAGTAGTAACAGAACATTGCAGGCAGAAGAAAAAAGCATATGCAAATCACAGGTGTGTCAGGCAGCACAGTATGTTCCTGGAAAACCAGCAACTCAGGAGCCAGCAACACCACACAGTTACGGGAGTAGTGGGCAGGGACCGGATCGTGAAAAGCCTAGAATGTTATGGTAATGAGTCTGGGCTTTATTCTGTAGAAGTGAGAATTTTGAGCAAGGGTGTGTATATGTCTGTGTTTTTGAAAAATTACTCTGAAAGTGGATCAAAGGTAGATAAAATTGGACTTGAAGTGTGAGTCAGGAAATTCCTACAATAAATACGGTGTGAAGTTATGAGGGTACGAGGACCTGAAATGGGGCACTGGCAGTGGGTCTGGTGCCAATGATACTAATAAGACTTGGTTTTAACAGTGAGGTGATAGGGAAAAGTCAAACATAACTCCAAGACCTCTGAATCATGCACCTGAAAACAAAGAACACTAGAGGAAGAAGAGGGACGAAGGGGAAGAGGAAGGAAGTGGAGCTGTCCATTCAGCAGCAAGATTAAGACTCTGGAACATTAATACCATGGATCAAAGGTAAAGACCTAGGAGGCGTCAGTATACAGGTAAAGGAGCTATGCAACAGAGAACCAAACACAAAAACCTACATACTAGCACAGAAAAGGGAGCCTATTAAGGTAGCTGAGACTGAGGAGAGAGGATAGAGGGAGAATCCAGATTAAAAAAACATTTTCAAACAAGACATGGCCAATGTTACATTAAGAACAAGTCAAACCAAATAAGGAGTAGAAGTGTCCCCTAGACTTGGCAATATGGTCACCGACACGGGGTGAAAGTCAGAGGAGAGAATGGAAGTAAAAGGTAATAAGGAAACAAAACACTACGACAGTTGTACTCGGGAAAAATGTAAGAAATGGAAACAGGGTGAGAGTTGTTAAAGTAGAGAGAGTAAAACATTTTGTGTTTGTTACTATGAAACAATGTCTGAAGATCAGCTCTGGAACTCTATTATTGTTGAGGGACAAAGGGCAGCAGCATAAGTGGTGACAAAGCTCGTCTTCCCGGCTCATCCCTCCCTTTCTCAGGAGAGTACCCACCTGGATGGGGCATCCCGCCCGGTGGGAACGGATGAGGATGTGAGTGTCCATGTCCAGGATGTCCAGCTCCTGGGGTTCCTGCTGACGGGGGCCCATGACCTCCGGCACCGGGTGGCATAGGTGGTGGGGGCATAGCGGGGGGTATCCCAGGTGGAAGGGCACCAGGAGGTGGCACTGGGGGTGGGAAGGAGCCAGGAGGTGGCATGCCTGTGGAGTGAATGGATGTGAGTTTATGATAGTGCAGACACAATGTACTTAGAAACCTGCTCCAGTCTGGCCCCTCCAGGCAGAATGAGCACTGTTCCCCTCCCCGCAGCTCTCTAAAGCCAGAAGCAACGGGAGCCAACACTAAGAAGGACTTCAGCCTCCTGGAGAAACACAGCAGCTTTCCTCCCCACCACAACTACCACCCTCCATCCCCTTCTCATCACCCACTGACTCAATGTCCCCCTTTACTGGTTCTTTTCCTTCTTCCTGTCCTATTCCAAGCCCAAAACAAACATATTCTAAATCAAAAGCTTTACCTGGTGGAGGAAGTCCAGACCCCAGTGATGACACCACAGGATTGGGGGCAGAGGGTGGTGGGGGTGCATCTGCAAACAGCTGATGAGGGCGGTCAGCCTGCGACAGTGGGTTCTGAGCTGCCAGAAGTCGTTCAGCTGCTGAGCCGTGGCGCTCACCCTTGGAGTCCTTCTTGAAGGCATAGGACACGGTGATAGGGCGGTTACAGAGGTACTGCCCATTCATGGCCTCAATCGCTGCATCCGAAGCATCAAACGAAGCAAAATTAATAAAGGCATAACCTTTGGAGTTGCCTGTGTCAGGGTCCCGCATAATCTTGGGAGTTTGTAAGATGACCCCAAAAGCGCTGAAAGTATCATAAAGCAGCTTCTCATCAATCTCTGGGTCCAGGTTCCCAATGAAAATGTTGGCCCCCACATCCAGGTTTTTGTTGTGAGCCGATGCCTTGTTCACCCGGATTGGCTTCCCATAGAGTTTGATCATGTTCATGATCTTAATGGCATAGTCGGCATCTTCCTCACTCAAGAATTCCACAAAGCCGTAGCCTGGGGAAGTGGGAGAGAGGTTAACAACTGAAATGAAGTAGTTCAAAATGGGTTATAACTTATACACCTTTGAAAGCACAAAGAACAAAAAATAACCTCAATTCGATTGAGAACAGTCCCAGAAACAAACTGAGCTAGGCTTCAGAGAAAGAACCGTTTAGGTTGCTTATTCCAAAACAGGTGTGAATACCGCTGGGGCCCTCTGGTAGCGCTGTGTCCCCTCAATATTAAGACACACCTCTTGGCATGCACTCACCTTGATGCTGACCAGTGACTCTGTCCTTTGGCATGTGAGTGTTGACCACTGGCCCTGCCTGGAGAAACAGCTCCCACAGCAGCGGTTCGCTAACCTTCTCGTCCAGGCCGCCCACGTAGACAGTGGCATCTGGACCGCAGAACAGAGATGAGTATAACATAAAGGGAGATGACAGGAACATGAAGGTGGAAGCCAGGTAAGAAAATTGGGGGTGAAGAGGAGGTAAATGAGAAGAAAAAAAAAAAAAAACGAAACAAAAAAAGTACGTTAGATTAGCCCTTATACCTCCCTCTTCCCAGGAACTAGAGAACCAATTTTCAGTCTAATTTAGAGTTCTGGCAAATTCTCTTTGTGAATTTTTTTGGGGGGTGAAGGGGTGGGAAGGCAGACGATTGGACAGAGAATCCCACCTACAAGGCCTGAGCCTGCGCCCGGCCAGCCCGCCCCCAACATGCCCGGCGGCCGGTCTCGCGCCCTCAGGGGTGGCCCGATCTCCCTCCCACGCGGAAACACTGCTGGCATCCCTCGGGGCCCCCCAGCTCCTCTGGGCCCGTTCTGGGCTCGTTCCTCGCCCTCACCCTGGTTCCGCTCGGAGATCGGCCCGGCCGCCATGGCGAGAGAGCTGCCGCCGTCTCCAGGGAGCGACTGCGCGCTCCGACCTCGGCGACGACTTCCTCTTCCGGGGCGAAGGTGGACGTGGAGCCGGAAGCGGCCGCGGAGGGGGCGGGACCGGAAGCGGCCGCGGAGGGGGACGGGGCGGGGCCGCGAGCGGCCGCGGCCATCTTAGGCGCCGCTGAGACCTGCCGGGGCGCGGGCGGCGGGCTGTCCCGTCCTCCGTCCTCTCCTGAGCTGCCGTCGCTCGAGCTCGGGGCGAGGCAGGCGGAGCGGAAGCGCCCAGACTCTCTCCCTGCAGCGCGAGACGCTACGCGATCACATGCTCCCAACATGTGAATTCGGAAGCTAAAAGGACACGTTTCTTTTCCGTGTGTCGCGTGGTTGTGCTGAGGAGGGTGTGCTGAGGCAGCCCCAAGCCCGAGGACTCGGCTGCCGCGCGGCACCCCGGGCCGCGGCACCGGCCCGGGCGGGCGTGTGTTCTGTTTCTCCTCTGGGGAGGGGACTGCGGCATGTCGGAGCTGGAGTGACGCCTGGGCTCGCCTCCTGAGTGTTGCCTACGGTGCTGAGGGAGGTCGACATGGAAGCCCAGAGGCTTCAACCTCCACAACACAACCGGGCCCGGGCAGCCACGTCTTGGTACACTTTTGCCCCATCTTCACCTAAGTGGGAAGCGTGGAGAAGGACCCTTCTCCCTGATTGCAGTGTCACCTGACCCGTCCCCTTATTTCCTTATCAATAATGTGGGTGCCATCCTCTCTCTAGTCACACCCACCCTCCACCGACCCCTCTCTAACCAAGGATCCTTTGTTCAGACACAGCCAAAGCCAGCAACGTGTATAAATACTGTGCTTTAATGGACCCCTTAAATAGAAACGTCACTACAAAAATATACAGCTGGAAGAGCGGGTGTTTCTCATTACATTCCATAGCCATAGGAAGCTGTGATGGAAGAAATAGAAACTGGAATTCAGCATTAAGAGGGCGTGAGAGTGAGGTCTGTAGGCCATCTTGTTGGGACTGATGAGCAGAATCTCTGATCTCACAGTTAACAGCTGGATTTCCAAAAGGGATGGAATTGCCTTCAAAAAAGAGGTTATATGCTGGATTATTTTTGTTTCTGTGTCTTAATTCTTCAAATCCCAATCTACTAGATATGTAATCTTGA
Source organism: Cynopterus sphinx (assembly GCA_030015415.1). Lineage (NCBI taxonomy): Eukaryota > Metazoa > Chordata > Mammalia > Chiroptera > Pteropodidae > Cynopterus > Cynopterus sphinx. The sequence goes on from CM057392.1 coordinate 40,326,634, forward strand.
GGAACCAAATCGGACTGAGCAAGAGTTGGAGGTTAGCACCACCCATCCTCATTGGAAACCCAAGGCAGAGAGTTTGTTTAAGGGTTGGAGTGTGAAACTGAGGCAGTAAGACCAGATGAGAAAACGGAAGGACTGGAGAGAACCGTCCCTCACCCAGACTGCCTTCTGCCGCGCCCATGAGAAGGTCAGCAATTTCAACGGGATTGGGAGAGAATGGTATTTAGATCTCTATTCTTGGAGTGATCTTCAGGAGATATTCTTGGTGTCCATTTCCTTAATAGCTCCTGAAGATGGGATAGCTCATCTTGGAGGCCAGAGATTGTGGGAGCTGAGAGGCCCATCTAGGGAGGGGGTGAAGAGAGGTAGAGAGGAATATTATTGCAGCTCTGGCTCTCTGTGTCTGAAATCCATCTGCTACTCCTGGTGTCTTTACTTCCCTTTACCCCTCCAGCTATGCCCTAAGTTCCACTTGATGTGAGCCGTAGGCAATTTCCCCACCCACCCACACTCCCAAACCTGTTCACATTGATACCAACACAGATGGTACTTCCCTTGCCAATCTCCCAAACCCCTTTGCTTTTCCAGCCCCTGGAAATAACCTGGTTTCTCCTGGGTCATTGGGTTCAGCAGTCAAACCTTTCTCCCACCCCCAATCCCCATCTTCCCTTCTCACCTGGACCTCAGGCCTTCCCCTCAGGTAGCAGCGTCTCCAGAACCTTATCTGCGGTCCCAGATATCCAGGCAGCAGCAGCCCCGAAGGTAAAGGGCAGGCTCCCCAATATGAGGGGAGCCCCCACTCCTGATCAGCCAGACTTTCGGAGGAGATAGCAGGTCGAGGGAGCCAACGAGAAGACACTGCCAGCAGGGAGGGACTGTCCCGCCAAGGACAGAGCTGATTCAGAGGGGTCAAGGCCCCTCTAGAGAAGAGCCACACAGAATTCGGGGGGCCAGGAACCATGAAGCTTGACTAAAAGGAAACAGGGAATCAAGCGGCAACTAGAAACAGATGATCCCCATTTCCGCAAACTGGGTCGAGAAGGAAAGAGCAGCTGCCACCCACTCGTGCTACACTAGAGATGGAACTACAAGCCTCCGGCTCAGAACTGCATCCTTCCTCCTCATTAGGTTTTAGACTAGGCCTCAGGATGGATTGAAGTTGATTTTAAGGAAACTTGTAAAACGTGTGCTTGAGAAAATGACAAAAAGGAAGTTCTCTGTAATTCTAGGATTTCTGACTTCCTGGGGAAAGTCAGGGACTATGACAGCTACAGAATAAGAGTGGGATAGCTTTCCCCAGGGAACTCAGATACACCTAGTAGGATGAACCTGTGAGAAAGTCAAGGGGTTTAGGAAATTTAGACATCTCACCTGCTGTCTAGGGAGCCAGGAATCTGGGCAATGTTCCGGGTCATAGCCAAGGTTATGGAATTGTAGTATCTGTTCATTGCTATAGCGTAAATCCCAGTCCCAGACAGACAGCTGTGGGTTAACAGAGTTCTCAGCTGGGGGCTGGGAGTACCCTGGGGTGTAGACTTGTGTATAGGAGTTGAACTAAACAGAGGAAACAAGAAAAAGGGTGGTTAAAAAATATATAATCCTCACAGATCTAGAGAGAAATTACAAAACTCTCTTACTCTACAAGTCAGATGTAGGATGAAAGCCCACTCCTGAGAGTGAGCACCAGCCTCCCCCTCACCCACCCGTGCACCTCACTTTTCATAAATCAAGACTAAGCTTCAGAAATTACTCCTCAGTGTGGCAGGGAGGGGGGGAAATCAAAAATGGAGTTCACTGACCTGTCCACTCTGCTTTCCACGTTCCCAGGGAGTGTCTCTCAAGAACGTAAGGGTGTCGGGAACCCTGACACTGTCATGCAGGGCAAGAAGGAAAAACTCAGAGAATTCAAACTCAGTTGGAAACTGCTGGAGGAGCTGCCAGACGCAGTCAAGGAAGAGGAGAAACACTGGGGCCTGAGGAGAGGGAAATTAAGAGGATGGAACTGTGGGTACCTAAAGCGGGAAGAATACAAAATGATGGGGGATGAGAGGGACACTGAAGAGGCCACTAAGGAGATCAAGAGATGGAAATATAAATTGAGCATAGTAGGGGGTATGGTTTCTCATGCATCTCCAAGCTCTGCCGAACCTCAGGACCCTCTGGACCTGATTCACCTCCAATGGATTATACTATATAACTTTCTGGTCCCCTCCTTTATTATGCTGCCCCCCAACCCAATACCCTCCCAAAGCATTCTCACCTTTTCACTGACCCTAGTTCCCCCAAGTCGGGTCAGGAAGGGATGTCCAGCTGCCACCCACTCTCGCTGCACTAGTGACTGGAACCCAAGCAGTGTTCGGGCTTCAGGGGCTGAAAGCAGCTGGACGAGTGAAGAGAGGAGGCCATTGAAATCACGATCACCGCGCTCTGGGTGATAAAGAGGGAGAAGGGACAAAGAAGGAGGGGCCAATAAACTAGGGCAGAAGAGAATGCGAAAAGGAAACTTGGCAAGAGGAAGCGAGAGGCGCGGAGGGGGAAAGTTTGGGGTAGGCAGGATTGAGAGGGCACACAGAAGTGAAGAGAAAGCAAAGACCCTGGATGACTCACAGACTCCACTTGGCTTAGAAATACTCAGCCTCATGTGGAGGCAGAATTATAAATCTTAAACCAGCTTCCACACTGTCCTTCCTGCCCCAACCCCAACCCCATCCACTGATGGAAAGATGGGAACAGAGGGCGGAAAACCCTCTGTTAGGGACCACGAGGTGTAGTTGGGAGGCAGAGTAGCACTGAAGGACGAGTTGGAGGTCATGAGTAGCTCCTGGTGAAGGGAGAGAAGGATGCGAGCACTGGGAGGAGACGAGGAAGCCCTACAGGTCTCCCTCCCTGAGTAGAACCCGGCCAGGTGGGTAAAGGAAAAAGTCAGGTAATGGAGTGAGTTGACCCAAGAAACTCACCTTGAAGTACTACAGAGCGAACCTTGGATGTCACTAAGACTGAGATGTCACTGGCCTTTCGAAGACAAGACCTGGAGGGGCAGGTGAGGAAGAGGAGGGAAGAATAATAGCCTGGAGGAGGAGAGTAATGGGTCAAGGCATGGAAGAGAGGCAAACTCAAATCCTGCCCCTCCTAAGGAGCAGCCAATAAAGTCTTGGGAACCAAGAAGAGTTAATGGAAGGCCGTGTAGGCGTCCGAGTTAACAGAAGGCTGGGGAGGGTAGCACCGCAAATCACGGCCGGGAAAAGAGGGAGTACCTGACATAGTCCAACCACCGTGTTCCTTCCAGGGCGGAGAGCCATTTGTCCTCAGCTACCGACGCATCTGAGAGAGGGCAGAGGTCAGAGGGGCAAAGATCAGAAGTCGGGATCCAGGATTCCGGGTCTACAGCCCAAAGGGTTAAGTTGGATAGTGGCTGCCTAGGGTGGGGGTAGGAAGGAGAAGTCACCGCCAATGGCCATGAGATTTCGAAAGTTAAACTGTGATGTTTGTATAACACTAAATGTAATAAAATTCGCTGAGCTGAACAGTTAAGAGCCATGTAAATTATCTCTCAATAAAGCTGTTTTTTCTTTTCTTTTTTTTTTAAAGACTATATTGGGGTCTGGGAGACAGGAAATCAGGAAGTCTGGGATACGGGGGAGTTGAGTAGAAAACTAAGGATCAGCGGGCTGAAGAGTTACTCATCTGTCACAGGCAAGAAAGGAAACTGGGTTAGGGTCAGCCAACCTAGGGGTGGGGGTCAAAGGTGGTTCTCACCAGGCAGGCAGAGGGCCCGCAGCCTCAAGTGGGCAAGCTGGACATCTGCAAGACTAGGCAGCTCATCCGCAGCGTCCACCAGGACAACGTCGGCGTGCCCGGCCTGGAGCATCCACTCCGCTGCTCTGCGGGGAGGGGTCAGCAAGTAAGGGAGCGTCCACCTGAGCGGCTGGCCTTCGATTCTTCTCATCCAACCTCCCTCACCTGATGTCCTCCTTGTTAGGGTCACTGGCTGCGTAGAAGCCACCACAGCGGAGAAGATCACTGCCCCCAGGGTGATGCCAGCACAGGCGCTTCGAATAGGTGAGTCGAGGGTTAGTGTGGGAAAAACACCCCCGCCCTGACTTCACCGGGAGCCCCGCCTCCACAGATGAGCCCCGACCTCCCGTACCCCTCCACGGCACACCCACTCCCCTGACCCGCACACTGACCGGCCCTCGGCCCTGATGGAAGTGGCTGAACGCTCTCCTGACCTCGCTGTCCAGAGTCCGGTTAGGAACCCAGAAGTAACGGGGGAGGCTGTGGAATTGAGAGTTAGGTCACGTCTTGGCTCAGTGACCTCATTGTAAGGCAAAGCTACGATTGTAAGGAAGATGCTTAGGAGAGGATCAGTCCCAGTGATCCCAGGTGTAGAGACCCACGAGGTAAGGGGGATATCCCTGTGGCTGTCTGGGGAGGCTGGAGTGTGTGGGAGGTTGGACTGTGGGGAGGTGTAGCTTTAGAGGAGCAGAGAACTGTGGGAAGATGAGGCAGACAAGGCGGGGGTGGACAGGGGATCACCTGGTGGATACGTCGAACCTCTCATTGACGAGGCTGACCCTCCAGGCACTGGCCCCCTGCTTTTTCCTTTCAGTCTCCCAGTCTTCTGATGTCTCCAAGAGGGGAATGGGTGGCTTTCTGGAGCCAGAACTCTGGCCTAGGAGTGAGGCATGGAGGAGGAGGAAGAGGAACCAGACACGGCTGCTCAGCTCTTCTGTCTTCAGCCGGCCTCTGTTTTTCAGCCTTTACCCTCTCCTTGCCCCAAAGCACCCTCACTCACCAGCCTTGCTCAGGGTTATTCCTGTGTACGGTTGGGCTCGACTGCTCTGAGCTCTGGCTTGGACAATGGCCATGGTCACCTACGGGGAAAGGACAGCCCATCCTTTTGGCTCAGACTGAAGCAAAAGAAGGAAATGGGGCCCATGTGTTTCTTCACTGTCTTTGCCACCAGCAGAAAACAACAGCGAAGACAGCCCCTGACGAGGGGAGCTTCCACGGGCCGTGGGGCCTGGGCCAGGAGAACACATACAGAACCACAGAATCGCAGAGTGTTAATTCTGGGAGGAATCTTAGGAAGAATCTCCTCCAAGCTGCTCTGTTTTTCAAAGGAAAATACTTGCCCAGTCACACTCCTGAGAGCTGGCCAAGCTGGGCTAGAATTCAGGCCCTTTGCTCTCATTATACTACCACTTACCTCAGGCTTTTAGCCTATCCTTGAGGAAGGAAGCAGAGGGAATGATGAGGCGCCCTGGGAGATAGGGGTGTCTTGGGAATTGCCAGGGAAAGGACCCCAAGGTTCTGAGGGGAGGAAGGGTCCTTGGATGGCAGTGCCTCTTACCTGAAAGGCCTGAGGCTCTAGTCCTCCAGCCTCAAAACCAATTCTGAGCAGCCGGAAGTCTCGGCCGTGAATCAGGATCTCCTCAGGGATGAATTTAAGCAGGGCCCCTGGACGGTGGAGTTGGACCCGGGACAGGCCACTCACTGAAGTCAGGAGTTAGAGGGAAGTGTAGCCATGGGTGGGGGTGCCTCCAGAAGGACCTCTCCCTGCCCATCCCACCGCATTCCTGGCTGTGCCTCGAGAAGAGGGGAAGGGTGAAGAGGGGTTCTGGCACCCCAGCGAGCCCCTTCTCCAAATCCCTATACTTACCAGCCTCTAATTGCCCAATGTTGACCAGGGAGAAATCATATTCACTGCTCAGGGGAGTGTCCTAGGGGAAGCACAGGGCCGATGCTAAAGACATCTGAGATCTCGCTCATCCTCTCTCTGCCACCCCTCGCCTCCCTAGAGAGTCCCCATTGACTCTCCCCAATACAGTCAAAAGACAGCCCTTCAGCATCTCTCCGTCTCATTCCTGTAATGTCTGTCTAAATCCTTCTAGACCCTCCTCCCCATTTCCTGCTCGCAGTCTCTTCCATCGCCCTAACCATCTCACCTGACTCCGCCGCCATCCACAGGGCTGGAAGGTAACCCTCAGGTTGGTGCAGATCAGGGTTCCTGGCAATTCAGGTTCCAGCCCCTTCCGCACGCCTGGGGCCCACGCTAGGGTCTGCTCCCCTACAGGAGGAGAAGAGAGGTTATGACGACCTCCAGTGCTGCCACCCTTACATACACCCACGCCCGCGAGACAGGAGGGTCTGAAGGGGGAAGATTAGGATCCTCCTCTAACTCCTGAGAATGAAAGCTTAGGGGAGAATTTGTATTCTTTTATTCTAGAGCCTAGAACAGTGCCTGGCACGTAATAGATGCTCAATTATCTGTTTAATAAGTAACTGAGAAAAGGGGTGACAGGGTCAAGAAAACAGACGGACCATCAAGGTCCAAGCTCCCGGCCAGCTCAGGACAGAGAAGAGAGCCAGGAGAGGATCACAGAGGTGTCTTCTGCGAGGGTATGAAGCCAGGTTTGAGTGGTATGACGTTTGAAGGCATCTCTGGAAATTAGAAGTGGAAGGGCATGTTACCCGGGAGGCATCCAGAGGCCAGGCGACTGGCAAGCTGACGACTCCTGGGCTCCGGCATCCCGCCCTCCTGGACAGCCTTCGGTCCAGAGAACTGTGAAGGGTGTAGGGTTAATCCCCAGGAAGGGTGTAGGGTTAATCCCCAGGCCTCTCTACCCCTGGGGGCCGGGACCCCCTCAGCCACCACCTTTGAGGCCTACACTCTGACTCTCCGGGAGAAACTGAGATTAGTGGCTTTGGGGAGCTCAGGACCAGGGCTGGCAGACAGTAAAGGGAGGGGCTGGTTAATGGGTAATGTGACGATGAACTTGAGACTGTGGAAAACACAGACCAAGCTCCATCATCAGGTTATGAGACACACCCTCCTGCTCCAGATCCTTTTCTTCCCAGTTTTATCTCCGCATCCTCCCCATTCACACCCTTGGGCGGACCTCCCCTCCCTCCCAAGCCCGAGTTTCCCCTCCTTACCCCCATCTCTGGCTGCTCCTTCTGGGGGGCAATGTTGAAACTCTGGCCCCGGCCCCCCCACCACATTTCTCCGGCTCCATCCGGGGACGGAGCAGTAAAGGGTGGGAAACTTCAAGGATGCTCAAGCCCCTTGGGGAGAGGCTGGGTCTTGCTGTGAGGTCAGTCAGGGAGAGGGGCAGAGGGGGAACTTAGGGGAAAGGAGCCTTCGAGGTGCGTGGAGCACGATTTGGGGGCTTTGAAAGGTGTGTCCAGCCCAGCTGGAGGAGGCTCCTTGGGAAACTTCAGCCTACTCTGGAGAGGGCGGGAGGGATGCCCAGCCCCTTAAAGGAGCACACACACAATTTTGGGAAAGTGGAGAGGAAGTGGAGGAGCCTGAGGAAGGTGACAGAATATGCGGAGCTGGGAAAAAAATACCCAGATTCCCTTCTTTACCCCACTCCCAGCTCTGATTCTCTTCCAGTTCATGAGCATTGGAGACTGTTTGAGGGGGCCGTAATACCGAGTATGAAACTGGAACAATTTGGGCCACTTCTTTAGACTCTCAGTGATGGCTTCCGGGGGGGGGGGTGTCAGTTTCTTTATATCTTAAGGGGGGTGGAGGAAATGGGAGAACACAAAGTACTTAAGGCTTCCTTAGTGCCTCCCCTGACAGACCTAACAAAAGTGGTTGGGAAGTAAATGGAGATTGGACCTCGGGATTTTGTGCCTGGGGAGACCCAAGAACTGGGGAGGGGTCGAATCCGTGTGTTTGTACATCCTTCTCCAGAGAGCACGAAACATATTTCACGGGAAGGGCGCAGTGGAAAAGTAGGGAGAGAAACTGAAATCTCTCCAGGATGCAGACAAAGTACCGGGATGTTTATGTGCCAGTTTCTGGGGCGGGGGTGGGAGGCCCAAGGAAAAGATCTCACCACTTCTTCCATCACGCACACACACACACACACGCACACACACGCATGCGTGCACACACACACGCACACACACACACGCATGCGTGCACACACACACACGCACACACACTCACCAGTGAGAAACTGGAGCCCACTCCAGGTACCTAGTTCCAGCCCAGACACCAGATCTCCAAATTAATAATTCATGCGCAGGACTTTGAAAGCTGAGGGCTGGAAACCTCTGTTCAGCTCAACAGTCCCACTCCTCCCCGCTCCCTGCAACCCAAGAAGCAAGATGTGGAAGGGAGGGGGACACCGGGAGGGGAGTGAGGGGACTGCAGCTGACGTGACAGGCGAAAAGCTCCATTGGGATATGAAGACGACGGGAAATAAAATACAAAGCGAGTTACCCGGCTGCTGTTTTATTGATTTTCAGTCTGTACAGAGGCAGCAGTCCTTAGGTGGGGGCCCCCGTTTTCCAAGTGACACTGTCTCTCCAACCCCAGCACACACACCCTTCCGGCCTCGGCTGAGCAAGTCCCCTGTCCTGGCTGAGACTGTGGAAACAGTGACAATCCTGAGAGACAGGGAGTCGCTCTGGAACAGAGAGGCACACACCTGCCGCGAAGGTGGCCCATGCGCCCGATTTTCCAGATTCTCCAAGTCCTAAAGGCTGTCAGCACTCCCGCCCCCACCCGCGTGCCACGGGCCTGTCTGGGGGCGGGGGACACCTCCCAAGGCGGCCGCGGGCCGAGGTGTGCAGCTCCTCAACGTCTCGTCATCCACTTTGCTGTCATCCACTTTGCTCCCCGCCGCCCCTCTCTAGTCAAGAGCCCCGTTTTATTCTTTAAAGACTTTGAGGTGCAGGAGCAGCAGAGAGAGAGAGAGAGAGAGAAGCCATCAATGGACGGGAGGGAAAAGGGGGAAAACAGCGGGTGACTTGGATGGCACCAACCGGGGGTGCAATGGGGCAGCAGCCGAGGCCTGGGTGACAGGACCCCCCCCCATGGCCACCCCCCCCCCACGCCCAGCGGAGGCTGGGAGGCTGACAGGAAGGGCGGGAAGGGCTGGCTGGAGATTTCTATTTTGAGAATCCTGCTCCGGCTGCAGGTTTGTGCCAGGGCTGAGGCTGCGGGCGGGGCGGCGGGGTGAGGGCCCCGCGTGAGTCACAGGCGCGGTTGGCAGCTCCGGGGGAGGCCGAAGTCCGCCCGCGCCCGCCCGCCCCGCGCTGTCGCAGCTTCCGCTCCCCTCCCCGGGCGGCGAAGGGCTGCGGCAGGGGCAGTGTCTGCGCGGGGACTTCGTGACGTTGTCGCTCGGCTGAAGTGCGGGGTGCTCTGCGGGCTGGGGCTCCCCAAAGTGCAGACGGTGCCCGTGACTCTGCAGCAGAAAGGCCTCCAGAGGAAGGTTAGAATAACCTGGGGTGGAGGCTCCTAATTCTGTCATCTCACCTGTGGCTGTGTGTCTGGGGCACTGGCTCCCGGGAGAAAGGGGAGGACACGGAGTCCAGAGATGTCAGAGGAACTCGGGGACAATCATCTCTCAAGCTCTTTTATTGGGAAAGAAAAAAACCGTGACTGGAACTTTAGACGTGTGGCTCTTTCAAGATGAGTTAGGGCGGTAAAGGGTTCTTGGGAGTCACCCAGATCCAGCCCCATTCTCCCCAGCTCGGTGTGACCTTCCAAATGCACCAAAGTCACAGCTCTTGCGTGTTTTTTAATTGGTCTGTGAGCTTCGCTTTTGCTCGAGAAGACACACAGCCAACGGGGGCAGCCCCTCCGGCCCGGGCAGCACTGCACGCAGCACCGTCCCCACTCCACGAAGAGATTGAATCTTAAAAAAAAAATTTAATACCATTTTTATTTTGATGATAGAATCCAGTATGAGGGGAAAACTTTTGGGTAAATCTAATGACCCTCAATAAAACCAGCAGAAATCAAGGGAGGAATCTGGAGGCTGGGGTGAATTAGGGTGGTGGGCTAGCACTGTCTTAGGCCAAAAGGGGCAAATCTCCCCTCCCCAAAAAACAGCTCGGTAGGTACCCCAACACCCTGGATTAAAGGAACTAAGTGCACTTATTGAAGCCTGAGAGATGGTATCATCCCTCACCTAGGGTGACGGGGTCTGTCCCCACCCCCACCCCACCCACAGACCTAAGATAAGGAATTTTTGCTCCTTTTGAGTGTACACCAAGTACCACTCTCCTCCCTTCTCCCCAACACAGTAATTGCATGGGCTTGCCGCTTCTACCCCCTCATCTTCCCAAAATACCACAAACCAACACAAGTTCATTTCCCAGACATTATTCCTTTACCCCTTCATCCCTCATGACCCCTTCAAAGAAGAAAACAAAACAAAACTTACTCATCCCTATAGAAAATCATCCACTCACTCAGGGTCCCTCATCCTTAGAATGGAGATGGTTTTTAACGTCTCAATAAATCGTTACCTTCCCAAATTAAGAAAAATATTAATTTATTTCTTAATAAAAAAGCTATAGGACCTAAATGAAGCCCTATTTTACCATACTCGGCCCCATAATTTCCATCTTTTTTATTTGAAAAGAGGTCACAAGAAATTAGGATTGGTTAATTTATAAATCAAAACAAAAACAAACATGACACAAGGTTTCCATTTTTGTTCATTGTCTTGTTTTTAAAAAGTATTACCTAGAATCTAATGACAGATCAAATCCAAACACAGCAGTCCAGTGGAGAATCAAAACTTCCCTGGTTTAACTCTCTGGGAAACCCCTGGTCTGTTTCCATTCCTAGTGGTCCCGGCCAGGACCCTATGATACAGACGGAAGCCTACGGAAAAGCAAGGGCGCTGTGCAAAGTCAAGGTGTAAGTTTGAGCCACCAGTTGTTTGGGTGCATGTTGGTCTCACCAGTGTCCAACCACAGAAACAGGGTGAGGTGAGCAAGGCACCCATTTGGTGCACAAAACTGAAGGGGTGCCCCAAAACCCAGTAACCAAGATACTATTTAAATGCAATTATTTTTTGAAAATTAAAACTAATGTAAAAAATAACCTACAATGAACACATTATCACAATTTTATGTAAAGACAAGATGCAATCCCCTACTTGCTCAACTCAACCTTATTTCTCTCACCCCAATCCCAATACTTTGGATTCCTGTCTTTTGTTCGTCAAGGATTTTTGCATTAATTTAAAAAAAAAAAATACTGCATTGAGACAGCATCTGTTTTGACTGCCGAGTTTCTCAGTACCCTCTCAAGTTTTGTACCCAAGGGGAGTCTCATCTCGTACTAGTCCCAGCCATGCCAGAATATAAAACATCCCTCCTCTGGAGCCTTTGATTTCATTGGTTTCTTAAAACCAATCTATTTTCAAATAAAAGCCTAAGAATTATAGCCATAGAGAACGATTAAATTAACAGACTAGCAGATTTGGAAAATAAGTGATTTTCAAGTTTGTTGAGGAAGAAGGAACCTTTCTAAACCATGAGCAGTTCCAATAAAAAGGACAGTCGTGGTAGCTTTGTTACCAAGGCGGAAACAGGGTGACAGCTTTCCCGACTGGGTAAAGCAACATGTGGCAAACAGGAGTCCCTTCCACCCCCTCCTGCGCCACCACCACCAAGACACACACAGAGCCGAATCTTAGGTAACATGTGGGGATTACATTCCACGGAGTGGGTTACGGGTACATACCTCCAAAGAGAAATCCAAATGCAGAAAAACAGCCTCAATTAATACCTGGACACTTAAGTACACTTATTCCCCTTCTTCGTATGTACCCAGGAGTGTATACAATTGCATAGTTGATTTTTTTTCCCAGAAAAAAATAAAAATAAAAAGGGAAATTGGCCCAGAATAGATAGGTCCTCTGATTTAAAGCTCTTAAAAATGGTGCTGGCCAGAGCTCAGGCTGCCCAGACTTGTGCTTTGTGCAAAATGCAAAGGAGCTCCCTGCCCCGCTGCGTACTCACGCCCACTGCAGCCCCTGGGAAAAGGGCTGGGTCCTGGACAGAGGGAATCCAGACAGATCAGCTCATTGGGAGTAATCTGTGACCTGTGGTTATAGTTCACTAAAATATATTTCTCTACCTTTTTATAAATTGTCCCAACCCCTACCCCATTTTTCAACATCAGTCCTATTATCAAAAATATCTCTTCTTACAAAGTAGTTTTTATTATTTTAATCAACTAACCACAGATAAAGGTCAGCTATGGCTTAACAAAAGAAGCCAGGATGTTAAGTTCATTCTCCAAAAGTAGAAAGGAAGGAGAAAAAAAATCACTTAAATAGGGGGAAAAAATTCACTTTTTAAAATGTTTTTGCTTGCTGGGGTCTTTTTGTTTTCCTTTTTAAAAAAGGTAAAAAAAAAATAAGTTGCTTTCTACAGAAATGCAGCAG